>CM062817.1:886085183-887327683 GCA_031772625.1 Pinus tabuliformis
GTTCATAAGCAGCAAAAGCAATTAAATGGAGCTGAAAACAAGGACAAAAAACCCCAAATTTCCAGGAGAGAAATAGGATTACTCAGTCGTCGCACCTGTGCTTCACAGAAACAGGGATGCATCTCACCTGCTACACTCGAGAAGTGCGATGCACACTAGTTTCCAGTGACAGACAATGTGATGGGCCAGGGAGCGCGACTGAGATGGGTTTTGGCTCAAATTTGCAGTTGATTTTAGTGAGTTAAGCTGAGCTATTATGGACAATAAAGAACAAATTACAAGGGTATGATCTTGAGAGATTGTTGAGCTACCAAAAGGGCATCTTGGATGCTTGTAAGCAAGATGTTCAAATCATAAACTAAACCAGAGATTGATTGAAGCAGCATTCATCTACTTTGCAATTGCAGAGCAAGAGCAGTTCGAAGGCTATCTGGCTAACTTTAGGCTCTGTCTATAGTTTATAAAGCAAACGATCAACAACAAACAAACAAACTATTCGCTCCCCAGCAGAGTCGCCATTTTGTTTTCGGGAAAACTAGTGTCTTTTTGATCTGCTAGTCCCACTAGGATTGGCAGCTATCCTAGAAACAAACAATCAAAGTAATTTGCGATTTCCTCTATGTATGATAGATAAGAGAGAAGCAAAGGGACCAACTTGGATCTTCCGCTAGAATATTTGCTTGATATCTCTCCCCCTTAATAGAGCTTGCAACTCCTCTCCTACTTGTCCTGCTTAGAGAATACCTGTAGAAGCAAAGTAACAAAACACCATCAAAGCATCTCGATCTATTATATCATAAACAATGCAGAATCAGAAATACATTGAACATACAATAGGATTCACAAATAACAAGATTCACAAATACACGATTGTATGGAGGAAAACTCAAAGAACTTTATTAAAATAGAAAGGAGAATTACAACCCAGCTGTCTGATCCAGCATCCTCCTCCCAGCATCAAAGCCCTCTTCACCTCATGAAAAGCAAAATCACCCAACAATACAATTCTCTTTCTCAAAGACACACTATCATCACTTCCTTACAAATTACAAAATTCCAGCCCTCTAGATCTCTCAGATGAGGGATCCATTTATAGATATCTGCAAGGGTGTGAGTCATCTCTGGGTTTTTGATTAGTGTCATTCCACTTGCTATTCTTGGTTCCACTTGGAGATTTCTTGGATCTCTTACTCATCCTTGGGTGAATTCAAAGAGGCAAGTGTCATAGGAGAAGTTTCTAGAAGATTCCATGAGCATCCACTTAGCAAACTGTTTCATACATTTGCCCATCCTTGCTCATCACACCCCACAGAAGGCCTCTTCAGTATGCATCGCACCTAGCTAGCGTAGAAGTCAGTATGCATCGCACCCTGACAGTGTAGCAGTCAGTATGGTCCAGTTTTGGCCAGTTTTGAGTGGTTTTTTAGCTGGAACTTTTGGGGAATGATGTAATCAGTTGACCTTGATCCTTTAGGGTATGAAACAACACTTTTAGGGGTTAAAGATACCTTGGTTTATTGACATATAAGATTGGGGTTTCAGTGCCCAAATATGTCTATAACAACTACCAAAGTAAAATTGTTCAATTGATGGCACATGACATTACACTGCACAACAACATGTCAAAAAGATAACATATTACTTTGAGTTGCACGAGATTGACATAGATAATGTTCAAATGAGACTCTTTACCCAGACTTTAGCTGGTGATGTTAGGAAATTGTTTAGAGCATTGCCTGCTAATAGTA
The DNA here is from genome assembly GCA_031772625.1 of Pinus tabuliformis. Classification (NCBI taxonomy): domain Eukaryota; kingdom Viridiplantae; phylum Streptophyta; class Pinopsida; order Pinales; family Pinaceae; genus Pinus; species Pinus tabuliformis. The sequence goes on from CM062817.1 coordinate 886,086,932, forward strand.
TTGATAGTTTAGATTCACTTCACCAGCGATTTTTGAACAAATGGGAAAAGAAAAAAAATCTCCTACAAATCCTTTCAGAATATGAGAATATTAGAAAAGGACCAAATGAGACTGTTCAAGATTACTGCACTAGATTCAATAATATATATAATGCCATCCCAGTTAATATTAGAACCCCACCTAACTTAGCATTAATAAAGTTCCCTGAAAGAAACCCCCGAACATTAGAAGAAATGCAAAGTGTAGATGTTAGTGTTGAAGCTAATTTGTTAGCTAAAAGGGCTAGAGTCAGAAATGAAAGAAGAGGAACTATGAAGGATGAAGCTTCACCCTCTGACATTAAAATAGATAGCTTAGCCAAAAGTATGGAAAAACTAATGGATAAAATAGATAACATAGAAATAAAACCCCAATGGGATAACCAACAAGCACCTCGAGTTAGAAACCCAAATTTTAGAAAAAACCAAAACCAAAACATTGGGAAAAATGGACCGGATCATAACATTAGGCCTCCTTTTCAAGAAAATTATGCAGAGCCATCCCATCCAGAAGATCCAAAAAAAGATACACAAATTAACCTAATGGGAATAAATGATGAGCACTTGTTTTTATAACCCGAGATGAGCAGGAACTGCATATGCTGCAGCAATTACAAATCCATTCTGGAGAGTCATTTAATTACAAACAAGGATATGATTCTGCCATTTTTGAAGTACATAAACAATATAATCTAAGAAGCAAAAAGAATGCTGATGTCCTTAACCAAACCAAGAAAATAGTACAAAGTCAACCCAAGAAAACAAAGGAAGCCCCTGTTTCAAAGATCCTCTAAATTCTCCCTAGGCAGAACCCAAATCCTTCTAGACCCACAATTGTAGATATAACCTTTGATAAAACTTCTGTTGATCAACCATCCACTTCAATTCCACCTAAGCAACCAGTGGACAAAGCTCAAAACATCATATTTGAAAATACATCTAAGGAGGTCCCCAATAAAGGAAAAGAAGACAAGCCTACTCAAGTCCTTGCTGCAAAAATTCAAAGCCTTCGAACGGAAAAAGTCTCTTTTCCATTCAATCTGGGAGCAGAGATAGCAAAACTAAAGATTTTAGTTCCTTTAACAAAACTAATCAAGAATGAAACTTACAAATCACAGATAAACCAGACCTTAAATATTGCTGAAAATGAGGATTCAGTCAACTTGTTTGATGAATAACCAGAACTCATATTTGGTCCAGATGTTAATGGCGAACCATTATAAGGAGGAGTTCCACCTTTTTACATCAGCCTTAGTATCCATGATAAAGTTATACACAATGAAATGTTGGATTCTGGGGCCTCTCACAACTTAATGCCCAAAATAGTGATGGAGAAATTAAACCTAGACATTACAAGGCCTTACAAAGACTTATTCTCATTTGACTTCAGTCAGGTAAAGTGTCTAGGATTGATCAAATATCTGTGTCACTTTAGTTCAATATCCTGCCAAAAGCATCCTTATGGATATTATAGTTGCTGAAATCCCACCAAAGTATGGCATGTTGTTATCCAGATCATGGGGAGCCAATCTTTAGGGATCCTTACAACTAGATATGTCATATGCAACAATCTCTGTTTTTGGACAACCAAAGAAACTATACCATGAAACCTTAATGAAATATATGATAAGTAGCCAGGATCGGCCTCAAAAATTTCCCATCTACTCCCTACACTCAGATATCGATTCTTTTATCTTGTATAATGTTTATCAAACACAAGAAGAAATTTCAGACAGTATTAATACATAACCAAAAGAAATTGCAGTTTCTACACAAAATGAAACTAACCAAACTACAAAACTTTTCAATAAACAAGATGGTCAAATTGCTATAAATGATGAAAAGTTTGTTGCACGAGATAGTGAAAATTATGAGCATGAGATATTATGGCATCTAGAATTTGATGGGTCAGTCAATAAGTTCGGAGCAGGAGCAGGAGTGTGGATATATAATTTGGAGAATAATCACTCAGAAGGCTATGCATATAGATTGAATTTTAAATGTACTAATAATATGGCCGAGTATGAAGCATTAATTTTAGGTCTTAAGTTAGTTAGGGATTTAGGAGCTAAAAGAGTCTCTGTCATGGGAGACTTTAAAATAATTATAAAATAGATAGATGTTGTATATATGACAAAAGACCCTAGATTAAGTTGTTATAGGGGAACTATCATAGAAATACTTAACACTTTCCTAGAAACAAAGCTTGTTGTAATTCCTAGAAAACATAATATGCAAGCCCATAGTTTAGCAATGTTTGCGAGCACCTGCAAATTATCCTTCCAACCTAACCATCAGTACACTGTTGAAGTTAGGCACAGACATGCAATTCCAGATAATTTGAAGAATTGGAAAATATTTTCTAATCACAAACAAATAACAAATTTGTACTTTTAGAAGAAGAGTTTGTAAATAACCATATAGATACTGATACATCAATAGATCCTGACACTAAGGGTGAGATAGAAATAAATGAGATGGAATAGGAACTTAATATACAACCCAGCTAAATTTACCAAATTAGATGTAGATAACCTAGAGAAAATTGAGATTGATGAAATAATCAGTGAAGAAACTGAAGTAATTAATCTCGAGGATAATTTCTTACCAAAGGGATTAACCCCTCTCGAAGATTTATTTGATTCAAATGATGTTCCTAGGAAACCTAAAATGGAACCTTTAAAGTCTGATATAGAGGAATGCAATATAGGCACCGATGAAAGTCCTAAATTGATCAGACTTTCGAAATCATTACCCCCAACTGAAAAGGTGAAGTACATTGAGTTATTGAAAGAATTTCATGATGTCTTTGCTTGGAGTTATGAGGACCTCAAATCCTATTACACCAACATCATCTAACACACAATTCCTATTAAGGAAAATAAAAAACCTTTCAAACAAAAACTTAGAAGGATTAATCCTGTCTTACTACCTGCAATCGAAAAAGAAATTTAGAGGATGTATGATGCCAAAATAATTATGCCAATTAGATTTTCTGATGGGCCTCAAACTTGGTGCCAAATAGAAAGAAAACTGGTAAGATCAGACTCTGTGTGGATCTCAGAAACCTCAATAAAGTGTCACTAAAAGACAGTTACCCTCTCCGCAAAATGGACCACATTTTACAGAGAGTAGTTGGATCAACCAGAATCTCATTGTTAGATGGGTTTTCTGGTTACAATCAAATCTTGGTTCATCCTGATAACCAACCCAAAACTGCTTTTACTACTCCTTAGGGCACATTTATGTATTGGAAAATGCCTTTCGGGCTAATGAATGCAAGAGCCACTTTCCAGAGGGCTATGGATATAGCCTTTGCAAAAGAAATTCATGACTTCCTTGTGATATATCTAGATGACATTACTGTATTTTGAAAATCTGATAATCAACATTTGGATCATCTAAGACAAGTTTTTATTAAATGCAGGAAATTCGGAATCTCCTTGAACCCTAAAAAGTCCTTGTTTGGGTTAGAAGAAGGAAAGTTGTTAGGTCACATAATTTCAAAAGATGGTATAAGAATAGACCCTGCAAAAATAGAAGCCATCTTGCAAATACAACACCCTAGGAACATTCAAGAGGTACAAGCTTTCTTAGGAAAAATTGATTTTCTTAGAAGATTTATATCTAATCTAGCGGAATTAATTAGATCACTAAACAACATGCTGAAAAATACTCCACCATAAAATGGACTGTTGAGGCTAAAAAATATTTTGAAGACATTAAACTAGCCTTGAATAAAACACATGTGTTAATCAGTCCTAAATTTGACAGAGATTTCATCTTGTTTTCCTTTGCTTCTGAGCACACAATTGTTGCAGTTCTATTGCATAAAAATGACCAACGCGATGAACAACCCATTGCTTTCTTTAGCAAAGCCCTGAGAGATACACCCTTGAAATATAATATAATGGAAAAGAAAGCATTGGCTTTAGTCAAAGCCATTAAGGACTTTAGGGTATATATCTTATATTCTCATATAGTAGCCTATGTTCCAAATTCAGTAGTCAAAGACATCCTAACTCAGGATGGTCCTGATGGAAAGAGGGAAAAGTGGATTGCTACTATTTTAGAGTATGATATAGAAATCAAACCTACTAAGTTTATTAAGGGCCAAGGTTTAGCTAAGCTCATGGTTGAATCGAACTGTCAGGCCTTGGATATAAAATTTATCGCAACAATAGATAATGAAGAGGATATGGCGACTCCACTAATCAACCAGGCCTTTATTGAATCACCTTGGTATGCTGATATTATTTATGTTTTACTAAACTTACAAGCTCCTCCAGAATTATCTAGGACTAAAAGCGGGTTCTTGAAGATGAAATCCTTGAAATTTTGTATATTAGACAATGCTTTGTTTTAGAGAGATCATGAAGGTATTCTTCTTAATTTCTTATTAAAAGAAGAATCTGACAAAGTTTTGCAAGAGTTTCATGCAGGTGAATATGGAGGACACCTTTACTGGAAGACCACTGCAGATAAAATCATTAGAGCTAGTTTCTATTGGCCTACCTTTTTCGCTGATGTCAAAAAATATGTGACCTCTTCTCACAAATGTCAAATTTTTGAGGGGAATAAAAATCTTTTGCCTTTACCCCTCACACCAATCTCCGCTGAAATACCTTTTCAACAATGGGGTTTAGACTTCATTGGTGAAATTCACCCACCGTCCTCTGCCCAACACAAATGGATCCTCATAGCCACACATTACTTCACAAAATGGATAGAGGCCATACCTTCAAGGCAAGCCACAGATACTGTTATCATAACCTTCCTTGAAACCAATATTCTATCAAGATTTGGATGTCCAACTAAGATCATTACTGATAATGCAGCAGCCTTTAAATCCAAAAGAATGATAGATTTCTACAACAAGTATCATATCACCCTGAGCCATTCTATAGCCTATTACCCACAAGGTAATGGACTGGCAGAATCCTCAAACAAAAGCCTGGTAAAAATCATCAAGAAGTTACTAGAGGACAATAAGAAAACTTGGAATAAAAAACTAGTCAATGCCTTATGGGCAGACAGATTGACTACTAAGAAATCAAATGGTACTTCTCCCTATCAACTAGTTTATGGGATGGAAGCTATCTTTACATCCTCTTTGGGAGTACCAGTAATGAAGATACTTCAATAATTGCAGGTTGAAACAAATAGTGTCCAAAGAAGAATCAACCAAACTATTCATCTACAACAAACCAGAGAAGAGATCTATGTCAGGTCTCAAGTTGTGCAGGAAAAGATTAAAAAGATTTTTGATAAGAGAACCAAGGTTGAAGATTTCTACATTGGTGACAAAGTGATCAAGTGGGATTCAAGGAGGGAACACAAAGAAAAACATGGGAAATTTGATTTCCTATGGAAAGGTCCCTATGTCATTTATGCTTACAGAGGAAATAATGCTTTTTTTTTTAGAGAAATTGATGGTACATATGCAGAAGGTGGGCCAGTGAATGGTTGAATGCTAAAACATTACTTTGAACCAAGTTACTAATTCTTATTTCCCATAATGTACATACTTCATTTACAAAGTCTATTTTGGATTGGATGGTGATCTTTGAAGTTGAAGTCGGAAGAGAAGGACCTAAGCTTTGAAAGATTTACTGTCATAAATATCAATAATGCAGATGCATAGAAGAACACTTTGCAAGGTAATATCAACAAATATTCAAAGGCCACTGATCTTTAAAGTTCTTGACATTTCACTAGAAAATTCCATCCCCAAGTGGAGCCATTATTAGGTTCCTATACCAATAGGAGTCATAATTTTGAATGACTAAGGTTAAGGCTTGTAATATTGTACATACATTTTCTTTTTGCAAATTTTTTCCATATTAAAAAGTTAAAAAATGTAAAGAGGGGATGTCCTAAAAGAAAAATCAAAGGACAAAAGGAATGAGAAAAGGTCAAAAAATGAAAATATATGAACCCCAAAAACAAAAGAGACCATGAAAGTGAGCAAGTCTAAATGCCACTGTTATTTATTTTTATGCATAATAATGATTGTGTGCAACTTGTTATTCATGCCACAATCCATGGTAATCAAACTATTTAATTTTGGTTATTTCATGCTTTGAATTTTATGTTTATAGTTAGATAATAAAATCTGACCAAACAATTTAATCTTGGTAGATAATTGATTGGTAGAGAAAATAAAGGAGCTCATAAGCTTAATCTGAGCCCTTGGATGATGTAAGGTTAAAATTAGATAGATTACTTTTCAAAAGAAAGATAGAATAAGGGTCTGCTAGCCTAAATGAACCCAAAGAAATGAAGAAAACATGTTAGGGTAAGAGATGGGTAAGTAGAAGAAATGTTGTTGAACTACAAAGTTAATTGGATCGAAACACATGCATCATGCTTAGATACATATTTCAACATGTATGATCAATTATGAAGGAAAAAGCAAAGGTTTACAAATTCATAATTAACTCCCCCTCATTCATTTTCCCCTTTACTTACTAATTTCTTATCCACAAATATATTCTAGTACTTTAAATCCTACAAGTCAAAGAGGCTAAGAGCATTTCTCTGACTTTTGGTGGGACCGGACCCTTGGCTTAATGACATATGGACACAAGTGCTAGAATCTCCTTCATTAAATTCGTTGCCCCCTCATCACCCTAAGAAAACCCCTTTTCCTAAGGTTAAACACCATTTTCCTAGGAAAAGTGAAAACCACCCATGTAAATCCCTTTTCACCCAAAAACCCACAAAAAACATTTTTATCCTAAGTATTGAGTGTATGTGCGCAAAAATTACATTTTACCTTTTTTACTTGAAGAAAAACCACTCCGCCGCATTTCATATTAATTATTAACTTTATTATATAACTCCCCAATGAAACTCTTTTCCCGTATATTTACTAAATCCTGATGTAAATACCCACAACCCTTAGTTTTAATAGAAACTAATACATTTGCCCTTTATATCGACAAAACAAATAAAACCCCTCCTTGACCTTAAATAATCATAAATCACTTGTGATTAAAGCATCGGGCCCCCCTAAAACCTCTATACATTTCATCTGTGCTATTCCCTCGCCCGACCACCGTCTGATCATTTGCACCCAAATCTTACGGTACATAGCCATATCGGGCTCACCCTACACCCGAACTTTACCCAAAGTTGAGTTAAAACTATATTAAGCCCCGCCCGATGGTTTTAAAACCTGTAATTAATTCCTAAATAAAACCAAATCGCCATTATTAAAGCTCCTGCGCCCCCCCCCCCCAAACTCTTGTTCATTTCCTCCGCGCAAGTTTGCCACCCAACTGTCATTCGATCACCTTCCCCTTCATCCAACGGTCCACAATTACCATATCGGCCGCGCCCGATGGCCGACCGTTACCCACCTGATAAAGTGCTTTTCCCTGACCCCCCCTTTGCTACGTGTCACGCTCTAGAGTAGATTGGGTGACCCCTCTGAAATACCTCCCAGCCTCCATAAGCGGTGCGATGGCTTGGGAAACCGCCTCCCTGCTCAACCCGCCAAACCCCCTGTTGTTCATTCATAAGATTTGCTGCCAAAAATAACCATTGCTCCATAAAAAGGCCGAGAAGCCTTTTTTCACCTTTTTCGCTCATTTTCTCTCTGAACTAGTGTGATTCCTAGAAACGTCGAATTCACCATTTGAACTCTAAATTCACTCCTAAAGAAAGTTGCAGAGGCCCCAGTCGACATCTCAGTCCGTACCAGATCCATTCGAACCTCTGGAGCTGCCTCCAAATTTGAAAATAATTCACCCAATTCCAGGTATTTGACCACAAACTACGACTCACCCTTTCAAATTTGGAAAAAGTTCAGCCTGTGAAGTATTTTCATTAAGTAAAATTAATTGAAAAATATTTTAAATTTGAAAACCCGTGGCCAAACCCTTTGAAAAATCCCATTTGCCGTGAAAAACTTTTGAATAAACCTGTAAAGCCAAATTTAAATGCACAAGAACTAAATTATGGCTGCCCCTATTGCCTTGGACGTTAGACCTGTCACAACTCCTCATTTGGACATCAACCACCTTCCCTTGGCTGACAGGGATTTCCAAATTAAGGATACATCTACCCAGAACCTCTTGCTTAAAATCCATTGTTCAAGTAGGGACAGATACCTCAACCATGTTGATGATATTGGCCTTTGGGAGTCAATTTTTCCCAAATACCAGTTCCCATAAGTACATGTTTTCCCTAAAATTGTCCACCAGTGCCATGCCTATTACATTCCCAGCCTAAAAGATATTATGTCACCTAACAAAAAGATTATGTTCACCATTACAACTGAGTCCATAAATGAAATGTTGCAACTCCAACCAGGACATATTATGTCACCTAACAAAAAGATTATGTTCACCATTACAACTGAGTCCATAAATGAAATGTTGCAACTCCAACCAGGACCAAACCTAACCCCACTCTCAATTGGAGATTTGTTAGACCAATATTCCAAGTTAAGTCCCTCTATACTGGCCCAATTGTTCCAATATTTCATTATTGAAGAGCAACACATTCCTAAAATCCCCCCCCCATATGTTTCTACCATTTTTTATGAAAGGAGCAAACAAATCATCACCATGATATCATGTGTCCTAGGCTACTCCACTGATGAATTTTTTGATGAACTTGTCTTGGCCTTCATGTAAATTTATACCCCGGGACGACCCCCTGTTGTTTTATACAATTATGCTGAGTTCATAGATGATAGATTGCATGAATAGTTCACCAAGATGCACAGTGAAAGAGTGTTTAAATACTCATTTGTCCTCTACTATATGTTCCTATACTATCAGCCAGACAAATTCCCTTTTCCCCTTCAGAAGTTGGATACCAAAGGCCAGCCCATGTCTGTCATTTTTTGGACCCCACTGTTCCATAATTTTGAGTCACCATATACCTATTCAGATTTCATAGATTCTTTTGTTCATCCAATCATGACTATGCTAATAGGAAGCCCTCCACCTAGGATAAGTCCAGAGATCAAAAGGGTCCTTTAGTTGTCTGAAAAAAGCAAAGTGGGAGATTGGTACCTTTACCAAAACCACACATAAATAGGGATTTATGGTTGCCAACTTGCACCATATAAACTACCCAAATACCTCCACATGAGGTTATTTTCTCTAGAGTACTATAGGCAAACAATGAACTCTGATGAGATAAATTTTGTCTCGGCCAAGAAAAGATCACAATTCAAAGTAAAAAACCAGTTAGGACCCTTCATCTGCAATTCTAGAGAGGCAGGGGAAGAAGCAGACCAAATTTTGCAGCAAATGAAGTTCCAAAAGAGTTTCATGTGGAGGTATGACCCTCAAGAATTTATGACCAGATTGAGAAAGAAGGCCAAGTTGGGACTTTATATTCACCACCGCATACCAAAGATAGAAAGATATGAAAATCAATCTGAGTTGGTGGAAAATACTCTTGTAGACAGAGACATTACAAAGGTAGATGTAGAGAATGCCTTATGTGATTTAGAAAGACAATTTGATGAGAGCTCATTTCTGCAGGTACCTGAACAACAAGAGCCAGCCATGAGCACCCCTCCTATCATGCAGACCCCTCAGAATGAGGAAAAGAACCCCAAAAAGACCAGGGAGGAACCCTCAAGTTCAGTAATGGGCACATCAAATGTAAAATATGAGACCATTCAGAGAAAAAGGCCTAGGCTAAACCATGTATCAAAGCAGTAAGACATAGAAGGCTCAGTAGAAATAACTGACACTGATTTGGACATAAGTAGAGGCATAGCTCTATCTAGGGAAACACAGGGGCCATCCACATCATAGACCCATATGTTGGAAAGACAGCTAAGTGTATAAGTATCCTCATTAAGGATATAAAAGATAGATATAAAGAGATCAAGATGAGAAATGAGAAACTAAAGGCCCAAACTTATGCTCAGTATATCAAACTCACACCTACGAATCAAACAATGTTGATGTCAGCTTTTGACATCAAGGAGGGAAAATTATGGATGTCCTTCATAAAACCAACTGCACAACAACCAAGGACATCAGCAGATTACAAGAGAATTTATTTTGAGGTATTGGCAAGGGATATTCATCCCATTGACCAGATCGAATTACAAAAATAGGCTGGAGAGATGATATACTCCACCCCATAGATAAAGCCATAGCTGCTCATGAGCTACAGAATTCATTGAGCAATATCTCAGCTCAATATCAGTTATAGAAGGCCTCATCATAGGCCAAGGATACTAGGATCAAGTCTTTGGAAGACTTAGTAATTGAATTGGGACATGATCCCAAAGACATCAAAGCCACTGAGAAACTGATCAAGAGAAAGAACGATGACATTGCAGCACTGAAAAAACAATTGAAGATACGTCGGCTACAACATCCCCAAACACAGGAGGTCTTGGAGAGCCAAACCAGACATGAAGGGTTGATGGACTTGGTCCTAAAACTTAATGATCAGTTAAGGGAGACAGATAAGGAATAAGACACTTTAATTCAATTGAAGCAAAGTGATATTGCCACTATGTTTGCAAATGTCATCCCAACGGTCTCAACAGAATTCCCTTCAATGCTGGCAGCCTCATTGGCTCCCACGGCTCCCATCCCTACAGCACAACCAGTTTCACCAGAGTCTACATCAGCAGCAGGTGCATTAGGTGGAGAAGCAGCAAAGTTGGTCAAAGCCATATAGGAAATGACCATTCAAGCTACATAAATGAACAAACTGAAAGAAAATGTGACAAGCTTGGAAACAGATTGTAAGCTTGCCAAGATCATGCACAAGGAAGAAGTGCAAAAAACTGCCAGAATGGATGAAAGATTAAAGGCCATGGAGAAAGATATAACACTAAAGAGTGATGCAGGAAAGTGTTCCCTCTACGGACAGAGGCAACCCCTCTAGCCCTAGAGTGGGTCTAGTCACAAACAAGGACAGATCAACAATAGCTTTCCTTAAACAGTCATAGTTGGAGGCCTACCTCAACCAGTGGTCGATGGAGTTCCGTTGCGCTGCTCCAGCTTCTGCTTCCTTCTCCTAATGAGTAATCAACCTGAAACAATGCAAAGGAAATACAACAAAGCACGTAACCGAAACAACAATGATCTATTTACTCACAAAGTCAAGAAGTCATGAGCTATCAAGTACATTACATACAAGACATAGGAAAAAATCATTGATTGTATTAATAATGAAATAAGAATAAGCTTACAACCAAAGTCTTGATGTCACAAGCCTTCTCAGAGGGATCCAGCCAGCATGTTCCTCAAGCATTCACTCTTTGAAAATGGATCTCCCAACACACAAGTCTCTCTCACTCATAAGTTTTACACAAGATTAAGGGCACTTCACAACCTTCGACAAGCTATCAACAATCCCACACTTGTCACACTCACACCAGCTATCTAGAAAACTCACAAACACTAACAGCACTGCTCCACTAGCCAACTATACAAAAAAACTAGCAATGCATAGCAATGGTGAGAGTTTAAATAGGAGAAGGAGTCTCCATGAAAGGTGGAAGAGTGAGCTTATCTCCAAGGAAGGTAGCACAAATGACGGAACAGTCTCGCCAGAGAAAGGAGGGCGATACGAACTATGCAAACAACCAAGTCTGGAGTCATCGGGAAGGCCGACTATTGGAACAAATTCACCCAATCTTGATCATCGCGGGGGCATAACTAATCTTCAATGCTGACATCACTATTAAATAATGTAGCTAGTCAGGTCATCGCTAAAGATTACAAGCAACCTCGCGCTGGCACATAAAATCGGACCATCGCGGGAATCAGGTGTACTTCCGCAATGGCAGCGCTAATGGACTGTTTAGGAGCGCCCTTCAACACGTTTATTTAGCCAACAAACGCGATGAGGTAGATAACTTAGGAAAAGTGGGTCATTTGGAAACATCAGAGAGCGTTTGTCTAATATGAGCATGTATGACTTGGACACATAACACAGTAGGAAGACTGGAGTGAAGACAGTGACAAATTACTGTGTAACAGATGCCCCCTAAAGTATGAACCCCAAGAGAGTGGGAGGGGTGAAATGCTTTACGAAACCGACTGAGCTGGAACACCATCTGGAAGGACCTGTACACAAGTACAATGGATATCTCTGATAATAAATTACATGTAGTCTAGGCATGGGCACAGCCATCCAAAAGACATACGAAATAGGTTTGTGGTATGGACGCAGCCATCCAGTTAATGAGACCATGATAATAAAAAAGGTATGGTCGTAGCCATCCATTAAGACTCAGGTATGGTCGCAGCCATCCATCAATGAGTCATGTAATCATAAACCAACCCATGCAACCCAAACATGTGTAATCTGAGTTCGGGGTCTTGAACCCATCTGATCATAGTACAAATCCTAACATGCGAATAGATGTGCTGAGGTCGAGCATGATAGAAAGTCGTTTGATTACCGATCAAAGATGAAAACCGTTAACAAGCATGAGAGAAACCACCAATAATGCCAATGGTTCTCAAGGTACTAGCTAGCACAATCCATGAAGTGTGAAAAAGGAGCTGGAGTCGAACACTCGTGGAATCACCCAATCGACGACCAATGATGAAGGTCGACCGTCAGGTGTGAAGAACTTGCCATTTAGGCATGCAAGCTCTAAGGTACCAAAGGGGATCTCTAGATCAATCTCTTGGATAATGAGCTTATGTCGACAGGAGACGACCCGTCGCAGGAGGGACATAATGTTTCCCCCATCAACGACACGAGATAAGGAACAAGTGGTAGATGGCGAAACAGAGTATCAAAGGAGAGGGCGAGGGTGTAAATCGTAGAAAGATTATACTCTTGAACATATCGGTGACACGACTTCGGAGGGTGGTAGCATTCAGGTACCAAGGGATCAGAGGCACGACAAAAAGGCATGAATCAGATGGAATGGGGTTAAATGACAATCCCAACCCGCGGAAGGCCAAATGACGATGTATGGATGTCCCAACCTGAGAAGAAGCAAAAGTGTCGTTGTTCAAGAGTGACTAGCTGCCATAGACAACCAATGATAAACCTGTTGTTGAGTCCAACCTAGTAATGATTTAACGAGCCCTAAGAAGGAGAAGCTTAAGTCTCGTCATAGTGACGAGTCTAATGTCGTCAGGGTTTAACGAGTTCGACATAGGTAAAACTCGGAGTTTTTTTCATGTTTAGAGAGTTTGAAAAAGACATGGAAAAGAAAACTCCAGGGGGGTCCTTTTCGTAAATTTGTGTTTCTTGAGCCCGAATAATTATAAAACAACACTCGAAAGAACCGCCCGACCATTACGATCGAGGAGTACTTTTCGTAACTAGTGATTTCGACCTGAAAAAGTAGAAAAGCGGTCGGAATCACATCGTTTCATAACTGGTGACAAGCTTGAAACGACAAAGGCCCGACAATCTTTTCGTGTTTACACGGTCGGAAAAGAGCTTAAAGGCGACTGCCTCTTATTTCTTTTAACGAGTCAAGAGGAACAACTCAGCTATCTTTTCATTTTTTAAGTCGGAAAAGAGCTTTAAAGACGACTTTTCAGATCAAGTGTACATGAAGCTGACATAATTCCACTACCTGTAGCTCTGCACAAAGCACGTCAAACGTAAACCCATTCGATATAAAATGAACAATAATCGTAAAAACATAGTTAAAAAACCAAATTTTGACTAACCATGTGACAAAAAATGAGAAAAACCCACATTTATAAAATATAATTTTTTAATTTCCAAAAATTACTATAAAAAGGGGTTAATCCAACCATTTTTACCATTGTTACTGTTCATTTCATTGTGGAGCATTTTGGAGCACCAAAGTTGGCGAGCTAATTTCGGCCTTGTTCGTCCACCATTCATTCTGAAACTTGTTCCAGGTAAACAAACCTTGTCCTACACTTCAATTCCATACCTTTTCCATGCATTTTGAATGTTAAATGCATTAGTTTAGGTGGATTTTTGGACCGGGCTCTGCCGCTCGGTCATCGCGGGTATACCCTTTGGGTCCGCGATGACCGAAAAATTGACACATAATGTGCTCCGATCATCGCGGAAAAGTGATGTACTTCCGTGATGACCGCAAAAAAATACAACTAGCGACCTTGCGTCATTGCGTCTGTTTTAAAAACAGACGCGATGACGACGCGAACTTATTTTTTTATGAAAATTACGCGTTGAATTTTGCAAATGAAGTGCTAATCCATTTTTTCTCGTCATGTAGGTGATAATGGCGTTTGTCTGGCAAGAACGAACGCATGATGACAACGATGTGGAAGCTTTTGCCGATGCGGGGTGCCGAAATGCATTACGGGCATGCGGATTACTCAAATTCTTCCTGACTCCACACCTTCGGTCACAGCCTGATTTACTGGAGCTACTGATCCAGGCCTGGAATCCCACAGATGGGAAATTCATCATCCGAGGCCGAGATATCGATTTTGATGCTACAGACATATTTTTTGACCAGGTTGTCTGTTATAGACATTTTTGTGCCTTACAACTATAAGCATGAAATGTCCATAATTCAAGGGATCCAAAGTCCCTAAAGATGTTGTTACAGCTCCTAAAGGAACAAGGTCAACCAATGACAGTCTCCCAGAAGTTCTCCACCAAAAACCACTTTGAAATAGTCAGTTCAGGATCAATTCAGAGGCTCCACTAGCTGCCTGCGTTGAAATGCAGAGTCTACACTGGCTAGGTGCACTGCAACGCAGGTGGAAGCACTACCAAGGTGCGTTGAGCAGGAAATGACAAATGGCAAGCTCATTCAACGAGGTGGAAAGACCTTGGAAGCTTCCAGAATCTTCTCCAATGACACTTGCCTCAATGAATTCGCCTAGTGATGAGTAAGAGGTTCTCAACCTCCAAGTGGAAGCAAGAACTGACAGAGAGAAGCCACAAGTCAAAACATAAGCTGACTCATCCTCTCTGCTCACATCTATATATGGATCTCTCACCCAGAGGTTCAGGAGGCTGGAATTTTGTACTTTGCAGAGAATTGTTGTTGGTTTGAGATTGAGATTAGCACATTGGGTGATTTATGCTTTGTTGGAGGAGAGGAAGGGATTCCTTTGCTGGGAGGTAGATGCTGGATCAGAACTCACTTGGTTGTATCTCCTCTTGGACTTTCTTATTTCATCAATAAACTATTTGAGTTTCTCCTACATGTTGTGTATCAAAGATGTTTTGTTATGCTTATATGTTTAGCTTAATCTGATCTTGAGCTTTTTATGAATGTATATCTGTATCTTTGTGTAGTTTCTCTCTCTTGTGATCTTACAGGAATTCGGTGAAGCTGGGCTGGTGAAGGAGCAAGAAGCTGGGAGCTACTAAAGAGAGGAGTGATTTGGATCGACAAACTAGCGGAAGATACAGGTTAGTTAGATCCTTCTTCCTCACTTACATTTCATAAAGAAGAATACTCAAATAAGTTTACCTGTTTGTTGCTAAGGCACTATCACCTCTTAGAGCGGGATAGGGGCATTCCGAATTGGATACTTTTCCCAACAACAAATTGGCGACTCCGCTGGGGACAGTATCTTGTTAGTTTATTTGTGTTTCTGTGGTTGTTCTTCTCATAAACTCAGGAGTGCCGAATCGAAATGCATTTGCCATTTTCAAATGCAAAGTAGAGATCTGCCACTCTAGTCCACTCATTGGGTCTGTTTTTATGATCTGAACAAACTGATCCACAAGTGCTCTAACAGCCCTTTGTGATAGATCTTAGTCCTCCTTTAAATCATCCTCCTAATTGTACCTAGTTGATAGCTTTGATCTGGCCAAAAACTGTAGATTTAACTGCAAACCGTAACCCAGAACCCAGAAACAAATCTCGTTTCTGCTTCAGCGCAGACTCTGTGAAGAGGTTCTGCATTTCAACGCAGGTCCCGTGAAGGATACCTGCGCTGAAGTTCAGTTTCTCTGTGCTGAGGGTGCGCTGATCAGCCTTTGCTTGTGCAGCTGTGGTTCCCTGCTTCCTTTTGCTCAGTTTCATCTCTGTTTTTGCAGCCTGTTATCAGTCAGTGTACCTATCTGAAACCCCTTTTCTTTTCCTCAATTCTGCCTCAGTTGTATAAAGAAACTGTATTTGTTCTTTGTGTATTTGTTACATCATTTGCAGTTTCCCATTACAAAAGTAAACTAGTCATACTGTCGCCCTTAGATCTAGACCTGTCGTAAGTGTCGTTTTGATCTTAGGAGTGAGTTTGTTTGCTATTCACAGTTGATTAAGCTTTTACTTTTGTCGTTTGGTTTGAATTTATGCATTTCTAGTGTCGAAACAAGTAAATCATAAAGTGTTGTAACTGTCTTTTTGATTTTGAAAAAGGAACTTGTTTATGTTTTCACTTGAAATCGAATTCAAATTTGTACAACAGCTTTCTTTTTAGGCATCAATATTAAGGAAGCGAAAACAAATACATGCATTTGTGCATTTGCATTTTGATAGTTTGCATGCTTTGATTTAGGGAAAAGTGCATTACAGTGTGCTCTATGCTCTTTGAGAAAAGTTTGTGTCTTCCTTTTCCCCTTGTAGCTAGGATTTTCATTGTTGAAAAGATATAAAAGCTTGCTTATCATCTTTAGACTGCATTTAGGAATTGTATCATACATCTCGTGGTGATCCAAAAAGGCAAACTTCTAAGAAAGATCAACCTAAAATAAATTGAATGAACTTAACAACGCTTTGTAACATAACGCACAACATAGAGGTCTAGGCTAGAGACGTGTTCCGGCGTCGTAAAACCTGGTGACTGTCGATCTCGCTGATGGTTGGGTGATTCCTCCTGAGAGACGATAGCGCCAATACGGATTGTGCTCCCACGTACCGTCAAGTATATATTGGGAGACCCCTATAGGCATAAAACCTTTATCCTTAGGAAGCCGTGTCGGCCGCCCTACTGATCGCAATGCACTGAACACAGCATTCGGGAAGATTGACCACCCGTACCTTAAAAAGTATTCTGCGGTTTTGCGAAAAGTTTGGCACACCCTCTACCTAAAACTCCAGAGCAGTTCCTTTTGGCCTTTTCAGACTCTATAACGGAAAAAGTCCATCCGAGAATTTGTCACTTCGGGCTCGTTAAAACATCGAAGGAGACTAGAGTCATCTTTAGCTTTTTCTCGACTCTTTAAAATTGAAAAAGCAAGTTGTGTCTAAAGCGTCTAAAAATTCATTTAATTCAGAAACACACTTTCCCCTTTTTGTATTTTGGTTGATCGAGTAATCCGCAATCGTGGAAGAAAGTCAATTGAAACCCCGTCGTTCACGGAGGCTTACGAGTCAACCGTCTTTGTCTCCGGAATCGAAAACAGTACGGACAAAGCGAACTCGTTTAACCGGTTCGAAATCTCCTATCAAAGTTAGAACAAGTGTTCCAACAAAATCTGAGATTCCGGTTCCTCCAAACATTTCTGGAAACCCTGCCTCTACAGAAGAAGTTCAACAACCACAGAGGGACAGTGATACTGATCCTAGTCTGAGAGAAAACACTTGTGTTACTGAACCAGTTCCATCTGTAACCGGTTCAGAGAGTCTTGTTCCTCAAACATCTGTCGCTGTTTATTTAACCCCTTCTTCGGCACCATAAATATTTTACGGACCTAACGGTCTTCCCCTTCCACCTAGTTTGATTACGATAGAGGAAATTGTAGAAGATCCGCAAGCAAGTACTCCAACACATTTTGGAGTCGGGGTCACTCTATTTCCTTCGACATCAGAAGTTAGTCTACCACCAGTGGAAGTTCCTGTAGAATCGCTAAGTAATCTTTTGGATAGACTCAAAATGTCTGAACAACCGTCAACATCTAGGACTGTGTCGAATGACACAACGACAGCAGAACTCCCTGTCGTCACTCCGACAATGTTTGTCGGCATACCATCTGTCCCGACTAGCTCACAACCGCTAGAAGGAGTCCGCCTAGGGACTATTTCGACAGTGTGGTCCGTTCCTGTTTGTTCCTCTGGAATAATATCCGGAAACTCTTATGTTGAGACTCGCCAAATTGATCCATTTGGAGGTCAATTTGGGCAATCCAGTCCCCAAGGACAAACAATCCCCTTGAGTTCCGGATTGCCACCGTATGGGGGGCAGTATGCCCTTTCATTACCCCCTCCGGGAGGATATCCATACGAGAGTTCACAACAGTATTCAGGTTATACTGGAGTTACATCAAGTGGTTGGGTACCTATACTACCCCAACAACCAAGGGTTGTGTATTCTATGCAACAATGTGTACCTATGTCGAACATCCCGACTACACCAGCTATTGTGACAGTGTCGCAAGTTCAAACGTTGCCTATTGTATGTCAACCTCAGATCTCTCAGGTTGTAATGCAACAACCCCTTGACCCTGTGACTCAACCACAATCGCCTACTGGTGGGGAGACGCAGGTCCAAATGGGTACAATTACCCCACACCTTGGTCCAACGGTTAGTATAGCGCAACAGAACATGGCTTCGCAACCGTGGCTGGTGCAATATCAACAACCACAATTCCAAAAAATATACCAAGGTTCTGAGCAACAGATCTTTGCGAACAGTGGACAACCGTACATTCAAAACAGTCAAAATCAACCACTTTACGGTAGTCATGTCCACCAACCGTATCAGTCATACCAACATCAATTACATTATGCTGGTATGCAAAGGCCAATTGCTCAGGCAATTCCATCGTATCCTGGGTATGCTTCACCTAACCTGAATCAACAGTTACCATTCGTGGCAACTTTAGAGTTACCCGATTTACACCGGTTAACAAACGATCCAATTGCTTATGCCCCTTGGTGGCCAACGATTCCTCACAAACTTCCTTCAGACATTCCTAAATTTAATGGAAATCCAGGTGAGGACCCATCGAATCACGTGATGACATTTCATCTATGGTGTTCATCAAACACCCTAAACGATGATTCGATAAGGCTTCGCCTTTTTCAGAGGACGTTAATGGGTCCAGTGGCAAAATGGTATATTGAATTGCCTAGAGCTTCGTTCGACAATTTCAGCACCTTAGCCACGACTTTCTTAACCCATTTTCAATTACCGATAAGGTATGAAACGGGAACGGAAATCTTAACCAACTTCAAACAGACAACGGCCACTCACATATCTGATCATATACATGAGTGGCGACGTCGTCGTAGGATGGTAAAAACATACGTTCCTGATCAGCTATTAGCTGAATGGTTTATCAAGTCGTTACTTCCTGCTATAACGGAAGATGTGGCAAAGGGGGGAGTCGTAACGGAAGAGCAAGTTATCGCTCGTGCGCAATATCTAGACTTAGTCTATACTCAGTCTGGCATGCTCTACGACAAAATACCCGACGCCCCTAGACCGGAATTCTCAATTCCTCCTCCTCCTAAATCAAACAATGACTCTCATGCCGGTGATGGCATGATTGGCACGACAAACGCGAAATCGACAAAGGCCAACTCCAAGAAGACCCGTAAGATTTCGTATCAAAATGCAAAAGACGAAATTCTTGCTTCGGAAGTAAATGTCGTATCAGCAGATAAGGGCAAAGAAACCAAACAACCAGGAAGCAAGAAAAAGAAAAGCAAAGGGAAGAAGAAGAAACAGGGTGAATCATCCCCTGAAAAACTTCTTCAAACCCTCCTGGAAATAGGAAACCTCCCCCCTCAGGGTGTCAGATATGTGATGAGGATCATTGGACGAAAGAATGTCCATACAAAGCTAAACTTAAAAGCTTCTTCAAGAGTTCGCAAACCTCAGCTGTGTTAACTGATCCGTTTCCAAATCCATGACAAAATCTAGTTGATAGTGGAAATGCTTCCCCGTCGCAAGTGCTAATGTTGTCAATCTCGAAGCAACAAAATGATGCTTTGATTTCGACAAGGAACAAATATTACGGGAATCCGCAGCTGTCGAACGGCAAGGAAGAAGATCAACCAAGCTGTTCGACAACAACTTCGGCAAAAGTTGTACCACCCATCATTCCTGAATTAACAATAAAACCGCCAAAGGGAGTAGTACACAAGTCGACATTTAATCCTTGCGCCAGAGCAGCGCAACATTATAACATAGTGGAAGATTTGGCCCAATCGCCATCCGCTATGTCGGCTCTTGAAGTACTACAAAATTGCCCATCCCAAAGGCAGACTTTGTTATCAGCCATTGGTGGGGTTGATCCTAAGGATTCCAATCTTGTATCCTTTGACCACAAAGGATACGATCCTCAGTTACCAGCTCAACTAGCTTTCCTTATCCAAGTGAAAGCCCTCAACAAAACTGTTCACCGAACAATTATTGACGAGGGGGCATCTACATGTATTATGTCGATGAGTTGCTAGAAAACTTTAGGATCTCCAACCTTGTCGCGATCCTTGACAACATTAAAAGCATTCGACGGAAGGACATATACCCCATATGGTATCCTAAATAACTTGAAGGTTGAACTAGGGGAAAAAATAGTAGAAATAGATGTTGAAGTCATCGATGGGAATCTTGATTACAACATCCTACTAGGAAGACCATGGATATATGCCATGGCAGCTGTTGTGTCGACCTATTTTAGAAAGATTGCATTCCCTTTTCAAGGGGGAATTACGATCGTCGACCAACAAAACTTCCTCCCTAATGGTTCACAAGTTACAGGAAGCATTCCCATGATCCATGGAAGCCCCCATTCGCTTCAGAATATCGGAGTAGGCCTACTAAACGATCCTATACTAATGGGAACTTTCGCTCTTCCACCTCCGATCGACTTGGCGGAAGTAGCGTCGATAGGTACCTGCAATATGATATCTTCCACGAAGATCTCAGAAGACGATATCGACATGGATCATGCAATGGTTTTGCCCCCAAGCCCAATAGAAATATTGTAACAATCAATGTTTCTGGCATGGGAGGCGAGCCCAAATCAACGCTCATCAAGCGTTTGGGTAGATAGGTCTAGAGAATATGGTACCCCTTTAGATCCTTGGTCGAGAGTGCATGGAACCGACGAAGGAATTCTAAAATCAATGTTGATTGAGGGGGCACCATGGAATGATTTCCACCATCGTTCCCTTCTTCCAAATTATGAAGAAGATACTCAAGATGACCTTTATCACCCTACAGTTTTTGAATTCCTATCAAATACTGTAAATACGGTGGATTCCGAGCGAAACTTGTCCAATATTGAAGAGACTATAGCCATAAATATCTCGACTAAAACAAATTTTGTAGAGAATATTTATGTCGGCAAAGGTTGTTCTCCTTCAGAACTGGAAATATATAACGCTCTTTTTCGCGAGTTCAGAGATGTCTTTGCTTGGTCATATGATGAAATGCCAGGCATCGACTCGAGTATCGTTGAACACGAAATTAAGATGTATCCAGATGTCAAACCGATAAGACAATGGCTCAGGCAGGTGCACCCCAAGAAAGCCGCTGCCATTAAGGCAGAAGTTGAAAAACTTCTCCATGCTGGTTTCATCTACCCGGTTCCTTTAACCGATTGGGTATCGAATATTGTCCCTGTTATGAAGAAACAAGGGACAATTAGAGTGTGTGTCGATTATAGGGATGTAAACCAAGCTTGTCCAAAAGACAACTACCCTACACCCTTCATCGACCAGATAATTGGTGAATGCACCGGATGTGCAATCTTTTCATTCATGGATGGATTTTCCGGGTATAATCAAATAAATATCCGCTCACAGGACCAGTCAAAGACTGCATTCATTTGTCCGTGGGACACATTCGCATATCGAAAATTACCCTTTGGTTTAAAGAACGCAGGGGCGATGTTTTAGAGGGCAATGAATTATGCCTTCCATGACATCAAGAACATCATTCAACCATACCTCGACGACCTTCCAGCTCATTCGCGAAAGCAGACTGATCATCCGCAGCATTTAAGAGCGATATTTCTACGTTGCCGACACTACAAGATACGACTAAATCCACACAAATGTGTATTTTGCGTCAGTTCTGGTCGTTTACTTGGCTTTGTAGTCTCAAAGAATGGGATTCGTCTTGACCCTTGCAAGGTCTAGGCAATCATCAATTTGCCTCCACCTTCAAATTTGCTTCAGATTCAGAAACTCCAAGGGAAAGCAAACTTTCTAAGGAGGTTCATTCCAAATTACGCCGAACTTGCTAAAGGTTATACACGTCTTTTGAAAAAGGAGGTACCCTTCGTCTGGGATCAGGTTACGCAAGCTTCCTTTGATGCTTTAAAGGATTCCTTAATAAAAGCATCATTAATGTACGCACATGATTATCAAAGAGAATTTAACATGTATCTAGTTGCAGCAGATACGACCATCGCAATGGTTTTAGTTCAAGAAGTCGATGGAATCGAACACCCTATATATTATTTAAGTAGAAACTTAAATGATACAAAAAGTAAATATTCTTATGTTGAAAAACTAGCGCTTGCGGCTGTTCAAGCGACACAAAGGTTTAGACACTATGTCCTCTTTCGGAAAACTACCATTTTGTCTGATTGCAACCCCATGACTTATATATTGTCGCGACAGTTACTGGGGGCAAATATTCAAAATGGATAGCAATCCTAGAAGAGTTTGATCTGGAATTTGTAAAATCCAAATCAAAGAAAGCTCTAGTTTTCGCAGAATTACTGTGCGATCTCCCATCGTCGTCCAACGATGAAACATCCGAAGAATCAATCGTGGACGAGAATTTGTTTCTGATATCTACAAGCAATGAGTGGTATGGAGATATAATAATTTATCTCCAAACCCAAAAGTTTAGGCCTAACACCTCTCACTATGAACAGAAACGTATACGATACCAAGCAAAAGACTACATGATCGTCGGTGATACGCTTTACCGTCGTGGTATCGATACAGTTCTGAGAAGGTGCCTCACCCATGAGGAGGCCGAAAAAGCCCTGAATGAGTGTCATTCAGGTGCGTGTGGGGGGCATCAATCTGGATATGCTACAGCACAAAAAATCTTACGAGCAAGATACTTCTGGCCAACCATGTTCAAAGATTGCATAACCGCAGTCAGAAGTTTCCATGCTTGTCAAATTTTTGATAGCAAAACCAGAAGACCACCCGCACCTTTACAGCCAATAGTTGCTGTTGGGTCTTTCGCCAAATGGGGCATCTATTTCATGACATGTAACCCCACCTCGACCAGGGGGCATGGGTATATTATAGTCGCCGTTGACTATTTTACCAAATGGGCCGAGGCGATGCCTACATTAGATAACACTGGTGAAACAGCTGCCCTTTTCTTTTTCAATCATGTAGTCGCCAGATTCGGCGTACCACAGGCTATAGTTACGGATCATGGATCGCATTTTCGCAATCACATGATGGTTGAATTAGCTACCAAGCTAGGGCTATCTCACGACAGCTCTACCCCGTATTATCCGCAAGCCAACGGACAAGTTGAAGCGATCAACAAGGTCCTGAAGCGTATGTTGGAAAGGATGATCGGGGTTCACAAAATAAGGTGGCACCTAATCCTGTACTCATCCTTGTGGGCCTACCGAACATCGGTAAGGAATGCGACCGGGTTCACACCTTTCCAACTGGTATATGGCCTGGAAGCAGTCTTACCAGTCCAGTGTGAAATCTCGTTTCTTAAACTCTCAATTGATCTCCTCCCCGGAACTTCAGAAGAAGAGGCCCGTTCCTTGGAATTAATTCAATTGGATGAAACCCGTCGTGATGCCGCGTTGGCTAACGAAACCCATAAGAAACGAGTCAAGGCGCAGTTCGACAAAAATGTCAAACCCCGTATCTTCTCAGAAGGTGACTTAGTCTTGCTTTACGACCAAGAATACGATAAATTGGGAGCAGGTAAATTTAATTCTTTATGGATGGGCCCCTATATTGTTAAACGAGTGTTAGCAAAATGAGCCTACGAGTTAATGGATTATGACGGAATTCCACTGGCGCAACCCCGTAACGGGTTGTACCTCAAGCGTTACTATGCTTAAATAGTAACCAGTATGCTTTTGTTGTATTTTGTTTTCGCTAAAGTGTTTGTTTTGGTCGAGTAATCCACCTTTTTACATTTATTGCAGATGTCAAACCTTTTGGAGACATGTGTTCGATATGTCGATGGAGCGAGTCGTAGTTCGCGGAACCTGTCCTCCGCAGCCTGGGCCATTTTTGATCCAAGCGGCGAGTTAGTAAGTTTCAGAGGTGTATGTATTGGGCAATCAACGAATAACATCGCTGAGTATAGCGCGTTGATAGAACTGCTCTCTGATGCCATCGCCCATGGTATACACTGACTAATCGTCAGGCTAGACTCACAACTCGTAATACTACAACTCAGTGGTATATATTCCGTCCGAAATCCAGCCATTTATCGCATGTTTCTAAGGGTTAAGATTTTGGAAAGACAGTTTGATTTAATTCAATACCAGCATATTTCCAGAAACTTAAACACATTAACCGACTCATTAGCAAACTATGTGTTAGATAGACATTTGCGACATTTATAAAAGAAACACATCATCAATGTTGTACATGTGGATCACATAACTCAACCAGAATAAAACCCCGAAAATCAAAATATATATATATATATATATATATATATATATATATATATATATATATATATATATATATATAAGTTGTTTATGGTTTACATATAATGTTCTGTAACCAAGACAAAATCGGTCACATGACCCAAAAACTCAAAATGCTAGGGGGCACCCTAGTCTAGTGATGCTCATGATAGCACGTCACGGCCTGTGCGATCATGCGTAAGAGACGAGTGCATCGTCTAGGCACACCAGTAGTATGCCGCTGCAACTGTAAAGGTAACTCGTCGATCCTCACGTCTGGAATGCCGAGAGTAAGACTCTCAACCTGCTCCTGCACAGCTGTGAGGGTCTCGGCTACATCAAGGTCACGAAGAATAACCCTCCCGGCAGCCTCTCCTGCTGGGACAGCGGCTGGCGCTCTCGGGCGAACTGCTGGACGAACAGGACCAACATCTGCGCGCACACATGAGTTTGATTAAAATCTTGATAAAATAAAGCACATGGACATTATGAATAAAAACAGTAAACAGTGATATGGTCGAAGATTTTACCAATAGCGCCCCACTGCTCGCCGTCCGGCAGTACTAAATCCGGATCACCCCGGAAGTCCATGCCAACATATGGATACTCAGAATAGACCATCTCCTGATGCTCAAACCACCTGAAGAAGGTATCAGAAAAAGAAATCTGAGATTGACCAGCATGCCTAGACATGTGGTCAACCCATCTCTGCATGCGTGGTTTAGTAGGAGAAGGCAACTCGAGTGCAATGTGTTGTGGCTGCATCAGTGGTATCTTCTCCAAAGCAAAGGCGGTCAAAATAGAACCGAACCTGAAGTTCTTCAACCTCCCGTCCTTTACCTTGGTCAACTGACTTTTCATCTGAAGAATTACTGCATCACACCAGTTGAATACTTTCGGTTGGAGGCACTCCAAGGCATGCTGCATATAAGATCTGTTGGCCACATGAAGAGACGCACTACCAGCCATCCTACCAATAGTGTACAGGATAGACCTAAGGGACCTGTCAGCAACCTCACGGATAATGATTTTGCTGTCTTTACTCGGCTGAGATCCTTCCCTGCAATACTGGCGGACATAATCTCTCACAGAGTCACTCTCTCGGGCCGAACCTGACAAAGAAATGGGGACACCCCGCCACGACAAGCCAGTCAAGAAGTAAATGTCTACTGCGGTCAAGGGGATAGATTTTCCCCTAATCTGGAATACTTGGTTGATAGGATCCCAAGCATCGAGCAAATACTGCAGTAGGGTAATCTGCTGTCTCATGCTAGAGATGCGGAAGAACTTTAGCAGGCCACAGTTCCGCAGCGCGTTCACCGTGACAGGATCATGTAGGGCAATCATGTCCTCTTCTTCATGTTCTCTTTCTCGCCATGTAAGGGTCATTTTGCTCCAATATTTCTGAAAAACAAACATGAGATGAGTTAGATCCTGGTTTTGGTGAAAAACAGGCAAAAATTTTCATCAAAAAACTGTGCAACAAAATCCTTTTCTGCGCCCAACGCACCTGCACAGTGTTCCACCTGCGTTGAAGGTCAAACTGCCTTCATACTGCTTGACATTCAACGCAGGTTTCGAGTGCCCAAGGTGCGCTGATGGCAAAGCGGCCCCATCAAACCCCAGGGGCTCAGAAAAATAGGAAAACAAGCACAGAATGCAGAAAGGAAACCATGAAATGAAAGAGCTCAGGTTTAGCTCTTACCTAGTCCAGACGGCGCCGAGAATCGTCCACAGAATCTCCCGAAATCAGCGCGTGAAAATCAAAGGGGAAGAGGCACTTCCAAAGCTCCAACAAACCAAGTTCAAATGAAATGGTAAAATGAGAGGTAAAAACACTTTTTAATAGCTTTTTACGTAGTTCAAAGTGAAATATTAGTGTTTTAATCTCATTTTCAAGCAAATGTTATTCATTTCTAACTAGTTTGATGCAGCAATTGAGGGTACAGTACTATCTTTGAAAAAGCAAAGCTATTTATGGTAAAAAATCAAAACTAGACCATGAAAAATTGAGCAGTTTTAGCACATAGTTCATGCTCGTTAAAAAATAAACATAAGATTGAGCAGTTTTAGCACATAGTTCATGTTCATTAAAAAATAAACATAAGACTGAGCAGTGTTTTTCCGCGTTTAAGCTCGTTAAAAAATGAACTATCTTCCGGTAAATAACCACCGTGAATGTAACATTATCAGCCATTAAAGCCTTGGTCGTGTTTGCACCGTCACCTCCACTTTTCCATTGGCCGATCATTCACCTCCATATGATTGTTTACCCATTTTGAGGAACAGCTGCGAAGAGTGATTTCACTAGCCATCCTTGTGACACTGCCGTGCTTGGAAAATTCCAACGCTTACCTGGAATCAGCTGCTAACCCGTTTCATCACTCGTTCCTCAAAAGACGAGTCTTCTTTAAGCTCTTTTCATCTGACTCGTAAAATATGAAAAGATTCCTGAGTTTTAGCCTTCCATCTCGTTAAAGCGACCGGAAATGCTATCCCTCCTCTAGATTTTAATCTTTTTGGACCTGAGGGATTATTGCACAAAAAGATCGAGCGCTTGTTTTGTTTGGCTCGTTAAAACTATCGAAAACTCATCCCTTCTGTATTGTTTTATACTTTTTCGGACTTAAGGGATTAGATGACGAAAAAGGACTTTCGGAGTTGACTTTACGTACCTTTTTAGACTCTCTAAAAATGAAAAGGACCGAGTTATCTTTGTCGTTAGACTCGTTAAAAGCATTAAATAGCGACAAACTTGTCTTTAGACGAGAACGAGTTTCGCTATCGCTAGGCTCGTTAAAACATAGCGATGGGTTTGCCCGAAGGGAAAATTATAGAACAAGCACATGTTATCCTCCTCAAGCTTGACAAAAATAAAGAGGTACTGGTCAGCAATGACTGGGGAAAAATTGGGAAGAAACTCAAAGAACTTTATTGGTAGCAAGTCGCTCTTGAACATGACACTTCCACTCCGTGCCTGAGTCGGGTTGGGTTGTTTCATTCACCGGTCACATCACCATGGTCTCGCCATACCATCCACCTTTGGGGTAAATGCTACCAATCCATCACACAAGTGTCGCCGATATGTTCAAGAGAAGTCATCCAGAGAAGTCAACCGTGTCCCATCCACTACCATACATTATCCTTCATTCTTTCATGACCGCCACCCTGAACCATATATCATCAGATCGTTTTCACCTCCATCGAAATCATTTGCTCTGTTCCGTGTCACTGATGTGGGATACATTAAGGCCCTCCTTTGACGGATCGCTTCTTGTCGACATCAGCTCATTATCCAAGAAGTCGATCTAGGAACAACC
Source organism: Pinus tabuliformis (assembly GCA_031772625.1). NCBI lineage: Eukaryota > Viridiplantae > Streptophyta > Pinopsida > Pinales > Pinaceae > Pinus > Pinus tabuliformis. Next base: position 886,114,755 of record CM062817.1, read on the forward strand.
CCTTTAGTACTTTGAAGCTTGCATGCCTCAATGGCAAGTTTCTCACTTCCGGCGACAGGTATACATCAATGACCTTCGACCGAAAGATTTTGCGTGGTGTTCGACACCAAGTCCTTTATTCACACCACGTGAATTGTACTGCAGTACCTTGAGGGTCATTATCATTATTGGTGATTCCTCTCGCGCTTGTTAACGGTTTACCTCATTGACCGGTAATCAAGCGATGTCTTTCCATGTTCGACTTCAGAACATCTCTCACATGGATCGACTTGTACTTAGAGTGAAGATCGAACAAGTTTGAAGACCCCGGATCTAGTTTCATCCATCCAAGCTGCGATATATATTCAGGAAAAATAAAGACATTGACATGTACAACATTGCAGCACAGACAATCATCCTACCAAAGGATGATGATTTCAGCAGGATCATCAGTCTATCATCAGACAATTGTCTGTCCTATGTACACAAAAATTAATTTATAAAGCTGAGCATGGGAATGCCCGCCTCAGCTAGATCATGAAAAAAGTATGAAAAATAATGTATTGTATTGTATCTTATTACAGGTCTCCTCCCAGCATTGAATGAACTTCAGATCCTCCTAATAAAGCATTTCACCCGATAAACGACCTCATACTTTAGGGGGCAACTGTTATAGACATTTTTGTGCCTTACAGCTATAAGCATGAAATGTCCATAATTCAAGGGATCCAAAGTCCCTAAAGATGTTGTTACAGCTCCTAAAGGAACAAGGTCAACCAATGACAGCTTCTCCCAGAAGTTCTCCACCAAAAACCACTCAGAAATAGTCAGTTCAGGATCAATTCAGAGGCTCCACTAGCTGCCTGCGTTGAAATGCAGAGTCTACACTAGCTAGGTGCACTGCAACGCAGGTGGAAGCACTACCAAGGTGCGCTGAGCGGGAAATGACAAATGGCAGGCTCATTCAACGAGGTGGAAAGACCCTGGAAGCTTCCAGAATCTTCTCCAATGACACTTCCCTCAATGAATTCGACTAGTGATGAGTAAGAGGTTCTCAACCTCCAAGTGGAAGCAAGAACTGACAGAGAGAAGCCACAAGTCAAAACATAAGCTGACTCATCGTCTCTCCTCACATCTATATATGGATCTCTCACCCAGAGGTTCAGGAGGCTGGAATTTTGTACTTTGCAGAGAATTGCTGTTGGTTTGAGATTGAGATTAGCACATTGGGTGATTTATGCTTTGTTGGAGGAGAGGAAGGGATTCCTTTGCTGGGAGGTAGATGTTGGATCGGAACTCACTTGGTTGTATCTCCTCTTGGACTTTCTTATTTCATCAATAAACTATTTGAGTTTCTCCTACATGTTGTGTATCAATGATGTTTTGTTATGCTTATATGTTTAGCTTAATCTGATCTTGAGATTTTAATGAATGTATATCTGTATCTTTGTGTATTTTCTCTCTCTTGTGATATTGCAGGAATTCGGTGAAGCTGGGCCGGTGAAGGAGCAAGAAGCTGGGAGCTACTGAAGAGAGGAGTGATTTGGATCGACAAACTAGCGGAAGATACAGGTTAGTTAGATCCTTCTTCCTCACTTACATTTCATAAAGAAGAATACTCAAATAAGTTTACCTGTTTGTTGCTAAGGCACTATCACCTCTTAGAGCGGGATAGGGGCATTCCGAATTGGATACTTTTCCTAACAACACTGTCCCGTCATGGTGAGAGGCCCATTCTGGAGGGGCAGCAACCCGGGGGTGATTCCTTAGAGATACGGGCACGCAAGACGAGGAATGGGAAGGTGGCAATCCCAACAGTGGATGACGTGGTCCTTCGTGCTATTCTTTTCATGGTGACATGGTAGCGGGCTCCCATGCCCAACACGAGGCTTTGAAGACCCATCTCTGGCTGGCTCTCAAATGTCTCAATCCAACCATGTTTAACTGGGCAGAAACAGTGACAACGAACATGAAGAGGCAACTTACCAACTGTCGTCGAGGAGAGACGAAGCAGTTTGGTTACGGGTCTATCTTAGTTCTGCTCATGCTGGAGCGGGTGCCGGCACTGCAATTACAGGACATGGATTTGGATTTGCCCAGACCACGTGAGCCCAGGGCCACACGGTGGGCACACATCATGCCGCAAGGAGGTGGCAGACCACCAGTGTCGTGGGGGACACTGTTTCGAGAGTGGTTGGAGCGCCAGATGATCTTCGTGGAGGATTGGCCATATGCCGGCATGGACTTTTGCGGAGATCCTGACATGCAGCTGCTCGCTGGAGAGCAGTGGGATGATGGTGGTAAGACACTCGATCACATTTTTTTGCATTTTATTTTTTATGATGTTTTTGAATTTTCATGTATATGTCCTAATGACAAATGCTATGGTATGCAGATGTAAGACCGGTGAGACCCATCGGGCTGGCTCCAGAGGCACGGAGGGATGCGCAGGGCATCGCAACACTAGCCTTGGCTCCCCCAGCTTATGATACGGTGGAGACAGTGGCCCGAAACATTGAGGGCCTAACAATCGAGATTCCAGATTACATGGGGATCGAGGAGGTCCCCATAGCGTTCCAGATCCACACAGTAGGAGTGGAACCCAGGGTGCACTACCTGTTGAGGCAGGTGGAACGGGCGGTGGTATGCTATAGAGAGTATAACCCACCGTAGTAGACACCTAGGTTTTATTTTCTGCTAGTGATTTTTTGAGAGACATGTGTCTCGGATGTATGGAGAAAACAGACTCTATTTGGACATGTACACTTATTTTTTTAGCACCTCGGTGCGCCACACGAGATATATATATATGTGTGTGTGTATGTATTCCTATGGTTCATATTGTGTTTTACATGCTTCTTGTATGCTGCTTTGATTACATGTTACACAAATGTCTGTCTAATACATAGTTAGCTAATGCATCAGTTATCTTGTTTAATATTCGTGGAATATGTTGATATGTGATGAAATCAAATTTCCTCTCTAACAATTTAACACGTAAATACAACCTTAAAATCCGATGGTCTCTGACGGAATATTGCCCATTGAGCTGGCAGACGACCAGCTGAAATTCCAGGTTCACAACCAATGTACAAATACCAAGATTGATCGCCTCGGCCAGTAACTCAATAACAACACTATATTCAGCAACATTGTTCGTGGTACAACCTAGACAAACACCTTGAAGGTCTATCAACTCACCATGAGGATCGTAGATCACCCATGCCGCAGAAGACAAGTTGCGGGTACTGCGGCAGGCACCATCAGCGAAACCAACGTAAGGTGCACCAGACATCTGCACAAGAAGCAAAAGACACAATAAGCGGCAATCATGCCTACACACCAAGCCAAAACATGAAAACACACACACAACACACCTGCTAAAAACACACGTATGTACAAACCAAAGTGCATGAAATTCACGCATAATACTTTTTCAAGTAAAGCCCATTTCGGGGCTTATCTAGAGGATTCCCTTCATAATCAATCAGCTCGTAGGCCCCTTTTTGCAAAACTCGCTTGAAAATATAAGGCCTCTGCCACATGGGCTCGAATTTGCCTGCCCCCAGCTTATCATTCACTTGATTGTAGAACAGGACTAAATCTCCTTCAACAAAAGAACGAGGATGGGAAGTCTGATTGAAGTGAGTTTTCACTCTCTTCTTCTATGCTTCAATAGCTAGGGAGGTTAGTCGATGAGTCTCATCCAGCCGCTCTAGGTATAGAAGGCGTTTTTCTACCGGAGTAGTGTTGGGGAGTAATTCGACAGCTAATTTCAAAGAAGGGATCTCGCGCTCGATGGGAAGGGTAGCCTCCAGTCCATAAACTAATTGGAATGGAGTGAAATCGATGGCATCCTTCACAGAAGTTCGGTAGGCCCATAAGGCAGAGAACAACATCAAGTGCCAGTTAGACTTGTGCATGCCAATGGTACGTTGAAGCATCGTAATTAGAACCTTGTTGACGGCTTCTACTTGGCCATTGGCCTGAGGATAGTATGGAGTTGAGCTATCATGCCGCAAGCTTAGCTGGGTTGTTAGCTCAGTCATCATGTGATTATGGAAATGCTTACCGTGATCAGTGACGATAGCCTGAGGGACGCTGAACCGTGAAATAACATGATTAAACAAAAATTGCGTCGCTGTGTGATCGTCTTCAGATAGTGTGGGCATCGCCTCAGCCCATTTTGTGAAGTAATCAACGGCAATGATGATATACCATGCCCCCCGGTTAAGTAGGGTTTATAGGTCATATAATCACTGCCCCATTTTTCAAAAGGGTTGATGGTAACAACAAGGTGCAATGGAGCAAGAGGCGCACGCATCTTCCGCTGGTAGATTTGGCACTCATGACAGGAGCGGACGGCAAGAATGCAATCCTTGAAGATGGAGGGCCAAAAGTACCCAGCACGGAGGATCTTTTGAGCAGTAGCATATTCGGACATGTGACCACCACAGGCGCTAGAATGGCAGTCATTCAAAACTTGCTCAGCTTCTTCGAATCTTAAGCATCGGCGGAGAACAGAGTCGATGCCGAGGCAGTACAGGGTGTCCCCAATAATACGATAGGGCTGAGACTGATGACGAATCCATCGCTGAGCATCCTTAGACACATCGGGACGAAAAGAGGACGTCTACAGATAGACAATGATATCCCCGTACCAGGGATCGAGGGTGTTGATTAAGAACAGAGTTTCGTCCGGGATATGGTCCTCTAACCGAGAGGGCGCGGTAAGACATGGCAAAGAGCAAAGCAACTCAGAAAAGACAAGGGATTTCTTAGACTTGGCGGTGGTGAATTCCAAGTCTAACTCTTGGAGGATGACAATCCACTTCGAGTACTTGCCCCCCAGCAGCTGACGTGACAGGATGTACGTCATCGAGTTGCAATCAGAAGACACTGTCGTAGTGCGCAACAAGATATAATGTCGGAAACGTTGGACGGCACAGACGGTGACCAATGCCAGCTTCTCGACATAAGTGTATCGAGTTTCCATATCTAGAAGATTGCGGCTGAGATAATAAATGACATGCTCAGTGTCATCATCATCAGCTTGAACGAGAACCATGCCAATAGTGGTATCGGCAGCAGCCAAATATAGAGTGTAGTCACGATGATAATTCAAAGGACGCAACAACGAAGCAGAAACAAGGAGGACCATGAGACGCTTGAAGGACTCTTGAGCAGCGACATCCCAAAGAAAAGGGGTATCTCGCTTCAATAGCCGTGTAAAACTTTTGGCCACTTTGGCATAGTTCGGAATGAATCTTCGTAAAAAATTAGCTTTGCCCTGCAAACTCTGCAATTGCTGCAAAGAAGCAGGGGGAGGAAGATTCAGAATAGCCTCGACTTTAAGGGGATCCAAACGGATGCCCTCTTGGGAGACGATGAACCCGAGAAGTCTGCCTGACTCAACGTAGAAGACACACTTATGAGGATTAAGCCTGATGCGGTAGTGTCGACAGCGGAGAAAGATTTCGCGAAGATGAGCGGGATGGTCTTGGCGTTTAGCTGAATGAGCTGGTAGATCATCCAGGTATGGTTGCACAATGTGTCGAATATCATGGAATGCATAAGACATTGCGCGTTGGAAGGTAGCACCGGCGTTTTTCAAACCGAAAGGGAGCTTTTTGTAGGCGAAAGTGCCCCACGGACAGATAAAGGCAGTCTTGTGTTGATTTGCGGGCGCAATATTAATCTGGTTATATCCAGAAAAACCGTCCATGAATGAATACATTTCACTCCTAGCACACTCATCAATGAGCTGGTCAATGAAGGGTGTGGGGAAGTTATCTTTGGGACAAGCTCGGTTAATATCACGATAATCAACACAGACTCGAATAGTACCCTGTTTTTTAGTCACAGGGATGATATTGGAGACCCAATCTGTGAGTGGGATGGGGTAAATAAAACCAGCCTTAAGAAGCTTTTCAACTTCTGCTTTAATAGCCATAGCCTTTTGGGGGTGCACGGGGCATAGACGCTGGCGAACATTCTTAGCACCCGGATACGTAGGTATCTCATGCACCACGATGCTAGGATTGATGTCGGGCATTTCTTCATAAAACCAAGCAAAGACATCACAAAATTCGCAAAAAAGATCAGTATAGAGCTGAATCTCCTCCAAAGTACAAGTTACTCTGACATGGATATGATCGACAATCCCTACTTTAACAGAGATGTCGATTGGCTGGGTTTGCGTGATGTTTCCCATGTTCCCTTCAAAAGACACTTGATAAAATTGAATGGGTGTTTGAAGGGTTTGGGGTGGGAGACAAGGAGCAAACCGCTCGAGACAGGTAAGCATTTCCTAATGGGCAGGGAGAAACGTGGAACGATGGTGATGATCAGACCAAGGGGATTCCTCGAGAGACATGGTCTCGATAATGGCTTCATCAGAAGGAAATATTTCCTTTAAAGGGTCTGAAGAAGCGTCATCTCCAAGCCAAGGGGAATGAGCGTACGAGTCGAGAGCTCTGCTTAAAAGAGCAGGTTCAGAAGATGGAGCCAATGCAGTAACAATTTTGACATAGTTGAGCTCGGTAGGACTCAACGGTATCTCATCGCCCCATGAGTCTATCTAATTGGTGGGGAGAAGAACCCAAGGATCAGAGCGAACAGAGATCATATTAATAGGAGCAACGTTAGGAGGTGGGAGTGAAAAAACACCCATAAGGGCAGGATCTTTAAAAATTCCAGCTCCCACACTCTCACATGGGATGGAGGTATGCTCCACAAAAGGCACGTTGCCTTCGAAAGAGGAGGTGAAGAAAGACAGCTGGTCTATTGTGACGATCTTCCCCTGATGAGGGAAACGAATGACACGAAATAGCGATGAAGCCATGGATCGCATGGTGTATGTCCAGCTGCGTCCCAGAAGGAGGTTGTAAGTAAGATTGGCATCAACAACTTCAACTTCCACTTCAACCGTCTTCCCTTCCAAAGTAATAGGCAAACATTGGATTGTACCATAAGGGTGAGACTCTCTCCCATCAAAGGCTTCTAAGGTCATAGGAGACTGGCTCAGAGTCGGAGAACCAATGGCCTTCCAACAAGCAACAGACACTATGCAAGTTGAAGCACCTTCATCAATGACGGTACGATGAATCATTTTAGAATTGATGATGACCTGAATAAGGAAGGCAATTTGGTGAGGCAGTCTCGATATATGGCTCTCTAGGTCAAAAGTGATCAGATCTGAGTCGATCGGATCAATGCCACCGATAGCTGATAGCAAGGACTTCCTCTGAGAGGGGCAGCTCTAGAGAACTTCTAGAGCGGACATAGCTGACAGATCCTAGGCTAAGTCCTCAATGATGCTATAATGCTGAGCATCACGAGCATTAGGGTTGTAAGAAGATTTCCGAAGTACACCTTTAGGAGGGGTTGGACGGGCGTCTCAATGCTAGGTCTCTCGATATGGAGCGGACTAGAACTGGACGGAGGAGCGCTAGAGGGAACCTCAGGCTCTTTCCCGGCAAGCGACAGATACTCTTTTGCCCGAGTACTAATGTGGACAGGAATCTTCCCAGCCATAAACACTTGAGAACCGAATGGGGAAGAGGATTGAGATGGATCAGCCACCATTGCGTTTGCTGCGAGGGAAAAGGCTCTTTGAGCACGACAGGAGTCCCGGGAGCACCTTTCAGCAAACGACTAACTTCAGACCGCCTTGGGTAGTCTTTGGTATAGTGATCGTCGTCACAGATAAGGCAAGGATACTTGGGCTTGCGTTTGGCACCTTCCTCGGATGGAGGTTTGGGGGAATCTTGCTTGGGTTGACCAGCTTTATTCTTTCCTTTTCCCTTCTTCTTTCCTTTCGAGGCTTTATCCACTGTGGTGGACTGGACGGCATTAACCTCGGAAGTATTACCAGAATTGGATACATCGTGAGAAGTATTTTCATTCGGAGCATTCGAATTTTTCTTTCCAGGGTTCGCGGAAGATTTCTTAGAAGGCGGATTAACAGAACCAATGACACCGTCAATAGATGGTGTTGGCAGGGCTTTGGAAGTTCCGGGTCTCGGGGCATCAGGAAAATAATCATATAGTGTACCGGACTGGGAATAAACCAAGTCAAGGTACCGAGCACGTGCAATAGCCTACTCTTCAGTTACACATGCCCCCATAGCAATGTCTCGTGCTATCGGACCAACAAATGAGGTCGTGAACCAGTCGGTGAGAAGCTGATCGGGAATCCAAAACTTAATCAAACGGCGACGCCGTCTCCATTCATGGATATGATCAGAGATATGCATAGCCGTTGTTTGTTTCAAGGATGTCAACTGAAAATGAGTTAAAAATGCCATAGCCAACGAGTTAAAATCCTGAAAAGATCCGCAAGCTAACTCAATATACCATTTAGCAGCAGAGCCAGTGAGGGTCCTTTGAAAAAGGCGGAGCCGGATTGAATCATCAAGCCATGAATTCGACGAACACCATAGATGATAAGTCATGACGTGGGCTTGGGGATCTTCTCCAGCTTTACCATCGAATTTGGGACAATCACCGGGAATCTTAGTTGGAACCGGGGGCCAATACGGATTATGAAGAATAGGATCATTTGTCAGTTTGGACACATCCGGTAATTCCAACGTTGCTAAAAAGGGTAATTGAGGGTTAAAGGACATCTGAGGCCGCGGGTAGGAGGTAGTACCAGAGTTCCAGCCAACTGCTTGTTGCCCCCATTGATTTTGTCTGAACGGATTTGGCCCAGGAGGTTTCTTTCCGTAGGGATTTTTTCCATAGGGGTTACAGGATGGCTGACCCTGGATTTGCCCCCAGCATTCCATTGATTACCAACTTGGCCTGCAGGAGCAACATACGGTTGCTGATAATTCTGATAAGGACTCACCTACAATTGTTGATAATTTTGGTATGGGGCAAATTGAGTTTTCCCTTGGGATTGTTGGAAATCATAAGGCGGTTGGGCTCCAAACTGAGCCTGGGAGCCAGACTGCGTTTGATAGGCCAGTTGAGATTGAGATCCAACCTGCATTTGAAGACCGGATTGGGTCTGAAGCCCACACTGAGGCTGAAAACCGGATTGAGCTTGAGAAGCAATAATCATTTGAGTACCCGGTTGAGCGGGCCCAGATGGATGTCCTTGAGAGAACTGAGGCTGAGCCATCTGGCCAAAAGGTTGACCTAGTTGAGGTTGAGATTGGCCCATTTTCCCAGAAGGTTGAACTTGCTAGGTATTGGGTTGTCCTTGCACAACTGAGGGTTGTCCTGATGGACCGGATGGCTGAGTAGACTGGACAGTTGGTTGACCTGATTAGATTTGAGGTTGACCAACTTGTCCAAATGGTTGACCAGACTGGACAATCGGTTGGCCTTACTAAACGTAAGGTTGACCAACTTGCCCAGAAGGGTAGCCTTGCTGGACACCAGGTTGGCCTTGTTGAATGTAAGGTTGTCCCGGCACACCAGAAGGTTGCCCGAAATAAGTAAAAGACGGACCACTAGAGGCCGAAGGTTGTCCCTAGAAGGGTTTTCTTTGTGGGCCTCCAGGTTGCCCTGGATAAGGCTGCCCGTAATACTGCTGCCCATAGAAAGGCTGCGTGTAAGACAGTTGACCTTGATAAGGTGGTCCTTGAAGATGTGCAGGTGATACTTGGCCACCGCCATAACCAGTGGTGCCCCAAGCAACAGATAACGGAACCGTGACCTCAACGACGGATTGAGATGGCAAAGGTCCGGGATGATAAATATGAGCTCCTCGAGAATCATAATAATGAAACGGATTTTGAGGATCCAGATTCTGAAGAGCTTGTAAATATTGATCGTATGCCCCCCCTGCTGGAATGGAACTAGAAGAAGGTGGGGCACTCAGTGTGGGATCAAAAACTCCGAGTACAGATGCCGATGGGCCACTATTTGCCGATCCGGAAGAAGGTCCAGCAATAGTGGTCACAACTGAAGATGCAGTAACGGCACCAACAATAGGGGTTGAAGAAGCCACACAAACAGTTGGAATAGTCGAGACGGAAGTGACAGACACATTGTGAATTTGAGGAATAAAAGACTCCGAGGTCGGAGTGACAGTGTGAGACCACATAGAACTCGTAAGGGAGGTCCTAGAACCCATAACATCCCTCAAAGCCTTATAGCGTAAAGGCAATGTGACACCAAGAGGGGTGATACGAAAAGGTGTAGTTTCTGTTGAGATGGGAATTTCACCGCTCGTCGCAACGGATTCTTCACTCGTGACGGGGGATGTGTCCTCCATATCAGAAGAAGACATTGGGACCGAAACACTAGGAGGAGTATCGGGAATATCTTCTTCGGAAGGCTCCCAAACGGGGTTCCAGTGAATATCGTAAGACTCGTCCTCTGGAGCGCGAGAGTTAATTGGTTGGATACTCGGAATAACAGGGAGAGTATCACTCACAACTGGTATCTCAGGAGCAATAGAAGAGGGAGACGGGATTGGTGATTCCGCCAGGATGATGATTCAAAAACCCTAGGAAAACTAATGAGAAAGGACCCTACTCAAGCTAACGCAAACAAGATCTAACAGGGTAAATGTGAATCGTGGCTGAATAAATTTTAAGACACAGGAACAGAACTTGACCTTTTCATCTTTAAAGAGTCAAGAAAAGGACAAAAAGATGACTCTAGTCGCCTTCGAATATTTAATGAGCATGAAGTGACAAGTGCTCAGATGGACCTTTTCTTTTAGGGAGTCCGAAAAGGAATGAAAGTGACTACTCTGGAGAACTAGGCAAAAGGTTTACTAGACAAATCCATAAAACTGCATATACACCTTGGCAGTCATATGAAAACCAAGGACTTTTCGTACGACATTCAATATTCCCGAATGCTGTGTTCAATGCGTTACGGCTTTTAAGGTGGCAGACACGGCTTCCTAAGGATAAAGGATGATAACCTAGTGGGGTCTCCTGGCATATACTCGACGGTACATGGGAGCGAAATTCCGTGCTAGACCACTATTAAGTCACAGAAGGAGAAATCACCCAACCTTGAGCGGAAACAAAAGTGACTAGGTTTAACAACGTCGGACCACGTCTCTAGTGTAGACCTCTAAATAGTGTGTGTTATGTTCCAATGCATTGTTAGATTCATTCAGTTCATTTTAGAGTTGATCTTGGATTATGTTTCAGTTTTCAGGCCTTACCGTATGTATATAACAAATCCTAGGATGCAGCTAGAATGAATGAAATATCATTTTTCTTCGATGAACACCTACCTACGGGAGGGTAGAGAGATCATTCCCAAACCAAGAAAACCAATACAACAAAGGCAGTCACTCAATGCACACAGACATCAATTCCTAAAGTGCACGGATACTACTGATGAGAGATCTTATCGTTTGCTTTCTAATATGTAACTCGAAATGAAAATTCACTTTCTCTTTCGTATGCTAAATGAATGCAATCCTTTTGATTTTGATCTCTCTAAATCTAGAAGAAAAAGATAAGAAACAAGCAAGTGTGGGAAAAAAATGGTTGATCCAAACAATTGTGATCTATGTTCGGTAGCGAAGAGAAATCGAATCAATGCCAAAGATTGGTTCAATAACAGTCACTAAAAAATCAACCAAAAACAAGCAAAGGGGAAGACTCAAACAAACCAACAAGACGCTACAAACGAACCTTGAGCAATCAAGCAACCAAGCCAAACTGATCCAAGAGACTTGAAACAATGAACTAGGTCACATAAGAAAAAAGCAAGATTCATTCAACAAAGCTCACAAGAGAGTGCCTTAAACATAAACAGTGAAAAACAAGTCATCAAACAAGTGAGAACAGCAAGGGACCAGCAGGACTGATGGACTCAAGAGGCAGAATTGAGAAAATCAATTCTACAGCAATCAGTGCGGGTAATACACAAGCAACAAGCGCTGATAAAGAACACGCCGCAGCAACAGAGCGATGTCAGCGCGGAAGTACACGACTTTTCCGTGATGGTCCGATTTTCAGAACCGTCGTGACTGTGAGGCATAATTACGCGATGAACAGGATATTACAAAAGGGTGGACGCGATGACAGCGCGACTGTTAAATTTAAAGCCACGATGATGTTCAAAACAATAACAGGCGTGTTACACAGTAATTTGTCACTGTCTTCATCCCAGTTTTCCTACTGTGTCATGAGTCCAAAATCATTCATGCTCATGCTCTCTGATGTTACCAAATGACCCATTTTGCCAAAGTTTCTGCCTCATCGTGTCTGTTGGCCAAATAAACGCGCTGAAGGGCGCTCCAAAACAGTCCACAAGCGCTGCCATCGCGGAAGTACACGTGATTCCCGCGATGGTCGATTTTCATGTGCCAGCACAATTGTTGCTTGTATTTTCCCGCGATGACATGACTAGCTCCGTTATGCAATAGCGATGTCAGCGCGGCAAACCAGTTATGTACTCACGATGATCCATTTTGGGCGAGTTTGTTCTAAAAGTCGACCTTCCAGATGACTCCAGACCTGGTTGTTGGCCTTGTTTATGTTGCCCTCCTTTCTCTGGCATGGTTGTTCCATCATTTGTGCTACCCTCCTTGGAGATAAGTTCATCTTCCCACCATTCATGGAGACTCCTTCTCCTATTTAAGCTCTCACCATTGCTATGAGCTGCTAGTTTTGGAATTCTTAGTCTTTGGAGTGTTGCTGATAGTATTGTGAGCTTGTTAGATAGCTGGTGTGACAAGTGTGGGATTGTTTGAGAGCTTGAGGAAGATTGTGAAGTGATTTTATCTTGTGTGAAACTTGTGAGTGAGAGAGACTTGTATTAGGAGATCCATCTTCAAGGGTGAATGCTTGAGGAACATGTTGGCTGGACCCTCCTAAGAAGGCTTGTGACGTCAAGACCTAGGTTGTAAGCTTACTCTATTTTATATTTAATGCAATCAATGATGTTTTCCTATGTCTTGTATGCAATGTACTAGATAGCTCATGATTTCTTGACTTTATGAGTAAATAGTTCTTTGTTGTATCCGGTTACGTGCTTTGTTGTATTTCCTTACTTTGTTTCAGGTTGATTGCTCACTAGGAGAAGGAAGCGGAAGCTGGAGCAGCGCAACGGAACTCCATCGACCACCGGTTGAGGTAGGCCTCCAACTTGAACTATTTAAGGAGAATTGTTGTTGATTTGTCCTTGTTTCTGACTAGACCCACTCTAGGGCTAGAGGGGTTGCCTCTGTCCGCAAAGGGAACACTTTCCTACTTCACAAATTGGCGACTCCACTGGGGAGCTGGCCTTTTTTCTTTTCTTGTTCACTCTTGCCTTGTTTTTGTTTTGTCTCTTTTCAAGTTTTTGGGGATTAGTTGTCTGTTTTTTGAGTTTCCTGGCTTGAGCTGGGAAGTGTCCTTTTTTGTTTAAAGATTGATTGTTTTGGTTTGGGAGTTTTGGCTTGGCTGTGGTTGTTTTTGAACATCATCGTGCTCTTTAATTTAACAGTCGCGCTGTCATCGCGCCACCCTTTTTGTAATTTTCTATCCATCGCGTTATTACACCTAACAATCGCGACGGTTCCATAAATCGGACCATCGCGGAAAAGGCGTGTACTTCCGCGTTGACATCGCATTGTTGTTGCGTGTCGTTCTTTACCAGCACTTTGTTTCTGTGTATTACCCGTGCTGATTGCTATAGAATTGAATTTTTTCAATTCTGACTCATGAATCCGTCAGTCTTGCAAGTCCCTGTTGTTCTCACTTGGTTGATAACTTGTTTTTCCACTGTCTAGAGGTTGAGGCACTCTCTTGTGAGCTTTGTTGAGCGAATCTTGCCTTTTTGCTTTGTGACCTAGTTTTATTGTTTCAAGTCCTTTGGATCAGTTTTTCTTGGTTGCTTGTTTGCAAAGATTCGTTTGCTGCTTGCTGTTGGTTTGATTGAGCCTTCCCCTTTGCTTACTTTTGGTTGATTGTTTAGTGATTGTTATTGAACCAATCTTGGCATTGTTTCGATTTCTCTTCACTACCCGGACATAGATTACAATTGTTTGGATCAACTAGTTTTCCACATTTGTTTTTTACTTATTGGTTTCTTTATATTAAAGGCATCAAAATAAAAAAGATTGCATTTCGTTTGGCATGCGAAAGTGAAAGTAAATTTGCATTTCAAGTTGCATATTGAAAAGCGAATGATTAGATCTCTCATTAGTAGTATCCGTGCACTTTAAGAATTGATGTCTGCCTGCATTGAGTGACTATTTGTTACCTTGGTTTTCTTGGTTTGGGAATGATCTCTCTACCCTCCCATAGGTAGGTGTTCATCAAAGAAAATAATATTTCATTCATTTTCGTTGCATCCTAGGATTTGATATATACATACAGTAAGGCCTGAAAACTGAAACATAATCCAAGATCAACTTTAAAGTGAACTGAATAAATCTAACAACGCATTGGAACATAACACACACATTTAGAGGTCTAGGCGAGAAACGTGCTCCGGCGTCGTTAAAACTAGTCACTTTTGTTTCCACTCAAGGTTGGGTGATTCCTCCTTCTGTGACTCAATAGTGGTCTAGTACGGATTTGTGCTCCCACGTACCATCGAGTATATGGGGAGACCCCACAAGGTTATCATCCTTTATCCATAGGAAGCCATGTCTACCGCCTTACGAGCCGTAACACACCGAACACAGCATTCAGTAAGATTGACTGCCGTACGGAAAGTCCTTGGTTTTCATATGACTACCAAGGTGTATATGCAGTTTTACGGATTTGTTTGGTAAACCTTTTTGCCTAGTTCTCCAGAGTAGTCACTTTCATTCCTTTTCGGACTCCCTAAAAGAAAAGGTCCATTTGAGCACTTGTCACTTCAGGCTCATTAAATATTCGAAGGCGACTAGAGTCATCTTTTGTCCTTTTCTCGACTCTTTAAAGATGAAAAGGTCAAGTTTTGTTCCTGTGTCTTAAAATTTATTCGTCCACGATTCACATTTACCCGGTTAGATCTTGTTTGTGTTAGATTGAGTAGGGTTCTTTCTCATTCTCGATGGCAACATTCCCCGAGTCTACCCGCCAAGTTTTTCCCCCAGATGGAAATCCTGGTCCTTTTCCTTCATTTGGAAATGCTGGTGCTCCGTATATGGAAACCTTGTCTTTGCCTGGGTTAACCATCGGTTTGCCCGTATGGTTGTTTTCAACCTCGGTGGTCCCGAGTGTCATGACTCTTGTTCCACCGTCTCCTTCGTCTGAACCAAGACATGTTGAATCCAAGGTTGAGCCTACGCCTTCTTCTCTTGTTTCTTCCTCCTCCTCTCCTCCTTCACCTGGTGAAAGCTTCGTATCTAGTAACCAGGAGCCTAAGAAGCAGAAGAAGAAAACGAAGAAGAAGAAGAAGTCCGATAAATCCAAGGCTGCCTCTGCAGTTACTGCTTCGAGTCCATCCCAGAATGAACCACCTTTTACTCCTCCACGGAAGGTTAAGTTTCCTTGTAAATTATGCAAGGGTGACCATCCTCTTCGTGATTGTCCTGGCATTCCACGGATCCTCGAAGTATGGTCTCACGATCCGGTTCGTCCCTCATCGTCCTCTGAAGCTCAAGGCGATGCTATCCTATCAACTAGCAACGGTAAGAAGGATGGGAAGATTCGATTCCCCTGTAGACTGTGTGAAGGCATTCATCCCCTTCACCTTTGTCCACTCATGGATAAAGCTTCCGCCGTTTTGGAAAGTCTTATAGCTTCTTCTCCGCAGCTGCCTGTTGGTTATCAGCGGCTCTCTTCAGACCCTCCCTCCATTGACAAAGAGATTGACTTAGATTCTTCTCTTGTCTGTCCTCCTCCTTCCGAGCCTGGCTATGCTAAGCCTGTTCCAGACCAACCATTGGTCGGAAAGAGTGTCGACTTGGGCTTACCACCTGTTGATCACTCTGTTTCGGAAGAGCGTCACACTCATGTTCTCCTCGTCTCATCAGATTCTCCAGCATCCAAAAACGACTCTCCTGTCCCAGCCAACCCTGAGAGTCCTTCTTCGGTTCCTAGGGGGCAGGGGGGCAATCATATGATTCACCCACCAAGTAGTTTGGCCGTCACCCTCGACTGGAGTCATTTGACTACTTTCTGCCTTCCATCCTATGTGCCTTTCGAGATCACAGTATACACCTATGATAAGGTCGTACCTGGCACCGTTTTGGATGAAGGGGTGTCTGTCAATATCATGCCTTCCACTACTTGGCAAGCTTTGGGTTCCCCACAGCTTGTGTCGGTCACACAGAATCTGTTGGCATTCGACGGAGAACCCTGTCAACCTCTCGGTATCCTCCCAAAGTTTCATGTTACTTTGGGGGGCAAAACCGTCTGTATAGACATTATGGTTGTCCAAGGTGCGAATTTTAGTCTTCTCCTTGGCCGTGACTATGTTTATGCCATGGGGGCCCTCGTCTCTTCACTTTTCCGTGTGGCTTGTTTTCCACACGAGGGAAGAATGGTGACTATAGATCAATTATCATTCTTTCATCCCCCGGTGCCTCCTGTGTAGCTGTCATCCCCTCTCGGTTCTTGCTCGCAAGCAGTGCATTCTTTGCCACAGGTTAATTATGTGGCCACCCATTTTGTCTCCACATCTGCTGCTGATCATGCAGATGGTATTGTACATCATGTACTGGGGGCATTGGAACCCGATTTGACATTGGTGCATCATGACATGTATTCCTCCCAGAGTGCGTTTCTTCCATCCCGTGAATACCTCTTGGTAGCCATGTTCTCAGATGGCCCATGAACAGGTGTCCCGAGGATAGTTCTTGATCTTGTGTCAACCTCGTTAAAAAATGAAACAAGGTGTCACGAGGATAGTTTGTTCCTGTGTCAACCTCGTTAAAAAATGAAACAAGGAGTTCTGAGGATAGTTTCGATCTTGTGTCGACCTCGTTAAAAAATGAAACAACACGTACGAGGATAGTTTGTTCATGTCTCAACCTCGTTAAAAAATGAAACAAAGGTTATGAGGATAGTTCTTTTATCATGTCAACCTCATTATAAGATGAAACAACTCCCTTTCCAAATTGAGTCTTTGATTAAGATCTCGTAAACTCCAAGTCGAGTCTTTCCAAGATCTCGAACATGAACCTTCATTCCATCCACCTTGTTGAATGCAATGAAGCTTGGGGGGCATGTACGTCGATTTGTGTCATTATGTTGGGGGCATGCGAACCCATAACAAGCATAGTTTTTTGTTTCAAGCTTGTGTAAACATGAAACCGAATCCAAGCAGAGTTCTCCATGGTTCAAGCTTGTGTAAAAAATGAACCCATACCTAATTTACATCTCGTGATTGCCGTTTTTATCCGCTAATTTCTGCTAGATGAGCCTTGGTTGTTTCATTCCATTGCCACCATCTCTTTGGCCGATCATATGCTTTCACTTGGTTGTTTTTCTTTTCCTGAGGAACCGCAGCGATGAGTGGTTTTATCAGCCAGCCTCTTGACCATTACATGTTTTGAGCAGTTCCACCATTGCCGAAACCAGTTGATACCCTTTATACCACTCGTTCCTCTAGGACGAGTCACCTTTAAGCCCCTTTTTTGACTCGTAAATTATGAAAAGATTGCCGAGTATTTTTCCCTTTTTGACTCGTTAAAGAAAATAAAAATGGAGGTCTACTTTCAGCTCTTTTCTGACCGTTTAAAGATGAAAAGATTGTCGAGTTTTCCTCTTGACTCGTTAAAAGAAGTAAGAGGCGGTCGTCTTTAAGCTCTTTTTCGACCGTTTAAACACAAAAATATTGCCGGGCCTTTGTCATTTCAAGCTCTTTATCGGTTACGAAACGACGTGCTTCCGACCGCTTTTCTACTTTTTTGGGTCAAAGTCACTAGTCACGAAAAGTACTCCTCGATCATAATGGTCGGGCGGTTCTTTCGAGTATTGTTTTATACTTTTTCGGGCTTGAGAGACACAACTCTACGAAAAAGGACCCCCCTGGAGTTTTCTTTTCCGTGTCTTTTTCAAACTCTCTAAACATGAAAAAGACTCTGAATTTTACCTATGTCGGACTCGTTAAACCCTGACGACATTAGACTCGTCACCATGATGAGACTCGAGCTTCTCCTTCCTAGGGCTCGTTAAACTATTACTAGGTTGGAATCAACGATAGGTTTATTATTTATTGTCTATGGCAGCTAGTCACCCTTGAAAATTGACACTTTTGCTTCTTGTCAGTTTGGGACATCCATACATCGTCATTTGGCCTTCCGTGGGTTTGGGTTATCATTCTAGCCTCATTCCATTCGATTCATGTTGTCTCCATCGAGCCTCTGATCCCTTGGTGCCTGAATGCTGCCACCCCCCCTCCGGAGTCATGTTGCCGACATGTTCAAGAGTATAATCCTTCTGCAGTTTACACCCTCGTCTTCTCCTCTGATACTTTGTTTTGCCATCTACCACTTGTTCCTTATCTCGTGTCGCTGATGGGGGAAACATTATGGCCCTCTTGCGATGGGTCGTCTCCTATCGACATCAGCTCATTATCCAGGAGATTGATCTAGAGATCGCCTTTGGTACCTTAGAGCTTGCATGCCTCAATGGCAAGTTCTTCGCACCCGACGGTCGACTTTCATCATTGGTCATCGATTGGGTGATTCCACAAGTGTTCGACTTCAGCTCCTTTTTCACACTTCGTGGATTGTGCTGGATAGTACCTTGAGAGCCATTGGCATTATTAGTGGTTTCTCTCGCGCTTGTTAACAGTTTTCATCATTGACCGGTAATCAAGCGATTTTCTTTCATGCTCGACCTCAGCACATCTATTCGCATGTTAGTATTTGTACTATGATCGGATGGATTCAAGACCCCGAACTCAGACTACACATGTTCGGGCTGCGTGGATTGGTTTTATGATTACATGACTCATTGATGGATGGCTGCGACCATACCTGAGTCTTCATGGATGGTTGTGACCATACCTTTATTATCATCATGGTCTCATTAGCTGGGTGGCTGCATCCATACCACAGACCTATTTCGTATGTCTTTTGAATGGCTGCACCCATGCCTAGACTACATGTAATTCATTATCCGAGATATCAGTTGTACTTGCATGCAGGTTCTTCCAAATGGTGTTCCAGTTCAGTCAGTTTCGTAAAGCATTTCACCCCTCCCACTCTCTCGAGCTTCATACTTTAAGAGGCATCTGTTACACAGTAATTTGTCACTGTCTTCATCCCGGTTTTCCTACTGTGTCATGAGTCCAAAATCATTCATGCTCATGCTCTCTGATGTTGCCAAAAGACCCATTTTGCCAAAGTTTCTGCCTCATCGCGTCTGTTGGCCAAATAAACGCACTGAAGGGCGCTCCAAAATAGTCCAAAAGCGTTGCCATCGCAGAAGTACACGTGATTCCCGCGATGGTCGATTTTCATGCGCCAGCGCAACTGTTTCTTGTATTTTCCCGCGATGACATGACTAGCTCCGTTATGCAATAGCGATGTCAGCGCGGAAGACCAGTTATGTACCCGCGATGATCCAGTTTGGGCGTGTTTGTTCTAACAGTCGACCTTCCAGATGACTCCAGACTTGGTTGTTGGCCTTGTTTATGTCGCCCTCCTTTCTCTGGCATGGTTGTTCCGTCATTTTTGCTACCCTCCTTGGAGATAAGCTCATCTTCCCACCATTCATGGAGACTCCTCCTATTTAAGCTCTCACCATTGCTATGAGCTACTAGTTTTGGAATTCTTAGTCTTTGGAGTGTTGTTGATAGTATTGTGAGCTTGTTAGATAGCTGGTGTGACAAGTGTGGGATTGTTTGAGAGCTTGAGGAAGGTTGTGAAGTGATTTTATCTTGTGTGAAACTTGTGAGTGAGAGAGACTTGTATTGGGAGATCCATCTTCAAGGGTGAATGCTTGAGGAACATGCTAGCTGGACCCTCCTGAGAAGGCTTGTGACGTCAAGACCTGGGTTGTAAGCTTACTCTATTTTATATTTAATGCAATCAATGATGTTTTCCTATGTCTTGTATGTAATGTACTAGATAGCTCATGATTTCTTAACTTTATGAGTAAATAGTTCTTTGTTGTATCCGATTACGTGCTTTGTTGTATTTTCTTGTTTTTTTTCAGGTTGATTGCTCACTAGGAGAAGGAAGTGGAAGCTGGAGCGGCACAACGGAACTCCATCGACCACCGGTTGAGGTAGGCCTCCAACTTGAACTATTTAAGGATAATTGTTGTTGATTTGTCCTTGTTTGTGACTAGACCCACTCTAAGGCTAGAGGGGTTGCCTCTGTCCACAGAGGGAACACTTTCCTGCTTCACAAAGCGAACCAAAACTCCCAAATCAAAAACAGTCAATCCTTCAATCAAACAGGGGTATTCCCATATCAACCCAGGAAACTCAGAAGACCGATAACTAATCCCCAAAACTTCAAAGACCAAATCAAAAATAATCAAGACAAGAGTAAACAAGAAAAGAAAAAAGGCCAAATCTCCCCAGCAGAGTCGCTAATTTGTAATGCAGGAAAGTGTTCCCTCTGCAGATAGAGGCAACCCCTCTAGCCCTAGAGTGGGTCTAGTCACAAACAAGGACAGATCAACAATAGCATTCCTTAAACAGTCATAGTTGGAGGCCTACCTCAACCGGTGGTCGATGGAGTTCCGTTGCGCTGCTCCAGCTTCTGCTTCCTTCTCCTAATGAGTAATCAACTTGAAACAATGCAAAGGAAATACAACAAAGCACATAACCAGAACAACAATGATCTATTTACTCACAAAGTCAAGAAGTCATGAGCTATCAAGTACATTACATACAAGACATAGGAAAACATCATTGATTGTATTAATAATGAAATAAGAATAAGCTTACAACCAAAGTCTTGACGTCACAAGCCTTCTTAGAGGGATCCAGCTAGCATGTTCCTCAAGCATTCACTCTTTGAAGATGGATCTCCCAACACACAAGTCTCTCTCTCTCACAAGTTTTACATAAGATTAAGGGCACTTCACAACCTTCGACAAGCTATCAACAATCCCACACGTGTCACACTCACACCATCTATCTAGCAAACTCACAAACACTAACAACACTGCTCCACTAGCCAACTATCAAAAAAAAAAAAACTAGCAATGCATAGCAATGGTGAGAGTTTAGATAGGAGAAGGAGTCTCCATGAAAGGTGGAAGAGTGAGCTTATCTCCAAGGAAGGTAGCACAAATGACGGAACAGTCTCGCCAGAGAAAGGAGGGCAATACAAACTATGCCAACAACCAAGTCTAGAGTCATCTGGAAGGCCGACTGTTGGAAAAAATTTCCCCCAATCTGGATCATTGCAGGGGCATAACTGATCTTCAGCGCTGACATCGCTATTGAATAATGTAGCTAGTCAGGTCATCGCTAAAGATTACAAGCAACCTCGCGCTGGCACATAAAATCGGACCATCGCGGGAATCAGGTGTACTTCTGCGATGGCAGCGCTTCTAGACTGTTTAGGAGCGCCCTTCAGCGCGTTTATTTAGCCAACAGATGCGATGAGGCAGATAACTTAGGAAAAGTGGGTCATTTGGCAACATCAGAGAGCATTTGTCTAATATGAGCATGTATGACTTGGACACATGACACAGTAGGAAGACTGGAGTGAAGACAGTGACAAATTACTGTGTAACAAAAGGAACCCCTTGGGCAAGCCAAGGAACTATTATGGGCCAATATCATTGACTCTGTCAATGATATTTGGCCATCAATTCAAGTGATTTTTGAATAGATAGACCTGATAAAGGTAGCTACATAAGCTATCAAAAAAGTCAAGGAAGAGCTAAGATACATACCTGAAGGTACAACCAGACTTATCCACTTCCTCAACAGTAAAAACAAGTATGAACTTCAAGAATTGGATATAGAGGATAGGACAGAAACAATTTTGGAGGTAAGAAAGGTCATTTCTAAGAGAAACTTAATGTTAAACTTGGAGGACAAGTGTCAAAATATGCAAGTAGCAATTGATAGATTTATGGCCAAGTTTCAAATTTTGAGAGAGAAAGGGTTACCCAGTCCCTTGGTCATAAATGACAAGCTCATGACACAACAGGATTATAACAACAAAATCAGAGAGCTAGCTAAAGAACAGGCTAGTACATCATCAATAAAGGCATTGCCAACAGGTAAAGTTCTTTACCAGACATTTGAAAACCTGTTTTTCCTCCAGCATGAGGTGAAACACCTATTCATCACTAGGCCTAATTTTGACAAGTACACCGAGGCAGATGAGATATATAGGAGGATGTTGAAAATCAAGTTACCTGATGCAAAATTATGGAAAATTTGACTGATTTACTATAGTAAAATGTAGTAAAAAGGTTAATGTACAGTCAGCAGAGTAAAAGGTAAAGACAGGTCAACATGGTTAAAGAGTATCAGTGCCAAAGAGTATCATATGAAAGCCAAAAGTAAGTAAAGCCTCCAATGTGAAAGTTCAAAATAGCAAAGAGAATAAAGGGCTACAAACCAAACTATAAAGGGCAACATCAC
Source organism: Pinus tabuliformis (assembly GCA_031772625.1). NCBI lineage: Eukaryota > Viridiplantae > Streptophyta > Pinopsida > Pinales > Pinaceae > Pinus > Pinus tabuliformis. Next base: position 886,137,150 of record CM062817.1, read on the forward strand.
CACAATAAAAGGGACAGTATGAAAGCAGTTCAATAGTTGTCTCTATCTTCTTGCAAGAAGATATTTGTATTTCCTAGATTAAATCTCAAGTTAGTTTGAGATATTTTGTAATAATTTTTGTATAAATACTTCACAAATTGAAGTATGTAGGGTGGATTCTTAGTCATTTCTATATACTTCTTGATCAAAAGACAGTAAAGCTATTGTGTCACTCACTGGGCCAGCAAGCTGGATTGATGGATAAAGACACGATATTTCACAGAATTCATGTGTAAAGTGAAGTGCAGACAAGTATTTTCTTACGTTGTTGTTTTCTTTCTTAAAAAAATTTCCACAATGTATATCTGAATCTGAATGCTATAACATGGAATGATATCTCAAAATTTGCTTAATTGCACTCTGTTTTAACTGTTATGCATTTGAATGTTTTCTACTGATATCTAAGTTAAGGAATTCTTAATTGCTCCTTAGTTTAGGTTGTCTCTTTATAATCTATAGCAAAGGATTCTTAATTGCCCTTTGTTTCCAATTACCCTTTTTTCCTCGTTTAAGTCCCGGTCTGAGAATTCTTGATTGCTCTCTCACCCTAATTCAAACCATTTCACCCCTCTAGCCCAAAGACCTACACTCTACTCTGCTATCTTTCCCTTTGAACATTCCCTTTAGTGATTTAATTCCAGTTCTGTTGCCCTTTTGTTGACTCCATAGCCCAATGGTCTAAAGACATCATTCTATCCATCTGTTTTAAGGATCCCACCATCCAATCTTCAATACAAATCATAAAACGCCTGAACATTCAGAACTAGCCTAAAATCCCAACAAACAAAGCTAAATCATATAGAGAGAGCCCTCTCTGAGCCATAGGTTGGCTAGAGCCTATGTTTAGAATTTGGTTTGTGGTTACCTCAGTCATTTTCTTTCTTCTAATAACTTCTAGAGAAAATTTTGAGTGATAACACACTCTGCCTTCGCGCAGATCGATAAGCCCAATAGGGATTATCACTATACTTCTCTTATTCGTCCTTGAAGCCTCCGCGAAAGTCTACGACTGTCCTTCGTGGACCCTAAATAATCAATTCAGATGCTTATGTGCCTCTGTAATTATCCTTACTTCTGTGTCTACCTTGATTAGATTAAGTATTGGTTAACTTCAACATGTATTATCATTATCTTTGCGTAAATAGATATTCTTACTTGCATTAATATGTCAAAGTAAATTACACAGATTCACGCATCAATATAGCATTAAAAAATAAACCCAGTATTCAACATATAATCACAAGCAATTAACAGAAGTAAAATACATAGTTAATTCTAGAATACTTCTCTTTATTGATAATCCAGATTTCCAGTACAGACTCTGATTGCTCTGCGCACACAGCTGCAGGGGTCCGCGCACTCAACTGCAGACTTCTACCCTAGGCCTCTACGCACTCATTTGTAGAACCTCTTCCTATGCTAATACTCTTCGCTCTTAACTCTCACAGATCCAAAAACTTCCTTAGAACTCTACCAAAAACTTGTCTTAGACTCTTATAAAACTTCCTTTTTTATACATTCCCATGACCCACAGACCAAGGGCGGATCTCATCAAGACAACACAAACTATCTAAACTAAGGGTGGAAACCCTTTTTGACTGTTTACGTCTTCACGCTCCGTGACCACAAAATGCAGAGACTTTATATTCTTTATACAAAAATTGGGCATTTAGCCCCAAAACTTGGTCTTTTAATCCCAAACTTGACCCCAGGGGACCCGTTCCCATTAGGCCCCCAACAAAAATCTGGTGACTCCCTCTTGATTCACTCTGTTGGCTTGGAGATCTTGTCGCGAAGACCTCCCAACTCCACCTATACCACTATGACTTCGGCGGTGCACTGTGTTGCCGCCTGCTTCACCTACTCGACCAACTGCTCCATCGTCGGTCCTGCACTATCTGCCTGTATTTTATGTTGTGTCATCGTAAACTGGTCAATTTCCATTCAATGGAGGCAGTGAGTACATATGCTTCCTCTAACCAAGGCCCCAATCTAGCCTTCAGTACTTCCTCCTTGCACTGAGCTGCATCCACCTATTCTTTAAGGGCCTTTCCTTCCTGCAGCTTCGCTAACCTTTGTGTAATCGGACGGTGTGCATCGTCACTTTAACCTCATCATATCTCTGCTACACCTCTGTCTCCAGCGTCTCCACTTTGGGATCCTCCTGTAGGTGGGTGACTACTTCGAGCGATTTCTCGAAGAGTGCAGTGCAATCCGTCACTACAACATTTACAGCTGCTACAGCATCTTTGACAGCAGTCACACGCTGCTCTTAACCTCTGGTGGAGTCGAAGGCTGGGCCCTCAACTCGAGCTCTGTAATTTTAAGGTTCAGTTCAAATTGAACCTTAGCCAGCTCTGTTCTCGCTTCGTGCACTCTGGTAGCGAGCTTCTAAATTCTCACATCCATTGGCGCATCTTCAAGAATATCGAGCTCTGGAACAGTCTTGCATGCCTCAGCCACCACCTTGGTCATGTGCTCATTATTTTCTATGGTGGCCTTAAGAAGATCAATGGAATAATTCTTCTATACATCCAACTAAGCATTGTTCACCTTTTTCTCACTGATAACGTTCAGGGTGCGCTATTCCCGAGCCCAAAGTTCCGCGATCACACCATCTTGCAAGGTGTGAAGGGCTTCACTTGGAATCGAAGCCAAGTTTAGCCCAACCCTCTTGAGGGCACTAACAATGGCCCTATCAGCTTCTTCTTCTATATTTAGCACTCCATCCGGCAACACTATGGCCCGAGGATCCAATGTGCGCACCATTTCTGTTGCCTCTAACATTCCAGGCACCAAACTAGTTGGTGCCACATCGCTTCGCCCCACACTAGTATGTACCTATGACGCCTGGATCTGTAGCTTGTGCAGACCATTTAAATGGCACCCAAGACTTGTTGTTGATACTGCTTGAACTGTTGTTGTAGTTTCATGGTCGCATCCCTCACCGCATCACCAGTGTTGTTCAAATCACCTTCTATCAAGGTGATTGAATCGATGGACGTTTTGTTGGCCTTGGACTTCTTTCACAGCCCTAATTTATCGTGTTCCCTGTTGCGCTTAACCCAGAACAAGCTAGTCTCCAGGTCTACTCCTCCCTGTTCGAGTCGATGCTCTTCCTCATCTATCTCCGGGGAAGGAGATTTCTGACTCCTGTCAGAGTCGCGCTCCTCCTCTTCTTCCTACCCTTATGTCTACCTTTTGGTAGCGCACTCCGCTTTGGCTTTGTCCTCAACCTTGTTCTTCCTCTTTTTGGCCAACTGTTCCATCTTTAGTCTGGCCTCTTCCTCCTTATGCTTCGCTGCAAACTTGCTAAACCCAGCTGTCAAGTATGTCGTGCACCACTCTACTAGCCAGCAGTCAAGAACCGCCGTGATTGCATCGTTTGTGGCCAGGTATGGAAGTTCATACCACTTTTGATCAGGGTCCTTTCATGATCGCATGGAGACATAGTGGAAGTCTGCCTTGAACTCCACATATTCTGCCAACTGTTCGAAGACAGTCGGTGATAACCACGGTATGTAGTTGATGGCCATGTTGATACTCATCTCCATCAAGATCCAAAATATCGTGCTATCCTTGACCCTTTCGAGGTCCTTGGTGGCCTAGAGTGAAGCGAACTTCGGTGCTTCCGGTAAATCCTGCGCGATCGAAGGAAACTGACTATCCTCCAATAACTCCTATGCGACCAGTGTTATGGATAGCAGTAACCATGCATAGTGAAAAGTTTTCCTCTGATCCTACACCTCTCTGCAGTTCACAAGGAACTCGCTGCAAAGGTAGCGTGCCTAGTTGAATTGTACACCCTCCACACACTGGGCCGCTAACGATACGACTAGTGTCGGCACTTCATCTGCATGACACTTCCTCATAATTTTCCTAGCCAAGACCTGGTTTTCTACTCTGATCGCGGGGTCAGTTATACTAGAAATGAAGTAGCCACACGGCCTCTTGACGAGCTTAAATTTGTCCTTCATCTGCTCGGTGAGGTCGCGCTCACCTGTCTTTCCGCCAAATGCAATGGCAGAATTTAATCTTGAATGCGATAGCCAAGTGATCTAATGGATCAACATGTTAGTGATCGGCGTTGGTTCTTCTAACCACAGGCACCCATCGTGCACCAAGCATAGGATTTGTTTGATCACTATCATGGTTATGGACGAGCAGTTGTAATGTGGCACCCATAGCATGTTTAGTAGTCCTACCTTTTCCAACCATTTTATCCACTTACTTGGTTCCAGCATGGTCACACCAGTGTCCTTATTGAAGACACGACACATGAACTGATCAGTTTCTAAATGGGGAAAGCGCTCTGTATCGGCCAAATCCCAATCCTCCAGCTTTAAATAGGGGGCGCGCCAGGCGCAGTCCTTCAAATGTGATCTTGTCTGCAAGCAATGGTGTATGCAACATGACTTTGCTCTCATCAATGTCCTTGGGGACTTTTGCCTTGCCTCGACGCGAAGGAATGTATTCAAGTAGTTTAGAGAGAGGGTCGAACCCTTCAACATCAACGTCCTCTGCCCCCATTTCCATGTCTTCCCCACCCATATTGATTTCCTCACTACTTCTTCAGGTTCCAGGTTAACTACCTTTCCCTTCTCCTGTGCGGTGGGTTTTTCCTTTTGTGGGTGTTTTGTAGGTGACACACACATCGACAGTGTCACTTTCTGCTTATCTTTCTTTGTTTTTAGACCCTCTTTGGTCGGCGTAGGCCTTGGCCTGGGTGACCTCGGCAATTTGGGTACTTCTATAGGTACTTCAACGCTTGTTATCTTTGGGGTAGCTTCCTCATCTGCCATTTCCACCTCCAGGGCAGCTCCCTCAGCTGTCATTGCTTCTCCAACCCTCACAGTTTCTATGGGCGCTAACATGATGCTAGTCAAAAACTCTTATGTTTCCTTCGACAACCTCTCAAACGTTGAACTCGCTATCAAAGCTTCAAAGTTCTCACGGTTCATACGTGCCTGAGAGCTCAACACCTCAATTCTCAAAATGCCAAGTGTTTTTCGCTGGGTAGCCACCTGTAATTTATAGGCATTTTCGAATTCAAATCCGACCATTCCCCCAAAATTATTTCATAAATGCTAGAATTGGCGACATATTTTCAAATATCTTGCCCTTAAATTCTAACTTAAATGTTTCCCACCCCCCACGGCTCCATTTAGCCGTTTTTTCATCGTCAAATCATGAACAGTGACCATAATAGTCACTTTTCGGCTGCCCTGTGCAGTCCCTTCTTTGATAGCGCAGCTCCCGACGCGTTTTTGCTGACACTGTGACATTTCTTCATTCTGCGCAGTTGCCCAATCGCGTAGCTACACAACCTAGGCAATGTAGTTTATAGTCTCGCACCTCCTTTCAGCTACCTAGAGCACTAAGGTTGTGCTTCAATCATGTAGTCATCTAACCAAATCGCCGGTGTATGGTTTCAATCAGCGACCATTCACCTTCCTTGGGAATGGCTCTCTATTCAACTTTACCAACTAAACTGCTCCACCATCGGTAATCTCCTTGATGACATATGGCCTCAGCCAATGCATCCTAAATTTTCTTGGAAATTTATCAAACTTGTTGTCATTTAATAATACTAAATCATTTACCTTGAAGGTGTGCAATTTGATGTGTTGATTGTGCCATGCCTTTTCGCACTCCTTTTGAACTTGTTGATGGAATCCAGCTAGAAATTTATCCCCTTCAAGCTTTGTTAGCTACGCAAGCCTCTCCTCCAGGGCCCCACAATTCGCCATTCCTGTGAATGGCACTATGCGCAGACTAGGTACAATGTACTCCATCGGCATCATAGCTTCTACGCCATAAACCAGCATGAACGGCGTTTGTCCAGTTAGCTTCTTGCAAGTCGTTCTATAAGCCCATAACACCGCGAGTACGCGCACATCCCAGTCATTTCTTTGAGCATTGAAAACCTTGTTAGCACGCTCTCCAACATTTTATTAAATTCTTCCACATCCCATTATCTTGCGAATGATAAGGCGTACTTTTCTGATGGTAAACCTAAAATTCCTTCATCAACGCGCTGATCATTTCATTAAAAAAATGTGTATCACGATCGCTCATCAAAATATTCTTATGTTGCGCCTGTATAGTCCTTCACAGGATGTGCCTCCACTCATCTGGTTAAATACTGAGTTGCGGTGATGATGTACCGCGCACCCGTCTTCTTTCCTGGAGATTGAATTGGTCCCACAGAGTCAATCACCCATTTCTCAAAGGGTTGTAACGATATATGTGGATTCAGTGGTAGATCATCCCTCCGTGAGGATCTTCCAGTCCTTTGGCATGCATCGCATGCCCTAAAATACGCCTTTGAATCCTTATGCAGTGTCGGCCACCACAACCCAGTGCGTAGAATCTTCTACGTTGTTGCTTTTCTCGCATAATGTCCTCCCACGGCTCCTCCATGAGCCTCATTGAGGATGCAGTTTCGTTCAAACTCCACCACATAACACCGCAATATTTCATCTGATCCCATTTTGTACAAGTGACCTGCAATGACAGAAACATTTACTGCGTGCACCACTATTTGATTCTTCTGTTTACTTGTATATCCTTCCGAAGTAGTTACTATCGTCAAGAAGTGTAAATATCTTCAAAGTGATTGTCTGTGACGTGCACTGTAAAGAGTTACGCATCAAACAATCCTTCCTCCAAGTTAGTAGGCTCTTCTCCAGTTTCAATGTGCGACAGATGATCCGGTCCTGCATTCAATCGTCCTGGTTTCACAATGACTTCAAAATCATATTCTTGGAATAGCAACATCCACCTGCATATCTTCCCCCCAAACACAAGCTTGTTGACCAGGTATTTCAATGTAGAACCATTTGTATACATCTTAAAATGTCCACCCAACAGATAATGCATGAACTTCTAGAGCGCGTACACAATAGCTAATCTTTCGCGCTCCATAGTAGAATAATTTTTCTCAGCTTTGGATAGCTTCCTACTTGCGAATGCTATAGGATGATCCAATCCCCCCTCACTGGCCTATGTCAATACTCCTCCCAGCGCAATATATGACGTGTCCACATGCACATGAAATTCCTTCTTCCAATTTGGGAAGACTAGGATCGGCGCAGTGACCATTTTCTCCTTTACCACATCCAAGCTCTTCTAACATTCTTCATTCCAACAAAACGTAACATCCTTCTTCAACAATTTTTCCATCGGTGCAGTGATCTGGGCATATCTCTTGATGAATTTCCTATAGTATTCTTTATGCCCCAGCATTGTGCGTCGTTGTTTCACACTCCTTGGCACCTCCAAATTGATTACGACCGCGATCTTCGCAGGGTCTACCATCAAGCCTTGTCTGCAGACCACATGACCCAGTAAGATCCCAAAAGGGATGCATAACAAACATTTCTTCATATTGAACGTGATCTGGTACCTCTGGCATGTATCTAGCATCAAGCGCAGGCTTGCCACATGGCGCTTTACTAATCCAAACATTGTCCAATCATCAAAGTATACCTCTAGAAATTTATGAATGAAGTCCTTGAACACCATGATGACTACGTGTGAAAAGATCGTCGACGCATTCTTCAGCCCAAAAGGCATTACAGTGTACTGAAAGCATCCCCACTCGATCACGAAGGTCGTCTTACTTCTATCCTTGGGCGTGATTTTGATCTGATGGTACCCAAAGAACCCATCAGTAAACGAATATGCTTCTTGGCTTCCAACATTATCCAGCACCTCATTGATGAACGGAGTTAGGAAGGGATCATGCATGCAAGCATCATTCAACTTCCTGAGATCTACGCATATCCTTATTTCATCCTTCTGCTTATTTTCCTGAACTACTATTGGGCTCACCCAATCAGATTCTTCCATCGGTTCAATAATACCTGCTGTGATCATTTTATCCATCTCCAAACGGACCCTTTATTTATACTTCGGATTGAGGTGGTAAGGTCTTTGCTTAACTAGCTTCACATCCGATTTTAGAGTGATCTTCATTACACCCAAGTCCCATATTATCCCTTTCAGATCTACAAACTTTATGGGGAACAGATCTTGATATTTTCGAAGGTTTTCAGTGACCTTATCTACTGTTGTGTCATCCCAGTAGTGCCCAATATTTGCAAACTTTGGCTCCACTTCCGTACCAATGTTCACCTGTCTAGTTTTGAGCGGCCCGGTTATGTCTAGGTTCTCTAGTTGTGGTCCCTCAACTTCACGATGACCTTCAATCTTTGGAATATTAATCTTCCTCAAGTCTTCGTCTTCTTATCCCACTGTTACATTGTAACATTCCAGCCCGTGGCTTAGCTGGGTAGTCCAATCAGGTTGAATCAAATCTAGAGGATCCTGCGGTATCCTCAAGATCGCTACCTTAACCTCCTGCAATGCTTCATTGATACATTAAAACCCATCCTTGAAGTTGAACGTCATCAAAAATCCTTGGTGTAAAACATCCCATTCTTCAGTTCCATGGTGGAGTTTTGTCTCCAAGTACCAATTCATCGGTATAACATCCAAAGTATGACAAAACATATGTACCCACTCCAGCTAAGGCTTCGCTCCATATGCTTCAGTCCATTTGGCCAAATGGTCGCACGGATCATTTCTCCCATCATATTTTTCTGTTAGCCGCACTTGTGGGTGACCAAACTGCACTCTCATAATTTTTCTGTATACGTGCTAATCATCAAAACTATCCTTGTGTGTGCCCCACCATCTCACAGGCGTAGCGCACAATGCCCAGTCCAGGGCCTGGAAGCGATGCTTCTCTGGCACTTCTCTCTCAAATGCATCCAAAAAGTGATCAACATCAGTTAAACCATCATAGTAATGTAGATTTCTCACCTTTGAGGATACACAGTGAAACGATTTGGTCATCATATTACAGCACAACGTAAATACTTCATGCAGTCGATTTTTCTAGTGCTCCAGTTCTTCGTCTGAATCTGAAGTGTAGGAACTTTCGTTGTCCCACGAAATACGTCCATCTGCTGTCAGATTCACCCAATCCTAATCTCGCTCCTTCATCTTATAAATCTGGTCCAAATCGTCATCACTTTCATAATCGCGAATCGTTTCAATATAGCGTGGTCCTTCTACAGGGTCCAATGGCCCCACTACGTAGAGTGATTTCTTCTCAAATATCATCTTCCACTTCTTCAGATTGATTACCCCATTCATGTCAGTGGCCTAATTGATCCCAAGGAGCACAAGGTAGGGATTGTTGTCATCCACAATTTCTATCACTTCAAAATTAGCTAGTGCGCTCGCACCTTCAATATAAACTGTTACCCCCTGCAACCTCCCCATTGGGATTTTTTTTGCTAATTCTCCATCCTTAACTGAATCGGAGACCACTGTAGCACATGTCTCCCCATTATCTCCAATGTCTGTTTCAGAACAACATTCGCGTCAGATCCTAGGTGCAAGATAACTTGGTCCATTTCGTATTCTCCTATCTGCGCGGTGAGTCTCATGTCATGTCTAGTTCTTGCCTTATGCTTACCAATCTTTCTAACTACACGTGGCCTGTCAGTATCATTTTCCATCCCAGCGCACCTATTGATCAACTCCTGCATTCCCTTCACAGCCTTGCTATCGCATAGAAGTTTCATGCAGGTCTCTAAGAACGTGGTAATCACAGATAGGTCCATTTCTTCAGCTGGCTTCTCCTGACTCCCATAAATGTTTCTTTCGCATGTTCTAGATCAAATCCGGTCTCCTTTTCTGGTGCTTTGTGGACCCATTCACCTTCTTCAGGTTGCTTCCCCTTATCTTCACTAGTCGTTACTCCACTCCGAAACACAATATTTACCTTAGGTTCTTCCTAGCGAGGCTCAACCCTCATGATCTGTAGGTTCTGAGTCGGTTGCTAAGGCTGCGCCCCCTTCTCGTGTATCTTAGCCAACAATATAGGGCAATCCTCTATTGCATGGTCAAACTGAGTACAATATTGGCATGATAGACGTGTCGGGTTTAGCAGTCTCGCACGTAGTGTCCTAGTCCCCCATAGTTGTAACAAATGACCTACCCTCGACCTCGTCTGCGCCCCTGATACTCGCCCTTCGCTCCTCCAGCGCCATGGTCCAGAGGCCACGTTTCTGCCTGCACCCTGTATGCAGGTGTCCTGTACATCATTAATTCGTAACTCCGGCAATTGCGCTCATCATGACCCACTGAATAATAGAAGTTGCATAAGAGTTGTTGTGGTGTCTGTATGAATTTCTATAGCAAATGGCAATTGTATATCGTATGTTTCCCAACTACTTGATAGATAGCGTGGGCCCTGTACTTGACCCTGCTGCAGCTTCCAGCCTCAGAGGCATTGGTCCCCCTACTACAACATAGTTTGCGAAAATTGGACAGTGATCTTTATCATGCCTTTGTCTCTTGCACTTTAGGCACCAAACTTCGTCACACACCTTGGGCCGAGTTGTTCTATCTTTCTTCAGACTCTGCATTTCGAGGCAAAGGTTCTGCAACTGCACATGAATTTGCTGAACCCCCAGATTAACATCTTACATTGGTGTCTCATGCAATCTCATCGCGATTTCCAGAGCTTCCACCTGGGTCCCAATCTTCTGTTGTGATAGCGCAACCCTTAGATGAGGCAGGAGCAAGGCCACAAACCATTCGTGGTGTTTTCCATCAGTCAGATTCATGTTAGCCTCGCAGATCGTACACTTCAATATTTGATCCAAATCCCAGGGTGTCTCACCAGGCTTCATTATGATCTCTTTGAATCCCGCAATTTATTGTGCTTCAAACTTAGGTCTATTGAATTCCTTATTCAACGCAGTTTGGATGTCTTTCAATACGGACATCGGATTATCAGTGCAGTACTTAATGTACCATGTTAGTATGTGGTCCTACAAAGCACTAACCAACATCGATTTCTTCATTTGATCACTCGTGATACCCTGAGCTTCCCATATATCCTTTGTGACGAACCAAAATTGGTCCGGATCTTCATTTCCCATGCCCTTGAACACAGGTAGCTTCATGGTGTTCGTCATATTGAATAGTGGTGGAGATGGAGGTGGTGTGGGCAAGGGTGTAAGCGGTGGAGGTGAAGATGGAGGTGGTGTGGGTGGATGAGGTATTTGTGGGAACCCCTGTCTTATTAACTAAACAGCACTCTGCGGAAAAGCCTATGCTTCCCCCTTGGCGCCACTTAGAGGAGGTTCAATCAGTGGGCTATATTCAGGGTCTTTCTTTCCTCCGTCCCTAAAAGTCCTTCCACTTCACGTAGCCCAAAACATCAAGGTAACTGCATAACTCACTTTTCACGCAATAGAATCTTAATCCAAGTATTTAACAATTTTAAATACTTACCTTGCGGCCCCTTGAAGAAGCAGTGCTCTGCATCACTATAACTGACTGAGGTATCGACTGCGAACTCTATCACGAACCCTCCTATGATACGATCGAGTCAATGATCGACAGCGTGCACGATCTTATCTTCAGAGGCTTCTAATCTCCACACTAACTTTGTGGTCCAGACAATCATATCGTCAAGCCTCCACCTTCCTTAGTCGTCTGCCAACTTCGCGATCCACTCGTATAACTTGACCGTGAAGGAACAGAAAAAGGTCTCGTGTATTTCGGTGTGCAAATATCTGTCCAACCACTGTTCTTTCGTCAATCGTGGATTCTTGTTTTCTTGCGCCGCGAATTCATGGATCTTTCTATCCAACCAGTCTTTGATCTCCTTCTTAGTTCGATTCCAATGATGCGTCATCACACGTCTCATTGTGCAGATCTGAGTCCCAACAATGGAACCATTTGTTGGCTTGATGGGCCCTGACCTAGGTTCAGCGTTAAGTAGCCAAGAAAATCCCTACACTACTGGCCCTTTGTTAAGATTAGGTATGTTCTATGCTAGAGCAATTTATTTAAATTTTCACAGTTAGCAATCACATCAGTATTAAAATAAACTATAGATAGAACATAAATATAAATCACAGAAGACAAGCCAAGACAAGAGGACACAAGATGTGGTGCCAACCAGGGACAAACCCCAATTTGGGGAAACCCTTGATCAATTCTTCTTTTATGTTCTTCAAAGTTTAGCAGAGAAAGTGAGAGAGATAGTACATTTACAATAGGAGTCCATACTTTACTTTTGACATCGCATGAGATCAGTTGAATACATATTTCTTCAACTGATTCCCTAAGGTGACTCCTTCACCTATCTTAGTGCTGCATCTCATCCATTTGCTACACCTTACCGTGTAGCACCATCATGTTGCATCATGTTGTCTCATTCATCATCGTGTTGCCCTTTACTAACATGCCCATGATGCTACATCTTTCATCATCATGATCTGAGACTGTTCATCCTTTGTTTCTCACTGTGATAGGATTGCTACAAATATGCTACCAAGGAGGTATGCCACCAATGAATAGTTCTATCATAGTTGTTCATTGCTACTACAGGTATGCCACCAATCTATCACTGTTGTTCATTACTGTGATTATGGTGATATCAGGATCAAGACTGTGATCCTTGTCCCTGTCCCTTGTAGCACGTCAAGTTTGCATCATAATTAAATCTGAGAGCTACTAAGACTTCTTCCATGGTTCTGTGATACATCACGTTGAGGTTGCTACAGGTATGTCATAGTGAGGACAACAATAGATCACACGCTGACTTATCTACTTTATCCGTCCGAGGGCATCATCTTTATCACAGGGATGTCGGGAGGAGGTTGTTCTAGGTTCTGTTGCTCCTTATACCCATTCAAGAATGTAGCTAGACCCTAGATCTATCCCACATAAAAATGCGGATTCATCTTCTTTATGACAATGGCTCCAACAACCTTGGTTGCAGTTCCGTTACCTTGACTGCTACTTCATTTTCTTGACCGTGACTCCATTACCATGATTTCGTTCTTTGTTACCATGACTGTGGCTACGTGCATTAACTGCAGCTTCATATATTGACCCAATACATAGATTACGTTGCGTTTGTATAGAGTCTAACTGCGTGTAAGGATCTCTGCCCAGTGCATAATTAGGGCATCACGTTGATTGTATAAATGTCACCATGAACAGTGTATAACCGACATATGAACGTAACCATGAACAGCGTATAACCAGCATATGAACGTAACCATGAATAGCGTATAACTAGCATATGAACGTAACCATGAACAGCATATAACCAGCGTATGAACGTCACCATGAACAACATATAAATGTGTCTCCATGATCTGCGTGTAAGTGTCTCCATGACCTGTGCATAAGTGTTTCTATGAACTGCGTATTACTGTCTCAATGACCAGCGTATTAGGCTTCTCCTTAGCAACGAATTAGAGCATCACTTTGACTATGTATAGATATCTTCATGACTGCGTTGGATTAGGGCATCATCTGTAGCTAGGACATCATACTAGGCCAGCATATTCTTTAGTGTCTCTCCTTCTCCAAAAACCCAAGATGTGGAGAGGAGATCACATAAAGAGTGTGTCCCAAATGACTTCAACTCCTCTCCTATTTATACTAAAACATAGATGATGAATAGAGATGACTATTGGGCTTCCGAGCCTACATAAGATGTTGTTCGACTTGACAGATTGTCTTATAATACAAATATATTCATAATTCCATGAATACTTATCAGAATTGGATGATATTTAGATCAATCCTACACCTCTCGATGAGAGGGATACAATAAAAATATCAACTGCCATAAATGAGATGACCCACATGGAGTTTGGCCCTAGTTTCCAAATTTAACACTCCTTCTCAACTAGGGATAACTCCATCTGCCGATCCATATGTCCGACTGTACTATCTCTGCTATCAGTGGCCTGCATTGCTCTACTCAGCTTTGCTAAGCTCCAATCTGCTCAGCTCTGCTCTTGCTCAGCTCTACTCTATTCTGCTTAACTCTGCTCAGCTCTTCTCTGCTCAGCTCTGCTCTGCTCAGCTCAGCTCTGCTCAGCTCTACTCTGCTGAACCATGAAGAAGAATAATTGATCGAGAATGTGTCATACTATTCTCCATTGACCCGAAGTCAGTCTCAAAGTGTGTACCACTAGTCCCAGACCAGTCCTCGACTGACCCGAAGTTAGTGTCATAGTGGGTACAACTCCTACAACTGGTCCCATACCAGTATCATTGATCCCAGATCAATGAAGGTCATCCTAGCAGAGGGAGTACGGTAGATACAACGATGCGTCCATCGGTACTAATATGGTCCCTATCCTCATTTCCCTGATCATTGATCAGATGAGAGGTACTTCCCATGAGTCCCAGACTACATGGGTAGCATGCCTTGACAGGAGAACTAATCATCCTGTCCACAGGAGAGCGAATCATACTATCCAGTGGATGCCATGAAGAACTAATCATCCTGGCCCATAGGAGAGTGAATCATCTTGTTCCACAATCGCCATGGAGAACACATCATCCAGGCCTCACAGGAGAACTAATCATCCTACTACACAATCGTCATGGAGAACACATCATCCAGACCTCACAGGAGAACTAATCATTCTGCTACACAATCGTCATGGAGAACACATAATCTAGACCTCACAGGAGAACTAATCATCCTGCTACACAAGAGAGCAAATCATCTTGTCCACAGGAGAGCAAATCATCCTGTCCCACAAGAGAGCGAATCATCTTGTCCATAGGAGAACGAATCATCCTGTTCAGTGCACACCACCAAGGGAGGGTGAGTCACCCTGTGGTTGTATGTTGCTCCAATAAGAACCGCAAGCCCCCAGAGCTCCCAGAGCTCAATGTATACAACATGCAAGACCCTTTTACAAGGGTCTCTCGATGACTCCAAGTCGTTCGGGAAAATCACAAATTTGATCTTTCCCCGGGGCTTTGACAAAGTGTAGTGACCTATACATCATCTCAGTGTGATGGAGCCTCCTTGCTCATTGACTTACCATATCCCAGATATGTCAGTATCTGATGTCTATCTGCTGGAGCAATCATCGAATACGGGATTCCTCAATAATCGAATCCTACCTCAGGTTGTCACAGAGAATCACAGTGGTATTCATCATGTGTACAAATAGCTCACTGAAGAGCTTCCGCAACCATGTAGCAAATGACTTCTGATTCCTGCTTATCCATGATATCGAAGCAGAATCCAAAGAGAATTAGCATTGAGAAGTGCTCTAATGATCCTCCACACTACCTGTCCACTCAGCATTCGAATAATCATGCAGTTTCATATTTCCGGCAGTGTATCTCAATCCATGAGAGATTGTGCCCTAAAGATATCTCAAAAGATTCTAGGCACCAATCCAATGAAGCTCAATCAAATATGATCTCACCATGCTAACTGCAAAACATATGTCCGATGGAGGTTCACCAAGAACATCAATTCGAATGAGTTTATGAAACTCAGAGGAATTTCCTAAATCTAGTCGGACATCACTACCATATAACTTCTTAAAGTTAAGATCCTCGAGGTAGTCACAGGCTTGCAGTTTATCTTTCCACATTCGGAATCCAACTCCCTCTGTCTTCTACAAATGAGAGGGACTGCACCTGTCAGACATAGGTGCCGATATGAGAGGTCTATCATTCGCAACCTTCGGGTAATGGTTTGGATCAGTTTCACTCCTAGTGAATCTCAACTTCATCCGACAGCTATCAATCCTCTCATACTACGCCCGAGGTGTTTTGCTTCAAGACATAAAGGGCTTTCTTCCACCTGCATACATGAGATTCCTAATCATCAATCTCAAACTCCTCAGGTTGTTCCAAGCCTATGGACCTGCTTTTCATTGATGAGTGCCACCTCGTAACCTTAGACTTCCATTGCTGAAATGGACACTAGGTTCTTCTTGCGATCAGGTACATAAAAGAGATTTTGTAAATGAATTGAGTTACCCCCATTCAGTTGAGGGATAACATTCCCAACATCCTTTATGGGATAGGTGGCATCGGCTCCATGTATAATCCCACGATTGTTTCCATCTCTACCAAATTAGTGAGTGTACCCATCTATCTGATGAAGTGCCTTGAAGCACTACAATCAATAAGCTAGATTCTCAAAGAATCTAAAGGAGAGGGCCAATACAAGATAGCGCTTCTTTATCTTATCAGAAACAACATTTGATTCTTCATACCTGGGGTTCCTTGCTTTCTCTGAAGAGTCGGTCGTGTCCTTGATGACCTGCATTACTTATCATTCCTCTGATCATTAAAGATGTCCCTAGAATGATTATTATCTTCATCAAGAGATGTGTCTCTGCCATTCGGACACTCCTTCGCATAATGGCCGAACTTATTGAAACCAAGGCATATACCTTTCCTTCTTAGATCCGAACTTCCCAATGAAGTGATCTTTAGGTAGGCCATCAAAAACTTCCGCTGCACCATTCTGATAATATTCTCTGCTTTGACTTCACACTAGGTGAATTAGAAGAGGGATGAGGAACCCATTGATACGTTTGTCCTTTTCCAACTGTCTTCGGTGATTGCTCTTTCACTCTTTCTTGGGCATTGTCTTCACCTCAGCTCTGATACCATGCTAAGATTAGGTATGTTCTATGCTAGAGAAATTTATTTAAATTTTCACAGTTAGCAATCACATCAGCATCAAAATAAACTGTAGATAGAACATAAATATAAATCACATAAGACAAGCCAAGACAAGAGGACACAAGATGTGGTGCCAACCAAGGACAAACCCCAATTTGGGGAAACCCTTGAACAATTCTTCTTTTATGTTCTTCAAAGTTCAGCAGAGAAAGTGAGAGAGATAGTACATTTACAATAGAAGTCAATACTTGACTTTTGATATCACATGAGATCTGTTGAAGACATATTGCTTCAACTGATTCTCTAAGGTGACTCCTTTACCTATCTTAGTGTTGCATCTCGTCCATTTGCTACACCTTACCATGTAGCACCATCATGTTGAATCATGATGTCTCATTCATCATCGTGATGCCCTTTACTAACATGCCCATGATGCTGCATCTTTCATCATCATGATCTAACACTGTTCATCCTTTGTTGTTCATTGTGATAGGATTGCTACAGATATGCTACCAAGGAGGTATGCCACCAATAAATAGTTCTATCACAGTTGTTCATTGCTACTACAGGTATGCCACAAATCTATCACTGTTGTTCATTACTGTGATTCTGGTGATATCAAGATCAAGACTATGATCCTTGTCCCTGTCCCTTGTAGCACTTCAAGTTTACATCATAATTAAATCTGAGAGCTACTGAAACTTCTTCCATGGTTCTGTGATACATCATGTTGAGGTTGCTACAGGTATGTCATAGTGAGGACAACAGTAGATAACACGTTGACTTATCTACTTTATCCATCTGAGGGCATCATCTTTATCACAAGGATGTCGAGAGGAGGTTGTTCTAGGTTTTGCTGCTCCTTATACCCATTTGAGAATGCAGCCGAACCCTAGATCTATCCCACATAAAAAAACGGATTCATTTTCTTTATGACAGTGGCTCCATGCCTGGACTGCGTCTCCAACAACCTTGGCTGCGGTTCCGTTACCTTGTCTGCTACTTCATTTTCTTGACCGTGACTCCATTACCATGATTACGGTCTTTGTTACCATGACTGTGGCTACATGCATTGGCTGCAGCTTCATATATTAACCCAATAAATAGATTACGTTGTGTCCATATAGAGTCTAACTACGTGTAAGGATCTCTACCCTGTGTATAATTAAGGCATCACGTTGACCGTATAAATGTCACCATGAACAGCGTATAACCAACATATGAGCGTAACCATGAACACGTATAACCAGAATATGAATGTAACCATGAACAGCATATAACCAGCATATGAACGTAACCATGAACAACATATAACTAGCATATGAACGTCACCATGAACAGCATATAAATGTGTCTCCATGATCTGCATGTAAGTGTCTTCATGACCTGTGCATATGTGTTACTATGAACTGCATATTAGTGTCTCAATTACTAGCGTATTAGGCCTCTCCTTAGCAACGAATTAGAGAATCACTTTGACTGTGTATAGATGTCTTCATGACTACGTTGGATTAGGGCATCATCTATAGCTAGGACATCATACTAGGCCAATGTATTCTTTAGTGTCTCTCCTTCTCCAAAAACCCAAGACGTGGAGAGGAGATCACATAAAGAGTGTGTCCCAAATGACTTCAAGTCCTCTCCTATTTATACTAAAACATAGATGATGAATAGATATGACTGTTGGGCTTCCGAGCCTACATAAGATGTTGGTTGACCTGACAGTTTGTCTTATAATACAAATAAATTCATAATTCCATGAATACTTATCGGAATCGGATGATCTTTAGATCAATCCTACACCTCTCGATGAGAGGGATTCAATAAAAATATCAGCTGCCATAAATTAGATGACCCACATGGAGTTTGGCCCTAGTTTCCAACAACATCAATCCGCGGAGTGCGGACTGAAGTCTCACCCGAAGCAGTATGGGGGGGTGCAGGAACCAATTTTTTGCACCCTGAGATGGTTGTGATGTCGTTTTATACCTTCACTTTGCCTTCGTACAGATCGATAATCCCTTTAGGGCTTATCACTGTACTTCTCTTATTCGTCCTTGAAGCCTCCGCAAAAGTATATGATTGTCCTTCGTGGACCCTAAATAGTCAATTCAGATGCTTACGCACCTCTGTAATTATCCGTACTTTTGTGTCTACCTTGATTAGCTTAAGTATTGGTTAACTTCAACATGTATTACGATTATCTATGCATAAACAAATATTCTTACTTACGTTCATATGACAAAGTAAATTACACAGATTCACGCATCAATATAGCATTAAATCATAAACCCAGTATTCAACATATAATCACATGCAATTAACATAAGTAAAATACACAAGTAATTCCATAATACTTCTCCTTATTGATAATCCAGATTTCTAGTACAACTCTGACTTTCGTGTGCCCACTGTTGCAGGGTCCGCGCACTCAGCTGCGAACTTCTACCCTAGGCCTCTACGCACTCAGTTGCAGAGCCTCTTCCTATGCTAAGACTTCGCTTTTAGCTCTCACGAACCCAAAAACTTCCTTAGAACTCTACCAAAAACTTTCCTTGGACTCTTCTAAGACTTCCTTTTTTATGCATTCCCATGGCCCGCTGTTACACTAAAAAATGTCACCATGACTATTTACATTTAGTATGGCTCTATCAACAGACATGCTATCCTCTTGGGCAAGTCTTATGCCTCTGCTCTCCATGTCAAACTCCAAAAAGAGAGAAAGTCTTTATAAATGTGTTTATCTCTGGGTACGCAAGTTCTCTCAACCTTACCTGCGGATACGCACCTAATGTTCACAAAAGCTGCGTACTTGTACGCTCTGTATGTAAAGGGGCAGGTACGTACCCCTGTAAAGGTCAAAATGCGCAAGTTTCATCTTTAAAAAGTTACTTGTGGTCATTTCTAGAGCATTCTAGAAGGTTGTTCGACGTGTATTGAGCGCCTCCAGATGGTTCATGTACCTCTATCAAAGAGGAACTTATCCCATCAATAAGGGAGCTATCCCATCCAAAGAGGGGATTATCCCATTGATGGTGGACCTGAATAACTTCCTCTAGACCACTATAAATACAGGCATTGGGCCAGAAGGAGAGGAGGTTGAAAGCTAAACATTTCTAAGGATAGATGCTGCTGGAATTAGGACTCCCATTTAGAAGCTTGTGAGGAGAGATTGCCATCTTTGCTTGTTCTATTTGGAAGTGGGTGAGCTTTGTCAAAGTAAAGGAAAACTCTTGATGGACCCTGGGAGGGACTTGCACAACACCAAGGCTCAGGTTGTAATTGTTCCTTTTGTTTCCTATTAATGCAAATGAGTCCATTCTTCTCAATAACTTGTTATTTATGAGTTATTTCATGTACTCCTTGGTCTATGTGTTAAATATGTTTTATTCTATGAGATTATCAAGTGCTATTTAATCGTTTGATTGTTAGTGGATGCAGGTTTCAAAGTGAAGGAGGAGCTCATCCGGATCAGCGAGGCTGGACTGCTACAACAGCGTTGGATTACAGGTAGGATCTAAACACTTGATTTCTTATATAGTAAATGCATGTTTAGAGAAGGATTGCTCTTGTTTGTCTTGTTTGTCACTAGAGAGTCTTAGGCTCCTAGGGAGGTTGGTTGTGTCCGCACTATCGACTCTTTCCGCCTGACAAAATGGCGACTCCGCTGGGGACTCCATTGATGTGAAAGTCTTTTCCTTTGTATGCAACTTTGATCTGAGAAAAGTCATTTATTTTCTGGTTTTTGGCTCTGTGACTTTGTATTTGGGTGGGTTAGCTTAGGGTCAGATTGAATTTAGTTTTTCTTGGCTTTTTCAGTAGTACGCACCCTCTGAGTATTGCACAGTGCGTACTTGTACGCACTGTTGCTGTGTGCACAGAGCGGGCCCGCACCTGTCTTAACGGGTTGCCTGCGTACCCTGCTAAAAATTAAGAAATTTCCATTTTTTACATTTTTCCTCTTAGATTTTGCTTTTTCTTAGGTTTTACTGCCCAGATCCATTAGTCTCTTGTCAAAGATTTTCACCTGAACTTGTTTCGATAGCATTGAGTGTTTTAGTGGATTTCATAGAAGTATAAGCCCTAGGGTTTGATTTTTGAGTAGGTCTTGTAGTGACTTTGGTGGTAGAAGTTGTCAAGCCTTAGATCTCTCTGGTTTTGTCAGCCTTCTTAGAAGTCGGACCTGTCATAAAGTCTACCTGTGAGAGCAACTTACCTTTAAGTGGTCTCTTTGGCAAATTTCGAAGTACTTGTTGATTGAGTATTGAATTCCATTTTACAAAAAGAACAAAAAGATTTGAGTTTTGTTTTGACTGGTCTTTTGATTCTGCATTAGCTGGTCCTTGGCTTGATTGTGGTCAAGTAAAACAACCTAGAATCATCCTTGTAGGCTTTTGCCTCGTTAGGTTTGCTTAGAGTAAATTTCTTTTTGATTTGCTTGTGAGTCAACTTTTTCATAGATTTTATAGCTTTTGAGATTGATTTTCGTTAAAATAGATTTATATGCTTTATTAAATAAGATAAAATACAAAAACATCTCCTTTGAAAAGTTTTGTTTCAAGTAGCTTTGAAGGGTTTTGAAAGAAAAAGAGTTTTTCGTGCACGTAAGGAGTGGTCATGTTTGTATGCTTGGAAAGATAAAGAGAATTGTTTCTTTGATTGTCTTTACTAAGAAAGTTGTTTTCTATAAAATTTGCATTTCTCAACTCTCTTAGTTAGGAATTTCATTGAAAGAGAAAAGTAGCGTAAATCATCTTAGGTGCATCTTTGTAGTGGTTTGAGTCGAGTCTACACACCATTGGTTTCACTTCCGCTACCTTTTGTCTTTAAGAAAAACCATAAAATCAACGTAGTAACTTTTATTTACTACGGCTCTGAAACACCAATTTAGATCAGGCTAGTGTCTTGGAGTAGGAGAGTAATTAACTCTCCAAGACAACAAAACCAAACAAGTAGCTTATCTTGTGATAGAATAAATCCAATTGTCTCATTTGTACTCTGGGAAAGCTCCTCTTAAAGGAGAAGCACGAGCTCGTGTCCGAACCAATGAGGGGATCAATCCTCCCTCGTTGGGAACGACGCCAGACACGCACGTATTACAAACGGTAAACCTCAGATTAACCATTGTCGAGGAGCCAGGGGTCACTTGTCGGTAAACCTTGGATTATTGTCAAGGAACCGGCAAGGGGATTGAGCTTGATACTCTGCCCTTGCGTGCTGTCGGAGTGTAGACTGTTCCCCCAGGTGCATTTGTTGCGGTTGGTAACCTTAGTGACCATTATCTTTAGGATTCTACCGAGGTGACGGTGGAGGGAAGATCCCACTGTACCTGGAGCAGACGTCGGCTAGACTCACTTGGATTTTCCGGGGGTTCACTTCACTCGAGACGGTTAAAGTGGAGGAACTTGTGCCGGTCTATTCATTAAGCAGGTTGCCGGGGTAACTGTTCCACCCGCCACTTCTGTACTGAATCCGGCGATGTTGGGTTTCATATCCAACTAGCGTTTTCGGTCTGGAAGGCTACTGTTTGTGCTTGGTTTGACGCCCTAGATTCTTTAGGCGTGTGATTCAAATTTGTTTGGTTCTTTAGAGACTTTAGGTGGTTTGATTTGAGAATTTACTTTGTTTTCGTGTGTAGTAGTTAAAAGTTTTTAGCTGTGGCGGAATTACCGAGACAGTCCCGTAGACTTCGGGGCCAGTCTCCTGAAGTTGTTTCTGTAGCCGAATTGTTGAGGAGACCCCATAGACTTCGGGGTGAACCTCCTCGAGACGACCCCAGTAATCTAGAAGGTTTGAAGGTCCTTGTAACTCCTCCTAGTGGCAGTAGAGTAGGTTCACCTGAAGAAGGAGAATCTTCCTTGGTAGTCCATCTAGATTACCAAAGTCTAGAGATAGGTTATAATCCCGAAGCTGTTACAGTTTCTGAGCTTGTTGGTAGTTTTTCGTCTACTAGTGATACAGGCGAAGAACCTGAAATATCTGAACCTGTTACTCCGACTTCTAGTGTTCCAGATTCACCAAGAGTAGAACGAGTTATCACCGAAAATCTTCCTACTGGTCTGATCGCTATCGAAGAACTTGCTCCAGAGGAAGAAATAGGCGTCTCTAACCTTGAAGATCAACTTACTATTGAGCTCAGGGAGCGTGAATCTATCTTTTACAGTCCTCCTAGAAGTACTACTTGGTACCTTTCGTTAACCAATTATTTAGACAACTCAGGGGTAGGTTTTTCTACACCTCATACTCCCTTTCCACCTAGAGGTATTTATACTCCTGTAAATATGTCTGGCCAGTCGTCCGTGTTTACTCAAACTCCTGAATCTTTCTTACACGGCGGTCCTTCTGTTCCCACCGAGTATCAATCACTTTCTGGTACCTTTGCGGGGGCATCTCCTCAACCCGTTGATCATGGGTTATTAGCTGGAAACAATGGTAATATACCATTGGGTGTAGGAGACATTTACATGATGTCAGGTTCAGTTCCCGTTTCCCAACCTCAAGGTGGCCAATTACCGCCTGGGGGGCAGCCTCAGTTAACGCCTGGGGGGCAACCTCAAGGTACACAAATCGTGTCTGGGGGGCAACCTCAAGGTCAGTATGTACCTATGGTGCAATACATGCCTCAGGGTCAACCCCAACCTCAATATGTACCCCAGGGTCAACCTCAGTATCAATATTTACCTCAAGGGTATCAACCCCAAGGGTATCAACCTCAAGGGTATCAACCTCAAGGTCAAGGTCAACCCCAGTATCCGTATTTACCTCAAGGTTATCAACCTCAAGGTCAATACTCGAGTCAAGGTTATCAACCACCTCAAGGTCAGTCATATGTTCAAGGTATGGGAACTGCACCTTTCAATTATCAATCCTATCCTCAATCTGGTTATGGATCTCAGTATCCTCAACCTGTTACGGGTCAATACCCCGGAATGATAGTGTGGGATCCATCACAGGGTCAGCAGGTGTTGCAGCCAAGTATACAGTTGGTACCTCAAGCTGGACAACCCGTAGTTTCTGGTCCACCCCAGCAACCGCAACCTGTCCAGTCAAATGTTCAAACTTCTGTAACTTCGGTAGTTACTCAGCCGCCAATTTCACCGAGTACTCCATCTCAAACGGCTGCTGCAACTACCGCTACATCTGCCGCACTTACTTCTGGAGTATCGACAGCTCCGGTTTCTACTGTCTCTACAACCACTCCTCAGACATCTTTACCGTTGTCTGGATCTACGATTCAAACCACGGTCCAGATGCCTATAGGTCAGCCTGGTATAAGTACGGTTGTCACTACTCAACCTCAATTTGTTCAACAACCGTACCAGGGACAGTACCAACATGGGCAAGCTGTCCAACAGCCGGTTTACCAGTATCAACCGTATCCTGGGTACACTTATCAACAACCTCAACAACCCCAGTACGGTCCGGTTAATCCTGGTTTTCCAGGAGGATATAATATCCCTAATGCGACTCCTGTTCCTAGTTATCCTGGATATCCTCCTCCTGGGACTGGTCTTGTGACCCAGAGTTTTAGAGATCCTAACCGACAGTTACCGTTTATCGCAACTTTGGATTTACCAGACTTAACGCGCCTAACGAACGATCCAATTCAATATCTTCCGTTCTGGCCGCCAATGTCAAATAAGTTGCCCAGTGATATACCCAAGTTCGAAGGTAAGTCTGGAGAGGATCCCTCCAATCATGTGATGACTTACCACCTCTGGTGTGCTTCAAATTCTATCTCGGATGATTCGATCCGCTTACATCTTTTCCAGAGTACACTCATTGGTCTCGCGGCCAAGTGGTACATTGAGTTACCACGGGCCTCTTTTTACAATTTAGCCAGTTAGCTACCTCGTTCTTAACTCACTTTCAGTTGCCGGTCAGATACGATAACGGCACAGAGTTATTAACTTCACTAAAACAATCAACGTCCACGTATATTTCCGATCACATTCATGAGTGGAGACGTCGAAGAAGGCTAGTGAAAGTTTTTATTCCGGACCAAATCTTAGCTGAATGGTTTGTTAAATCATTATTACCGAAGATTACTGAAGATGTAGCTAAGGCCGGAGTAGTTACTGAGGAGCAAGTCATTGCTCAGGCGCAGTACCTTGACTTAGTTTATACTCAGTCGGGTACGTTACACGAGAAGATTCCAGATCTTCCAAAATCAAATCAAATCGCTGCTGCTCCTTCGGGATCTCATGCCGCTGATGGTATGATTGGCATCGTGAACACAAAGAGCAAGAAGAAATCTTTCAAGACTTCTACTACTCCTATAATCACTTTGCCTGATTCCCCGACAGGAGAGTCTTCTCCTGAACTTTCCGCCGATATTCACGCTGTAGAGTCATCTACGGCCAAATCAAAAAACAGTGGAAAGAAGAAAGGAAAGAAGAAGGCTAAAGCAGACAAAGCTCCGAAGGAGAAAACGGAAAAGTCGGAAACCAATGACGAAAAGCGCAAACCTCGATATCCTTATCTTATTTGTGAAGAGGATCATTTTACAAGAGATTTCCCTCATCGGGCCGAGGTTGTGAAAATAGTCAAAGGTTCTCCCACTCCTGCTGTGTTAAAAAATCCATTTCCAGAGCAGGAGAATAAGATGATAGGTTCTTCCTCGACTGCCAGTGAAGAACCCATTTTGATGATGTCTCATGTGAGGATTGCGACTCGATCGCAAGATTATGGTAGTAAGAATCCTGTTGATGGTAAAGAAGCAGAATCTTCTCATTCTAATCCATCAACCTCAGCTCCTGGTTCCGATCCACTACAGATCGAAAAACCTAACCCGGACTTAGTAATCAAACCGCCCACCAAGGGTGTACTTCGAAGGTCTGCTTTCAATCCACATGCGAGAGCGGCCCGGAATTACAACATTGTTGAGGACTTAGCTGTTTCACCCTCAGCAATGTCGGCTTTAGAAGTGCTGCAATCATGCCCAGCACAACGAAAATTAATTTTGTCGGCTATCGGAGCTGTTGATGTTCAGGACCCGAATCTGATAATCTTCGATCTAGAAAATAGTACACCGCGTCTACCCCATCAAATGGCTTTCCAAATTCCAGTGATAGTCAAAAACAGGCCTATTCATCAGACTGTGATTGATGAGGGAGCTTCTACGTGTATTATGTCGATTCAATGTTGGAGATCGCTTGGTTCTCCTTCGTTGAACCAATCCCCGACCATCCTTAAGGCCTTTGATGGCCGTGGGTTCCGTCCGTTTGGTATTCTACAGGAATTGCCTATAGGGGTAGAAGGTAAAACCGTTAGTCTGGATGTGGAAGTGGTTGATGCCCCTCTAGACTACAACCTTCTTTTGGGTCGAAGTTGGTCATATGCTATGACAGCGGTCGTTTCATCGGTCTTCAGAGTAATTAAGTTTCCACATAACGGTAAGATCGTGACAATTGATCAACTGACATACTTTTCATCCGACCCAGCCTCTTCAGAGAGTATCCAGCATGTCGGTAAGACGAAAATCCCTTATAGGGACGTTGGCGTAGGTTTAGTTAAAGATTTTGATTTACTGGGAACTTTTCCTTTCCCTCCAATCAACGCAGACCCTTCATTTGCATCAATTCATATGATTACATCAGACAACATTACTTATGATGATCCTTGGATTGTCCCATCTGAATCTGAGATAGACTCATTCGGTGATGCTA
The DNA here is from genome assembly GCA_031772625.1 of Pinus tabuliformis. Taxonomy (NCBI): domain Eukaryota; kingdom Viridiplantae; phylum Streptophyta; class Pinopsida; order Pinales; family Pinaceae; genus Pinus; species Pinus tabuliformis. The sequence goes on from CM062817.1 coordinate 886,163,360, forward strand.
TGCCTTTGAATCCATATGAAATTGCTTATGAAGCCGTCATGTCTTTTACCGACTCGCGTTCAACCGAAATCGACCAAATGAGTGTGGTCAGTGAAGAATCACTTTTCACATCAACCTTAGAACGGATAACATTTCCCGAAGTCGTGTCATCTGACGAGCAACTTCGCGAAATCCTAAGTGTAGACGATCTACCATGGGAAGATCTCCATCACAGATCTTCGTTTTTACCTAAGGATGATGCTTTCGAAAATGATTTTTCATCTATCTTTACCGCTGAATATGTCAAAGACGCTCAGAATCCAACGAAACATTCTGATTCAGAGTTGAATTTAGGGAATATTTCTCGCACTATTCCCATTGATATTTCAGTGAAGCCCGGAATTGAGGAAAACATTCATATAGGTGCCTCATGTACAGAAGAAGAAATTCAAACTTACAAGGCCCTATTCCAAGAATTCCGCGATGTGTTTGCCTGGTCTTACGAGGAAATGCCAGGAATCGACCCTGCCATTGTTGTTCATGAAATAAAAACCTACCCGGATGCTAAACCCGTCCGGCAACGGTTGCGTCAGATTCACCCTCGGAAAGCGGCTGCGATTAAAGCAGAAGTCAAGAAGCTGTTGAAAGCAGGTTTCATTTATCCAATCCCGTTAACGGATTGGGTATCGAATATTGTTCCGGTCAACAAGAAACAAGGAACAATAAGAATCTGTATCGACTATAGGGATATAAATCGAGCTTGTCCAAAAGACAACTATCCTACGCCTTATATCGATCAAATTATTGATGATTGTGCCGGAAGTGAAATGTTTTCCTTCATGGATGGTTTTTCGGGCTATAATCAAATCAATATTCTACCTGCCGATCAACCAAAAACGGCATTCATTTGTCCATGGGGGACATTTGCTTATTGCAAATTACCTTTTGGACTTAAGAATGCCGGGGCCACTTTTCAACGGGCGATGTCTTAAGCATTTCATGACATCAAGCACATTGTGCAACCGTACCTCGATGATTTGCCTGCTCATTCTTTACATCGAGCTGATCACCTTGTCCACTTACGAGCAATCTTTATGAGGTGTCGGCATTATCGAATTCGGTTGAATCCCCACAAGTGTGTGTTCTGTATAGAGACGGGTCGATTGCTGGGATTTGTTGTTTCAAAAGCTGGCCTTCGCGTCGATCCCTCGAAGGTCGAAGCTATCATCAAATTGCCTCATCCTTCGAGTTTGCGCCAACTCCAAAGTTTGCAAGGGAAAGCGAACTTTTTACGCCGATTCATTCCAAATTACGCCGAGGTCACTAAAGGTTTTACACGGTTGTTGAAACAGAACGCTCAATTCTTTTGGGACGAGATTGCCCAACAATATTTTGATGCACTTAAGCACGCGTTGACCCATGCACCGTTGTTGCATCCTCCCAACTACAACCAGGACTACTTCTTATACCTCGCAGCTTCGCATTCCACCATTGGAATGGTGTTAGTTCAAGAAGATGATTTCGGAGCGGAACATGTGATATATTATCTTAGTAGGACATTAAACCCCACTGAGCTAAAATATTCGCATGTGGAGAAGTTGGCCCTGGCAGCCGTTCAAGCTGTCCAGCGTTTTCGTCACTATATTCTTCTCCGAAAAACTACAGTCATTTCGGATTGCAACCCTATGATTTATATTTTGACAAAACAACTGCTAGGGGGCAAGTACTCTAAATGGATCGTTATCCTGCAAGAGTTCGACTTGGAGTTTGAGAAGTCCAAGTCTAAGAAATCCTTAGTTTTTGCGGAACTAATGTGTAATTTCCCGCGTGCTGACACAGAAACTGTGGCAGAGGAGTCCATTGCGGACGAATCTTTGTTTCTTATCAGTACTTTAGATCCGTGGTACGGGGATATAATCATCTATCTCCAAACCCAAACCTTTCGGCCTGAAGCTTTAAAGTCGGAACGTCGGAAAATTCGGTTTCAATCCCAGCAATACAAGATTATTGGAGATACACTTTATCATCGGGGGGCAGACTTAGTTTTTCGACGTTGTTTAACTCACGAAGAGGCTGAGAGGGTCTTGAATGATTGTCACTCTGGAGCATGTGGCGGTCATATGTCTGGGTATGCCACAGCTCAGAAGGTGTTGCGCGCTGGCTATTTCTGGCCGTCCATGTTTAAAGATTGTATCATTGCGGTCTGTAAGTGCCACAACTGTCAAGTGTTTGATCGCAAGATGCGCGCACCACCTGCTCCTCTCCATCCTATAATTGTCGTTGGTCCTTTCGCCAAATGGGGTATCGATTTTATTACTTGTAACCCTCACTCGGCCGGGGGGCATGCGTATATCATCCTCGCGGTTGATTATTTTACTAAATGGGCCGAGGCGATGCCTACATTCGACGCAAGCGGCAAAACAGCTGCAGTTTTCGTATTCAATCATATTATAACTAGGTTTGGTGTCCCACAAGCAATCATCACTGACCATGGGAGCCATTTTCGAAACATCATGATGACTGAGCTTACAAGCCAGCTTGGTTTGCGCCACGATAGCTCTACTCCTTATTATCCGCAAGCCAATGGTTTGGTTGAGTCTATCAACAAAGTTCTGGTTATCATGATCCGACGAACCATTGGTATTCATCGGTCGAATTGGCACAACATGTTATTTTCAGCGCTATGGGCATACCGAACCTCAGTGAAAACTTCAACAGGGTTCACTCCTTTCCAGCTAGTTTATGGCTTGGAAGTTGTGTTACCCATTGAATGCGAAATCCCATCACTTCAAATGGCTTTCGAATTGCTCCCAGCCACTTCCGAAGAGGAGAAACGTTTATTATACTTAGCTCAATTAGATGAGACTCGACGTGATGCTGCATTGGCAATCGAGACTCACGCAAAGTGAATGAAAGCTCAATATGATAGAAATGTGACCCCTCGGAGTTTTTCGGAGGGAGACCTAGTGCTATTATATGATCAAGCTAACGATAAGCTAGGTGCTGGAAAATTCGTTCCTATGTGGCATGGACCCTACATTGTAAAGCGAAAGCTAGCAAAAGGGGCCTATGAGCTGGTATATTTTGATGGGGACTCTTTAGGTAAACCCAGAAATGGACTTTACCTTAAGAGGTATTATGCTTAAATGATGGGTATGGAGAATGTTAGTTAGGTTAGGTTTTCTTTCTAGCTAGTATGTTTGTTAGTTTAGTTAGTGTGCTTAGCTTAGAAAGTGTGTTTTTAGTCGTTATTCTGGCTTATCTTGGTTTTACTCTTGATATTGCAGATGTCGACGCCTCTCCAAACATACATTGGATTTGCTGATGGTGCTTGTCGTAGTACACGAAATATCTCTTCCGCAGCTTGGGTTATCTATTCGCCCTCTGACGAGTTAGTTTCTATGCATGGGGTAAGCCTCGGTCAAACGACGAACAACATTGCAGAATACAGTGCAGTGGTTGAGTTATTATCTGAATCTATTTCATTTGGAATTCGACGTTTGATAGTGAGGTTAGATTCTGAACTTGTTGTATTACAGCTTAATAGAGTATATGCCATTAGAAATCCTGTGTTATTAAGGTTGTTTTTGAGAGTGCGTCTCTTGGAACGTGAATTTGATTACATTGAATATTAGCATATTCCAAGGTCTTTAAATACATTAGCAGATGCAATTGCTTCTCGAATGTTAGACAGACATTTACGATAATCATGCAAGTAAATTTAAAAACATTTCATCACATATGTTAAACAAAATGAGCCGGTAATAATGATATATATATATAGATAGGAGTGTGTCAAAAAATATACATCGTCTTCGATCATAGGTTGAAAAACACCTTATGATCGGCAAAAATGATAAGTACAAAAAACCAAAATGTCATATGTGTCTACAAAAGTGACTAGCCAATCACTGGTGGTGCTCTCTATACGAGACCACTGCCCGCGCTACCCTACACAAGAACCTCCTAAAAGGTCCTGGGACTGCGACCACATAGCGCTGAAGTCGAATGGGAATGTCATCTATGGTGGTCTCTGGTATATCCGTCGTCAGACGCTCTAGATCCTGTTCCAGCTCGGCTAAGGTCTCTGCGGCCGCATCCTGTGGGGCTGGTGCTGGTACAGCTGGTACTCTCCTCTCAAAAGCCCGGAGGTTGGCTGGACGCCGTGGCCCTACATCTGCATTTTGAAAATTTGTGCTGTCAGTTTTGAGGCGATATATAAAAACAAAAAAATATATATAATTTGAAAACTTGTGAAAAATGAAATACCTCTGTCGTCCCACTGTTCTCCCTGTGGAAGAACCATGTCCGGATCATTCCGAAAATCCATTCCGGCATAAGGAAAGTCCTGAATAGCAAAGACCTGTCTCTCTAGCCAGTGAAAGTAACCATCAGGAAATCGAACAACTGCTGCGCCCTCATCAGGATGCCGGGCCATTACCGCAACCCATCTCGTCAACTTAGGCTCCCGAGGCGCCCCAACTGGAACTGTAAGATGCTGGGGGACCAGCATTGGAACTCTCTGTAGGGCAAAGCTCACGACTATAGGCCCATATCCAAAGGTCTTCAGTTGTCCTCTCTTTGCCCTGGTTAGTTGGCCCTTCAAATTAGCCAACACAGCATCACACTAGTTGAAAATGGTGCCATGGAAACAGTCTATAGCCATCCGCATTTGGGACCCGGTGGCTTGGTGCAAAGCGGCCGCGCCGCAAAGTCTGGTAACAGTAAAGGCTATCACCATAAGTTCAAGTCGGGATATGTACTTGATTTCTATCCCCTTCTCATGGTTTTGGTTGTTGCACCACTCTAGTCGGAGACTAGCAAGGGATTGGCCACCCAGCCTAGTCCCGAATAGAGAAAGTTGCTCGCCCCTGTTAGGCAAGCCAGTGAGAAAATATATGTCGGAGGGCTCTATCTCGAGCTGGTGCTCTCCGATGTAGAAACATTGCTCCTGAATGTTCCACCTTTCGACCAGCCACTCAAGAAAAGGCACTTGGCCCCTCATGCCAGGTATGGCCCAGTATTTGTACAGTCCGCATGCTTTTAATGCATCAATGGAAGGTTGATGACCTATCGCGGCCAAATCAACATCCTCGTGCTCTCTTTCACGCCAATCAAGCATGGTGTGCTCCCTGCACATCATAAAACATCAGTTAGAATCCATAAAATTTAAAAATTTTGGTCTATTTTGGAGGTATAAGGGTTTCAATTTATGTTTTGCGGGGTACGCACCCCGGCCTTTAGGGACAGAGCGCCCGGACGCAGGTTCCCTTAAGGCCGGGTGCGTACACCCCGTAATTTTCCCATTGGGAAAATATCGGGGTACACAGGTCAGCAATGCATGACCTGCGTACCCCGAAGGGCGCATTTTGAAACCCCAATGCCCCCAATAAAAACTTAAAACTGAATTCTAAACGGATGGAAAACAAGAGAGGGGTGTTGTAGAATACCTAGTGAAACGGCGTTCGATTCTGACGGTCGGATTCTCCGCAATCTCCACGGGAAGTTTCTTGTCAAAAGCCCTTTTCTCAACCTCAACAGTAAAATGGTAAAAATGACATGGTAAAAGGTCTTTTTATAGGTTTTTTGGATGAATGAATGCTAAGTTTGTTTATTTTTCACCATGAAAGGACATTTTTCAATGTATTTTTACCCATCTTAAACAGGTATGAGTAATGTGTCGTTTTTGTGCAGGACAAAAGGACTTTAGAGTAAAATCATCATTTTTCATGAACCAAAACATCAAAGTCATCTTTTAAGCTATTTTCTGACTCCTAAAAGATGAAAAGATCGCCGAGCGTTTCTTTTACACTCGTTAAAACGGAATTAAAAGACGGTCCCCTTATAGCTATTTTCTGACCGTAAAATCAGGAAAAGATTGCCGGGTTTTTGTCGTTTCAAACTCGATACGGAAATAAAACGATGTGCCCTTGATCGCTTTTTACTTTTCGGGTCAGAGACACTAATCATGAAAGTACTCCTTGGTCGCAAGATCAAGCGGTTCTCCCAGATATTATTTTATACTTTTTCGGGCTTGGGGGACACAAATTTACGAAAAAGTTCAACCTGGAGTTTTCTTAAGTTTTTCAGACTCTCTAAAATTGAAAAACGCCGAGTTTCTCCTATACTGGGCTCGTTAAAATTTCACAGTAAAGGACCTGTTCAATTACAAATAGGAACGAACCACTCCTTCCTAGGGTTCGAATCAAAACTAGGTTGGACTCATCCGAAGGATGAGCTTATAATCAAGCATATGTTATCCTCCTCAAGCTTGTTAAAAATAAAGAGGTACTTGCCAGAAATGGTGGGGGAAAAGAGAGAAGAATGAGCCTATTTGTTATCTTTTGTCTCAGAAGAAAATTTATTACCACTCTTGAACACGACACTTTTCATTCACCTGGGTTGGGAAATCCTTTACCTCACAGTTGATCAAACCACATTGAAAGTCTTCAGCCGGGTTCCGGGGATTAACTTTGAGTCATTTATCACCAAGCCATCTGTTGTGTCATTATGTGTTCAAGAGGTCTGCAAGCAAAACTTTCATCTGCAAAATACTTGTCATCCATTTGACCGTCCCTGAGTCAGTCCTTACAGCAACATTTCTTCAATTTGATCAATGATTTCGTGTTGTGGGCTTGCCTGCAACGGGTCGCTTTCTATCGACATCAGCACATTATCTAGAGAGATGACTTAGAAATCGTCAGTACCTTGAAGTCTACATGCATCAATGGTAGGTTTCTCGCCTTTGACGTCAGTTTACATCATTGACTTTCGATCAAAGGATTCCATGAAATGTTCGACATCAACTCATTCATTCACATCTCATGGATTGTACTGGGTACTTTGAGAACCATTGACATTACTGGTGGTCTCTCTCACACTTGTTAACAGTTTACATCATCGACTGGTAATCAAGTGGTTTCTACCATGTTCGACATCAACCCATTTAATCGCATGGCTAGAATCGTACCAATTCGGGAAGCAAAAATGAAGACCCTGGATCTAGTTTCCACCATCCAGGCTGCGAGGAGTTTTGTATTCATTATTTAAGTAGACTAATCATAAACAGATGGCTGCGCCCATACTGTGTCTACAAAAGTCTATAATTATGATGTACTGCAAGATCATTCCTGTATCAGAGTAGTTAGTCTGTTAGTTAAAGTTTTGATCTGAGTATGGGAATGCCTACCTCAGTGATGATATAATCTATTACATGTATTTTGTGTTGAAAATTGCAGGTTCTGACCAGGCTCTCCACGAGATAATCCTTGAAATGATAAAGCGCTTCACCCTTCCTAGATAATACAAAACCCTAATCTACTACAGGCTTCGCACTTTAGGGGGCAATCTGTTACACTAAAAAATGTCACCATGACTATTTACAGTTAGTATGGCTCTATCAACAGTCATGCTATCCTCTTGGGCAAGTCTTATGCCTCTGCTCTCCATGTCAAACTCCAAAAAGAGAGAAAGTCTTTATAAATGTGTTTATCTCTAGGTACGCAGGTTCTCTCAACCTTACCTACGGATACGCACCTAATGTTCACAAAAGCTGCGTACTTGTACGCTCTGTATGTAAAGGGGCAGGTGCGTACCCCTGTAAAGGTCAAAATGCGCAAGTTTCATCTTTAAAAAGTTACTTGTGGTCATTTCTAGAGCATTCTAGAAGGTTGTTCGACGTGTATTGAGCGCCTCCAGATGGTTCATGTACCCCTATCAAAGAGGAACTTATCCCATCAATAAGGGAGCTATCCCATCCAAAGAGGGGATTATCCCATTGATGGTGGACCTGAATAACTTCCTCTAGACCACTATAAATACAGGCATTGGGCCAGAAGGAGAGGAGGTTGAAAGCTAAATATTTCTAAGGGTAGATGCTGCTGGAATTAGGACTCCCATTTAGAAGCTTGTGAGGAGAGATTGCCATCTTTGCTTGTTCTATTTGGAAGTGGGTGAGCTTTGTCAAAGTAAAGGAGAACTCTTGATGGACCCTGGGAGGGACTTGCACAACACCAAGGCTCAGGTTGTAATTGTTCCTTTTGTTTCCTATTAATGCAAATGAGTCCATTCTTCTCAATAACTTGTTATTTATGAGTTATTTCATGTACTCCTTGGTCTATGTGTTAAATATGTTTTATTCTATGAGATTATCAAGTGCTATTTAATCATTTGATTGTTAGTGGATGCAGGTTTCAAAGTGAAGGAGGAGCTCATCCGGATCAACGAGGCTGGACTGCTACAACAGCGTTGGATTACAGGTAGGATCTAAACACTTGATTTCTTATATAGTAAATGCATGTTTAGAGAAGGATTACTCTTGTTTGTCTTGTTTGTCACTAGAGAGTCTTAGGCTCCTAGGGAGGTTGGTTGTGTCCGCACTATCGACTCTTTCCGCCTGACACCCGCGGACCAAGGACGGATCTCATCAACCCGAAACAAACTATCTAAACTAAGGGCGGAAACCCTTTTTGACTGTTTACATCTTCACACTTCGTGACCACAAAATGTGGAGAATTTACATTATTTATACAAAACTTGGGCCTTTAGCCCCAAAACTTAGGCTTTTAACCCCAAAATTGACCCCAGGGGACCCATTCCCAACACGGCCCGAGTATGCCTTGGAAAGCAGCTCAAATTTTATAGCCTAGAAGGATAGAATGGAGGTTATGCTAGATGAAAATGGCTTGAATGAATTCGTTGATTAAGAAATTCCTAAGCCAGCAGCATCAGATGCACAGAATTTGGCCAAATGGAAGAAGTGTGTGGTGAAGGTGAGGTGGATAATCCTTGAGCGAGTTCGAGACCACATTGTCTCGAGTCTCCATGGAAAGGAAACTATGTATGCTATGTGGAAAACATTAATGGACTTGTATTAGAAAAACAATGACCAAAGGAAACTGGCACTGAAGGACAAACTTCAAAAAATCAAAATGGAGAAATGCGAGACGATTCCAAAATACTTGACCAAGTTCACTCAATGTCGTGATGAACTTGGAAGTGTAAGAATCACAGTTTCCAAGGATGATATGGTGAGTCTTGCTCTTCCGGGACTCCCAAATAGTTGGCATAGTTATCAGGACATTGTCAATGGTCGGGAGAAGCTGTAAGATTAGGAACGACTGTGATCGGATTTGATGCAGAAGGAGATCAAGAGGAACACTGGGGATAGCTCTTCATGAAAGATTGATGATGAAGAGAATTGTGCCTTAGCGATTAAGGCGAAGAAGGGGAAAGGGAAAGCTTCCCATTCCAAATCAAATTCTTATCATGGGGGTAATAAGAAATAAATGACAATAGTTAAGTGCTTTCATTGTCATGAGCTGGGCCATTTTGATACAAATTGTCCACTCAAGAAGTCCAAGAAGAAGTCCTCAGGAGGAGCGACGGATGAGGCTTTAGCCTCTCAATTCGAATTGGACTTTTCCCTCATTGCATGCATGGTGTCATGAATGATGGGAAGTGTATGGTACTTAGACAGTGGAGCTTCATTCCACATGACTAGCAATGAAGAGTTATTCAGTGACATAGAGGAGAAATATCTCCAAATGCATATCGAGATGGGTGACGATAGGAAGTATAGTGTTACTGGATTGGGCACGATTACTTTTTAGAGGGGGCATGGGGTTCCACTCACCTTGAAGAATGTTATGTATGTGTTCGGGTTGAAGAAGAACTTGGTATTGTTTCCATGCTTGAGGATAGAGGCTATGATGTGATATTCTCGAAAGGAAAGGCGTTCCTTAGACACATAGCCACGGGTCAAGTAAAGAAGATAAGGATTCAGGTGAAGAATCTCTATAAGATGGAGGTAGAGGAGTGTCTTGCTTTGAGTACAAAAGTATAAAGGGTGCAGAGCCGATACGTTGGCGAGTTGTGGCATAGGTGATTGGGCCACTTGCATCATGGGGATTTGAAGATATTGCAACAGATCTCTACAGTCTTCCCAAAGGTACGCTTGAGCAAGTTGATACATGCAAGGGGTGTACTTTGGGAAAATAAACCAAGTCTTCCTTTCATGACAAAGACAGTTGAGCAGAGGCTATTCTAGAGCGTTTCCATTTAGATGTGTGTGGACCATTATCGACAGCATCCATAGGCAAATACAGGTATTATGTTATATTTGTTGATGACTATTCTAAAAAATTCTGGATATTTTTCATGCAGAAAAAGGATCAAACTTTCACAAAGTTTTATGAGTTTAAAGGATTGGTGGAGAAATTGCCAAGAAAGAAGGTTAAAGATATACAGAGTGATAATGGTCGTAAGTATGTCTCAAACGAGTTTAATAACTTATGTGCAATGGAAGGGATTAAATGAGAGTTGACAACACCCCATAACCCTCAACAAAATGGGGTGGTCGAGAGTAAGAATAGAAGAATAGTAGGGGAAGCAAGGGCGATGTTGCATGATCAGGTCCTACCACTACACATGTGGGTTAAGGCATGCAACAGAACGGTTTATGTTCAAAATCGTATCCCACATCAGATACTTGAGATGAAGACACTAGAGGAGGCTTATTCTAGTAAGAGGTCAGATGTTGGTCACTTCAGGATTTTTGGGTCATCAGTATATTTCCATGTGACTAAAGAAGCACGGAAGAAGCTTGATCCTATAGCAAATTTGGGGATATTTGTGGGGTACACAGATACACCTAACAACTATCGGGTGTACTTGTCAACCAGTGGGATGAAAGTGGTTCACAGGGATGTCAGATTCGATGAGAAAAGTGGTTCCCTTGAGCAACCACATGTAGAAGATCCAGGAGTGGAGACATCCACTCAGGGAAATTCTTCTAGAGAGGGAAGAAAGTGCACCAGAGAGACTGACAGGTTGTTGGATGATGCATAGGAGAATGTGGGAGCACCCACTTTAAAGCGCGAGAAAAGGAGGTCACCTAAGAGGTACACTGGATACATGGCCCTTATGGGCAAATGTGTTGTGACAGATCCATCTTCCTTTAAGAAAGCAGTGCAGCAAGCGGATTGGGTTGATGACATGGTGGAGAAGTATGACTCCATAGTTCATAACAGTGTTTGGGATGCGATCCTGAGACCAGAGGACAAGTAAGTGGTGAGCTCTTATTGGATTTACAAGGTAAAGAAAGCTGCAAATGGTAGTGTGGAGAAGCATAAGGTTGAATTGTGGCCGTTGGATATTCACAGGTAGATGGGATTGACTATGATGAGACCTTTGCTCCTATTGCAAGATACTCATCAATAAGATCTATATTGGCACCATCAGCACAGATGGGTTGGAAGATACATCATATGGATGTGAAGACATCCTTCCTTAATGGCATGATTAAGGAAGAGGTGTACATAGAGCAGTATGAAGGTTTTGAGACCTTTGACCGTGGGTCGCATCTGTGTCGGCTCAAGAGAGCATTGTATGCGCTGAAGCAAGCACCCCGTTCTTGGTACACCAGGGTAGATAGCTACTTCACCGGGTTGGGCTTCATGAAGAGTGAAACGGATGAAAACCTGTACCACATAGTGGTGGAAGGTAAATTGTTGATCATTGTACTTTATGTTGATGATCTCATACTGACAGGTGATGATCAGTTGATCAAGTCTTGCAAGGAGGACCTTGCAAGAGATTTTGAGATGAAGGACATGGGGCTCATGCATTACTTTATTAGCATGGAGGTATGGCAGGGAGATGGGAGTTGTTTGTGTCTCAGGGAAAGTATGCCAACGAGATACTCAGGAGATTCTGCATGGAGAGCAGCAAACCCATGGAGACTCCTCTAGCAGGTAACTGGAGGAAGGAGGATGCTACTTCAGGGGAAGTAGTGGAAGCTATTGTTTACAGGCAGCTTGTGGGTTCACTCATGTACTTGGTGAACACACAACCAAATATGTGTTATGCAGTTAACCAGCTTAGTCAAGCGATGGTTAGGCCTACCAAGCTGTATTGGAAGGCGGCAAAGCATGTGTTGAGATACCTCAGGGGCACTTCTCAGTATGGATTATGATACATATGTACGGAGGGAGTGTAGATTCAAGGCTTCACCAATGTAGATTGGATAGGGAGTCCATCCAACAAGAAGAGAAAATTAGGATGGATATTCAGTATTGGGTCAGCGGAAGTTTCTTGGTATAGTAGGAAACAGAGATCGGTTGCACTCAGTTCGATAGAGGAAAAGTACATGGTTGTGAGTCAGGCAGCATGTGAGGCCATCTAGATGAGGAAGATCCTGGTTGGTTTGTTTGGTTAGAAGATGGATCCAACTGTGATTTACTGCGATAATCAGAGTTGTATCAAACTCTTTGAAAATCTAGTTTTTCATGATCGGTCCAAGCATATTGATATCATCATCTCAGAGATTACGTATTGAGGCATATTATGTTGTTAGAGTAAATTCCCACGAAGGAGAAAGATGTTGAAATTTTGACAAAGGAATTTTCAAGATGTAAATTCGAGTTTCACAAAGACGGGATTGGGGTAGCTGATAATCCCTTTCTTGTTGAGAGGGAGTGTTGAGAAATGGAAATAAGAAATTCCAGTTTAATTTGTCCTTGAATTAAACTGATAATTAAAATCGAATTTTATTCTCATAGCAACTTGTAAATAGTTAATTAAGTTTAATTAACTTAATTAGCTTCGAAATTTCGAATTGGAAATATTTCTAAAGTCATGTATATGTTCTCCCTAAGTTTTAGGGGTTCAGTATGAGTTTAAATTGAGTTGGAAATTATATCACTCAGTTTATTGTGTTAAATTAAGTTAAATTAGTTCCAAATTGTTTGTGGAATTAATAGAGAGTTAACAGTCAGTTGGTGCACTAGTGTATCCACAAGTGTCACTCTAGTTAACTGAAGATTCCCTCATCAGAAAATCATGCATATCGATTCTGAGAAAGGGCTAGTTGAGACTAGAGAACAGGGATAGTGTACTATCAGTGGTATTATTTACTGGAGTGTAGATATCATTCATACATCAGAGATTGATCCTATGTTTGGATTGCGCAGTTTTGGAAGCATGAATTCCCTTTAAATACAGGCTATTCATCCTAGGAATTATGCAAGAGATTAAGGGATTGGAGAGCTTCAGAATTAGCTAAGTGTTGGCCAAGAGCTAGCTTGTGAGTTGAGAGAGTTGAGCATACTTGTGCGGAATTTTTCTAGTGATAACAAGCTTTGTATCTTCACTCATATTTCTGATATATGCAATATAGATAGTGGGGTTTTGAGCAGTGGATTTCCCCATATACATCTTGTGTTATGTGCCATTGATTTATATTCTTCTTGTTCTTATTTTTTTCATCGATCTATTGGCTTCCGCTAGTTGAAAGTAGACGTAGATTCATGTCCTTTGTTTTAGTACATTGCATGAGCTTGTGAATCGACGATATTTTCTACACGAATCTGCGGGCTCTAGCGCGATATGTTGTGGCCTAAGCAATGGAATCCACTCTAAAGAAAAATAAATCAGAATCAAACCATAGCCAAAGTTTTTTAACCATCCATATTTTTCTTTAGTCGGCTTTTCTTTCATGTTTATCAGTACCCCTTCACTCCAGTTGAATATTGTAGGCTCTGAACATTCTAAAGCATATTGCATATGTGACTTATTCGTCACATGAAGAGATGCACTCCCTTCCAATCTAACAATAATGACCAAGATCGTTCTTAAAGGAAAATGGAATACATCCTTGATGTTGATTTTTCCATCTTAGTTGGTTGAGATCTCAGTTGACAATGCGCACTGACATAATCTTTGATTGTTTCTCCACCACTCCTTGAACCAAACAAAGAGACGGGGGCACCTTACCTTGAAAAACAAGTCAAGAAATATATATCCTCTACCTGTATTTCCAATGTACGTGCACCAAATCTGAATTCTTATGCTTGACCATCCCAAGAACAAACAAGATACCTCAGTAACTCTATTTTTTGCCTCATACCAGGAAGTTAGAAGAATTTTAAGATTCCACAATCTCTTAAAGCTTGGATTGTGGCGGGATCATTACCTGCAGTCAAATATTGTTCTCCATGCTTGTTTTCCCTCCATATTGTTATAGACATTTTTGTGCCTTACAGCTATAAGCATGAAATGTCCATAAACCAAGGGATCATAAGTCCCTAAAGATGTTGTTCCAGCTCCTAAAGAAACAAGGTCAACAAATTACAGCTTCTCCCAGAAGTTCTCCACCAGAAACTGCTCAAAACTAGTCAAATCAGGATCAATTCAGATGCTCCACTAGCTGCCTGCGTTGCAAAGCACCCAAATACACTGGCTAGGTGCGTTGCAACGCAGGTGAATGCACTACCAGGGTGCGTTGAGCGGGAAATGAAAAATGGCAAAGTCATTCAATGAGGTGGAAAGACAATGGAAGCTTCCAGAATCTTCTCCAATGACACTTACCTCACTGAATTCGACCAGTGATGAGTAAGAGGCTCTCAGTCTCCAAGTGGAAGCAAGAACTGACAGAGAGAAGCCACAAGTCAAAACATAAGCTGACTCATCCTCTTTGCATACATCTATATATGGATCCCTCATCCCAGAGATCCAGAGGCTAGAATTTTGTACTTTGCAGAGAATTGTTGTTGGTTTTGAGATTGAGATTAGTGCTTTGGGTGATTTATGCTTTGTTGGAGGTGAGGAAGGGATTCCTTGGCTGGGAGGTAGATGCTGGATTGGGACTCACTTGGTTGTATCTCCTCTTGGATCTTCTTATTATATCAATAAAACTATTTGAGTTTCTCCTACATGCTTGTGTATCAATGATGTTTTGTTATATTTGCATGTTTAGCTTAAATCTGATCCTAAGCTATTTATGAATGTAAATCTATGTCTTTTGTGTATTTTTCCTCTTCTGTGATCTTGCAGGAACTTGGTGAAGCTGGGCAAGTAAGGGAGCAGGCAGCGCGAACCGAACAAAGAGGAGAGCGATTGGATCAACAAACTAGCGCAAGACACAGGTTAATTACATCCTTCCTCTTCGTTTACATTTCATAAAGAAGAATACAAAGGTAGTTTTCCTTGTTTGTTGCTAAGGCACTGTCACACCTTAGAGTGGGATAGGGGCGTTCTGAGTAGATACTTTTCCCAACAACAAAATGGCGACTCCGCTGGGGATCGTGTCTAGTTAGTTTATTTGTGTTTCTATTGTTGTTCATCTCATAAACTTAGGAGTGGCGAATCGAACTGCATTTGCCATTTACAAATGCAAAGTAGAGATCTGCTACTCTAGTCCATTCACTGGGCCTGTTTATGATCTGAACAATTGATTCACAAATGCTCTGATTGCCCTTTGTGATAGCTCTTAGTCCTCCTTTAAATCATCCCTCTGATTGTACCTTACTGATAGCTTTTATCCGGCCAAAAACCATAGATTAAACTGCAAACCGTGACCCAGAACCCAGAGAAAATTCTCGTTTCTGCTTCAGCGCAGGCTCTGTGAAGAGACTCTGCATTTCAACGCAGGTCCCGAGAGGGCTACCTGCGCTGCAATTCAGTTTCTCTGTGTAGCAGGTGCGTTGATCAGCCTAGCCCTGCCTAGCTGAGGTTCTTTGCTCACTTTTTCCAGTTTTGCCTCTGATTTTTGCAGCCTGTTATCAGTGTGTGTACCTATCTGAAAACCCTTTTTCTTTGCCTTAATTCCGCCTCAGTTGTATAAAAGAAACTGTATTTGTTTTTGTGTGTTTGTTACGTCATTTACAGTTTCCCATTGCAAAAGTAAACTGATCATATTGTCGCCCTTAGATCTAGATCTGTCGTAAGTGTCGTTTTGATCTTAGGAGAAAGTTTATTTGCTGTTGACAGTTGATTGTGCTTTTACTTTTGCCTTTTGGTTTGAATTTGTGAATTTCTAGTGTCGAAACAAGTGTTTACTTCAAAATCATAAAGTGTCGTAATCGTCTCTACCTTTTTTATTTCAAAAAGAAGCTTGTTTGTGTTTTTCACTTGAAATCGAATTCAAATTTGTACAACAACTTTCTTTTTAGGCATCAATATTAAGAAATTGAAAAACAAATACATGCACAAGTGCATTTGCATATTGACAGTTTGTATGGCTTGATTTAGGAAAAGTGCATTTACAGTGTGCTCTTTGCTCTTTGAGAAAATATTGTGTCTTTCTTTTCCCCTTGTAGCTAGGATTTTCATTGTTGAAAAGAGATAAAAGCTTGCTTATCATCTTTAGACTGCATTTAGGAATTATATCTACATCTCGTGGTGATCCAAAAAGGAAAACTTCTAAGAAAGATCAACCTAAAATAAATTGAATGAACTTAACAACGCTTTGTAACTTAACGCACAACATAGAGGTCTAGGCTAGAGATGTGTTCCGGCGTCGTAAAGCCTGGTAACTGTTGTCCTCACTACTGGTTGGGTGATTCCTTCACTGTGAGACGATAAGTGCCAGTACAGATTGTGCTCCCATGTACCGTCGAGTATATATTGGGAGACCCCTATAGGCATAAAACCTTTATCCATAGGAAGCCGTGTCGGCCGCCCTACTGATCGCAATGCACTGAACACAGCATTCGAGAAGATTGACCGCCCGTACCTTAAAAAGTATTCTGCGGTTTTGCGATTGGTTTGGCACACCCTCTACCTAGATCTCCAGAGCAGTCCCTTTTGTTCCTTTTCAGACTCCTTAACAGAAAAGGTCCATCTGAGCACTTGTCACTTCAGGCTCATTAAAAATCGAAGGAGACTAGAGTCATCTTTTGTTTTTTCTCGACTCTTTAAAATTGAAAAAACAAAGTGTGTCAAAGCGTGTTAAAATTTATTTTAAACAGAATATTCATACCCCTTTTTCCTGCGTTGATCTTTAGGTTGAGAAAATGGAGCCTACCAACCAAGGAATTCCCCTTGGTGGAAATCCTAGTCCCTTCTCCTCTTGGGGAGATGTTGGTGCGCCCCATATGGCCACATTGTCGCTTCCAGGACTGACAATTGGCTTGCCAGTTTGGCTCTTCTCGACCAATGTCGTTCAGAACACCACTATTCCTAAACAGTCGAATCAGCAGTTAGACGAGTCCAGAATTTCCCACCAACCTTCTACTTCCTCTAATTCTTCCTCTCTTCCTTCCTCTTCGCTTGACGGGACTGGTAAAGCTAAAAACCAAGTTCCTAAGGAGAAGAAGGAGAAGAAGAAGAAAGAGAAAAAGAAGAAGGAGCCAAAGGCAAATAAGGGAAAACAAGTGTCGTCTAATGAAAATCCACACACAGCACCGACCAGGCCTAAATCGCCATGTGTCATTTGTAGAGGAGACCACTTTCACAGAGATTGTCCTTGCATCCCCCGGATACTAAGGGACTGGTCTCCTCGTTTGCACAATCCGGTGTCATCAACCTCTGGAGATCATGTTGAAAGCACACCGTCAACTAGTGAAAGTGAAGCCCCAGGACAAAAAGGGAAAGCTAGATTTCCCTGTAGACTGTGTGAAGGCGACCATGCCCTCCACCGTTGTCCCTTCTTAGACGAGGCTAAAAGAGTTTTGGATGATCGTCCGGTTTCACCATTACGACTTCCTCCTGGATATAAAAAGCTCTTGCCGAGTCCGTCACTAGTTGAGAACCCAGCTGGCCCGCTCAAGTGGTCGGCTGAAGCGTCTATCATTGAGGATAAACCAACTGAATCCATACCAGATGAAAGTCAAAAGGTCGAGGTGGCTGTTGACCTGGTCTTGCCTTCAGAGGTTTTATCTTCGAATGATACAGTCACTGAAGAGAATAAGGATGACACCATCCAAATTCTCTTCATCAACACAGACTCCGATGAACATGGAGGCAATCTAACCATTCCTTTACCACAGGAAGGAAGTTCGTTAGAGCCATACCCGGCCGTCTACTCGGTCCCACCTCCAAGCAACCTAGTTGTATCCTTCGACTGGAACCAACTAGGCAGACCCCGTTTTCCAACAAGCATACCATTCCGAATTATCGTTCAAATATATAGAATGGTCATGGATGGTACCATCATTGATGAGGGGGCTTCTGTGAGTATCATTTCCTCTATTGCTTGGAAAGAGCTTGGTTCGCCATCGCTGTTGCCTGAAATGAGAAATCTGACAGGCTTTGATAAAGGAACCAGTCGACCTTTAGGGATCCTTCCCGATGTACCTATAACATTGAGAGGGAAGACAGTTCGTCTGAACGTCATGGTCGTTCAAGGACCCTTGGATTATAACCTACTCCTTGGACGAGACTATATTTATTGCATGGGAGCCATCGTCTCCTCACTCTTTAGAGTAATGTGTTTTCCGCACGAAGGAAGAGTGGTCAAGCTCGTGGACCAGCTTTCATTTCCCGGATCACGCATAGCAAATAGTCATATACCGTCTCTAAATGGTCTCTTCACGCAAGAAATGTCTCAAATCCCAGTCCGTCCTCCTGATGAGCGCGAGTAATTCGGAGGGATATGACTGAAACCCAGGGGGCATGCGTCCTGGTCTGCTTCGGCAGGAAAACTTCGGGTATAGGGTAGATTTCCGCGGGAGAATATGACTAGTCTGTACCCCATCCGTGATTGAGATAGGGGTTATTCTAGAATAAGATTCTCTTGTCAAAGTTATGTGTTTGGCGCTCGTTGTCACTCACCTTTGTTTATCTCGGTAAACATCGCCGGAGAAGTGTCTTGTTTGCTGCGCGAATGAGACAATCTTTGGTAACCTGAAAGAGGTAGGCCTTTCCTGATAGAACAAATGTTTTGTCTGCAAATTGAGGGGTAACCTTGAAATCGTATTTTATACCTGGGGGCATGCAAACTTTTTGGAGTGCAAGCAAGGGGCGGCTATTTATTTTTTAAATTTTTAGGTCCTCCCTTTAAACCTGTAGGCTAACCCTTTAAACTCGTAGGATTAGTCGTTTCCGAACTTGCATAAAGAAAGGATGCGGGGCAAAGCTTTGTAAGGCGCAAGCTCCATAAAAAATGGCATCTTATATGAGACATTCTTATCATATGACTGGATTTTTCGAGCAGTTTTAGAGCATATTTCAAGCTCGTTAAAAAATAAACATAAGATCGAGCAAATGTTTCAACCCGTGTTTAAGCTCGTTAAAAAAATGAAATATCCTCCGGTAAATAACCACCGTGAATGAAACATTTTCAGCCAATAAAGCCTTGGTCGTGTTTGCACCATCACCTCCACTTTTCATTTGGCCGATCATTCACCTCCATTTGATTGTTTACCCATTTTGAGGAACAACTGCGAAGAGTGATTTCACTAGCCATCCTTGTGACACTGCCGTGATTGGAAAATTCCAAACCTTACCTGGAATCAGCTGCTACCCATTTTATCACTCGTTCCTCAAAAGACGAGTCTTCTTTAAGCTCTTTTCATCTGACTCGTAAAATATGAAAAGATTGCTGAGTTTTGGCCTTCCAGCTCGTTAAAGCGACCGGAAGCGCTATCCCTCCTCTAGATTTTAATCTTTTTGGACCTGAGGGATTATTGCATAAAAAGATCGAGCGCTTGTTTTAATCGGCTCGTTAAAATTATCGAAAATTCATCCCTTTTGTATTGTTTTATACTTTTTCGGACTTAAGGGATTAGATGACGAAAAAGGAATTCCGGAGTTAACTTTATGTACATTTTCAGACTCCCTAAAAAGGAAAAGGACCGAGTTATCTTTGTCGTTAGACTCGTTAAAAGGATTAATAGCGACAAACTTGTCTTTAGACGAGAACGAGTTTCACTATCGCTAGGCTCGTCAAAACATAGCGATGGGTTTGCCCGAAGGGAAAATTATAGAACAAGCATATGTTATCCTCCTCAAGCTTGAAAAAAATAAAGAGGTACTGGTCAGCAATGACTGGGGAAAAATTGGGAAGAAACTCAAAGAATCTTTATTGGTAGCAAGTCGCTCTTGAACATGACACTTCCACTCCGTTCCTGAGTCGGGTTGGGTTGTTTCATTCATCGGTCACATCACCATGGTCACGCCATACCATCCACATTTGGGGTAAATGCTACCGATCCATCACATAAGTGTCGCCGACATGTTCAAGAGAAGTCATCCAGAGAAGTCACCCGTGTCCCATCCACTACCATACATTATACTTCATTCTTTCATGACCGCCACCCTGAACCATATATCATCAGATCGTTTTCACCTCCATCAAAATCATTTTCTCCGTTCCGTGTCACTGATGTGGGATTCATCAAGGCCCTCCTTTGACGAATCGCTTCTTGTCGACATCAGCTCATTATCCAAGAAGTTGATCTAGGAACACCCTTTCAATACTTTGAAGCTTGCATGCCTCAATGGCAAGTTTCTCACTTCCGGCGACAGGTATACATCAATGACCTTCGACCGAAAGATTTTGTGTGGTGTTCGACGCCAAGTCCTTTATTCACACCACGTGAATTGTACTGCAGTACCTTGAGGGTCATTATCATTATCGGTGATTCCTCTCGCGCTTGTTAACAATTTACATCATTGACTGGTAATCAAGCGATGTCTTTCCATGTTCGACTTCAAAACATTTCTCACATGGATCGACTTGTACTTAGAGTGAAGATCGGACGAGATTGAAGACCCGGGATCTAGTTTCATCCATCCGGGCTACGATATATATTCAGAAAAAATAAAAAACATTGACATGTACAGCATTGCAGCACAGATAATCATCCTACCAAAAGGATGATGACTTCATCAGAATCATCAATCTACCATCAGACGATTGTCTGTCCTATGTACATAAAAATGGATTTATAAAGCTGAGCATGGGAATGCCCGCCTCAACTAGATCATGAAAATAGTATGAAGATGATGTATTGTATTGTATCTTATTACAGGTCTCCTCCCAGCATTGAAAGAACTTCGGATCCTCCTAATAAAGCATTTCACCTGATAAACGGCCTCATACTTTAGGGGGCAACTGTTATAGACATTTTTGTGCCTTACAGCTATAAGCATGAAATGTCCATAAACCAAGGGATCCTAAGTCCCTAAAGATGTTGTTCCAACTCCTAAAGAAACAAGGTCAACAAATTATAGCTTCTCCCAGAAGTTCTCCACCAGAAACTGCTCAAAACTAGTCAAATCAGGATCAATTCAGATGCTCCACTAGCTGCCTGCGTTGCAAAGCACCCAAATACACTGGCTAGGTGCGTTGCAATGCAGGTGAATGCATTACCAGGGTGCGTTGAGCGGGAAATGACAAATGGCAAAGTCATTCAACGAGGTGGAAAGACAATGGAAGCTTCCAGAATCTTCTCCAATGACACTTGCCTCACTAAATTCGACCAGTGATGAGTAAGAGGCTCTCAGTCTCCAAGTGGAAGCAAAAACTGACAGAGAGAAGCCACAAGTCAAAACATAAGCTGAATCATCCTCTTTGCATACATCTATATATGGATCCCTCATCCCAGAGATCCAGAGGATGGAATTTTGTACTTTGCAGAGAATTGTTGTTGGTTTTGAGATTGAGATTAGTGCTTTGGGTGATTTATGCTTTGTTGGAGGTGAGGAAGGGATTCCTTGGCTGGGAGGTAGATGCTGGATCGGGACTCACTTGGTTGTATCTCCTCTTGGATCTTCTTATTATATCAATAAAACTATTTGAGTTTCTCCTACATGCTTGTGTATCAATGATGTTTTGTTATATTTGCATGTTTGGCTTAAATATGATCCTAAGCTATTTATGAATGTAAATCTATGTCTTTTGTGTAGTTTTCCTCTTCTGTAATCTTGCAGGAACTTGGTGAAGTTGGGCAAGTAAGGGAGCAGGCAGCGGGAACCGAACAAAGAGGAGAGCAATTGGATCAACAAACTAGCGCAAGACACAGGTTAGTTACATCCTTCCTCTTCGTTTACATTTCATAAAGAAGAATACGAAAGTAGTTTTCCTTGTTTGTTGCTAAGGCACTGTCACACCTTAGAGTGGGATAGGGGCGTTCTGAGTAGATACTTTTCCCAACAACACATATCAAGGCCATTTGTTCCTATAGACACCTACAACATCACAAGGAGAATCATTAGGATGAATTTCATGCAAAAAAATAGTGAAATTTTGAGGAAAACAAGAAAAACCAAGTTGGGGATTGTGCTCAACGCACCCTCCTAAGGGAATAAAATGCATTGCAGTGTTGGCCCCAGTGTATTTCCCTCCTGATAAATTCGACCTTCTAAGGGTTTGTTTGACCTAGGGAGATTATTTATAGCCCTAGGGGCCTCAAAACCTTGAAAAATGTGCATGAAATCACAAAATGGAACCATGAAAAGGAAGAGAAAGGTTCTAGCTCCTTATTGGAAGTGATGGAGCTTGAAATGATCCACTGGATTGGTTAGAGTCAGATGTATAATATTGGGGGGAAAACACTCATAACTCACTCTCAGAGAGGTAAATCTAAAATGGTAAAAACGAGTTACCTTTTTCCTATTTTATGGTCATTTTCATCATTAATTTATTAATTTATTAGTGTTTTTACCTAAATATGACTAAGTTTTATCATGAAACAAGTATTTTTAATATTTTGGTGGTGTTTTGAGCAGGTTGACAGTTGTTTTAACGGATTTTGCATAGGTCAATTTGACCAAGGAGCATAATTTTATTAGTTTTTCAGGCTTTGTAAACCTACGAAAAAGGAACCCCCTGGATTCCTCTTTCATCTCTTTTCAGACTCCCTAAACATGAAAAGATTGCCTATCACTTGTCTTTTTGAACTCGTTAAAGTAAATGAAAAGACGTCTACTCAATATAAGTTTAACCCTTTTCTAAACTAAGATAGACTAACTACGAGAAAGGAATACCTTAGTCGAGCATGGCTAAGAGGTTCTCCTAAGTATTGTTTTCAACCTTTTCAGACTGAAGAGACTATCTCGAAAAGGAATCTTTGGAGTTTTTTTAGCCTCTTTTTCAAACTCTCTAAACATGAAAAAGATATTGAGTTGGACTTTCGTTGGACTCATTAAAACATCAAACAACGATGAACTTATCGAACATGATGAGACCGAACCACCCCTTCTCAGGGTTCGTTAAACATACTTAGAGGGATTCAGCTGACGGATGAAATTACAGATCAAGAATATGGTATCCTCCTCAAGCTTGTTAAAAAATGAAGAGGTACTCACCAGAAATAGTTGAGGAAATTGGGAAAATCGGATAATCCACCTATTCTGGTAGCAAATCTCTCTTGAACGCGACACTCTTCCACTTCATCTTCGTGGTCGTTGGGTTGGGAAATTTTCTTGTGTATTGGTTCATCATACCATTTCAAAGCCTTCATTTCTGGTTTTGGGTCAATGCTGCCAACTCCATTCAGTGTCACTGATGTGTTCAAGAGAATTCATTCAATTGATATCTGCTAAGATACTCTTAAGCCTTCATTCCATTTTTTCATTCTTGAACTAGTTCCACATCAAATTCATTCTACCTTGAATCATGATACTTGTTTCATGTCGTTGATGTGGGACACATCAAGGCCCTCCTGCGATGAGTTACTTTATGTCGACATTAGCTCATTTTCCAAGAAGTTGACTTATAAACTCTCCCTTTGGTACCTTGGGGATTGCATACATCAATGGCAAGTTTCCTCGCTCTCGGCGATAGGTTTTCATCATTAACCTTTGACCGATAGATTTTGTATGGTGTTTGACTTAAACTCATTCATTCACACCATATGAATTGTACTGCAGTACCTTGAGATCCAATTAACTTAATAAGTGGTTTGTCTTGCATCTGTTAATGGCTTACATCATTGGATGGTAATCATATGGTGTCTAAAATGTTCGACTCCAGCTCCTTTATTCACATGGTTAGACTCGTACGTTGTATGATCGAGTGAATGACATAGAAGATCTCGTATCTAGTTCCATCCATCCGAGCTGCCATTTCAGGATTAATACAATATCATAATGTATGGGTGTTATGATCATATAAATAGTAATCCAATCATGGGTCCACTATTTGTGTTGGGAACGGGATCCCCCAATGACAGTTTTGGGACTACAAGCCCATGTTTTGGGTCAAGTTTTGTAATAAAGTTGTAAAGTCTCTTCATTTTGTGGTCGCGGAGCGCGAAGGTGTCATGAGTCATAAAAGCTTGTCTTCCCTTATTTTGTAAAGTGTAAATTCAGTTGTAATGATCTACCCATGGTACGCGGACCATGGGATTTTATAAAAAGAGCTAAATAAGCTCTAGGCAGTCATAAGTTTTTGGGAGTGGAAGACAAGGCTTGGAGTCTTGGTAGACAAGTCTAAATTTTGGGTCATAGCGTAGGTAGAGGCTCTACAGCTGAGTGCGCAGAGGCCTAGGGTAGAAGTCCACAGTTGAGTGCGCAGACCCCTGCAGCTGTGTGCGCAGGGCGGATAGAGTCTATAGTAATTTGAAGATATCAATAAAGAGAAGTATTCTGCAATTCCTGTGTATTTACTTCCTGTTAATGCATCTTGTCATATTGTGTATGGATTTCATTTATAATGCTTATGTGATGCGCGAATGTATGTAATTATGTTGTTTAATTGAACGCAAGTGAGAGTCTTAGTTTGCACGGCGCTAACTGTGATTTTTTAGTAAGATAAGTAAACACTTAAGATAACTTGGGAACCTATAACAGTTTGTTGTCATAGCAGTGCAAAAGTACCTAGACCGCAAGCTAGGGCTGCGCAAAGTTCAATCATACTCCTTCATGGAGGTACTGAAGGGCAGAGTAAAGGGCTATACTGACAAAGCCCAAGAGCTTAGCAACCTGCACTAAAGCAGGAATAGAGGGTATAAACCGACATCACGACCATCTCAAGGTGAAGAAACTTGTTTCCATCATTCCCCCATATTGCTTCGGGTGATACTTCGGTCTGCGCTCCGCAGGTTGATGCCGAAAGGGCCAGTAGTGTAGGGATTTGTTTGGCCCCATGGGTCAGGCCCCATGCAACCAATAAATGGTTTTGTTGCCGTTGGAAGCATTCAATAAGGTGCTGGAAAATGTGATGACCAAGGTTTGCAACGCTTAATGAAGTGATTGGGACCTACACATACCCACAGTACTATGGGCCTAGAAGTTGACTGGACAGACACCCTTTAGGCTTGTATATGGCATTGAAGCAGTGATGCCCATGGAATACATTGTGCCTAGTCTGTGCATAGTGGCACTCACAGGTATGACGGATCGCGGAGCCTTGGAAGAGAGGCTCACGCAGCTAGCTGAGCTTGAGGAAGAGATATTTCTAGCTGGATTTCACCAATAGGTCCAAAATAAGCGCGAAAAAGCATGGCATGATCAACATATTAAGTTGCGCACCTTTAAGGTAAATGACCTGGTTTTTTTATATGACAGCAAGTTTGATAAATTTCCAAGGAAATTCAGAATGCACTGGTTAGGGCCATATGTCATTAAGGATATTACCAACGGTGGAGCAGTTCATTTGATTGAATTGAATGGAGATCCCTTCCCAGGAAAGGTGAATGGCAGCCGATTGAAGCCATACACCAATGGTCTGGACATGTGACTATATGAGGGTAGCACAGTCTTAGCGCTCCAGGCAGCTGAAAGGAGGCGCGGGACTATAAACTACATTGCCCGGGTTGGGGAGATCCGCGATTGGAGGATTGTGTGAAGCAAGGAAGTGTCACAGGGTTCGTGACAACGCGAAGGGAGCTGCGCTACCCAGGGAGAAATCTCACAGGTCAACCGGAAAGTCACTGTTAAAGTCATTGTTCATGATTTAACAGTGGAAATGCGGCCAAATGGAGCAGGTAGCCGGCATTTAAGATGGAATTTATGGGTTATATCCTTGAAAATTTGTCACCAATCTGACATTAATGAACTGAATGTGGGGGGAACAGTCGGCTTTGAATTCAAAATGCCCTATAAATTACAAGTGGCTACCTAGCGAAACACACTTGGCATTTTGAGAATTGAGTTGTTGAGCTCTTAGGCGCACATGAATCGAGAATTATTCAAAGCTCTAATAGCGAGTTCGGTGTTTGAGCAATTACCAGAGGTGACACAAGAACTATTGAATACCGTTATGTCGACAACTACTGAAGTTATGGAAGCCGAAGCAGTGACAGCCGAGGAGGCTATTCCGGAAGTTGTTAGGGAGGCAGAGGAAGTTGCTCCAGAGGTTGCCAAAGTATTAGCAGAAGTTCCAAAATCGCCATGGACACTGAGACTAAAACAAACCCCAACCAAGGAGAGTGTGAAGGATAAGAAAGGAAAGTAGCCTGCAATACCAATGTGTGTCTCACCGAGAAGAAACCCACCAAAGGGCCGCACTGTGCACTACCAAGGTTGCGGTCATATAGGTTGAGCTAGGAGGTCTTCGTGCTAAGATCTTCGTGCCTGCAGAGTTACTCGAGGGCGAGCCATCATGTTTGTGTTGGGGGCCTATTGGGAACAGGATCCCCCAAGGATAGTTTTGGGGCTAAAAGCCCATGTTTTGGGTCAAGCTTTGTAATAATGTTGTAAATTCTTCGCATTTTGTGTTCGCGGAGCACGAAGGTGTCATGAGTCATAAAGGGTTGTCTGCCCTTATCTTGTAAAGTGTAAAGTCAATTGTAAAGATCTACCGACCATGGGATTGTATAAAAAAAGCTAAGTAAGTAAGCTCTAGGTAGTCATAAGTTTTTTGGAGTGAAAGACAAGGCTTGGAGTCTTGGTAGAGAAGTCTAAATTTCGGGTCTTAGCGTAGGTAGAGGCTCTGCAGCTAAGTGCACAGAGGCCTAGGGTAGAAGTCCGCAGCTGAGTGTGTGGAGCCCTACAGCTGTGTGCGCAGGGCAGATAGATTCTGTAATAATCTGAAGATATCAATAAAGAGAAGTATTCTACAATTCTTGTGTATTTACTTCCTGTTAATGCATCTTGTCATATTGTGTATGGATTTCATTTATAATGCTTATGTGATGTGCAAATGTATGTAATTATGTTGGTTAATTGAACACAAGTGAGAATCTCAGTTTACGCGGTGCTAACTATGATTGTTTAGTAAGATAAGTAAACACTTAAGATAACTTGGGAACCTATAACAGTTTGTTGCCATAGCATCGCGAAAGTACCTAGACCACAGGCTAGGGCTGCGTAAAGGTCAACTGTACTCCTTCACGGAGGTACTGAAGGGTAGAGTAAAGGGTTATATTGACAAAGCCCAAGAGCTTAGCGGCCTACGCGAAAGCAAGAACAGAGGGTATAAACCGACATCACGACCATCTCAGGGTGCGGAAACTTGGTTCCATCATCCCCCCATACTGCTTCAGGTGAGACTTCAGTCCGCACTCCACGGGCTAATGCCTAAAGGGCCAATAGTGTAGGGATTTGTTTGGCTAAATAACATTGAACCTAGGTCAGGCCCCACACGGCCAACAGTTTTTCATCAGTGGACATGTCTTCTTGATCATTGTACATGTAAAGTTAGATTATGTGTTGAGCATGGGTGTGCCTCCCTGAACAAAGATATCATGATGAAAAATTATTGTAACAGATGATTATCTGACCAGTTTTTCTTGATCTGAACTTGTCACAAGGTAAATCACTTTAGTCATCAACCATTGTTTCTAACTTTTCACTTTAGGGGGGAATTTTGTGACATCTAGTCAATAGGGCTACAAATTAGATCAATCACATCCATGAAAACCTTGTCATCGTCCCTACACAAAGCCCTAAGCATGACTCTTTCAAATCCTTGAGTTTCTGACCTTGATGCTTCATTTTAGTGCTTTTGAGGCCCAACGCACCCTAGCCCTTTAGGGACATGCATTCAACAACATGTTGCTCAGTTTTTCACCTGCTCTGATCAAAGCAGGTTTTCCCTTACTGGGGGTGCGTTTTTAAGCTTCCAAGAGTTGTTACAACCATGTACCTTGGATAATAAATTTGAATCTTATCTCCCCTAACTTGGAGATTTCACCTCTTATCCCTTGAGCTCATCCTCCCATCAAGAGTGGATCTCAAGCCTAGATTTGTATATGGATAAGAATTCTTAAACTACCATCCTCTCTTATATATTTACCGTCATCCAAAAGCTAGAGGTTGGATTTTGGAGACTAATCATACCCTTATGTTGTCACTTTGATCATAAGAGAGTTATCATTCCCATGCATTAGGGTGGATTTAAAGTGTACATTGTGGCAAGGAAGGACAAGTCACCTTAGGAGGATATCTACAAGATCAGCTTCCACTTTTGGTTGTAAACTCTCTCCCTTTCATACTAATACAAAGAGTATATTGTTTTCCTACATGTGTTATGTTATGTTTATGTACATGTGTTTCAATCCTATGTTGATCCAAATAATTGGATAATGCTACATAGATGTCGTAGATATTTGGCTTGTGTTGTTTGTTTTTGCAGGTTCTAATTATAGCGATC
This sequence comes from Pinus tabuliformis, assembly GCA_031772625.1. Lineage (NCBI taxonomy): Eukaryota > Viridiplantae > Streptophyta > Pinopsida > Pinales > Pinaceae > Pinus > Pinus tabuliformis. Next base: position 886,191,600 of record CM062817.1, read on the forward strand.
GGAGATATGTTTGGAGCTGACAAGCCAAGAGGAGAGAATATCTTGTGATGGATCACAAGTAAGCATCTTTCCATTATCCAATTATTCTAAGGAAAATTTATAGTCTTTGATTTCTATTGTTTTAGACCATGCCACTAGGTTTAGGGAAGACACTTATGTACACAATCATAGATTCTATATAACAAGATGGTTAAGTGTCCATCTAGTGGGAGTCCAATGTCTTAAGATGTAGACAGTCATGTCAGATTGCAGAACTTGGTTATGACAGTCACCCATTAGCATCTCGGGTGAGACTTCACCCACTTTGTGGGTGTTGCAGAAAGGGTCAGTGTTGAGAAAGTTTTTTTTGTTCACTGTGCAGTAAATTCTGGGTCTATCAGAATCTCACGCGCCAACAAATGAATTTGATGGTGAGCTCTAGATAGGAGGGCCAACAAATAAATAAACACGATTGTACCCAACTGCAGAACTAGGTGCATACACTCAACATCAAACATCTGCGACATTAACTCTATGAACAACAACATGAAACCAAAAATTTTCATTACATTTAATTGCAAAAAATAAACACAAATTGTTGCATACCTAATGAGAAAAATCACTCAACAAACAATTGCAACATAAAACACATAACACCAATCTATATTTTTCAACACCACAAACAATATTTACATAATAGGCAGCCCCTGTGTAACCTATGCAACCCTCCTCTCTCAATTCCAATGAGAGACAACAACTCTAATTTGACTCTTTTCCAAAACCCCTAACCCTACAACCTTATCTTGAGCTAGAGGGGAATATTTTAATGTTTTCCTGAAAATATCTTCCAACACATTTTCTCTCCACGAAAAATTCAAGTTCATTTCATTTAAATTACATGTCATTTGTATTTTTCATTTTTCATTTACATGTTTATTTGACATTTACATTTATAGTTCGCATTTAGGATCCAACATGCCGTCAACACAAATCTTAGCTTGTCCCAAGCTAGGTGTAATTGGACAACCACACTCACTTGTGCTGCTACTACATGATCCCAAACCATTTCTAAATGTTGAAGTGCATGTTGTGCACTATCCTCTACTCTGCTTTGCGCTCCCTCTTAGTGCACCTTTCTCTTCCTATGGGTTTCCCAACCTCCTTCTCGCAAGACCCCACCTCTCTTCTTCTCCTGTGGGCATCCTAGCCTCCTGCTCGTAAGACCCCACTCCCTTATCCTCTACTCTACTTTATCTACTACAACCTACAATTAACTCTCTATTTCTCTCCCTTCTCCCATTGTATGCGTTCATTGCATCTGCTCAGATTATCTGCATGCAGTCACTTTTTGGTGCTATTGGATTTCTTTGTTTCTACTAGGTTGGATTTTTTGGCTACAACAATGTCTCTCTCACTGCGCTGCATGGGTTCTTTGACAAATAGAAAAATAGAACAATATGATACTAAAAAAAAAATAACATCAGTATAAATGGTTGGTGCAATTTGTTGGAAAATTTTTCTCTATAACCAAAATTTAGAAATTTTTGGGTCCTTTACATTTTGCATCGTAGCTCCCATGGCACAATTCGTTTCCAAGTGCAAACATTATCTCCCTAGTATTTCTCACCCTCCTACCAAGAATGAGCTCTTTGAATCCAATAAATGGATGAAAGAAATGAGTCACTCCTCTATTGGTGCAATTTAAAGGAAGTCCATTGATAAACAATATTGGTTCTCCAACAAAATCTTCACTTCCATATGTGGGTGCAACGTCCAACCCATTTTCATCACAACTAAGAGGCTCTTGCATGCTATCCATGCCTCTATCAAATATGTATCCTCAAATATATCACTGGTGACCCCCTTGGATCAAACATTAGGAACAATTCCTTCAAAATCATATGCATGCATCCCACATGTTCCATCGACTTATCCTTGAATAACTTTCTACCACCTGCAAGAGGACCCTGCTCTCTCCATTCAGTAGAAAAAGTAGAGATTTCATGACCACCATCACTATAGTGTCAGTTTGAAGACATCAAATCTCGACCCTCAGTGTGAGAGACCTATAGAAGTCAAGTTCATGCTCTCTCCTCGCAAATTGCATGTAAGGAGGTCCACCTTATCACTTTCATTAACCACGTTCAAGCTCATCAGTTGAATCCTTATGGCATATAACGAACACACACCATGCACTCCTCTCCCACTGTGCAATGCATCACTGCATCCTTCCACCTCAATCACCATCATATGTCGCATATTTAGTTCTTTTGCCACTGCATAGAATGATGAAGTGGGTGTCCATTTGCCTACATAGCGAAGCCCTTTGCCAAACTCCCATGACCTCTTCTCGCCTAAGAAGGCTCGCTAGCACGCAACTTCATGGTCGACCCCAAAAAAAATCCACTTTAACCAAGAGTTTCTCTTGAATGCAAACCTCCCCGCTACATGACCCTTTGAAGTCGATGTCCATTTTTACTGTCAATGCCTTGAGTTATCTACATAGGAATTTGTTTTATCCCCCTTCTCATGCACAACCAACTATACTCTTCTGCAACCCTCATCCTTTGAATATTTCGTTGGTTTTCACGAAAAAATAGCAACCTCATTACCTTTGTGGCTTTAACTTAAAATAAAATGCAAGACACTTCTAATGACTCCCTTTCATAGTGTATTGGGTATGCTCCACCACAAGCTTAGAAAACACTATAAGAGCCTCAAAAATGAACAGGATCCTCTGAAACCACACCAACAACTACCAAACTGACAAGGAGCCATTTGACTAACATGAACCCTTAAAATTTTGGACCAAGAAGTCAAATATTTTGCACTCTTCTTTAGGCTACAGGTTGGCCAGGTCCATAGCCTCCCTTGGAATTTGTTCACTTGGGATTCTCTCCATCATTGTTTCCACCTAATTAAAGAGGGGGACAATGCACTTCTTTATCGGTGCATTTGTTGGCATGATCTGGCCAAGATGGCCAACAAGAAAATAAATAAACACAAAATTATACCCAACTACAAAACCAACTACATACACTCAACATAAAACATCTACAACAGTAGCTCTATGAACAACGACATGAAACCAAAAAAAATCATTACATTTAGCTGTTGAAAATAAACACAAACTATTGCACAACTAATCAACAAAATCACTTAACAAACAACTACAACACAAAACACATAACACAAATCCATATTTTTCATTACCGCGAACAATATATACATAATAGATAACCCTCCCTGCCATGGCAGAAGGAAGGCTGTGCAACCTCTACAACCATCCTCTCTCAATGCTAATGAGAGAAAACAACTATAATTTGACTCTCTTCCAAAACCCCTAGCCCTAAAACCTTACCATGAGTTGGAGGGGAATATTCTAATGTTTTCCTAAAAATATCTTCCAACACATTTTCCCTCCATGAAAAATTCAAGTTCATTTCATTTACATTACATGTCATTTGCATTTGCATGTTTATTTTACATTTACATTTCACACTTGTGCTCCAACAGTTATGTTGATTTCATGGAACTCTATGGCGTTGCCATTATTTTAGTCATAGTGTGAATTACATGAATAATAATGAATGTTTAGTTGTTGTTGTTCACTAATTTTGTTTGTGACTGGGACATGATTCTGTGTGTCTATGCTCAACGTGACATGAACCTAATGTGAATCTGGGTTGTGTGACCTAGAATTTTATGATGGATGACTTATAAATTTTGTGTGACCTTAGTCATTTACAGATGATGATTCTCAAAATGAGTTTAATAGTAGACTATGGTAGTATGAATAATCGATGTATTGCTTTACTAAGTCATGAATGTTGTCTGAACTAGTTTTGGGGTTCTTGCCCCTTTTTATTGTCTTTGAATCCATTGTTTTTAAGCATTAAGAGGTGCTTGCTTTTCTGTCATTAGTCATTCACCATCAATGAATTTTCAACCTTATTCTCTTGTGCCTTAATCTAGAGATGTGAAGGTTAGCTCATCGCCTCTTCATAATTATTGTTGGTGAACGACATTGATCAGTTCTGCAGGCCTCCAACCCTTAACACTCTGTTGGAAATACTGAGAAGGGGGTGAATCAGTATTTCTTTTTCATTGTTCTAGTGATTACCAAAAGCATATATAGATATGTATATATATATAGAACACAGAAATCAACAGCTGGAATTAATGCTTTTATTAAACACAGCACAATGCAATGAAATAAATACAATATAAGTACATATCTGATTGTGATTAGTTTCCAAGCTCCAACTTGGACTTCAGTGAGGCTCCAACCTCTAGAGCACCAACTCTATTTTGCAGTGGTTCTACACTTAGGAGCACCAACCCCTAAGGACTTCAGTCATGTTCTGTTCTGAGGCTCCAACCCAACCTTGGTATAAACCGGTATGTTGCTAATCTCTGTTCAGTTGAGGTTCTCCTTTACTTCTACTCTGCTGCCTCCACTGCCTCCGCTACTTCTGCTGCCTCACACTCTAGTTCTTCAACACAAAAACCACCCCTACAGTTCTCTGTTTTTACTGTTTTATTCATTCCCATGCCTCTTTCCATTCGTTTCCACTTACACCGCCTCTTAGGCTTCCTCCTCGATCGCTGCGGCTTCCTCTATGTTGTGCAAGTTTACTGACTCTCTGGGGACACGTAGATTGATTAGACAGGTCCAAACGATCCATGGAGAACACATCTTCCCGGTTTACTGTAACAGTGCTCATTTTGGCAATGATTGTGGGCATAAGCAGAGTTCTTTCAGTTAAACAGAGATGTCTTGTCCCGATCACAATCATAATCGTCATGATTCACCCCTTTTAACTGACATTCAGCCTTTTGAACCATCGGAACAGCCATCGTAAGCCTTTCGGCTTAAAACACTCCGCGCACACCAAAATTCCATTACACAAAGAATATGAGAAAAACAGTCAAAAAGACTGAAGGGCGGACTTCAAGGTGCATTACACCCGTATTTATTTCTGCATTAGGTCCATGCTTAAATCGCAATCGGCGATTTGTGACTGTCAGGGATCCTTTATATCTCAAACCCATGACTCCACTGAAGGCCAACAGCCGATCCACCACGAGATGCGATATTATATTAAGCCAAGTTATAATGTTTAATCTGGTCCACATCCGTTATCGCAATCGGCGCATAACAGGAGGACAACCCTTTGGGTATTGTGATGTGAGAGTCCTGATTGGGTAGATGCGATATTGCATTCAACCATAACACAATGCCACAGCGGTTCCACGTACATTATCGCAATCGAAGATTTTGGTGGTGGCACATAGCCGAACCGTCGATTAGCGTTGTCGCCAATATATATATAAACTTCTCCGTCGATAGTGTGTTTGCCATATATATATGTTTTGGCCTCCGTTTGCGTTAAATGCATATTTATATGGTTTTTAACCGTCGATAATGTTATAACATGCATACATGGGTTTTACAGGCCCGATAACGTAAATGGATATATATATATATATATATGAGTTCTGCTCCTGATGGCTCCCGATCCTGATGGCTCCCGATAACTCATTTGCATGCCTCCATTGGCTCTGTTACTCTATTTCCTCCATCTACTCTGTGTGCTCCTCTTCTTTGGCATATTATATATATGTGGCTCTGTCTTCTCCTCCTGGCTCCTCCGATAGCTCTATCTGATCCTCTTGGCTCCTCTGATAGCTCTGTTTGCTCCTCGAATATTGCCATAATGACAATCTGTGTCCAACAATCTCCCCCTTTGTTATTGATGGCAATATTCTTCTGCTCTCCCCCTTTGACATCAATGGCAAAGGAATGCATATGGACTCCCCCTGTCAAACTACTCCCCTTGTCCTGTTACATCTTTATGAATGAACTTGAATGATGATAAAGAAATAACCCCCATCTTTTGACCCAGATGTTCGAATGCTTCTCGAGGAAGAGGTTTTGTGAAAATATCAATTATCTTCTCCTTAGCACTGATATATTCTAGGACAATGTTTTGTTCAGCTACTTGCTCACAGAGGAAATGATACTTGATTGGTATGTGTTTGGTTCTTGAGTGCATCACTAGACTTTTGTTGAGACTGATAGCACTTGTGTTGTCACAATAAATGGTAATTGGTTAATCTGTACATATGTCGACATCTTTTAGAGCTTCCTTCATCCATAGTATCTGAGTACAACAGTTTGTTGCATCAATATACTCGGCTTCGGCTGTGGATAATGATATGGATGACTGTTTTTCGCTGAGCCAGGATACTAAATAGTCTCCTAGGAAGAATGCATTTCCACTAGTACTTTTCCGATCATTTATACTTCTAGCCCAATCAGCATCGGTGTATGCAGTTACAGTCAATGTTGAGATTTTTGGGTACCAATGACCGAAATCAGAAGTTCCTTTCAGATATCTGAGAATTCTTTTTACAGCTAATAAATGGGATTGTTTGGGAGCAGATTGAAATCTTCCCACCATTCCTACTGCCTGCATTATGTCTGGTCTTGTAGTTTTATGTATAGAAGGGCTCCAATCATTGACCTGTAATGAGTTGCATCTACTAGAGGGGAGTCATCATCTTTGCTCAATTTTTAGTTTGTGATCATAGGTGTGCTCATGGGTGCACAGTCCTCCATTCCATATTTTTTGAGCATGTCTTTTAGATATTTGGTTTGAGATATACACAATCCTGCTCTGGTTTGAGATACTTGAAGTCCAAGGAAGTGAGATAGTTCTCCTATCATTAACATCTCAAACTCTTTTGACATGTTATGAGAAAATTCATGGCTCATTTCATCATTGTGCTAGCAAAAATCAGATCATCGACATAAACAAGAGTAACTAGTAACTTACCTTCATCTATCTTTATGTATAGATTACTTCCAACTACTCCCTTTTTGAAGTCTTGTTGTTGTATATAGTGATCCAATCTTGCATACCAAGCTCTAGGAGCTTGTTTCAACCCATATAAAGCCTTTTTCAACTTGCAGACTAAGTCCTTTCCCTCTGTTAGATCAAACCATTTTGGCTGCTCCATGTAGACTTCTTCCTTGAGTTCCCCATTTAGAAATGATGATTTCATGTCCATTTGATAGATTTTGAATCCTTTTGAGCAAACAAATGCCAAGAACATCATGATAGCTTCCATACGGGCTACTGGTGCAAATGTCTCTTCAAAGTCAATCCCTTCAATTTGTGAATAGCCTTTGCAAACAAGCCTTGCCTTGTTTCTGATAACCTGTCCTTCTTCATTCATTTTATTTTTGAACACCCATTTGGTTCCTATTATGTTTTTGTCCTTTAGACGAGGTACCAGCTCCCATGTCTTGTTCTTCTCAATCTGGGACATTTCTTCTTCCATGGCTTTTATCCAATGAGGATCCTTACTTGCTTCTGCAACTGTTTCTGGTTCTATCATAGATAAAAGAGCAATAACATTTCTCTTTGGTGTAATGGTCACCCTTCTTTGGGTTTGCATCCCTTCATCTCTATTGCCAATAATCTGCTCTTCTGGATGATATTTCTGGATAAACTTCATCTTTGAAGGGGTATGAGGTAGTTCTTTCTCCTCTTCTTATTCTTCCTCTATTTCTTCTTCTTCAAGTTCTTCTTCTTTAGGTTCTTCTTCTTCAATGAGAAGATCATCTTCATGTTCTTCAACTTCTTTTTCTGGAAGGTCTTCATCTATCTTTACATCAATGCTTTCTACTATTTTCTTCAGTCGAAAATTGTAGCACTTGTAAGCCTTGCTTCGTGTAGAGTATCCAAGGAATATCCCTTCATCAACCCGAGAATCAAACTTTCCAAGTGAGCCATCATTGATACTTATGAAGCACTTGCTTCCAAAGATCTTGAAGTAATTTACTGAAGCAGGTCTTCCTTTCCATAGCTCATAAGGAGTTTTTTCACAGTTTGGTCTTAATTGAGTTCGATTCAATGTATAGATAGCTATCCCTATTGCTTCTCTCTAGAATTTAGGTTGCAAGCCTGCTACTAATAACATTGTTCTTGCCATTTCTTGGAATGTTCGGTTTCTTCTTTCAACCACCCCATTTTTCTGAGGTGTTCTGGCAGCAGAGAATTCCTTTTTAAGTCCATGAATATTACAGAACTCACTAAACTCGTTTGATGTGAATTCTCCCCCTCTGTCTGTTCTGAGGCACTTAATTTTTGAATCTTTTTCATTTTCTACAAGGGCTTTTAGATTCTTAAAACACTCAAAAGTTCAAATTTATACTTTATAAAATATATCCACATCATTCTAGTATAGTCATCAACAAATAACACAAAGTACCTTTCTCCTTGGAGTGCCTGGTTTCTAGTTAGCCCACACACATCAGCATGGATGATCTCCAAGGGCTTCGATGTAGAGAGCTCCTTTGTCTTGTGGTTGGTTCTAGTTTTCTTTCCATGTTGACATGGACCACATACTCCTTGATTTATTTTGAAGAGCCTTGGGATGTCTCGTACAGTTTTGATCTTGCTGATATTGATCAGATTTTTGAAGCTTGTATGTCCAAGTCGCTTGTGCCACAGCCAACTTTCATCTGTCTGACTCAGGTAGCATTTATTTTCTTCAATCTTGTTCAGAATGTAAATGTTGTCTGGTGTTCTCACCCCTTTTGCCACAAGTTCCCCTGAGGCATAGTTCCTTATTTCACAATCTTTGGTGCTAAAGACAACCTTATGTCCTTGATCACAGATTTGGCCGACACTTAGGAGGTTGTGTTTGAGTCCGTCAACCAGCAGAGCATATTGAGCTTTTCCTTTTCCATTGATTAGAGTAATAGTTCCTTTTCTTGCAATTCTTACAGATCTGCTTCCAAAGGACAGATTCCCTTCCTTTTTGCTCAATGAGACAATCTTCCTTTTGTCTCATGTCATGTGTCTGGAGCACTCACTATGCACAAACCAATGGTTTCCATTATTTTGAGCATATAGAGCTAGGCCGCATTTATCCATGTTGGAGTTCTTACTACTCGTCTTTCTTCCTTTGAGTGGGCAATCTTGTTCATAGTGTCCATTATTGTAGCAGAATGAGAAAATCATATCAAATTTGGTCAAGGGATCAAATGAATTGAAGGTTTTGATTTGTCCCTACCTTTTGGGGGAATATGAATTGATTATTCGGTCCTTTAGCTTTGGCGTTTCACTTCTGCGATCCATGCAATGTCTGGCTTGATGACCGAAGTTTTTACAGTGAAAACAGTGTCCAGGAAAGATGGTTTTGTACCTTTTGAAGCAGTCACAGTTTGAGTCGATCTCCTTCCTGGGAATTACTCCTCCCTCATTCTTTGGATTTGCGATGGGCCCTTGGTGGAGTACAGGTTTGTATTTGTTGTAGTGTCCATGATTCGATTCCACGTTCTTCTTTGGAATAATTCTCTCTTCATCCTTTGGATCTAGGATGCACTTTTGATAACATACTTTTTCTTCTTTTGGATTGTAGGAAAGTGCATCGGCATAGCTTTTCACATTATTCTTAGTGCTTGAGGATTCTCCTTTGAAACCTATTCCAGACTTGTCATGTTAAGGTTTTTTATTTTTCAGAATAGTCTCAAGTATTTGAGAGCTTTTACAGCCCTTTTTAATTTGCTCCAACTCCTTTCTCAGAGACACTATTTCAGCCTCACGTTCTTCACAAGTCTCTTATTTTTCTTTAAGCTTTGCTTCCAAGAGATCTTCTCTCCTTCTTGTTTCCCCATTTTCCACTTTGAGAGAAATTATTTTGTTCCGTAGTTTCTCATTTTCTTCAATGGCGCTTATTAATAGTTCATCTACATTTCCTTCCAGCCTTGAGTCATCATCATCTGCAAGTGCCATGAATAATGTTTCTTGGCTTTCATCATGATCACTTTCCTCATATGATTTCTTTTTGATGACTATAAACTCATCCTCATCAGACTCATCTTGCTTGGAGAAGAAGTTCTTCTTATTGAACCCTTTCTTTTTGTGTGCCATTCTTTTAGAATTTCCTTCATCACCACTGTCATGTTTATGAGGACATTTTGCTGCATAATGACCTATTTTTCCACATTTAAAACAGATAAGGGGATACTTTCCTTTAAGTTTAGATCCTTTCTTCATATTTCATACAAATTGAGCCAATTCAGATTCCACATCTGACTCGTCACTAGTGTCATTCCTTTCTTTACCCTTCTTTGACTTTTGAGGCCTTGAATGATGCATATTTGGAGCTTGGGCCACCTTTCCTCATTTCATAGGCAGTGAGAATTCCATGGAGTTCATCCATTTTGAGGGTATCTAGATCCTTTTCTTCTTCTATAGTGCTTATTTTGGAGTCAAATCTGTTTGGAAGAGACTTAATACCTTTTGAACAATGGTACTTTATTCAATTTTTTCATCCAATCCTTTCAGGGAATTTACCACTTCAGCTACTCGGAGGAGGTATGCTACAATATCTTCTTCATCTTCCATCCTCGGACTTTAAAATTGTCTTCTGTGAGTTTGAAGCTTTGCCTTCTTGACTTTCGAGTCTCCATCATATAAGCTAACTAGCTTCTCCCACATTTCTTTGGAAGAGGTACAATGCATGAATTTTGTAAACTTGGAATTCAAATGAATTGAAGGTTTTGATTTGTCCCTGCCTTTTGGGGGCATATGAATTGATTATTCGGTCCTTTAGCTTTGGCGTTTCACTTCTGCGATCCATGCAATGTCTGGCTTGATGACCGAAGTTTTTAGAGTGAAAACAGTGTCCAAGAAAGATGGTTTTGTACCTGTTGAAGCAGTCACAATTTGAGTCGATCTCCTTCCTAGGAATTACTCCTCCCTCATTCTTTGGATTTGCGATGGGCCCTTGGTGGAGTACAGGTTTGTATTTGTTGTAGTGTCCATGATTCGATTCCACGTTCTTCTTTGGAATAATTCTCTCTTCATCCTTTGGATCTAGGATGCACTTTTGATAACATACTTTTTCTTCTTTTGGATTGTAGGAAAGTGTATCGGCATAGCTTTTCACATTATTCTTAGTGCTTGAGGATTCTCCTTTGAAACCTATTCCAGACTTGTCATGTTGAGGTTTTTTATTTTTCAGAATAGTCTCAAGTATTTGAGAGCTTTTACAGCCCTTTTTAATTTGCTCCAACTCCTTTCTCAGAGACACTATTTCGGCCTCACGTTCTTCGCAAGTCTCTTCTTTTTCTTTAAGCTTTGCTTCCAAGAGATCTTCTCTCCTTCTTGTTTCCCCATTTTCCACTTTGAGAGAAATTATTTTGTTTCGTAGTTTCTCATTTTCTTCAATGGCACTTATTAATAGTTCATCTACATTTCCTTCCAGCCTTGAGTCATCATCATCTGCAAGTGCCATGAATAATGTTTCTTGGCTTTCATCATGATCACTTTCCTCATATGATTTATTTTTTATGACTATAAACTCATCCTCATCAGACTCATCTTGCTTGGAGAAGAAGTTCTTCTTATTGAACCCTTTCTTTTTGTGTGCCATTCTTTTAGAATTTCTTTCATCACCACTGTCATGTTTATGAGGACATTTTGCTGCATAATGACCTATTTTTCCACATTTAAAACAGATAAGGGGATACTTTCCTTTAATTTTAGATCCTTTCTTCATATTTCATACAAATTGAGCCAATTCGGATTCCACATCTGACTCGTCACTACAGTCATTCCTTTCTTTACCCTTCTTTGACTTTTGAGGCCTTGAATGATGCATATTTGGAGCTTGGGCCACCTTTCCTCATTTCATAGGTAGTGAGAATTCCATGGAGTTCATCCATTTTGAGGGTATCTAGATCCTTTTCTTCTTCTATAGTGCTTATTTTGGAGTCAAATCTATTTGGAAGAGACTTAATACCTTTTGAACAATGGTACTTTCTTCAATTTTTTCATCCAATCCTTTCAGGGAATTTACCACTTCAGCTACTCGGAGGAGGTATGCTACAATATCTTCTTCATCTTCCATCCTCGGACTTTCAAATTGTCTTCTGTGAGTTTGAAGCTTTGCCTTCTTGACTTTCGAGTCTCCGTCATATAAGCTAACTAGCTTCTCCCACATTTCTTTGGAATAGGTACAGTGCATGACTTTTGTAAACTCGGAATCAATGATTCCACTAGTGATGGAGTTCAAGGCCTTTACATTTGCGATGTAGGATTTCCTCTTGTCTGGATCTGTTGGAAGAGTGGTAGTCATTTGGTATTCATTTTGAACAAAATGCCAGACTTCAGGTCCAAGGGACATTAAGTGGTAGGTCATTCTTTTTTTCCAGAAGCCAATGTTAGTGTCATCGATTAGAGGAGGTCTTCTTGATGCTTCGTGATTTCTCATCATGGTTGCGGATCCTTCTTCAAGTTGTTAGGCTAGTATGAAGAAGCCTACTCTAGTACCAATTGTTGGAAATACTGAGAGGGGCCTGAATCAGTATTTCTTTTTAATTGTTCTAGTGATTACCAAAAGCATATATAGATATGTGTATATATATATAACATAGAAATAAACAGTTGGACTTAATGCTTTTATTAAACACAACACAGTGTAATGAAATAAATACAATATAAGTATATATCTGATTGCTCCAAGCTCCAAATTAGACTTCAGTGAGGCTCCAACCTCCAGAGCACCAACTCTTTTTTGTAGTGGTTCTGCACTTAGGAGCACCAACCCCTAAGGACTTCAGTCTTGTTCTGTTCTAAGGCTCCAACCCAACCTTGGTATAAAATGGTATGCTGCTAATCTATGTTCAGTTCAGGTTCTCCTTTACTTCTACTCTGCTGCCTCTACTGCCTTTGCTGCTTCTGCTGCCTCACACTCAGGTTCTTCAACACAACAACTGCCCCCACAGTTCTCTATTTTTATTGTTTTATTCATTCCCATGCCTCTGTCCATTCATTTCCGCTTACACCGCCTCTTAGGCTTCCTCCTCGGTCGTTGTGGCTTCCTCTACGCTGTGAAAATTCACTGACTCTTTGGGGACATGCAAATTCATTAGACAGGTCCAAACGATCCACAGAGAACACATATTCCCGGTTTACCGTAATAGTGCTCCTTTTGGCAATGATTGCGGGCATACACAGAGATCTTTCAGTTAAACGGAGATGTCTTGTCTCAATCGCAATCATAATCGCCATGATTCACCCATTTTAACTGAAGTTCAACGTTCTGAACCATCGGAATAGCCATCGTAAGCCTTTTGGCTTAAAACACCCCGCACACGCCAAAATTCCATTACACAGAGAATATGAGAAAACATTCAAAAACACTGAAGGGCGGACTTCAGGGTGCATTGCACCCGTATTTATTTCTACATCGGGTCCACGCTTAAATCGCAATCAGTGATTCATGACTGCCTGGGATCCTTTATATCTCGGACCCATGACTCTGCCGATGGCCGACGGCCGATCCACCATGGGATGCGATATTATATTAAGCCAAGTTATAATGTTTAATCGGGTCCACATGCGTTATCGCAATCAGCGCATAGCAGGAGGATAGCCCTTTCGGTATTGCGATGTGAGAGTCCCAACTGGGCGGATGTGATATTGCATTCAACCATAACACAATGCCACAGTGGGTCCGCATACATTATCGTAATCGGAGGTTTCGGTGGTGGCACATAGCCGAACCGCCGATTAGCGTTGTCACCGATATACATATATATGTCGATATATATATAAACTTCTCCGACAATAGTGTGTTTGCCATATATATATGTTTTGGCCTCTGTTTGCATTAAATGCATATTTATACGGTTTTTAACCACAGATAATGTTAGAACATGCATACATGGGTTTTATAGGCCCGATAACGTAAATGGATATATATATATATATATGAGTTCTGCTCCCGATGGCTCCCGATAACTCATTTCCATGCCTCCATTGGCTCTATTTCTCTGTTTCCTACGTCTTCTCTGTGTGCTCCTCTTCTTTGGCATATTATATATATGTGGCTCTGTCTACTCCTCTTGGCTCCTCAGATAGCTCTCTCTGCTCCTCTTGGCTCCTTCGATAGCTCTGTTTGCTCCTCGAATATTTCCATAATGACAATCTGTGTCCAACACACTCTAGGCCAAAATGGATTGAGAAGTAAAATGGAAGGAGCTAGGACCAAGATGGAAAATGCATTGCCTCGAGCTCTCTAAGTCAAATTTCAAGATATGCATAGTTAAAAATACTAGTGGATGGGATGACGTATTCACAAGTGAAACCTCGTCGAGTTGACATGTGCATGGGGAATAGTCACCATGTGTGTGTGAGGTTGGGTTTTTGGAAGGACCCAGGGACACGATGGTAAAATGGACTGCAACTATCGAGAGAATCCACAACATTTGATGGAATTCCCAATTGTGCAATCTTGGCAAATTTATGTTGTCGTATTGAATGAATGACAATGGGACCTGCGAGTGCGATGACGTGGTTAGTGGGTCAGCTATCATGGGGAGTATTTGTGCATCACTAGGGGTGGGACCAAGGCCCTAATTCCACATGGAAGGTTCCAATGGGAAAATACATCTATAGGGGATGCCACACAAGAATCGTGAGAAGTATAGGACAACTAGGGATGGTATGGCATGTCCATATTGGTTACACGTGGGAGCCACATGGCGATGTGGCACTACCTGGACAATCAATTTTCAAATGGTAGTAACTTTTAGTATGGGAGTCAAATTTAGATAAAATTTATATTGTTGGAAATCTCTTGGTGATTTGAATGTGATGACAATATCAAAAAGTTAATTTCACTAACTTTGTAATAGAAGTATTTTTGTAACCACGTCTTCGTAACGGACTATGGAGGTCAAGTTAATTAATAAGTAACACCTCTAACAGCCTGAGAAGAACTAGGGGGGTAGGAGGGAGTGATGCATAGTGGTATTAGAGTTACAAATCTACATTAGGCCTTTGGAGCTAAAATTTGGAGCCTTGTTACAATGTGATAGGGCACCCAGGATCAACACTCGGATTGATTGGGCCTCAAAGATAGTGTTAGGAGCTCCATTGTGAATCACAAATAATCAAATTTATTTTGAAAATTGGTTGTGCATGCATATGTGTGTTTGTTTTGGAATGTTAATTATTGTGAATGTTAGCATGATTGATTGTTGACATGTTATTTTGTTTTCTAACTTGCATACTGAACTAAAATTTGATGTTTCAGTTGGTTTCACATCAACGTGCATATTACAAACATGCCAAGGTAACAAGTAGATAGGTTTATTTGTGTTTTGATTTGACTAACGACTATGTGTGTGTAACAACACATAAGAATACATCAAGGAACAATAGGGAAATCAAGGTATGAGTAGCATAATGGTGTAGTATAGCACTGATAGGTCCAAACATTATAAGGAAGAAGAGTCAGTTGGGAAAAGGAAAGAGGAAGACTTCCTTGATTGAATGGCCACCCTTAAGAGCTTAAGGGATGAGTTGAGAAGTTATAAGGCTGACAATGAGAGGATTTTCAGAACTCGGGAGAAGTAAGAAAAAGTAAATGCAATAATATTATAGATATTTTCAGACTTGCAAAGATAGAAATAACATGAACTAGGTGCCAGCCACCTAGGAAAACATAAATCCAAGAAAAACCCATTTGAAATTTGGATGCATGAAGTGGAGGTATGGTGGAATGTAGAAAATCTAAGAAGAGGCATAGGCAAGCAGGTTAAGATACAATAAGAGGAGTAACTCCACTCAGTACTCTATAGAGGAGAATAGGTAGTCATGAGCAATTGTCCAGTGTTGCAACTAAGCAATATCATCAACAGAGGAGGAAAAAGAAGAACATTATGCTAAAGGAATTTAAGAAGGAAAAACCTCCTACCTTTAATGGAGAGGTCAAGAAGGCCAAAGAGTTTGACATCATCATCTTGAATCCTACTCGTTCTTATAAATTTGATTTTGGTTGTACATTTTTGTTTTGAGACCCATTTTAGAGTTCAAAATTTCTCTAATGCCAGCTTCAAAGGAAAAGGGAAAAAATCTTCGGGACATTGGTTAAGAGGAAAGAATATAAAGTTCCCCACTCTTGACAATAGTGAGCTTCAGCATAAGTTTACCATTGCTAGTACAAATCGGTCCTCTAAGCCAACAAGAGAGGAAGTCGAAGGGTTCAAAAGAGGTCCCCTACAGTGTTGGATGCATTGAGAAAATGACATGCGGAAGGAGTTCCTTTAGTAACATCAAAAAAGCCCAAGGTTGTATAATGTACAAGAATTGTATATTGGTGAATGATGTGGCTTAGAACATGCCACAAAACTATGTTGCATTTGACAACAGGAGGGTCAACCATCATGATTTAGTGATTGAGATGGAAGGTATGGTTGCTAACCAATTTGTTTTGATTTTGATTGATCCAAGTTCTAACTTTAGTTATGTTAGTCCAAAGTTCATGGAAAGGTGTATGTTGTAGAATAAATCCCACAAAAGATCATATTTGGTTCAGTTAGCAACTCGAACCAAAAGGAAAGTTGCTAAAATCATGGAATTAAGCTCAATGGTAATCAATAGTATGCCTACATTGGATAATTTGAATTTGTTGTTGTTGGGCTCATATGATGTGCTAGTCGACATGACTGTCTAGCAACCTACAAAATAAAAATCGACTATTATAGCAAGTTGATAGAATATCTCAAAAATTAAGGAGAAAGAATGACACTTCAAGAGATAATAAAGTCGATGACTATCAGATAAATATCAGTATAGTAGATGAAAAGATACAACTGCAAGGGATGTGCTTTATATGTGGTCCAAGTGAATTATGAATCAGAAGACGACATAAACAGAATCGACGAGAACTTTATATTAAGATAGTATAATGATGTATTTCTTGAGGAAATACCATGATTACCACCCATAAGAGAAATTGATTTCTCAATCTAATTATTTCAAGGATCAATGCTAGTGTCAGAAGCACCATATCGCATGAGCACACCAAATTTGGTGGAGTTGAAAGTACAATTGAAGGAAATTTCAAGTGAAGGGCATGTTGTTGTAGGGAAAAGTATCCGACTCGGATGACCCTAACCCACTCTAAGGGTGACAGTTCCTTAGCAACAACTGTAAAACAAACTACTGAAGGTTTACTTCTTTATGAAAGCAAAAGAGGATGGAGAAAGCACTAACCGTTGCCTTGCGCTTAATGTCGAATCCAAACTCTCCTCTTTGGCCGCTTGCTCCTAGCTCTTTGTCCTTCTGCTCGCCCAGCTGCAATGAGATCCTGCACAATGACAAAGAGGGAAACTACAAGAGGCATGCAATCATAACTGGTTCATGGATTAGTGTAAACCAAACATGCAATCATCACAATACATAATTGAAACAAGAGCACATAGAAGAACCTCAATAGCTTTTATTAATGAAGAAATAAAGGTTCTGAGAGGATTACAACCATTGCAGGCTCCAACCCAGCAACACCTCCCAGCAGAAAGAATTGCTCTTCTTCACCTCTCTCAAACAATCACCCAATAACTCAAGAATGAAACCAACAGCATATCATTACTTTGCACAAAATTCCAGCCTCCTGAGCTCATAGGAGAGAGCTCAATATATAGATGAATTGAGAAAGGATGAGTCAGCTTGCAACTGATGTGTAGCTGCCTTGTGTCCCCTCTCTCTTCAGTTAATCTTCAGTTGATCTTCAGTTCTTGAGTCCACTTGGTGAACCTTGCTTCCACTTGGAGAAACAAAGCCTCTGACTCATCACAAGGCGAAATACCTGACCCAAGTGTCATTTTTGGAAGATTCCAAAGCAATGACTCACTGTGCCACATGTCCAAACTCGCCCAACGCAGGTGGGCTTTGTTCTACCTGCTTTGCAACGCAGGTACACCATGGAGCAGTTGTGTTTCAGCGCAGAAGCCTAGTGGAGCACCTGCTTTGATTTCAAGATTGCTTGTTTTTGAGTGTTTTCAGGTGGAGAACTGATCTGAGAGCTGTTGGTTTGCTGACCTTGTTCCTCTAGGGGTAGGAACATCATGTTTAGGGAACTTTGGATCCCTTGGATTATTGACAATTCATGCTTATTGCTGTAAGGCACAAAATTGTCTATAACAGATGCCCCCTAAAGTATGAGGTCGTTTATCGGGTGAAATGCTTTATTGAGAGGATCCGAAGTTCATTCAATCTGCTGAGAAGTGTCCTGTAATAAGATACAATACAATACATTATTTTTCATACATTTTTCATGATCTAGCTGAGGCGGGCATTCCCATGCTCAGCTTTATAAATACATTTTGATACATAGAACAGACGATCGTCTGATGCTAGACTGACAATTCTCTGCTGAATTTATCATCCTTTGAAAAGGATGATCATCTGTTGCAATGATGTACATATCAAATGTCTTTATGTTCTGAATATATATCGCAGCCCGGATGGATGAAACTAGATCCGGGGTCTTCAGTCTCTTCCGATCTTCACTCGATGTACAAGTCGATCCATGTGAGAATTTCTTGAAGTCGAACATGGAAAGACATCGCTTGATTACCGGTCAATGATGTAAACCGTTAACAAGCGCGAGAGGAATCACCGATAAGGATGATGACCCTCAAGGTACGGCAGTACAATCTACATAGTGGGAATAAAGGACTTGGCGTCGACTACCATGCAAAATCTTCTGGTCGAAGGTCATTGATGTATACCTGTCGCCGGAAGTGAGAAACTTGCCCTTGAGGCATGCAAGCTTCAAAGTACTGAGGGGGGTGTTCCTAGATCAACTCCTTGGATAATGAGCTGATGTCGACAAGGAGCGATCCGTCAAAGGAGGGCCTTAATGAATCCCACATCAGTGACACGGAACGGAGCTAGTGATTATGATGAGGTGAAAACAAACTGTGATGTATGATTCAGGGTGGCGGTCATGAAGTGGATGAAGGATAATGTATGGTAGTGGGTGGAACACGGTTGACTCTTTACAGAACCACATCTCTTGAACATATAACGACACTGATGTGATGGATTGGTAGCATTACCCCAATTGTGGACGGTGTGGCGAGGACCATGGTTCTGCGACCGGTGAATGAAACAACCCAACCCGATGCGGTACGGAGGACAAAGTGTCATGTTCAAGAGCGACTTGCTACCATTAATACTGTGAGGTTCTCCCAATTTTTCCCCAGTCATTGCTGACCAGTACCTCTTTATTTTTGTCAAGCTTGAGGAGGATAACATATGCTTGTTCTATAACCTGCCCTTCGGGCAAGCCCATCGCTATGTTTTAACGAGCCTAGCGATAGGGAAACTCGTTCTCGTCTAAAGACAAGTTTGTCGCTATTTAATCATTTTAACGAGTCTAACGACAAGGAAAACTCGGTCCTTTTCATTTTTAGAGAGTCTGAAAAGGTACGAAAAGTTAACTCAAAAATTCCTTTTTTGTCATCTAATCCCTTAAGTCCGAAAAAGTTTAAAACAATACAGAAGGGATGAATTTTCGGTTGCTTTAACGAGCTGAACAAACAAGCGCTCGATCTTTTTGTGCAATAATCCCTCAGGTCCAAAAAGATTAAAATCTAGAGGAGGGATAGCTCTCCGGTCGCTTTAACGAGCTGGAAAGCCAAAACTCGGCAAACTTTTCATATTTTACGAGTCAGTGAAAAGAGCTCAAAGAAGACTCGTCTTTTGAGGAACGAGTGATGAACAGGGATAGCAGCAGATTCCAGGTACAGGTTGGAATTCTCCAATCACGGCAGTGTCACAAGGATGGCTAAGTGAAATCACTCTTCGCAGCTGTTCCTCAAAATGGGTAAACAAACATATGGAGGTGAACGATTGGCCAAATGAACAGATGGAGGTGATGGCATATAAACACGACCAAGGGCTTTTAATATGGCTTTCAAAGGTTACATTTCTCGAGGTTGTTTACCGGTTCATTTTTCTGGATGAGCTTGAACTGCTAGGGAAAGATTGCTCACAATTTACGTTTATTTTTTAACGAGCATGAACTTCTGCACAAAAACTGCTCGATGATTGCTTTTATTTTTTAACGAGCATGAACATTGCTAAAACTGCTCGATTTATACCAGTCTTAATACAAGGAATGCTTTAGGTGAGGTAATCTTATTTAAGGAGCGATACCTCACTAATTACTCCGAATTGGCAGGTTTTAACTTTTGCCCTTCATCCTTTCTTTATGCAAGCTAGAAACGGCTAATCCTACGAGTTTAACGGGTTAGACCTACAGGTTTAAAGGGAGGACCTAAAAATTTAAAAAAATAAATAGTCGTCCCGTGCTTGAACTCCAAAAGGTTTGCATGCCCCCAGGTATAAAGTATAATTTCGAGATTCTGCCATCTCTTACTTATTATCCGAAAAATGGTTTTGTTTGCTGCCGCAAACTAAACTCTCTTTTCGGCGATGTCTATCATTAGGTTGCTAAGGATGGTAACTACTTGTTGCAGCAATTTCATCTCTTTCTTTGAAGATTGCCCCTACTTATCCTTCAAAACAGCTTGTTTTAATGGGTGAGGCTTGACATTCAAAGATGGTGGCTTCTTGCTGCCACAAATAGACCCCCTCCTTAGGAGAGCCCACTTCTTTAGACAAAGGGAGCGATTGCTTCGCTCACATAACTTTGACAAAAGAATTTTATCCTAGAACAACCCACTCTTCCTCTGCCGGACGGGGTACGGACTAGTCCATCCTTCTGCGGAACTAACTTTATACCTAAGGTTTTCTCTGCCCGAGGCAGGCCAGGGTGCATGCCCCCTGGGTCCCAGTTCTTTCTTTCCGAATTACTCGCATTCGTCGGGAAGTAGAACCGGGGGCGGTGGCATTCCTTGAGCGAATAAACCGTTAAGGGATGGTATTTGACTATTTGCAATGCGTGATCCTGGAAATGAAAGTTGGTCTACTAGCTGGACCATTCTTCCTTCGTGCGGAAAACACATGACTCTAAAGAGTGAGGACACTATTGCCTCCATGCAATATATATAGTCTCGTCCAAGGAGTAAGTTATATGCCCAGGGTCCCTGGACGACCATGATGTTCATGCGAACTGCTTTCCCTTTCAATGTAACCGGAACATTGGGGAGAATCCCTAACGGGTGACTGGTTCCTTTATCAAAACCTGATAGATTTCTCATCTCAGGTAAAAGCGTCGGGCAACCCAGTGCTTTCCAAGCAACAGAGGAAAGGATACTCACAGATGCCCCTTCATCAATGATAGTTCCAGCCATCACCATTCTGTAGATTTGGACTATGATTCTGAATGGGATACTGACTGGTAACCGGGGTCTGCCTAGTTGATTCCAATCAAAGGATACAACTAGGTTGCTTGGTGGTGGGACCGAATATACGGCCGGATACGACCCTGACGATGTTCCTTCCTGCGATAAAGGAATGGGCGCATTGCCCTGATGCTCATCAGAGTCTGTGTTGATGAAAAGAATATGGACGGTGTCATCCTTATCCTCTTCAGTGAGGGTGTCATTTGAAGATGGGTCTTCAATGACGGAGTCATTGGACGATGAAACCTCTGAAGGAAGAACCGGGTCAACTGCCGTTTCGACCTTTAGACTTTCGTCTGGTCTGGATTCAGTGGGTTCATTCTCAATGACCGACACTTCAGCTGACCACTTGGGCGGGTCAGCTGGATTTTCAACTATCGAGGGATTAGGCGCGAGTTTTTGGTATCCAGGAGGAAGTCGTAACGGCGAAACCGGACGATCTTCCAAAACTCTCTTTGCCTCATCTAAGAATGGACATCTGTGGATGGCATGCTCGCCTTCACACAATATACAGGGTGATCTTGGTCTCCCTCTTCGTCCTTCACTCTCGCTAGTTGACGGACTGCAATCAACATGACTGCCAGAGGTTGATGCTACCGGATTGTGCAATCTTGGGGACCAGTCCCTTAGTATCCGGGGAATACAAGGACAATCACGATGGAAGTGGGCCCCTTCGCAAATGACACACGGCGATTTAGGCCCGGTCGGTGCAGTGTGTGGGTTTTTGTCAGCTGTCTTTTGCTTGCCCCCAGTCGCCTTCGCCATAGGCTCCTTTTGCTTCTTTTCTCTCTTCTTCCTTTCCTTCTTCTCCTTGGGAGGCTGACTTTTGCCAGCTCTACCTTGCGAAGATGAAGGATCAGAGGAAGTATTGTAAGAAGTGGAAGGCTGGTGGGTAGTCCTAGACTGGTCTGACTGTTGATTCGACTGCTCAGGATTAGTGGCGATCTGGACTACATTAGTTGAAAAGAGCCATACAGGTAGGCCAATTGTCAATCCTGGAAGTGACAATGTTGCCATATGAGGCGCACCAACATCTCCCCAAGAGGAGAAGGGATTTGGACTTCCGCCAAGGTTGCCTCCTTGGTTGGTGGGCTCCATACTTTTCAACTGAAAGATCAACGTGGGAATAACAGGTGATTTTGTTCCGCTTAAAATAAATTTTATTAACGACGCTTTTAGACACAAACTTGCTTTTTCATGTTTTAAGAGTCGAGAAAAAGCTAAAGATGACTCTAGTCGCCTTCGATGTTTTAACGAGCCCAAAGTGACAAATGCTCGGATGGACTTTTTCAGTTATAGAGTTTGAAAAAAGCCAAAAGAAACTGCTCTGGAGTTCTAGGCAGAGGGTGTGCCAAACCTTTCGCGAAACCACAGAATACGTTTTACGGTACGGGTGGTCGATCTTCGTGAATGCTATGTTCACTGCATCGCGATCAGTAGGGCGGCCGACACGGCTTCCTATGGATAAAAGATAATTGCCTATAGGGTTCTCCCAATATATACTCGACGGTACGTGGGAGCACAAGTCCGTATTAGTGCCACCGACTCTCAGGAGGAATCACCCACCTTCGTAGAGATCGACAGTCACTATGTTTAACGACGCCGGAACACGTCTCTACCTAGACCTCTAGATGTTTGCGTTATGTTACAAAGCGTTGTTATGTAAATTGGATTTATTTTAATGTTGATATTGCTTATCAGTTTGCCTTTAAGGATCACCACGAGATGTATATAACAAATTCCTGAATGCAGTCTAAGATGAGAAGCAAACTTTTCAATCTTTCAACTTTGAAAACCTTAACTACTGAGGGAAAAGAAAGGCAAATCTTTTCACACAGATCATAGAGCACACACTAAAATGCAAATTTTTCTAAATCGTCAAGCACACAGTCAAATGCAAAATGCACAATGCATGTATTTTCTTTTCCCTTTCTTAATGTGGATGGATACAAAAAGAAAGTGGTTATATAACTTTGATTTTGATTTAAAGCGAAAGTAAACAAGCTTGTCCAAAATCAAAAGACACCTTAAGATTCACTTGCTTAATCACTGGAAATACATGAAATCAAACCATACAAACGAAAGTAAGACGACTAACCAGCTATGGACAGCAAACAAGCTAACTCTTTAGACCAGCGAAACGCCTAACACAGGTTCAGATCTAAGAGGCCAACAGCATGACTAGTTTACTTTTCGTTATGGGAAATTGTAAATGAGTAAGAAATACAAAGAACAAGTACAATTTCGTTATATAACAGAGGCGGAATGATGGCAAGTAATATTGGTTTCAAAACAGGCACAAGACTGACACCTAGCAGCAAAACTAAGTGAAAACAGGCAAGAGAAAGGAGGAAACCCCAAATGCACTAAGCAAATTTGGGTCAACGCAGGCTCTGCACAGTCAAACTGGCTCTCAGCGCAGGTAGCCAGTTCGGGACCTGCGTTGCAAAGCAGGTAGCCTGTGTACTACCTGCTTTGGAAAACGAGAATTGCGTTTTCACAGTTTCCGGGTCATAATTTTCTCAAAAATGCACGGTTTTTGCTCAAATCAGAAGCATTCAGTCAAGCATAATCAAAGGGATGATTTAGAAGGTGCAAAGCTATCACTAAGAGCTTACAAGGATCTTTGTAGATCAGCTCTTCAAATCATGAATTTGCTCAGAAAATGAGCAAGAGTAGCTGCCCTCTACTTCGCTTTTGATATAGTCAAAAGCTTTTTGATTTGGTACTCTTTTGTTCAGGAAATGAATAGCAAAATACTACAAACACAATCAAACGAATACGATCCCCAGTGGAGTCGCCATTTTTTTGTAGGGAAAAGTATCCGACTCGGATGACCCTAACCCACTCTAAGGGTGACAGTTCCTTAGCAACAACTGTAAAACAAACTACTGAAGGTTTACTTCTTTATGAAAGCAAAAGAGGATGGAGAAAGCACTAACCGTTGCCTTGCGCTTAATGTCGAATCCAAACTCTCCTCTTTGGCCGCTTGCTCCTAGCTCTTTGTCCTTCTGCTCGCCCAGCTGCAATGAGATCATGCACAATGACAAAGAGGGAAACTACAAGAGGCATGCAATCATAACTGGTTCATGGATTAGTGTAAACCAAACATGCAATCATCACAATACATAATTAAAACAAGAGCACATAGAAGAACCTCAATAGCTTTTATTAATGAAGAAATAAAGGTTCTGAGAGGATTACAACCATTGCAGGCTCCAACCCAGCAACACCTCCCAGCAGAAAAAATTGCTCTTCTTCACCTCTCTCAAACAATCACCCAATAACTCAAGAATGAAACCAACAGCATATCATTACTTTGCACAAAATTCCAGCCTCCTGAGCTCATAGGAGAGAGCTCAATATATAGATGAATTGAGAAAGGATGAGTCAGCTTGCAACTGATGTGTAGCTGCCTTGTGTCCCCTCTCTCTTCAGTTAATCTTCAATTGATCTTCAGTTCTTGAGTCCACTTGGTGAACCTTGCTTCCACTTGGAGAAACAAAGCCTCTGACTCATCACAAGGCGAAATACCTGACCCAAGTGTCATTTTTGGAAGATTCCAAAGCAATGACTCACTGTGCCACATGTCCAAACTCGCCCAACGCAGGTGGGCTTTGTTCTACCTGCTTTGCAACGCAGGTACACCATGGAGCAGTTGTGTTTCAGCGCAGAAGCCTAGTGGAGCACCTGCTTTGATTTCAGGATTGCTTGTTTTTGAGTGTTTTCAGGTGGAGAACTGATCTGAGAGCTGTTGGTTTGCTGACCTTGTTCCTCTAGGGGTAGGAACATCATGTTTAGGGAACTTTGGATCCCTTGGATTATTGACAATTCATGCTTATTGCTGTAAGGCACAAAATTGTCTATAACACATGTCAAACCCAATGTTTTGCCCTAGGGAGCCCCATCACTATTCGTGAAGAAAAAGGATGGCACACTCCGATTGTGCATTGACTCTAAATAGTTAAATAAGGCCACGATAAGCAACAAGTATACTTTGCCTAGGATTGACGACTTGTTTGAACAACTGAGAGGAGTTACAGTATTTTCAAAAATGGACTTGAGGTCCAATACCATCAAGTTTGGATTAAGGATCAGGATATCCACAAGATAACTTTTAGAAGTAGATATGGGCATTATGAATTTGTGGTGGTGCCATTTGGGCTCACAAATGCTCCATCCACATTTATGTGTCTAATGAATATTGTCCTTGGCCCATATTTGGACAAGTTTGTATCAATTTTCATGGATCACATCTTGGTTTAGTCTAAGACCAACGAATAACATGAAGAAAATTTGAAAGTAATGTTGCAACTATTGAGAGATAAAAATTTCTATGCCAAGCTTAGGAAATATAATTTCTACCAATCACAAGTTTAGTACTTGGGACATATAGTCTCTAAGGGAGTGGAAGTAGATCCAGAGAAGATCAAGTCCATCCAGAATGGCCTACTCGGAATGTTATAAAGGTTAGATTCTTGATGTATTTGTTTGTATATTATCGAAGGTTCAATCAAAATTTCTCAAGGATTGGGAATTCACTCACAATTTTGTAGAAGAAAGGAGTTAAGTTCCAATGAACATCAGAGTGCGCAATCAATTTTAAATAGTTAAAACACTTGCTCACACATGCACCAGTATTGAGAATAGATGACTTGGAAAAATATTTCGTGGTTTTCCCAGATGCTTGCAAGGAATGACTTGGTGGAGTCCTAATGCAAGAATAACGCAAATATTTTTCACTCTTCTTTAGGCTACAGGTTGGCCTTGCCCATAGCCTCCCTTGGAATTTGTTCACTTGGGATTCTTTCCATCATTGCTTCCACCTGACTAAGAGGGGGACCATGCACTTCTTTATTGGTGCATTTGTTGGCGTGATTTGGCCAAGATGACAAACAAGAAAATAAATAAACACAAAATTATACCCAACTACAGAACCAACTACTTACACTCAAAATAAAACATCTACAACAGTAGCTCTATGAACAACAACATGAAACCAAAAAAAATCATTACATTTAGCTGTTGAAAATAAACACAAACTATTGCACAACTAATCAACAAAATCACTTAACAAACAACTACAACACAAAATAGATAACACAAATCCATATTTTTCATTACCACGAACAATATATACATAATAGGTAGCCCTCCCTGCCATGGCGGAAGGGAGGCTGCACAACCTATACAACCATACTCTATCAATGTTAATGAGAGAAAACAGCTATAATTTGACTCTCTTCCATAACCCCTAACCCTAAAACCTTACCATGAGTTGGAGGGGAATATTATAATGTTTTCCTAAAATATCTTCCAACACATTTTCCCTCCATGAAAAATTCAAGTTCATTTCGTTTACATTACATGTCATTTGCATTTTCTTTTTGCATTTACATGTTTATTTTACATTTACATTTACAGTTCACACTTGTGCTCCAACAGTTATGTTGATTTCATGGAACTCTATGGTGTTGCCATTATTTTAGTCATAGTGTGAATTACATGAATAAGAATGAATGTTTAGTTGTTGTTGTTCACTAATTTTGTTTGTGATTGGGACATGATTATGTGTGGCTATGCTCAACGTGACATGAACCTAATGTTAATCTGGGTTGTGTGGCCTAGAATTTTATGATGGATGACTTATAAATTTTGTGTGACCTTAGTCATTTACAGATGATGATTCTCATAATGAGTTTAATAGTAGACTATGGTAGTATGAATAATTGAAGTATTTCTTTACTAAGTCATGAATGTTGTCTGAACTAGTTTTGGGGTTCTTGCCCCTTTTTATTGTCTTTGAATCCATTGTTTTTAAGCATTAAGAGGTGCTTTATTTTCTATCATTATTCATTCACCATCAACGAATTTTCAACCTTAGTCTCTTGTGCCTTAATCTAGAGATGTGAAGGTTAGCTCATCGCCTCTTCATAATTATTGTTGGTAAATGTCATTGATCAGTTCTACATGCCTCCAACCCTTAACACTCTAGGCCAAATTGGATTGAGAAGTAAAATGAAAGGAGCTAGGACCAAGATGGAAAATGCATTGCCTCGAGCTCTCTAAGTCAATTTGCAAGACAGGCATAGTTAAAAATACTAGTGGATGGTATGACGTATGCACAAGTGAAACCTCGTCGGGTTGACATGTGCATGGGGAAGAGTCACCATGTGCATGTGAGGTTGGGTTTTTGGAAGGACCCAGGGACACGATGGTAAAATGGACTGCAACTATCGGGAGAATCCACAACATTTTATGGAATTCCCAATTGTGCAGCCCTGGCCGATTTATGTTGTCGTATTGAATGAATGACCATGGAACCTGCGAGTGCGATGACGTGGTTAGTGGGTCAGCTATCATGGGGAGTATTTGTGAATCACTAGGGGGTTGGACCAAGGCCCTAATTCCACATGGAAGGTTCCAATGGGAAAATACATCTATAGGGGATGCCACACAAGAATTGTAAGAAGTGTAGGACAACCAGGGATGGTATGGCATGTCCATATTGGTTACATGTGGGAGCCACATGGCGATGTGGCACTACCTGTGTTATGCTCCTATACCAATAGGTGTCATATTTCATGATTGACTGGTAAAATCCCAAATATGTTCATCATTTCCATGCTGCAAAGGTTCCATATTTTCAAAAAATCAAAAAATAAAAAAAATAAAAAGAAAAGAGGGTATGCCCTAAAAGAAAGATCAAAGGGAAAAAATAATGAAATGGTCAAAAAGAAAGGAAATGAACCCCAAATGAAGAAGACCAGGAAAGTGTGCTAGTCCAAAATGCCACTACTATTCTATTTTTGCAAAGAATTTCATTGTGTGCGATTATTTGACTCTTGCCATAGTCGATGGATGGCCAAACAGCTTAATCTTGGCCAGTTCATGTTTAAATTTCTTGTTTTAGAGATAGAGAAAAAATCTGTCTAAACAGTTCAAGCTTGGCAGATAAGTAGTTAGGTAGAGAAGCAAAGGAGCTCAACAGCTAAATCTGAGACCTTGAAGAAATAAGGGCAGACTTAGATAGGATGGCAGTTAAAAAAGAAAAAGAAAAAAAGAGTAAGGGTTTGTTAGTTTAAATGCACCCAAGGAAAAAGGAAGAAAAAATGTTAGGTATAATAGGCTAGGTAGGCAGTTTTGATGTTGCAGAAGCAGGCTTATAAGTAATTTTGTCTGTCAAAGGTGATTCATCTTATTACTATCATAAATACCATGGCAACTATGTGGTGACAGATCAAATGATGCATGTCTAACTTCCCTTCACACTTCTCCCAAAATCACTTACTAACCTCCCCCCAAGGATATTGAGATCTGCTTAATGCTCCTAAGTCACTCCATTTCATGAAAAGCCAGAGGAAAATAATAGTCTTTCTTAATGCAAAGAAACCACATTTCTTGTGTAAAAATCCTCTTGGTCCGTCATCCTAAGTTATCCAACTTCATAGCTTGGCACCCTTTCATTTCCCTAAGCCTAAGTTTTTGACTTTACAACTTAGTGCTTTTTGTTCAAACACATCTTTCATATTAACACATTAACCTTTCTATATAAATCCCTATCCTAATGCCCCTTTCTCGTATTATATTAACATATAAAATAAAATAAAAAACCCCAAAATATTTACTATCCCACCCCCCGGCTAAACTATAGCCATATTTCGTTATTTTTAAGGGAATTACAGGTTTATCCGAAACATTGTAATAGCCCTTCTCGCTCAAACCCAAGATTTATTAACCTTTGGTTAATTAAATAACCATTCAATCAAACCCACAACCTCATAAACCAATGATATATCGCGCCCGAAAAATATTAAAAAACTTTTGATTTAATTAATCGAGTCCCACGTCGTAACCCTCTGCTTCCTCCGAAGAGTGCCAACTGTCCGATCGGCGCTCTCCCATCGGACAGACCACAGCAATATCCCGACCCCCACCGCCGCTGTACTTTAAACCCTAGGGAACGGTGGTATCGCACCCGTACCAAGGACACGCGACATCCTCCCACCGTGCTCACTGCCCTTCCACCCGAAACCACCTTGGCCGAGAAGCGGTGCGGGGCCAAACCACTTACCGCTCCCGCTGACCCCCCCCCCTGACGTCATCACCACGTTATCCGCCACCTCAGCTCCGCGTCATCGCCATGTCAGCCTCCGTACCCCACGTCGCGACAAAACATCACGTCATGCTGACGTCAGCAACCCAAAAGCGCCAAAAAGCCCGCGAAGCCGAAATTTTGTTAAAAAACTCTTCAAAGTGTCATTTTCGCTCATTTCTATTAGTTGTTTTTACAAAACCGTTGCATACAAGTTAACGTCCAAGCAGTTGCGCGAGCTACAATCCGCCACCCCGACCAGCAAAGACCACTCTCCTGTTGTTGCTCATCAATGAACCTGCAAATTACTCTCGTGCGCGTCCAAAGACACAGGTATTTACCCTATTCCACCTTCCGAACCTGTGTTTTTAGTTTTCCTCAGTAAAATTATACCTGTGAGAGCCAAATTCAAGAACAGAACAGTCTGTTAGCCCACTGAAATTCACCAGAACTCCCATTTTTCCCCTTTTTCCCACAGAAACTTGACCTCCATCTTAAAAACACAGAGAATTGAATAATGGAAGCTCCCATGGCCCTCAATGTTGTGCCCCTCAATGCACCTCATAAAGACCTGGAGTGGTTACCCCTGGCTGATAGAGATTTTCAAATCCAAGACTTAACTGGTGACCAAAACCACCTCCAAGCATTTTGTGAAATCAGGAACAGTCACCTAAGTAACTCTGACCTCTATGGAATATGGGAATCCAACCTGCCCATGTACTACCTCCCCTCAGTCAATGTTTTTCCTGATATAATCCGCCTATGTTGTGCCAATTATGAACCTGCCCAAAGAGCAGTCAAGACTCCATCTGGAACTGTTCTCTTTTATATAACTCCTAAGTCCATAAATGAGATGTTACACTTCAAACCCATTCAGCCTCTGGCTCCTCTTTCTATGGGATTCTTGCTTGAGCAGGGCCCTAAAATGCCAAACTCAGAGATAACCTGCATTGTTCAAACATTTATGAGACCAGATTGCCAGCCCAAATTCCCACCTCCCTTTCTACATGTCTGGTTCAATAAAGCTGAAAGATTCATCATTGATATGATATCCTTTGTCCTGGGATTGAAGATAAGTGAATATGTTGATGAGACCACCCTAGTTTTGTTATCCATATTTACTCTAGGACAGCCCCCTGCTGTCAAATATGACTATGCTACTTTCATTGCCAACAAGATCCATGACCAATTCTTGAGTCTAGATAGAGGAGGAGTCTTCAAATATACCTCTTATATATATCATCTGTTCCTGTATTTCCAAACAGACAATTTTCAGTTTCCCATCAGAAAATTGGATTCTAAAGGAGAGCGGAGGTCTATAATCTTTTGGACCTCAATCTTCCACAATATCCATGACTCCCCTTATACTTACTGTGAATTCATTGACTTGTTCATACAACCGGTTTCCTCTCTACTAATGAGAGCTCCTCCTCCTAGACTCTCTGGTGATATGCAGAAGATTTTATAGCTCTCCAAGAACTACAGAATAGGTGACTGGTACCTTTACCACAATCACATTGATATCAGGATATATGGTTGTGAGTTGTGCCCTTATAAGCTGCCCAAGTATGTGCCCATGAGACTGTTTGCTCTGGAATATTTCAAGCAACTTAGTAATGCAAATTTAACTCATTTTTGCAATGTGAAGAAAAAATCTCAACTGAGGATAAGGAACCAATTAGGCCCCTTTATCATTAACAAAAGGGAAGCATGGCAAGATGCTGATAAAATATTGGGGGAACAACTCAAATTAAAGAAGAGCTTTCGGTGGGTACCCTATGACCCAAATGGCTTTATCAGTGAAAGAAAAGTAAAAAACAGGCTATCAGCCTATAAACATTGTAGAATCCCTGAAATAGAGCAATTTTCTAATCAAGATGAGTGGGTAGAGGCCACATTGATAGAATATCTTACCGAGCAAGAGAAAATGAAACAAGCTATGAAAAATCTAGAAAAGACTCTTGACCTGGACTCTTTTGGATAGGTATTTTTCAAGCTGCCTCAGCAAACCGGAGTGGGTACATCATCTGCTGGAACTTCACAGCAACCTGCCCAAGAAAGCACTACACCAGCTGCAGGGACATCAAAGGGCAAAGAAGTGCTAGATACAGAGCAGCACATAATGACAGATCAGCCAGCAACATCAAAGGAACAGGGCCAAGGGAAAATTCCTCCTGTCTAGACCAAAGCACCAGAGATACCAGCATTACAGACTCCTCTAAATGAGGAAAGGGGCAGGAAAAGAGACAGAGAAGAGGCCACACCTGTAAGTGGACCAGCAGAGCAACCAGGGGCAAAAAGGCAAAGAATAAATCCTCTACCTGAAGAGGAAATTATTGAGGAAACCATAGAAAGCCTAAGAGGCGAGAGGGCAACCAGCCCACAGATCTCCCCGGTAATAGAAACATCCACCAGCTCTCATAGGCAGGACCTAGAAAGACAGCATAGTGTGGAAGTTTCCTCCACAAGGCCAAAAAGCAAGCAGGGCTCTGAGATCAAAAGGATATTCACAGAGATAAAAGCCCGGAATGACCCACTAAGGCTGCAACTTTATAATCAGCTTCTCAAGATGACCCCCGCCAACCAGCAAAGGTTAATGTCTGCATATGACATTAAAGAAGGAAAAATGATCTTGAGCCACTTTAAGCCTAAAGTGCAGCAGCCACAATCAGCAGTTGACTACATTAGAACAAATCTGGAGGTCCTTGCCAAAGACATTCATCCTATGGACCAGATTGAGCTGCATAAGCAAACTGGAGAGATGGTCTACTCTACATTGGCAGATAAGGCAATGTTGGCTTATAAATTGCAGAACTCATTGAACAACACATCTGCCCAACTAGATTGAAGAAGGCATCTTCTTTAGACAAAGACAACAAAATAAAGTCTTTGGAAGATATTATCATCGAGCTAGGACATGATTCCAAAGATGCCAAAGGAATAAAAGCATTGATGAAGAAGAAGGAAGAGGATATTGCTGCCCTCAGGAAACAATTGAAGCTGCCTACTACTATGCATCCACAAACTACAGAGGTTGTACAACAAAAAGCAGAGGAGGACATGATGGACCTGCTTATGAAAATGAATGAGAGACTAAGTGAGACAGAGCAGGCATTGGAGAAAGCAATAAGAGAGAAGCAGGGAGAGTCGACCTCCCAGCCACCTGAAGTAGCTCCAACAGTCACAACTACCCCTCCAACATCAGCAACAGCAGCAATCACCACAGGTACTTCAGCAACAACAACAGCAGCAGGCAGCAGCACTACCATGACCACAGAGGAGTTAATCAAAGCCATGGAGGAATTAAAACTCCAAGTATCAAAATTGAAAGAAGCCAAAGAGAAATTGGCAAAATTATAAGTGAGTTATGACAAATCCAAAATGACTGTGGTAGAAAAGACAAGAGAGGTGAAAGCATTAGAGAACAGGGTAAAAGCATGGGAAAGGACCTCTCTTTAGATAAGCCCCTGGGAGAAATCAAAGGCATTTTGTGGGCTAACATCAATCAATCCATTAGCAATGTATGGAGATCTATTCAAACTATTTATGAGCAAATTGACTTGATAGCAGTAGCCCAAGTGGAAATTCAAAAGGCCAGAACTCTATTGGGACATATGCCCGAACAGGCCAACAGGCTAATCCATTTTTTGAATACTAAGACCAGTGAAGAACTAGCAGCACTGGACATCAAAGATAGGACAGGCACCATCCTAACAATCAAAAGAGTTCTGACCAAGAGAACCCTGATGCAGAATTTGGAAAGGAGGTGCCAGGATATGCAAGTGGAGATAGACTCTTTTATAGAAAGATTTGCAGTTTTGCATGAAAGGGGCTTTCCAAGTCTGTTGGGAAGAAATGAACGCCTGTTGAGACAAGTTGAGTACACGCACAAGTTGAATACACATGCTACTGATCAAGTAAATGCATCATCAAGTACTTCAACAGAGAAGGCCCTTCCATCTAGCCAAACTCTCTACAGCAACTTGGAAAATCTATTCTATATTGAGCATGAAGCGAAACATCTTTTTACAGTCCAGCCTAACTTCTTCAAGTACACAGACGCTGATGAGACTTTGAGAAAGCTACAAAGACATAATTTACCAGAAGAGCAGTGGTGGCAAAGCATGTTGGAAATCCTATAGGCATGTTTCAACTTTTGTTTTACCCAGGATACAACAGATACCATAAAGCAGAGAATAGGAACGGATAAGAGTCATGCGGGGCAACAGTCTATCAAATCAAAATTAAATACGCCCGACAAATCCGAGGCAACAGCGCGGAATATCAGTGGAAACAGCCACCAGCCGACTCACCGAGCTTATAATCAACACATCTCACCAACTGAGCAGCCAGCACAACAGCATTTACGTCTTCATTTATTTCTCCCTATTTTCAAGATCATTTACTTCTTTTGTAAAGTAGGTAGAATGAGTTATTACTAGATATTATCTCTTTGAGATATTTTGTAAACACTTATGTATAAATACATCCCCAACCGAAATATTTGGGGTTGGTGATACATTTCTTAGACTGCGTTGTAACTCTGAAAACCTTCTGAATACAGAAGTTGCTGGAATCCATTATTGTTGGACTCTCTGGATGTGGAATTGATAGCAGAGGACTTGTTACATAATTCTTGAATCATCTTATGGATCAATAAGTCCCTCTTACTTGTGTTTTTAGTTTCTGTGTTTACTATATCATATATGTTTTATGATCTGAATAATAGAGAAAAAGAATAACTCGGAATTTGTTTGTTTGCACTCTGTGTTCAATCTTTGTTATTATTAATGTTTTCTTCAGAATTAGCATAAACAAGAATTCTTAATTGCTCCTGTTTCCCCTGGTTCTTACATCTTGAATATTAGCTAAGGAATTCTTAACTGCTCCCTAGCAATAATCATCCACTTTCCCTCTGTCTACATGATGAAGGATTCTTAATTGCCCTTCACCCACTGACTCCATCCCATCTGATTCCAGCTTATAAATTGTTCCATGATTGATTACCTTGCTCTGTAGTACCACCCTCTGTCAAAGAAACCATATCCAGTAGTTCATCCTCATAGACTCCATTAGCCCAATGGACTGAACTTCTCAGATTTACACCCCTGTTCTATTGAATATCACCATCCAAAAATCAAACAAACCCTTGTACTTCATAACTAGCCTAATATACCTTAAACAAAGCTAAATTATAAAGAGAGAGCCCTCTCTGGATGCAGATTGGTTAGAACCTGCATCTAAAAGATTGGTCTGTGGTTACTTCGGCTGTATTCCCTTTCTTACAACTTTTGGGAACAACCTGAGTGATAACAACTGGACAATCAATTTTCAAATGGTCGTAACTTTTAATATGGGAGTCAAATTTAGATAAAATTTATATTGTTGGAAATATCTTGGTGATTTGAATTTGATGACAATATCAAAAAGTTAATTTCACTAACTTTGTAATAGAAGTATTTTTGTAACCCCGTCTTCGTAACGGACTATGGAGGTCAAGTTAATTAATAAGTAACACCTCTCACAACCTGAGAATAGCTAAGGGGGTAGGAGGGAGTGATGCATAGTGGTATTAGAGTGACAGATCTACATTATACCTTTGGAGCTAAAATTTGGAGCCTTGTTACAATGTGGTAGGGCACCCAGGATCAACACTCGGATTGATTGGGCCTCAAAGATAGTGTTAGGAGCTCCATTGTGAATCACAAATAATCAAATTTATTTTGAAAATTGATTGTGCATGCATATGTGTGTTTATTTTGGAATGTTAACTGTTGTGAATGTTAGCATGATTGATTGTTGACATGTTATTTTGTTTTATAACTTGCATATCGAACTAAGATTTGATGTTTCAGTTGGTTTCACATCAACATGCATATTACAAACATGCCAAGGTAACGAGTAGATAGGTTTATTTTTGTTTTGATTTGACTAATGACTATGTGTGTGTAACAACACATAAGAATATATCAATAGGGAAATCAAGGTATTAGTAGCATAATGGTGTAGTATAGCACTGATAGGTCGCAACATTATAAGGAAGAAGAGTCGGTTGGGAAAAGGAAAGAGGAAGACTTCCTTGATTGAATGGCCACCCTTAAGAGCTTAAGGGATGAGTTGAGAAGTTATAAGGCTGATAATGAGAGGATTTTCAGAACTCAGGAGAAGTAAGCAAAAGTAAATGCAGTAATATTATAGATATTTCAGACTTGCAAAGATAGAAACAACATGAACTAGGTGCCAGCGACCTAGGAAAACATAAATCCAAGAAAAACAAATTTGAAATTTGGATGCATGAAGTGGAGTTTAATATGGTGGAATGTAGAAAATCTAAGAAGAGACATAGGCAGGCGGTTAAGATACAATAAGAGGAGTAACTCCACTCAGTACTCTAGAGAGGAGAATAGGTAGTCATGAGCAATTGTCCAGTGTTGCAACTAAGCAATATCATCAATAGAGGAGGAAAAAGAAGAACACTATGCTAGAGGAATTTAAGGAGGAAAAACCTCCTACCTTTGATGGAGAGGTCAAGAAGGCCAAAGAGTTTGACATCATCATCTTGAATCCTATTGGTTTTTATAAATTTGATTTTGGTTGTACATTTTTGTTTTGACACCCATTTTAGACCTCAAAATTTCTCTAATGCCAGCTTCAAAGGAAAAGGGAAAAAATCTTTAGGACATCAATTAAGAGGAAATAATATAAAGTTCCCCACTCTTGACAATGGCGAGCTTCAGCATAAGTTTACCATTTCTAATACAGATCGGTCCTCTAAGCCAATAAGAGAGGAAGCCTAAGGGTTCAAAAGAGGTCACCTATAGTGTTGGATGCATTGAGAAAATGACATGCGGAAGGAGTTCCTTTAGCAACATCAGAAAAGCCCAAGGTTGTATAATGTACAAGAATCGTATATTGGTGAATGATGTGGCTTAGAACATGCCACAAAACTATGTTGCATTGGACAACAGGAGGGTCAACCATCACGATTTAGTGATTCAGATGGAAGGTATCGTTGCTAACCAATTTGTTTTGATTTTGATTGATCCAAGTTCCAACTTTAGTTATGTTAGTCCAAAGTTCATGGAAAGGTGTATGTTGTAGAATAAATCCCACAAAAGATCATGATTGGTTTAGTTAGAAACTGGAACCAAAAGGCAAGTTGCTAAAGTCATGGAATTAAGCTCAACGGTAATCAATAGTATGCCTACATTGGATAATTTGAATTTGTCGTTGTTGGGTTCATATGATGTGCTAGTCGACATGACTGTTTAGCAACCTACAAAATAAAAATCAATTATTATAGCAAGTTGATAGAATGTCTCAACAATTAAGGAGAAAGAATGACACTTCAAGGGATAAGAAAGTTGATGAATATAATATAAATATCAGCATAGTAGATGAAAAGATACAACTGCAAGGGATGTGCTTTATATGTGTTCCAAGTGAATTATTAATCGAAAGACGACATAAACCGAATCGACGAGAACTTTATATTAATATAGTTTAGTGATGTATTTCTTGAGGAAATACCATTATTACCACCCATAAGAGAAATTGATTTCTCAATCTAATTATTTCAAGGATCAATGCTAGTGTCAGAAGCACCATATCGCATGAGCACACCAGAGTTGGTGGAGTTGAAATTACAATTGAAGGAAATTCCAAGCGAAGGGCATGTCAAACCCAATGTTTTGCCCTAGGGAGCCCCATCGCTATTCGTGAAGAAAAAGGATGGCACACTCTGATTGTGCATTGACTCTAGATAGTTAAATAAGGCCATGATAAGGAACAAGTATCCTTTGCCTAGGATTGACGACTTGTTTGAACAACTGAGAGGAGTTACAGTATTTTCAAAAATGGACTTGAGGTCCAAGACCATCAAGTTTGGATTAAGGATGAGGATATCCACAAGATAAATTTTAGAAGTAGATATGAGCATTATGAATTTGTGGTGGTGCCGTTTGGGCTCACAAATGCTCCAACCACATTTATGTGTCTAATGAATATTTTCCTTGGCCCATATTTGGACAAGTTTGTGTCAGTTTTCATGGATCACATCTTGGTTTACTCTAAGACCAAGGAATAACATGAAGGAAATTTGAGAGTAGTGTTGCAACTATTGAGAGATAAACATTTCTATGCCAAGCTTAGGAAATATAATTTCTACCAATCACAAGTTTAGTACTTGGGACATATAGTCTCTAAGGGAGTGGCAGTAGATCCGGAGAAGATCAAGTCCATCACAGAATGGCCTACTCGGAATGTTATAAAGTTTAGATCCTTGATGTATTTGTTTGTATATTACCGAAGGTTCATTCAAAATTTCTCAAGGATTGGGCATTCACTCACAATTTTCAGAAGAAAGGAGTTAAGTTCCAATGAACATTAGAGTGTGCAATTAATTTTAAACAGGTAAAACACTTGCTCACACATGCGCCAGTATTGAGAATAGATTACTTGGAAAAAGATTTCATGGTTTTCTCAAATGCTTGCAAGGAATGACTTGGTGGAGTCCTAATGCAAGAAGAACACAAATATTTTGCACTCTTCTTTAGGCTACAGGTTGGCCTGGCCCATAGCCTCCCTTGGAATTTGTTCACTTGGGATTATCTCCATCATTTCTTCTTCCTGACTAAAGAGGGGGACCATGCACTTCTTTATTGGTGCATTTCTTGGCGTGATCTAGCCAAGAAGGCCAACAAGAAAATAAATAAACACAAAATTATACCCAACTACAGAACCAACTACATACACTCAACATAAAACATCTACAACAGTAGCTCTATGAACAACAACATGAAACCAAAAAAAATCATTACATTTAGTTGTTGAAAATAAACACAGACTATTGCACAACTAATCAACAAAATCACTTAACAAACAACTGCAACACAAAACACATAACACAAATCCATATTTTTCATTACCACGAACAATATATACATAATAGGTAGCCCTCCCTTCCATGGCAGAAGGAAGGTTGCGCAACCTCTACAATCATCCTCTCTCAATGCTAATGAGGGAAAACAACTATAATTTGACTCTCTTCCAAAACCCCTAGCCCTAAAACCTTACCATGAGTTGGAGGGGAATATTCTAATGTTTTCCTAAAAATATCTTCCAACACATTTTCCCTCCATGAAAATTCAAGTTCATTTCATTTACATTACATGTCATTGCATGTTTATTTTACATTTACATTTACAGTTCACACTTGTGCTCCAAAAGTTATGTTGATTTCATGGAACTCTATGGCATTGCCATTATTTTAGTCATAGTTTTAATTACATGAATAAGAATGAATGTTTAGTTGTTGTTGTTCACTAATTTTGTTTGTGACTGGGACATGATTCTGTGTGTCTATGCTCAACGTGACATGAACCTAATGTGAATCTGGGTTGTGTGACCTAGAATTTTATGATGGATGACTCATAAATTTTGTGTGACCTTAGTCATTTACAGATGATGATTCTCAAAATGATTTTAATAGTAGACTATGGTAGTATGAATAATCGACGTATTGCTTTACTAAGTCATGAATGTTGTCTGAACTAGTTTTGGGGTTCTTGCCCCTTTTTATTGTCTTTGAATCCATTGTTTTTAAGCATTAAGAGGTGCTTTCTTTTCTGTCATTATTCATTCACCATCAATGAATTTTCAACCTTAGTCTCTTGTGCGTTAATCTAGAGATGTGAAGGTTAGCTCATTGCCTCTTCATAATTATTGTTGGTAAATGATGTTGATCAGTTCTGCAGGCCTCCAACCCTTAACACTCTAGGCCAAATTGGATTGAGAAGTAAAATGAAAGGAGCTAGGACCAAGATGGAAAATGCATTGCCTCGAGCTCTCTAATTCAAATTGCAAGACAGACATAGTTAAAAATACTAGTGGATGGGATGACGTATGCACAAGTGAAACCTCGTCAGGTTGACATGTGCATGGGGAAGAGTCACCATGTGTGTGTGAGGTTGGGTTTTTGGAAGGACCCAGGGACACGATGGTAAAATGGACTACAACTATCAGGAGAATCCACAACATTTGATGGAATTCCCAACTATGCAGCCCTGGCTGATTTATGTTGTCGTATTGAATGAATGACCATGGGACCTCAGTTAAGAGGAAAGAATATAAAGTTCTCCACTCTTGACAATGGCGAGCTTCAGCATAATTTTACCATTGCTAGTACAGATAGGTCCTCTAAGCCAACAAGAGAGGAAACCTAATGGTTCAAAAGAGGTTCCCTACAGTGTTGGATGCATTTAGAGAATGACATGCGGAAGTAGTTCCTTTAGCAACATCAGAAAATCCAAAGGTTGTATAATGTACAAGAATCGTATATTGGTGAATGATGTGGCTTAGAACATGCCACAAAACTATGTTGCATTGGACAACAGGAGGGTCAACCATCACGATTTAGTGATTCAGATGGAAGGTATGGTTGCTAACCAATTTGTTTTGATTTTGATTGATCCAAGTTCTAACTTTAGTTATGTTAGTCCAAAGTTCATGGAAAGGTGTATGTTGTAGAATAAATCCCACAAAAGATCATGATTGGTTCAGTTAGAAATTGGAACCAAAAGGCAAGTTGCTAAAATCATGGAATTAAGCTCAATGGTAATCAATAATATGCCTACATTGGATAATTTGAATTTGTTGTTGTTGGGCTCATATGATGTGCTAGTCGACATGGCTGTCTAGCAACCTACAAAATAAAATTGACTATTATAGCAAGTTGATAGAATGTCTCAACAATTAAGGAGAAAGAATGATGCTTCAAGGGATAAGAAAGTCGATGACTATCAGATAAATATCAACATAGTAGATGAAAAGATACAACTGCAAGGGATGTGCTTTATATGTGGTCCAAGTGAATTATGAATCGGAAGACGACATAAACATAATCAACGAGAACTTTATATTAAGATAGTTTAGTGATGTATTTCTTGAGGAAATACCATGATTACCACCCATAAGAAAAAATTATTTCTCAATCTAATTATTTCAAGGATCAACGCTAGTGTCAAAAGAACCATATCGCATGAGCACACCAGATTTGGTGGAGTTGAAATTACAATTGAAGGAAATTTCGAGCAAAGGGCATATCAAACCCAATGTTTTGCCCTGGGGAGCCCCATCACTATTCGTGAAGAAAAAGGATGGCACACTCTGATTGTGCATTAACTCTAGATATTTAAATAAGGCCACGATAAGGAACAAGTATCCTTTGCCTAGGATTGATGACTTGTTTGAACAACTGAGAGGAGTTACAGTATTTTCAAAAACAGACTTGAGGTCCAAGACCATCAAGTTTGGATTAAGGATGAGGATATCCAAAAGATAACTTTTATAAGTAGATATGGGTGTTGGCTTATTGAGGCCTGACCCAGGTTCAGAAGTGATTTAGCCAAACAAATCCCACACTACCGGCCCTTTCAGCAACAATCCACGGAGCGCGGATTGAAGTCTCACCCGATATAGTAGGGGAGGGTGTTGGAACCAGGTTTCTGCACCCTTGGGATGTCTTGATGTGGTCTGGAGGGGTCACGATCCAATCTGCGCCCTCGCACTGCTCTGCACTGTTATCAGTCTTCCGCGTAGATCCACCGCAAGGTGCTTCTTAATTCTTATTCTTAATGTGTTTATTCTAGATTTTAAGGTCTTTAGCAATAATTTAACAGTTATAGCCAGTGCATGCACCCATAAATCTTACAAATTTGCATAAACTCATAACATAAGCAGAAACATATAGATCCTAACAGATGCATAAACCAGAATATAAACAAATTTGCAATATTTCATAACCAAATTATCTTTATTAATGTCATCGTTTTAGTAAAATCCACTTCCTGCCCTGCGCACACAACTGCAGGGGTTCGCGCACATAGCTGCAAACTCTACCAAGCCTCCATGCACACAGTTGCGGAGCCTCAATCTCCTACTACGACCCATGACACAGACTTACAGACTTAAAGCAATCTTGCCTTCACAAACCCATAATACATCCAATCCCTTTTCAAAAGCTACCTCCTATGCTTAGAGCCTCGCTCTATTTATATGTTTCCATGGTCCACAGACCATGGGCAGGCCGACTCACTTTCTATTATTTTACATTATTTTCGGGCAGACAACCCTTTGACTCGATCTATTACATTTCGTGCTCTATGCACTTCGTGGAACTTTTACAATATCATTACCCTAAATTATGGGCTTTAAGCCCCAAAACCGTTACGTGGGGCCTCCACTACCCAACAGGCCCCCAACACAATCATCGTGACTCGTCCCGAGTCACTCGTCGGTGCGGCAATACGCGCTGCCAAGGCTTCGTGGTCCACCATCCCTGTGAGTGACGTACTATGTTCTGTTGCTCCCTCCTTGTCTCCTACAACTCTTCTTCAAGCTCCTGCTCCATTGCCTCTATTAATTCGCGCAACCAATGATGCTCATTCTACTCTACTCGGTTAACACAGAGCACCCCCTCATAGGATTTTAGCTCAAGCTGGGGTGCCGCATGCGGGAACTCTTCGTGCCAACACAGCAAGTCTCCAATTTCTAGTCTACTATATGCACTAGCTGCTGCAACTTGTGTTGCATTTTTGCAAGAAAATGTTGTTGTCCACGAAATCCAAATCTTCGAGGTGCATCAGATACGAACTGTGAACGGAAATTCCATCATTTGTCTCCATATTCACGGTCTTTCCCTTATATTTCATGGGTCATCGACCAGCCCGTGGTTTAGGAAGTGGCATCCGGACCAGTTCTGCTTCGTGTCTAAGAATTTCTGGTACATCCCCTACCGTCGGTGCTGAACTCGGCGCGGCGTCCGCGGCCGTCGCCACCACACTATCTAGAAGGTCCTGCATCGCCATCGGCCATATTACAACCGCTGGGCTTACTCCTTTAGCATCAATGATCAACAGTTCCATACCGGTGGGAAGGCACAATAGCTCACTTCTCTCGATACCACAGAGCGTTCGGTGGATGCCCCCCCACGATTTATAGACGTATTGAAATTCAAATTCAGTCGTTCCCTCCTTTTCTAGCGCTTTAACGTTAAATCTATGGTAAATCATCCGGATCTAGCAAGTACTTTGTATCTTAATTTCCCGCCGCCAGCTCCCTTTCACTATAACTCAAACATCTTCTCATGAACAGTGACAGCACCGGTCACCTCCGTGTTTATCCACGCAGCAACGCAGCCCCTTCTGCGCAACCGCGACCCTTGTGACATACCAATTCTACGCGCACCCTTGTTGTCGTGTAGCTCCCTCACAGACTTCTTTATCGTCCCACGCTCTCTTTCAACTGTCTGGAGCGGTGAGATTGTACGTCGGTCGGTTAGTTAGGCCGTCGACCCACCCGTGTAGAGCTTCAGGCGATTGCCATTTACTCTGCCTGGGAAGGGCTCTCCATTAATCTTGTCGAGCTGGACCGTGCCTCCACCTATGACTTCTTTGACTACATAGGGTCCCAACCAATGCATTCCTAGCTTTCCCGGGAATTTCTCGAACTTGTTGTCATATAGTAATACTAGATCATTTTCTTTGAACATGCGCAACTTGATATGGCGATCATGCCAAGCTTTTTCTCGCTGCTTTTATACCTGCTAATGGAATCTTGCCAGAAACCATTCCTCCTCAAGTTCTTCCAGTTGCGCGAGCCTTTCTTCCAAAGCCCCACAGTCTTCCATGCCTGTCATCGCTGCTATTCGCAAACTAGGTACAATGTATTCCATTGGCATGATGGCTTCCATGCCATAGACTAACCAGAAAGGTGTCTAACCCATCAACTTCTTGCATGTGGTTCGGTATGCCCATAACACAACAGGTATGCGCAAATCCCAATCGTTTCACTGCGCATTACATACCTTGGTCAACGTAGTCTCCAAAATTTTGTTAAAATCTTCAACAGTCCCATTCGCTTGCGGATGGTATGGCATACTTTGTTAATGATATATCTAGAATTCCTCAGTGATCACACTGATAGTCTCATTTAGGAAGTGTGTTTCGCGGTCGCTCATTAAAATTTTTGGGCATCCAAACCATGTCAACACATTTTCAAACAAAAATTTCGCAGCTGTAGCGATCGTGCAGTCTTTAACCGGTTGTGCTTCCGCCCATCGAGTCAAGTATTCTGTCGCGGTGATGATATAGCGCACCTGTCTTTCCTTGAAGTGTGATAGGCCCCACAAAGTTGATCGCCCATTTTTCGAACGGTTGCAGTGTCATCTATGGCTTGAGCGGCATTTCGTCCCTCTGCAATGGTTTCCCAGTCGTTGACATACATCACAGGCTCGACAGTACGCTTTTGAGTCTTGATGTAGAGTTGGCAACCGTAGTCCAAC
Organism: Pinus tabuliformis; assembly: GCA_031772625.1. Lineage (NCBI taxonomy): Eukaryota > Viridiplantae > Streptophyta > Pinopsida > Pinales > Pinaceae > Pinus > Pinus tabuliformis. The sequence continues at coordinate 886,235,205 of CM062817.1, forward strand.
GCGAAGAATCTTCTGTGTTGTGCCGTGTCCCATATAATGTCCTCCTGCAACCTCCCCATGTGCTTCGGCAAGGATCTGTCCTCGCTCAGATTCAAGGACATAGCTTTGTAACATTTCATCGTTTCCCATTTTGTAGAGGTGCCCTACAATAACAATAAAGTCTGTTGCGCGTATTACCAGTTCTTTCTTCTGTTGAACTGAATACCCCTGTGGCGCGGTCCCTGTGGTTAAGAAGTGGATTATATCCTCAAAGTGGCCATCCACGACGCGCACTGCATAAAGTTGTGCATCAGGTAGTCCTTCTTCTAAGTTTGTGGGCTCTTCACCATTCTCAATTTGGGACAGGTGATCTGGGCTTGCGTTTAGACGTCCTGGCTTTACGATGACTTCGAAATCATATTCTTGAAACAATAACAACCATCTACAAATGCGCCCCCCCAACACAGGCTTATTCACTAAGTATTTTAACGCGGAATGATCAATATACATCTTAAAGTGTCCACCGAGTAGATAGTGGCAGTATTTTTGGAGCGCGTATACCATCGCCAACCCCTCACGCTTAGTAGTGGAGTAGTTCTTTTCAGCTTTGGACAGCCGCCGGCTTGCGAATGTGATCAGGGGATCGACGCCTTCCGCACCTTCCTGCATAAGCACAGTGCCCAACGCAATACACGACGCATCAACATGTACATGAAATTTGATGTCCCACTTTGGAAATACCAGAATGGGCACAAATGCCATTTTTTCCTTGAGAACCTCCAAACTCTTCTTACATTCCTCATTCCAACAATATGTAGTGTTCTTTTTCAACAATTGTTCCATAGGTGCCGTGATTTGTGCATAGCTCTTAATGAACTTTCGGTAGTACCCAGTGTGTCCCAATGTGGCACGCAGTTGTTTGATGCTTCGTGGTGCCTCCAGATTGAGTATGATAGCAACCTTCACGGGATCCACCATCAGGCCTTGTCGGTAAGCCACATGACCGAGCAAGTTTCCGAAGGGGACGAGGAAAGTTCATTTCTTAAGGTTCAACGCAATTAGGTGTTGTCGGCACATATCCAGCATCAACCGTAAGCTTGCGATATGTTTCTTAACTAGCCCAAATACAGTCCAATCATCAAAGTAAACTTCTAGAAACTTATGGATGAATTCCTTGAACGCGGCCACTACTACGCGTGAAAATATTGTCGGGGCATTCTTTAACCCAAAGGGAATAACCGTGTACTGAAAACATCCCCATTCAGTCGTGAAGGTGGTCTTGCTTCTATCTTTCGGCGCGATCTTGATCTGATGGTACCCTGAAAACCCATCCGTAAATGAGTACGCTTCCTGTCCACCAACATTCTCCAGAACTTCATCTGTAAACGGCGTCAGGAACGGGTCATGAACACAGGTGTCATTCAGTTTTCGGAGGTCCACGCAGATTTGAATTTCACCCTTTTATTTCTTCTCCTATATTATCATAGGGCTCACCCAATCAGACTCTTCCACGGGTTCAATAATTCCTGCTGCCAGCATTTTGTCCTATTCTTCACAAACATTTTCCTTATACTTAGGATTGAAGCGGTAGGGATGCTGCTTAACTGGCTTTGCATCTAGTTCCAGAGTTATCTTCACCACTCCTAGGTCGTCGAGGATCCCTTTTAACTCCGTGATTTTGGTCGGGAATAAGTCTTAATATTCTCGAAGTAATTCGACGACCTTATCCATCGTGGCATCATCCCAATATTCTCCTAGCGTCGCGTACTTCGACTCCTCATCTTCACCAATATTTACATGCTTCATTCTTAGTGGCGCGATGATGTTAGGGTTCTCGATCGCTGGTCTGCGAACCTAGCGACTCCCCTCTGTTTCCGAATATTGATGTTTTTGGGATCATCATCGTCATCTTCTACCTACACGTTGTAACATTCTAGGGCCTGTCTCAACTGATTGGACCACACTGGCTGCACTATTTCTTTTGGTTCCATTGGTATTTTGAAAATGGTGGCCTTCACAAATTGCAATGCATCATCAACAGTATCCATCCATTGGTCCTCAAATAAGAATGTTAATAAAAATCCTTCACGTAAGATATCCCATTCACCTGTACCATGTCGGAGTTTTGTTTCAGTATACCAATTCCTTGGGATGACATCCAGGGTATGGTAAAATAAGTGTACCCACTCCGGTTGGGGTTCTTCCCCATAGGCTTTGGTCCACTTCATGAGGTGCATGCGTGGGTCATTCCATCCATCATATTTCTCGATTATTCGTAGTTCCGGCTTCCCAAACCTTATCTGCATCATCCGCCTGCAGCCACGCCAGTCTTCAAAGGTTCCTTCGTGTGTTCCCCACCAACGCGCGCAACGCCCGTTTTAATGCATCAAACCTCTGGTGCTCTAGTACCGCGCTCTCAAACTTGGTCAGGAACTCGTCCACCACTTTCAACCCATCATACGTCGGTAACTCTCGATCCTGAGTTGTTATGCAACACAGCGACCTAGTCATCATGTTGCAGTTTAATGTTGTTACTCCATTCAGCCGATTATGCCATCGCTCGTCTTCTTCAACTGAATATGAAGTGAAGGTCTTTGCGCGCTCCCACGATATTCTTCTTTCTGTATTTGGATTCGCCCAATCCTAATCTCGCGCAGTTATCATGTAAATATGATCCAAGTCATCATCATTTTCCTCGTCACGTACGGGTTCAATGTAGCGCGCTCCTTCAGCTGGATCCAGCGAAATGACTACGTGTAAGGACTTTTTCTCAAATATCATCTTCCTTTTCTTTAAATTCATGACTCCATTCATATCTGTGGCCCAGTCTATCCCTAATAATGCGGGGTAAGGGTTGATATCATCCACAATTTCCATTACCTCAAAGTCCATTTGTGTGCTCGCGCCTTCTATATCCACTGTGACTCCTTGCAACCTCCCCATGGGAAAGATATTTTGTTGGTTCGCCATCCGTAATTGAATAGGAGACCACTGTAATTTGCGCATGCCCATGCGTTCCCATGTCTGTTTAGGTAGTACGTTAGCATCCGAGCCTAAGTCCAGAATGATCTGATCCATCTAATAGTCGTTGATCTGTGTCGTTAATCGCATTTCTCGTCCAATGCGCAAATCATGTTTTCCCAATTTCCCGACCACTAGGGGTTCACCTGACTTGCACACTTATTTATCAGCTCTTGTAATCCTTTAACTGCCTTATTGTCAAGTAGCATCTCTGGAAAGGTAGTTAGAATCAAGGGATCCATTTCCGGCTCGGTTTGATCCTTACTACCTGAAGTAGAGACCTCTGCGAAGCTCTTCTTAGCTTCCCTAAATGTCTTCTTCGCGCATTCCAAGTTGAACTCAGGCTGCTTTGTAGGGGTCTTGCGAACCCCTGGGTTTTCCTCGGTTAATTTCCCCTTATCTTCCCTTGTGGTCACGCCAATTCTATGCATCATGTTCACATTGGGGTCTTCCTCACGCGGTTCGGACCTCATCATTTGGACATTCTACGTCGGCGTAGGTTGTGCTGCCCTTTTCTCACGTATTTGCGCTATCAGCCTGGGGCAATCTATCATTTCATGATCGAACTGCTTGCAATAGGGTCACGATATTGTGGTCAGGTTGGTACAATCACGCGCGTAATGCCCTAGTCCTCCACAGTTATAATAGATTAGCTTCCCGCGGCCCCTTCCTGACCCCATTCCTCCTTGTCCTTATCCTCGCCCTTGGAGCCCACCGCGCGTTATCATGGCGGCTGGATCCTGACCTCATGCCTTAGTCTGAATCCTATAGGTAGGTGTTCAATCCATCAACAATTCATAGCTACAGCAGTCTCGTTCATCATGGCCTACCGATCTACAAAAATTGCAAAATAGCTGCTGGGGGGTCTGGTTAAATTTTTGTAGTAGGTGATAGTTGTCTGTGGTGTGCTTTCCTCCCACCTAACAAATCGCGCACCAGAGCGAGGGTGCCGTGCTTAGCCCTGCCTGTGCCTTTGGTCGCAATGGCATTGGTCCCCCCCTGGCCAAATAGTTCTCAAATACCGGACAGTGAACCTTATTGTGGCGCTGGCTTTTACATTTTATACACCACACTTCTTCTCACACTTCTGGCTGGGGCACCTTCTCCTGTTTCAAACTCTGCATCTCCAAGCATAGACTTTGTAGTTACACGTGGATGTGTTGAACTCCTAACCCAGTATCTTGTATCAGAGTCTCATGCAACCTCATGGCTATCTCTAATGTTTCAGATCTTCTGTTGTGACAACGTCGTTCTCAGATGCGGTGTCAAAGATGCCACAAACCATGCGTAGTGGTGCGCATCTGTCAACGTCATGTTAGCCTCACAGATCATACTCTTTAGTCTTTGATCCAGATCCCAAGGGGTTTCACCTGGCAGCATCACGATCTCCTTGAACCCTATGATCGATTGGGTCTCTGATTTTGGCTGGCTAAATTCTTTGTTCATGGCATCCTAGATCTCCGCTATGCCCGCATTTGGATGATCGCTAGAGTGATTTATATACCACGCCAATGCGCGATCCTGCAGCGCGGTTACCAAGATATCCCTTTTAATGTTATCATCTGTAACTCCATGCGCTTCCCACACTGCCCTTATTATGAACAAAAACTGTTCTAGATCTTCACTTCCTACTCCTCTAAACACAGGCTTCTTGATTGCGCTCACCATGTCGACTTTTGGTTTTAGCAACGGAACCATTTGTTGGCTTGTTAGGGCCTAAACCAGGTTCAGAAGTGATTTAGCCAAATAAATCCTGCACTACCGGCCCTTTCGGCAAGACTCCGCGGAGCGAGGACTGAAGCCTCACCCGAGATAGTATGGGGAGGGTGTTGGAACCAGGTTTCCGCACCCTTGGGATGTCTTGATGTGGTCTAGAGGGGTCGCGACCCGATCTGCGCCCTCACGCTGCTCTGCACTACTATCAGACTTCCGCGTAGATCCACTGCAAGGTGCTTCTTAATTATTATTCTTAATGTGTTTATTCTAGATTTTAAGGTCTTTAGCAAGAATTTAACAGCTATAACCAGTGTGCGCACCCATAAATCTTACAGATTTGCATAAACTCATAACATAAGCAGAAACATATAGATCCTAACAGATGCATAAACCAAAATATAAACAGATCTGCAATATTTCATAACCAACTTATCTTTATTAATGTCTTCGTTTCAGTACAATCCACTTCCTGCCCTGCGCACACAGCTGCAAGGGTCCGCGCACACAGTTGCGGACTCTACCAGGCCTCCGTGCACAGCTTCGGAACCTCAATCTCCTACTACGACACAAACTTACAGACTTAGAGCAATCTTGCCTTCACAAACCCATAATACATTCGATCTCTTTTCAAAAGCTACCTCCTACCCTTAGAGCCTTGCTCTATTTATGCATTTCCATGGTCTGCGGACCATGGGTAGGCCGACTCACTTTCTATTATTTTACATTATTTGGGCAGACAACCCTTTGACTCGATTTGTTACATTTCGCACTCCATGCACTTCGCGGAACTTTTACAATATCATTACCCTAAATTATGGGCTTTAAGCCCCAAAACCCTTACGCGAGGCCTCCGCTACCCAAAAATGGGCATTATGAATTTGTGGTGGTGCCATTTGGGCTCACAAATGCTCCAGCCACATTTATGTGTCTAATGAATATTGTCCTTGGCCCATATTTGGACAAGTTTGTGTCAATTTTCATGGATCACATCTTGGTTTACTCTAAGACCAAGGAATAACATGAAGAAAATTTGAGAGTAGTGTTGCAACTATTGAGAGATAAAAATTGCTATGCCAAGCTTAGGAAATATAATTTCTACCAATCACAAGTTTATTATAGTCTCTAAGGGAGTGGAAGTAGATCCGGAGAAGATCAAGTCCATCACGGAATGGCCTACTCGGAATGTTATAAAGGTTAGATCCTTTATGTATTTGTTTGTATATTATCGAAGATTCATTCAAAATTTCTCAAGGATTGGGCATTCACTCACAATTTTTCATAAGAAAGGAGTTAAGTTCCAATGAACATCAAAGTGCACAATCAGTTTTAAACAGTTAGAACACTTGCTCACACATGCGCCAGTATTGAGAATAGATGACTTGGAAAAATATTTTGTGGTTTTCTCAGATGCTTGCAAGGAACGACTTGGTGGAGTCCTAATGCAAGAAGAACACATGAAAATGTGGAGGAACTACCTACTTGGAAGGAAGTTTGTTTTAATTTTAGATCATGGAGGGATGGTATATTTGTTTGATCATCCCAATTTGAACACAAGAAAATCTAGGTGGCTAGCCTGATCAGTTAGTTTGACTTTGAAATAAAGTACATCAAAGGCGAAGAAAACAAAGTAGCACATGCACTTAGTACTAGTAGAAGTCTAAAAGTGGCATGTTTTCCATAAGCACTTATGAAGTGGATATCAAAGAAAGGATCAAAGAAGCATTACTTCAAGATGAGAAATATCATCATGTGAAGGAACGCTTACGGAAAGATCTAGAAGGAGCATTGAGTAAGAATTACTCACTCACATATGATGGTATATTGAATTTAAAATATATATGGTATGTGCCTTGCATGTGTGGCTTGAAGAAACTCATCTCAGATGAATTTAATAAAATACCTTCTTTATGTTATCCTAGTTATTAGAAAGTGATAACATCCATGAAGAAAGCGTATTATTGGCCTAGCATGAGAAAGGTAGTTGATTATATTGTCAGGAGCATAGAATGTCAGCAAGCCAAAATGGATTGTAGGCATCCAACAGGATTACTATAACCAATCCAAATTATTGAGTGGAAGTGGGAGGCCATCTCTATGGAATTCATCATAGGACTACCAAAGACATCTAGACAACATGAAGTTATAATGGCAGTAATGGAAAATTTGAGCGAGGTAGCTCATTTATAACTATCAATTCCACCCACAAGGAAATTGACATTGCTCATATTTTCATGGATGAAGTGTTTAGATTGCATGGTATACCCAAGAACATCATTTCAAATTTGGATGCTAAATTCAACTCAAAGATTGGGAAAGCATTGTTTGTTGGTTTTGGGACATAGTTAACATTTAGCACAACATATTATCCTCAAACAGATGAAAAGAATGGAAGAGTAAATAGAGTCCTAGAAGGCATGATGAGGATGTATGTCATGCATAATCCCAAGAGGTGGGGAGAGTTTATGCCCTTGGTGGAATTTTCCTATAATAATGGGTATAAAAAATCATTGAAGATGAGTCATTTTGTTGCTCTATATGGTATAAAATGTACCACACCAATCAACTGGAATGATCAAGTGAGCAAGGTGGTTCTTGGATTTGATATATTGAAGGAAATGGAGCAAGAAGTAATTACTATAAGGAATAAATTGAACACATCCCAAGATAGAAAAAAGAGTTATGTAAATCAACAAAGGATGCACAAGGAATTCCAATTGGGAGAGCATGTGTATATTCACATCATACCAAGAAGGAGTTCACTAAGAATAGGATCTTGTTCCAAGTTGGCATCAAGGTTTTGAAGAATACATAGCAATTATTGAGAGGGGGGTAAATCAGTAATTGTGTCTTTTGAACCAAATTAAATTATTTTAACAATTTTTAATCTTTTCTTTTGCAATTAGCAGAGTTGTTTATGTGTTCAACATTTAAAAATAAATTCAAATACATACAAACAAGCAAGACATTCAGCACATGTAGACAACAAATATAAGTGGAAACCCACATAGGGAGAAAACCACAAATTTTTGGTTGAAGTGATGTGAAGGTAAGCTCCTACTCCCCTTATTACACCAAAAAAATTTAGGCTTATACCTACAACATCATACTACCTAAAATTTATTTTGCAGCCTATAACTTGCTAGGAAGTTCCTACTTCCTCTTCTACAGGCTCCAACCTACTCTTTTTCAGGCTACTACCTGAAAGGAGACAAAAATCCCCTACTCAAATTACAAATTAACTATGTTGGTTACCTAGTCTTTGTATATGCTTTAAACTCTATTTTTTTCCTCCTTTCAGCTGGTTATCTCCTCTGCTTCTCTTTCTCAATTTTTCTCTACTTATGTTGCTCTTTCTCCTTTTCTCCTTACCCGGCTATTCATGAACTTTCTCTCTCTCATAATTCAATTCTCAAGCATCCCTATCATTCAAAAATTCATCTTTTATATATAAGGTTCCCTGACTATTTGCATTTCATGTATGGATTCGAAGTGAAGGGTTGAAAACTTGGAAATGAAGAGGTGGACTATCAACAACCCGAGAATACAAAGAGGGATTCGAAGTGAAGGGTTGCCTCTTTGTATTCCAGGGTTGTTCATATTCCACCTCTTCATTTCCAAGCTTGAAGCTCGATTTAAGACAAATACACTTCGAATTGTTTACAAATAAAAGAATCATAATCCAACATCGATGATCGCACAAGACAAAGATCATGAGTTTCTTCATTTTTACTACAAGACATGGACATTGGTTACCAAATGCAAACATGGGTTGCAGACACTGATAATAAACTATCAATCTGAGTTTTGGATGCCAATAACCAGGATTTAATCTATGTTCATCCCCTGAATTAGGGGGAAAATACTTTTTTCTAGATCTGTACCAACTTCAAATTTAATGACTTCATACTCCTCTATAGTAATTTTAGTATCAACAACTTGGATATAGGAATTAGATTCTAAGATGGATTCGTATTCATGGATTTCATGGCTAGGATACAATTCAGAATTGAGTGCAGTTCTTGTAAATTCCAATTCATCATATACCATATTGTAAACTGATGATTTTGTCCAATGAAAACATAAAATTCTTCAGACCTTGTTCTCATGTGCCATATATTCATTTTGTTTGTAAGACAAACATCAAAACAATCGACAATAACTAGAGTGAAGATAGACGATTGGGAAAGCCGGACGGGAGAGGAATCGATCGCAGGACGGAAGATGGCCATGGTAGCGTGCCTTCTCTACGCTGGGAATGGAGCCGTCGACGGGGCGATGTTTGGAGGTGACGCGGCAGGGATGGCCATAGGCCCTGGCCTCTGCAGCCTCGGACTCAAGCGCGTGCTGAAGGAGCCACTGAAACCCTATCGATCAACAAGCAAGGGTATGATTACTCGGTCCACTGCTAGGGAAGATCCCAACGCCACTGCCATAGCAGAAATGATTGAAGGATTGAACGAATTGAAGGAAGATTGGAAGGACAAGACCGGGAAGTTGAAGGAGGACAGAGATCGGCAGACAATCTCTGTCTCTCGGCACAGAATTCATCTCTGGGGCGGAGAATCGTCAGGGTTTGGGTCGATCTATGCAGACATAGCCTGTTGGCTGTTTATCAGGCTGCTAACCCCACTGTTGCCCTCTGCATGCAAGAATGGGGGATTGCATGCAGCAGATCCAAACCATCTCTCAATTGCATGGTTCAAAATCCACAGATCCAGGCCGGATCTAAAAGATTGGAGCAAGCTTCAAGACTATACGGCACCCAGTCTTCAGATCGGCGGGAATAGGCACCGAATGATCAGAGGATACGCCTTTCTCGCCATTCAAAAGGCAGATCGACCCAACAAGAGGCAAGATCTGGAAGAACGTATACAGCAAGATCATCTGGCAACCAATATAGACGCTGGTTCAGGTAGAGCTCAGCCAGAACGCAGACATCAGGTAACCAAAAATAGTTTTCAGATTTTTATTAAAACCCCTGAGAAGAAATCTTTTTTAGTATGGGTAAGTGGAGATAGTTCTGTTTCGCTGCTAAAGCAGCAAATTTGTGCTCTGACTAGCTATCCGGGCCAGATCCAACACCTAGTCAGTGGTAGGTGGTCTCTCCAGGACCACAGAACCCTGGGAAGCTACGAGATCAGCCCTAGAGAAACCATTGTCCTGAATCTCAGGCTGAGAGGAGGGGCACCATCTCAAGGACAGCCAAGCAGTTCAGGAGGGGAAAAGGGGAAACCAGTACCCCAGTATAAACCCAAGGGAGCTTCATCATATAAAAACATTCTCCAAGGAAACAGAGAGTCAGGATCCTCCCCAGATCAAGGCGGATATACACCTCGGCCATACATAGTTGAACAGCTAGGGCAAACTCCAGCCCTTAATTTCGACTCCACAGGGCTGGATGACTATGTTAAGTCATATGAATCGCAGGCCCTCATATGCTGATTCAACAGCTTTTGGCCAACACCAACGAATCTATTCCACTGGATCTTCAAAAATTGGACCATGGAATGCGAAATACACTTATGCTCTAAAGGGTTCTTCGTAGTCAGATTCGCATCCAGGGAAGTCAGAGATATAATTATCAATGCAGGGCCTTGGTTCTGGGGAACGGCAGGGCTGTTTATAACCCCATGGTTCACAGACTTCGATCCAAACAAAATGACAGTCACCAAAGTGCTGGTATGGGTTCGTCTTCACAACCTCCCCCTACACTTCTGGAGTGAACGAGTCCTGGAAGGAATCGGGAACAGCATCGGGAAATACATCAAAACAGATATGGAAAGGATTGATGAGAGGATCTTCACTTTCGCACGAATTTGCGTGGAAGTGGATTTAAGTAAAGGTCTGCCTGACAACATAAGGCTGATCTATAAACAACAAAATTGGTTGCAAGCACTAGACTACGAAAATACTGCCTTTAGGTGTAGGCTATGCAGACAAACAGGACACCTGCAAAGCACATGTCCAGAAGCCAAAAAAGTAAACAGCAAAAGAAAGCAGAAAGGGAAGCAGAAGAAAGGATGGTTCTTTTCCCCTCCGATCTCAGAAGATGATGAATCAGAAGCTGAAGAGGAAGATACTACCAAAGAGACAGCTGAGGTCCCCCAAGAAACGGGGAATCAGAAGGAAAACACAACAGATACCAAGGCTTCACAACTCCACCAAAATCAGGCAGAGAAGACAAATGATGAACAGAACATGGGAGGGATTAAGCGGCACCACCAATCAGACACATCAGACTCAGATAAGGAATTAGGCATGCAGAAAGCAGAAACACAGTTAGTCATAGCCTCGATCGAGCCCACTCATGGAGGATGGCGCAAGGTCGAAAAGAAAAAAGGAAGGAAAACCTGAAGCGTGAGTCACACTCACATATGTAATTCAGTTTTTGCCTTCACTTCTCTTCCCTCTCTCCCTCTCTCTTTTCTCCCTTTCTCTCTTTTCTTTTCTCATCATTTTTTGCACGTTACGCCAGTAACGTTGCGTAGGGTGCTATGGCACTCGAGCCCACTGGGCAGCTTACGGAAATGCATCATGCATCTGCAATTGTAACTTTTCATTTTTTAAATAAAAGGTTACAGATTTTTTCCTCGAAAAAAAACATCAAAACAATCAATAACTAGCTTTGAGAACATAGTAATCAACCTTTCACACCATTGTAATCAGTCTTTAGTCTTCATTGAGTCACATTGTAGTCAAACTTTCAATCCACAGTAATCATCCCTTACACATTACATCACATGGATTAGCATTACACATCACATCACTTTAAGAATCCTTGAAACTTCATCACTAAAATCAGCCTTGATTTTTGTCTTCATCATTGAAATAAATCAGCCTTCAACTGACATCCAACCTTCAAAGTCATTTGAAATCAATGCCAATATTACCAACATTCTCCCCCTTTGGCAATGATGGCAACACCATGCTCCTCTCCCTTGTCATCTAGCCCTCCTTCTAGCATCAAATGTTGATGGTGCTTCCAACATACAGGGGGTCTCCCCAATGTGAAGTCCACATGTTTGGTGTAGGAGCCCCATCCTCATATAAGGTCTAGCCACCATTGCAAGTGATTTTAAAGGAACTTGGTTGAAAAACATACACAAGAGATCATGCACATAAATTTAGGGTAACAAGTATGTAAGCTTTGTGTGGCACCAAGTGTAAGGTGTAAAAGGAGCTTCCATGCAAGAGAGATAAGAAATGGGACTCTAATAGAAAATTATTAGTACTATCTTAAGAGAGACACGCGAGAGCAATGAGAAGACTCGTTGATTAACCTACAAATTAGTTCACAAGATAACAATAATCATATAAACACACAATAACACTCATTCAACAAAATGCATAGTTAAAGCAACGAAACAAATCATATCTTAAGTATGCATAACACAACATATACCGCAGTGCAGAAATAGACATGAGCAAAGGTCTCCCGGACCAGATCAATCTCAAAATTGGAGATTTCCATTGGACTCAAACTTTGGATTACGAGAACACAGCCTTTCGCTGCCGAAACTGCCATCATACAGGTCACCTTCAGAGCTCTTGTCCCACGATGCCAGCCCAAAAGAAGAAAGCCAATCCTAAGCAGAAATCCAAAAGCTGGAAGCCTCATGATCCTCCCCCCATGGACGATTTTGATTTCAGCTCCGATGAAGAGGAAGAGAATAAGGAAGGTGTGGCAGCAGCGTCGGAACAGGATCCGCCCTCGACTGGTCCTGTGGATTCGTCCGTCCTACCAGTCTCACAGAAAAGGAATCATGAATCCTCCACCTCAGACTCAGACAAGGAGACCTCTCCGTCAGCTCATCTCAGTTTGCAAATCATGCCAGCTCAGCAAAGTCCTCTTGAGTGGGTCAAAGTTGGTAAAAAGAAAGGGAAAAAATGCCGAATAGTTGATTCTACACATGTTGGGTAGAATCCTCTGTTCTGTTCTTGCTCCTCTGTTCCTCTTGTTTCTTCTTGCTCAGCTCTGCTCTCTTCTCATTCTCTCTTAGGAGCCGAGGTGGATAGCCTATCCTTTTCGGCTGCCTGTGTTCTTGCTTCTCTTGTTTGTAATCTCTTATTGTACCATTCATTCTCTTAATAGAATTAGTTTTTACTCAAAAAAAAAAAAAACAACAACAACAACAACATATACCGCAGACATCTAAAGAATAGTCTTACATTTATGATACATGCATGAAAGAGTGTTGGCTCCATGAGTTTCTGATAATTAATCATTAGAGAAATTTTGAGGTCTAAAATGGGCCTCCTAAGGAATATTATAAATAATAATTGAAATAATAAAATAATATTAGATTACCTCATTAAGTTTTGGAGGGGAAAAAAAAAAAATATATATATATATATATATATATATTCTCAACTCGTATTTTCAACTTATCTCCCTATGATTTTACTCAAATTTCAAGCGAAAGCACTCATTAAATGCAAAATTTAATTTTTCATCCAAGGAATACCAATGTTGCATACCTTCAATTGACCCTACTACACAAAAAATGTGAAATACATTAAAAAATGTGAGTGCAATCACATTTTTTCATGTATTTCAAATTTTTCATGTAGTAGGGTCCATCAAAAGTATGTGACATGGGTACTCCTTGAATGAAAAAATAAATCTTGCATCCAACAAGTGCTCCCTCTTGAAATTTGAGTAAAATCATAGGGAGATAAGTTGAAAATATAAGTTGAAAAAGTAGTTCTTTTTTCTATTTTGAAACTGGGATGTCGAAAATTGCTCCACATTAGACATTTTTATTTCTAGACTAAACCAAGACCAATTGTGAGGAAAATTCTTTTACTCCAAAAATGGTGAATCTTCCCCCATAGTTGACATCATCATATTGAATCCTATTGGTTCTTATAAAGTTTATTTTTGTTGTATACTTTTTTTAGGCCCATTTTTTAGCTCTAAATTTCTCTAATGGAAATATCCAAGTACATTGTTACATTGATGAAACAGTAGCTCCAGTAGTGGAACATGAAGCTACAAATTTCTTCTCTAAAATAATTATTTTCTCCCCTATGCACAACTAGAGAAGCCAAGGCCAAATCTCTAAAATTCCAAGCCCTTTGCTTGAGTTATGAGGGCTTATTTATAACAAATGCTAATGACCTTTGAGCTTCCTCATGACTCTTTGACTTCCACAACCTATGGACTTCTATGTGACTCTTCACATTCCACATGTGTCTCTTAGACTTCTTTTACATTGGACTTATTATTCATAAAAGACAAATTACATCAAAATGGTGGCTATATAGGACAAAACTATAATAAGACAAAACTCCTCATGGGGAAAAGGACAAATTAGTAGCTTGAACATGGAGTTCATTTGTGATTCCGAGTTCCATGCTTTGAACTTTGGTGTGAAAATTTTAACTTTAATTGGAAACTCCACAAAATATCCCATCTTCACCTCCAACGCATCTGATAACATGGATTTTGGAGCTTGATTGTATGTTATTCCACAGCTAGGATAATTTCATGTGAACTTTAGTTGGCCCAATTGAAAATTGTAGAATAGTGTTCTTGTTGATCTCCAAGCCTTCTTGATCTTTTATTTGCTTGATTTTATATAAAACTATTTTATTTCCCGCATGATGACATCCTTACCTCTTATTTCTCCTCTTCAACCCACATAAGGAATTTTATGTTTTTGTGCCAGGGACTCTAAACCACTATGTAGTCGAACATAAGCAGCTCAGGTGTTGGTCGCTTATTCACTAAGGTGGGTGTAATTTTGAATATGGCTTCTTAATTGTTCTTTAGACACCTCAACGTTCAATCTATCTTTACCAACTTTTTAGGAACATCAGGGTACTAGACACCCCAATCCTGCATCAAACCTACAACTTTGCTTATAGCAGGCTTTAAAAGCTTCAGTATTTCTTGAGATTTCTTCTGAATTTGTACTAGGGGTGCCACCACCTCATGTAATAGAATCGTATCATTGTATAGCTACTTCATGGTGTCGTCCATCAGCTTTAATTCTTCAGATATGGCTAACTCTAGTTCCAACGTGTTGATACTAGTAGAAGGCAATTGTTGATTCTTTGCGGCAAGCTGATCAACCTGTTGTTTTGTGGTAGCTACCTCTTTATGCGGTCATGCATTCTCACTCATAAGATACTCTATATTATCTTTCATTGTTGTAGAAAAATCCACATTTGTTGTCGTGACTTCTTAGGGATTTCTCTTGGTATTGGATGCTATTGCATTTTCTGTGGATATGGAAATTGGATGAATAGGATCATTTGGAAAGTAACTTTGCCTTTCTTGTACAATCATCTTCTTTAGTTGGTCGAAGATAAAACTGAACACATCTATAACCATGTCATTAGGTGGAGGAAAAATTCCCATTTCACTAAATGGGAGATGGCCACTGGTGAGAGGAGGTTTCGGCTAAGTGTTGGGTTCATCTGCAATTGGTTCAATGGCATCATCCTCCTCTAATTCTACTTCCATTCCTTGAGCCACTTATTCTTCCTCCATTATCTATGTGGCTTATTCATCATGCACATTCTTCATTTCTTCTTCCTACAACCACTTTTGTGTTTCCCTTCCTCTTCTGCTTTTTGTTATGTCTAAGCAAGTCATCTTGCTTCCACTTATTCTTCTTCTTATTTCTGTAAGCACTCCTCTCTTTTGCACTATTATAGATGCTTTTATAATTCTCCTCCTTTTGTTTCCTCTATTTCTCTACCTCAATTACGCCTTTGCACATCGGATCAGCCTTAAACTTTCTAATGCTCTCTACCACTGGATCATGTTTTAGCCTATTTCTAGGGGCTACAGTATCCACTTTGGTAGTTGCTTCCTGTTGAACATCCTCCATCTGTACATATTGTACTTTTGAAACTTGGGAAGGCCCTACCTCGTCTCCTGACCGATTTTTTCTCATTCATTGTACCAATTCTTGATTTTTTCATATTTTTGAATGGTTATAGGTCCATACGACCAGTTGTATTGTATCTTGTCATAATGTTGTTTGAAAATTTTTCTAGGATAATATCTATGAAAACCTGTCGTTCCAAAATGAAGGCACTTTATTTCTTCAATCTCAACATCAGTCACCCTGAGGCTCTTGAGCTCATAAAGTCCAATCCGTAAAGGAAAAGAGATCCAAGGAGCCTTCTTCCTCCTCTGGAGTTATCCAAACAGTCCATTGTTCAACTGATAGACTAATTCCTGATTTGTCACGCATGCAGGTTTTGTCTCAAAGATCATCTTGTAGACAACTGTAAATAAATGCTCAGCCAACTATCTATATGGTCCTCAAAAACTGGCTTCTGATAACAGTGCAATGAAAGTAAACAGGTAACTTCTCTTAAGGTGTCCAATCCCATTTCATCCCGATGAAGTCATAACGGGCATAGATACCATGCAATAGATAAGCAAACATGTAGAACTTTAGTGCTTGTTTGACTTGTAATGATGTCTTGGCCCGTTGTACATGAAGTTTCAGTTCATCTGATGCAAGATAATTCTTCAAGATTTATAATACCTAGAAGTCTTATCACACATTTACTGAAGGGAGTGGGTTCCCTTAATTATTTATTTATTTTCCTAAGTTTATTTTGAATTTTAAAGAGATTGGAATGTAATTTGATTAATAGGGAATATCTCGTGAGTTGTAGAGATCTTAGGAATGAATGAGTAATCCTAGGAAGAGTGAGGATTTTAGGGATTTGAAATATCTAATTTAGGATTTTATTGAGGGAAAAATGGAGCTGAAAATATAATTTATGAGAAAGTGAGAGAATTGTGGGATCAGAACTGAAATGGTTCATGAATCCTTTTCTTTTATATATTGTAAGCTTTAGAAACATTCGAGAGGTTTTTTTTCAAAAAAGAGTTCTTCCTTTTGGGAAGAGAATTGGAGGTTATCTATAGGTTAGAAAGAGTAGTAGAGGGATTTTATGGAAAAGAACTTAAATAGTCGAACGTGATAGTTTCCTTTGTAAATATTTTATAAAAACCAAAACAGTGTGGTATTGTATATATCTGTGTGACAATCAGGGTTTCTTCACTTGAATAGTTGAATTTGTACACTGGTAGCGAGAGTCTGTGATTATTAATTTCCTAATTGGTATCTTGCTACATCTCTGTAAATTATTCGCATGAATGGTCAAATTTCGGAGGTTTTAGATACCCTGTGAAATGATTGAACTTGTGTTCCTTATGTTTCAAACTCACACGATTTTGTGTTCATTATGTTTTGATTCTGTAATAATCCTTTTCGTGATAGAGGTTTATGTTGGTAACTACCCTTGGCTTGGTGGTTGGATGTTCTGTAAACTCATTTCTGGTTATTGATTAGCCGCAAAGGAATAATTCTGACAGTCTAAAATCTGGTGGATTGAAGATAATCGACAGAAATTGTGTGAATTCGAAGGAGTATTGTGGCCATAGAGTGCAGACTCGAGTCAAGGTAAAAGTGGTGGATGAGAAAGAAATTTGGCAGATTGCTAAAATTGATGGGAATCGTGGGGAAGCAGTGATCGTCCGATCAGAGGAGATCGACGCATATCACGTCAGAACATGCAAGCAAGTTAACATTTTAAACGGACGCGATGTGGTTATTAAAAAGAGTTTAAGGTTTAGAGTGATCACACCGTCCGTTTAATGGGTGATAGGACACATATCGCTTCTGATTAACGTTAGAAATGGACACGATAAGGTCTTATACAACGGGGTTAAAACCTCGTTGAGTTCCAACCATCAAGACCGTTCGTTGGTTGATTGATCAGACGATAATCGCGCATGAACATGTGCGTGGGTTAACAAACCTGGTGTGACCCGATATGTTATCAAAGAGGATTAAATTTTATTTGAATTCTAGTCATACAAGTCAAATGATCGTTTCATTCCGGTTGTGTTTAAGCATACTACATGCGGGAGGAGTCACACGATTGTGTGAGTTGCAATATTGTGAAGGATTTTTGTGAAGGAAACCATGGGCCACCATAATGAAAGAGTCTCACGATAAAAATTAACCATACAATGGGCCCATAACCTGTTGGGTGTGGAGCCTGATTATCTTCTATATTCAAAGGTATCGACACATTGGACCCCAGTTCGAAATGGGGGTGGCAACGCCGCCCGTAAAATATTCGCTGCAGGGGGCGGCAGCGCCCCCGAAGCTAAAAACAGTTGTAAAATTGCCTTGTAAAAGTATAGTAATTTCTAGTCAATCTGGGCCGTTCATTAGGCGGATGATCTAACGGTAGAACTTATGTTTAGTTTAGGGTTTTTGCCCTAGAAGGAAACCCCTCTCTTTGTATGAGGGTGTTGTATTTGAGGTTGTGGGATAGATGTGTATTGTGTGAGCGGGAAATAGAGAGGTGAGACTGTGTGAGAAAACAGAGGATATTACAGCGGATTTGCTGTAGGTTGTGTCTCTTCATTTTGCTGGATAATAGAAAGGAAGGACTAGCTATTCGGGGTGGACGTAGCCCAAACTGGGTGAACCACGTATATCTGTGTCTCTTGTTTTGTGCGTTTTCTGTGCTTATATTTCTGCAATATTTTATGTGTTCCATTGCTCCGTAATATATAATTTTCTAACATAACCCACCGGCCGAGGATCAAGTCGCGAAAGATGCGACTTTGCTGCATCATTTTTGGTATCAGACCCTGACTAATGCTCTGTGGAGTTTGTTTAGAGATTGAATTTTATTCCCAGCAGGTATATAATTTGCATTATAATGGATCTGATATAGAGGGAGAACAGGACACAATGATTCATGCATAGAGGAAACCTGAGATGTTGCAGACAATGAGGACTTCAGCATTTCATCAAAGACAGATTGTGGAAAAGATTTGAGAAAGACAGAATCAGGTAGAGGTTGTGCAGGTTTTAAAATTTCAATGATATATATGAGAATGCAAAGTAACAACAGATGTTCCAGCACGTAGCTATGACAAAGAAGCGAATGAAGAAATTGCAGCAAATGAAGTGAATATGGATGTACTCAGCAAGAAAAGAAATTTAGTTGAAAGAAGAACTGAAGTGCAGACAGTGAAAAGAAAAGCAGCATGTGTATTGCCCAAGCCAATGAAAGGTTAAAGAGATAGATCATTTGAATATCTCTCAAGTATGAGTTATATTTTGATGTCAGTTTCATTTGAATTGTTTTGTATGGAAGAGAGTGATAGCAGTAACACAGCAGACTGTGTAAAAAAAGAGAGCAGTTGTGTTAGTGGCAGTGAACCTAAATATTCCAGCTGAAAGTTGGACAGGGAGGATAGTTAAAGTGTTCTCAAGAGAGGTGAGTTGAGGATATAAGCCTAAAGAGAGCATAAGAGAGTGCTCAAGAGGTTCCAGAGATAGAGAACCAGTGTTTACCAAAAGACCAAGTCCAGAGAGGGGATTGGTGAGGTAAATGACAGCAGGGAGGACTTGTTGTTGCAAGAGGCTTAGTGCAGCTCATAGTGAGTGAGGAACTCATAGAGTGAGATGAGAAAATGACTACTGATAGTCATAGCAGGGGTTCAGAGAGAAGCCACAACAGAAGAAAGAAAGGTGCCAAGGCAAATGGCATATGGAAGCAGTTGACTGATGAAGAATATGAGAGGGAGAAGGCTGAGATAATAGTCCATCTTGAAGTACTGATGGAACTGTTACAGAGGAATGAGAAAGACCAAAGGTATGGTTGGACTATGAAAAGAAAGAAAATAAAATGGAAGCTGTTGCAGAGACAGATAAAGAGGAGAATGTACATCAGATTAAGTGAGGAACTCAGAGCAGCTGAGTTAGAGGTGAAAGATAGTTATTGTAGACCTAAGCAAGAGGTTTACCTTGCTAAGGAAGGAATCATTCATGATTTTCTGAACTGTTGTACAAGTTCGAATCAGCAAAGAGGTGTGATGATTGAGACATAAAAGAAAGAGGAGCCTAGTGTTTTTGAAACTGATGATTTGTGTATGTATGCAGGTAGTGAACAACCTTTAGAAGATATGTTTATGCAAGTTGCTGAAGAAATGAAGTTGTTAGAAGAGATGGTCGTAATAGAACAATTTTTAATTGAACATGTGTTCAAAGACACTGAACATGGACAAATGTTGAAGACTACTAAGGAAGATGAAGATGATGAATCTAGTAAGACTTGGCAAAAATATGTCAGACGGCCTCAAGACAAAAGGAAATTGCAGATTGCAAAAGGAGAAGTAGAAAAGAGGTATGAAGATAATCTTATGACAGGAGAAAACAAGAGTATATGTGCAGTGAAAACACTTGAGGTAATGGGATTATCTCTTCAATTTTTATTCAAAAATTATGAACTTGTATTGATAGTTAATGGACAAGAAATTGTCTTGGAAGGACATAGTGGAACATTAATGGAAAGGACTCTTACTAAAGAGTGTACTATGGAAGATAGTAGAACAGAGATTTATAAAGAGAATTTAGCCCAAGGAGGAACAGTTAGTCTAGAAAAGGCTATGAAGAGGAGAGGAAAGGAGGACAGCCAAGAACTTAAGAATAGGTTGGTAGAGGCTGGTGCACAACAGAAATTTGAAGACAGTGTTATTTGTACAAATTCCAAAAAGAGTAAAGGTGAATGTAATCAACAAACTGAAAATAGACAGGCAATCTCAGAGGATGAAGACAAGGATGCTTTCATGAACTATGCATATGCAGTGAGCAACAAAGGGGTTCAATGGAAGGTGATATTCATGGTGTTGACAGTAATTTTTACTGTTGTAAAAGGGACTCTACAGTGGAATGAAAAATCTATTGTATATGGTGATTTTGTTTCCTGTACAGAAACAAAGAGAATTAGAGATGGCAGATTTTGGTTGAAAAGGAAGGGGCATGGAAAAGGAAACGTAGTGGCTTACAGATTTGTAGGGAAGAAACAGGGAGAATGAAAAGAAGTGTGAAAGGAAGGAAGGCCAAAGAGAATAGTAGAGAATAGAATTCAGAAATTAGACAGAATCCGAAGCAAAATAAAAACAAATAAGAATTTTTCGAGACAAGACAATATGGAGGAGGATATGACAAGTTTGACATGTCATATGTGCATCAAGAGAATGATAAATTAGAGAAATTAAGGAGCAGAGTTAGCGGAAAATGTAGTGTATTTTCTGATTTTGAATTATTAATTGTTGAATGTGGTTTTCAGGATGAAGGACAAACTTCTCTTGGATATATGTTTGCACAAGTAAACATAAAGAATTATGTAAGTTCTAGAATTGCAAAAAATCAGTTTCCTTTATGGAAACAAGAAGATGAGAGTAAGCAACTAGTTGACTCAGAAGTTCAAGATGAAGGAAGGAGAGTTGGCATAGTTCTTAAACAAGTCATTGCAGAAGAGAAAGAAAATTGCAGAGGATGTGAAAGTATAGTCCACAAACAAGATTCAAAGAAGATTTGAATGTCGAGAGTTTGTTTTGAATTTGCAATTGAAAATTGGGATGAACAGTTCAGTTAAATTTAATAGGAATATGGAGGAAATGAACAAGATTCAATAACTAAAATATTTGCAACTAGTGGACAGTATGTGGCTGAAAGGTTATATGTTCTTGTATCAAACAAGAACCAATTTTCTTTTGAGATTGGGAGGATTCTACTCAAGCTATTGGATAGGTGGATGATGAAAACTAAAAAGGTGATGAGCATGAGAAATTTTCAAAGTCAGCAAGTCAAGGAAAGATGGAAGGATATACAGGACAGCATAAAGGAAATGGTTTATAGACAGAAGATGATGTTGGTGATTGAGTCAGAAATCAGAATACACAGCCATGTACAAGACAATGGAAAATATATAAAGTCGGAGCTCAATTCTATTGAGATGATGACAAGACAGCAGCAGACAAAGGAGCATAAATTTATGTTGTTTGAGGAGTTCTTTATGCAGAATATCAGCATCAAAACACTATACAGTGGAGATGATCATGACAGCAGAGCACAAGGACATCCACAATATAGAGTTTGGCATCCAGGAGAAAGAGAGGATGCAACAAAAACACCTGCAATTGGAATTGGTCATATGCAGTTCTGATGCTAATGCAAGTGCATTAGGCCGAGCACGTAAAAATGATAAGTTATTAAAGTCAAGCCAAGAGTCTAGCAAGTGATGGATTGATCACATGCCAAGGCTAGAACATTTTAAATTTTATTTGTGAAAAGTTTTTGATATTTAGTTAAGATTAGTTAGGAATATCTAGCGAAAAGAAATGACTTTATATCTAGTAGGTAGTTAGAGCTAAAGGAAATTGGTTCACATCCGTGAACTCATTTCTTGGACAGTTGCTTTTAGTTTTTAGAGAGAGGAACATTTTCTGGAAGTTTTATTTGGTGTGGGAGAGAGGTACGCTATTATGTTCTCTATGTGAGACTGAAGTTAATGGAGATAGAAATTAATACATCCATGAGATCAATCTATGGGAATTGATCCTCAATCTGTGTGAACTGGATGTAGCATGCGGAGATAATATTGTTTCCATAAAGAAGAGAACCAGAAACAGGTTCACGAATACCATCAATATCTACTGGAGGAGCTGCGATGAAAGCAATAATGAATACAGAGGAATTAGTTGTTAACTGAACAACATTCTTAGACAAGTTTTTTTAATCAGCAAATCGAATTTGTAAGTGTGTGACATAGTTATTTGCATATGCATTTAGGTTTGTGAACCGTAATATTAATATCTAAAGATTGAAACAGATTTGGTCTTTAAATCACTGTGTTGAATGAGGAATTCATGCACTGCATTCTCTCTGTTCTTTACATTTGGATGAGACTAAAATATAGACCTAGAGAACCATATTATAGTTAATCTTTTAATCACAGTTTGCATCAAATCCTGTGTATTGGAAGGAGTCATTTACATTACAGGTTCGAGAATACAAATCACTTGGTATCAAGCCAACAGAAGAAGGGAAATTCGTAACGGAAAATCGTCATCAAACTTGTGGGTCAATTTTTTTATCAAAACAAGATGAAATTCAGAATTCTGCCATCTGAGTTTTATGCAGAGCAGGGTCTATTTGGTAACCCACAAGCGATTTTCCAAAAAGATCGTTGGTTGGGGAGTTCCGAAGTGATCTTTGAATTGTGTTTTTACACACTGCATGATTGGGAAAAAACGACTTGTTGTTCCCTTGTGCCAACGCCTGTGGTTTGCAGAGATAGCAGCCATCAATTTGTGCTTGTTGTTCCCTTGCACCAACGCATGTGGTTTACTGAGATAGTAGCCATCAATTTTTGCTTGTTGTTCCCTTGCATTAACGCCTGTGGTTTGCAGAGATAGCAGCCATCAATTTGTGGTATCGGAGCCTTAACGTTGTTAGTCTTTACAGTATAGAGAGATGAATAGGTGAGCAGGAAGGGCACGAGGTCGAGGAGGTAGACACGTGGGTAATGCAGAACTCCGGAAAGAGATAAGGAGGCTGCAAGTTCGGTTGGAAGCCATGGAAGTAGGGAGACAATGGGATCCTGAAGGTGGAGATGTTAGTGAGGTCGGAGAGGAACTTGAAGAAGGAGCAGCACCTGTTGAAGAAGTTGTTGAGATTAAGTTTTTGAGAGCGGTATTGGGCTCAAGTTCAATACCAAAGCCTGAAATCTCTATTTACGATGGCAGTTTGAAAGATGAGAATCTAATAGATTGGATTAGTGAGATGGACAAGTATTTGAGTCTGAGGAAATTGGTGAGGATAAGAGAGTCACGTTTGTTGTGACAAGGTTGAAAGGCCATGCTACATTATGGTGGGACAATGTACAGGCTGAAAGAAGGAAGGACAAACCATTGATCAAGATCTGGGATAGACTAGTGGCAAAGATGAAGAGTAATTTCTTGCCAAAGGATTACCAGCTAACTCTTTAAAAACAGATGCAAAATCTTAAACAAAAGATCATGACAGTGAGGGACTACACCGAAGAGTTTTACAAGGTGAATTTGAGAGCAGGGTATGTAGAAGATACCCCGAAGAAGACAGCAAGGTATATCAATGATTTGAGGTTAGATATCCAAGATGAAATCAACATACTTTCTCCAAGGACAGTAGAGGAAGCATATCAGTGCGTCTTGAAGGCAGAAGAAAAGATAGCTAGGAAGCAAAGCTCTAGTAGAGGACGTGGTTTTTCCAAATGGAAAGGACAGACAAATGGAAGAGGGAAGTTTCCTGCACAAAAGAATGATGAAGGCAACTCAAATCAGCAAGGGAAGTCAGAGAAATAAGGTGGAAGCAGAGGAGGAAGACCTTACCAGAGAGGTAGAGGTAGAGGAAGACGCAGAGAGATTGTCTACCGGTGTTACAGATGTAACAAATTGGGTCATCGATCTTTTGAACGTCCGAAGAATGACAATATGGGACAGCGAGGTGCATACATAGCTCAAACTGAAGCAGTAGAGGCACAAGTACCTGAGGTAGAAAATGTGCCAGAGACTGGAGAGGTGTTGATGATGCACAAAGTCCTATTAAAACCAGCAAAGGAGATTGTTGAACCAGTCCAAAGGAAATCCTTATTCAAGACAATGTGTAAGGCAAAAGGCAAATGCTGCAAATTGGTGATTGACAGCGGAAGTACAGAAATCTAGTAACCCAAGAAATGGTGGAAATTTAGGATTTAAAAAGATTAAGCACCCCACACCTTATAAGGTATCGTGGTTGCAAAAAGAACACCAATTGTTGGTTCATGAAAAAAGTGAAGTTGAGTTTTAGATAGGCAGGTATAAGGACAAGGTGCTCTATGACAAAATGCCAATGGATGCTTGTCACATTCTTTTGGGTCACCCATGGCAATTTGATAAGAAGGTGACACATGATGGAGAGAGAAATTTTTATAAGTTCGAAAAGGATGGCATCAAGCACACTCTTGTACCATTGAAAGAGGAAGGTACAGCTGAAACAAGCAGCCCAAAAGCACTACTGCTTAGTGGAAAGGAATTTCTACAACAGATGGAAGAAGAAGAAATAAGCTATGCAGTGGTTTGGAAGCCAAAGGTAGTACTTTTGCACACTGAAATTGTAGATTTACCTATTGAAGTTCAAGAGTTGTTGCATGAGTTTCATGATATTGTAGTTGATGAATTGCCAAGTGAGTTTCCACCCAAAAGAAGCATCACTCGTCACATGGACTTAATACTGGGAGCAAGTCTTCCAAATAAGGTTGCATATCGAATGACACCCAAAGAGAACCAGGAAGTGAGGAAGCAAGTCCAAGAATTGTTGGACAAAGGACTAATAAGAAAAAGTTTGAGTTTGTGTGTCATACCTACAATACTAAGTCCAAAGAAGGGTGGAGAATGGAGAATGTGCACTAACTCTAGAGAAATCAACAAGATTACCATTCGTTATAAGTTTCCATTGCCAGGGATGGATGATATGATGGATTGCTTGGGTGGGGCAACTTACTTCTCAAATATTGACCTAAAAAGTGGTTATCATCAAATTCGGATCAGACAACTTTCAAGACCAATGGAGGCTTGTACGAGTGGATGGTCATGCCATTTGGCTTGTCAAATGCACCCAATACTTTTATGCGAGTGATGAATGAAGTCTTGAAGGAGTTCATTGGTAAGTTTGTCATTGTTTACTTGAATGACATTTTAATTTTCAGTCAAACTAAAAAAGAGCACTTGAGACATTTGAAGTATGTTTTAGAGAGATTGCAACAAGAAAATCTATTGATTAACGTGAAGAAGTGTTCTTTTATGAAGAGTGAGCTTGTATACTTGGGTTTTGTCATTTCTAAGGATGGCTTGAAAATGGATCCGGAGAAGATAGAAGCGATTGTAAATTGGCCCTCACCTAAGAACATTTTTTAGATGAGAAGTTTTCATGGCTTAGCCAGCTTCTACAGAAAATTTATCAAGAATTTTAGTGGAATTTGTGCACCTGTCATTGACACCATCAAGAAGAATAGGTAGCCATTTTATTAGATAGCAACAGCCATAAAAAAAAAAAAAAAATCAACTATTGAAGAAGAAGATCACTGAGAAGCTGACGTTGAAGTTGCCAGACTTCAATCGGCCCTTTCAAGTGAGATGTGATGCTAGTGGGACAGCCATTGGAGTTGTATTGAGCCAAGAAAATAAGCCCGTTGCATATTTCAGCGAGAAGTTAAATGAGTCAAAACAGAAATAATCTTCCCACGACAAAGAATGTTACGTGGTGGTTCAAGCTTTGAAGCATTGGAGACATTACTTGATGCCTAAGGATTTTGTTTTATACACAGATAATTATGCATTACAATACATTATGCAGCAACATAAGTTAAATCATAAACATGCAAAGTGGGTGGAGTTCCTTCAAAATTTCACTTTTGTTTTGAAGCACATTAGTGGGAAGGCAAATAAGGTTGTTGATGCCTTGAGTAGGAGATGCTTAATCATGCACGAAAGTGAAATATAAATTTTAGGCTTTGATTATTTGAAGGACTTATATGACATTGATGTTGATTTTAAAAAAGCTTTTGCAGTGTGTAAAAATCCAGTCAATAGGGACAGCAGTCCATGGAAAGAGTTTATGTTGCATAATGGCGGGTTGGTTGGACACTTTGGTGTTGAGAAAACACTTGGGCAACTGAGTCACTTCTATTTTTTGCCTAAGATGAAGGTAGGTGTACAAAGGTACGTGAGTAAGTGTAGGGTGTGTCAACATGTGAAAGGGAGAAATCGGAATGTTGGACTATACATGCCATTACCCATTCCCAATAGACCTTGGGATTCGGTGAGTATGGACTTTGTTTTGGGTTTACCGAGAACTCAACGAGGTAATAATTCAATCCTTGTAGTTGTGGACAGATTTACTAAGATGGCTCATTTCATTCTGTGTTCCAAAACTAGTGATGCTACCCATGTGGCTAATTTGTTTTTTGATGAGATTATTCGGTTGCATGGTTTGCCAAAAAGTATAATCTCTGACAGGGACACAAGATTCACCAGACATTTCTGGAGGACCTTGTGGAAGAAACTTGGCACTAAGCTAAATTTTAGTTGAGCCTATCATCCACAATCTAATGGGAAAACAGAGGTTGTAAACATGAGTTTGAATAATTTGTTGAGGATTTTAGTAGGTGACCGACCAAAGCAATGGAATCATGTGCTAGCCCAGGCTAAGTTTGCCTATAATGACTCACCAAATAGGAGCACAGGAAAAAGTCCATTTCAGATCTTGTATAGCATGCATCCGAGGGGAATTTGTGAGCTAAGAGACTTGGGAAAGCTTGAACATGAAAGTGTTGATGGAGAGGATTTTGCAACAGTCATGAGTGAGCTGCATGAGCAAGTAAAACAAAGATTACAAGATATGAGCAACGAGCAAATTTACACAGGAAAGAGGTAAACTTTGAAGTGGGGGATGTGGTCCTAGCTCACCTAAGAAAAGAAAGGTTTCCAAGGGGAGAATACAACAAATTGAAAATGAAGAAGGTAGGACCTTGTAAGATCCTCCGCAAATTTTCAGCAAATGCTTATGAGCAGATTTGTATCCCTACACAGTTGGCGATGCAAATCAAGCTTCTGGGAACCTTGACCAGGATGAAGGAAAGGACAACAGTGGTTGAAACAAATGCCTCTGGAAAAGATTTTAGAGGCTGAACAGATTTTGGATACACGTGTTGCCAAGAAGACCAAAAGGAAAGAATACTTGTAATATCTTGTGAAGTGGAAAGAGCGTCCAATGGAAGACTCTACTTGGATGGATGAAGCAGGAGCTCATAAAAATTCTTTCTTTAGGTGCATTAGGTCAAGCACGTAAAAATGATAAGTTATTAAAGTCATGCCAAGAGCCTAGCAATGTGATGGATTGATCACATGCCAAGACTAGAACATTTTAAAGTTTAGTTGTGAAAAGTTTTTGATATTTAGTTAAGATTAGTTAGGAACATCTAGTTAAAAGAAATGATTTTATAGCTAGTAGGTAGTTAGAGCTAAGAGTAATTGGTTCACATCCGTGGACTCATTTCTTGGACAGTTGCTTTTAGATTTTAAAGAGAGGAACATTTTTTGGTGTGGGAGAGAGGTACGTTGTTTTGTTCTCTGTGTGAGATTGAAGTCAATGGAGATGGAAATTAATACATCCATGAGATCAATATGTGGGAATTGATCCTCGATCTGTGTGAATCTATGTGAACTAGATGTAGCATGTGGAGTTAGTTGTTAACTAAACAACATTCTTAGGCAAGGGTTTTTTTTAATCAGCGAATCAAATTTGTAAGTGTGTGTGAGATAGTTGTTTGCATATGCATTTGTGAAGTTTGTGAATTTTAATAATAATATCTAAAGATTGAAACTGATTTGGTCATTAAACCACTACGTTTAACAAAGAATTCATGCATTGCATTCTCTCTGTTCTTTACATTTGGATGAGACTAAAATATAGACCTAGAGAACCATATTACAGTTAAATCTTTTAATCACAGTTTGCATCAAATCTTGTGTATTGAAAGGAGTCATTTACATTACAAGTTCGAGAATACAAATCACTCCGTATCAAGCCAACAGAATAATGGAAATTCGTAAGGGAAATTCGTCATCAAACTTGCAGGTCAATTTTTTATCAAAGGAAGACGAAATTTGAAATTTCGCCATCTGGGTTTTGTTCAGAGTAGGGTCTATTTGGTAACAAGTATGCGGTTGTCCAAAAAGATCCTTTGTTGGGGAGTTCCGAATTGATCTTTGAACTGTGTTTTTACAAACTACGTGACTAGGAAAAAAAGACTTGCTATTCCCTTGCGCCAACGCCTGTGGTTTGCAGAGATAGCAGCCATCAATTTGTGCTTGTTGTTCCCTTGCACCAACGCCTATGGTTTGCAGAGATAGCAACCATCAATTTGTGCTTGTTGTTCCCTTGCACCAACCCTTGTGGTTTGCAGAGATAGCAACCATCAAGTTTCAGGACTCAATCATGGTTAACACATTTGCAACCTTTTAGAAGGAATTTCGACACATGAGTTTTGTACCCAAGGGTGTCAAACCTATTCTAGGACATTCATATCGCACCCAAGTCGTACATGTGAGTTGTCATCACCAAAATATTGTTACAAGTTTAAAAAAAAATGGAATGCCAACTTTGGGCATGATTTCTGAGGCGGTGAAGGTGAATCTGAATATTTCGATACATGGGTTTTTTTCCCAGCATAGTAATTTAGTTAAGCCTCGAACCGTTCATAGAAATTCATCATGGTTTGGAAGATATGCATGTTTCTTTTACCCCAACTTGTAAAAAAATGCATAATTTTCTCAAATTTCCAAATCATGCCCGAATTTCAGGAAAATATAAAATCAACCATTCAAAATGTATGGGGAACGAATATCAACTATTTTGAAAGCATGGGAATCATCTTGTTATGTATCATTTGTATTTTAGGGAAGGAAATCACCCAATCTTATCTTCCAAAAATCATTATTGTCGTCTTGGATGTCTTTAATAGTTAAACAATTCAGAGATTGGGGGATTAGTTTTGATCCACCCAAAGCTCTCTTTGTACAAATATTCAAGATAGATCAAAGCTATGGATATTTGTACTAAGTTTTAGCATAAGTAGCAGATTGACTAAAACAAATGATATCATGGCATGTACAACCAATAAACATATGCTTGATTGTCACTATTACCAGGTTAAGTGACATATCATCATCATCATCAACCCAAACTCATAGTCATAAATATCCATGAACTTGGCCAATCAATTTATAACAGTACCATAGTACCTCTAATAACAAGTACAAATCAATAATGAGCCTTTTTTGCAATATTATTCGTCATACTCTAGTGACAAGACTAGCATCCACACCCATATATTGACCAACATTTTACACAAATCTCAGATTAACTACTACTACAATAGCCATTATTTTGTTATCACTATTAGAATTCACTGTGTTGCCAAACTTTCACTTGGTGAGTAGCCCAAAGACAATCGAACAAACAAAACTCTCATACTTGCATCGACAACACAATGTTAGTACATAGTCAAATACAAACCATGTCTCAACAACCCCTCTCATATACATGTCTTTGTCATAGGTTGATTTCATGCACACTATTAAACCACTGAATATATACAAAAGGTACATGTTGTCAAACTCATAAGCCACATTCATGTCTTTGACTTCGAATCAAGCTCATAACTCAGCATTAATTAGCTTCTTGATTGCATGTCTTAGTCATCCCTAGACATGCCTAAAACCAAGCCCTAAACATTATTCTCACAAACTAGGATAATGTGGCCTCTGACCAGTGCTCTTGCAATCTGAGACAACCTTAACAAGGCCCTATATAAGATTTCAATTCGTGGTATGAATACTCCTTTTGCTGCCCAAACAATGCTACAAACTCAGCTCATGTAGGCTCAAAAAAGACAAGTCAACCCCACCATGAAATGGTATGTCCCTTGGTCAAATTCAACCCCATTTAACAAGTATATATACATAATGTGACATCCTCATTTTGATCATTCACCATCACATCTTCTCTCCTTTAGAGTAGTCGCATGTGTAACAGAAATAGACCAAATTGACTAAAATTTGATGGAGTTTGAGTTTGACCATTGACCATAATTGACCGCAATATGGATATGACCACAAGATCAAGCTTGACAAGAAGTCAAAAATTGATTGTTTGACCAATGTTGACTTTTGTATTTTTCTAGTTGGTTTGACCAATGTTGACTTATTAGAAATTAACCAAGTTTGTCTAGTACTAGGACTTGGATATTGGCACAGATTTCTAGACAATTTGGATTTGTAAACCTTATTGAAGAATAATTTCTCCTAGAAGAAAAGTTGATGGGTTTTCTCCTAAGGTTGGGTTTCCCAAAGTTAAAATTGTCATCTCTATTTGTGCATGGCTATCTCTTTATTATCTTACTATTTTCGTTGCATTTATTGTTGATATTTTCTATGTATACTTGCTCAATGATATGAATGGCATGAGATATATTGTTTAAAGATCATTAGGTAGTAATTACGAAATCAAAAAAATTGGTTTCTATTGTACATCTTGTAGAAAATTCAACTTTCTCTAACCCTTACCCCCTCAAAGTTTATACCTAGGGTATTCATTTTTCCTAAGGGTGTTTTTGCACAAGTCATGATAGTTATTTTTCAATGATCCCCAACCATGGTTTCTTCCATGCAAAATAATAAGCAATTTTCCAAGGATTTGCAACTAATTACCTTCTGGAGACTCCTATCACTTGGTATGTTGCTTTGTGAAGTCATTCCACAATCTATCCTGATAGCAGATTATCACTATATTGACCTACTAATCTCATGTGACTTCACCAAGACGCAAATGAATTTGCAGAGTTGGTCAATCCCTACCTTCTAGCACCCTTCTCCGTAGGATTCTCGTCCTTGTCCTACGCTTTAATGTTGCTTCTTGTTGACTTACCACTTTTCAAGAATTGCAAACACTAGATCCATCTGAGGTCTCCTCACCAAATATACACTCCTAAGTCATCACACCCACACAAATTATCTAGGTATGTGAGGCCCCTTTCTCCTTTATCTAAATTGTCACAATGAGGTCAACGAATCCACGACCACCCCTATTTTGAGATTTGCATCATCAATAGCATCTAAGGTACCATTGCCTCTCTTTTGCCACTATAACTCTCTCTGCAATAACTCTCTTTGTCATTCCCTTGCTTTTTTGTTGTTCATTATCAATCAATACCAATTATTAAAAATTAACCAAAGAGAAACAAATTTACAGAGAGGATTATTAAACCAACTAGCAACAATCATAACATACAAACATTAACACCATGTTTAGCCTAAGAAAACCACAACTTCAGGGGAAAATCCAACTAATAGAGTCGACACACTAAAATAGAATTTTGACCTACCCTTTTAAAGCCTTCATTACATGAATTCCATGGACATAAAACCATGGGTACATTAAACCATGTGCCCAAAACCACTACCATTTGACCTAGTCAACTTTAACTATTTTCAGGTGTCAAGTTTACCCAACAAGCTAGAGCAACTGCGAGTGCAAATAAGGGTGTGCAATACTTAGGTGAGGGGTTGATATAGGATGTGAGCCTCTAAGTTGGAGGCTACTAGGGTTTGGCATGAATGTCTTGAGGGTAACTGGAGACTCCTTTCGTGCAACAAGAACACATGGAGTCACAAGAATATGGACTTCCCTAGCTAGCCAAGTTGGTCACACTAAAGGTCGTGGCACAATTCAAGGGACTACAAGTGCAAAGAAGGGTGTGCACTACTTAGATAAGGGGTTGCTCATGTATGTGAGCTTGTAGGTTGGAAGTTGTTGGGATTTGTTACCTTGACCCTATTTACTAATGGTATTAAACATGTACTATGAGCAACATGGTCTATGGATGGGTGGAATGTCCTAAGTCTACATCTAGTTAGTGTCCAAAAAAATTTACATATTTTCCTTCCAAAATAATTTATTTACGCTGCAATAATATGTCTTTATATGAATTGCATTAAGTTTTCAATTTGTGATTGTCCTTTACACAAATATATGTTTATTTATGAGTTATGGCATTTTAGAGTGCATTCAAACATGCATATCACCCATACAATAATTAAAAACAAAAGGAAAATTCCCAAGAAAAACGAAAGGAAAATAACAAAGAAAACAATTGACAATGATAACAAGCAAAGCAATATTCCTTAGCAATTGTTTGGGGCATTGTTTTCAAACACCACCTTATGAAAATTCATCAAGGGTCATCTAGATGAAAACCAATTTTGTTTATCCTTTCAATTGACCGAGGGAATTGAAGATGATTGTAAGACTAAAGTTTTCAAAAACAACATACACAAATTTCCAAATGGGCACACAAATTACAAAATGAGCAAAGAATGATTATTATCAAACTTAAAGTTTTAACAAAAGAAACAAAAACAAATATACAAATTGGCATCAAATTTGATAAATGAGCAATCATAGTCTATAGAAAGCAAGCATAAACATAGACAAATATGACATATGAGCATCAAAATTTGCCAAATGGGCAACCACATTTTGTAGATAACAAACATAACAAAAACAAACATGCCAAATGGGAAATCTTAGCTTATAGATGCTAGCCTATAACAAAATTAGGGTTCAATGTCTTGCAATTAAATCATATACAATATATAGGATTGGAATTCTAAATGAGAATATTATTGTAGACATTATGTCCACATGGATGTCATTTGACCTAATAAAGGGCAAGCAAATCCTTCTCCAACTTGGTATTTGGTTGAGTTGTTAGGCATTTTCAAGGATGTATCATACTTGTACCCAATTCACTTCTCTTGTTTTGCTCATTAGTTTGGAGTTCACCATCAAATTTTAGTGGTTACTTGCCATTATTTATTAAAGCTGAACTCAAGCATTTCAACATGAAGACTTTAATTCAAAATAAGAAATAAATATCACAATGAGGATATTATGTTGCACTTCTTTGGGATTAGATATGAAAATCTTATTAAAAAAATTAGCCTTATTTAAATTTAATTTGAAAAACAAAAATACAATTACAAATAATTGCAAAAGATATCCCTTAAAAGGGAACAAGACTAAAGAATAAAAAGTTTAGCAATATGACTACAAATAACTAATAAGTCACAAATACCAAGTGGTCAATAGACATTTAATAAGTTATAATATAGGCTTGGAGTAAAGACAAGAAAAGCAGTGCTAAATTCAGCTTATAAGGCTATCTCAAATACTCTAAGCAACCCCAATATTAAATGATGGATTTCTAAAATCAAGAGGTGGAACCTTGTTCTCAAGCTTAGGACCTTTTTGTAGCTGGTCCTAAAAAATAAAATTCTGATTTGGGAGAACCTGCAGAAAAGAGATTTCAACGAGTCATTGTTTGAGACTTTCTAGAGAGTAGATCATCTCTTCCTTGACTATAAGATGGCTAAGGATTTATGGAAGAATGTGTTGTTTGTGATCAAAATATCTTTCAAGGACTACCTGCAATTTTGGATTTAAGAAAGAAACATTTGCAAATCCTTTCAATGTTTCTTGCATAGGGCCTTTGGAAAGTACCTAATAAGGTAATTTTTAAAGGCTTCTCCCACAATCAATTTCAAATAGCTGCTAGGCATTTAATACTGCACAAACTTCACACTGAAAACAAATTAACACCTTCAAAAGTAGCTGTTCCCCTATGGTCTAATCAATGTCCTTCATGTTACTTTATTTGATGATGCCCTTTCAAAGAGATCAATGTGGCAGTGGATTTGTCTTTAAATTTTCTAATAATCTTTTTTCTAAAAACCAACCCAAAGATTAAGCAAAAGGCCAACACCAAAGCAAATGTCATTGCTTCATCGGATTAATACACTTTTTTGAACTGGTATTTTAATGCTTCCTAAATAGACTTTCAGAACTAGCAAATGAAATATGAAATACAACCATTTAATTTCAATACTCTGATTTTTATATTCTGACTTTTACTGGGGTTTATAAAAAACAATATTCTGACTTTTACTAAGGCCCAGAATAAGTTAAATAAGTTTATAAAAAACACAGGCTTCACTCCCCAAATATGCTACTTTGAACTGGTATTTTAATTTTTCCAAAACAGATTTGCAGAATTGGTAAATGAAATATGGTAAATGAAATATGAAAGGTAACAATTTAATTTTAATATTCTAATTTTAAAATGAATAGCATTAATTGGTTCAAAACATCAACTAAATTTTATATAATTAATCCAAAAAAAACTTGCTCTATACTCTTTTGTTTTAATAGAAAAGACAGAATTTTTTCCTCTGAGAAAAAAAATGATGGTTTGTTACAAAAAACACTCACAAAAATACAAACAAGTTTGACTAAAACATATGCAAACAAGTTTGACTAAAACATATGCACCAGTTTTAGCTATAGAATTGGGAAGCACAGTTACAAAAGCCCTCAAAATACAAACAAGTTTGACTAATACATATGCACCAGTTTTAGCGAAAGAGTTGGGAAGCACATAGAATGGAATTACTAAACGATGGAAAAGAGTACCCAATAAGCCTCAATGTCCGAAACAACAAATCTAGAAATAGAAAATAGGGAAGGACAAATTTGACAAAAAAACAGGGTGGTGTGAAAACACACCATTGATGTTATTACTGATATCAAAGGAACATTAAGCCCTCTCTCCCCGAATACGACGAGCAAGCTGGATATCTTTGGGCATGATGGTGACCCTCTTGGCATGAATGGCGCAGAGGTTGGTATCCTCAAAGAGGCCAACAAGATAGGCCTCCGCTGCTTCTTGCAGAGCCGCCACAGCAGAAGACTGAAATCTCAGATCCGTCTTGAAGTCCTGTGCAATCTCTCTGACAAGACGCTGGAAGGGCAACTTCCTTATAAGAAGCTCGGTACTCTTCTGGTACTTTCGAATCTCACGGAGGGCAACAGTGCCCGGCCTGAATCTGTGAGGCTTCTTTACTCCGCCAGTGGCCGGTGCGGATTTCCTCGCAGCCTTTGTTGCAAGCTGCTTCCTCGGCGCCTTCCCGCCGGTGGATTTACGGGCAGTCTGCTTCGTTCGCGCCATCCTTACCCCTTTTCTCTCTTCTGCTCTGTTCTATTCTGCAACTTCTTGAACCAAGATAGTCAGACACACAATGCCAATATCCCTTCCTCGTTTACCCTTTTATAGAAAACTTCTTCCCAAATTTTTGAAAAATTTCGACTCGCGCTATTTCGAACAAATCACGACCGTCCGATTTTCTCCACTAATCGACGTCTCCTACACCTCTTCCGCCCCTCATCACACGGATCGATCCCCAACATTGTTATTTAAATATAATAAAATACATTGCTCACTAAACATTGCACACAGTGATACCTCTCCTCATAATTACAATTATTTATTTATTTGTGAGACCATACATGGTATTATGGTATTTAGAATTACAATTATGCTTAAAACCCAACCTCCCTCTCTCAATTTTAAAAGTTTTAAAAGTGTTAAGTATTCATTCTATACCACTATCAAGTGGATTGGTTACCTCAAGGCTACTGATTAATCGTTATAAGTTTGTTCTTTTTCAACATAGGAGAAGACCAACTTTGCAAGGACTCTCACATAACATGAAATTATCTAATAACCTTATTAAAACACTGGTCAATAGTATGTTGATAAGATAGGAGAATAATTAGTGACTTTGTGTTTGTGTTGTATATGGATTCACCTTGAAATTTTAGTAACTACTATAGGTGGGTAACATATATCTGCCTTTAGTAAATCTTTTGGACTCTTTTAAAATTTATTGGGAAAAAAGAATCGATAATTTATGCAACTTATAGGAGATTGAAGATAAAGTATGTTTCCTTCTAAGATGCCCAAGTTTATAAAGTACTGTTAGATGCGCTTATATTGATATCTATAATCACTACTTGGTTGATGAAATCTTAAACCAGGACAACAAAACTAGGTGTAAAAATTTTCTTGCGAATTTAAACTCACATCAAAAGAACTATCTAAATAAATAATTTTAGGCTATTGACTCCTTAGTTTCCTTTGTTCACTCTCTTTTTTTTGGATACTACAAACCAAGTTAGTCTAAACAATGTTTAAAGTCATCGTCTTTTTCTTCTTCATCATCATCATACCTAAACAAAAATTTACAAGCATGAACTTGCATAAAACCAATGTTTGGTTACACCAAGTGGAAGATCTAAAAGGATTTTCTTATTAAATATAGCTTCATCGTGTTTCTTTTATAGAACGAAAATAATTTCAATGCAAAGAAACATCCAAACACGCTAAATTCTATAGACCATGAATGACAATCTCTTGAAATAATTTCCTTCAAAAATATGTAAGTCATTAGATATTAATCACATAGTGACTTTACTTAAGCCTATGTAAAGTTGGCATTAAGACAACAAAAAAAAGGTGTTTTATGATTTCCCCTATACCATAGTGGGGACGATGTGGATATGAACCCCCATATAAGTGAGACTTTTGTTTATAGTTGAACCACCCATAACTATTGACCAAGTGAAGAAAACTTTCTTGACTTTTAATACTGACTTCCAAATGCTTCATACCTGTTAGAGCCAAGTCTTATGTTGACTATTGACCAAATAAAGCAAACCTTCTTGCCTTCTAATATTGTCTTCCAAATGCTTCATACCCATAAGAGTCAAGTCTTTTGCTTGGACTTGAGTCATAAACTTTTATCAAGAATTGACTTAGAGAGAAGCCACATCCACCTCACTTCCAGCCACATCTACATCAACCTCGCATCTAGCCTTGCTAGTGGTTGTGAGGGTATTAAAGGCTAAGCTTCAAAATAAGGTTGTCTAGGAAGAGATCAAAGGCCCTTCTACTATTTTTTGTCAAGGAAAGAGCTCGACTAAATGTTATGTTTGAGTAAAAAATTCCAAGTTTTCTTTCACTTCATAGGTTGAAACTATGTATTTAGCACATAATGATTGATTTTAAATATGCATTTTGATGATGCACAACTTTCACTAATAACTTCACATGTAACACAATTCCCAAATAACTTTATGAAATCCCTTGCCTCCAAAATCGTTATCCCACAAAAGTTCTTGTAAGCCTTTCCTAGCCTTTTGAGGTTTTCTAAATTTCATCCAGCACAATGAATAATATGCATGGTTGGTAATGAAGACATTGGTGTAAATATGAACCTTAGCTAGTAAGGCTAGAGGATTTATGAATTTATATTTTTTTTCTTAACCCTGGTACTATTGCTTCGCAAAATTCTATGGGAGAATCATGGAAAATCAAAGGAGATCCTGAGAAATCTAAATGCTTAGCCAATTTGAATCCATGACCAGCCTTGGCATACTAGCCAACTAGGGATTATGAAAATCCTGATAACATTTTTTTTAGCCATTGGACATTGGGGCCAAATGTTATAGGTAACAGGTTTTCCATTGTAATTTTCCACCAAGTTTATGTTTGTAAGGTTGTAAGGAAACAATCATCTATAATGTGATCAATCACCATTTGCTCCACTTCGTGTTCTAAAAGGGAAGTATCATTAATGAGCCCTGATCCTACCTTTTACACAACAAATTTTCCAAATATTTAACACCCATCATATATGAGGTAAGTGATAAGAAGAAACCTTGCGAAATAAACCAAAATTGGCCTTAAATTTACATGTGTTTAAGGACAAACAAGAAAAATCCTCAACAAATAATATATCGATTACTTCCATAAAGAAAGAACTAAGCCTGATCCTTTCAACATTTCTAAAATTAAATTTCATTCCACGTGATCATAAACCTTCTTGGATGATGATTAAAGTATTCAAACCCCAAGTTTGAACACATTCCATCCCTTCCCACACATCAATAACATTACCAAGAATAATTTAGCACATATATGAAAGTAACTTTTTATTTCTATCTTCTATTGCTTCTAGTTCTAAATATCCCTACTCGCACTTAAATATTTCACTTGGAGTAGGCAACCTATATCATATCTAGTGGTTTAATCCATTTTCAATTTCATTGGTTGTGGACACACTTATCCTAATGATTACATGTTCATTATTTATTTATTTATTTAGAATAAATTGTAATATTATTTTATACATAATGAAATTATGTTTAATAGGTATTATAAATCATTTCAACAGAATCCTCATTGTGATTTTCTTATAGTATCCATTGAGGTATTCTTTATCAACAAACAACTCAAAAGTATCATCCTTCTCCTCACTGAGAGAGAGATAAATGTCTATGCACTCATTTGCATCATAAACCAATAAAAATATATAGTTGGGTGATTGTAAATATAAGTTTAAAAGAAAATCGCATAGATATCCTCTAAACCATATTGATAGCATAATTGAAGGACTAAGAATTTAGACTATATTACAAAGATTGATGCACAAATTCAAAAACATTACATCTACCTCTTCCTAGATCATCCATGTACCATAATCTAAACACAAGCCCTCCTTTGATAAACCATATGCCATACCTTTTCTTTCTTTTAAAATAAGTGAAATGAAATATTATCAAGTGTTGATTATGTTGATAATCTCCTCAAAATTTGGACGCAAAAGAAAATTTCACAATTAGGAGATCCCTTCATCGACTTTATCACCACGATAGAATCCCCCAGTACCTAAGCTTAATGAACCACATTTTCTATAAGGGAAAGTTATAATCTCAACATAATTATTTGAACCTTGGCCTTCAACTACTTTAAACGTCATCCAATGAGAATCTAACAAATGAATATATCAAGTTACTTCACATATTTGAGGATCTTCCTGAGCCACTCCATAAAAATATAACCATTTTTCCAACTTGTCAGTGACCTCTGCAATAATCTACCTTATAGGTTTTTCATCATTTAATTAGGAAAATTTGTTAGTAATATTCAAACCTCTCTTTTCACTTTGGAAAGGGATAATGTGCATGCCATCAGGAAGATTATAATTCCTTGACAACCATATTCCCCATGAAACAAATAATGAAATATCCTTGTAGCTTTTCACTAGAATATTTCCATTCTAACTCCAAAGACAATCATCAATTTTGTTACAATTCCAAGCTAGATTTAGACCAACAATATGGTCCACTTCCTTCCAACCCATATGGCACAAGGACGATAGAGTAATAAATGAAAGATAGATTCACCATTTTCCTTACATGGTAAACAATGACTAGCCCCATGCTTATTGCTTTTTTAAAATTACCCCAAGTTAAAACCTATTATTTAATGCCAACCACGTAAAATTATGAGATTTTAAGGGTCCCTCATACTTCCAAATTGTCTTCAACCACTAAGTTGGATCACTAATAATTGAACCTCCACATAATACCTTGTATTTTGAGCCTTTGAAAATAAGTACCCTAATCAAATTCCTTAACCACAAAAAATCATCCACTTGCTCTTTTATTCTAGAGTGACTAGATATGAGATTTGACACATACCCCTCCCACATCAAAGCCTTGTCACCTCTAATCCCAATTTGCTTTGTCGACTTCTATTTCTACCTCCAAATTACAGTGGTATTAGCACCTGCCACCCAAACAAGAGTAAAGTTCCCTTCCCCTTGGGGCATATTGATAACATTTAGCAATAATATGTCATTATCTCTACATTTGACCCATGGATCTTCTCCAAGTTTGATGTTGTGACCATCCCCAAAACTTCTATATCAACCATCTCCTAGTTAATGGAAAATAAGTTATTGTGGTTGTAACAAACTTAAACATATAATAATTAATAATTAATGTAACAATTATATATTAAATAATGATTAGTTATTGAAGAGATGTGTCCCAAAGGACATGACTATTTGTGAAGGGGCACCTTGCATAGTATATAAGCAAGGCCCTTATTGTAACAGTCAATCAATCATCATTCTATCATTTATCAATATATATTATTTACAATACAGTTGTGTATTTTACATTGTAAGTACAAACAAGCAATGTTTGTTTACTACAATGGCCTTTCAAATAATTGATGCATTAAGGAAAGACTTTGTGGGTGATCTCATCCTCAACATATGTCAACCCAATGTACTTCGAGATAACAACATGACACCAAAAACCTTGATCAACAACTAACCTCCAAACATTTACTGCAAAGATAGCTTTAGTAGATCAATGGATATTTTTTATCTCGATACTCCATCTCCTCGGGCGCTTCTAGCCTTTACCATTTGAGTAATAAGATACCTCTTTTTACTTTATCCCCAAACATAAAAATTTGAAATTCACCCTATTGAGTTTATCAAGAACCCCATTTGGAATAAGAGCCAATGTCATCCACTACACATGTACAGCTTCAAGTACATAATTTACCAATCTAAGCCCACCACCTCTTGAAAATCGATGACTATAACGTACAATTAACCTATTTTCACGATTGGCAATCCATCAATCCAATATCTCTTGTTATAGTAATTAGGTTATAAGAAAAAACCTAAATACTTCAAGTCATTTTGAAACCCAATATTTTGAGAAGGAAATAGTTCAATGAAAAAAACTAGCATTTCATCACTTATACCTAAAAAACAAAAGGTATACTTCCTTGTATTAATCACCATTCATGTTGTTTTATAATACAAGTCAAGGACCTCTTAGTATTGAGGGAATTTGTCCTTATACCACCTTAGAACAATAATATAACATTCACAAATAACAAATGCAATAAATTCATGGGAACACCCTTCAAGGAGCCTACTCCTTTTGTTTTGGTCAAAACCCTATTAAGCTTGTCAACGATAATTACAAAGAGTAAAGGAGATAGAGGATTTATTTCACTCACATTAACTTTTTATTTCATATTCTGATTTATGTCTACTATCATTTATACAAGCAGTGTATGTACATGACTTTAGTAAAAGCAAACAACGAATATCCAGTTAACTAATTCTTCATAAGTTCCATCAGATATTTATCTTTAACTAGTGCATTATTAATTTCATTAGACATATAATATGGAATAAAGAGTTGAATAAATCATCACACATAAGCAACACAACAACACATGAGAACACTAGGATTTTTAGGTGGAAACCCAATGTGGGAGGAAACCACCGCTGTTGTCGTCTATGTCTTCTTTCTTATTATACAAAGAAAATCTTCTTGCAATTTTGTACCGACGCAGACTCTTACGAGCATGAAGGCACCCACTTGCAGGAGGCTACAACCTCCACTCGTTCTCCAACACCCACTAAAAGGGAGTTACGACCCCCTAAAATCATTTTACCGGCTTCTACCACAAGAGAGCTCTGACCCCCTTTCTGAAGGCTACAACCCTCAGCTACTTGTGGACCACTTTTCAAAATATTTCACACTGGATCCACCTATCAAACAATCATCAAACAACCTGTAGGTCCCCTTTCAGCAAATTTTCATACTGGACCCACACCAACAATATCCCAAACCAATATGAAAAAATGAAATGTTGAATCTAAAATCACTGATGCACTGTAAACCAATTGAATCTCTAAAGCATCAAATCATTGAATGCATAACTAAACTAGAACAAATAAACATCAGAATATACACGCGACTATTCTTAATAGAACATGCGTATATACCCACTTCCTCTGCATAAAACCTGCGTACAGATCTTAAATAATTGACAACTAAAAATATTGTCAAACTGAATCATTGTAACACTGAACCAACCATTGTATCAAATACTGAACCATTCACTAAACCAATCACAGATCACCAAATTGTAGCATCATTACCAATCAATATTCCATTCCACATTCAAGCCAATCAACATTGACAGACAAAGATCAACATGATCAATATTGCATCGACAAACAACAACAAACAAAACAAAACTCATCAAATGTCATCATTTATCAACACTACAAACCATAGAACATATACGCGACATTCATGAAACATATTAGCATATGTAGGCGACCACCATGCATAACACCTGCGTACAGGTCTCAACATACAGAATAAATTCACAAGATTTATACACAACTATATGAAACCAGATTCGTGTATGTACGCAACTATCCAATAACAAACCTGCGCACAAATATGAAAATTTTCGCTGCAAACACAACGTCATTCTCTACAAACTTTACAGTCAAAACTATAAACTTCTGAATAATTTATTATAACCACAGATCTAGCATTGTTAGTTACTTAGACATTTGCAATGAATATATCAATCAAGCACATATTTCAACATACTTTCAATTCTTTCAGATCTGAGTCTTCTCCTTTTTCCCTGGCGCACACCTGTTTTGAAATTAGATCACACATGAATAACCCATTACTTGCACACTTAAGACCTTGATATTCATCTCCTTATGTATTTTTATCTTTAGCCAATACCTTAGATAAATCCCTTGGTAATACCATTAGTATTCTTTGACAGGACCAAATAATCGTTGTCGCTCCAATTACTATGGGACAATACCATGGTAATGACCCCGAGTATCCATATTTCCATGGGTCGGATTATGTATGCAACTTTTGTTCATAAGACCTACATATGTACGCGACCTTTCTTCATAGGATCCATGTATACTTTCTTAAAATTCACCTTTATCAGCTATCTGTCTTTGAATTATCATTTCTTTATTTATAACATTTGTACCAAACTGCATGAGATCATGTTATCACAATGTCAACATCTTTGTCAATCAGGTTGCCATCGAGGACAACACATTAACCATAATGCCAACAATTTCCCCCTTTAGACTTGATGGCAACTACTTTGGTGTTTGGACACCACTTGCAAACACCAAGTCTTCCTTCAAACACACTAAGCTTCTCTCCAAGCATTCTTCTCCAAACACCAAGCTTCTCTCCCCCTTTGACATCAAGGGAAAAAGGTTGATTCATGCTTAGTGACGTGCTTCCTTTGTAGTGTTGATTGTTGTAGGTCTGACTTGCTGAATATAAAACATAAAATCTACATATTGACCATGCTCCCCCTGAGCGTGTGTTGGACCATCTAAAAAATATACAATAAAAGTACAAGGCTTTATGACTCAACCAAATATGGCATTTCCTATCACCAATGACTTACGATTACATCAATCACCCAACACAATGGGGTTACATATTTGACCCAAATTTTACATCAATGTCCCAAAATAATGGGATTACATACAAAGCATGACTTGATCCCAATAGCCCATACATGACTGAATATTACAATGACTACAACATGGGTCTTTTTCATGACCTTTACATCAAGAGACATATGTGATACTTATAACCAAACTTAGGAACCTTCATCATGAGGTAGCAAGACCATAATAGTCATCAACAACCATCATTCACCATGTAGGGATCTACAACATAAACATCTGATGGAAACAACATGAACATCCTCCTCCTCATCATCTTTAGTGACCATAGCACACATATCTTCAACAGTAGGCATCAGACACCATGCAACTCAAGCAACATATATTCATAACTTCATCATATGGAATCCTCACTAATAACAAAATAACAACAACATATGTATCTTCGACAATAACAACAACAAGAACAACAAATATACATCAGCAATGATATGTACTCATCATAAGCCATCATGCAACAAGAAATGCTCAAGAAACCATAACGCCAACAATGAGCTATTAGAAGCATAGCAGATGATCCCGTTGGACCAATAGACTGCAACAAATCAATGTCAGAACCAGAATATCAGTAATGAAATGATGAAATCATATAGGAAGCTCCCCCTGAATCTATGCCACTCCTTTTCCATTGC
Organism: Pinus tabuliformis; assembly: GCA_031772625.1. Lineage (NCBI taxonomy): Eukaryota > Viridiplantae > Streptophyta > Pinopsida > Pinales > Pinaceae > Pinus > Pinus tabuliformis. The sequence goes on from CM062817.1 coordinate 886,279,071, forward strand.
TGAGAGGTATACGCGACTGTCTAGTTCAAAAACTGTGTATATATGTGACTGTCTTTCATACCATATGCATACATAAAGTAAATTGTAGGAATTTACAACTATATTTCCTCTTTAACGTGACATGCATCTTAAAACAATTAACAAAGTGAAGAGGTAGAGATCATTCCTAGTTTTCGTTTGAGATATTCAAAGGAATCACGTGGAAGTGGCTTGGTAAGTAAGCATGCAACTTGTTCCTTTGAAGGAACATATTCCAACTTGACCTTTCGATCAAGCACTTTCTCTATCAGAAAATGGTATTAGATTAGAATGAGTTTGGTTTTTTAGTACACGACATGATTTTTAGAGATACTTATGGCACTAGTGTTGTCACAAAGAATAGGTACAGGTTGAGGGCAAGTGACTTTAATGTCTTTCAATGTTTAGATCATCCATAGAATTTGAGTACAACAAGATGCAACAACAACATATTATGCCTCATCAGTGGATAAAGTGATAGAGCTTTGTTTCTTATTGAACCAAGAAACTAAGTGAGGTCCCAAATAAAATGCTCCTCCACTAGTACCTTTGTGGTCATTAACATTACGTGCTGAGTCTGCATTTTTGTAAGCATGAAGTGCAAAGTCTGTGTTTTTGGGATACCATAGCCCAAATATTGAGTGCCTTGTAGATACTTGAATATCCTCTTAACTGCTTGGAGATGAGTTTCCTTAGGATTTGCTTGAAATCGTCCAACTATGCCAATTGCATGCATAATGTCTAGTCTTGTACCTGTAAGATAGATCAAGTTTCCAATCATAGATTTGTATTCTAGTTGATTAACTGAAGGAGAATCATCATTTTGACTAAGATTGCATCATGTTACCATTGGTGTGCATATAGGCTTGCAGTCTTCCATTCCATATTTATTCATAATTTGTTTGAGATACTTTGTTTGAGAAAGAAAGATACCATTTTTAGTTTGTTGAACTTGAAGACCAAGAAAGTATGTTAGTTCACTAAGTATAGATATTTCAAATTCTTACTACATAACTGAAGCAAATCCTTGACTTTTAGATTCTACAATGCTTCCAATAATGATGTCATCTACATAAACTACTACTATCAAAATTTTGTTCTCATCAAATTTGATATATAAATTATTATCTGCAGAACCCTTTTTGAACCCTTGTTGTTGAAGATACACGTCAAGGCAATAGTACCATGCACAAGGAGCTTGTTTTAACCCATACAATGTCTTCTTAAGTTTAAAACACGATTTTTATCATTGCCAAGAATGAATCCTTCAAGTTATTCAATATAAACTTATTCTTCTAGATTCCCATTCAAAAATGCAGATTTAACATCCATTTGATATACCTTAAAGTTATGAAAGTTGGAAAATGCAAGAAACATTCTTATGGCTTCAAGTCTAGCTACAGGTGAAAATGTCTCTTCAAATTCTATCCCTTCTTTTTGAGCATAGCCTTTGCATACAAGTATTGCTCTGTTTCAAATTACTTCTCCATTTTCATTTAGTTTTTTTTTTTAACACCCACTTTGTTCCAATTACATTTTTATCACGAGGCCTTGGTACTAGTTCCCATGTATGAGTATTTTCTATTTGATCAAGTTCTTCATGCATTGCATTAACCCAACATTCATCTTTGCTTGCTTGATTCATATTTTAAGGTTCAATTGTGGATAGTAAGGCTAACTAACTAGAAGTCCCAATAAAAGTTTTTTCTAGATTGTATTATTGCTTCCTTTTCACCTAGAATTTGAGATTCGGGATGATTTTTCTGAACATACCTTGATGGTGTCTTTTCTGATATATCATTTCCTTCTTTTGATGCTTCTCTTTCTCCTTCTCCTACAACCTTTTGGTTTGAAGTAGGGAGAGGTTCGTCATCTGCTTGTGCTTCCATTTTTGTACCCATTAATGCTTCATCAATCACAACATCTATGCATTCAACGATCTTTTGAAGCCTTTTATTGTAACATTTACATCATTTTATTCTATAAGAGTATCAAAGGAGGATTCCTTCATTAACTCTAGATTCAATATTTCCAAGAATATCATCATTTTTCTTTATGAAACATTTGCTTCCAAAAATTCTAAAATATTTGATAGTTGCAGGCTTACCAAACCAAAGTACATATGGAGTTTTATTGTTGTTTACTCGTACATGAGCTTTGTTAAGTATATATATGGTTGTATGTACTACTCCCCCCAGAAGGTGTGTGGTGTTCCTGACTCATCAAGCATGGCACATGCCATTTGTTGAACTGCCTTGTTCATTCTTTATGCCACTCCATTTTGTTGAGGAGTTTTAGCTATGGAAAATTGTCTTTTGATGCCATGTTGTTCACAAAAATTGAAGAACTCATATGATATAAACTCTCCTCCTCTATCAAATCCAAGACATTTTATTTTTAGATCTAATTCATTTTCTACCAAAGCCTTAAATGCTTTAAACTTATCAAACGCCTCATCTTTATACTAGAGTAAACCAATACAACACATTCTTGTAAAGTCATAAGTGAAAAATATGAAGTATTGTTCATCACGAGGAGACATCTTTCTCATATGACCACATAAATCAGTGTGAACAAGTTCAAGGGGTTTACTTGAAGTACCTTCTTTAGCTTTAAATTGAACTCTGGATTGCTTACCAAATTAACATGATTTGCAAATGCTATTTTCAGGTGGAGAAATGTTGGGAAAGTCACAAATTGCTCCCATCCTGCTTGATTTGTATAATTGAGAAAAGTTGAGGTGCCCCAAACTTTTGTGCCAAAGCCATATTTCTTCATATTTGCTCAAAAAACAGTGCTCTTTGCTGCCCTATAGGACATAGACATTACGTGGAGTTCTTTTTCCCTTGATTATGATTGTACCTGTTCCAAATTTATTACCACGCAATTACTTTATTTGAAAATAATTTCATGCCCTTGATCACACATTTGACTAACACTTAACAAGTTATATCTTAACCCATCAACAAATAATACATTCCCAGCCTTGACCTTTTTCTTTAAAATCACATATCCTTTCCCTTTGATAACAACAGGGGAGTTATTACCAAAGGTCACATTATTTTCTTTCTTAATTTCATTTAAAGAAAAAAAATCTATCTCTGTCACTTGTCATATGCTTTGAACATCTGTTATCGATGTACCAAAGATTCTCTTGATCTTTTGCAAACAATGTTAGATCACAATTTCCAAAGGCAAAATTTTTCTTTTCCCATACCTTGAGTGGTATTGTCTTCTGTTCATGTTGATAAGATGACTTCAACCTGCTTTTGCATTCAGTTTCTTCATGACCAAAGTTATTGCAAATATAAAATTCAATTTCATTCTAAAGAGGTGAGAAAACATTATAAGAAGATTTATTTGTCCCGATTGCATTCTGTTGTTTTCTTGCTTCTTTAGTCATAATTGTTTTATAAGCAACACAATGAACTGCTTTATGACCAAAATTGTGACAAGTGAAGCATTGACCATTGAAGTAAGAATACTTGGGAGTATAATACCTTCTTGAGTAACTTGCCTTTTGTTCATGGTAAGGTTGTTTTTCATGGGAAGGATTTGATCCTTCATTATTTTGTTGAGTTCTATAATTTTGATGATTGCTTCCTTTTACTGCATTGACATAGCTTCTTGTACTTGTTTTAGAAGATTTCATAGGTTTTGATGTTTCACCATTTGGGTTGTATCCAAGACCTATCTTGATTAGAGGAGAGCGTTGCACTTTAATTATTTCTTCTAAAGTCTTAGATCCTTTAGAAAATCTAAGATTTAGAGCCTTTGTTTTCTCAAGTTCCTTTCTTAGACCCACAATTTCAAGTTCTAAATTTTCACAGTGCCTTTCTTTTACAAGAACTTGTATTTTCAAAGATTCTTTAGCTAATTTAGCTTCTTCTAGACATATTTTTAGCTAAGTTATTTCTTCAACAAGAGTGTTTTATTATACATATTGATTTCCTTTTCTTGATTCCTATTTCTAACCCCGAGCCTATCGATTTCTTCTAGAGCATCCATAAAGATATCATCAAATTCATCTATACATTGTTCTTCAAATGCCATAAGTAACGAATAATCATGATCTGATTCATTATCCTCATTATTGAAAGAATATTCACTATCAATTTCTTCTAGAGCATCCATAAAGACATCATCAAATTCATCTACACATTGTTCTTCAAGTGCCATAAATAACATATAATCCTGATCTGATTCATCATCCTCATTATTGGAAGAATATTCAATATCTTCACGAGTATAAAAACTTTTCTTGCTATCAAAATTTCTCTTAACGTTCCTCTTTGGAACATTCTTCCCTTTCTTGTGTTTTTCTTTATAAGGACATTTAGAGGCATAGTGACCTACTCTTCGATAGGAAAAAAATTTAAAAGTAAGCTTACCTTTGAACCTACCAGTTCCTACTTGGAGTTTCTTCACAAAAATCGCTTCTTCTTCGTCTAAAATGTAACCTGTTTCCTCAAGCTCTTCCTTTTCTTTCTATTTTTTTGTAGCTTTGAATGTTGCTTCTCTAATATATGATGGACCCCCTTTTCTCATCTCATAAGTTGTTAAGATCCTATGGAGTTGTTCAATAATGAGATTCTTCAACTCATGTAGTTCTTCAATGGTGGAGACTTTAGAATCAAATTTTGAGGTTAGAGATCTTAAAATTTTCTCAACAACAACAGAATCCTTTATTTGGTCACCAAGATTTTTCATCGATTTAATGATCTCCTCTACCCTAAGGAAAATGCTTGCAATACTTTCATCATCTTGCATTCTAAGGGTCTCGTATTGAATTCTAAATGTTTGAAGCTTAACACTTTTTACTTTAATGTCACCTTCATAGCTTTGGATAAGCTTGTCCCATATAGCCTTTGTAGTATTCAGCTGCATGACTTTCACAAACTCATATTCAACCAAACTTCCCAAAATAGCATTGATAGCCTTTGCATTGATCTCATACAATTTCTTCCATACATCATATGTGGGAATAGAGGTTGGGTATTGATATCCACCTTCAAAAATTTCCCATACATCAACTCCAAGTGCCTGCAAAAATGCTCTCATTATGACTTTCCAAAATACAAAGTTAGTTCCATTAAACAAAGGTGGTTTGATAGAAGATACTCCCTCTTGACTGCTCATCTTGATGGATCTCCCTTTAAGCGATCAAGCTTCTTTTGAGGGACCTACTCTAATACCAATTGTTGGGAAAGGGGGGGGTGGGTGGGTGGGTGAATTAGTATTTTTAACTCACATTAACTTTTTATTTCATATTATGACTTTTTTACGCTATTATCATTTATACAACTAGCGTATGTACGTGACTTCAGTGAAAGCAAACAATGTATATCCATTTAACTAATTCTTCATAAGTTCCATAAGATATTTATCTTTAACCACTGCATTATTAATTTCATATGACACATGGTATGCAGTAAAGAGTAGAATAAATCATCACACATAAGCAACACAACAACACATGAGAACACCTATTATCACCCCAAGAAACTCTCCTAGGTTGTATATCAGAGATGCTCGAGAACATTACAAACTCAACAAAAATGTTGGAAAATGGTGGATGAATGGAAGGAATGATTCATATTCAAGCCAGATAACCACTTCTACTATGCTTAACCCCAGACATGGGTGAACACCCCCGGACTACAAGGCTTTAGACCACCAATTACTCATAGTTTGAGGAACAGGTGAAGATGGAGAATACTGACCACACCAGTAGATGCACAGGACCCTGTGATGGCCGGCTGCAACCAATAGAAAGGTTTGTAAATCTATTTCCTAATGCACAAACAGGATGACAGCTCTCTGGCATTAAAACAACATAAACCTGCATACACATTCAATAATACATACTAGATTCTAACACATAGATGGGATGACAACCCCTCTAATGCTAAACATCAAGAGTACATGAAAACTGCATAACAGGCACAACCTGGAACAAAGAAGAAGTGGAAAGTGAGCAATTAACAACAAAAGAAGCTTGCATTAGTTGAAAATGAAGACCAGACGCTGCAGGTATCACAGTAGTTACAGTCTCCAGAAGTTGAACTTTACATCAAAATAACATCCATCAACCATCAACCCCATTACATTTTGTCTTCTAGATATATATAGAGTTTGATTACAAAAACACTCTGCTATGCTATGCGTGAAGGGGTCATAACTGACCACCAACCACATTAACTCTCTGAAATGGGTTTCTACTACAAACTGTGTGCTTTAATGAACAAAATTGGCCTTTTTAGATATTCTGCTATCCTTCTTTGAGCAGGCAGAGTACTGACTGATACAAGCTCCATAACTAATAACTGCATTTATCTGCCCAAGCTCTGTACTCTCCCTCCTCAGCCATGCTTTCCTTTAAATGCAGTTGTTGAAGTCTTATTACATAGGGAATAGGTAGTTAGCCTCCTTCCTCCCTCGAGTGCATTGAACAGAATAAGGACACATGCAATATGGCGGAGGCTTGAGGGGGAAAGATCAACCGTTGATATGCGTGAATCAATAGCGGAGAGCGGCTTACAGGCATCTTGATCTTCTACTTGACCATCTTGATGTTCTACTTGACCATTTTTATCTTGACCATCTTCTACTTGTTTGTTCTTAACATTTGATCTCGAAATGCGTTGAGGCGCAGCAGTTGACTGGACCATCTAGGGGTAAAGCATTGTTTCGGTACGGGCCACGAGAGCGGTACCAAATCGAGGCAAACTCTGAATACTGGTTATCGGGAGTAATCACGGGTGGAAAAACATGGGCCATCGGATCGCAGTCGGGCAGATCCGACGGCGATTGGGCGCGAAAGGTGCGTGTGCGATAACATGCGGGAGACGTACAGGTAGGCGGTAAGTTGTATTCCTCGCACCGCCCAACGGGGCTCGGTGGTATACACACAATGGCCGACGATCCAGTCTTCGCATGACACGTGGCAGATGGGGCCGCAGGAAACCACCGTGATTGCGCGTTAATGAGCGGACAGGTCGTGCAGGTAGGGCTTGCGACTACCATCCGATCGCGCGACAGTCAGTCAGATGGCGAGGAAAGCACACGAGGTTTAACGTGCAGGCGGAAAATGCAGAGGTTGTTAGATCAAGGCGATCAACGGTGAAGATTAGAGAACGACGAAGGGCCGAGGAAGGGAGGATGGTTATGAAAGCACCAAGTCACATGGTTTGGCCATACGGTGGGTAAAGTTTAGCACTCGGAGCTCAGCGGAAATACGAGATTAAACAAGGTTTCCAAAGGTAAAATGGAGGTGAAATAGAGTGTTTAAACCGAGAACATAGAGGTTTCAGGAGTAAAACAAAAATAGCGGGGCTGGGAGAGTATGAGGAAATTGAAGGGGAAGAAGGTAGAAAATACTGCTGCAAGCTTTCTTTTCGGCAGAAACCCACCATCAGACTCGAATTTGACCTTTAAACGCTGAGTTTATAGCAGAGCTAACACTGGCTCCTTCTGGGGATGTAATCCTCCCTGTGAGGTCTTAAGAACTGTAGACCAATGCCTTCATACAAAATCAGCTTAAAAACATTGCCTAGTATCCATTGGGCATGGAGTCTAGTTAATTCTACACTAAAAAGAGCACAATTACAACATTAAGGCATGAAAACTTAAAACTTCAAAAACTTCCCATCTGTTGGGCCACCAAAATTGTTTCCCGTCAACCAGTTCATCAAAAAGCTGCAAAAATGGATTGATTTGATACTCTACCTCAAAGAATTTAGGACATTTGAGCTTAATAGGTAGATATGGATCAACTTTCATCTCCCTTCTGTGTGCTCTCCTCCTTGGATGTTTTTCATAGGAGCCTTTGTACACCTGCTGAATAACAATGGCTGCTACGTACTTGTCTTTGTCATCTGTGGCCTGCACAATTAATATTAATGGCAAACCAATGTATTCTTGCGTGGAGGACACAGAGACATCATCTACTCCTGCATCTTGCTTTGAACGATCCACATCCAAGGAGGCGTCCCAAAACTGAGCATCCTCTTCCTCTGTCATCTGATAAGCTGCCTTTTCAATCTATATGGAGGCCACCTGAGCAGGTTTTAGAATATCAAGACTGAGGTGATCAGTATCAGCCTTGGGCATTGAATTATGGCATGCCTCAAAGTTTAGGGGGCGACTTTGAGGCATTTTCACTTGAGCAGACAGAGGGACAAAAGATGATGGGGAGATTTCTTCTTCCTTCTTGATCACTGGTCTGGGGACAAAAGCAGGTTGGCTAATTTGCAGATATGCATAGCTGAGCTAGCATTGAGCACGGATTCTTGGAGGATGAAGGGGTCAGCTGCTGATTGTTGCTGCTGATAAGCTTGTTGTTCTGTAGGTACAACAAACTGACAAGCAGTGCCTCTGGATAATGCTTCTTCAAATCCAGCTCTGGTTAAGAAGGGGGCACTGCCTTTATCTTCCAAACCATGGACCTCCTCCTCTTCTTCATACTGCACTTCTTCCATGACTATATTCTGTAAAAGGGTCTTGACCCCTTTATCTTCATTTGTAACTTTATTTCTTTGCAAAATCTGCAACTGCTCCTGTGTTCCTCTACATGGATATGGAGTTGGAAAAGAAAAGGAACAATGAGATCCAGCTTCCTGAGAATATTGCTCAGCTTTTAACTTGGAAACTTCAGAAGCCAAAAACTCAATCATCCTGGACAATTCATCAATCTCAGGCTCTGAGGATGATGAGGATTCACCTCCCTGTCTTCTCCTTTCAGCATCACTTTCAAGTCTTTCTGCAACAATGATGTTTGCTTCTATTTCAAAGGCTGCATTTTGCATATCAGCCATTGAAGCACATCTTCTTTCTCTTAACAACAGGCAGAACTGAGAATCAAAGGCATGGCCATAAGTGATCATAGCAGAAGGAGGGGTGGGTCTTACTTCAGCTGGCATTTTGCTGTACATATGATTGAATCTGATGTTGAAATCAGGCAGCAGCTCACCATCTTTTCTCTACAAGTTCCCAAACTCAGTATGATAATAGAGCAGATCTTTTTTATTCCCCTAATGCTTTAAAACACATCATGCAAAGCCTCAATGTCTGCTATAGACCTAGGGGGTAAATCTCTAAACCATTTTCTAGCTTCCCCATCTAGGCTTTGGACAAAAACCCTCATCCAGACATCCTCTTCATTGATATCCAGGTTATCAGCATAGCTATAAAAGGCCTCTAAATTCTCTTCAGCTATTACTCCCTCTGTACCAGTAAACTTAGGCATATATTCTTGATAATCTCCTGCAAGCATGGCATTTAAAGGGATAGGCAAGACCAGGGGTCCATACTAGCAGCAACTATTCTTTCTATCTTTGTGAGAGCTTGTTGGCCTGCCATGACTAAGGTAAGTGGAAGGATACTGGTAGACTGAGTGGTATGAGTCAATGAAAAGAATGACAGAAACAGAGGAATATGATGGACAACATGGATGCTTCTTTGAACTGAGGTTTGAAAGGGAAATGAATGACTAAGGAGCTTTACGAATCTCTGAAGGTGACTTTCACTAGCAGAGATACATGGAATTTCTAAGGCTTACCTAGTCCTGATGCTCCTTTCTACGATACTTTCTTCTGCTTAACGATCTTCTCAGGATCAGGCACTGATTCAGCTGGTGATTTCTGTAGATATCTCTGAGCATGCCTCACAAACTGAGCAGGACTTCAATATGGAGTCGCCAAAGGATGGTCTTCCTCCAGTGGAGTCGCCAGATAGATGATTACAACCAAATTATGTGCCCAGACCTTGTCTATCATCAAAATCTGGAATTGTGTTGTTCTCCCAGGGAAGCTGAGCCTCAATCTCCTCTCCCTGGCAATGCCACCAATTAATGTTATCATCCCAAGAAACTCTCATAGGTTGTATATTAGAGATGCTCGAGAACATTACAAACTCAACAAAAATGTTGGAAAATGGTGGATGAATGGAAGGAATGATGCATATTCAAGCCAGATAACCACTTCTACTATGCTTAACCCCAGACATGGGTGAACACCCCCATACTACAAGGCTTTAGACCACCAATTACTCATAGTTTGAGGAACAGGTGAAGATGGAGAATACTGACCACACCACCAGATGCACAGGACCCTGTGATGACCGGCTGCAACCAGTAGAAAGGTCTATAAATCTATTTCCTAATGCACAGACAGGATGACAGCTCTCTGGCATTAAAACAATAGAAACCTGCATACACATTCAATAATACATACTAGATTCTAACACAGAGGTGGGATGACAACCCCTCTAATGCTAAACATCAAGAGTACATGAAAATTGCATAACAGGCACAACCTGGAACAAAGAAGAAGTGGAAAGTGAGCAATTAACAACAAAAGAAGCTTGCATTAGTTGAAAATGAAGACCAGACGTTGCAGGTATCACAGTAGTTACAGTCTCCAGAAGTTGAACTTTACATCAAAATAACATCCATCAACCATCAACTCCATTACATTCTGTCTTCTGGATATATATAGAGGTTGATTACAAAAAAACTCTGCTATGCTATGCGTGAAGGAGTCATAACTGACCACCAACCACATTAACTCTCTGAAATGGGTTTCTGCTGCAAATTGTGTGCTTTAATGAACAAAATTGGCCATTTTAGATATTTTGTTGTCCTTCTCTGAGCAGGCAGAGTACTGACTGATACAAGCTCCATAACTAATAACTGCATTTATCTGCCCGAGCTCTGTACTCTCCCTCCTCGGCCATGCTTTCCTTTAAATGCAGTTGTTGAAGCTTTATTACGCAGGGTACAGGTAGCTGGCCTCCTTCCTCCCTCGGGTGCATTGAACAGGCTAAGGACACGGGCAATATGGCGGAGGCTTGACGAGGAAAGATCAACCATTGATATGCGTGAATCAACGGCGAAGAGTGACTTACAGGGGTTATCGAGAGTAATCGCGGGTGGACGAACATGGGCCGTCGGATCGCAGTCAGGTAGATCCGATGACGATCGGGTGCGAAAGGTACGTGGGCGATAACGTGCGGGAGACGTACAGGTAGGCGGTAAGCGGTATTCCCCGCATCGCCCACCGGGGCTCGGTGGTATACATACAACAATCAGTGATCCAATCTTCGCACGACATGTGGCAAATGGGGTCGGCGGGAAACCACCGCGATCGCGCGTTAACAAGCGGATAGGTCATGTGAGCAGGGCTTGCGACTACCGTCCAATCGTGCGACGGTCGGTCGGATGTCAAGGAAAGCGCACGAGGTTTAACGTGCGGGAAGAAAACGCGAAGGCTGTTAGATCAAGGTGATCAACAGTGAAGATTAGAGAACGACGAAGGGTCGAGGAAGGGCGGAGGGTTATGAAAGCACCGAGTCACATGGTTTGGTCATACGGTGGGTAAAGTTTAGCACTCGGAGCTCAGTAGAAATACGGGATTAAACAGGGTTTCCAAAGGTAAAATGGAGGTGAAATAGAGTGTTTAAACCGAGAACATAGAGGTTTTAGGAGTAAAACAAAAATAGCGGGGCTGGGAGAGTACAAGGAAATTGAAGGGGAAGAAGGTAGAAAAGACTACTGCAAGCTTTCTTTTCGGCAGAAACCCACCATCAGACCCGAATTCGACCTTTAACTGCTGAAGTTTATAGCAGAGCTAACAACACCAAGATTTTTAGGTGGAAATCCAATGTGGGAGAAAACCATAGATGTCGTCGTCTTCATCTTCTTCCTTATTATATAAAGAAAATCTTCTTACAATTTTGTATTGGTGCAGACTCTTACCAGCACGCAAGCACCCACTTGTAGGAGGCTACAACCTCCACTCGTTCTCCAACACCCACCAAAAGGGAGTTACAACCCCCTAAAATCATTTTAATGGCTTCTACCAGAAGGGAGCTCCAACCCCCTTTCCGAAGGCTACAATCCTCAGCTCCTTATGGACCACTTTTCAAAATATTTCAGACTGGATCCACCTGTCAAACAATCATCAAACAACCTATAGGCCACCTTTCATCAAATTTTCATACTAGACCCACACCAACAATAACCCAAACCAATATGACAAACTGAAATACTGAATCTAAAATCATTGATGCACTGTAAACCAAATGAATCTCTAAAACATCAAATCATGACTACAGAAGTCAACCAAAACAAATAAACATCAGAATATGTACGTGATTTCTCTTAATAGAACCTGCGTATATACGCACTTCCTCTGCATAAAACCTGCGTACAGTTCTCAAATCATTCACAATTGAAAATATTGTCAATCTAAACTACTATAACACTGAACCAACCGTTGAATCAACTATTGAACCATTCATTGAACTAAACACATATCACCAAATTGCAACAGGATTACCAATCAATATTCCATTCCACATTCAACGCAACCAACAATGTTAGACAAAGATCAACATGATTAATACTTCATCGACAGACAACAACAAACATAACAAAACTCATTAAATGTCATCATTTATCAGCATTGCAAACCCTAGAACATATATGATACATTCATGAAACATATTAGTGTATTTATGTGACCACCATGCATAACACCTGCGTACATATCTCAACATACAAAATAAATTCGTAGAATTTATACGCGACTATATGAAACCATATTCACGTATGTATGTGACTATCCAACGACAAACCTGCGTACATATCTGAAAACTTTCGTTGCAAACACAACTTCACTCTCTACAACCTTTACTATCAAAAATATAGACTTCTAAATAATTTATTATAATCACAGATTTATCATTGTTAGTTGCTTAGACATTTGCAATGAATAAATCAATCAAGCATGTATGTCAACATAATTTTAGATCTTTCATATATACGTCTTCTCCTTGTTCCTTGCTGTGCACCCAATTTCATATCAGATCACACATGAATAAACGATTACTTGCACACCTAACACCTTATCTCCACCTCCTTATATAGTTTTAGCTTTAGCCAATACCTTAGGTAAATCCCTTGGTAATGTCATTAGTCATCTTTGGCAGGATCAAATAATCATTTTCGCTCCAATTAGTATGGGCCAATACCATGGTAATGAACCTTGGTATCCACATTTCCATGTGTCGAATTATGTACGCGACTTTTGCTCATAATATTTGCGTATGTACGCAACCCTTCATAAGATTCGCATATACTTTCTCAAACTTCACCTTTATCATCCATTTGTCTCTGAATTGTCATTTCTTTGTTTATAACATCTGTACCAAACTACATGAGGTCATTTTATCACAATGTTGACATATTTATCAATCAGGTTACCATCAAGGACAACAAATTAGCTATAATGCCAACAAATTGATGAAAATACTTAGGCAACCTCCATTTACTTTAATAACCTCCTCTTCTAGTACTCCAATTTACACAACTCTAGCTTTCATTATTTTGAATGAAATCATATTATTTCTTGTTTGTATATGCTATCTAATTGAGCCTCCATCAAGGCTAATTCCTAAAAAGAAAAACAACATTTTCTATATGGTCATCCCACAAATACCTTCTTAATATTTTATTAGTATTTTTATAATAGTTGTAGATTCCTTTTTGGACTAATCAAAAGGAGATAATTTCTCCTTTACATATTTGAAATAAATATTCTTGGTAGACCCATGGAGGATTGAATTTGAAAGGGTTGGGAGGATTCCTTCCTAAATTGACCATTTCCAAATATTGGAAAATGATTAGACTCATCCCCAAAGCCAACCCACTACCTATTCTAAATGTGATCATTTATAAATCCCTCTAAGAATATAAATATATCCAACCTCTAAGTAGCCCTATCATTTCCCACCCTCTTATTCCTCCGAGTTGGACTCAACATCTAGCAACCCATGGTCTACCTTTGGATTTAAAAAATCAAAGAGAGAGTCAACATATGAAGCAAGACTCTATATTTTAATTCTACCCAAGGAGAAACATAAGTCTCATCTCAATATAATATCCCTTTAATCTATAATTCTCGTACTAAAGAACTTGTACTAGTAAGCACCCTATCACTATATGGGTCATATAATAACCACAAACTCCTTATCTGTCTTAGGAGAGTATAAGATAATACTTAAACCTTATATATATATATCAAAGCAAAGACCTAGATTTCCACCCATTTATGATAGAACTGATCAACCCTCAACATTAATAAAATAAATGTAATCGCTATCCATAAACATTATACCCAAATCATTCGCTAGTTTGTCTCCATCACCCATAATTTATTGCAACATGATAATGTTTTTCTTATTAACTTTCACAACTTTTTTCACAAAAACATTTTTCAAGGAACTACCCAAACCTCTATAGTTTATCAAAAGGTAAATCATGGACCATCCTTGGAAAGGGGATTAATTGATCAAAGTGCCCCTAATACAGAGGATCATTTTCTCATTGATACTTCATTAAATTTCTTCTCTTGTGCTATAGATACATACAACTTACTTCCATTTCTTGAACTTTTAACCTCCTCCTGTAAACTCATTGTCAAACCTTTGTCAATTTCCCATTCTCTAATCCTATACAATACTTTCCTGGTTCTTAATTATATCTTGTAGCATTGAATAAGCAATTTGTCACCTTTGTTAAGACAAAACAATCCTCTTTAAAATGTTCATTTATGCAACTAACACCAAACCCTACCCTACCCTTAATAACATTGAAAGAACCCATAGACTTATGAGTGGCCTCCCAAGCCCCCAAGCCCCAAACAAGAGAACATAATAAACCTAAAAATTCCAACATATTAAAGTCCCATCTAGTCAAGAAACACCAGTCAAATAGTTATCAATGGAAAGCGACAAATTTAAAAGGGTTACATTGTTAAATATCCTACCAAATTCACCAAAGGAAGCTCTAGTTCATTAAGAACCTTAGCCTTCTACCCATGTACTTCAAATTTTTTTAGGCTACTAGCCAAACCACCATAGTCAGACTCCTCTAGCCTAACTGTAATAGGTTGTTTGGGCTTATCAATGAGTAATACATACTCTAAATTAGTCATGAGATCATCAACCTGCATGTTATCCATCTCATCATCATTAACTGAAGAATTCAAATTTGATACTAAGACATCAACCTTACCATGATCCTTTTGAACCTAAATCTTGTTATTAAAAGGAAAACCGTCATCTATAATAGTATGATAATTTTTATGGCATATAAGGTATCAAAACAAGATTCCACAATACTCTAATATCTAAAAATAAGTGAAAGAACCCTTTCTAAGAACACTTTGGCAAGCAAACCATCTCTTAGGTGTAAACCCACCAAAATCCTCGCTATCAACATATTTTTATAGTATAAGTAACTCATATCCACCTTAGTAAAATGACCAATGGTATTCCAATTTCTCTAAACAACTCATGAGACCAAAATTCAATTGGAAGTGTTGATAAATTCACCCAAATTGTCATACAATCAACCCTTTTCGACCTTGAATAAAAACCTCTTAAAGGATGGAGGAATTGAATCTCGCTTAAGCTAGGATATTATCCACCTCTTTTGAAGTGCTTAAAAAAATTATGTACGAGCCTCTTAAGAGAAAATACAAATTTAGGATATACCCTAATTTGGATCCCCATTATGCCTTCATTCAAGCTTTGATATTCTTCTCGCAACATTGTCTCCTATGTATTTTCCCAACTAGGTTTTGAAATTGGGTAGCATTGGGAGGTACTCTCACATGTCGTTGGTGCTAGGCTCGTGAGAGAGAAACACCCACAAAGTATGAATGCGTGGGATTTACACCCATTCATTAATATAATTTAATGTTAAGGTTCATGTTGGAGGTTTCTTGAAGGAAAAGAGTGCTCACTAAGGGACTTATGGACATGTATAAATAATAATCCAATGGAGAGGTTTGAAGATAAGGAGTAAAAAAAGGATCATTTCTTCTTGTAAGGAGCAAGAGGGTTATAAGTGACCTAGCCGTAGATTGCTAAATGAGTCATAGGAGAAGGACTAGAGCCAGGTTAACTGAAGTTTAGGGTCTATGGATAGACCAAGCTTTGTTAGAGAATCCACTAGCCCAAGGAAATTATTTATGGACTAGCAAAGGAAGGTTGTAGGATTTAAGAGCAAGTTAGACTGTGTTTTGATCATGTCACAGTTAAGGATGGGTTGGGTCAAGCCCTATTTCTACTATAGGAAAGCCAAGGACTTATTGAAGGAGCCACGGGCCTAGGAATAAGTTGCAAGGGCTAAGGGAGGCTTGTTAGAGCAAGCCACAATCAAAAGGAGAGGGTTGGACCTTGTAGATTGTTGTGCTAGGGGCCGTAGGACAAAAAATGATGCCAAGGTGTTGATGTACACGTTGAAGGATGGCAAAGGGATAGTTGTGGAGGAAAACGATGGGACAACATGTTAAACGTGGGCTATAAGAGAACTGTCGGGTAAGCATATTGTAGTTTGGGTGATTTAAGGAGGGATGGTAGAGCCCTAGTTTGCTACAACAATATAGTTAGGATGTTTTAGGTGTATTTATTTGGGAAAAGAGAGCTTAGAGGACAAAGATTTGGTCAAAAGGATTGAAATGATATTTGGGCATTTCTAAAGTGATTGTAAAGGGCCAATATCCCTAGTATGGGAGCCCTATGGATTTTTTTGTTAATGAAATTATAAGAAAACAAGTTTGGGAATTAAGTATTGTGTATTATACATTGATATAATTGCTAATATATTTCATTGTACAAAAGTTTTTGAAGTTAGGAATTTTCAATGTGTTTGTGTTTTGTGTCTAATCATAGATTTGACATGGGGTGTATGGAATTATGACACTAGGATATTGATTAGGTGCTCATAATTATGCTCAAAAATCATAGTGTCAAAATCTTCTTAAACTCAGATTCAAATTGAAGATCTCGTCATTTTGAATCCAATGGTGCGAACGACACTCAAATCCGAGTTCATATGTAGAAGTTAGAGCAAGTCAAAGTTTAAGTTTGACTTGCCTACATGGCAAGATTGGAATGATGTGGCAAGTCTTCAGCGAATAAGGAGGCTCCAAGTGGCAGCCTTCCATTGGCCCGCGCATATCGTAGCGGTAATTGTTTCGGTGTTACAAATTGGTCCCCTCCAGGTTCAAGGTTGCGATGAGGTAATCACAAATTGCAATTGCAATCAGTGAAGAGGAGAACAAAACAACTGATCGGTCCCAACCCCAGCAAAGTTTGGAGTTGCAATGCGATGTGATCGCATATCAAAATAACAGGAAAGAAGTGGCAACAAGAATAGGCCCCAATGCGGTTGAATTCCGAATGTGATGGACCTAGATGCGATAATTTTTATGCTACAGTGTAATATACCGGCGGGTCAGCGAAATCACAATTGCGATGTTTTTCCGGGTAAACAAGCCGTTGTGCCCGCCCAAACTCGCCGATTGCAATGAGCAGGAGGTTCCGAACGCGGGAATTTGATAACTTACAGTTCATTATCTCGTTAGGTCCACAATACCACATCACAACGTTTGTTGTGTTAAGAGCTTGCAACACTGTCGATTGTGATTCTGATAATGCCGGCAGAATATAGCCCGCTGAACGACGAATTTCACATTATCAGAATTTGGAGTGGAAAAGGGGTTTTGATCGGTTTTGGAGCATTTTGTGGAATGAATGTGGGAGAATTGGGAGAAGTCATAACTCCTTCAGTTCTTATCCAAATTTAATGCAAAAATAGTCAATGCTAGAAGTTTTTGTTATTATGAACTCATTGAGATAGGTTGCATAGGCATCTGAGCATTGTAAACACACTTTTTTTTTTATTATGTAATTTGAGCATAATAGATAGGCCCAAGCCATTGAAGTTGGACTAAGGAGACGTATCCCAAGAGGGGTGAACTCCTTTATCATGTGCTTGTTGTGTGTTTTATATTGATGTTCATTGTTTTTATATTGTTGTTATTCAACATATGTTTTTATGTTAAATTGTCTATAACATTTACATAAGAAAACCTTATGGGAATATGTTAATTGCAAAAGTTTTTGAATCCTTAAGCACTTGAAAAAGCAAATGGTAATCAGCTTGGGTTTATTTCTGAATGGCGAATTAGCACAACATTACTAATCTGCTCCAATTCAAATCAAGTTGGGATCAGAGTACTAGTTTTGCTTACTAGATTTGCTTTGTGAAAGAAGGATTTAATTGTTTGTAAGTTTATGTCATGCTCACAAGGTTAAAGCTCAAAATAGGTGAAGGAAATTTGGTTGTAAGCCCTTAAATTGGGTCAAAGGGAAGAAGAGCAAGGTTGCGAAAGTCTTCTACACCAGTTCAACCTCAAGTTGCAGAAGTTGCAGTTGAGATTCCAACACCAGTACAACCTCAAGTTATAGTTGAGTATTCAAAGACCATTTCTCATGAAGGAGAAACTATCATGACAGAAGATAAGAAGACCTTCATAAAGGCTTTCTTTGATATGACAAAGATGGTGAAGATCCTCTATGAAGAGAGTAACAACAAAATACAAGGAGAAAGTTCAAGCCTCCCAATGGAGAAGGATCTTCAGGAGGAGGTAATGGAAAACAAGATAAGGGAAAATGAAATAATGGAAATGGAGACAAGCCTCCACCATCTTCTTCATCTTCTTCTTCGAAAACATCTTCAAACTCTTCCACCAATACCACTGTTACTCATACTCATCATCATTCTTCAAAAGGGGTTGGTAAATCACCTTTTCTGAAGCTTGATGTTAAATTCGAGTTGCCTATGTACAATGGAGAAGTTAATGCAGAGAAGTTGGATAACTGGATTCGTCAGTTGGAGGTGTATTGTAGAATTCAGAACCTTCAAGAGGATGATATCAAGATTCAGTTGGCTTCATTGAGAATGGAGGGTGCAACACTTGTATGGTGGGAAGCAAGGACTCAAGACGAGATCAAGAAACATGGTAAGATCTCTATTACTTGGTCTGATTTCATTGTTTCTATAAGAACACAGTTCTACCCTTTAGCTGATATGAAAAATCTATTATGAATCAACAAAATTTCAGACAGTTGAAAGGTCAAAACGTGCAAGAGTATACTCAAGAGTTTAGGGAAAGAGCTCTTATGCTAGGAGTAGACTTATAGTCACAAGATACCTTGTTGAAATACATAGGAGGGTTGCATAGTTATCTTCATCATACCATTCTTATATCTAATCCCATGAACCTTGATGAGGTTTGTGTTCAAACTACACACCTTAAAGCAAGAGGGAAAAATATACAGGAAGAAGGTAAGAAGAAGCCATTTCAGAGTGTTGAAAAAGGGAATAAGTTTAAAGGAAAGTATAAGAAAAATGCTTATGTTAAGAAAGAAGGGGAGAGACCCGTGTGCAAGAATTGTTCCAAGGAAGGACATGATGAAGGGCATTGATGGAAGCTTCATCCAGAATTACGACAGATGAAATTCAACGATAAAGGGAAATATAAGACCAATGTTGATGCACAACAAGACTTGGGTTCAGACTTAGGGGATGAAACAAAAATTGCAGCGATAGTCACCAAATGAAAATTTGTGGCAAAAGCAAGTAAAGGGGCAGCCACAGCAAGTACCCACGCAAAAAATAATACCAACAATGTTTCGAATGAGGAAAACTGAATAGAGCTATTCCATATCCAAGTCATTTCCAAACATATGAAAATCAATACGTTGTTTGACAATGGATCGTAGGCCAACTTAATTTCTGCAGATTTGGTAAAGAAAATGAATCTAGAAACCGTGCCTCATCATAAACTGTATCCGTTGGGATGGATAACCAAGGACGTTAATTTATAGGTCACATGGAAATTTATTTTCAGGTTTGCAATCACCGCTAATTTCATTGATAAAGTTGAATTAGACATTGTGCCATTGGATATCTAAGGAATTGTGTTGGGAAGTCCATATTTGTATGAAAAGAAGGCTATTTTCCATATATTTGAGAACAAATGCCATTTGTTCAAAAATGGAGTGGAGTACATTGTGAGAGCACATCGCATGAAACTTAATATGTCTTTGGTAAGCGCAGGTGAAATGAAACGACTGGTTAATTCCAGCAAGAGTCTCATGCTCCTCATGATCAAGCAGAAAATGACACGGAGCAGGAATCCTTTGAAGGCTGTAATGTAAAGTTGAAAGTTGAAAGCTGAATTGATTGATGTGGTCAATCAATATGGGGACATGTTTCAAGAACCAAAAGCACTGCCACCAAAAAGAGGAATTTAGCATGAAATTCAGCTATAACAGAGTCGATTGTCCACTCCCAAACATTGGTATGTATCGAATGTCAATTATGAAAGTTTAGAAATTAAAAAGAAAGTCCAGGAATTGTTGGATAAAGGTGTAATTAGTCCCTCTACTTCACCGTGTCGTTCACCAATTGTATTGGTACCTAAGAAAGATGGAACCAGGCGTATGTGTGTAGATTATCGAGCTTTAAATAAGATCACAATAAAGAATCAATACCCATTGCCCAGAATAGATGATTTGCTAGATCAGTTGAAAAATGCAAAGTATTTCACTAAATTAGACTTGAGAAGTGGATATCATCAAGTTAGAATAGCCGAGGAGGAAATTTGGAAGACTGCTTTTAAAACCAAAAAAGGATTGTTTGAGTGGCTGGTAATGCCTTTCGGTCTTTGCAATGCTCCAGCTACATTCATGAGAGTTATGAATGATGTTTTAAGATCATTTCTGAATGAATTTGTAATTGCATGTTTAGATGATATTTTGATATTTAACAAATCAGGAGAAGAGCATGTCAAGCATGTTAGGAAAGTGTTGGATGTCTTGAGAAAAGAACAATTATTTATGAAGATGTCTAAATGTGAATTCAGGAAAACTTCTTTATTGTATTTGGGCCACATAGTTGGAGAAGGTGAGCTAAAGATTGACCCCTCTAAAGTTTCGGTCAATATGAATTGGCCAATACCCAAATCAGTCACAAAAGTAAGAAGTTTTTAGGAGAAACGTAGTACTGGAGGAATTTTATTGCCAATTTTTCCTCCATAGCAACTCAACTACATGCGTTGACCAACGTGAAGGTTGTCTTCCAGTGGGCAGGCAAACAACAAAAATCATTTGATGCTTTGAAACAAAAGATCAGTTCTACCCTAGTTTTGGCATTGCCAGATTTGAAAAACAATTTGAAATACAGACATATGCAAGTGACTATGCCATGGGTGCAATTCTTTTACAGCATGGTAAGCCCATTTCATTTCATTCTAAAATTTCAATGGTGCTGTTATTAATTATCCTACGTATGATAAAGAGCTTTACACATTGGTACAAAGTGTGAAGAAATGTAAGCATTATTTTATGGTAAAATAAACCATTATTCACACCGCTCATGAGCCTCTGCAATATCTGTAATCTCAAAACAAATTGCAACAGTCAAAGTACTTTCGTTGGATGGGATTTTTACAGAAATTCCACTTGGTAATCAGGTACAAGAAAGGCATTTATAATAGAGTTGTTGATATGCTTTCTAACCAGTTGTAAATGTGGCCATTTTACTCAAGAATAATTTTGTTTTGCCTGAAATTTATGTTGAACAATACACACATGATGATGACTTTCAAGAGGTGTATTTAAACTTGAGTCAAGGCCACCAAGTTGAGGAATTATACTACCATGTACATGATAATCTGTTATATTGATTGGGAAAACTTTGTGTTCCAGAAGGAGAGAGAGTAAATGTCACAAGGGAAGTACACACTACTCTTATTGCTGGACATTTCGGTATAAGTAAAATAGTGGAAAATATTTAGAGGTATTTTTATTAGCCCCGTATGCTTGAAAGAGTTTCACGTTTTATAAGAGGTTGTTCATTGTGTGCAATCAGTAAGCCTAGTAGTAGGAAACTAGTATTGTACACACCACTTCCAGTGCCTTCAAGACCATGGGAAAGTGTTTCTATGGATTTTGTAGGAGGTCTTCCTTTGTCAAAGAAAGGTCATGATTATTTGTATGTAGTTGTGGATAGGTTCAACAAGATGTGCATGTTAATGCCTTGTAAAAAGAAAATTATAGTTGAACAAACAACTCAACTTTTCTTTCAAAATGTACGGGTTCATTTTAGATTGCCTACTTCTATTGTAAGTGATTGTGATTCTCGAATTGTTGGGAATTTTTGGTCAAGTTTATGGAACTTGATGGACACCAAGTTGAAGAAAAGTACACCCTTCCATTCGCAAACAGATGGTTAAACTGAAGTGGTAAATAGGACAGTAATTCATTTGCTAAGAGGATATTGCAGCAAACATCCTAAGTTTTGGGATGAACAATTGCATTATATTCAACATGCTTAAAATCGAGAAAAACACTCTTCTATTCTAACTTCACCTTTTGAGGCATGTATTTTTTATTTGCCTAAAACACCTTTGGATTTAATCTTTGAGAAAGATGTAGCTCTAGATGGACATAGTGACATAGATAGGGCAAATAAATTGATTGAGCAAATTCAGTTGAGTCATCAAACAGTTCAAGAAAAACTAGAAAAGGGTCAAGGAAAGTATAAGGCAAGGCATGATAAACATTGTGTGGATCATCAGTTTCAAGTAGGTGATGAAGTTTGGTTATAAATTAGCAAGGAGAGGCTTCATGGTGAAGGTAAAAAGCTGAAACCAATTCGTTATGGTCCATTTAAAATTCTGGAAAAAGATTAGTAATAATGCTTTCAAGATTGATTTGCCTTCATATATGCAAATATATTCTGTTGCTAATGTTGAAAATTTGATATTGTGTGAACCTCCTTTGGTTGAAGATCAAGGAGAGAATGCTCAAATTTTGTCTATTGAATAATTTTCTCCAGAATACCTTGATGTGCTTCAGCAAGACACTATACTTGAGAGAATGACAAGGACAACTAAAAGGGGAAATATTGATTATCTTTGGGTGGGTCTCAAAGGTACACATCCATCAAAGACCAAATGGATTGAAGTGAGGAAGGTGAGGGACCAATAACCTCATCTGTTCAATAATTGAAAGTTATCCTTTTGGGTTCCAAAAGGCTTCCAGTGGGAAGGAGTGATCAAGTGCTTAGAATTATGCTAAAAGATAAAAGTGTCAGAATCTTCTGGAACTTAGCTTCAGATTGAAGAGCTTGCCATTCTAAATCCAACGGTGTGAGCAACACTCGAATCTGAGTTTATATGCAGAAGTCAGAGCAAGTCAAAGTTCAGGTTTAACTTGCCTACATGGCAGGATTGGGATAATCTGGCAAGTCTTCAGTGAATAAGGAGGCACCAAGTGGCAGTCTGCCATTGGCCCTCGCAAATCGCATATCACAGAGGTAAGTGTTTCAGTGTTACAAATCGGCCCCTAGCAGGTTCAGGGCTGCGATGCGATGAGGCAATCGCAATCGCAATTTGTGATGCGATACGATCACATATCGCAATTGCAGGAAAGAAGCAACAACAAGAATCGACCTCGACGTGGTTGAGTTTCGAATGCGATAGACTCAGATGCGATAATTTTTATGCTGCAGTTTAATATACTGATGAATCAACGAAAATCGCAACCACGGTGTTCTGTCGAGTAAACAAGACCTTGCGCCCCGCCCAAACTCACCGATTGCGATGAGCAGGAGGTTTTGGATGCGGGAATTTGATATGTTGCAGTTCATTATCCCATCGGGTCCGTAATACTGCATCACAACGTTTGATGTGTTAAGAGCCCGCATCATTGCCAATTGTGATCGTGATAAGGCCGACAGAATATAGCCCACCGAACGACGAATTTCACGCTTCCTTAGCATATTTTGGAGCGGAAAAGGGGTTTTGATCGGTTTTGGAGCATTTTTTGAAATGAATAGTGGGAGAACTCGGAGAAGTCATAACTCCTTCAGTTCTTATCCAAATTTGATGCAAAAATAATCAATTCTAGAAGTTTTTGGTAGTTTGAACTCATTGAGACAAGTTTCATAGGCATCTGAGCATTGTAAACACACTTTTGATGTAATTTGAGCATAATAGAGAGGCCCAAGCCATTGGAAGCTGGACCAAGGAGACGTAGCCCAAGAGGGGTGAACTCCTTTATCATGTGCTTGTTGTGTGTTGTATATTGATGTTCATTGTTGTTATATTGTTCTTGTTCAACATATGTTTTTATGTTAAATTGTTTATAACATTTACATAAAAAAACTCTCATGGGAATCTGTTGATTGCAAAAGTTTTTGAATCCTTAAGCACTTGAAAAAACAAATGATAAGCATCTTGGGTTTATTTCTGAATGGGGAATTAACACAAAATTACTAATATGCTCCAATTCGAATCAAATATACATAGCCATTTCCACAACTTCATTCATCTTACTATCCTCCTGTTGTAGCGGCTACAACAACCCTCTAAAATTTTGGCCTGCACCAATTTCGGAGCCTCCCTTGAGAGTTTCACTTGATGATTGCACACACTCGGGTTCACTCCGTGAGCTCATGTGAGTCTTTGCATCTGCCTTTCTTGTTCATTTCATTAAATTTTCTGCATGCTGGTGTCTAAGTCATGCTTGCGAACATGTTCTAATTATGCTCAAAGTCTTCACTTCGTATGTGCTTGTTGTGTTTGCTATGAAAGCATCTGTCGCACTCACACACGAAGTCACATTCATTGTCGTGCAAGCATCGTCTCGATAAATGAATGGTTAATCACGAGTGTCGCGCTAGTCACTTGCACCGTTGGCCAGTTATTTTGAACATGCGTGTTTGGATGATATGGGTTGTTTCTTCGTCAAGTCGTGTGAGTGTGTGTTTGTATGATCACCTATGCATCTTTCGATCGTTCACACACTTAGTCATTTTTGTTGAAGTTATGATGACCAGACTGCCCTTTGACAGCCGAACCATCACCCTGCCATCAATTCGATCAACTTTCAACTAGAACAACGCAAAAGCACCAAGCAAGTATTTCAAGCTGCGCTACCCGCAAGCAATTCAATCCAGTTTCATGCTGACCACTTGGACAGTCAAACCCGACAGCCACCCCGGGACTGACTCCCATAAAAAATTGCGCAGAGGCCACTGGCCTTACTCGCTTAGATGACTGAGGAAATTGCACAGATAGGACGGATAGACACCAAGTGCCCGTCCCTGTCTCCCTCAAAAAATTGCGCAGTTTTCTTAGTCAGTCATCCTAACAGTCGACCAACTACTTATCTAAGAAATTGTGCAGTTTTCATGACTGTGCCTTTTGCTGCCTAGCAGTCCGCTTAGCTCAGAAATTGCACAGAGATGATCAACAGGCCGGCCTCCCGGCCTCAGTGCAGTTTCCCCTGCCAGCAGCTCCTAGCAGCAAACTGCTAGTTCCCTCCAGGAATTGCGCAGTTTCTACTGCTAGTGGCCAGGAAGCCAACTTCCAATCTCCCAGGAAGTTCCTCCCAAAAACTGTGCAATCTCTACCTGCTGACCGTCCTCACTGTTATCACAAAATCAGGTACTGAAGGCTGCCAATCAGCAAGATTCTGTGTAACTATTTCAAACCAGGCTTTAGACTAAGGCTTAGCCTCCTTAGTCAGAGAGGGCTCTCTCACAGACTATGAATATTGACTAATGACAAGGAAAGATGGCTAACTCTTAAAACACATGAAAAATAAGCTGGTTGGACAAATATCAAAGTGATTCCCATTAGGCTTATGGAGTCTCACACATCTCAGCAAACAAAAAACACTATCCTTTCATAGAAATCAGGGCACTTTACATCTAATGTTCAAACATAACTTACATAAAACACAGTTTGCCAAGGCATACAGGAAGTCAGAGCATGACACATGAGTTCTGAGTGATTATGCAGTAACAAAACTGTAAAAGAACACTAAAGAGAATAAACCATCATACATTTGAACCATTAGATCTATTGTGAATCCTGAGAAGAAACAACAGTCATTTGCATTACTGAAATCTGCTATACATAAACCAAAATAGTCTTGTCTTTTATCAAAACATCCCACCTCAATTACATCCAAGTCTGATCTATATATAGGAATACATTCTTAACCACCTTGAGCTTCCTCCTCCAGGATGAGGGGAGCTCGAAGGTTGCTATTAACTACTCCTATCTTCTGTTTAACTAACTCATTAAATACATAAGTACTGAACTGTAATTACAAAGAGTCCTAATTTAATCAAAACTCAAAATCTATCTTCCTCGTAGCATGATTCCTTCTTGATTCTTGACATCTGTCTTCTTTCTGTTTTGGCCGAGATATCTTGGAGGAGAATGTAATGAACAAGCTGGCTTTGGATACTGGCTGCGTAGATGGTTCATTAATCCTCAAGATAAGTCCCCTGTTTTCCCGGTCCTTGTCTCCCATCATTCTTCACAAATTAAGTAACATGTTCCCAGCTCTTTAATTCCTTAAAAATTACGAGCATCACCATATTCCCCAATGTGCTGGAAGCCTTGTTGACTGAACAGGTGTATAAACCAAAATCTCCGTATGCATTCCCTATCAGAACCCTAATAATTGGTAATAAAGTACCTTTATCAAGGTTTAACTAAAGACAAAAATATTTCACCTTTTTCAAAAGGCACACTTGTCATTCTCTGCATAGCTAGAATAGTCTTATGTGGTCTCCCTTATGTTCCTTAGGCATTTTCTTCAAAAATTTGCTGATCCCATCATTAAACTCTTTGTTTTCATCATAAAACAGCACCTACAGCAGTTTCGTAGCGCGCTACGAAACTGCTGTTTTTGCTAAAACAGAGTATATTTGCACTAAGGCGTCTTTTGCTTGAACTTATGACTCTTCAGACTTCTTCTACAGGTGTCAAAGACTTATATGACTTCAAAATAATGGAGCTTAAACAAAATTGACCAAAACTAAGAATGTCACCTTTTTCTTCAAATCAGTGAGCTAGTTGACCTAGCTGTGTCTTCAAATTTGCAACCTCTTTTTTCAAAGCCTTGTTTTCAGCTCTCAGGCTCACATTCATTTTTCTGATGAGTTTAGCTTTCTTGAGGGCTGGAACCGTCCATGTATACACATCAGCCACTGAATCTACCTGACCCACTAGGTTTTTGCTACCTTTTAACACAGCTCTTCGATAGTTGGCATATCTGACAGCAAGCTCCCTAGTGACATTCTTTACCTGGGCAACCTCACCTTTTGCCGCTCCCCCTTGGTTCTTTATGGCTATAACATTTCCTCCCTGAGTAATAATAACCTTTCTGTTCTTGTCTTTATGCTTGACTGCCTCCACTGTTTTGGTCAATACTTCAATTACCTCCGTTCTGGGCATCTTTACAGCTTTCTCTTCTTTATGCACTTTCTCAGCTTCTCTAACTTGTTTCCTTGTAACTGGCCTTCGTGGTTTGAACATAAACTCCTCACTAGGTTCATCAAACCTAAGTCTCTTCGAAGCTTTTGACTTCTTAGTGCTCTCAGGTGATGATTGAGTTAAATCAATATGCATGGGTTCAAGATGCACCGGTTCTTCCTGCTCAAATTCAATAGCCTCAAGTAAATCACTTAAGCTGGCCTTTGATATTGGACTTTCCTCAACAGCTACTGATTTACCCTTCTTTTTGCTTAATTGACCTCTTGTTTTAACTCTTGATACGCTTTCAGACCCAGCTGATCCAAGTACATCTTTCTTGTGCTTAACCTTTTCCTTTGATGATGGCTGAGATGGCTCTTTAATAACCACGGGCTTTACTGGCTTGTTCAACTGAGATTTGGTTTTCTTTTTATCCCTAGCCTCCTTTCTAAGCTCAGCTATTGTAGGTTCTTCCATTGATTCTTCTCTTTCTCTAACCGGCTGTGGGGTGAGGCCTGTCCTACTCTGGAAACTAGCCATATAGATGAAAGAATTCCAATCCCTACCAATTTTTTGAAGAGCATCCAGCACTAACAGTTTGACTAGACCATGATGAAATAATGATGTTTCACAATCATCCTTTCTCAATTGAACCTTGTCACACATCTTGCTGAGGCTACGAAACAAGTAAAATGGGATATCTATAGATGCTTTACCCGTAAAATGCAGCAACAACTTAAAATGATAGGAATAGACTTTGTTATATCTGCCCTCACAGGTTAAATACTTTTGAATACAGGTAAGAAGCATGGCATAGTGTTCTTTAACATAGCTTCTAGGCACAGCCTTGGTTAGATCTTCATTCACATAGGCTTCTTTCAAGAACTCTTTGCAGGGGTTCATATCAAATTTGAAGTTTTTAAACCACTCCTGTCCCCTTCTTGGAATTTCAGTCACATTAGCAATAGCCTCTGGAGATACTGGGAATTCTAACATAGACACTTTAGAATTTAAACCTGTAAAGTTCAAGGCAAATTCTTTTGTTACCTGAGTGTGGCCACCCTTCAGCTTTTCACAGAAACTCCAGCAACCAGCATCTTTGAAAGCTTTTCTTACACCTTCATCCCTCAATGCAAGATCCAATCCTTCAGGCTCTGCCCTCTGACACCTTCCAGACCGATGCTCCTTCTTCTCCATTACGCTTTGAAATCTTTCGCACAGAGAAACACCACCAGCCTCAACTCAAATGGCAAATTCAAATTTTAGAACGCAGGCTCGCTTGCAATCAGACTCTTTTGAAGAAGAGGCTCGGGCTCATTTGCAATTCAAATAACTTATCATACAAGCTGACCACTTTATGCATTATTAACAAACATTATAACACGACCATGCATGACAAAACCGTTTGAATGATTTTAATGTGCGTGACTATGAACCTACTGGTGGAATGATGGCTCATCAGTGTTTAGAAGGTACGCCAACTGACAATAACTGGACGGACACAATGACTCATCCCCAGACATGACATTTTAAGAATCTGCGCTACAAAATCCCCGAATTCGCGATTTCGTAGCACAGATAGTTATAAATTAGCAGAATGCACTGCGAAATGGCTGGATACTGACACGCTGCGAAAAGGCTAAAACATCATTGCGCTGCAAAATCAACCAATAAAACTGCGCTGCGAAAATGCGAAAAGGACTAGTGACGTATACAAGATAAGACATGTCTTATTCAATCATGATGGAGGATGACTAACGGTTTTTGAAAATGATTCACATCAATATCATTTAGAAACATGACCCCTAAGTAGTAAACATAAGACAACAACCATTTGACACCCATTTTTGACAATGAAATTTTGGACAAAATTTATGTACATGTGACTGCAGTTCTAGGTGATAACACTCACAACCCGACTTGTTCCTCCAGAAAATTGCGCAATTTTGGCCTTCCAACCCCTGCTGCCCACTCGTTTCAGAAACTACACAGATCCTGCGTACCTTGCCTTCCTGCAGCCCGAACCGTCCCTCCCAAAATTTCGCAATTTTGTCTCCTAGCCAAGCCAGACCTCACAGACAATCACTATCGACTCATATTTCCTGTCTTCATCACTCAATGACCCTTGCATAGTTTTCATCAGCAGTGCCTAGAGACATCATCCCACTTCACAACCTTGCTACCTCTCTTGGTCACCTGCATCTGAAATGATCATGTGTCATGATAGACTATGAGGTTTTGGATTTGATGTCATCTTGTCATGAGTGACTGTAGGTACAGGTACACCAGCAAACATGGAAAGAAGAAAAATGGGACAAATGAAGGGAGCACATGCAGAAGGACAAGTTCACCAATGGATGAATGAACGATGCATGCGAAGGGATGTGCTCACCAGCAGACGAATGAACGAACATGCACCTTCGTGAACAGATGAGCCTGTCAAGCCTTCCAACATGCAAGCAAGGAGCAGCATGCTAAAGCTTCATTGAGTGAACCAAAGACCATCGAAGACTCCATGCACTTTGCCATGCTGAGGTGAAGCTGTGATACACCATGAAGACATCCATCACCTCGCAACATTGTAGCTTGACATGCATTCCAACAGCAACAAAAATGTACCAACAATGTCATGTCGCCCAAATCTCTACTATGGGATATGTTTTCAATCAATGTGATGTAACATGGAAGTCCAAGAGACCCACTTGTTGAACAAAGAGTCATGTAAGTCGAAAATTCATGGAAGTCAAATGGTCATGAGGGTAGTCAAACAGCCACAAGAGTCAGTTTCACCCTTGGCTATAAATACCCCCTCATTTGTACATGCAAAGGACTTTTCACCTAAGATCCTCCTACATAGCCAAGAGAGTTTGTTACCTTTTATTTGAGGAGTAAGTAGTGGCTCCAACGCCTCACACTCGGTGTTATAGACATTTTTG
The DNA here is from genome assembly GCA_031772625.1 of Pinus tabuliformis. NCBI lineage: Eukaryota > Viridiplantae > Streptophyta > Pinopsida > Pinales > Pinaceae > Pinus > Pinus tabuliformis. The sequence goes on from CM062817.1 coordinate 886,309,222, forward strand.
TGCCTTACAGCTTTGAGCATGAAATGTCCATAATCCAAGGGATCCAAAGTCCCTAAAAGTGTTGTTCCTGCCCCTAAAGGAACAAGGTCAACCAATGACAACTTCTCCCAGAAGTTCTCCACCAAAAACCACTCAGAATCAGTCAATTCAGGATCAATTCAGATGCTCTACTAGCTGCCTGCGTTGCAATGCACCCCAGTACACTAGCTAGGTGCGTTGCAACGCACCTAAATGCACTACCAGGGTGCGCTGAGCGAAAAATTCCAAATGGCAGTGTCATTCCGCGAGGTGTACAGACACTGGAAGCTTCCAGAATCTTCTCCAATGACACTTGCCTCAATGAATTCGACCAGTGATGAGTAAGAGGCTCTCAGCCTCCAAGTGGAAGCAAGAACTGACAGAGAGAAGCCACAAGTCAAAACATAAGTTGACTCATCCTCTCTGCTTACATCTATATATGGATCCCTCATCCCAGAGATCCAGAGGCTGGAATTTTGTACTTTGCAGAGCATTGCTGTTGGTTTGAGATTGAGATTAGTGCATTGGGTGATTTATGCTTTGTTGGAGGAGAGGAAGGGATTCCTTTGCTGGGAGGTAGATGCTGGATCGGGACTCACTTGGTTGTATCTCCTCTTGGACTTTCTTATTCTATCAATAAACTATTTGAGTTTCTCCTACATGCTGTGTATCAATGATGTTTTGTTATATTTGCATGTTTAGCTTAATCTGATCCTGAGCTTTTTATGAATGTATATCTATATCTTCGTGTAGTTTCTCTCTCTTGTGATCTTGCAGGAATTCGGTGAAGCTGGGCCGGTAAGGGAGCAGGGAGCTGGGAGCCATTGAAGAGAGGAATGATTGGATCAACAAACTAGCGAAAGACACAGGTTAGTTACATCCTTTCTCCTCATTTACATTTCATAAAGAAGAATATTCAAGTAGTTTTCCTTGTTTGTTGCTAAGGCACTATCACACCTTAGAGTGGGATAGGGGCATTCTGAATGGATACTTTTCCCAACAACAAATTGGCGACTCCGCTGGGGATCGTATCTAGTTAGTTTATTTGTGTTTCTATTGTTGTTCATCTCATAAACTCAGGAGTGCCGAATCGAACTGCATTTGCCATTTACAAATGCAAAGTAGAGATCTGCCACTCTAGTCCACTCACTGGGCCTGTTTATGATCTGAACAAGCTGATCCACAAATGCTCTAACTGCCCTTTGTGATAGCTCTTAGTCCTCCTTTAAATCATCCTCCTAATTGTACCTTATTGATAGCTTTTATCCGGCCAAAAACCTTAGATTAAACTGCAAACCGTGACCCAGAACCCAGAGACAATTCTCGTTTCTGCTTCAGCGCAGGCTCTGTGAAGAGGTTCTGCATTTCAACGCAGGTCCCGAGAGGGCTACCTACGCTGCAATTCAGTTTCTCTGTGCAAGGGGTGCGCTGATTAGCCTTTGCCTTGTGAAGCTGTGGTTCTCTGCTTCTTTTTGCTCAGTTTTATCTCTGTTTTTTGCAGCCTGTTATCAGTGTGTACCTATCTGAAAACCCCTTTTCTTTGCCTTAATTCCGCCTCAGTTGTATAAAAGAAAATGTATTTGTTTTTGTGTATTTGTTACATCATTTGCAGTTTCCCATTACAAAAGTAAACTAGTCATACTGTCGCCTTTAGATCTAGACCTGTCGTAAGCGTCGTTTTGATCTTAGGAGTAAATTTGTTTGCTGTTGACAGTTGATTGCGCTTTTACTTTTGTCTTTTGGTTTGAATTTATGCATTTCTAGTGTCGAAACAAGTGTTTACTTCAAAATCATAAAGTGTCGTAATTGTCTTTTTGATTTCGAAAGAAGCTTGTTTGTGTTTTTGACTTGAAATCGAATTCAAATTTGTACAACAGCTTTCTTTTTAGGCATCAATATTAAGAAAGTGAAAACAAATACATGCATATGTGCATTTGCATTTTGACAGTTTGTATGTTGATTTAGGAAAAGTGCATTTACAGTGTGCTCTATGCTCTTTGAGAAAAGATTGTGTCTTTCTTTTCCCCTTGTAGCTAGGATTTTCATTGTTGAAAAGAGATAAAAGCTTGCTTATCATCTTTAGACTGCATTTAGGAATTGTATCTACATCTCGTGGTGATCCAAAAAGGAAAACTTCTAAGAAAGATCAACCTAAAATAAATTGAATGAACTTAACAACGCCCGTACCTTAAAAAGTATTCTGCGGTTTTGCGAAAAGTTTGGCACACCCTCTACCTAGAACTCCAGAGCAGTCCCTTTCGTTCCTTTTCAGACTCCTTAACGGAAAAGGTCCATCTGAGCACTTGTCACTTCAGGCTCATTAAAAATCGAAGGAGACTAGAGTCATCTTTTGCTTTTTCTCGACTCTTTAAAATTGAAAAAGCAAGTTGTGTCTAAAGCGTCTAAAATTCATTTAATTCGGAAACATATTTCCCCTTTTGTATTTTAGTTGATCGAGTAATCCGCAATCGTGGAAGAAAGTCAATTGAAACCCCGTCGTTCGCGGAGGCTTACGAGTCAACCGTCTTTGTCTCCGGAATCGAAAACAGTACGGACAAAGCGAACTCGTTTAACCGGTTCAAAATCTCCTATTAAAGTTAGAACAAGTGTTCCAACAACATCCGAGATTCCGGTTACTCCAAACATTTCTGGAAACCCTGCCTCTACAGAAGAAGGTCAACAACCACAGAGGGACAGTGATACTGATCCTAGTCTGAGAGCAAAAACTTCTGTTACTGAACCAGTTCCATCTGCAACCGGTTCAGACAGTCTTGCTCCTCAAACATCTGTCGCTGTCGATTCAACCCCTTCTTCGGCACCTGAAATATTTTACGGACCTGACGGTCTTCCCCTTCCACCTGGTTTGATTGCGATAGAGGAAATTGTAGAAGATCCGCAAGCAAGTACTCCAACACATTTTGGAGTCGGGGTCACTCTATTTCCTTCGACATCAGAAGTTAGTCTACCACCGGTGGAAGTTCCTGTAGAATCGCTAGGTAATCTTTTGGATAGACTCAAAATGTCTGAACCACCGTCAACATCTAGGACTGTGTCGACTGACACAGCAATAACAAAACTCCCTGCCGTCACTCCGACAATGTTTGCCGGTGTACCATCTGTCGCGACTAGCTCACAACCGCTAGGAGTCCATCCAGGGGCTATTTCGACAGTATGGTCCGTTCCTATTTGTTCCTCCGAAATAATATTCGGCAACTCTTATGTTGAGACTCGACAAATTGATCCATTTGGAGTCAATTTGGGCAATCCAGTCCCCAAGGGCAGACAATTCCTTTGAGTTCTGGATTACCACCGTATGGGGGGCAGTATGCCCTTTCATTACCCCCTCCGGGAGGATATCCATGCAGGAGTTCACAACAGTATTCAGGTTATACTGGAGTTACGTCAAGTGGTTGGGTACCTATGCTACCCCAACAACCAAGGGTTGTGTATTCTATGCAACAATGTGTACCTATGTCGAACATCCCGACAACACCAGCTATTGTAACAGTGTCACAAGTTCAAACGCTGCCTATTGTATGTCAACCTCAGATTTCTCAGGTTGTAATGCAACAACCCCTTGACCCTGTGACTCAACCACAATCGCCAACTGGTGGGACGACACAGGTCCAAACGGGTACAATTACCCCACACCTTGGTCCAACGGTTAGTATAGCGCAACAGAACATGGCTTCAAAACCGTGGCTGGTGCAATACCAACAACCACAATTCCAACAAGTATACCAAGGTTCCGAGCAGCAGATCTTTGCGAACAGTGGACAACCGTACATTCAAAACGGTCAAAATCAACCACTTCACAATGGTCATGTCCACCAACCGTATCAGTCGTACCAGCATCAACTACATTATGCTGGTATGCAAAGGCCAACTGCTCAGGCAATTCCATCATACCTTGGGTATGCTTCACCTAACCTGAATCAACAGTTACCATTCGTGGCAACTTTAGAGTTACCTGACTTACACCGGTTAACAAATGATCCAATTGCTTACGCCCCTTGGTGGCCAGCGATACCTCATAAACTTCCATAAGATATTCCTAAATTTAATGGAAATCCAGGTGAAGATCCATCGAATCACGTGATGACATTTCATCTATGGTGTTCATCAAACACTCTAAACGATGATTCGATAAGGCTTCGCCTTTTTCAGAGGACGTTAACGGGTACAGCGGCAAAATGGTATATTGAATTGCCTAGAGCTTCGTTCGACAACTTCAGTACCTTAGCCACGACTTTCTTAACCCATTTTCAATTACCAATAAGGTATGAAATGGGAACGGAAATCCTAACCAACTTCAAACAGACAACGGCCACTCACATATCTGATCATATACATGAGTGGCGACGTCATCGTAGGATGGTAAAAACGTACATTCCCGATCAGCTATTAGCTGAATGGTTTGTCAAGTCGTTACTTCCTACCATAACGGAAGATGTGGCAAAGGGGGGGGGGGGGGGGGTCGTAACGGAAGAGCAAGTTATCGCTCGTGCGCAATATCTAGACTTGGTCTATACTCAGTCTGGCACGCTCTACGACAAAATACCTGACGCCCCTAGACCAGAATTCTCAATTCCTCCTCCTCCTAAATCAAACAATGACTCTCATGCCGACGATGGTGTGATAGGCACGACAAACGCGAAATCGACAAAGGCCACATCCAAGAAGGCCCGTAAGATTTCAGATCAAAATGCAAAAGACAAAATTCTTGCTTCGGAAGTAAATGCCGTATCAACAGATAAAGGCAAAGAAACCAAACAACCGGGAAGCAAGAAGAAACAAAGCAAAGGGAAGAAGAAGAAACAGGGTGAGTCATCTCCTGAAAAAACTTCTTCAGACCCTCCTGGAAATAGGAAACCCCCCTTTGGGTGTCAGATATGTGATGAGGATCATTGGACGAAAGAATTTCCATACAAAGCTGAGCTTAAAAGATTCTTTAAAAGTTCGAAAACCTCAGCGGTGTTAACTGATCCGTTTCCAAATCCAGGAACAAATCTGGTTGAAAGTGGAAATGCTTCCCCGTCGCAAGTGCTAATGTTGTTGATTTCGAAGCAGCAAAATGATGCTTTGATTTCGACAAGGAACAAAGATTACGGGAATCCGCAGTTGTCGAACAACAAGGATAAAGATCAACCAAGTAGTTCGACAACAACTTCGACAGAAGTTGTACCACCCATCATTCCTGAATTAACAATAAAACCGCCAAAGGGAGTAGTACACAAGTCGACGTTTAATCCCAGCGCTAGAGCGGCGCAACATTATAACATAGTGGAAGATTTGGCCCAATCGCCATCCGCTATGTCGACTCTTGAGGTGATACAAAATTGCACATCCCAAAGGCAGGCTTTGTTATCAGCCATTGGTGGGGTTGATCCTAAGGATTCCAATCTTGTATCCTTCGACCACAAAGGATACGATCCTTAGTTACCAGCCCAACTAGCTTTCCTGATTCAAGTGAAATCCCTCAACAAAACTGTTCATCGAACAATTATTGATGAGGGGGCATCTACATGTATTATGTCGATGAGTTGCTGGAAAACTTTAGGATCTCCAACCTTGTCGCGATCTTCGACGACATTAAAAGCATTCGACGGAAGGTCATATACCCCATATGGTATCCTAAATAACTTGAAGGTTGAACTAGGGGGAAAAACAGTAGAAATAGATGTTGAAGTCATCGATGGAAATCTTGATTACAACATCCTACTAGGAAGACCATGGATCTATGCCATGGCAATTGTTGTGTCGACTTATTTTAGAAAGATTGCATTCCCCTTTCAAGGGGGGATTACGATCGTCGACCAACAAAACTTCCTCCCCAATGGTTCACAAGTTACAGGAAGCATTCCCATGATCCATGGAAGCCCCCATTCGCTTCAGAATATCGGAGTAGGCATACTAAAAGATCCTATACTAATGGGAACTTTCGCTCTTCCACCTCCAATGAACTTGGCGGAAGTAGCGTCGATAGGAACCTGCAATATGATATCTTCCACGAAGATCTCAGAGAACGATATCAACATGGATCATGCAATAGTGTTCCCCCCAAGTCCAATAGAAGTATTGTAGCAATCAATGTTTCTAGCATGGGAGGCAAACCAAAATCAACGCTCATCAAGCATTTGGGTAGATAGGTCTAGAGAATATGGTACCCCTTCAGATCCTTGGTCGCGAGTGCATGGAACCGACGAAGGAATTGTACAATCGATGTTGATTGAAGGGGCACCGTGGAATGATTGCCACCATCGTTCTCTTCTTCCGGATTATGAAGAGGATACTCAAGATGACCTTTATCATCCTTCAGTTTTTGAATTCCTTTCAAATACTGTAAATACGGTGGATTCCGAGCGAAACTTATCCAACATTGAAGAGACTATAGCCATAAATATCTCGACTAAAACAGATGTTGTAGAGAATATTTATGTTGGCAAATGTTGTTCTCCTTTAGAACTGGAAATATATAATGCTCTTTTTCGCGAGTTCAGAGATGTCTTTGCTTGGTCATATGATGAAATGCCAGGCATTGACTCGAGTATCGTTGAACACGAAATTAAGATGTATCCCGATGTCAAACTGGTACGACAACGGCTCAGGCAGGTGCATCCCAAGAAAGTCGCTGCCATTAAGACAGAAGTTGAAAAACTTCTCCATGCTGGTTTCATCTACCCGGTTCCTCTAACCGATTGGGTATCAAATATTGTCCCTGTTATGAAGAAACAAGGGACAATTAGAGTGTGTGTCGATTATAGGGACGTAATTAAGCTTGTCCGAAAGACAACTACCCTACACCCTTCATCGACCAGATAATTGATGAATGCGCCGAATGCGAAATATTTTCATTCATGGATGGATTTTCCGGGTATAATCAAATAAATATCCGCCCACAGGACCAGTCAAAGACTGCATTCATTTGTCCATGGGGCACATTCGCATATCGAAAATTACCCTTTGGTTTAAAGAACGCAGGGGCGACGTTTCAGAGGGCAATGAATTATGCCTTCCATGACATCAATAACATCGTTCAACCATACCTCGACGACCTTCCGGCTCATTCGCGAAAGCGGACTGATCATCCGCAGCATTTAAGAGCGATATTTCTATGTTGCTGACACTACAAGATACGACTCAATCCGCACAAATGTGTATTTTGAGTCGGTTCTGGTCATTTACTTGGCTTTGTAGTCTCCAAGGATGGGATTCGTCTTGACCCTTGCAAGGTCCAGGCAATCATCAATTTGCCTCCACCTTCGAATTTGCTTCAGATTCAGAAACTCCAAGGGAAAGCAAACTTTCTGAGGAGGTTCATTCCAAATTACGCCGAACTTGCTAAAGGTTATACACGTCTTTTGAAAAAGGAGGTACCCTTCGTCTGGGATCAGGTTGCGCAAGCTTCCTTTGATGCTTTAAAAGATTCCTTAATAAAAGCATCATTAATGTACGCCCCCGATTATCAAAGAGATTTTAACCTGTATCTGGCTGCAGCAGATACAACCATCGCAATGGTTTTAGTTCAAGAAGTCGATGGAATTGAACACCCTATATATTATTTAAGTAAAAAATTAAATGATACAGAAAGCAAATATTCTTATGTTGAAAAACTAGCGCTTGCAGCTGTTCAAGCGATACAAAGATTTCGACACTATGTCCTCTTTCAGAAAACTACCATTCTGTCAGATTGCAACCCCATGACTTATATATTGTCGCGACAGTTGCTGGGGGGAAAATATTCAAAATGGATAGCAATCCTTCAAGAGTTTGATCTGGAATTTTTAAAATCCAAATCAAAGAAAGCTCTAGTTTTTGCAGAACTATTATGCGATCTCCCATCGTCGTCCAACGATGAAACATCCGAAGAATCAATCGTGGACGAGAATTTGTTTCTGATATCTACAAGCAATGAGTGGTATGAAGATATAATAATTTATCTCCAAACCCAAAATTTTAGGCCTAACACCTCTCACTCTGAACAGAAACGTATACGATACCAAGCAAAAGACTACATGATCGTCGGTGATACACTTTACCGTCGTGGTATCGATACAGTTATGAGAAGGTGCCTCACCCATGAGGAGGCCGAAAAAGCCCTAAATGAGTGTCATTCAGGGGCCTGTTGGGAGCATCAATCTGGATATGCTACAACACAAAAAATCTTACGAGCAGGATACTTCTGGCCAGCCATGTTCAAAGATTGCATAACCGCAGTCAGAAGTTGCCATGCTTGTCAAATTTTTGATAGCAAAACCAGAAGACCACCCGCACCGTTACAGCCAATAATTGTTGTTGGGCCTTTCGCCAAATGGGGCATCGATTTCATGACATGTAACCCCACCTCGACCGGGGGGCATGGGTATATCATAGTCGCCGTTGACTATTTTACCAAATGGGCCGAGGCGATGCCTACATTAGATAACACTGGTGAAACAGCTGCCCTTTTCTTTTTCAATCATGTAGTCGCCAAATTCGGCGTACCACAAGCTATAGTCACGGATCATGGATCGCATTTTCGCAATCACATGATGCTTGAATTAGCTGCCAAGCTAGGATTGTCTCACGACAGCTCTACTCTGTATTATCCGCAAGCCAACGGACAAATTGAAGCGATCAACAAGGTCCTGAAGCGTATGTTGCAAAGGATGATCGGAGTTCACAAAAGAAGGTGGCACCTAATCCTGTACTCAGCCTTGTGGGCTTACTGAACATCGGTAAGGAATGCAACCGGGTTCACACCCTTCCAACTGGTATATGGCCTGGAAGCAGTCTTACCAGTCCAGTGCGAAATCTCGTCTCTTAAACTCGCAATCGATCTCCTCCCCGGAACTTCAGAAGAAGAGGCCCGTTTCTTGGAATTAATCCAACTGGATGAAACCCGTCGTGATGCCGCTTTGGCTAACGAAGCCCATAAGAAATGAGTCAAGGTGCAATTCGACAAAAATGTCAAACCCCGTGTCTTCTCAGAAGGTGACTTGGTCTTGCTTTACGACCAAGAATCCAATAAATTCAGAGCAGGTAAATTTAATTCTTTATGGATGGGCCCCTATATTGTTAAATGAGTGTTAGCAAAAGGAGCCTACGAGTTAATGGATTATGACGGAATTCCACTGGCGCAACCTCGTAATGGGTTGTACCTCAAGCGTTACTATGCTTAAATAGTAACCAATATGCTTTTGTTGTATTTTGTTTTCGCTAAAGTGTTCGTTTTGGTCGAGTAATCCACCTTTTTACATTTATTGCAGATGTCAAACCTTTTGGAGACATGTGTTGGATATGCCGACGGAGCGAGTCGTAGTTCGCGGAACCTGTCCTCCGCAGCCTGGGCCATTTTTTATCCAAGCGACGAGTTAGTAAGTTTCAAAGGTGTATGTATTGGTCAATCAACAAATAACATCGCTGAGTATAGCGTGTTGATAGAACTTCTCTCTGATGCCATCACCCATGGTATACGCCGACTAATCGTCAGGCTAGACTCACAACTCGTAATTCTACAAGTCAATGGTATATATTCCGTCCGAAATCCGGCCATTTATCGCATGTTCCTAAGGGTTAAGATTTTGGAAAGACAATTTGATTTGATTCAATACTAACATATTTCCAGAAACTTAAACACATTAACCGACTCATTAGCAAACTATGTGTTAGATAGACATTTGCGACATTTGTAAAAAGAAACACATCATCAATGTTTTACATATGGATCATATAGCTCAACCAGAATAAAACCCGAAAATTAAAATATATATATCGCTGTTTATGGTTTACACATAATGTTCTGTAACCAAGACAAAATCGGTCACATGACCCAAAAACTCAAAATGCTAGGGGGCACCCTAGTCTAATGATGCTCGTGATAGCAAGTCACAGCCTGTGCGATCATGCGTAAGAGACGAGTCCATCGTCTAGGCACACCAGTAGTATGTCGCTGCAACTGCAAAGGTAGCTCGTCGATCCTCACTGTTATCACTGACAAAATTTCAAAGAAAAAAGGTAAGGGAAGAGTTAATTGATCCTGGACATATTCATGCTGATCTTGGTCATGTTCATGCAATAGTCATTTGATACAATTCTTAGTTTGAGCAAACAAGCCCATGGTGAGCAGAGATCAGAAATCTTCATCAAATTCAAGCAAGTCAAGATACATCAGATGGATTAATAGTAGGCCCAGACCCAACATCAGAATTATGAAGAGGAAAATCGAGGATTTGAAGATACAACCAAGCCAGCAAAAAGGATTTCATTAGCTAAGGAAAATCACACAGCAAACAAGGTTAGTCCTAAGGTTTGATCATTTGCCTTTTTGAAGTTTTCCTTAAAGAGTGGTTCCTATGCATTCAGTTTTGAACAGCTTCAGGGCACACGAAAATGGACATTTCAAGATAAAGAAGCTCAAGATGGTCAAGTTTTGGCATTAAAACTGCATTTTTGAAATTACACAGCAGTTTCGTAGCGCGCTACGAAACTGCTGAAGATGATGCCTAATGCACAACAGTTTCGTAGCGTGCTATGAAATTGCTGTAGCTGCATGTTATAATTTAGTTGATCAATTGAGAGTGACAAAGGGCAAATAATTAACAAAGTATGAGCATCCAGCAAAGTCAGAACAAGCAGAAGAAGGACATATATGAACTCTAAAGCTATGTGTTATAAAATGGTCATTATTCATAGCTAGTTTTGTTCATGATGCATCAGGCAGCATTAAAGGGTTTGTTTTCACATATACATGGGCCAAGTGTGCAGTGTATGTAAAACAAGATAATCCAATGCAATTTTATGAAGAACAACAGGGATAATTGATTTCGAAGATCCTTGTGGAGACCAAAAGCAAAAAAGGAGGAATTTTCTCTCCTTGTTTTTACGAGTCAATTTCTAGAAGAGTTTATGAGCAGTTAAAAACTCATATCTGAAAAGTGAAAGAGGTTTTCATTCTTAAGATAATGAAGTACAAAAACCTCTTCCACTTTCTTCAAATCCATTACGATCTGAGAGAAATTAATGACCAAAGTTGTGCTACGAAACTGCTGTAGGTGCAGTTTTTCATCTCTTGTTTTACACCTGTTTTTCAAAGACACATTCTGGCCGGTAGGGAAGGTGTTTCAAAAAACCAAGATAGGTTTTTGTTCAGCATGGATTTTTTCCAAAAGCCTCCTTCATTTTTTCCAAATACGTTTTTTGTGAGAAGTTATGAGCTCTATCCCAAGACCTATTTTTCAGCCAGAACAGAGCAAGGGGCAGTTTCCTAGTTTCTAGGAACAACAAAAGGATGAGTCATCAAGGGCCAGCTGGAAGGTTATGGGCTTCATAAAATTCGACTTCATGGAGTTTTATGTGTCAAAAGGAGTGTTTAATTCTTAGATAAGGTTGTTGTAATCATGATAAGGAGTTACAATCCTAGTTGTATTAGGCCTCTAGGACTGCTAGTTAGGTGTCATTTGCATTTAATAGTTAGTTTTAAGTGTTAATAGGTGTCAGTCAGGTAGAATTCGAATTTTCCTCATCCTAGAGGAGGAATCTAAGTTATGAAAAGAGCTCTATATATAGCAGAAGAGCTGATGTACAAAGGGTTGGAAAATGTTAGAGAAAAAGACTACTTTTGTAAATGATATGCAGGGATTGATATATACAGAAGCAGTTGGACTTTTCTGAAGCTGAGATTCTTAGTGTACTTCAGTGAGCTTCATCTTTTATCTTTGAAATGCTTTACTTCCATAGTTTTAATGCTTACTTCTCAGGATTCATGAAGGATTTTTTATGTTCAGAATATGTGATGTTGTCCTTTCCTTAATTCTTACAGTGGTATGGATGTATAATCACTCAGAATTCACTGAATGTGCTTTGAATTCCTGTATACATTCATAAACTGTGTGGTCCCATATGAGTTTATGTTATGAATGTTTAAATGCTGAATGCCCTGACTTCCATGTAGGTATTAAACTCTGATCTATCACTTTAAATTCTTTCCTTTTGAATACCTTGATGTATCATTACTCAGAATTCATGCCCACATGCTCTGACTCCTATGAACTTCAAGTTATTGAGACTTTCTTGAATGTGTCACTCTTTCATTGAAGTATATACAAGCCTCAGTTTTATAAGAAGAGCTATTTGTTATCCTTATCTCTGTCACTGACTCCATAGCCCAATGGTAGCAAGTCTCCATCTTCCATTCTACAAACATATAAAATCACAAACCATAGAGTTAGCCATCTATCAATATCTTTAATCAATATCATTAACCCTTTGAGAGAGCCCTCTCAGGCTAAGGAGGCTAAGCCTTAGCCTAAAGTCGGTTTGAAATAGTTACTTAGAGTCAACCTGACCAGCAGCCTATCAGGACCTGATTTTGAGATAACACTCACATCGGGAATACCGAGAGTAAGGCTCTCAACCTGCTCCTGCACAGTTGTGAGGGTCTCGGCCACATCAAGGTCACGGAGAATAACCCTCCCAGCAGCCTCTCCTGCTGGGGCAGCGGCTGGCACTCTCAAACGGACTACTGGACGAACAGGACCAACATCTGCATGTACACAAGAGTTTGATTAAAATTCTTGATAGAATAAAGCACAAGGACATTATAAATAAAAACAGTAAACAGTGATATGGTCAAAAATTTTACCAATAGCGCCCCACGGCTCGCCATCCGATAGTACTAAATCCGGATCACCTCGAAAATCCATGCCAACATATGGATACTCGGAATAGACCATCTCCTGACGATCAAACCACCTGAAGAAGGTATCAGAAAAAGAAACCTGAGATTGACCAGCGTGCCTAGACATATGGTCAACCCATCTCTGCATGCGTGGTTCAGTGGGAGAAGGTAAGTCAAGAGCAATGTACTGCGGCTGCATCAATGGTATCTTCTCCAAGGCAAAGGCGGTCAAAATAGAACCGAACCCAAAGTTCTTCAACCTCCCGTCCTTTATCTTCGTCAACTGACTTTTCATCACAAGAAGTACTGCATCACACCAGTTGAATATTTTCGGTTGAAGGCATTCCAAGGCATGCTGCATATAGGATCTGTTGGCTACATGAAGAGATGCACTTCCAGCCATCCTACCAAAAGTATACAGGATAGACCTAAGGGACCTGTCAGTAACGTCACGGATGATGATCTTGCCGTCTTTACTTGGCTGAGATCCTTCCCTGCAATACTGGCGGACATAATCTCTCACAGAGTCACTCCCTCGGGCCGAACCTGACAAAGAGATGGGGGCACCCCGCCTCGACAAGCCAGTCAAGAAGTAAATGTCTACTGCGGTCAAGGGGATAGATTTGCCCCTAATCTGGAAGACTTGATTGATAGGATCCCAAGCATCGAGCAAATACTGCAGTAGGTTGATCTGCTGTCTCATGCTAGAGATGCGGAAGAACTTCAGCAGACCACAGTTCCGCAGCACGTTCACCGTAACCGGATCATGTAGGGCAACCATGTCCTCTTCTTCATGTTCTTGTTCTCGCCATGTAAGGGTCATTTTTCTCCAAGATCTCTGAAAAACAAACATGAGAGGAGTTAGATCCTGGTTTTATGAGAAACAGGCAAAAAAATTTCATCAAAAACCGTGCAACAAAATCCTTTTCTGCGCCCAGCGCACCTGCACAGTGTTCCACCTGCGTTGAAGGTCAAACTGCCTTCATACTGCTTGACATTCAGCGCAGGTTTCGAGTGCCCAAGGTGCGTTGATGGCAGAACGACCCCATCAAACCCCAGGGGCTCAGAAAAGCAGGGAAAGAAGCACAGAATGCAGAAAGGAAACCATGAAATGAAAGAGCTCAGGTTTAGCTCCTACCTGGTCCAGACGGCGCCGAGAATCGTCCACAGAATCTCCCGAAATCAGCTGATGAAAATCAAGGGGAAAGAGGCACCTCCAAAGCTCCAACAAACCAAGTTCAAATGAAATGGTAAAATGAGAGGTAAAAACACTTTTTAATTGCTTTTTACGTAGTTCAAAGTGAAATATTAGCGTTTTAATCTCATTTTCAAGCAAATGTTATTCGTTTCTAGCTAGTTTGATGGAGCAATTGAGGGTACAGTACTATCTTTGAAAAGGAAAAGCTATTTATGGTAAAAAATAAAAAATAGACCAAGTTATCGAGCAGTTTTAGCACATAGTTCATGCTCGTTAAAAAATAAACATAAGATCGAGCAAGTGTTTCAACTCGCGTTTAAGCTCGTTAAAAAATGAACTATCCTCCGGTAAATAACCACCGTGAATGTAACATTATCAGCCATTAAAGCCTTGGTCGTGTTTGCACCGTCACCTCCACTTTTCATTTGGCCGATCATTCACCTCCATTTGATTGTTTACCCATTTTGAGGAACAGCTGCGAAGAGTGATTTCACTAGCCATCCTTGTGACACTGCCGTGATTGGAAAATTCCAACCCTTACCTGGAATCAGCTGCTATCCATTTTATCACTCGTTCCTCAAAAGACGAGTCTTCTTTAAGCTCTTTTCATCTAACTCGTAAAATATGAAAAGATTGCCGAGTTTTGGCCTTCCATCTCGTTAAAGCGACAGGAAGAGCTATCCCTCCTCTAGATTTTAATCTTTTTGGACCTGAGGGATTGTTGCACAAAAAGATCGAGCGCTTGTTTTGTTCGGCTCGTTAAAACTATTGAAAATTCATCCCTTCTGTATTGTTTTATACTTTTTCGGACTTAAGGGATTAGATGACGAAAAAGGAATTTCAGAGTTAACTTTACGTACCTTTTCAGACTCTCTAAAAATGAAAAGGACCAAGTTATCTTTGTCATTAGACTCGTTAAAAACATTAATAGCGACAAACTTGTCTTTAGACGAGAACGAGTTTCACTATCGCTAGGCTCGTTAAAACATAGCGATGGGTTTGCCCGAAGGGAAAATTATAGAACAAGCATATGTTATCCTCCTCAAGCTTGACAAAAATAAAGAGGTACTGGTCAGCAATGACTGGGGAAAAATTGGGAAGAAACTCAAAGAACCTTTATTGGTAGCAAGTCGCTCTTGAACATGACACTTCCACTCCGTGCCTGAGTCGGGTTGGGTTGTTTCATTCACCGGTCACATCACCATGGTCTCACCATACCATCCATCTTCGGGGTAAATGCTACCAATCCATCATATAAGTGTCGCCGATATGTTCAAGAGAAGTCATCTAGAGAAGTCAACCGTGTCCCATCCACTACCATACATTATACTTCATTCTTTCATGACCGCCACCCTGAACCATATATCATCAGATCGTTTTCACCTCCATCAAAATCATTTGCTCCGTTCCGTGTCACTGATGTGGGATACATCAAGGCCCTCCTTTGACAGATCGCTTCTTGTCGACATCAACTCATTATCCAAGAAGTTGATCTAGGAACACCCCCTTAAGTACTTTGAAGCTTGCATGCCTCAATGGCAAGTTTCTCACTTCCGGCGACAGGTATACATCAATGACCTTCGACCGAAAGATTTTGTGTGGTGTTCGACTCCAAGTCCTTTATTCACACCACGTAATTTGTACTGCAGTACCTTGAGGGTCATCATCATTATCGATGATTCCTCTCGTGCTTGTTAACAGTTTACATCATTGACTGGTAATCAAGCGATGTCTTTCCATGTTCGACTTCAAAACATTTCTCACATGGATCGACTTGTACTTAGAGTGAAGATCGGATGAGATTGAAGACCCCAGATCTAGTTTCATCCATCCGGGCTGCGATATATATTCAGGAAAAATAAAGACATTGACATGTACAACATTGCAGCACAGACAATCATCCTACCAAAGGGATGATGATTTCAGGAGGATCATCAGTCTACCATCAGACGGTTGTCTGTCCTATGTACATAAAAATGAATTTATAAAGCTGAGCATGGGAATGCCCGCCTCAGCTAGATCATGAAAACAGTATGAAAAATAATGCATTGTATTGTATCTTATTACAGGTCTCCTCCCAGCATTGAAAGAACTTCGGATCCTCCTAATAAAGCATTTCACCCGATAAACGGCCTCATACTTTAGGGGGCAACTGTTATAGACATTTTTGTGCCTTACAGCTTTGAGCATGAAATGTCCATAATCCAAGGGATCCAAAGTCCCTAAAAGTGTTGTTCCTGCCCCTAAAGGAACAAGGTCAACCAATGACAGCTTCTCCCAGAAGTTCTCCACAAAAAACCACTCAGAATTAGTCAATTCAGGATCAATTCAGATGCTCTACTAGCTGCCTGCGTTGCAATGCACCCCAGTACACTAGCTAGGTGCGTTGCAACGCACCTAAATGCACTACCAGGGTGCGCTGAGCGAAAAATGCCAAATGGCAGTGTCATTCCGCGAGGTGTGCAGACACTGGAAGCTTCCAGAATCTTCTCCAATGACACTTGCCTCAATGAATTCGACCAGTGATGAGTAAGAGGCTCTCAGCCTCCAAGTGGAAGCAAGAACTGACAGAGAGAAGCCACAAGTCAAAACATAAGCTGACTCATCCTCTCTGCTTACATCTATATATGGATCCCTCATCCCAGAGATCCAGAGGCTGGAATTTTGTACTTTGCAGAGAATTGTTGTTGGTTTGAGATTGAGATTAGTGCATTGGGTGATTTATGCTTTGTTGGAGGAGAGGAAGGGATTCCTTTGCTGGGAGGTAGATGCTGGATCGGGACTCACTTGGTTGTATCTCCTCTTGGACTTTCTTATTCTATCAATAAACTATTTGAGTTTCTCCTACATGTTGTGTATCAATGATGTTTTGTTATATTTGCATGTTTAGCTTAATCTGATCCTGAGCTTTTTATGAATGTATATCTATATCTTCGTGTAGTTTCTCTCTCTTGTGATCTTGCAGGAATTCGGTGAAGCTGGGCCGGTAAGGGAGCAGGGAGCTGGGAGCCATTGAAGAGAGGAATGATTGGATCAGCAAACTAGCGAAAGACACAGATTAGTTACATCCTTTCTCCTCATTTACATTTCATAAAGAAGAATATTCAAGTAGTTTTCCTTGTTTGTTGCTAAGGCACTATCACACCTTAGAGTGGGATAGGGGCATTCTGAATGGATACTTTTCCCAACAACACTCGGGGTTAGTGATGTATGGTGTAACGATGTGTCTTGGAACTTTCGCTTAATTCGGAAGCCTGTTAATGGGTTAGCACGTTTTCACACATGTATTGTATCTGTTGTAAGACTAATATTTAACACTTGTAATGCATGTTGCTTCAACCTGTGTTCTACATATGAACTATTTCACTTGTTGTAATACATAATCTATTATATGTTGTTAACTTTGTCTCACCCGTGTAGACTACTCTGCCAAACATCAGACATACCTTTCACATGAAGCTGGTTGTAACAACTGTTGCACTCGTTCAGACTCATCCGTTGAGTGTTGTACATGTTATCTTACCTTGTATGTTGTGACTGCCGCATTCGTGTGGACTGCTCCTTCGGAAGCTGCGCATGTCCTGTTGTGTTGTGTGTTCCTAGTTGAGTTGGGACCGCATCCCAACCAACTTGGGACTCATTTTCACCCTCTCCCTTTATAGTTAAAGAACCATTGACATGAGTACACTAGCACTCACCAGGCACGCAAACCTCACTTCTCGAAGGCAAATCAGACCACTCTCCTGTGCTAACAAGCAAGAGTTGAGGCAAATCCTTAATACAATGGAAACCGAGCCATCATATCGGATGGGACTCCCACGCCAAAAATTGTGAGGTATGGTTGGGACTTCATACCGGGGTGATCCCTTAAATTTTGGCGGGTCCAACACCGTCAACATTTATGGCGCTAGAAGGAGGGCAACCAGTTGTATATGGCTGAAATTCCCCTCACACTCATTCATCAACCATCTGGTCAAGGTAGTAACTTTCACACCCTCTCACCTACACACGACTCTACAGTTAGTTACTTCTCTCCCCCCAGTATTGAACATAAGACTCCATATCAACACGTTCACTCCATCCATCCCATCACTCACCAGTTCACGAAAGCAGTCGGACTAATCCCAGACAGACAACATCTTCCACGTGTAGCGAGGAAGCCAAAAGCCACTCCCATGAGAGTTGTTGTATCATTGGTGGAAGAAGCAGCCCTTGCCACACTTGAAGGTCTAGGAGAAGCTATCGGAGACAAAAAAGAACCTACGATATTCTGGTAAGGCTAACAAGACACTCTTGCGATCTTGGGATCAGACTTCGGTGTAGGAGGCGGAGGAGGTGGAGACGAACCAACAAACTCAAAGTCGGAACCATCAGAATCCGAAGGAGAGGAAGAGGACGACGAAGAAGAAGAGATGGATGACCCAAATCTTGAATGGATGACTCAGGGACCATTGGCTCTCCCTCCCGTTCTGCATAAGATGCCAAGGCGAGCGAAGAGAATGAACATCAAGTTCGATCTTCACAACACGGTAAAGGTGGAAGACCACTTAGACAACTTCTACCTACAATTGCAGACCCTTGAGGTATGTTATGATGATGTAGCATGTAGATTATTCCCATGTACCTTGGTTGGTCGTGCAGGTACTTGGTATCATAACCTTCCACCGAACTCTATACATAACTCGGTTGCATTCAAATGCATGTTCCTTGAGAAGTTCGCTGATGACAAGACCCCAGCCATGCTACTCAAAGAGTTGGGAAGCCTCGAGATGGAGGGAAAGGAGAAAGTGAAAGATTACAATAAGAGGTTTATGTGATGCAAACAAGTTCCCTCTGCGGACAGAGGCAACCCCTCTAGCCCTAGAGGGGGTATAGTCATAGCAAAGACAATACCAAAGTAAATTTCCTTAAATAGTTGATGCCATGAAGGCTTACCTTCAAATCGTTATTTGATGAAGTCGCTGTTGTGTTGCTCCAACTCTCGTTCTTCTAATCATTTGTACCTGAAAACAACATACATAGAACAACCACGAACATAATAGAATACGACAAAAATGATCTACTTAAAGAGTCAAGGAGCTTCAAGCTATCAATATGCAATTTGAAATAAGGTATAGGAAATAAGCCATTGATTTGTATTAATATAAACTGAAGTAAAACTTATAACCAAGCCTTGACATCGTAAGTCTCCTTGAAGGGTCATGTCAGCATGTCTCCGCAAGCATTCACTCGTGAACTGTCTCCCAAAAGGATGAATAACTCTCTCTTCTACCCAAAAGGTTGATGCTAAAAAACTCTTACAATCAAGCCAACTCCACTCAAAACTATCCCAGGCTAAGTTACATAAGAAGCTACTTCCACACTCTAGTAAAACTCTCTACTTTTACTATTGAACTCTTGAACTCAGAAGATAGCTGATCTCAGCCATGGAGGAAGTATTTATAGGAGGAGGAGCTTCCATAAGAGATGGGAGAAAGAGCTTATCCCTTTGAGAAGTTGCACAAAAGGTGGAACAACCATCCCAAAGGAGAGAGGCGAGCTCATCTGATCCAACAACCAACCCTAGGACCGCCCATGAAGCTATTACTCTTCAAAGCTTTGATAGTTTGTTTAAAAATCTCGCCAAATGTAGCTCATCCTGAGTGCAACACAAAGACAGAGCGACGACGTTGCCAGGGCTAGTTCAATCTTGGCCATCTTCGTGGGTGGAACAACTGCTGACTAGCAACGACCCAAAAACATAGGTAAAAAAGGGTTTGCTCCAGGAGTAGTGAACTGAGGTATTCTTCCTAAGATGACAAGGAAGACATTGACACATAATTCACAACATGACACAAGGCAAATCTCAATAACACAGACCGACAATGTCTGAAATTAGGGAATTTGGGGTCGGTGACAAATTACTGTGTAACAGATGCCCCCTAAAGCATGAAGGCTGAGAGAGTGGGAGGGGTGAAATGCTTTACGAATCCATAACTAAAACAGAACACCATCACGGAGAACATGCAAACACAAGTACAGATGATATCTCTCATACATGATTACATAGTGAAAGGAAATACATGTGCATAAGGTATGGGTGCAACCATCCATAATATAAACATAAATGATCCGTGGTATGGATGCAACCATCCAATCAAAAGGACCATATAAAAGACTAAGGTATGATTGCAACCATCCAATCAAAAGAGTCATGTATTCAATCATGAACCAATCCGCGCAACCTGGATGCGTGTAATTTGAGCCCAGTGTCTTGAATCCCAACTCGATGAAGGTACAAATTCTAATATGCGAATAGATGTGCTGAAGTTGAGCATACTAGAAAATCATTTGATTACTGGTCAATAATGTGAAATGTTAACAAGCGCGAGAGAGACCACCAGTAATGTCAATGGTTCTCAAGGTGTGAAGAATGATCTGAAGTCGAATACCCGTGAAATCACCCGATTAAAGGCCAATAATGAGAGCCTGTCATCGAATGCGAAGAACTTGTCATTATGGCATGCAAGCTCCAAGGTACCAGGTAGGAGTCTCTAGATCAACTTCCCAGATAATGGGCTGAAGTCGACAGGAAGTGATTAGTCAAAGAAGGACCATAATGTTTCCCACATCATCGACGCGAGACAAATGAACAAGATGAATGTGGATGAGACGGAGATTCTGAGGAAGGTGTGTAAGGATACAAACTGCAGAAGGATTAAGCTCTTGAACATATCGGCGATATGACTCTAGAGTTTGGCAGCATTTTGGTACCAAGGGATCAAAGGTCATGATGATGCAGCAAGGATTAGATGGAATGAGGCAAAATGGATAACCCAAAACCTGGAAGGCCAACGATAAAGTGAGGATATCCCAACTCGACACGAAGCAGAAAGAGTGTCGATGTTCAAGAGCGACAAGTTGATATAATAATTAATAAAACCAATGGAATACTTCCAAAATTTCCCCCACCATTTCTAGCGAGTACCCCAACTATTTTTGAAACACAAGCTTGAAGGGTAGCGCATATGCTTGTAATATAAGTTTGTGTTTCGAACAAATCCGACCTAGTAAATTTTAATGAGCCCTAGGAAGGAGAAGCTTGGTATCGTCATGATGACAAGTCCAATGTCATCAGGGTTTAACGAGTCCAACATAGGTAAAAATCAGTGTCTTTTTCATATTTAGAGAGTTTGAAAAAGACATGAAAAATAAAACTTTGAAGGGCCCTTTTCGTAAATCTGTCGCTCGAATCCGAAAAGGTAGAAAACAATACCCAAGGGGACTTATTGACCCTGATAGATCAACGTACAGCTTTTTCGTAGAATAATCTATCCCAGTCTGTAAAAGGGGTAAACTTATACTGGGTAGATGACGTTTCGCATCCTTTAACGAGTTCAAAGTGACAAGGGCTTGACAATCTTTTCATGTTTCGAGAGTCAGAAAAGAGCTTAAAGATGACTCCAAAAGTGACTTTTTTGTGTTTTTACTGAGTCCGAAAAAGTATAAAATATAACTCGTAAATCATCATCACTAGAGTATTTGGAACCTGTCTCTGCATAAAAAAGCAAGCATAAGATCTGTTTTGGACATAAATACGCATAAAAGATGAAAAAATAGACCTAAAACCCTAAATTAAAAACCCTAATTTGCCAAAAAGAGTTTATAAAGGGCAAATTGGTAAAACAAACAATTCACTTTTTACTTTTACCGTAGAGTGGAAAAAATTTACCCTCGTGCACTTGCGATTTCGGTAATCGATTGGAGGAGTTTCTGGAGCTTATTCGCAAATCCGCTTGTTCCAGGTAGGCACCATATCATTTTCCTGTATTTTTAGATAGAATGTATCTTGTTTTTGAAGATTTTAGCTATGATTTAGAGGAATTTCGTGGACGAGAATGTCCGCAGTAGTCGTCGTGGGTTCCCAGCTCGGGACCGCGAAGAGCCGGATTTTCCGATGGAGGGAAAATAAGCTCTCTGCCAATGTACACCAAATGATTGAAAAGAGCCCAAACTTTCGGAAATGCAGATTCCGGCTCAATGCACCTATTTGAAAAACAGGCACGACGAGCGCCGAGAACAAAAATCCTCCATATTTTAAGCAATTTCATGAGGTTTTAAGCACAATTATGGCATTTACAATTAAATATTTTTGTGTTTGCAGGGAGAAATCATGGTGATCGAAGGAAAAGAGTGAGAACATAGCAATGCTGATGAGTTAGCCTTCACGAATTGCGGGCTCCTAAATGTATTCATGGCGTCGTGCCTAAGAGCACAACCCGATCCACTCTAGTACCTTGTTGGAGCATGGGATCCAATTGAAGGGAGATTCAACATCCGGGGACAAGAATTAGAAATCGATGCCACCGATATCTATTTCTTGACAGTGTTACCACAAAGGGGAGAAAGACCCCAAATGATAGTGTTATAGACATTTTTGGGCACTGCAACCCCAATCATAAATGTCCATAAAACAAGGGCTCTTAAGTCCCTAAAAGTGTTGTTCCAACCTCTAAAAGAACAAGGTCAACTGATTACATCTTCTCCCAGAAGTTCTCCATGAAAAACTGCTCAGAACTGGTCAAAACTGGACCATCTCACCTGCTCCATGGTCAAAGTGCACTGCATCCCACCTAAATACACAAGAGAGGTGTGATGCATACTGAAAAGCCCTTCTATGGGGTGCGATGGGCGAGAGTGGACAAATGGCAGGGTCAATCTGCAAGGTGGAGGATCATGGAATCTTCCAGAAACTTCTCCTGTGACACTTGCCTCTCTGCATCCAGGGATGAGTAAGAGATCATCAATCTCCAAGTGGAATCAAGAACTATTAGAGAGAGGACACTAATCAAATCTCAAAAGCTGACTCACCCCCTTGCAAACATCTATATATGGATCCCTCATCCCAGAGATTCAGAGGCTGGAATTTTGTATCTTGTAAGGAAGTGCTGCTAGTTTCTTGGTGCAACATCATAGTGTTGGGTGATCTAAGCTTTTCATGAGGTGAAGAAGGGCCTTCTTGCTGAGAGGATGATGCTGGGTCAGAATAATTGGTTGTAATCCTCTTTGCTATTCTTGATTATTAATAAAGCTATTCAAGTTTTCCTCTTCATTCTTGTATGATTGATGATATATGCATTTATCTGGTCCTATATTGTTTATGATAATAGATCTAAGTTCTTGGATAGTGTTATGCTGCTTTGATTCTATAGGTGCTCTTTGAAGCTGGGTAGACGAGGAAGCGAGTGGCAAAGATCTATCAGAAGGGAGAGGAATCAAGCAAGGAACCAAGCACAAGATAGAGGTTGGTCTCCTTTATTCCCCTCTTATCTATTTCTCATAAAGGAAAATGAAAGTGGTTTTATTTTGTTTGTTTCTAAGGTAGCTACCAGCCTTAGTGGGACTAGCAGCTCTGCATAGACACTAGATTTCCCGATAACAAAATGGCGACTCCGCTGGGGAGCGAATAGATTGTTTTTTTGTCTACATTTGTTTGCTTTATAAACTTACAGACAGAGCCTGAAGTCAAGCTAGCTAGCCTTTGAACTACATTTGCTATGCAAGTGCAAAGTAGATCAATGCTGCTTCAGTCTATCTTTGGGTTTTGTTTATGAATTGAACAATCGATTTACAAGCTCTCTAATTTCCCTTGTGGTGGCTCTAGTAACCTCTTTAGATCTACCCATGTGATTGATTTACTGATTACCACTTGCTCGACCTAAATCCCTGAACTGAGCTGCAAACTGTGACTCGGAACCCAGTTGAAGTCTCGTCCCTGGGCCATCTCACTGTCTCTTCTTTGGATTCTGGATGCATCGCACTTCCCAAGTGTAGTAGGTGTGCTGCATCTCACTTTCCCTGTGTTACAGGTGTGCTGATCAGACAAGGCCTCTTCTGCTCTTAGATTTTGGTTTCTGTGTTCACTCTTTTAAGCTCTATTGAAACCCCCTTCCTTGCCATTATTCTACCTCCATTGTGCAAAGAACTGTAAATGTTTTTATGTATTTTGAGCCATTTACAGTTCTCTTTTACAAAGAAGTAGCGTAATTGAGCTGTCGTTTCTTGATTTGAAAGTGTCGCAAGTGTCGTTTTCAGTCATAGAAGAGAATCCAGTTGTTCTTGATAGTCGATTACACTGTTACTCTTGTATTTGATTTGAATTAGTAGTTTTTCAAGTGTCGAAAGCAAGTTTTCAATTCCAAATCGCAAAGTTTCGTCATTGTCTTCATTTTGTCTTGAAAAGAAACTTGTTAGTAATGTCGCTTTGGGAAATAATTCAGATTTGCGCTTAGCTTTCTTTTTATCCTTCACACATTAAGAAGGTTGAAAACAAATACATGCATGTGCATTTGCATTTAGACTATTTGTTGGTTTGATTTAGGACAGTGCATATAGTGTGTGCTCTCTGCTCTATGTTGAAATAATATCATCTCTCTTTCCTTAGTAGCTAGGATTTTCATTGCAAAAAGAAGATTAAACGATTGTTTATCATCTTAGATTGCATTTTAGGAATTGTATATCTACATCACGCGGTGAACCTGAAAGGCAAATTTCTTAAGCAAGATCAACTGTAAAATAAATTTAATGAATCTAAAAACGCTTTGGAACCTAACGCACAACATTTAGAAGTCTAGGCTAGAGACGTATTCCGGTGTTGTAAATTCCACTTTGAGACGATAAGTGCCAGTACGGACTTGTGCTCCCACGTACCGTTGAGTATATATTGGGAGACCACAATAGGCTTTATCCTTTATCCATAGGAAGCCATGTTTGCCGCCCTATCGATCGCAATGCACTAAACACAACATTCGGGAAGATTGACTGCCGTACCGTAAAAAGTATTCTGCAGTTTTGTGATTGGTTTGGTAATCCCTCTGTCTAGATTTCCAGAGCAGTCTCTTTCATTCCTTTTCAAACTCCTTAAAGGAAAATTTCCATCTGAGCACTTGTCACTTCAGGCTCATTAAAAATCGAAGGCGACTAGAGTCATCTTTTGTTTTTTCTTGACTCTTAAAAATTGAAAAAACAAGTTGTGTCAAAGCGTCTAAAATTTATTTTAATCGGAATAAATATCACCTTTCCTACGTTGGTCTTAGGTTGAGAAAAATGGAGTCCACCAAATAAGGATTTCCCCTTGGGGGAAATCCCAGTCCTTTCTCCTCTCAGGGAGATGTTGGTGTTCCCCATATGGCCACATTGTCGCTTCCAGGATTGACAATCGGCTTGCCCGTATGGCTCTTCTCAACCTTTGTCGTTCAAAACACCGTGATACCTGAACAATCAAGTCAGCAACTAAATGATACCAGAGTTACCCCCAAACCTTCTACTTCATCCAATTCTTCCTCTCCTCCTTCCTCTTTGCTTGATGAAGCTGGTAAAGCCAAAAATCAAGTAACCGAGAAGAAGAAGGAGAAGAAGAAGAAAGAGAAGAAGAAGAGGGAGCCAAAGGCGAAAAGGGGCAACCAAGCATCGTCTAGTGAAAATCCACACACTGCACCGTCTAGGCCTAAATCGACATGTGTCATTTGCAAAGGAGACCACTATCATCGAGATTGCCCTTGCATCCCTCGGATCTTAAGGGAATGGTCTCCTCGTTTGCACAATCCGGTGTCATTAACCTCTGATGATCATGTTGAAAATACACCGTCAACTAGTGAAAGTGAAGTCCCTGGACAAAAAGGAAAATGTAAATTTCCTTGTAAACTGTGTGAAGGCAACCACGCCGTCCACCGTTGTCCCTTCTTAGATGAGGCTAAAAGAGTTTTGGATGACCTTCGGGTTTCACCGTTACGACTTCCTCCCGGATATAAGAAACTCTTGCCGAGTCCGCCACTAGTTGAAAATCCGGCTGACACGCCATTGTGGTCGGCCGAAGCGTCTACCATTGAAGATAAACTATCTGAATCCACACCAGACGAAAGTCAAAAGGTCGAGGCGGCAGTTGAACCGGTCTTGCCTTCAGAGGACCCATCTTCAGATGATACAGTCACCAGAGAGAACAAGAATGACATCGTCCAAATTCTCTTCGTAAGCACAGACTCCGATGAGCATGGGGGCAGTCTAACCGTTCCTTTACAGTAGGAAGGAAGTTCGTCAGAGTCATATCCGGCCGTCTATTCGGTCCCACCTCCAAGCAACCTAGTTGTTTCCTTCGATTGGAATCTACTAGGCAGACCCCGCTTACCGGCTAGTGTACCATTTCGAATCATTGCTCAAATATACAGAATGGTCATGGCCGGTACCATCATAGATGAAGGGGCTTCTGTGAGTATCCTTTCCTCAACTACTTGGAAAGCGCTTGGTTCGCCACCGCTTTTTCCTGAAATGAGAAATCTAACAGGCTTTGACAAAGGAACCAGTCGACCGTTAGGGATCCTTCCCAATGTGCTGATAACATTGAGAAGGAAAGCCATTCATATGAACATAATGGTAGTCCAAGGACCCCTGGATTATAATCTACTCCTTGGACGTGACTATATTTATTGTGTGGGAGCCATTGTCTCCTCACTCTTTAGAGTAATGTGTTTTCCGCATGAAGGAAGAGTGGTCAAGCTCGTAGACCAGCTTTCATTCCCCGGTTCACACATAGCAAATAGTCATATACCATCCCTGAATGGTCTTTTCACGCAAGGAATGTCTCATCAATCCCCAGTCCGTCCTCCTGATGAGCGCGAGTGATTCGGAGGATATGACTAAAACCCAGGGGGCATGCACCCTGGCCTGTTTCGACAGGAAAACCTTGGGTATAGGGTAGGTTTTCGCAAAGGATATATGACTGGTTGACACACCCGTCCGTTTAGAAAAATGGGGTTAAACTGAAATAAGATACCTCTGTTAAAAGGTAGGCCTTTCCCGATAAAACAAATGTTTTGTCTGCAAATTGAGGGGTAACCTGGAAACTCTGCTTCACTATAACTGGGGGCATGCAAACCTTTTGGCATGCAAGCGAAGAGCAACCATTTATTTTTTAAATTTGTATGTCCTCTAACCCTTTAAACTCGTAGGATTGGTCGTTTCCTAACTTGCATAAAGAAAGGATGCGGGGCAAAGCTTTGAAAAAATTCCATTTTTTAAATGAGACATCCTTATTATATGACTAGATCGAGCAGTTTTAATGCGGAATTCAAGCTCGTTAAAAAATAAACATAAGCAATGAGAAAATGTTCCCCCAGAGTTTAAGCTCATTAAAAAATGAACCATTTTCCGGTAAATAACCATCGTGAATGTATTATCATCAGCCTTTGATGCCTTGGTTGTGTTCTCATCATCACCTCCACTCTGTATTGGCCGATCATTCACCTCCATTTGATTGTTTACCCCTTTTGAGGAACAAATACGAAGAGTGATCCTGTTAGCCATCCTTGTGACACTGCCGTGATTGAAAAATTCCAAACCTTACCTGGAATCAGCTGCTACTCGAATTTATCACTCGTTCCTCAAAAAACGAGTCTCCTTTAAGCTCTTTTCAACTGACTTGTAAAATATGAAAAGATTGCCGAGAAATTGGCCTCTCCAGCTCGTTAAAGGGACCGTAAGTGCTATCCCTCCTTTATATTTTAATCTTTTTGGACTTGAGGGATCATTACACAAAAAGATTGAGCACTTGTTTTGTTCGGCTCGTTAAAAGTACCGAAAATTCATCCCTTTTGTATTGTTTTATACTTTTTCGGACTCAAGGGATTATATGACAAAAAAGGATTATTGGAGTTTTCTTTACGTCCCTTCTTCAGACTCTCTAAAATTGAAAAGGACCGAGTTATCCATGTCGTTAAACTCATTAAAATCGAATAGCGACAAACTTGTCCATACAGACAAGAACGAGTTTCACCATCGCTAGGCTCGTTAAAACATAGCGACGGGTTTGCCCAAAGGGAAAATTATAGAACAAGCATATGTTATCCTTCTCAAGCTTGAAAAAAATAAAGAGGTATTGGTCAGCAATGACTGGGGAAAAATTGGGAAGAAAACTTGAAGAAACTTTATTGGTAGGAAGTCGCTCTTGAACATGACACTTTCACTCCGCATCCGAGCCGGGTTGGGTTGTTCCGTTCACTGGTCATATCACCATGGGTCCATCACACCATCCATATTTGGGGTTAACGCTACCAATCCATCATGTTAGTGTCGCCGATATGTTCAAGAGAAGTCGCTCAGAGAATTCACCTGTGTCTCACCCACTGCAACACATTTACGCTCCATTCTTTCATGACGCCACCCTGAACCTTATATCACCAGATCGTTTTCACCTCCATTAAAATCATTTGCTCCGTTCCGTGTCATTGATGTGGGATTCACTAAGGCCCTCCTGTGACGGATCGCTTCTTGTCAACATCAGCTCATTATCCAAGAAGTCGATCTAGGAACAACCCTTTCAGTACTTTGAAGCTTGCATGCCTCGATGGCAAGTTTCTCACTTCCGGCGACAGGTTTACATCAATGGCCTTCGACCGAAAGATTTTGCATGGTGTTCGACACCAAGTCCCTTTATTCACACCACGTGAATTGTACTGTAGTACCTTGAGGGTCTTCATCATTATCGGTGATTCCTCTCGCGCCTGTTAACAACTTACATCATTGGCTGGTAATCAGGTGATGTCTTTCCATGTTTGACTCCAAAACATCTCTCACATGGATCAACTTGTACTTTGAGTGAAGATCGAACGAGATTGAAGACCCCAGATCTAGTTTCATCCATCCGGGCTGCGATATATATTCAGGAAAATAAAGACATCAAATGTACATCATTACTGCACGGATAATCATCCAACCTAAGGGATGATGGCTCTACCAGAATCATCAGTCTACACTCAGACGATTGTCTGTCTTATGTACATGAAAATGAATTTATAAAGCTGAGCATGGGAATTCCCGCCTCAACTAGATCATGAAAATATTATGAAGATAATGTATTGTATTGTATCTTATTACAGGTCACCTTCCAGCTCGAAAAAACTTCAAATCCTCATGATAAAGCATTTCACCCGACATCAACAGATTAACGACCTCATGCTTTAGGGGGCAACTGTTATAGACATTTTTGGGCACTGCAACCCCAATCATAAATGTCCATAAAACAAGGGCTCTTAAGTCCCTAAAAGTGTTGTTCCAACCTCTAAAATAACAAGGTCAACTGATTACATCTTGTTCCAGAAGTTCTCCATGAAAAACTGCTCAGAACTGGTCAAAACTGGACCATCTCACTTGCTTCATGGTCAAAGTGCGCTGCATCCCACCTAAATACACAAGAGAGGTGCGATGCATACTGAAAAGCCCTTCTATGGGGTGCGATGGGTGCAAGCGAACAAATGGTAGGGTCAATCTGCAAGGTGGAGGATCATGGAATCTTCCAGAAACTTCTCCTGTGACACTTGCCTCTCTGCATTCGCCCAGGGATGAGTAAGAGATCATCAATCTCCAAGTGGAATCAAGAACTATTAGAGAGAGGACACTAATCAAATCTCAAAAGCTGACTCACCCCCCTTGCAAACATCTATATATGGATCCCTCATCCCAGAGATCCAGAGGCTGGAATTTTGTATCTTGTAAGGAAGTGCTGCTAGTTTCTTGGTGCAACATCATAGTGTTGGGTGATCTAAGCTTTTCATGAGGTGAAGAAGGGCTTTCTTGCTGAGAGGATGATGCTGGGTCAGAACAATTGGTTGTAATCCTCTTTTCTATTCTTGATTATTAATAAAGTTATTCAAGTTTTCCTCCACATTCTTATATGATTGATGATATATGCATTTGTGTGGTCAATATATATCTGGTCCTATATTGTTAATGATAATAGATCTATGTTCTTGGATAGTGTTATGCTGCTTTGATTCTACAGGTGCTCTTTGAAGTTGGGTAGACGAGGAAGCGAGTGGCAAAGATCTATCAGAAGGGAGAGGAATCAAGCAAGGAACCAAGCGCAAGACAAAGGTTGGTCTCCTTTATTCCCCTCTTATCTATTTCTCATAAAGGAAAACGAAAGTGGTTTTAGTTTGTTTGTTTCTAAGGTATCTACCAGCCTTAGTGGGACTAGCAGATCTGCATAAACACTATATTTCTCGATAATAGATAGGTACTTGGATCACATGAGAGACGATGGACATGCTCATCGGAAGAATGTGTCCTGAGGCTCAGAAATCAGACAAAGGAGGTAAGCTGAAGATCACAACAGTGGTTGACCTGTCACTATGAGTCCTCCTATCCACTATCATTAGGGTAGCTGGATCACAGGCTCCACATGAGGCCACCAAGACCCAACTCCGGCTGGCAGCTGACTGCTTAAACCCCACCATATTCAACTGGGCAGAGGTGGTATCAGACAACCTCAAAAGGCAATTGACAAAATGTCGACGAGGTGATACCAAATAGTTTGGGTATGGTTTGATCCTCATATCGTTCATCCTAGAATGACTTCCTATCTTTCAGAGGCAGGAAGTGGTTGTGGCTAGGCCACCACCATGGGAGCCACGGATCACTCGCTGGGCTATGCTGATGCCTCGAGGAGGTGGCGGTCAACACATGTCATGGAGACCAGAGTTCTTCGAGTGGCTAGATCGCCAAATTGTCATAGAGGATTGGCCATATGCTAGGACTAACTTCAGAGGTGATCCAGACCTAATACTCCCTCCTGGGGAACACTGGGATGATAGAGGTAACAAACTTATCTTTTGATTTTTAAAGAGTGTTTATAATATTTTTTTGTTTTGTTTTTATATATGTCCTGATCATTTCATTTCAATCTTGTAAATGTTGGACCTGAAAGACCTGCAGGCTTGTCTCCCATCGCTCAGAGAGTCGAGAGGGAGTTCGAGATGTCCTCTCCTGGCGGAGATGTGGAGGATGAGATCGCCCGTGACCTGGAGGGCTTGATAGAGGGGATTCCAGATTACAAGGGATTTGAGGATGTCCCTTGACAGTACTAGCGACACACAACAGGGGTGTCGAACAAGATCCACCAACTGCTGAGACGTGTTGTCCGAGCAGTGGTGTGCTATAGAGAGCATCATGCAGATTAGACCCATAGGTTTATTTTCTGCAATTTTGAGAGACATGTTGTCTCATGATGTAATCTGAACACATATTTTTTGAGCACTACAATGTGCAACACATGATATATATACATACCTATGTTCTGCTTTATCAACTTATTATGTCTCAATGTTTACTTTTACAAATGTCACAAATGTATATCTAACACATGATTTTCCAATGCATCTATTAATGTATTTAGTCTTCTAGGAATATGTTGATATGTAATGTAATCAAAATTCCTTTCCAATAAACAAACACGTAAATACAACATTAAAATCTGAGGGTTTCTGACGGAATAATGTCTGTTGAGTTGAAGAACAACAAGTTGTGAATCTAGATTTACGATCAAGGCACGAATATTGAGGGCAATAGCCTCAGTCAATAGCTCAATAACTGCACTATATTCAGCGACATTGTTCATAGTACATCCTAGACAAACACCTTGAAGATCTACCAACTCACCCTGAGGATCATAGATAACCCATGCCGCGGAGGAAAGCTTCTAAGTACTGCAACAAGCACCATCATTGAAACCGACATAAGGTGCGACAAACATCTGCATAAGAAGCAAAAAGACACAATAAGTGAAAAACGCTTACACACCAAGCCAAACATGTACAAAAATGAAAACACACTTATGTACACATAAATGCACGAAAGACTCGTGCATAATACTTTCGAGATAAAGCCCGTTTCGGGGCTTATATAAAGGATTGCCTTTATAATCAACCAGCTCATAGGCACCTTTTTGCAAAACATGTTTTACAATGTATGGCCCATGCCACATGGGTTCAAATTTGCCTGCCCCCAGCTTATCATGAGCTTGATCATACAACATGACTAAATCCCCTTCAATGAAGGAACGCGAGTTGACCGTTTGATCGAAGTGAGCTTTCACTCGCTTTTTTTATGCCTCAATGACCAATGAAGCAAGTTGATGAGTCTCATCAAGTCGTTCTAAATAAAGAAGATGCTCCTCCACCGGAGTGGTATTCGACAATAATTCGATAGCTAATTTAAGAGAAGGAATTTCACATTCAATCAGAAGGGTAGCTTCTAGACTATAAACAAGCTGAAATGGTGTAAATCTGATAGCATCCTTAATCAAGGTTCAGTAGGCCCATAGAGCTGAAAACAACATCAAATGCCAATTGGACCTATGCATTCCAATGGTACACTGAAGCATGGTGACCAAAGCTTTGTTCACGGCTTCGACTTGGCAATTGGATTGGGGGTAATATGGCATCGAACTATCGTGACTCAAGCCCAACTGGGTTGTCAACTCAGCCATCATGTAATTACGAAAATGAGAGCCATGACCTGTGACGATGGGCTGAGGGACTCCGAACTTGGCAATCACATGATTGAATAGAAATTGAGCAGCTGTCTTATTGTCATTAGTCAATGTAGGCATCGCTTCATCCCATTTCATAAAGTAATCAAAGACAACGATGATATACCCATGCCCCCCGACTGAGTGAGGGTTACAGCATAAAACCAATGCCCCATTTTGCAAAAGGTCCAACGATAATGACAGGATGCAAGAGAGAAGGTGGCGAATGCATCTTGCGCTAGTAAATTTGACACACATGACATGAAATGACAACAAGAATTCAATCCTTGAAAATGGATGGCCAAAAATAGCTAGCACGAAGAATTTTCTGAGCAGTGGCATAACCAGACATATGACCACCATAGGCACCAGAGTGACAGTCATTTAAGACTTTCTCAGCTTCCTCAAGGGTTAAACAACAGTGGAGAATAGAATCAACTCCACACGGTATAACGTGTCTCCAATAATACGATATGGCTGAGAATGAT
This sequence comes from Pinus tabuliformis, assembly GCA_031772625.1. NCBI lineage: Eukaryota > Viridiplantae > Streptophyta > Pinopsida > Pinales > Pinaceae > Pinus > Pinus tabuliformis. The sequence continues at coordinate 886,341,921 of CM062817.1, forward strand.
GGTGAATGCATCGCCAAGCATCCTTAGACAAGTTAGAGCAAAATGAAGACGTCTGGAGGTAAACAATGATGTCACCATACCAGGGATCGAGGGTACTAATCAAGAAGAGTGTATCGTCTGGGATGCGGTCCTCTATCTGAGAGGGAGCGGAAGCAGATGGTAAGGAGAAAATCAACTCAGCGAAAACCAGTGACTTCTTAGACTTGGCAGTAGTGAACTCCAAATCAAACTCCTGGAGGATAACGATCCACTTGGAGTATTTGCCCCCCAGAAATTGGCGTGACAGAATATATGTCATCGGGTTGCAATCAGAAATCACGGTTGTGGTACGCAACAAAATGTAATGACGAAAACGTTGAACAACCTGAACGGCTACCAAGGCCAACTTCTCGACATAAGCATAGCGAGTCTTAGTGTCAAGAAGGTTGCGGCTAAGATAATATATGACATGCTCGAAACCATCATTGTCGTCCTGTACCAGAACCATGCCAATGGTACTATCAGTGGTAGCTATATAAAGTGAGTAATCACGGTGATAGTTAGGTGGACGCAACAAGGGAGCAGAAACAAGAAGGGTCTTGAGTTGCTCAAATGACTTTTGGGCAATTTCATCCCAAATGAATGGAATGTCACGCTTAAGCAGATGTGTATAACCTTTAGCGACCTCGGCATAGTTAGGGATGAAATGACGCAAGAAATTAGCCTTCCCTTGTAAACACTGCAACTAGTGAAAAGTAGCAGGAGGCGGGAGATTCAAAATAGCTTCGACCTTGAGTGGATCGAGACAAATACCCTCCTTAGAAACGACAAACCCAAGGAGTCTGCCAGATTCAACGCAGAAGACACATTTGTGCGGATTGAGATGAATATTATAATGTCTACAATGAAGAAAAATCTGATGGAGGTGGTCCAGATGGTCTGTGCGTTTAGCTGAATGAGCAAGAAGATCATCTAGATAAGGCTAAATAATGTGTCTAATATCATGAAAAGTATAGGACATTGCTCTTTGGAAAGTCGCACTAGCATTCTTCAGACCAAAAGGGAGCTTTTTATAAGCAAAAGTACCCCATGGACAAATAAAGGCAGTCTTGTGCTGATCAACAGGTAAAATATTGATATGGTTATAGCCAGAGAAGCCGTCCATAAAAGAGAATATTTCACTCCCAGCACAGTCATCAATAAGTTGGTCAATAAAGGGAGTGGGGTAGTTATCTTTTGGACATGCACAATTGATATCATGATAATCAACACAAACTCTAATAGTGCCCTGCTTTTTAGTCACAGGGACAATGTTAGAGACCCAATCTGTTAATGGAATAGGATAAATGAACCCAGCCTTGAGAAGTTTTTCAACCTCTCCCTTAATGGCAGCTACCTTTCTTGGGTGCACGAGACGTAAACATTGACAAACTAGTTTCACATCAAGATATGTAGGTATCTCATGCACCACAATACTCGGATCTATACTGGGCATTTCTTCATACGACCAGGCGAACACATTGCGAAACTCTCGGAAGAGACTAGTGTAAATCTTGATCTCCTTGGGAGAACAAGTTACTCCAATATGAATATTTTCGACAACCCCTGGTTTAACAGAGATGTCGATAGGCATGGTTTGTGTGATATTTCCCATATTCCCTTCAGAAAAGACCTCATGAGTTAAGATGGGCGTCTGAAGCAGTTGAGAAGGAACATGGGAAGCAAAATTATCGAGACAGGCAGTTATTGCCCCAAAGCTAGGAAGAAACGAGGAATGATGATGACTATCGACCCAAGGAGGATCCTCAAAAGACAAAGTTTCAAGAATAGCCTCATCAGAAAGAAACGTCTCACACAAAGGATCAAGAGAAGCAATATCTCCAAGCCAAGGGGATTGCACATATGTGTCAAGAGATCTACTCGAAGGAGTAGAGTCAGAAGAAGAAGTCGAAGCCGAGACAATTTCAACATAGTTAAGCTCAGCAGGGCTTAACGGCATAACATCACCCCAAGAATCTACCTGATCGAGGGGAGGAATCACCCAAGGATCAGGGTTAACAGAGATCATATTAATGGAGCCAACATTATGAGGTGGGAGTGGAAAAATTTCCATGAGGGCAGGAGCTTTAAAGAGCCCGACATCCACACTCTCATAAGGAATACTGGTATGCTCCACATATAGAACATTGCCTTCCAAGGAAGAGGAAGCAAAGAAGGACAACTGATCAACCGTAACAATTTTCCCTTGATGAGGAAAATGAAGTACGCGGAATAGTGAAGAAGCAACAACATGCATAGCATACGTCCAACTTCGACCCAGTAGAAGGTTGTAAGTCAGATTGGCATCGACAACCTCTACTTTGATGTTGACCATCTTGCCTTCCAAGGTGATAGGCAAGCGCGGGAGAATACCAAACAGATGAGAATCTCTTCCATCAAATGCCTCCAGGGTATTCAAAGATTGACTCAAAGATGGAGAACCAATGGCTTTCCAACAAGAAACAGACATGATGCAAGTCGAGGCTCCTTCATCGATAACAGTACAATGAATAGTCTTTGAGTTAATAACAACTTGGATGAGAAAAGTGATCTGGTGAGGCAAACGTGGCACATGATTTTCAAGATCGAAAGTAATCAAATCGGAATCAGTCGGATCAATTCCACTGACGGCAGATAATAATGATTTCCATTGGGGAGGACAACTCTGGAGAACCTCCAATGCAAAAATAGTCAAGGGAGCTTGGGTCAGATCTTCGACAATACTATAGTGTTGTGCAACATGAGCATTGGGATTATAGGAGGATTTCCGGAGAGTTACTTTAGCAGGTTATCGAATGACAGACTCATTACTAGGCCTTTCAATATGAAGAGGGCCAGAACTGGACGGGGGAACACTAGAAGGAACTTCAGGTTCTTTCCCGGCCGGCGGAGCATAATATTTCGATCGAGTAGACATGTGAATAGGAATAGTCCTGACCATAAAGACCTGGGAACCAGATGAGGAAGAGGATTGAGGCTGGTCCACCATTTGAGTTTGCTGGGAAGGAAAAGGTTCTTTAAGCACAGCAGGAATCCCCGAAGTCCCCTTAAGCAAACGACTTACCTCGGACCGTCGAGGACAGTCCTTAGTGAAGTGATCCTCATCATAGATAAGACAAGGATACTTAGGTTTGCGTTTAGAACCATCATCGGTAGGAGTCTTAGGAGGTTCTTGCTTTGGCGTGTTAGACTTATTTTTACCTTTCCCTTTCTTCTTACCCTTCGAAGTTTTCTCTGCCGTGGTGGACTGGACGGCATTAACTTCTGAGGTTTTCCCAGGATTGGATGGAGACTGAGAAGTAGTTTTAGTAGGAGCAGTGGATTTCTGCTTCGTAGGAGTCATGGAAGACTTTCGAGAAGACTGAGTAATGGAAAAAATAACACCATTGACAGAAGGTGTCTGCGGAGCTTTAGAATTTCTAGGTCACGGAGTATCAGGCAAGACGTCATAAAGCGCACTAGATTGGGAATATACCAAATCAAGATATTGAGCACACGTGATGGCTTGCTCTTCACTAACGCATGCCCCCATATCAATATCTTTGGCTATTGGACCGACAAAAGAGGTAGTGAACCAATCAGTCAATAGCTAATCAGGAATCCAAAACTTGATCAAATGGTGACGCCTTCTCCATTCATGAATATGATTAGAGATGTGGGTAGTCGTGTCCTGTTTCAAAGAGGTAAGAAGATGCGTTCTCGTTTCATAGTGAATTGGTAACTGAAAATGCGTAAGGAATACCATCACGAGAGAGTTAAAACCTTGAAAAGTTCCACGAGCGAGTCCAATGTACCACTTTGCGGCGGAAACAGTAAGAGTCCTTTGGAAAAGATGGAGACGAATAGAATCATCAAGCTAGGAATTGGATGAACACCAAAGGTGATAAGTCATGACATGTGCCTAGGGGTCTTCTCTGTACTTGCCTTCAAACTTAGGACAGTCACCAGGGATCTTGGTTGGAACAGGTGGCCAATATGGATTATGAAGTATAGGATCATTTGTCAACTTCGACACATCGGGCAATTCCAAAGTCGCAAGAAAAGGTAACTGAGGATTGAAAGACATCATGGGTCTTTGATAAGGACCAACGTTAGGGTTCCAACCAGGGCCTTGTTGCCCCCATGGATCTTGTCTTGGAGGATTTTGTCCATAAGGGTTATAGTTTGGCGGATTGAAACCATACCCTGGTTGTTGACCTGGATTTTGACCTCCAACAAACCATTGATTACTAGCTTGACCAATAGGGGCAACATATGGCTGCTGAAAATTCTGATAAGGATTAACCTGAGGTTGTTGATAGTTTTGATATGGATTACCCTGAGGTTGCCCTTGGGGTTGCTGAGGTACTTGAGGAACGAACTAAAACTGAGGCCCAAACTACGCCTGGGGCCTAGGTTGTATCTGATAAACAGGTTGAGCTTGGAATCAAAACTGAGCCTGGGGACCGGGTTTGGGGACCAGCTTGAGCTTGAGTTCTAGGTTGCATTTGAACACCGGGTTAACTAATAGCTAGATTGACCTGACCAAAAGGTTGTCCTTGCTGAGCAGCAGGTTGGCCTTGTTGGAACTGGAGCTGACCTAACTAACCAAAAGTTTGTCCTTGCTGAGCAGCAGGTTGGCCTTGTTGGAATTGAGGCTGACCTAACTGACCAGAAGGTTGTCCTTGCTGGGCAACAGGTTGGCCTTGCTGGAACTGAGGCTGACCTAACTGACCAGAAGGTGGTCCTTGAGATAAAGGAGGTTGTCCTGAATAAACAAAGGATGAACTTATTTGGGCTAAAGGTTGTCCCTGAAAGGGTTGTCCTTGCGAGCCCAAAGGTGCCCTGATGACTATAAGACTGTCCTACTGAGGCAAAAGGTTGTCCCTAAATGGGTTGTCCTTGCGAACCATGGTAAGAAGTTTTATTCTGAGAAACCGAAGGTGGAACTTGACTATCGATTGGAGCTGTCTGAGGAAGAGGTCCAACATAATAAATATGAGCTCCACGAAGATCGTAATAGTGCGGAGGGTTATGTGGAACGGACATCTGCTAAGAACCTAGAGGGTTATAAGTCAGATTTTGAAGAGAAAATAGATATTGATCATATGACAATCCCCCCGAATTGGATTTGAGGAGATAGGTGCATTACCCATAGGTTGACTAACTCTGGATGCCAAAGGTGAAGGACCACTACCAACGGGTCTGGAAGATATCCCAGTAACAACAGTGACCATCAAAGATGCGGTAACTACACTAACAAGAGGAGCCGAAGATGCCACACAAATGGTGGGCATCGATGGAACATATGTAACAGATGTAACCTACGTCCGAGGAATGGAAGTCGTGGCCGACTGAGTAGACATGAATGGCCCTGAAGTCGGAACCATTGTACGAGACCATACAGAGCTCTGGTGTAGAGATGTAGCACCAAGTATGTCAACCAGAGTGCGATAGCGAAGCGGTAATGAAACATCTTGAGAGGTGTGGAAAGGGAAACCTTCTGGAGGAAACTGATATTCACCAGTCAACACAAGGCTCTCTTGACTGCTAACAGGACTCGACTCATCCATGTCGGAAGAGGCCATAGGAACCGAAGCACCAGGGGGAGTAGAAGGAAGATCCTCGTCTAAAAATCCCCAAACGTTGGGAGGAGTCCAATTGATATCAAAAGGTTCCTCACTCGGAGCTCGAGAGGTAAGAGGCTGAACACTTGGAACAATATCAAGAGTGCCACTAACAGATGATACCTCAGAAGAGACAAGGGAAGAAGGCTCTTCGTCACTTGGTAAAGATGACGGAACATCTAAGTCCGCCGGGATGGCCTAAACTCGGAAGACCAGGAGAGAAGATTTAATTAAGAGGGATTTAAATCCTTTTCAAGGATATTACTCATGATGTGGCCAAAATTAACAGGTAGGATGTTATCATGGGCAAATAAATTTTATGACACTGGAACAAAATTTTGCCTTTTCATGTTTGGAGAGTCGAGAAAAAGGGCTAAAGATGACTCTAGTCTCCTTTGAAGTTTAATGAGCTTGAAAGGACAAGTGCTTAGATGATCCTTTTACTTTTAAAGAGTCGAAAAGGAACGAAAGTGACTGCTTTGGAATTCTAGGCAAAAGGTTTACCAAACAAATCGTAAAACTTCTTATACACCTTGGTAGTAAAATGAAAGAGAAATGACCAAAGACTTCCCGTACAGCAGCTAATCTTCCCGAATGTTGTTTTCGGCACGTTACGATTCGTAAGGTGGTAGAATTGGCTTCCTATGGATAACAGGATTGCAACCTAGTGAGGTCTCCCATCATATATGCGACATTATAGGGAGCACAAGTCAGTACTAGTACTTATCAAATCACAAAAGGAGGAATCACCAAACCTTAGTGAAAACAACAACCACTAGGTTTGAAGACGGTGGAACACTTCTCTAGCCTAGACCTCTAGATATGTGAGTGTTAAGTTCCAATGTGTTTTTAGAATAATTCAATAAATTTTAGCAGTTAATCTTGAATTAAATCTCAGTTTCAAGGCCCTACCGAATGTATCTTCAAAAGCTCCGAGAATGCAACTAAAGGAGTAAATAAACTATTTCTTTTCAATGAATAACTAACTAAAGAAAAGTGAGAGGTTCATTTCAAAGCAATCAAAGCGACAAGCAAGAAAATGCAAGAATGGTATGTTATTTCACAAGCAAACCAATCAAGAGGAAAGAGAAATGCTTCTATCTTTCACTAACTTGCAAGTAATCTAATTAAGAAAATGAAAAATACATCCTTTGCTTTTCAAAGTCTAAATGTCAGGAATTTACTAATGAAAAATATTGTTCTCATTTCCTAATGCAAAATGAATGCAATATTTTGATTTTTCAAATAAATGACAAGCAACCAAATGCAAAACTCAAAACATTGCTAGTTTTAAGCCCTTTTCGAATGAAATCATGCAAGAAGTAAAGAGAAACATTCTACTCTAAAACAAATCAAAGACTCAAAACTAAGAATATGTTTCTTTTTGAAAAAACTGGAAAGCTTTCTCACTAACCGGGAAGCAATGTGATCTATGCCAAAGTGATGGAAGGAAACCAAACAAACAAGACTTTCAAGTTTGATAACCAAACGTCACGTACCAATCAGGAAGATGAAAGAACAGTCAATAAGGAAAAGCATCAAACAAAGCAAGGGATCATTCCAAACACAACTCAAAAGTCCAGATGAACAAGTAACCCAAGAAAATCTAATGCTTCAAGAAATCCTAAGGTAAACATATCACACAATTCGAAAGGAGAAGTTTCAAGGGAATGAAACCCAGAGTCAAATATTCTTGCAATCAACAATTTGAAACACAATAAATAGGTAGAAGACAAGCTCAAAAGGATAGGACACACTGGCCAATTAACAAAAAAAACTTCAAAATTGAAACCTATAGGAATCTTCGTGAGCGTAAAACTGACAACATGCGCTGACAATAAAACGTCACACCTCCCTAACTAGTCACTTTGTGACGTCGTCGTAGAAGTACACCAGTTAACAGCATCGAGTCGATTTCAAAGTTCTTCGCGACTGTGAGGCGATTTAATCACGACAAACAGTAGAAGGCACAACTAATTAGATAGTGCAGGCGCGACTATCTTTGCGACTGTCATAAAATAAACTGCAACGACCCTAAATCAAAGGAAAAATTTTAAAATCCAGCTGAGGGAAGGCCAAACCTATCACTTATGATAGAGGGAAGACTACCAGGAGTAGTCAAACAAACCATAACATGAAGAATTCATCCCAAAACTAAAGGAGACAATAAATAAGCAAAACCAAATCAAATCAAGAGACAAAAGATAAAGGTCCCCAGTATGGTCGCCAACTTGTGATGCATGCAAGTTCTCTCTAGGGACATAGGCAACCCCTCTAGCCCTAGAGTGGGTCTAGTAACAATAAATACAATACCAAAGCAAATTTCCTTAAATACCTTCAAATGTCGTTTGATGAAGTCCCTGTTGTGTTGCTCCAGCTCTCGTTCTTCTAATCACTTGTACCTGAAAACAATATACAGAGAACAACCACGAACATAATAGAATATGATAAAAGAGATCTACTTAAAGAGTCAAGGAGCTTCAAGCTATCAATATGCAATTCGACATAAGATATAGGAAATAAGCCATTGATTTGTATTAATATAAACTGAAGTAAAACTTACAACCAAGCCTTGACATCGTAAGTCTCCTTGAAGGGTCCTGTCAGCATGTCTTCGCAAGCATTCACTCATGAACTATCTCCCAAAGGGATGAATAACTCTCTCTCTTACCTAAAAGGTTAATGCTAGAACACTATTACAATCAAGCGAACTCCACTCAAAACTATCCCAGGCTAAGTTACATAAGAGGCTACTTCCAAATTCTAGCAAAACTCTCTACTTTTACTATTGAACTCTTGAACTTTGGAGCTAGCTGATCTCAGTCATGGAGGAAGTATTTATAGGAGGAGGAGCTTTCATAAGAGATGGAAGAAAGAGCTTATCCCTTTGAGAAGTTGCACAAAAGGTGGAACAACCATCCCAAAGGAGAGAGGAAAGCTCATCTGATCCAACAACCAACCCTAGGACCGCCCGTGAAGCTGTTACTCTTTGAAGCTTCGATAGTTTGTTTAAAAAACTCGCCAAAAGTAGCTCGTCATGAGTGCAACATAGAGACAGAGCGATGACATCACAAGGGCTAGTTCAATCTTGGCCATCTATTGGCATTATGATACATATGTTGTACTTGATGGCAACCCACTCATCTCAGATAATAAATTATAGTGTAGAGAAAATTTCACGCACTTATATGCAGAGAAACGTTTATTTCATGTAGAGAAAAGTTCACACACTTTTATGCAGAGAAAAGTTTATTTCATGTAGAGAAAAGTTCACGCACTTTTATGCAGAGAAAAGTTTATTTCATGTAGAGAAAAAGTTCACGCACTTTCATGCAAGGAAAAGCGTGTATATGTTGGAGAACTTACCTTTGGTCCATGGTAGTTAGTCCTTGGTATTTGAACCTATGAGGAAAAGCGCGTATATGTTGGAGAACTTACCTTTGGTCCATGGTAGTTAGTCCTTGGTATTTGAACCTATGGTTTTGGACCATGGTACTTCGTCAAAAGTGTTGATCTCACGTACTTTCATGGTTGGTTCATGGTATTAGTCCAACAGTTTTTTTGATCCTATGGTTTTGGCCCGTGGTATTGTGAAAGGCCTAAGCCTATATAAAGCAAAGGAGATCACTTGGCTAATGCACCCTTGCAATTGAATATCTTAAGATCTGAAATATTGGGTTATTGTTTTGAAAGTTTGATCTATGAAAGTGAAGTTGAAAGCGAATCTGTGAAGGGTGATCTCTCGAGCGCTGCAACTGCGGAAGTGCGGAGGCGCCACAGAAGGCGCAGTGCGGAGGTGCCATAGAAGGCGCAGTGCGGAGACACCACAGAGGCGCCACAAAAGGCGCAGTGCGGAGACGCCATAGAAGGCGCAGTGCGGAGGCGCCACAGAAGGCGCAGTGCGGAGGCGCCACAGAAGGCGCAGTGCGGAGGTGCCACAGAAGGCGCAGCGCAGAAGCGCCACAGAAGGCGCAGTGCGGAGGTGCCACAGAAGGCGCAGTGCGGAGGCGCCACAGAAGACGCAGTGCGGAGACGCCATAGAAGGCGCAGTGCGGAGGCGCCACAGAAGGCGTAGGTGCGGTGGTCGCGGCACCACAGAAGGCGTAGGTGCGGAGGTAGTACAGATATCCGCAGATCTATACCAGTGAAGTTGCGATCCCTGCTTTAAATTTGTTTTAACTACCTTTGACTATTCTGCAGGGTTTTGGGTGCATAACTGATGTTTGGTTACTGGTATTGAGTTCAGATAACAACATGATTAATGAATTATATTTATGTACTAGATCTAGTTGATAACTCCCATAATATCATTGTATATGTATGGATCTGGTGATTGGGTGATTTAGAAGGTTGTTTGATTATGAGCTTCAATGTTGTTGTTGGGTCCAGTATGAAAATTGGATGAAAAGTGGCCTTTCAGATTATGTGTTGTGCTTCAGTGTATCCAGTCTGAAAATTGATGAAACGTGGTACTTGGAGGAGAGAAGATTGTAGGCCAGCGCCTATGTACTAGTATCTAAGCTAGTACAAAAGCTAAGGGAGATCTTTGGAGCATTGTAGCAAGTAGCAGCCTGCGTACTAGTAAATGGATCGGCTAGTACAAGAGCAAAGGGGGTTGTAGCTCCCGTACTGGTATAAGACTGCACCAGTACAAATATTGTAAAAGGATTTTCTTATTAAGAAGAAGATTGAGATGACTTGCAGCAGGTGGTTTTTCTCCCGCATTGGGTTTCCACCTTATATCATGGTGTTCATGTGTGTGCCTTATGTGTGATGATCTATTCTCTATTACGGCATCTGTTATCTGATAATATGGTTGATAATGTTCTAATGCACTCATTGAAGATCAATTAACTTAATCATAAGAAGTTGTGGAAGTAGCATATATGAATCTGATTATGGAAATGAAAAAGTTTTATTAATGTGATAATACTGATTCACCCCCCCTCTCAGTATTATTTCCAACAATTGGTATCAGAGCAGGTCCTTTCATAGAAGCTTTATCGCTTGAAGGAGATCCGTGGAACAATGGGAAAGAAGCTTAAGAAGAAAGCACCTAAGAAAAAGAAGTCATCTCAGAAGAACTATGACATTGGGAGAATCGATTGGGGATTAGGTATAAGAAGCTCTTCAGATTCAGAATCATTATCAGGTATGAATATATTATCCTCTGATGTTCCAGCTATATTTCCTTTTGGAAGAGATGAAAGTGATAGCGAAACCACTAAATTTGCTCTTATGGGTGAACAAGAAAGATATCAAATAGAGGCAGAATTTAAAAGGCTGACAGACAAAATTAGAGATCAACAAGATCTATTGAACAAAAGGGAATGTGATTTCAAAGAAGAAGCTACCAAACTAAAGGCCCAACTAGAAGAAGGAAACAAGGTAAGAAAGCTACTCAAGGACAAGGAAGACCAATGTAAAAAATTGCAGCATGAAGTGACATCATTAAGAAAAGAAGTCAATGAAAGAAGCACAACCATCAAGAAACTCAAAGATAGATCCAGCTACTATGAAAATCTTGAAGCTACAATCCTCTCACTAAAAGGAGATCTTGAAGAATCAAAGAAGCAAAATACAGATCTACTCCAAGCTATTGCAAAATAAGAAAACGAAGTCACCAGCTTAAAATCTCAACTAGAATGTGCCTTCCGAGTTCGTCAAATGCAGCAGGATCTGAATGAAGAACAAGAAAAGGAGATTCTCAAACTAAGGGAACAAATGGAAGAAGGAAGGAAAGCTGAAGAAGATTTGAAAAAGCAATCTCTTGAAAAGGAAGAACAGCTTCAGGTTGAGGTAAATATCTTGAAAGGTAAACTAGAAGAAAATGATAAGCTTTTACGATTTCAAGATAGTTCTAAAGTCTTGGATGATATTCTTAGTAGTCAAAAGTCTCCTGCTATAAAGACTGGTCTTGGTTTCCATGAATCTATTGAAGGTGAATCTAGTTCACAAGGTGAGGCAAGGAACTCTAAAGAGAAATCTAAAGTGATCAACGAAGAAATGAAAGTTCAATCTCATCATCAACCAAGAAAAGAGATTCCTCAAAGAAAATCCTTTACTCCTCCTATGACTAATGTTGAATGTTATGTATGTCATAATCTTGGACATTTTGCAGCTAGATGTAGAAGAAGAAGGGTTCAAGACCATTATGCAGAAAGATCATCACATTCAAGGTACTTTTATGGATATTGCTTTGCTTGCAATATGTTTGGTCACAAAGCTGCTGATTGTTACAGGAGGAATATGAAACATGTAAGATGTTATGCATGTAACAAGCTTGGACATATAGCTAAGGAATGCTGGAACAAAGTGTGGGCACCATATATAAAGGAGAAAATGTCATCATCACGCTTGAAGATATGGAGGAAAAAGGAAGTACAGTCAGAAAAAGGCGGCACTGCACAACGTACAGACATACCAGAATCAGAGGGAGCTGAAAGTACAAAACTTCAGTGTCCTGAATCTCATATGCAAACTCCATAAAGGAAAGTTGCATATATACGCGAGTTAGTTACTGCACAGTCGCGTATATGATTGTTTGAAGAAAGGCAGTAGGGACAGATTCAAGAGAAGGATCAGTTTTGCTCTAGTTAATAATAATGATGTGTGGATATGATGGTTAGAAGTGTTTTGGTTCTAACTTGATATTGATGATGTCTTGATACTTCTTATTGATATGCATGATCAGACAGATGGCACAGGTTTAGAGGGAGCATATGGACTTAATGCATTATTGGCATTATGGTTAATAGTCCTTGGTGATGATACTTATATGGATAAATGATTCATCTTGCTATGGTTATGAGTTGTTCACATGGTTCTTGGATCAGATTTATGGTTGATTCTCTAATGATGCTTGCATGGGAAGCACTTAGCTTGAATTCACATCTTCTTGATGTTGAGTCACTCATATGCTGCTGTCTTCATATGCATAAAGATCATATATTACAGTTATGATTCCTTTCATTCTTGGCACAAATGGATGAGGATTGTTGGCTGGATACAGGGATGATTATTCAAAGTTGCATTGTTGGAGACATGATGATAATGAGCTCTTATCTATATGATGATAGGATTGTTTCATACATATGTTGATTAATGCAGATATTCCCAATTGATGATACTTAATTCATGTAGATCTGGATGGCTATGATGTTTCTCACATAGAATGTGAAATTCTGTTGATGCGGACATACCTTGATGATTCATGCACTAATACAAGTTGCTGGTCTAGTTGCTGTTGACAGATACTATGGAGCAGATCATAAAGTGTTGTTACTGATGTTCATCTTATTTAGACCTTGCTTACAGTCAGGGGGAGCCTGAGCATGAACAACACTATATAGCAGAGCAGACATTTCAGCTTGTTCTCAGAAAGAGCATGATCATATTGGTGCACCATGACATATACAAAGGGGGAGCTCATTCAGAGATTTCAACAGGTACTCAGGGGGAGCTTATAATGCATTGTTGGCATTATGGAGGATGTACAGAAGGAGATCTTGGATGCTGGTCAAATTATTGCTGCAATCTATCTCTTTCATGGTCATGGATTATGGTTCTTCTTTGCAGATCTGGTTTATAGTCAGGGGGAGCATGTTCTTAGGGGGAGCATAACCCTTTGCCCTTGATGTCAAAGGGGGAGAGTGATTGGCTGTTGTTGCCATCAAGTCCAAAGGGGGAGATTGTTGGCATTATGATACATATGTTGTACTTGATGGCAACCCACTCATCTTAGATAATAAATTATAGTGTAGAGAAAAGTTCACGCACTTATATGCAGAGAAAAGTTTATTTCATGTAGAGAAAAGTTCACGCACTTTTATGCAGAGAAAAGTTTATTTCTTATAGAGAAAAGTTCACGCACTTTTATGCAGAGAAAAGTTTATTTCATGTAGAGAAAAAGTTCACGCACTTTCATGCAAGGAAAAGCGCGTATATGTTGGAGAACTTACCTTTGGTCCATGGTAGTTAGTCCTTGGTATTTGAACCTATGAGGAAAAGCACGTATATGTTGGAGAACTTACCTTTGGTCCATGGTAGTTAGTCCTTGGTATTTGAACCTATGAGGAAAAGCGCATATATGTTGGAGAACTTACCTTTGGTCCATGGTAGTTAGTCCTTGGTATTTGAACCTATGAGGAAAAGCGCGTATATGTTGGAGAACTTACCTTTGGTCCATGGTAGTTAGTCCTTGGTATTTGAACCTATGGTTTTGGACCATGGTACTTCGTCAAAAGTGTTGATCTCACGTACTTTCATGGCTGGTTCATGGTATTAGTCCAATAGTTTTTTTGATCCTATGGTTTTGGCCCGTGGTATTGTGAAAGGTCTAAGCCTATATAAAGAAAAGGAGATCACTTGGCTAATGCATCCTTGCAATTGAATATCTTAAGATCTGAAATATTGGGTTATTGTTTTGAAAGTTTGATCTATGAAAGTGAAGTTGAAAGCGAATTTGTGAAGGGTGATCTCTCGAGCGCTGCAGCTGCGGAAGTGCGGAGGCGCCACAGAAGGCGCAGTGCGGAGGCGCCACAGAAGGCGCAGTGCGGAGGCGCAGTGCGGAGACGCCACAGAGGCGCCACAGAAGGCGCAGTGCGAAGACGCCACAGAGGCGCCACAGAAGGCGTAGTGCGGAGGCACCACAGAAGGCACAGTGCGGAGACGCCACAGAAGGCGCAGTGCGGAGGCGCCACAGAAGGCGTAGTGTGGAGGCGCCACAGAAGGCGCAGTGCAGAGGCGCCACAGAAGGCGCAGTGCGGAGGCGCCACAGAAGGCGCAGTGCAGAGGCGCCACAGAAGGCGCAGTGCAGAGGCGCCACAGAAGGCGCAGTGATGAGACGCCACAGAAGGCGCAGTGCGGAGGCGCCACAGAAGGCGCAGTGTGGAGGCGCCACAGAAGGCGCAGTGCGGAGGTGCCACAGAAGACGCAGTGCGGAGACGCCACAGAGGCGCCATAGAAGGCGCAGTGCGGAGGCGCCACATAAGGCACAGGTGCGGTGGTCGCGGCGCCACAGAAGGCGTCCCTGCTTAAAATTTTTTTTAACTGCCTTTGACTATTCTGCAGGGTTTTGGGTGCATAACGGATGTTTGGTTACTGGTATTGAGTTCAGATAACAACATGATTAATGACTTATCTTTATGTACTAGATCTGGTTGATAACTCTCATAATATCATTGTATATGTATGGATCTGGTGATTGGGTGATTCAGAAGGTTGTTTGATTATGAGCTTCAATGTTGTTGTTGGGTCCAGTATGAAAATTGGATGAAAAGTGGCCTTTCATATTATGTGTTGTGCTTCAGTGTATCCAGTCTGAAAATTGATGAAACGTGGTACCTGGAGGAGAGAAGATTGTAGGGCAGCGCCTATGTACTAGTATCTAAGCTAGTACAAAAGCTAAGGGAGATCTTTGGAGCATTGTAGCAGGTAGCAGCCTGCGTACTAGTAAATGGATCGGCTAGTACAAGAGCAAAGGGGGTTGTAGCTCCCGTACTGGTATAAGACTGCACCAGTACAAATATTGTAAAAGGATTTTCTTATTAGGAAGAAGATTGAGATGACTTGCAGCAGGTGGTTTTTCTCCCGCATTGGGTTTCCACCTTATATCATGGTGTTCATGTGTGTGCCTTATGTGTGATGATCTATTCTCTATTATGGCATCTGTTATCTGATAATATGGTTGATAATGTTCTAATGCACTCATTGAAGATCAATTAACTTAATCATAAGAAGTTGTGGAAGTAGCATATATGAATCTGATTATGGAAATGAAAAAGTTTTATTAATGTGATAATATTGATTCACCCCCCCCTCTCAGTATTATTTCCAACACCATCTTCACGGGTGAAACAACTGCTGACTGGCGACGACCCAAAAACATAGGTAAAAAAGGGTCTGCTCCAGGAGCAGTGAACTGAGGTATTCTTCCTGAGATGACAAGGAAGACATTGACACATAATTTGCAACAGGCAGATGTCAATAACATGGACCGACAGTGTCCAAAATCAGGGAATGTGGGGTTGGTGACAAATTACTGTGTAACAGTTTACACATATATTGAACAAGTTCGTTGCAGACACTAAACCTCATGACTCCATCACCACTGATTACTACACGTCTGCACTGCCAACCAGCATTGTGCAGTTCGTCAAGCGAGCTGCGAAACCAACACTATTGGAAAACTGTGAAGAGGATATCGCTGTTGAGAAAGACCCACGTGCAGTCGGACTCATCAAGGATGATGAATCAGTGAAGGACTCCAAGGATGTGAGTAGGAAGTCCCAAGCAATGACGAGCAAGGGTGGAGACAAGGAAGCAAATGACATTGAGACCCTCACTCATCTTGTCAAGAGCTTGTCCACTAAAATTTCCAAACTCAAACAACGTAGAACAAACACATTTGCAAGTAGTCACCCGCCTAGGAAGAAATAGGCAAGCAACTCATGAAGCACTGATCGGTTCGTTTCAAAAACTGTGCAGAAGTATGTGTTCTAGCTCGAACAGTGTGTAGATATTAAATTATGTTATTTCCACAAAGAACATCATCTCGAGAACTCTTTTTCTAGTTGGAAGCGAGTCATAAATGCTTTTTACAGTCGTACACTCGATGCGGGAAGCAATATGCAGAAACAACCAGAAGACATGGATAATGCCGAAGAGGTTACACTTGATGAGCCATCAAGTTCTGAGCATGTGGTGAAATCGTATCAGTGCTCATAAATGATGTCAAAGATGAACACCAAGAAGCAATCCTGAAAGCAAACTGACCATTACAATCTTAGGAGTAAAGGGGCTCCCCCCACACTTGGGGAGATGCAAGAAAAGATCAGACTGTTGATGAGGAAGATTGATCCACTGGCCGCCCCAAAGTAGAAAACACAAAGAAAGTCTGGGAAGACAGCGGCGGATAAAAGCACATCCATGAGCAGCAAGCTGCAAAACACTCCGCCGAACAACACGAACACTCGTTTTACCCTGGACACCTCGGTGATTCTACCACCTCTGGATTACAAAATTGTTGATGACATGAAGAAAACTCAGGCAAACATCAGTTTGTTTGAGTTGGCTAAGATCCAGAGTCAGCAAGATTGACGAGCCTCATCATTGGGTAATTATATGGGCCTTAATTCACCTCCTAGCCTAGTCAAACCAACTATTCTCATAACTTATTGCATACTTTTGATTATATTTTGTTTATGAGATGAGTTAGAGTTGGATATTTTTCTTTGTGATCTAATGTGAATTTAATGCAGGATTAAAGGATAAAAGCAAGGAATTTTGGCAAAGACCAAGGTCAAAAATCGAATGGGACAAGGGAGAGGGATTATAGGAGGTAAATCCTCCTCATTTACTACCCCTCCATTCAAATATTCCTCCATCATCTTGGAGTGCAAACAACCAAATCATGAGGACTAGAAGGCAGGCGAGCAAGTGAAAGGCAAAGCACTAGTTTATCTCGAGTTTGGGAGCCGAGCCTCCTTAATTTTAAGGAAGTCGTTGGAGACTTAGATGTATAAGTAGAGAGGCCTAGGACCTCAGTAGTTTTCGGTTTTTTATTGTAAAACTCTACTCTATTTTTGAGCTGCAAGACTTGTGACAGTTTTTTATGTAATCTATTGTTTTGGTAATAAGAATGAGTTTTGTTTTGAGCCAGCACAGATTTAACTCAGAGGGTTGAAGCTCTTGGGTTAGGGCCCAACCCTAGTAGCCAAGGCTCCTCTTTATTGTACATATATGCTAGTGTAGATTCATAACTTAATTGTTCATTTTCTTAGTAGATGCATTTCCATTACAACAGTGTAGATTAGATTGGTTGTGTGATAGTTTGCTTCCGTTTGTGCCTTCTTTCAAGTAGCAGGTTATCAAGGAGAAAAATTATCACCACAAGGTTGTTAGCAGGTGTCTTTGCCTCACTTCCTCCCTCTGAGACCATGACTTTAGGAAGGGACCCTTCAGCAGGCCCAAAAACACAGATTTCTAGTTCTTCTATGAGATTTAGAGTTTGTTGTCTTTGATTCAGTATTTGGTTAATGTTGTAAGGCAGATTTCATTGTCATCTTTTTCCGTCTCCATTTTTGCAATAATATCTCACTCATGCTTTCATTCCCTTCAACAACTTTCTTCATGCATAATATAAGCAATTGATTCACGCTTTTCTAGTTTATGAAAATGTATCTTGTTGCATAGTTCTGGGAAGACACACATGTTTTAAGAAGAGTAGGTACTTCAGGAGGAGACCAAGACTTCATCAACAACATCCACCTACCACTCCATCCACTTTAGCCATCCCTTGTTTCACCATCACCTTCAATAGTTTTTCATCATTTTTCATTAAAATTCCCCTAGATACATTGTGTGAATCTAACCATCTCTTATCTTGGATATTGACTCTTGAGTGCTCCTATACATTCTAACACTCCATTCCACCCATCACACACCTTTCCCAAGCTTCCCAACACCTCCAACACCTCATAATTAGCTCTCGGTTGTATCCTATAGGTTAGTAGATCCTGTAGGTTTTCTTGAAACAAATTGTTTTGAGGCCGAATTGATGGGAAACCTCTAGGAAGTCACCAAAAGCCTCCTAGGACCCCTCCACACCATCCAACCACTTCATAAACCTTCTAGCCAACCTCAAACACCTTCCATCCACCTGTCACATCCATAAGAACAATTAGTTTGCATACTTGATTTTGCTAAAAAAAAACCAAAAAAATGAAAACATATTTAGTTTAGTTTCTTTTCTTGCACATTAGTATTGTTTGATTTTTTTTTTTTACTTCTGCTACTTAGATAGTAGCATTTGTTTAGTGTTGATTTAGCAATTATGCTTAGCACAGTTGCTTAAATGGTTAATTAGGGTATGGTGTGGTTTAGCATTACATGTTGGTTTTTTTTCCATTACTGCAGTAGAGTAACTCTCTTAGAGTAGATTTTCCCTTCTTCCATTAAAGAATCAAGCTTCTTCTGACTCTATAGAAGTCTGGCTTGGAATCCAATGCTCTCTCGCCAGTTGAACATTGACAATAGGCAGAGCCATCACTTTTACTTGTGCATACAACACTGTCACCTCCAAGTTTGTACGAACCCCGGGTTGATAAGTAAATATTGTAGCCCAGGAGTTGCAACATCCTTGTTGCAATATTGGCACTCATCACTTTTTGGTGCCATTGTCAGGGAGGTGTCTGAGTAGAATGTGATTACTGCTTTCTTTTCTTCTATTTCTTATCTTCAATATTCTGCCATTAGTTTATTTTTGCAAAAGTAATCTAGTTGTTTCCTTTCTTTCATTTTTCATTATCTGCTTTCCTTTCCATTCTGCAAGTAGGATTTCAATTCAGCAAGTAGCTTTTTCATTCTGTCAGTAATTTTCATTCAATCAACAATTTCATTTCTGCAAGTATTTTCCAAGTTAAAAAAAAAAAAAAATACAAAACCAACCCAAAAATATTTCCTTTCATGCCTTGTAGGAATAGGGACAACTTAGGGAAATTTTTGCCAAATACCCCCACTGCATCCAACAACCAACCTTCTCTCTTCTTCGGTGGCTGTGAACTGGAGGAACCCTTAGGTGAGCAACCTGACATATTTGAAGAACCTACAGGGGAAGAAGAAGAAGAGGAACCCATTCCTACTGAACCAATGGTTGAAAACTGAAATGACAAAGGGAATAGAGAGAGAGTTGAGGGTGCCTTCCCCATTAGGGAAACCAATGGGGACACTAAGATGAAAAATATAAGTCCCTCTGCCCTACCTCATTTCCATGGCCCGACCACAAAGGACCCCGACACTTTCCTATTTGAGTTTGTTGTTATATGCCAAACCTGTGACTATACAGATGATGAGAAAAAGTTAAAACTATTTCCATCTACCCTCAAGGATGCAGCATTGCGCTGGTTCATGGGCTTACCTGGAGATAGCATCACAACTCGGGCTCAGATGCAATAGGCCTTTAACAACAAATATCGGGACTACTATCGGTCAAAGGATACTAAAGAAGAAAATTTCAAGATGGCCATAGGCCGTGATGAATCCTTAGAAGACTACAAAGAAAGATTCCAGCTCAGTTACAAAAGGGCCAGGTGCACACTTGACCCTGAGTCACTAAAGCTGGTCTTGCTTAGGGGAGTAAGAGAAGATCTTCTGGATACCTTACATTTGTTAGTAGGAGGAGATATCTACCAATTACCCTATGAGGATATCAAGACTGTCTTTAGAAACCATTCTAGGGCGGCCAGGAAAAAGGGTAGGGGTAGTCAACCTATGGCCAGTACATCATATTCCAACTCATCCATCAAGGGTGAAATTGGAAACATGTTGGAAGATTTCAAAAGTGAGATGTTGCAAACCCTTGCCTTGCAAATGGACACCATGAACATTAAAAGGAAGCAAGAGGAAGCAGAGAGAGCCTTGGCCATCTTTTGTCCTAGATGCACCAGGAGGCATCCTAGGAACGAATGTCCATTGAACTGTATTGAAATTTGCTTGATCTGTGAAGAAAACCACTCCATAGACAAGTGCCCTTCTTTACCCAGACTCAAAGCTATATATCAAGGAGATGAAGGGGTCACTGAGCAAGTTTGCTACATTAACCAAAGGAGACCTCCTGGGCCTATTCCATACCATCATGGCATGCAAGGGTCATCCCATGAATATTACAACCCCAACCAAGACACAACTATACCTTCTTGGGGACCCCCTGCTCATCCTTCCTAGTCTACACCCCCTCCTTGGTCCTATGCATCTCAGTATCATTCCTAGCCAGCTAGCCAGTCATTTCAACCTTACGCTCCGCCACAACCTCAGTGGAATACACCACTCCAGGGGTGGAGGACCCAATACAACAATGCTCCAGCTCTATTGTTTCCACCACCTTCCCAACCATAGCTCCCACACTCTACTCCACCCAAGCGACCCCAGATGCCTGCCCAGCCAAATCCTAACCCGAACAATAGGCAGGCTCAAAAAGTATACAGTGGAGAGACATCATATCCAGCTTATGCTGTGGAAATCCAGGAGATTAACCTAATATCTGGGAGAATTCTCCCAGATAACCAACCTCCCCCTCCACCTAGGGAGGTTGAGTAAGAAAGAGAGGAAAGAAACCTTAAAGTAAATCCACCCTTTCCTGAGAGATTAGCCCAACAACTCTAGCTTACCCCAGAAGAGATTGAACTTCTGGGAGAATTGAAAAATTTATGTGTAAAGATCCCCCTTCTCCAGGCAATAAAAGATGTTCCCATTTACAATAAGTTGATTAAGGAGAAATGCTTCAAGCATCCAAGGAGGTGAAAAAGGGATGCCCCTACCATTAATGTCATTGGGCAGCTGTCCGACTTAATGCTGGGGCAGGTAATATGTCCAAAATATTTGGACCCTAGAAGCCCTGTAGTAGATGTGCACATCAATGGCACCATTGTCCCACACACTCTGATCGATCTTGGGGCTGCCATTAATGTGATGACCAAGGACACCATGCTCAAGATCAACCTCCAAGGGTCATTGAGGAAGACCACAACAGTTCTACAACTTGCAGACTGTTCCACAGTAACCCCTGAGGGAATTGTGGAGGATGTGATGGTCTCCATTGACTCCTGGGAGTACCCTACAGATTTCCTAGTTCTCTAGCCTAAGGCTAAGCTTACTGGTTATCCTCTCATTCTTGGGAGGCCATGGTTGGCCACAACTGATGCTTACATTGGCTACAGAGCTAGGAATATGACCATCAAGAATGGGCATATGTGCAGTTAGTCCTATACCCTCCTGCTCAACCTTCTTTAGAGCATGATTTACCTTTATGGTTGGAGGAGGAGGAAGAAGATGAGGTTTATTCCACCCAAATTTATGCTTTGGAAGCAACCATGGGAGGAGGATAGTAAGATGAGGATGACTTGATTGAACACTTGCTCCAAAGTCTAACTCCCAGTTCATTGCCTTTGGAAGAAGTAGTAAAGGAAACCTAGAACAATCATCCAATTGACTCATGCTTGGCCGATTCCAACCCACTTCA
Source organism: Pinus tabuliformis (assembly GCA_031772625.1). Classification (NCBI taxonomy): domain Eukaryota; kingdom Viridiplantae; phylum Streptophyta; class Pinopsida; order Pinales; family Pinaceae; genus Pinus; species Pinus tabuliformis. The sequence goes on from CM062817.1 coordinate 886,363,563, forward strand.
TGTCAAAACCATAAAATTCGGCCCTGAGAAAACCTTGAAAATCAATCCATCTCTTTTTGCTCTCAAAGAGGAGAAGCTATGAAACATGTTAAAGGAAAATCTAGAAGCCTTCGCTTGGAGTTACAAGGAAATGAAGGGAGTATACCCCTCAGTGTGTACTCACCACATATACATCATAGAAGGTTGCAAGCCAGTTCAACAACCATAAAGGAGGATGAATCCAGCTCTTAAAGATATAGTCAAAGAAGAACTGCAAAAACTGCTAGATGTAGGATTCATTTACCCTATCTCTGATAGTGAGTGGGTCTCCCCTTTGGTGTTAGTTCACAAGAAAAATGGTAAGTGGAGGATTTGTGTCGATTACAGGGAGTTGAACAAAGCCACAAAGGAGGATCATTTTCCTCTACCCTTCGTTGACCAAGTGCTGGATGACCTGGAAGGGAAAAGGTTTTTCTCTTTCCTAGATGGATTCAGTGGGTACAACCAAATCCAGATCTGCCTAGAAGACTAGGATAAGACCACATTCACCTGTCCTTGGGGTACTTTTGCCTATAGGGTCCTTCCTTTTGGCCTATGAAATGCTCTTGCCACTTTCTAGAGAGCAGTCATGAGTATTTTTTCCGAATTAGTCCATGATGCGGTGGAGATTTATATAGATGATTTTACACCTTATGGATGTGATTTTCAAGAAGCCCTGTCTAACCTAGGCAAAGTACTACACAAGTGCATTTAAATGAACCTGTCTCTCAGTCTTGAAAAATGTGAATTCTTAATGATTGCAGGGACCATGCTAGGTCTTTTAATATCTCAACAAGGATTGCAGGTGGACCCAAACAAAATAGCCATCATCCAAAGGGTCCCACCTCCTCAAAGGTAGAGAGATGACAGAAGTTTCCTAGGGTTAGCTGGATACTACCGATGGTTCATAAAAGACTTCAGCAAGTTGGCCTCTCCTTTATTTGGTTTGTTGGCCAAAGATTTTGAGTTTATATGGTCAAAAAGCTGTCAAGAGGCCTTAGACATCCTAAAGGATAAGTTAACCGCTGGCCCTCCCCTTTCATATTCATGTTGATGCCTCACACAAAGCCATAGGAGTAGACCAAGGTCAGATAGATGAAAAACTGCCTTATGCTATCTATTTTATCAGTAAGAACTTATCAAAGGATGAAATAAATTATACAGTGATCGAAAAGGAACTCCTGGCTATTGTGCATTCGTTAAAAAAATTCAGGCATTACATTACAGGCTATCAAACATTTGTGCATAATGACCATGCTGCAATCAAATATTTAATGAAGAAAGCAAATGTGAATGCTCGAATTATAAGATGGTTAATTTTATTACAACAACTTGATATAACCATTTTTGATATGCCTGGTAAGGAAAATGTGGTTGCAGACTTTTTATCTAGGATAAATTTGCCTGCAGGTGAAGAAGGAATGGTGGATGACCAGTTACCAGATGAGCACTTGTTTGCTATTTCAGTTCTCTCTCCATGGTTTGCTGATATAGCAAACTATTTGGTATTAGCACAGTTCCCACCAAACTTTTCCTCCAAAGAAAAGAGCAAGATAGTCAGGAAAAGTGCCCCCTTCACTTGGATTGGGGGCAATCTTTTCAAACTTGGCCCAGATCAAATCTTGAGAAGGTGTGTCAGGGAAGAGGAAGTCTTTGACATCCTTCTGACCTGTCATGATGGGCCTTGTGGAGGTCACTTTGCAGCAAAGAGGACAACATTCAAAGTGTTACAAGTAGGCTATTATTGGCCCACTCTTCATCAGGATGTGAAAAAGTACACTAGTCAGTGTGATCGGTGCCAGAGGATGGGAAGGCCTACTCCAAGAGATGAAATGCCTTTGTAGCCTCAAGTGACTTTCAAGCCATTTGAAAAGTGGGGCATGGAATTCATTGGGCCTATTGACCCTCCTTCAAAGTAAAAACAATACATTATTGTGTGCACTGATTATTTGACTAAGTGGGGTGAATCCAAGACAACTAAGGTAGCAACAGAAGAAAAGGTGGCTAAGTTCCTAAGGGAAAATGTATTCTACAAATTTGGGTACGCTAGAGAGCTGGTCACAGACCAAGGCCGCCAGTTTACCTCCAACATGATTGAAGACCTACTCAACCATCACAATATCAAGCATAAGACCTCCACTCCCTATCATCCACAAGCTAATGGGCAAGTGGAGGTGACCAACAGAGCACTGGAGGGCATCTTAACCAAGGTGGTGAGCAGAAGCAGGAAGGATTGGGCAGAAAGACTAGTTGAGGCCACCTGGGCCTATAATACCACATGGAATACCACCACTGGATTCACACCCTATGAGCTGGTCTATGGGAAAAAGGCCTTGTTTTCCATTGAATTTGAATATAACACATTAAGGATGGCATCCCAACTAGATTTGGATCTCAGCAGTGCACAGAAAGAGAGATTGTTCCAATTAAATGGCTTGGATGAATTCAGAATGCAGACCCTCCTACATACATAGGTAGTTCAACTTCAGAGGAAGATCTAGCATGATAAAAATATTAAGGAGAAGCAATTTCAGGAAGGCGATTGGGCATTGTTATATGATTCTAGGTATAAAGACTTCAAGGGCAAGTTAAGGATAAGATGACTCGAACCTTATGTTGTGGAAAGATGCTATGATAATGGTTCAGTGCAAATTAGAACCATAGATGAAGAAGTCATTCCTTTGCTTGTTAATGGACACCGATTGAAAATGTACAAGAGGCCTTTATCAAAACAAGAGTTCGTTGATGATATCAATAAAACAATGATATGGTGGAGCAAGTTCCAACTCCTCCTTCATCAAATCACTAAGAAAAAAGAAAAAAGAAAAAAGAATAAGGACTCAGGTGAAAACCTTCATGAGGCGCCTGAGTCCCATCTTTGGGTTGAAAACCTCTTGAGGCAACTCAGTGATGAAAAAAAAGGAGAAAAAAAAACAAAAAGAAAAAGAGAATAAGAAGATCCCTGGGTGAAAACCTTTCTTGAGGCGCCCAGAGAAAACAACTAGGGTGAAAACCTCTCTGAGGCAGCCTAGTTGTTTTTCAAAAAAAAAAAAACATATTTATCATGAAATTTCCATTTGCAAGTGGGCGAGAAGGATAGTCAAGGAGCAAAAGAGGATCCCAAGGAGACCCCTGCCACTCACATATTCATTTTCTTCACCCCTTACCATGTATCCCTCCACAATTTTTGTCATTTTTCCACTCCATCACTTCAATTTATGCAAAGACTGTGTTTTCTACAAGATCCCCTGTATTCCTATAGGATCCCCTGAAAACCTACAGGATGATCCTGTAGGAATTACAGTGACCTAGAAAATCTACAGGAAGCAATCTGAAGGCATATGATGGACTTGTTAGGTCCCTAAAATTCACCCTATTCATGATGTATCACCTCACCTCGTCCACCATCATCATCCCTGCACTCACCATTAAAAAAAAAATCAGTTTCAACAGTTTCTTCCAGTCTTCAAAAGAAAAAAAAAGAAAGAGGAAACAAAGAGGAGTAAAGAGAATTACTTGAGTATTCTTTGCTCTCCACTCTTCCACTCCTCCTTTCCATCCATGTCACCATCCTCACAGCCCCAACAAGCAAAATGATTAAATAATTATGAGGGAGAAGCAGCTACAGGACATCCTGTAGCAGCCTATCCTGCAGAATGCCCATCACACCAGCAACAAGTCTTCACCGAGATGATCCAGGAGCTCCAAAGCAACAACATCAGATCTTCAACCACAGATACCTGCAAAAACAAAGAAACCATTAGTAGAAAACAAGAGGAGGAAGAAGAATGGCATGCGGTGTAGAAATTTGAATAATATAACACTTATTCACAGAGATTATCCTGATTATACACTATTTGCGGAATGCATGCATAATACATAACCTCCTCTACGTTGATCATCAATTTGCGGAATCAAAAACAATTGCATGCGCACATTGAAACATCAATCACACATATCAACACAGTACGTAATGGGGAAAGCATACAACTGAAAACCCCAAACTATCTGTATATTATAATGATAGAGAACATGTAACAATACATAGTACAATAATCCTCACAAGTACTCAGTACTATCTCCACCTGCTACACACAAACTAGCTCAGATTTGAATCAAGTCATAGGTTCAAATCTCCTCGATGTTTGCCTGCCTCTACTGCGCAATCCAAGATGAGAATAGATCTGATCCAAGCTTGTTTTTCCTTTTCCTGTACTGCGCAATCCTCATTGGCAATCTCAATCAATGATTGTGCAAATCTCATGCACAGCTATAGTCACAACTGATAGTAGACTCACCCTTTCACCCACCTCTAACACTTGTCTCCACTGAACTGTCCATGCACTGAGTTAACTGATGTATTCTTTAGTTGATTTATGAGTTAATAATTAGTGAATTAATTAATAATTAATTCACATCACTCATCACTAGTGTATTTGGCAGTTAGACTAAATACAACTAATTCAACTAAGTCAAACTGAACACAACTCCATCAACTCCTCAATCAACTCCACCAAACTCAATCACTTGAGTTCTAACTGAAGTCCATCATGTAATAGCTCAACTAACCCATAAGAAAACCATATTTCCTTTTGGCAGTTGCATGTGCCACATCCGTAGCTCGAATTGAAGTGCTGCAAGAGGATAAGATAATGTTTATAGTCCAAATATTATTAAGAGCTAATAATATTCGATTGTTCTATTTTTAGATTGGCAGTCTAAAATTAGACTCCGCCCATATGTCTAAAAATACAAGTCCATCTATTTTTACCAACATGACCAATCATCCATAAATAGCATCCTGCAACTCATAGACCATGATCCATATGTCTAAAAATAGACATAGTCTAAAAATAGACTTTGCGCCAAAAATAGCCTGCGGGCCCACTTAGTGAAGGCGACTTCTTTTCATTAAGCTCCATCATCTTGTTGCATTTTCAGCACTCCCTCTCAACAAGGTATGGATTATCTGCAACCCCTATCCTGCCTCTATGGTATTCGAATTTTCTCTTGGTGAGTGCCTTCGTCAAGATATCAGCATCCTGATCCTCCGTGGGAATGTATGAAAGTAACATGATTCTCCGCTGCACACAATCTCTAATATGATGGTACCTGATGTCGATGTGCTTGGATCTATCATGAAATACTGGATTAGCCGAGAGTTTAATGCAACCCTGGTTATCAAAATAAATCACAGTAGGCTCCAAGTGTGACCCGAACAACCCGACCAGGATCTTCCTCATCCATATAGCCTCGCATGCAGCCAAACTTGCTGCCATATACTCGGCCTCTGCTGAACTGAGTGCCATGGATCTCTGCTTCCTACTATACCCAGAAATTGATGTTGACCCGATATTGAAGATCCCTCCAGATGTGCTCTTTCTGTCCGTTGGGCTCCCTGCCCAATCTGCATCCGTGAAGCCACATAGCTTCACCTCATCCTCCTGTCTGTACCACAATCCATATCCTGATGTGCCTCTGAGATAACACAATACATGCTTGCCTGCCTTCCAGAAGAGATTGGTTGGCTTAACCATAGCTTGTGAAAGCTGGTTAACAACATAACATATATCGGGTCGTGTATTGACCAGATACATAAGCGACCCCACCAACTGTCGATAAACAGTGGCATCCACTACCTCTGCTGAAGTAGCATCCTCCTTCCTCCAACCTCCAGGAAGAGGAGTATCAACAGGCTTGCAGCCATGCATGTTGAACTTCTCTAGTATCTCCCGAGCATACTTACCCTAAGAAACAAATAGTCCATCACTGCGCTGCCAAATTTCCAATCCCAGGAAATAATGAAGGAGGCTCAAGTCCTTCATCTCAAACTCTCTAGCAAGATCCTCCTTGCATGAAAGTATCAACAGCTCATCTCCCATCAAAATCAAATCATCTACATAAAGTACAATGATAAGAACCTTAACCTCCACCACAATCTGGTATAGGTTAGGATCCGCCTCACTCTTGGAGAATCCAAGTCCGGTGAAATAACCGTCTATCCGTGTGTACCAAGCACGAGGTGCCTGTTTCAACCCATACAACGCTCTCTTGAGCCTGCACACATGCGACTTGCTGCTGAAGATCTCGAAACCTTTGGGCTGCTCTATGTACACCTCCACCTCAATGACTCCATTGAGGAACGTAATCTTCACATCCATCTGATGAATGTGCCACCCCATCTACGCTGAGAGAGCAAGAATTGTCTGTATGGAAGAATACCTTGCGATAGGTGCAAAGGTCTCCTCATAATCGATCCCCTCTATCTGTGAGAAGACTCGGGCAAGAAATATTGCCTTGTACTTCTCCACACTCCCGTCAGCTGCCTTCTTCACTTTGTAGATCCATCTCGAACCCACCACTGATTTCCCCTTTGGTCTTGGGACAATCTCCCATGCACTGTTTCTGACAATCGAATCATACTCTTCCACCATGGCATCTACCCATGTGGGATCCTCCACAACTTCCTCGAAAGAGGATGGCTCAGTCACAACACATTTTCTCACAAGAGCCATGTATCCAGTGTACCGATCAGATGACTGTCTATGTCTGCATTGTGCTGTAGGTGGTCCTACAACCTTCTCTGCATCTTGAGCCAGTCGCTCAGCTTCTGTAGTGCGCTTCCGCCCTCTGATGGTTGGCGCTGCATGAGTGGTCTCTTCCACTCCATGAACTTCATCTTGTGCTGATCCACGTCCTGAAGCTCATTCTTAGGAACTAATATCTCCTCATCTGCATGCAAGTGTGGCTCCCTCTCAAGCGAACACTTAATGGCTTTCTCCTCCTGAAATTCGATATCCCGTCACACAACAGTCTTGTGACTGTCTAGAAAATACACACGATAATTGTGGGGCGTATCAGTGTACCCCACAAATATCCCAACCTCTGCGGTCGGCTCCAGCTTCTTCCTAGCATCCTTCGTCACATGCATGTAAACAGGAGAACCAAAAATCCTCAAATGGGAAATATCAGGCCTCTTACCAGAATAAGCCTCCTCGGGTGTACTCATGCCAAGTATCTTGTGAGGACAATGGTTCTGCACATATACTACAGTATTGCATGCCTTCGCCCACAAGTGAAGGGGTAGGCCCTGATCATGCAACATCGCCCGTGCAGCACCCACGATCATTCTGTTCTTTCGCTCAGCAACCCCGTTCTGCTGTGGGTTATGGGGAGCTATGAGCTCTCTTCGAATCCCTTTTGTGCTGCAAAAGTCCTTGAACTCACCAGAGATGAATTCACCACCATTGTCGCTCCTAAGAGCCTTCACCTTCTTCCCCGATTCCTTCTCGACCAGTGCTTTGAACTCACAGAACTTTGAGTATGTCTCGCTCTTCTTCTGCATGAAGAAGATCCAGCACTTTCGAGAGAAATCATCAACAAAGATCACATAGTACCTGTGCTTTAATGTCAAAGCTACTGAGAAAGGTCCACACACATCTGTGTGAATTCTCTCAAGGATCGTCGTGGCGTGACTATCCTTCTCATGAAAGGTGGCTTTCACAAATTTTCCCAAAGTACACCCCTTGCATTGATCTGACTACGCAAGAGTGCCTTTAGGAAGCCCAGTAGAAATCTGCTGCAGTATCTTCAAGGCTCCATGGTGAAGGTGGCCCAATCTCCTGTGCTACAGCTCGCCATCATCCCGGCTCACCAATCCTTCTGCCTTGCATGCCATTGCTGCGTAGCCATCTACATGCAATTGATAAAGGTTCTTGACTCGAACCCCTATCTTCTGTGTTTCTCCAGTTGTCTTACTGCACAGGAAAGCCTTTCCCTCGCTGAAAACAACATCATATCCCCTGTCTTCTAACATCACCACAGAGATAAGATTCTTCTTCAATCCTGGAACATGCATCACTTCCTTCAATACGAAGGGTTTACTAGACTCCCTCTCAAAGGAAATGGTACCGATACCAGTTGCACTGTATCTACCATCATTGCCCATCTCGATGTGCACTCCAAGATCTTTCTCATCCAGAGCAGAAAACAAATCTCGATCTCCTGTCATGTGAAAAGACGCACCACTGTCCAAGAGCCATACCGATCCCATCACACTTGATACCAAGCATGCGATCAGTGAAAAATCCAGCTTAAACTGCGAGGCTAAGGCCTCTCCCGCTGCAGATCCAACAGCTTGCATATTTTTCTTCTTCTGCGGACAATTTGTGGCATAATCTCCGTGCTGGTGATAGTGAAATCACTTCACCTTGGACATGTCCTGCTTCTTGCCTTTCGCACCGGAATGAGAAGCTTTCTTGTTCTTCCCCTTCTTTGCTTTGGCAGCCAAAGCGTAATTTTCTTGATCAGATGCCTTTGATGAAGATCCGTCCCTGGTATTCCGCCTGATCTCCTCTTGCACAAGATCTGACCAAAGTCTCTCCCATCCTTGCAATTTCTCCCAACCATTGACAGATTCCTGATAGGAATTCCAACTCTTCGGAAGACCAAGGAGAGCCAAGCTCACTAAGTCCTCATCATCAACATTCACCCCCACACTTCCCAGCTCATCTCGGCATTGGGTGAAATTTGTGAGATACTTGGGCATACTGTCTCCTTTCTCACACTTAATGTTTCTGAGTTTATCCTTGAGCGCCAACTTCCTCTGGTCACTCTTGCTTTGGAATAAATCTGTCAACGCTTTCCACATCAAGTATGGAGAAGCCTTTCCATGCAGGCTAGATACAATGTGATCCTTCACGCCCTCCAACAGAATCCTTCGACACTTTGCTGTCTTCTTTTGCCAAGCCTCAACGTGAGCAACATCAGTAGGCTTTGGGACCTCAACCTCTATGAAATCCTTCAACCCATTGTCATCTAACACCACCTCCATCCTGTCTTTCCATGCAATATAATTCGAGCTGCCTTCAAGGGCATACTCCAATCACAATCCGTTGAAAGACATTTCAATTTCGACACCAAGAAAACACTGCTGCAAATTCGAATTCCACCAGCTCAAAACTCAACCGCTTCTGATCTAAAATTTGTGAGAACAAAGTATTTCTCGCACAGAGATTGACTGTATGGGCATTTACCAGATATCTCACCTTCCAAAAGAAGGATGAATCCAGAGGCTACCTGGCCCGATTACAGACTCTGCCTGAAGAAATAAAATGTAATCACTTTCTAAATAATAGATCTGATGATCAACTCTGCTCTGATACCATGTAGAAATTTGAATAATATAACACTTATTCACAGAGATTATCCTGATTATACACTATTTGCGGAATGCATGCATAATACATAACCTCCTCTACGTTGATCATCAATTTGTGGAATAAAAAACAATCGCATGCGCACATTGAGACATCAATCACACATATCAACACAGTATGTAATGGGGAAAGCATACAACTGAAAACCCTGAACTATCTGTATATTATAATGATAGAGAACATGTAACAATACATAGTACAAAACTCCTCACAAGTACTCAATACTATCTCCACCTGCTACACACAAACTAGCTGAAATCTGAATTAAGTCACAGGTTCAAATCTCCTCCATTGTTTCCTTGCCTCTACTGCGCAATCCAAGATGAGAATAGATCTGATCCAAGCTCGTTTTTCCTTTTCCTGTACTGCACAATCCTCATTGGCAATCTCAATCAATGATTGTGCAAATCTCATGCACAACTATAGTCACAACTGATAGTAGACTCACCCTTTCACCCACCTCTAACACTTGTCTCCACTGAACTGTCCATGCACTGAGTTAACTGATGTATTCTTTAGTTGATTTATGAGTTAATAATTAGTGAATTAATTAATAATTAATTCACATCACTCATCACTAGTGTATTTGGCAGTTATACTAAATACAACTAGTTCAATTAAGTCAAACTGAACACAACTCCATCAACTCCACCAAACTCAATCACTTGAGTTCTAACTGAAGTCCATCATACAATAGCTCAACTAACCCATAAGAAAAGCGTATTTCCTTTTGGCAGTTGCATGTGCCACATCCGTAGCTCGAACTGAAGTGCTGCAAGAGGATAAGATAATGTTTATAGTCCAAATATTATTAAAAGCTAATAATATTCGACTGTTCTATTTTTAGACTAGCAGTCTAAAAATAGACTCCGCCCATATGTCTAAAAATATAAGTCCATCTATTTTTACCAACATGACCAATCATCCATAAATAGCATCTTGCAACTCATAGACCATGATCCATATGTCTAAAAATAGACATAGTCTAAAAATAGACTTTGCGCCAAAAATAGCCTGTGGGCCCACTTAGTGAAGGCGACTTCTTTTCACTAAGATCCATCATCTTGTTGCATTTTCAACATGCAGAAAATATACACAGTAGCACCTCTGGTCTTCGACAACTGCAGCATAGCATTGAAACCATAGGTAGGTATCCTGCTCGCTCTCTCATATGCATCATGTAGTAAAAAATTGTAAGGGTTACGAGATATTGGGTTTATAAGTGAAAAGGTGGCCAGTTAACTTGGCCACCTTTGTTCAGTGAGCACATGCACAACCGGGTGTCCTCTCACACGTGGTTGCAGTCAACTCAAAGACAAAGAAGGAGAAGGAAAAAAAGCAGTTAAACTACGGATCTACGAGGTGGGAATTGATTATGAGGAGTGGGAAATGATGATGTGGTAGTGGGGGCCAACGGTCCAAAAATGGAAATGTACCTTTGTTGCTAGCACACCACCTCACCTCGAATCACCATAAGAGAGAATAAAACATCGTTCCCATGCATTCATGCATTTCACCTCCTCGAAACTCCTTCACTCAAGTCGCTCTCATAACCCAGGCCACCCACTAGAAGCAAAGATCCATCGTTCACTGCGCAAGAATTCCTACAGGATACAGTCTATAGGATAAACAGAGGCTGTCTACAGGATTGGTAGAGTAGAGTTCAGAAGGGATATCACGGGAATTGGCCATTGCAAACAGTTTAAAGAGGTAGGCTCTAAAATTGCATCCCCCTTTGCAAGTAAATGAACCAAGGATACTCTAAATTTGAGTGAAGTTAGCAACTATGTGAAGAGAATTAAATACACAGTCAACTCTGTTTTTCTCCTGCATTTGAAAAATTGTTTCAACCCTCTCATTTCTCCTCAATCTTCACTAGCAAGATGACAGCAGAGTTTAATAGGAGAGAGCCCACAAACATTGTGAGAATCCAAAAACACCCCCAAGTGTTTGAAATCTTCACAAGAAATAACTGGATGGGGTTTTTCAAAAAATTCGGAGGGTATGATGATGAGGTGGCTCAAGAATTTGCTCTCTCCCTCACTCCACACAACAGAATCCATGATCTAAGTCACCAGATTCGCCGAATTTCAACCATTAAATTCGAAATTCGGCGATTTTCAATGGCAAACGAACATATTCGTTCGAGTTCGCCAAATTTAATGGCAAACTCAAATTTCAAGTCGAATTCGATTTTTTTTTTCGAACAAAAACGCATGAAATTCGCCATACATTCGATTAAATTCGCCTGCAGTTCCATTAAATTTTTTTTTTTTTTTTTTTTTTTTTTTTCGCGCGTTAGGTTGCGGCCCGTGGGTTTTATTGTTCCATTGTTTGGGTTTCATTTCATTGGCGCCGGCGGTCCAGACTCACCAGACTCCATACTCCAGTCTCCAGTCACGACTCACAACATTCTTATACCGATACGTAAGGGCTTTGAACTGCAGTGACACGTAAAGGGCTGGTCTGGGCTAACAGTCTAAAGGGCAGAGCCTTTGGTGCACTGGTCTGGGCTAACAGTCTAAAGGGCAGAGCGTTTGGTGCAGACAAGTGTTGGAGGCCCAAGGGTGCAAAACTGCAGGCGTGCCGCGTGAGTCTACAGCCTTCAGGTAGGAGTCAGGACTCGTTCAAAACAAAACATTTCTTAAGTTTCCCACTACTAAGTCTATCCCTGTTGAAACTTGAAATCATCACACCGTATCATTAGTATGACATCCAATATCAATCATCAAACAACTGAAATACGTTCTTGGTCACTTTTGATAGAAGTTTAACCTTCTGTTGCTGAAGGCCATTTGTGATCTATGCTCATAGAGCTGGAAAATAGATAGGGGAGTGCCTAATTTTCACTAGAGCTTATTGAGAGGTACAAGAGGAATTTTTCAAGTTAAATTTCTTGTAAGATCAAAGATGCATTTCTCTCCCTTTCGCAGTTTTCTTATGTGATCATTGATGTATCTTTGCTGTGGTCTTGACTCTTATGTAGAGGATGAGCCTAAAGCAAGTATATAATTGTTCCTCTAATTTTGACATCCATAGTTGGCTATAAACCCCATCCATGCGGAAATACTGTAGGCTACAGGCTACAGCCTACACATAAGCTTTGACCTTTAAATATATTAAATTATAAATAATAATGCCTTTCTTATATCCATGATCTGAGTTCTAACTTCTAATCTGAGTTCATCCTAAGGGTGTAACAGCCTAATCATAGATTCATATGCAGTTAAGCCATTTATCTCATTCATTTTTATAATTTCTGTGTAGAAGTGACTTGTTAATCTTGCAATATGTTTGCTGTCAGCCTGTCACAGTTTGATCATGAACATTTGCTTTACAACCATTGCCTGTCTGCAAACATGTGTGCACAAATTGAATGCTTACTCTCAAGGTGCTGATTCATTTCCACTCTTTATTACTCATATTGAAAACCAGACAACATTATCTCTATATTACCAGATCAAAATACAGATCTGCCAAATTTTTGAAAAGCCAGAATCTGAACACGGTGGGTAAATGGTAGGGTACAAAAACATATAAAAATATTTTTAGAATTACAAGAAAAATAGAAGAATCAGAATGAACATGAAGCAGGTCATAACAACCTTTTTGTGAGCCACATTCACGTCCATAGCAGCGGTAATTTGTAACAAATGTTGGACTTGGAATTTGCCCAGAAAACATACTGATACAAAAGCATAAATATATTATATGTGTGCAAACTGCAAAGTGTTTTTAATCACTTTTCCTTTTTCTAAATTCTAACTAACGAAAATGTAATTTCAAAAAAAATTGTAGGGATTTCAGACATTGCAGTGCCAGACATTTCAGACTTCTAAATTCCAATGGCACCCCCAAAATCAACTGCTGTAGCTTGGAATTTTGTGCAAAAAGATGGTTTTAATCTTTCATGTCAGCTGTGTGGAAAAAATTTCACTGGCACTTTGACTAGAGAAGTGGATCACCTTCTCGGTATTAGCAATGGAAGTGGAGGTGGTGTTGAAGCCTGCACTAAGATCACCGATGAACAAAAAGCCAAAGTGGAGAAAGACCATTCCAATTCACAGATGCAAAAGCAGAAAAAGGTGAATAAGAGGCAACGAATTGAGAGGGAGATTGCCATGTCTTCCTCCAACACCATTAATTCAGTTTCAAACATTGGTGGATCAAGTTCTACAGCTCCTCAAGCAAAAACAGGTGGGCCGAAAACATTAAATCAATTCTGGAAACCTGTTGAGAAACAGGAAGTTGATGATGCTGTTGCTGAGTATTTTTATGCATGTGCAATTCCCTTTAATGTGGCAAGGAGTCCATATTTTAAAAATGTAATTAAAAAGGCCATTGATTTTGGGAAGGGCTATGTTCCTCCTGGATCTGAAGCTTTAAGGACAACTTTGCTAAAGAGAGCGAAAGACATAGTGACAGGAAAGTTGGCTGATATTAAAGAGTCATGGAAGCTTACAGGATGCACAATTTTGAGTGATGGTTGGTCAGATTTGTGTCATCGCCCATTGATCAATGTGCTTGTTTATTGTCCTCAAGGGGTACTTTTCTTGAAGTCAGTGAATGAAATGGATCAAGTGATGACATCATAATTTATTTTTGGAATTTTGGATGAAGCGATTCAAGAGGTTGGGGTGGAAAATGTTGTCCATGTTGTTACAGATAATGCATCAAATTGTGTTGGTGCAGGGAAGCTGATTATGGAAAAATATAATCAGATTTATTGGACCCCTTGTGCAGCTCATTGCTTGGATTTAATGTTGCATGACTTAGCCAAATTTCCTTGGGTCAATGAAACAATCCGAAGAGCCAAAACAATTTCAAACTTCATCATCAACCATCGTCTCACTTTGAGCATATACAGGAAGAATGCATCAAAAGAGTTGTTGAGGCCTTGTGATACAAGGTTTGCCACTTTTTATATTACTCTGAAAAGAGTTGTTGAGGAAAAAGCGAGCCTAAGAGCTGTTTTTTGCAACACTGAGTGGGAGAGATCTACCCTCTCAAAAGAAACTAAGGGGAAAAATGTTGAACAAATAGTGCTCAATAATGGCTTTTGGGAAAATGCAAACAAGGTTTTAAAAATTTGTGGCCCAATTGTTAATGTGCTCCGCATGGTTGATGGTGACAAACCTTGTATGGATTTTGTTTATGAAAGCCTTGATCGTTGCAAAGAGGCCATTGCAACTGCTTTTGATAATGTGGAAGCTGATTACAAGGAGATATGGGATTTAATTGATCATAGATGGAAGATGATTCATAGTCCATTACACGCAGCGGCATGCTATTTGGACCCTAGATTGTTTGGTTACCAAGACATAGGGACGAAGAAATCATGAATGGACTTATCCAATCTATTGAGAAGCTAAATCCAGATCCAGAGATTGCAGGTTTGATCAGAAGTCAGTTGAGAGCATACGGGTTAGAAGAAGGATTATTTGGAACAAAATCAGCAAAGTATGATAGGAGTAGAAGTGATCCAGCACTATGGTGGGAATTTTATGGTTCAGGGGCACCAGAATTGCAAAATTTTGCAATTCGTATCTTAAGCCAGGGAACAAGTGCATCAGCATGTGAAAGGAATTGGAGTTCCTTTGACCACATTCATTCCAAAAAAAGAAATAGATTGTCATCTGGAAAATTAGAAGATCTTGTTTATGTTCGTAGTAACTTTTAGTTGGCATTGAAGAATGTGGCTAAAGAGTCATCCAATTCTTCTACTCCGTGGATCGATCCTGTTCCAAATGCAACAATGGATGATGCTGATTTGTACATTGATAGTGACATAAACACTGACAGGGAATTCACTGATGAATCTGGTGCTGAAGCATCTAGCGGATTCACATCTCATACTGCTCTTGATGACATAGAACTTTTTGATATAACAAGTGGGCAACAGGAACATCAAGAATAAAACTTGTGTTCCTGTTTTAGATTTCTAGTTTAGTTTTTGCATGAACAATTTTCTAAAACTGCCAAGCTACTTTAAAGTTTAAACTTTAAACCGTCTTTGTATCTTATAAATTATAATGCAGAGTTTTTCATTGAACTGCCAAAAGAATATCTATTTGTATGTGTTAGTGGATGTATTCATGTATCATGTGTCATATGGACATTGCCACTGCCAGTACCCATTCTCTTGAAAATCACACAGTGAACTCTACAACCATAGGTATGTTGAGTACCTTATTAACAATGATACCCAAGGAACCACATAACTGGACTGTTTAGTATACCTCTTGGGACTGTTTTTTTTAATGCATCTATCTAATTACCGTGAATGAATACTAATTTACAGTGTAAAATGATGTGTATTCTCGTCAGTGTGTAATTTCTAGTCTGCAGATAGAATCATGTGTCTTGTCTGTTATGCATGATGTAATTTATGAAACAGTTTATGAAATAGTTTCAAATTGCTCATTGTTGTGTGTTAACTCTTAGTTTTTTTTTTTTTTTTTTAATTTGAGTTTGGAAACCTTGTATCACCCATATTGGACAATGAAAATTCTTTAAAACTGTTTTTGTATATTTTTTTATGCCAATCTATCTTTAAAAGATTGAATTATTTTAAGATTCAGATGTATTTTATTTTTTGAACAGTTATGAATGGTTGCTCACAGGACTTGCTGCCATACCATTTCTCATATGCATATCTATCTTTAATATACATTTTTTTTTTTCGAATTTCTATATGTCGAATTTTATCGACAAAATTTTAGTTGCCGAACTTTATTCGAATTTCATGGTCACCGAACTCGAACTCGAACTCGAACTCGAACCTGGTGACTAAGTCCATGACAATGTTGTAATAAGGGGCCTAACTTTAGATCTCACCCCAGAGCTCATCAATAGGGTCACCACACTTCCCCTAGGAATCCCATGGAGAAAAGAAGACAAAGGAGACAGCCAGGTGGCAAAAAGAAAATTCTTTTTAGAAGGTGAAGAACCCACTGAGGACAAAAATGGAGTAAGGAGGGAAAGTTTGCCATACCCATGGAGTGAGGTAGGCTACCAACTCATCAAATACATCTCATGTGAGGGTGATATAGTGTTTTATATGGCTATCATTTCAAGATCCTTGAATAATTAAGATTTGGAGTAGAAACACCCCCTCACCAAAGACTCAGCATACCATATTTCTTGCTTCAATCACTCATAGACTCAAGCATCAAAGTGAAGGAGGGGAATTCCCAACAATTGGCTCACCATGGGTTGATTAGGATCCTCATTGAAGATGCCCTCCAAAACCTCAGAACCCCTATAACATGGTCAGTTTTCAGAGACATGCCAGTAGAGGATGACATCAAAGCTCTCACTTATGATGTTAGTCCTACTGTCAGTGAAGAGGAAGTAAAACAGGAAGAGGAGGATACAGAGCAAGATGAGGATGAGATGGATGAAGAAGGAGCTGACATAGAGGAACATGATGAAGATGAAGAAGAAGAGGGAGAAGAGAAGGAGGATGATGAAGAAATAGAGGAGGAAATTAAGGAGGAAACTGATAGAGATGATGAAGATCTACAAGAAGAAGAAGACAGGAAAAACAGAGAGGAAGAAGGCAATAGAATAGCAGGGACAGAACACAAGAAAGAGTCACCTAGAGTGTTTCCAGAGGCCACTGAGAGGGAGGTAGCATCTACCTTCAATGCTCTCAGTACCCCAATCAAGCAAAAAGGAAAAAGGCAGAGGCAGACCCCACTATATTTCAAGACAAGAAATAGCACAAGAATAAGACAGGGGAAGCCACAAACATCAACAAAAATTCCTATTGAGATTGAAGATTCCCCTACACAAAAATAAAAAATTCCTTCCCTAAATTCCCTTATCACCTATGTAAGGAAGCCTACTACTAGATCAACTTCCTCAAAGGGTAAGGCAATCCTACAGGATCCAAAACAAAATCTACAGGAAGAACAAACAGTCCTACAAGATACTTTGTTGAATCTGCAAGAGGCACAAAAATTGGAAAGAAAGGTAGGGGAGCAACAAGAAGCTAAACAGGAGGACCCAAAGACTAAGGAACCCAACCCCCAACCTAACCTGGACTCCTGTTACTGGTTTATTGAAGGAGGCAGGGTCATACCTAAATTTTTTTCCATCCCACTGTTCTTTGAGCTTGAGAAGGAGAGGGCCAGAACTCACCGATGGATGCAGATCGCAAAATCAAAGGGGGTGGAAGACATTGGGCACATGGAATAGAAACTCAAAGAAATGGGCAGAGAGCTAAGTGGCTTAAGGGACATAGAAGCTATAATGAGAAATCAACTAGAAATAGAAAATGCATGGCTGAGGGGACAACTGCAGGAAAGAGAGAACCAACTAGCATGTATGGCTAGCCTCTCCTTGGAGGAAATCCAATGTAGGATGCCAGCCAAATCCTATGCTCTCTAACTCAAAGAACAATGGCTACAGTTTCAAATTAAGACACTAGCACAGAGGGGAAACATGCCATTTCAGGACTACAGACAATTTATTGATCTTTGTGATCAAAGCACACTAGAGGATAGGGCCAAATTGGCTGAGTTTTATTTGCACAACATGGCCCTCACAGACATGAATGTTTGGGACCCTAATTCCAAGCTAGGAGATCTACAACTAATGACTTTAACATCATGGATGAACCATGAGTTGTCAGGAGCTGCAGAGATGAAAAGGATATTGGCCAGAGAGCAAACTGAACCTCTTTTGATTAGAGCTGAACAATCAAATCCCATGGCCCTCATCAGTACCCATAATTTGATTTCAAATGATCCTCAACTGGCACCTAGATATCTTGCTGCCCAAGAGCAAGCAATTTCACATTTTGAGTACATGTTTTGGCTGTTAGGAGATGATAGTATACGTGCTTGCCTAAGGAGATGGAACACACTGCCATACAACTTAAAGATAAGAGAATATCACTCCCATCAAAGGTTGAGAGAGGCACTCAACATGACACCTATGTATAAGAAATCTATGCAAAGGCTGAAGGTCAATTGCATAGGCCTAAAACTCAGTCCACCACTACTCTTAAGGATGCTAGAAGGGAGAAAAGCAGAAGAATAAAAGAGGCAGTGGGAAGAGGTAGAAAAGAAAGCAGGTTTCTATGAACAGGAAGAGGAGACCACAACATAGGCATGGGATGTCAGAGAGGCTACCAGAGCCATGAAGGATATGGATATTGACTAAGTTGCTCAGAGGATGAGCAACACTTTCAGTAGGGGGTGATGATGAGCCTCATCATTGGGTAATTATATGGGCCTTAATTCACCTCCTAGCCTAGTCAAACCAACTATTCTCATAACTTATTGCATACTTTTGATTATATTTTGTTTATGAGATGAGTTAGAGTTGGATATTTTGCTTTGTGGTCTAATGTGCATTTAATGCATGATTAAAGGATAAAATTAAGGAATTTTGGCAAGTACCAAGGTCAAAACTCAAATGGGACAAGGGAGAGGGATTATAGGAGGTAAATCCTCCTCATTTACTACCTTCCATTTGAATATTCCTCCATCAGCTTGGAGTGCAAACAACCAAATCATGAGGGCTAGAAGGCAATTGAGCAAGTGAAAGACAAAGCACCAGTTTATCTCGAGCTTGGGATCTGAGCCTCCCTAATTTTAAGGAATTCGTTGGAGACTTCATATGTATAAGTAGAGAGGCCTAGGACCTCAGTAGGATTCGGATTTTTATTGTAAAACTCTACTCTATTTTCGAGTTGCACGACTTGTGACAATTTTTTATGTAATATATTTTTTTGGTAATAAGAATGAGTTTTGTTTTGAGCCAGCACTGAGTTAACTCAGAGGGTTGAAGCTCTTGGGTTAGGGCCCAACCCTAGCAGCCAAGGCTCCTCTTTATTGTACATATATGCTAATGTAGATTCATAGCTTAATTGTTCATTTGCTTAGTAGATGCATTTCCATTACAACAATGTAGATTAGATTGGTTGTGTGATAGTTTGCTTCCATTTGTGTCTTCTTTCAAGTAGCATGTTAGCAAGGATAAAAAGGA
The DNA here is from genome assembly GCA_031772625.1 of Pinus tabuliformis. Classification (NCBI taxonomy): domain Eukaryota; kingdom Viridiplantae; phylum Streptophyta; class Pinopsida; order Pinales; family Pinaceae; genus Pinus; species Pinus tabuliformis. The sequence continues at coordinate 886,382,798 of CM062817.1, forward strand.
CCACCACAAGGTTTTTAGCAGGTGTCTCAGCCTCACTTCCTCCCTCTGGGACCATGACTTGAGGAAGGGACCCTTCAGCAGCCCCAAAAACACAGATTTCTAGTTCTTGTATGAGCTTTGGAGTTTGTTGTCTTTGATTCAGTATTTGGTTAATGTTGTAAGGCAGATTTCATTGTCATCTTTTTCCATCTCCATTTTTGCAATAATATCTCACTCATGATTTCATTCCCTTCAACAAATTTCTTCATGCATAATATAGGCAATTGATTCATGCTTTTCTAGTTTATGAAAATGTATCTTGTTGCATAGTTCTAGGAAGACACACATGTTTTAAGAAGAGCAGGTACTTCAGGAGGAGACCAAGACTTCATCACCAATAGCCACCTTCCACTCCATCCACCTTAGCCATACCTTGTTTCACCGTCACCCTCACTAGTTTTTCATCATTTTTCATTAAAATTCCCCTAGATACATTGATTGAATCTAGCCATCTCTTATGTTGGATATTGACTCTTGAGTGCTCCTAGACCTTCTAACACTCCATTCCACCCATCGCACACCTTTCCCAATCTTCCCAACACCTCACAGTAAGCTCTCGGCTGTATCTTGTAGGTTTCCTGTAATTCCTATAGGATCATCCTGTAGGTTTCTAGTACATCCTGTAGGTTTTCCTGAAACGACATGTTTTGAGGTAGAATTGATGGGAAACCTTTAGGAAGTCACAAAAAGCCTCCTAAGACCCCTCCATGCCATCCAACCACTTCATAAACCTACTAGCCATCCTCAAACACCTTCCATCCACTTGTCACATCCACAAGAACAATTAGTTTGCATACTTGATTTTGCCAAAAAAAACCAAAAAAATGAAAACATATTTAGTTTAGTTTCTTTGCTTGCACATTAGTATTTATTTATTTATTTATTTTATTTTATTTTTATTTATTTATTTATTTATTTTTATTTTTTTACTTCTGCAACTTAGATAGTAGCATTTTTTTAGTGTTGATTTAGCAATTCTGCTTAGCATAGCTTCTTAAATGGTTAATTAGGGTATGGTGTGATTTAACATTACATGTTGGTTTTTTTTCCATTACTACAGTAGAGTAACTCTCTTAGAGTAGATTTTCCCGTCTTCCATCAAAGAATCAAGCTTCTTCTGACTCTATAGAAATCTAGCTTGGAATCCCAGTGGTCTCTCGCCAGCTGAACAATGACAACAGGTAGAACCATCACTTTTATTTGTGCATACAACACTGTCACCTCCAAGTTTGTACGAACCCCAGGTTGATAAGTTAAGATGGTAGCCCAGGAGTTGCACCGTCCTTATTGCAATACTGGTGCTCATTAGAGATATCCTACTGCGCGCATTGGGACAGACAATGACATACAGTGCAACCTCTACTAGCAAGGGAGCAAACACACCTCCTAGATCACTTTCCACTGTGCTCAATACGCTCCGGATGGAAGAAGCCAACTCAGGTTTCCCTCCATTCCTGCTATCTTTTGAAATTTTCCGCTGCAATGTTCACAACAATTTGGTTGATTCCAGTGCGGCAGCCAACATCATGCCACTCTCCATCGCTAAAAAGATCAATGCACAATGGAGCGAGACATTCGCGCTAATCATCCAACTTGATTGAACATTGGTAGCAACCATTGGTGAATTACGAGACATGATCATTCGACTATCTCATGACGATCGAGTCCACCAATGCATCAACATAGTGGTTGTGGACATCCCAGAAGCATATGGTCTATTACTTAGTAGAGACTAGTCCATCAAGTTAGATGGATATTTTACTACAGACTGGTCTCACATGTGGCTTCCATACAAGGGCAAGAGCAAAGAAATCCGGGTAGAATCTGAGAGGTACATGAAGCATAATGTCACTCCCATCCATGGCGAGAATGAACTATTGGCTTTCACAGAACTCATTTTCGACAATTGCCTCCTTGAGACAACATTAGGGTGTTATCCTACATGGTCAGCTCCAACCCCACCAGATGCATAGTTGAGACTCCTTCCTTGCCCAACTGATGGTAATGAAACTTGTACAACACATTGTACCAATAGTAGCAGTAGTACTAGCATATCAACCGGTCCGTGTATAGATGGGTTGTGGACTATGTACTTTGATGTATCAAAGACACAAGATGGCTCATGAGCTAGGTGTGTTCTGATTGACCCTTGCAACAGGAAGCATCTGGTATCAAGTCGCTTGGAGTTCGAGTGCACGAACAATGTAGCAAAATATGAAGCACTCGTGTTGGGCTTGCAGAAAGCCATCAGCCTCAACGTGGTCATACTCAAAGTGGTAGGTGATTTAGAGATAGTGGTACGACAGGTACGTAACACCATTCACTGTTTATCACCACATCTCAAAAGTTACCAACAAGAGGTATGGCGACTAATCTCAAACTTCCAAGCATTTAATATCATTGTTGTACCACGTACACATAATGTAGCTTCCAATGCATTGGAAAATGTAGCATCGAGAATGCCACTGATTAGGGATAGATTTACTATTGAAATTTTGTACAAACCATCCATCCCGAACAACATAACTAACTTACGCATGTTTAATTATGATCAACAGATACTACATTTCATGGCCAATGCTGATGTCTTCAAAGATGTAGCGATAGACGATGACGAGCACGAGCGCTCTCTGCAAGCGGAAGCTGGTAACATGAAAGGCCACATTATCACAAAAGGTGTGGCATCATTGGAAAAGCTATATGACTTGCAAGAACGGTTCTAGGGGCCAAGGAACAACAAGACCCACAGTTCCACCATGAGGCACGAACTGATAAACCTGGGAACAGAACAAGATCCGAAGTTTGTCAATCTTGGTACATGTTGTACATAGCAAGAGCGGCAAGCCTTTATCTGCTTTTTCAAACAGTATTGAGATGTGTTTGCATGGACGTATGATGATCTAAAAGCTTATGACACATGGATCATCCAACATATCATCCTAATAAAGGAAGGGGTCAAGCCATATCAACAGAAGCTGAGGAAATTACATCCGTCGCTTGAACCCCTCATATAGAAATAGCTTACTAAACTATTGGATGCACGGATCATATACAAAGTTCAACACTCCACTTGGGTCTCCAACCTTATGCCTACAAGAAGTCCGGGGAAATACGCTTGTGTGTCGATTCCCGGAACGTAAACCGTGCCTCGGAGAAAGACAACTACCCTATGCCTTCCATGGACCATATTTTTCAAACAGTATCTGTGGCATAGATGTTCTCTCTCCTTGACGGTTTCTCAGGATACAATCAGGTTCTGGTAGCAAAACCTGACAGTCCTTCTTGGGCAAGATAAACTTCCTTCGGAAGTTCATCTCGGATTATGCGCAGATAGTTAAGCCCATGCAAGACATGATCAAGAAAGATGTAGTCTACAGTTGGGGTAAGAAATAAAAGTATGCATTTTCCCGGATCAAGCAGGCCATTACAGAAGCGCCTGTGCTCTACAACCCAAATTTCAAGAAAGATTTCCTTTTATACACCTTCGCTTCCGATAACTCACTAGCTACAATACTCACTCAGAAAGACGAAGCTAATGATGAACGTCCCATCTCTTTCATGAGTGAAAGCATGCAGGGACCAGAGATCAACTACCCCACCATTGACAAGCAAGCTTATGCAGTTTACAAGGCAGTGAAACACTTCAAGCCCTACTTGTTGAAGAACCATTGCATAGTCTTTGTCCCCCACCCAACAGTCTGCACATTGCTAGTATAACAAGATCTAGGAGAACAACGTGTGAACTGGATGACAAGATTGCAAGAATATGATCTTAAAATCAAGCCAACGCACATGATCAAAGGACATGGGCTCTGCAAACTTGCAGCTGAAGCAATGCACACTCTAGAGAACAAAGAAGAGCTCGTCAGTTGGAAGCAGGAGATTGAGATGTATGACATAAGGCGAGCAACACCCACGGAAGACAGAACCTCTTGGTACACAGATATATGCCAGTACCTTTAGCACGACACCATACCCTCTCACTTTTCTATCAGATAGAGGAGGGCATTGCGCCTGAAATCATTAGCATATCAGTTGGTGCACGGAGTGCTTTACATAAAGCACAGTAATGGAGTTTTGCTCAGGTGCCTGGAGGCGCATGAATTAGAGAAGGTACTTCAAGATCTGCATGATGGACCTGTTGGGGGTCACTTTGTAGGAAATACCACTGCTCACAAGGTTATGAAAGATATTTTTATTGGCCTACATCATTCAAGGATACACATGCCTATGCCCGCAAGTTCCCTATCTGTCAGCAATGCGCCAACAGGACACAAAGATTAACAACCCCACTGCATCCTATTGCAGTGACCAAACCATTCCAACAGTGGGCCCAGGACATCATTGGGGAAATTTTCCCTCATTTGTCAAAGCAACACCACTATATCCTAATCGCAACTGACTACTTTACGCAGTGGACAGAAGTAGTTCCACTCAAACAAGTGAACAATCGGGATGTCATTAGCTTTCTCCAACAGAATATCATCTCACACTTTGGCGTTCCGATATCACTTGGTTTTTATAATGCAACTTATTTTTCGCCTTTGAAACTCTATGACTTTGCATTACATAGTGGTATTGTGCTAAAGCATTCATCGAACTACTACCCGCAAGGAAACGATCTAGCAAATTCCATGAATAAAAACATCATCCGTATAATCAAGAAGATTGTTTTCTCTTAGCAGCGTAACTGGTATATCGCCCTGATGAATGCACTATGGGCTGACCGTGTAACACCTAAGCCCTCTCTGAATACCTCACCATACTTCCTGGTTTATGGTAAAGAAGCCATCCTCCCACCAAATATCTACTTGCCTACACTTCAACTTTCCCAAGAATCCCAAGGCAAGCCTTGCCAGCTAGTTCAGCGTAGGATGGATTCTCTCCATAAGCTTCAGGAAGAAAGGATGAAATCAAAATAAAAATTCACACTCCACCAGAACCGTATCAAGAGATGGTTCGATAAGAAGTCCTAGCTTCAATGTGGGTGACTTAGTTTTGAAATGGGACAAGCCCCATGAAGACAAAGGAAATCATACGAAGTTCCAGTCCCTGTGGATTGGCCCATACACAACCCACGAGAAGCTTGTCCCACACACGTATCGTTTGCGATCTCTTGACGGGAGGATTGAAAACCTTCCTATCAATGGCCAAGGTCTCAAGCATTATTTTCAATAGGTCGGGCCTCACCCATGCCATGTACATAGTCTGCTTGTTGCTTGTTGTTTTCATCTTGTTTGCTTTGCTTATTATCTTTGTTTGTTTCTTGTTTGATTCTGCTTACTATTTTTGTTCACGTTCGTTTTGTTTGTTTGATATATTAATATTTTTGTTTCTGGAAATAAGTGCTACCAACTACTAGGTTCTGGCTTCTGAATAAAGTATGTGGCTGAAATTTGAGGAAACTGGTGACATTGCTGCACTTGGCCAGTCTTGTGTCCGCCTTCTCTGTGCTTGGTTGTAACTTTCGGCTGATGAGTCCTGATGGAAAATATGAACCATTTGCAAGGGAATTTTCAGTCCAACCGTGAACCTGTGTCCACACTCAGAAGCTCCATCCCTGTACTCAGCCTTCTACTCTGTGTGTTCAAGCTCATCCAGCTAGTAATAACGGAGAAGGTGAAAATCTAAACGAGAAAACCTATGTCAGATGTCTTACATGCTTCTTTGAAGGAACAACCTCTTATACTCTCAATAAGTCGGGATCCCTCTTTCGCCCCAAAAATAAATAAGTGCCTATGCACAGTCCTCTGAAAAATATAAAAGCGAAAGAAGAGAAAGGCTTCCTGCGCAGAGAGGTGAAGCATGCAACTCCACCAGGGTATTGAACAGGCTCGCTGGCAGTGGAGCAATGTGTGTGTTCCTACGTGACTCCGTCGGGGTACTATCCAAGCCTTCTGGCAGTGGAGCAACACCAGAGATGAAAACTTATACTCGAAAAATCTTCAACTTGCAAGCTAAACTACCCTTCTCGGATTCGAAACATTGAGATATAAGCTGGACTTTTGATTGTGTTTGATTGAGTTGGAAAAGGGTGAACCATGTATATCCATGGGGTAAGTGGGGAAGCTGAAGTAACCCACACAATGATTTAATACTCCCCGAAAGACCAAGGCCTTGTGCTAGCAATGAACCGAAACAGAGAAGCATTCTACTAGTGTGTCGCCAAGCGTTGTAGCAGCTACAACCACCCTCCAAAATTTTGGCCTGCACCAATTGCGGAGTATCCCTTGAGAGTTTCACTTGATCACTGCACACACTTGGGTTCACTCTATGAGCTCGTGTGAGTCTTTGCATCCACCTTGCTTGTTCATTTCATTCAAGTTTCTGCATGCTGGTGTCTAAGTCATCCTTGCAACCATGTTTTGGCTATGCTCAAAGTCTTCGCTTCGTATGTGCTTGTTGTGTTCGCTATGAAATCATCTGTCGCACTAACACACGGAGTCACATTCACTGTCGCGCAAACATTGTCTTGATCAATGAACGGTTAATCACGAGTTTTATGCTTATCACTTGCATCGTCGGTTAGTCATGTTGAACATGTGTGTCTGGATGGTTTGGGTCGTTTCGTCGTCAAGTCATGTGAGTGTGTGTTTGTATGATCACCTATGCATCTTTCGATTGTTCACACACTTAGTCATTTTTGCTGAAGCTCTGATGACAAGACTCCCCTCTGACAGTTGGACCATCACCCCGCCATTGACTCGATCAACTCTCAACCAGAACAATGCAGAAGCACCAAGCAAGTCTTTCAAGTTGCGCTGCCAGCAAGCAATTCAATCCACTTTCATGCTGACCACCCGGATAATCAGACCCGATAGCCACCTCGATACTGACTCCCCTAAAATATTGCATAGAAGCCACTCACCTTACTTGCTCAGTTGACTGAGGAAATTGTGCAGACAAGATGAACAGACACCAAGTGCTTGTCCCTGTCTCCCTCAGAAAATTGCGTAGTTTTCCCAGTTAGTCATCCCAACAGTTGACTATCTACTCATCTCAGAAATTGCACATTTCTCATGAGTAGGCCTTCTGATGCCCAACAGTCCCCTCAGCTTAGAAATTGTGCAGAGATGATTAGCAGGATGACCTCCCGGACTCAGTGTAGTTTCCCCTGCCAGCAGCGCCTAGCAGCAGACTTCTAGTTCCCTCCAGGAATTGTGCATTTTATGCTGCCAGTGGCCAGGCAGCCAACTGCCAATTCCCTATGGGAATTTGGCAGTTTTGGCTGCCAGTGACCCCAGTAGCCAACTGCTAGTTCCCTCTGGGAATTGCGCAGTTTTGGCTGCCAGTCTCCTAGGAAGTTCCTCCCAAACACTGCACAATCCCTGCCTGTTAACCCTGCTCACAACCTAGTCTGTTCCTCCATAAAATTGCGTAATTTTGGCCTTCCATCCCCTGGTTCCCGCTTGTTCCAAAAACTGCGCAGATCCTTCCTACCTTGCCTTCCTACAGCCCGGACTATCCCTCCCACAATTTGCACAATTTTGCCTCCCAACCAAGCCATACCTCGCAAACAATCACTGTTGACTCAAATTGCCTGTCTTCATTACTCAGTGACTCTTGTGCAGTTTTCATCAGTAGTGCCCAAAGCCATCATCCCACTTCCCAACCTTATTGCCTCTCCCAGTCACCTGCACCCGAAATGATCATGTGTCATGGTAGACTGGAGGTTTTGGATTTGATGTCATCTCGTCATGAGTGACTGCAGGTACAAGTACACCAACAAACACTGAAAGATGACGAATGGGACGAATGAAGGGAAAACATGCAGAAGGACAAGTTCACCAACAGATGAACGAATGATGCATGCGAAGGGATGTGCTTGCCAGTGGATGAATGAAAAAAAATGCACCTTCGCAAACAGATGAGCCTGTCAAGCCTTCCAACATGCAAGCAAGGAGCAACATGCCAAAGCTTCATCAAGCGAACCAAAGACCATTGAAGACTCTGTGCAATTCCCCATGCGGAGGTGAAGCTGTGATACACCATGAAGACATTCATCACCCAGCAACACTGTATCTCGACATGCATTTGAGCAGCAACACGAATGTACCAGCACTGTCATGTTGAGTCATGTCGCCCACATCTCTACTATGGGATATGTTGGCAATCAATGTGATGTAACGTGGAAGTCCAAGAGACCCACTTGTTGAACAAAGAGTCATGTGAGTCAAAAATTCATGGAAGTTAAACGATCATGAGGGTAGTCGAACAACCATAAGGGTCAGTTTCACCCTTGGCTATAAATACCCCCTCATTTGTACATGCAAAGGAATTTTCATCTAAGCTCCTCCCACACAGCCAAGAGAGTTTATTATCTTTTCTTTGAGGAGTAAGCAGTGGCACCAGCACCCTACACTCAGGGTTAGTGATGTATGGTGTAACGATGTGTCTTGGAACTTTCACTTAATTCAGAAGCCTGTTAACAAGCTAGCACATTTTCACACATGTATTGTATCTGTTGTAAGACTAATCTTTAACACTTGTAATGCATGTTGCTTCAACCTGTGTTCTACATCTAAACTATTTCACTTGTTGTGATACATAATCTATTAATGGAATTGTGTTGTATATGTTGTTAATGTTGTCTCACCCGTGTAGACTACTCTCCTGGACATCAGACACACCTTTCACATGAATCTTGTTGTAACAACCATTGCACTCATTCAAACTCATCCGTTGAGTATTGTACATGTTATCTTACCTTGTATGTTGTGACTACCACATCTGTGTGGACTGCTCCTCCAGAAGTTGTGCATGTCCTGTTGTGTTGTGTGTTCCTAATCGAGTTGGGACTGCATCCCAACCAACTTGGGACTCACTTTCACCCTCTCCCTTTACAATGAAAGAACCATTGACATGAGTACACTAGCACTCACCAGGCACGAGAACCTCACTTCTCAAAGACAAAGCAGACCACTCTCCTATGCTGACAAGCAAGAATTGAGGCAAATCCTTAATACAATGGAAACCGGGCCATCATATTGGATGGGATTCCCACACCAAATAGTGTTAGGTCTAGTTGGGACTTCATACTGGGGTGATCCCCTGAATGTTGGCGGGTCCAGCACCATCAACACCTCCCTAAGAAAATTCTTAATGTGATTTTTTGTTTGTTTAATGTGCTTCTTTCTCCTCTTCTTAACATAGGCCTCTTTTAACTTTGGTTGAATCTTATTAATCCCACGTCCATCTATATTATATTTCACTTTCTCCCCTAAACCTTCAAAATATTCTCTATTACCTTCACAAGCATTTATAAAATGCTTCCCCACTCCATATACCACCTCACATAAACCTTTATCCTCTCCAATATCATTTATATTAACAAAACTAGTTTTAGGAGATTTCAACATACCATCATAAAAACACCACTCGATTCTTAGATGAATTCTCCTTAAAAACATGATCCAAAATGTGACAATTTTGAATATACTAAATTCCAATTGAAAAAAATAAAAAACACATACTACACCCAAAATACCTATTCTCTTTCTCAACAAAATGCTTGCACTCTCGACTCTACGATGCAATGAAAAACTCCTAAACTGCGTCCTACCAAACCATTCTTCTGGTAAAATTTCAAAGGAAAACAGAGAATCCACCATAAAAATTTCAAGATAAACCTTAAAACATCAAAGAATCCAAGACATTCACTATGAACAACATCAAGGATATAGAGAGAAGAACCCTTAAGGTAAGGTAATACCATCAATTACTCCTTATGGAAAGAATCACTCCACAAGCCATGCTTGCTACAAGACAATACAATCCAACACCTCAATAAAATTATACTCATGTATTTATGCTTTCTCATGGGTATTCCTACGGGTCTTATGCCAACTACCCCTTATTATTATATTGATTCCTTTTAAGTACATAGTAGGAATTTTCCATTATTGTGGCCACAATATATTCCTTATCCCTTTGGGTACCTCCCTACCTCCCTAGTTACATTACATTCCATACATATTGGCATTTTTCATCCTTGAAACATGGGAAGAAGCCATATAATTGTATAAATGGCAAGAAATTTGCCACTACTGATGAATTCGAACTGAAAACAAGAGATACAAATTTCTTTTACAATCCACGAAATATAAAATCACAAGATAGAAACACATGCAATGACATGCAACCATCAAAACACAAGGAACACAATGATTTTACAGGGGAACCCAACTGGGAAAAATCCCTCCAGTTCTTTCATTAATCAAATGAGAATGAGAAACTATTACATTGTCATCTTCAAGCTTTGAAGCACACCCTACATTGTAAAATTGTTCTCTTGTTGAATTATTATCTTTGGCCAACACTTAGCCTATTCATGCCCCCCATCTTCTTCCTATTTCCTTACGCAATCCTGGAGAAATTGATCTCCTAAAGAATAGGGGAATTCCCTATTTCCTTACACAAATCCCAAGGAATTGATCACCTACTTAATTTCCAAGCTTGTACACTCAAGTAGTATACAATTGATAATTACAATATGCCTTTTCCTCCACCCCTCCCATAATTACCCACTTTCACCCCCCTGCTAGGGTAAACATGAGCTAAGGGTTACTATGACATGACTCAACCTCCTAGGTACAGTTAAGGAAGTGTAATCGACAAACCAAAACTTTAATGACCTTCCTCAGGAGCTACAGGACCCCCATGATCCAAACAACCACTCCAGGTGCCATAACCCCGAATTAACTTACCTTTTTAGTGATTTGGACTCCTAGTCATTTGCATAACAAGGAAATCCAATGATTGTAACCCTTTAGTCACATGGATAACCGTGTCTCCCAATGAAAACAGTATAGAATTCCCAGTTTTGTGCATGCCACCTTGGAATCTGAGCCAATTTTTCTGGGCTAGGATCCAAATCTCTACCGAGAACTTGATAAAACTTTCTAGAATGATGAATGACACTAGGCAAATCCATTAACACAAAAATTAGATAATAAATTTACCTAACCAGGCCTAACCATGACACATTTTTTCAAACACATTGTGAACATGTAATCTGTAGGTCATAAATGCATATCTAAACATAGGGGTTTCATACTTATCTGAAAATCATCAAGAATTTCTAATGCCCTCTCCTAATAGTTGCAATAACATCTATTAGGTCATGCATTCAATAACCAACCATTTACCAATAAAACCATGACAAAAGCCATAACTAGAATATGTCATAAAACCATGCTTATAACCAACATATAACCAAAATAACACCAATGATAGAACAACCATCGAAGCCACATAATAATAAGTACATTTACTCATAAAATACAAGAGGAAAAGAGCTCTTATTAACATATGCAAAATCCAACCAAGTCAGGGACTTCCATGTACCACCCGACCATAGATTGGGTTGAACCAAATCTTTCTTTCAATCAATCACCCCCATGTTATATTCCAAGCATGAATGTGGGACTCACAACAAAACAACTAGGGCTTCCTCAAGATTTACCACAATCCCACCAAAACTATTCAAGGGACTCTTAGGCCCAAAACAAGCACCTACACAACCAGGATTTACTGCAATATTGTCATTACTGACCAAGGGATTCCCAAGCACAAATAAGAAACATACGCTACTAGGCTTTACTGCAATCCTACCAAAACCGGTCAAGGGATTGCTAGGCCCTAAACAAACTTGGATGCCTCTAGATTTCTGCACCAATACCTTGAAGAATTTGCCCCGTCTCAACCCTCAAGCTTTATTGAAATCCCACCAAAACTTATCAAGGGATTCGTAAGCCCTTGGGAATTTTCCTAAGACCACCTCACCCAATTCCAAAACCATCCAGTAATCCAAATATCAACCAATGAAAAAAACCCATCACACCATGGCTATCTGAAAATGGCAAGGCAAAGTTGAAACCACTGTCACACCTAAAAAAACCCACGCCAATGACAACAACAGAACTAAATACACACATGCATGTACCATGCATGCCAAAACTAGCAAGGAAATCATACATGCAACTTAATACTTGCAAGTAATCTCGTTGCAACCACTTGATTGAACTCTTCCTTGCTTGAACCTTGCTTTCCTTTGTTTTCTTGTCCTTCCTTTGCCTTCCTTTCTCCAATGCTAGAGTGCTCCAAGAATTCTTTAAGTGTGCAAGAGTATGAGAGAGAAAGAGAATAGAGAGAGAGAAACAACCCAAAACTTTCAAAAGGTTGTAAACTGGTCCTCAAAAGCCTTTTTATTATTGAGGCCTCTATTTCTTTCAATTTCCTATATTTTCCCATCAATTTCCTCCTCACATGCAACCTGTGACCTTTCACTTTCCTTTTCTCCTATTTTCCATTATTTCATAAATAAAATGTTAATTAATGTCTCTTTTCCTTTTCAAAGCCTTTTCCAATTTCCCCTTAGCCATAATAAACCAAATGAACACCCACTAGGATGTTTTTCCCAATATTCAATTTGGAATATGTGTCCCATGACCTTAGTCTTATTTTTCCTTTATTAAATTTATTACACAAACTTTTAAACCGTGGCTCTTACATACCCCTCCCCCTTAGGGGAACACCGTCCTTAATGTTCTATGACACCTACAACTAGCAAGACTGTTGAAGACCAAAACATAATGCCCATGGAGATTTATAACTTATCTCAATGCAATATTTACAATGAACCTGCTAAAAAGAAAAACCAACATGACAAACATAACAACATGTCAGTCATACCACTTATTGGAGCTCTATAACACAACTCTTTAACGTATTTACAATCCATACATAAATATATACATTTACCAAAATGCCTTTGCCTCAACCGACAAACAATGAATGATACATAGCCTGCATCTAATCAGCCATCTCCCATGTAGCTTCATCAAGCCCAAAGAGCTTCCACTGCACTTTAACTTGCTCGATTGCTCAGTTCCGAAGAATGAGATATTTCCATTGCAAAACACACTTATGTTTCGACTAGAATTATCCTTCTAGCTCCACCTGCAATACAAATCAATCAATCACATGATCAACATCTTTCACATATCTTTTAAGCAATGAAACATGGAAAACATCTTGGAATTCACTGTCCGAGGTAGTACAAGTCTGTAGGCCACTGGTCTAATCCTCTCAAGGATCTAGAAAGGTCCGCAATACCAAGGTTCTAGCTTCACACATGACCCAATCCTTGAGGATCTCTTCTTAGGCTTGATGCGCAAGAACACATGTTCCCCAACTTGAAGCTCCTTAAATTCCCTGTGTTGATCTGCATAACTGTTATGTCTATCTTGTGTTGCCTTTAGATTCTTCTTAATAAATTGCATTTCTTGCTCCATCTATGCCAACATGTTTAGTCCTATCAACACACTGTTCACTAGATCACTCCAGTAGATGGGAGTATTACAACTACACCCATAAAGCTCCTTAAACTGACTCATCCTCAGTGACTCCTGATACCCATTGTTGTATGCAAACTCTGCCAGTGGAAGGTACTCCTCCCACCTCCTCTATTGGTGCATAACGTACATCCTCAACATGTCCTCCAAAATCCTGTTGACCCTCTATGTCTGTCAATATGTCTACGGATGATAAGTTATATTAAAGGCCAACTATGTACCCAAACCTACAAAAACTCCTTCTAAAACTTGGAAGAAAACTTAGCATCCCTATTTGACACAATATTCTTAGGAATACCATGCAAGCTCACTATCTCCTTGATGAAGACTTATGCTACCTCACTAACTAAGTAGACTTAATTGTTATGAAGTGAGCTACCTTAGTCAACCTGTCAATCACAACCATAATTGAATCATGTTGTCTAGTGCCCTCGGAAAATCTGTAATGAAGTCCATAGAAATGACCTCCCATTTCCACTCTGAATCAGAATCGTTTATAGTAAACCACTTGGATTCTTACACTCTTTCTTTACTTGTTGAAAATCCAAGCACCTTGTGAAAAACTCAACTACCTCTTTCTTCAGATTCAACCAATAGTAGAAATTCATCACAATTGTTAATGTCTTCTAATATCTCAGATGACATGAATACAACTTAACATGAAATTCCCTCAAGATAATATTATTGAGCTCACTGTTTTTCTGACACATAGATCTTGTCCCTAAATTTGACCAAACTATTTTCCGTGAGATGATAGCCCACATCCTGTTCACTTGTACCCTGTTATTGTATCCTGTGCCTAAGCTCACTATACATGTCATCCTGTCTGTAAAATACAATCTCGTAAATATGTCCCATAAGAACTCGCAGCTGCTATACAATTTACCTGTACTCTTTTGCTAAGAGCATTTACAACCTTGTTATCCTTTCCCTTAATTTACCTGATCTTGAAGTCAAACTCACCGAGTGTAGCCAACCATCTGTTGAAAATGCAACAAGAAAATCCTAATTTAATTTTGTCCTTGAATTAAATTAGGAATAAATTGTAATTCCACATCTCATGACAACTTGTAGTAGTTAACTATGTTAATTTGACTTAGTTAGCTCAGTTAATTCGAGTTGGGGGTCTAACTAGAGTCATGTAGTGTGTCTCCTACAATTAGGAGCACCAGTTGAGTTTATTTTGAGTTGTAATTATTTAATTCAGTGAAACTAGGTTAAAGACAGTGAAACTAGTTCCAACTAATGGAGGAATTAGTGGGAGGTCTAGTAGCGGGGTGTTTCCTGCAGTCAAGTGTGGTGTTTCTTGAAGTACAGTGGGGTGCTGCTTGAAGTTTAGTGGGGTGTTTCCTGAAGTGAGTGGGGTGTTTCCTGAAGTGTAGCATGGTGTTGCATGTAGTGATCAACCACTAAACTGAAGATTCACTCATAATTAACTCATGCATGTTAGATCAAAGAAAGACCCAGTTGATATTAGAGTTCATGGACAATGCACTATCACTTGTAAAATCATCTAAATTAAACCGATGGTGCATGTAATTATAAAAAGGCCTATGAGGATTACACAATTCATAATTGCTGAATTTCCCAATTAAATAGGGGCTAATTCCCATTGGGGAAAAATACAAGGAAATATGGACTTGGGTAAACAAGAAATTGGCTAAGTACTGACTTGAGCTTGTCTATGAAGTAGTGAGATAGATAGATATAGATTAGAGGTTGCTCGGGCTTGAGAAAAACATTGTAATCTTCTCATATTTTCTTATTAATGTAATATACATATATCAAGGGGATTTAGCTATGACACTCCCCAGAAAATCATTGCGTTATGTGTGGTTGAATTCTTTCTCTTATATGCCTCGTGATTTCATCGATCATTTATTGTTTTCACTGATGAGTAGAGTAGATTCAAGTCAATTGTTTTAGCATATTACAATATGAAATTAGAATCTACATGGTATCAGAGCTGAAATCACTATAGAATAGGAGAATTCGAGTTTGTATTTTGCAGGAGAACTCGAATCTGCAGTATCCTACTTCAGAGCCAACAAGATGTTGTTCTACAGATTGAGACTCACATATGCCCTTAAGGGTAGTTCAAACTATATTGATTAGAAGGACATGATGGAGGCAATGTTGAAGATAACAAGCTTAAGGAATTCATAGACAAAGATATTCCTAAGCCACCTGATGCTTAAGATCTGGCAGAGTGGAGAAAATGTGTTGCAAAGGTGAGAAGGATTATCCTAGGAGTTCAAGATCATATTGTCTCGAACCTCGACGGTAAGGAGACTCCATTTGCAATGTGGAAGGCCTTGACAGACCTATTTCAAAACAACAGTGACCATAGGAAGCTCGCACTTAATGACAAGCTCAGAAAAATCAAGATGGAGAAGGAAGACACAATACCGAAGTACTTGACCAAGTTCACCCAATGTCGGGATGAGCATGGAAGTTTTGGTGTGATAGTTGTTGAAGACGATATGGTGAGCCTAACACTTCTAGGCCTTCCCAAGAGCTGGCACAGTTACCAAGGCTCAGTTAATGGGATGGAGAAGCTACCAGAGTGGGGGCGTTTGTGGTTTGACTTGGTACAAGAAGAGATTCGAAGGAACACCATAGATGGGTCCTCATCCAAGCATAATGATGAGGAGAACTGTGCCTTAGCTAGAAAGGTGAAGAAAGGGAAGGGGAATTCATCCCATTCCAAATAAGATTCCAATAAGGGTGGCAAGAAGAAGGACATGTTGAATATTAATTTTTTTCACTGTCACGAGATGGGACATTATTCCACGAAGTGTACGCACAAGAAGGTTGGCAAGAAGCCCTCAAAAGTAGCGGCAAGTGAAGCTCTTGCTTCATAATTTGAGCTAGATTTCACCATCATTGCTTGCATGGCGACACTGGTGATGGGTAGTGTGTGGTACCTGGATAGTGTAGACTCATTTCATATGAACAAAAACAAAGAGTTCTTCAATGACTTGGAGGAGAAGGACCTCCAGATTCACATCGAGATGGGAGATAATGGGTGGTATAACGTGACTGACATTGATACTGTTACCTTTTAGAGGTAGTCTTTTTCTCCCATAACATTAAAATATGTCATGTATGTTTCGGGTTTGAAGAATATTTTTTTTATTTTTTATTTATTTTATTTTTTGTTATTTATTTATTATTATTATTATTATTATTAATTTATTATTATTTATTTATTTTATTTTATTTTATTTTATTTATTTTTATTTTTATTTATTTATTTGTATTTTTTCAATTGCCATGTTGGACGACTGTGGCTACATGTGATATTTAGCAAAAGGCTTTCCTTCATCACATAGACTCTGGATAGGTGAAGCAGATCAAGGTCTGAGTGAAGAACCTCTACAAATTGGATGTAGAAGACTGTGCTGCTTTGAGCTCAAAATCAGAGAAGGTGCAAAGATGAGACATCGATGAGCGGTGGCATAGAATATTTGGTTACTTGCACCACGGAGCTTTGAATATCATGCAACAAATTTCTACAGGACTTCCCAAGGGTACACTAGAGCAGAGAGACACATGCAAAGGGTGTACATTAGGGAAGTACACCAAAGCTTCCTTTCATGATAAAGATAGTTGAGTGCAAGCGATCCTTGATAGAGTTCACTCAAATGTGTGTGGACCATTCTCGACAACCTCCACGGCCAAGAACAAGTATTATGTAATATTTGTTCATGATTTTTATCATAAGTGCTATATTTTCTTGATGCAGAATAAAGATCAGACGTTCACTAAATTTTGTGAATTTAAAGCACTTGTCGAGAAATATACTGGTAGGAAAGTTAAATCTCTCAAAAGCGATAACGGTGGAGAATATGTGTCAAATGAATTCAAGAACTTATGTGCATTAGAAGGCATTTGACGAGAGTTAATAACACCCCATAACCCACAACATAATGGGGTGGCCAAAAGGAAGAACATAAGTATTGTGGGAGCTGCACAGATGATGTTACATGATTAGTGCCTACAGTTGCACTTGTGGGTTGAAGCATGCAACACAACTGTTTATTTGCATAACAAAAGTCCTCATCGAATTTTCGGGACGAGTACACCAGAAGAAGATTTTTCAGGTAAGAAACAAGATGTGACACACTTCAAGATCTTTAGTTCATCAATTTACTATCATTTTACCAAGGATGCACGAAAAAATATAAAGCCAACAGCTGAGTTGGGCATATTTGTGGGGTACACTGATACACCTCACAACTATCGAGTGTACCTTCCATCCAAAAAGATGACAATGGTTCGTATAGATGTGAAGTTTGATGAAGAGAAGGCCATGAGATGTTCCCTTGAGAGGGAGCTTTAATTACATGCAAATGATGAGCTTTTAGCTCCAAAAGAGGAACCTCGGGATGATCTAGAGTAGCCACATGTAGAGGAGCAGAGATTAGAAGCACACACTCATGTATATACTTCCAGAGATGGAAGGAAGTGCACCAGAGAGGTTGATAGATTGATGGATGATGCTAGGGAGAATGTGGGAGAATCCACATCACAACGAAGGAAGAGGATGTCACCAGACCTGTACACTAGCTACATGGATTTGATGAGCGAGAGTGTAGAGGTTGGGCCATCCTCATTCGAGGAAGCAGTTCAACAACCAGTATGGTTTGATGCCATGGTTGAGGAGTATGACTCCATTATCAGAAATAGTATTTGGGAAGCGGTCCCAAGACCAACAGACAAGTTAGTGGTGAGTTCCACATGGATTTATAAGGTAAAACAAGCAACATATGGGAGTGTGGAGAAACACAAGGCCAAATTTGTGGCTAGAGGGTTCTCTCAGGTGGAGGGAATTGATTAGAAGGATACCTTTGCTCCAAAAGTAAGTTACTCTTCAATAAGATCTATTCTATCACTTTCAGCACAAATGGGATGTAAGATACATCAAATGGATGTGAAGACATCATTCCTCAACTATATGATTGAGGAAGAGGTGTATATTGAGCAACCGAAAGGATTTGAGACCTTCAACATAGAGTCACATGTGTGTAGACTAAAGTGAGTGCTGTATGGACTGAAATAAGCACCTTGTGCCTGGTACACTAGGATTGATAACTCTTTCACTGGGTTGGGCTTCACCAAAAGTGAAGCAAATGCGAACCTTTACCATATTATGGTTGAAGGTAAATTGTTGATTATATTATTATATGTTGTTTATTTAATTCTAACAGGTGATGAGAAGCTACTAAAATCTTGCAAAGAGGATCTAGCAAGAGAATTCGAGATGAAGGACCTGGGGCTCATGCATTACTTTCTTGGTATGGAAGTATGGAAAGGAGACGGGGAACTCTTTGTCTCTCAGGGAAAGTATGTCAACGAGATACTAAATAAGTTCCACATGGAGAGAAGAAAACCTATGGAGACTCCTCTAACAGGTAATTGGAGGAAGGAAGATGCTACTCCAGGTAAAGTAATGGAGTCTACTATTTATAGACAACTTTTGGGTTCACTCA
Organism: Pinus tabuliformis; assembly: GCA_031772625.1. Taxonomy (NCBI): domain Eukaryota; kingdom Viridiplantae; phylum Streptophyta; class Pinopsida; order Pinales; family Pinaceae; genus Pinus; species Pinus tabuliformis. The sequence continues at coordinate 886,401,687 of CM062817.1, forward strand.
TATATTTGGTGAACACACGACCAACCATATGTTTTGCAGTTAACCAACTTAGTCAAGCTATGGTTAAGCCAACGAAACTATGTTGGAAGGTAGCTAAACATGTGTTGAGATACCATAGAGGCACCACTCTATTTGGTATTTAGTACAAACAGACAGAGGGAGTGAAGCTTCAAGACTTCACAGATGTAGATTGGGCTAGGAGTCCATTCGACAGGAATATCACATTAGGGGGAATCTTCAGTATTGGGTCAACATCAGTTTCTTGGTACAAGATGAAGCAAAGATCAATTGCACTCAGTTTAGTAGAAGCAGAGTACATGGCTTCTAGTCAAGCAACTTGTGACGCTATCTGGATGAGGAAGATATTTGTTGGGTTATTTTTCAACAGATGGATCCTAGAATGGTTTATTGTGACAATCAGAGTTGTATCAAACCCTCAGAGAATCTAGTTTTTCATGATCATTCCAAGCATATCGACATCTCGTATCACCATCTACGAGATTGTGTGCAAAGGAGAATCATGTTGATGGAGTACATTCCTACAGAGGAGCAGGATGCAAATATTTTGACAAAGGCATTGTCATGATGCAAATTCGAGTTTCACAGAGGCATGATCAAGGTAGCAGATAATTCCTTTCTTGTCAAGAGGGAGTGTTGAAAATGCAATAAGAAAATCCTAATTTAGTTTTGTCCTTGAATTAAATTGGGAATAAATTGTAATTCCACATCTCATGACAAATTGTATTAGTTAACTAAGTTAATTTGACTTAGTTAGCTCATTTAATTTGAGTTGGGGGTCTAATTAGCGTCATGTAGAGTGTCTCCTACAATTAGGAGCACTAGTTGAGTTTATTTTGAGTTGTAATTATTTAATTTAGTCAAACTGAGTTAAAGTCAGATAAACTAGTTCCAATTGACGGAGGAATTAGTGGGAGGTCTAGTGGTAGGGTGTTGCTTGCGGTCAAATGTGGTGTTTCCTAAAGTAGAATGGGGTGCTTCTTGAAGTTCAGTGAGGTGTTGCTTAAAGTTCAGTGGTGTGCTGTTTGAAGTTCAGTGGGGTGCTGCCTGAAGTTCAGTGGGGTGATGCCTGAAGTGCAGTGTGGTGCTGCCTGCAGTGATCAACTAGTAAACTAAAGATTCACTCATAATTAACTCATGCATGTCAGATAAGAGAAATACCTAGTTGAGATTGGAGTTCAAGGACAATGTACTATTAGTTGTAAAATCATCTAAATTAAACTGATGGTGCATGCAATAAAAAAAAGGCCTACGAGGATTGCAAAATTCATAATTGTGGAATTTCCCAATTAAATAGGGGCTAATTCCTAAGGGAATAACACAAGGAAATAGGGACTTTGGAAAGCAATAAATTGGATAAGTGTTGGCTTGAGCTTGTCTAGGAAGCAGTGAGATAGATAGAGATAGTGCAAAGGTTTCTTGGGCTTGAGCAAAGCATTGTAATCTTCTCATATTTTTTTATTAATGAAATATACAAATAGTAGGGGTTTTTAGCTATGGATTTCCCTAGAAAAATCATCGTGTTATGTGTGGTTGAATTATTTATCTTATATGATTCATGATTTCATCGATTGTTTATTGCTTCCGCTGATGAGTAGAGTAGATGCAAGTCAATTGTTTTAGCATATTACAATCTGCAGTTTGAATCTACAAGGATTTTATACACCATCTAGCTTGCCAGACATTCATATTCTGTTGGTCAAACAATTATCTCAACCCGTTGTGATCACGCATCAGAATGAACCTCCTACCAAGAAGATAATGCCTCCACATCTTCAATGCATGAATGATAGCTGCCAACTTAAGTCATGTCTGACATATTTATGCTCATACTCATTATGTTTCCTTGATTCGTAGCATACTACCTATACCTCTTGCATTAGGACTCCACCAAGTTCTATTTTGCAAGCAGATGTACACAACACAAACTCTTCCTCTAGATCTGCAATCTTAAGAACTGGAGAAATTGTCAACAACTGCTCAAAACTTGTTGCACATTAATTTGTCCATTTAAATTTATTTATTTTCCTATGCAATGATGTAATAGGATAGGAAATCCATGAGAAGTTCACGTGCTTGATTCCTTTGGCTTTAAGAAAGCACCACAGAGAATAGGGAGACTTAACAGAGACATATATAATGGAATATGAACCTCCTATAATAACCAGTTAACTATAGAAATTCTCACTGTAGATCAATAGATTATGCACTATAATAAAGCAAAATACAAGATCTACTTCTACAACAAACTTTGCGGAAGCATAACCAAATATGAGCAAGATCAAATAGAACACATATAACTGAGAATGGGAAATCAATCACACATGAACATATAAGAATAACCCGGGGAAAGCCTCAACCTAAAACTCCAATCCCTGTATTATTATACAAGTGGAAATATGTCCATATTACACAAAGAATTAGCTCACAAGCTATCCTTCTCTCAGTACAATCCATCTGCTGCTCATAGACAGTCAAGGGCTTCTCACAAACCTTCTCCTCTACCATCCAAGCCTCCTATTTCCTTGTGCAGTTTTCCTTGGGGTCCAGTGCTGCCACCTGCATGAATTGGCCTCTTCACACACTCACTAACCTCTGATCTAACTGCACAATCTTGAAGGAGTAGATAATTCCTTTTGCATGGATGAGTTTCCTATATAGGAAAAATCCTCCAACTGATAGTACATTGTCCCATCCTTTGATCTCAATTGGGTCTCTGACTGAACTGACATGCATGAGTTATTTATGAAAGAATATCTAGTTATCTGAAGTGCAGCAGTTACATGCATGCATGCATTAACTAACTGAACTCACAATTAATTCCACAAACTGTTGGAACTAATCTAACTGGACTTAACTCAGTTAACTGAGCTAACTAATTACAACTTAATATTACAACACATCCTTATCTCTTTAAATGATGGATAAATTCCTCAATCAATGGGATAACTGTTGCATGTCCTCACATAGACTTCATGTTTGATTTTCTACAACTAATTAACTCAAGATGAATTAATTAATTATTTTACAAACAACTGCTAAGATCAAATTCGAATTTTACTTCTCTATTTTAGTTCAAGGACTAACTAAAATAGGACTCTAACCAGAAATCCTATTTATAGCAATGCTATTTTTAGCACTTCCATTTTTCATTCCTTGTTGCTATGTCTAACACTAGTACCCGAACTGCTATTTATAGCAATGCTACTTTTAGCACTTCTATTTTTAGCATTTCTTGTTGCTATTTTCAACACTTCCTCTCAACAAGAAAGGCATTCAACTTGAACCCGATCCTAAACCTTTGGAATGTTTTGCATGCAACACTTCTCCAAGTGTTATTACTCCAGCAACTCTAAAAACAAAACAAAAAAAACTTTCCCAACTGACCTCCCTGTTGGGCTAGAAACATCCTCTGATGTTGAAGCTTCCTCTGCCACTGAAAAGTGCTCCCTATGTGACCTTTGAGCTACTGCAACACTCCATGCATCTCGCACCGTTGCACACCTCTCTGTGCCATCCTACACTGGTGCAACACTCCTGTGCCTCTCACATTGTTGCAGCTTGCTAGCTCTGCACTGTCTTGGGATTCCTGCACTGTAGCTCTCTCTGTCGCTCCATCCGCATTTGCCTCTACCCACTCAGCCAGTCCTGCTACTCCTCGTTGGGGCTCCCGTAGCAAGGTCTAATCAAAGAGGTTGGGTACCTCAATGATCCTGCCCCTATTCCAGCCTTCTTGGGACTGTCACTCCACATCGCCCCACCTCCTACCTGGAGGTATGGATGCATGTGATCCCTCTGCCCACTTGGCTCAAAATTTCCCCCTACTGGAGGTCTCTGCATGAGTAGATGTCTCTACTCGATCTCCTCTCGACTTCTCTAGTTGTGGCTGCTCCACAACCTCCTGAAGCTGCTTCACCAATTGTGGCTCCTCCACAATTGTCTGAGACTTCTTCTGGCACTGCATGTTGAGAGGTAATTTACTCTCCCTCTCAACCACCAAGTCTCCATCAGTTGCCTTGCTCCTCAAGGCTTTGCATGCATCTTGAACCTCAAGAGCATACAGGTTCTTGACTCGTGAACCGATCTGCTTCACCTGTCTCGTGGTGATGTGTCGAAGGAAAACCTTTCCCTTACTGAAGACTACATCATAGCCTTTGTCTTCCAGCATTGCGATCGACACCAAATTTTTCCTCAGTCCTAGTACATACTTGACATCAGTCAAGGTAATGCGAGCTCCATGCTCCCTCTAAAAAACAACCGTGCCTACACCTGAGACACTATACTTTTCATCATTACCCATCGCTATGAGTATCTGGAGATCTTTCTCCTCCAAGGCACTGAACAAACTCTTGTCGCCGGACATGTGGAAAGAAGCTCCACTATCAAGAAACCAACCACATCCCACCATGGATGAAGCCATGCATGCGAAGGGTGTGAAATCCAACTCAAACTGTGAGGCCAGTGCCTCACATTCTGATCCTTCCAAGGATCCCTTCTTGGATTTCTTCAGTGGACAATTTGTAGCAAAATGGCCCACTTCATGACAACGAAAGCATCACACTTTCGATTTGTCAAACTTCTTCCCACCATAGGAAGAACTCGAATTGGGATGAGAATCCTTCTCCTTCCCTTTCTTTGCCTTACTCGCTAAGGCGCAATTTTCTTCATCCTCCTTGGATGAAGAAGATCCATATCTGGTGCTTCTTCGTATCTCCTCCTGCATCAGATCCGACCAAAGTCGTTCCCAATCTGGCAGTTTTTCTCTTCCATTAACCGAGTCTTGGTAGTTATGCCAGCTCTTAGGAAGACCGAGGAGTGCAAGACTCACCATGTCATCATCGACTGTCGTGATCCCTACACTTCCAAGCTCATCCCTGCAGGTGGTGAGCTTGTTCAGATATGTAGATATTGTGTCGCCTTTTTCACACTTGACTTTTCGAAGATTTTCTTTCAACGTCAGCTTCCTCTGATCGCTGTTGTTTTGATATAGATCTTTCAATGTTTTCCACATTGAAAATGATGTCTCCTTCCCATGGAGGCTCGAGACAATGTGGTCTCGGACTCCCTCTAAGAGGATACTTCTTGCTCTAGCCACACATTTCTTCCATTATGTCAATTCTGTAGCATCAGATTGCCGAGTTGGGGACTTCTTGATAAATGAAGTCCTTTAGACCGTTGTCCTCTTATACTACTTCCATGCGATCCTTCCAAGCTATATAATTTGAATTGCCATCAAAGGCATACTCAAGTCTTAAACTGCTAAATGCCATTGGTGAAATTGAGATGTGATAAGAACTCGATTTCTATATTCAGGAACCTCAAACTTCGAACTTCTCCCTTCTTGTAGACTGTATACTATTCTTCGCTTTGATCACCTTTGCTCTGATACCATGTAGAAATTCTCACTGTAGATCAACAGATTATAAAATATACTAAAGCAAAATACAAGATCTACTTCTACAACAAACTTTGTGGAAGCTTAATTGAATATGAGCAAGATCAAATAGAACACATATAACTGAGAATGAGAAATCAATCACACATGAACACATAAGAATAACCGAGGGAAATCCTTAGCCTAAAACTCCAATCTCTGTATTATCATACAAGGGGAAATATGTCCGGATTACACAAAGAATTAGCTCACCAGCTATCCTGCTCTCAGTACAATCCCTCTGCTGCTCATAGGTAGTCAAAGGTTTCTCACAAAACTTCTCCTTTGCCCTCCAAGCCTCCTATTTCATTGCATAGTTTTCCTTTGGGTCCACTGCTGCCACTTGTGTGAATTGGCCTCTTCACACACTCACTAACCTCTGATTTAATTGCGCAATCCTGAAGGAGATAATTCCTTCTGCATGGATGAGTTTCCTATATAGGAAAAATCCTCCAACTGATAGTACACTGTCCCATCCTCTGATCTCAATTGGGTCTCTGACTGAACTGACATGCATGAGTTATTTATGAGAGAATATTCAGTTATTTGAAGTGCAGTACTTACATGCATGCATGCATTATCTAACTGAAATCACAATTAATTCCACAAACTGTTGGAACTAATTTAACTGGACTTAACTCAGTTAACTGAACTAACTAATTACAAATCAATATTACAACTCATCCTTATCTCTTTAACTGATTGATAAATTCCTCAATCAATGGGATAGCTGTTGTATGTCCTCACATAGACTTCATGTTTGATTTTCTACAACTAATTAACTCAAGATGAATTAATTAATTATTTTACAAACAACTGCTAAGATCAAATTCGAATTTTGCTTCTCTATTTTAGTTCAGGGACTAACTAAAATATGAATCTAACCCAAAAGGATATTTATAACAGTGCTATTTTTAGCACTTCCATTTTTCATTCCTTGTTGCTATGTTCAATATTGGTACTCGAACTGCTATTTATAGCAATTTTATTTTTAGCATTTCTTGTTGCTATTTTCAACACTCCCTCTCAACAAGAAACACATTCAACTCGAACCCGATCCTGAACCTTTGGAATGTTCTGCATGTAACACTTCTCCAAGTGTTATTGCTCCAGAAACTGTAGAAACAAAAAAAAATCTCCCAACTGACCTCCCTGTTGGGCTAGAAACATCTTCCGATGTTGAAGCTTCCTCTGCTGCTGACAAGTGCTCCCTCTGTGACCTCTGAGTTTCTGCAACACTCCATGCATCTCACACCGTTGCACATCTCTTTGTGCCATCCTGCACTGGTGCAACACTCCTGTGCCTCTCGCATTGTTGCAGCCTGCTAGCTTTGCACTGTCTTGGGATTCCTGCACTGTAGCTCTCTCTGCCACTCCATCCGCATCTTCCTCTACCCACTCAGCCAATCCTACTACTCCTTTATGAGCCCCAGAAATGGGTAGTTATATGGGCTCATTTGGCCTTCTAACTCAGCTTAATCCACCATTCTCATTAGTTTGTTGCATGTTTTTGATTATATTTATGCTAATAGAGTGAATTGGGTTAGCCATTATGCCATGAAGTCTAATGTGTGCTTTATGAAAATTTTTGGTCAATTTTGGGACAAAGTCAAAAGATTAATGAGCATTTGGCAGCCAATATTTGAGGAAAACAAGGGAGAGGATTTGTAGGAGGGTGTCCCCCTCATTGATGACTCCCTACCTCGAATCCTCCTTCAGAAAACTCGGAGCACAAGTAGCCACATTGATGCATCAAAGGGGTAGCCGAGCAAGTGAAGAAGAACTGTTGTCTATCTCTAGTCTTGGGAGCCAAGCCTCCTTGATTTTAGGAGAGCTGTTGGAGGCTCCAGTTGTATAAATAGGAGGGCTTAGGTGCTCAATATTTTAGTTGGTTGTTAGTCAAATTTTCACACTTTTGTTGCAGCTCTTGCTCAGCTCATTTTCGAGCTTACTTTTGTGAACAATTTATGTAATGTGACTTTTATTTTGATAATGGAGATGAAATATTTTCTGAGCCAGCACTGATTTCTTTCAGAGGGCTGAAGCTCTTGGGTTAGGGCCCAACCCAAGCTGCCCAACACCTCTTGCTTTGTACTTATATGTTTTTGCTTCAATTCATGAATTAAATTTCTGTTAGATAAATTCATTTTTCCTTAGTAGAATAGGTTGCTTTCGGTGGTTTACATAGCTGTTTCCATTTTAGTTGCTGAAGTATGTTAAATAGTAGTAAGATAAAGGTATAAAAATGCCATGAACAGACCCTGACCTCCTTTCCTCCTTTGGGGACCATGAATTGAGGTCAAGATCTGCTGGCTGCCATAAAAGCACAGTTTTTATTTGCCCATGCAATTTCTAGTGTTACAGTTTGATTCAGAGGTTAATGTTTTGCTTCAGATCCATTTTGCCATGTTCATTTCTATTTTTGTAATAAATCTCTTTCCATGCTTTCTTTTCATATAGCACTGTTCATCATTTTATTCTTCTAGGTTAGAATTTAGGTTAACATAAGAGATAGTTTTGTTCTTGTGGTACAACTAGTTCTTTTCTTGCTCAATTTCAGTATTTTGACTTGAAACTTTCTTACAACACAACTCTGCTCATAATACATCAATAAAGTAGCCATCATCATCTCTTTTCTCACAGGTTTCACAAGTCATTCACAACCCTTCACGAATCTGCCCTAATTTATGCATTTATCTCATAAGCTTTCCTCTTGTCTCTTGAACAAATCCAACCATAATTTTCTCTCCTAATCATCCTTGATGAACTTCAAACACCTTGAAACCTCCCTCTAATCTTCAACTACCCTTTCCCACCATTTTTCCACCTTTAAAACCTCTAAAAACATATCTCGGCATCCTCTTGTAGATCCTCCTGTAGATCCCCTGCAGCCTCTTGTAGAATTTCCTAAAAGTGACTTTTTGAAGTTCGATTGCAGAGGAAGTCTCCAGAAGGTTACCAGAGGCTTATCAGGACTCCCCCACACCTTCCTACACCTTTGCAAGCACCAAGATCACCTTCCATCGCCACCAAATCTCTGCCACAACCACAAACAGATAAATTACAAGCATAACATTTTCACATAAAACACTCAAAAACCCAAAAAGATGTTTTTTTCTCATTTCCTTCCAGAAGTAGTTTGAATAGATGTAATTTAATTTCTTAGTAGTCAATGGCACTCATTTCATCAGTTTTCATCTCTCTTTTTGCAAAAGTAGGGTTAGTTGGAAGAATTAGGGTTTGCTAGGGTTTCTGTTACACTCCAGTGTTCTTTCTATTTCTACAAGTAGAATAGCCTCTTTAAGAGTTAGATTTCTTTCATCACAGCTAAAAGCTTCTTCTGAGACTTCATAGAAGTTGGCTTAAGCTCATAGTGATCTTGCGCCAGCTGGCCAAGTGACAGCTTGCAGTAAGAGCTAGTACTTGTGCATACAACACCGTTCCTTCCAAGTTTTTTACGAACTATCGGGTTGATAAAAGTAAAGTTGGAAGCCCCAGGAGTTGCAGCATTCTTGCTGCAATACTGGTACTCACCACTTTTTTTTGCCGTTTCCGGGGAAGCGTCAGAGTATTTTGTGATTACTGTTTTTCTTCTATTTTCTACTGCAACATTCTACTAAGTAGTTCATTTCAGCAAAAGTAGAGTAGTTGTTTCTTTCAAATTCTACATTTCCTTGCTTTCATTTCAATTCTGCAATTTCCATTTCAGCAAAAGTAGATTAGTCCTTTCAATTCTGCAATTTCCATTTTAGCAAAAGTAGATTAGTTCTTTCAATTCTGCAATTTTCGTTCCAGATTAGTCATTTTCTTGCTTTCATTTCAATTTTGCAATTTCCTTTCAGCAAGTTCATTTCAGTTAGTTGCAATTTGTTTGTTCAATCAATTTCAGTTTTACAGGTACAAGCAGTGACAAAACAAAAATCACCAAAAAAAGAGATTCCCTTTCATGCCTCGTAGGAAGAGAGATAATTCAGGGAAATTCCTACCCAACACCCTCACCACATCACAAATCCACCCTTCTCTCTTCTTCGGTGGCAGTGATCCAGAAGATCCTTTAGGAGAACAAACTTAAATATTTGAAGAACCTATAGGAGAAGAAGAGGAAGAAACCATCCCTCCTGAGACAATGGGTGAAAACATAAATGCTAGGGGAAATGGAGAAAGAGTAGAGGGTATCTTTGCCATCCGAGAGACCAATGGAGACACTAAAATGAAGAACATAAGCCCTTCAGCCCGTCCTCACTTCCATGGATTGACTACGAAAGATCCTGACACCTCCCTGTTTGAGTTTGCTATTATCTGTCGAACCTATGACTATGCAAAAGATGAGAAGAAGTTGAAACCGTTTCCTTCTATCCTCAAGGATGCAGCATTGCACTAGTTCATGGGGTTACCTGGCAACAACATCACTACTTGGGCTCAGATGCAGCAAGCCTTCAATAATAAATATCGGGACTATTGTAGGTCAAAAGATACCAAGGAAGAAATATTCCGAATGACCATGGGAAGTGATGAATCCTTGGAGGATTATGAAGAGAGATTCTAGCTCAGTTATAAAAGGGCCAGGTGCACACTTGACCCCGAATCTCTGAAGTTGGCCCTGCTCAGGGGAATTTCGGAAGACCTTCTAGACACCCTCCATTTACTGGCTGAGGGAGACATCTACCAACTACCTTATGAAGACATAGAGACTGTCTTTAGAAACCATTCTAGGGTAGCCAGAAAGAGAGGTAGGGGGAGTCAACCCATGGCCAAACCTCCTCATCCAATTCATCCCTCAAAGGTGAAATTGGAAACATGATGGAAGAGTTCAAGAGTGAGATGTTGCAGACTCTTGCCATGCAAATGGATACCTTGCATATCAAAAGGAAACAAGAATAAATAGAGAGGGCTTTGGCCATTTTTGGTCTTAGGTGCACCAAAAGGAATCCTAGGAATGAATGTCCATTGAACTCTATAGAGGTTTGTTCAGTCTGTGAAGAAGATCATCCTACAAATAAGTGCCCTTCCTTGCCCGGACTTAAAGCTGTATACCAAGGGGTCGAAGGAGCCACTGAACCAATCTATTTCATAAACCAAAGGAGGCCGCATGGACCTAGAACTTACCAGAAGGGAATGCAAGGGACATCCCAGGCATACTACAACCCCAATCAAGCCACTTCCATGCCTTCTTGGGGCCCCCCTGCTCATCCTTCCTGGTCCACACCTCCTCCTTGGTCATATCCATCTCAATATCATGCTCAACCAGTTTCTCATTCATTTCACTCCTATGCTCAACCACAGTCTCAGTGGAATGCACCTCATCAGGGGTGGAGGCCCTAGTACAACTCTCCTCCTACTCTTTTTCCTCCACCACCTGCTCAACCACAACCATTGCCTCCTGCTCCACCAAGGCAACCCCAAATGCCTGCTCAACCGAACCCGAACCTGAATAATAGACAAGCTCAACAAGTATACAGTGGGGAACCATCATTCCCAACCTATGCTGTGGAGATTCAAGAGATTAACCTATGATTTGGGAAGGTTCTCCCAGATAGCCAACCTCCCCCTAAGGAGGATGAGGAAGATAAAGAGGAAAGTGAACCGAAAGCAATTCCACCCTTTCTTGAGAGATTATCTGGAACAACATAGCCTACCCCAGAAGAAACTGAACTTCTGGGAGAATTGAAACAATTATGTGTAAAGATACCACTTCTCCAAGCCATAAAGGATGTGCCTATATACAATAATATGATCAAAGAGAAGTGCTTCAGGCATCCAGGCAGGCGCAAGAGAGATGCCCCAACCATCAATGTCATAGGACAACTGTTCGACCTGATGTTGGGGTAGGTAATCTGTCCGAAGTATCTAGACCCTGGAAGCCCAGTAGTTGATGTCCACATCAATGGCAACATGATTCCCCATACCTTGATTGATTTGGGGGCTGCCATTAATGTGATGACCAAAGACATTATGCTCAAGCTCAACCTCCAGGGCTCCCTGAGAAAGACCACAACAATACTGCAGTTAGTAGACTGCTCCACCGTGACCCTTGAAGGGATTGTGGAAGATGTAATGGTCTCCATCGATTCTTGGGAGTACCCTGCTGATTTCCTGGTTCTCCAGCCGAAGGCAAAGCTCATTGGGTATCCTCTCATCCTGGGAAGACCCTGGTTGGCTACTGCAGATGCCTACATCAGCTGTCAAGCTGGGAACATGACAATCAAGAATGGGCATATGTCCAAGCAGCTAGTCCTATACCCTCCTGCCCAACCTTTGCTAGAACATGATCTACCTCTCTAGTTGGAGGAGGAAGATGAGGATGAAGTCTATTCTGCACCACTGTGTGCAGTAGAAACTGCCATGAGGGGGGGGGGGGGGGACCGCAAACTGAGGATGATATCATTGAAAACTTAATTTAGAATCCACCCCCCATTATGTTGCCATTAGAAGAGCCGGTGAAAGAAACCCAAGACAATCCTTTAGCTGATTTCTGTGTGGCTGACCCGACCTCTCTCTGAGTTAAGAATATAGAGTTCGGCCCAGAAAGAACCTTGAAAATCAATTCATCCCTATCCACCTCCCAGGAGAAGGAACTGTGTAGCTTATTGAGAAACCATTTAGATGCCTTCGTCTGAAGCTATAAGGAGATGAAGGGAGTGGACCCTTTAGTCTGTACTCATCACATTTACATTAAGGAAGATTGCAAACTAGTCAGGCAGCCTCAAAGGAGGATGAATCCAGCCCTTAAAGACATTATCAAGGAAGAAATTCAAAAGTTACTGGATGCAGGATTCATCTACCCCATCTTTGATAGTTAAGGGGTCTCTCCTTTGGTGCTAGTGCCAAAGAAAAATGGTAAGTGGAGAATCTGTGTCGATTATTAGGAATTGAACAAGGCCACCAAGAAGGACCATTTTCCTTTAACTTTCATAGATCAAGTGTTAGATGGTCTGGCGGGGAAAAAGTTTTTCTCCTTCCTAGATGGGTTTAGCGGGTATAATCAGATCCAAATAAGCTTGGAAGACCAAGATAAGACCACTTTCACTTGTCCTTGGGGTACCTTTTCATATCGGGTCCTTCCTTTTGGTTTGTGTAATGCTCCCGCTACTTTCCAGAAAGCAGTATTGAATATATTTTCTGAACTGGTTCATGATGCAGTGGGAATATATATGGATGATTTTACTCCTTATGGTTCTAACTTTCAGGAAGATTTACCTAACCTGGGAAAAGTTTTGGACAAGTGTATTGAAATGAACCTGTCCTTCAGTCTGGAAAAATGTGAATTCTTGATGACTGAAGGGACCGTGCTAGGTCATGCAATCTCTCAGCAAGGATTACAGGTGGACCCCAACAAAATTGCCATCATCCAAAGGGTCCCACCTCCTCAAAAGGTGATAGATGTCCGAAGTTTCCTAGGCTTAGCGGGATATTATAGAAGATTCAATAAAGATTTCAGTAAACTAGCCTCTCCATTGTTTGGTCTTTTGGGGAAAGATGTCGAGTTCATATGTGTTATAGACAATTTTGTGCCTTACAGCAACAAGCATGAATTGTCAATAATCCAAGGGATCCAAAGTTCCCTAAACATGATGTTCTTACCCCTAGAGGAACAAGGTCAGCAAACCAACAGCTCTTAGATCAGTTCTCCACCTGAAAACACTCAAAAACAAGCAATCCTGAAATCAAAGCAGGTGCTCCACTAGGTTTCTGCGCTGAAACTCAGTTGCTCCATGGTGTACCTGCGTTGCAAAGCAAGTGGGACAAAGGCCACCTGCGCTGAGCGAGAAGGGACAAGTGGCACAGTGAGTCATTGCTTTGGAATCTTCCAAAAATGACACTTGGATCAGGTATTTCGCCTTGTGATGAGTCAGAGGCTCTGTTTCTCCAAGTGGAAGCAAAGTTCTCCAAGTGGACTCAAGAACTGAAGATCAACTAAAGATTAACTGAAGAGAGAGAGGACACAAGGCAGCTACACATCAGTTGCAAGCTGACTCATCCTTTCTCAATTCATCTATATATTGAGCTCTCTCCTATGAGCTCAGGAGGCTGGAATTTTGTGCAAAGTAATGATATGCTGTTGGTTTCACTACTGAGTTATTGGGTGATTGTTTGAGAGAGGTGAAGAAGAGCAATTCTTTCTGCTGGGAGGTGTTGCTGGGTTGGAGCCTTCAATGGTTGTAATACTCTCAGAACCTTTATTTCTTCATTAATAAAAGCTATTGAGGTTCTTCTATGTGCTCTTGTTTCAATTATATATTGTGATGATTGCATGTTTGGTTTACACTAATCCATGAACCAGTTATGATTGCATGCCTCTTGTAGTTTCCTCCTTTGTTATTTTGCAGGATCTCATCGTAGCTGGGCGAGCAGAAGAACAAAGAGCTAGGAGCATGCGGCCCAAGAGAAGAGTTTGGATTCGACATTAAGCGCAAGGCAACGGTTAGTGCTTTCTCCATTCTCTTTTGCTTTCATAAAGAAGTAAACCTTAAGTAGTTTGTTTTACAGTTGTTGCTAAGGAACTGTCACCCTTAGAGTGGGATAGGGTCATCCGAGTCGGATACTTTTCCCTACAAAAAACTGGCGACTCCGCTGGGGATCGTATCCGTTTGATTGTGTTTGTAGTATTTTGCTATTCATTTCCTGAACAAAAGAGTACCAAATCGAAAAGCTTTTGACTATATCAAAAGCGAAGTAGAAGGCAGCTACTCTTGCTCATTTTCTGAGCAAATTCATGATTTGAAGAGCTGATCTACAAGGATCCTTCTAAGCTCTTAGTGATAGCTTTTCACCTTCTTAATCATCCCTTTGAGTGTGCTTGACTGATTGCTTCTGATTTGAGCAAAAACCGTGCATTTTTGAGAAAATTATGACCCGGAAACTGTGAAAACGCATTTCTCGTTTTCCAAAGCAGGTAGTACACAGGCTACCTGCTTTGCAACGCAGGTCCCGAAGGGGCTACCTGCGCTGAGAGCCAGTTTGGCTGCGCAGAGCCTGCGTTGGCCCAAATTTGCCTAGTGCATTTGGGGTTTCCTCCTTTCTCTTGCCTGTTTTTCACTTAGTTTTGCTGCTAAGTGTCAGTCTTGTGCCTGTCTTGAAACCAATATTACTTGCCATCATTCCGCCTCTATTATATAACGAAATTGTACTTGTTCTTTGTATTTCTTACTCATTTACAATTTCCCATAACGAAAAGTAAACTAGTCATGCTTTTGGCCTTTTAGATCTGAACCTGTGTTAGGCATTTTGCTGGTCTAAGGAGTTAGCTTGTTTGCTGTCCATAGCTGATTAGTCATTTTACTTTCGTTAGTATGGTTTGATTTCATGTATTTCCAGTGATTAAGCAAGTGAATCTTAAGGTGTCTTTTGATTTTGGACAAACTTGTTTACTTTCGCTTTAAATCGAAATCAAAGTTATATAACCACTTTCTTTTTGTAATCCATCCACATTAAGAAAGGGAAAAGAAAATACATGCATTGTGCATTTTGCATTTGACTGTGTGCTTGACGATTTAGGAAAGATTTGCATTTTAGTGTGTGCTCTATGATCTGTGTGAAAAGATTTGCCTTTCTTTTCCCTCAGTAGTTAAGGTTTTCAAAGTTGAAAGATTGAAAAGTTTGCTTCTCATCTTAGACTGCATTCAGGAATTTGTTATATACATCTCGTGGTGATCCTTAAAGACAAACTACTAAGCAAGATCAACATTAAAATAAATCCAATTTACATAACAACGCTTTGTAACATAACGCAAACACATAGAGGTCTAGGTAGAGACGTGTTCCGGCGTCGTTAAACATAGTGACTGTCGATCTCTACGAAGGTGGGTGATTCCTCCTGAGAGTCGGTGGCACTAATACGGACTTGTGCTCCCACGTACCGTCGAGTATATATTGGGAGACCCCTATAGGCAATTATCCTTTATCCATAGGAAGCCGTGTCGGCCGCCCTACTGACCGCGATGCAGTGAACACAGCATTCACGAAGATCGACCACCCGTACCGTAAAACGTATTCTGTGGTTTCGCGAAAAGTTTGGCACACCCTCTGCCTAGAACTCCAGAGCAGTTTCTTTTGGCTTTTTTCAAACTCTATAACTGAAAAAGTCCATCCGAGCATTTGTCACTTCGGGCTCGTTAAAACATCGAAGGCGACTAGAGTCATCTTTAGCTTTTTCTCGACTCTTAAAACATGAAAAAGCAAGTTTGTGTCTAAAAGCGTCGTTAATAAAATTTATTTTAAGCGGAACATAATCACCTGTTATTCCCACGTTGATCTTTCAGTTGAAAAGTATGGAGCCCACCAACCAAGGAAACAACCTTGGTGGAAGTCCAAATCCCTTCTCCTCTTGGGGAGATGTTGGTGCGCCTCATATGGCATCATTGTCACTTCCAGGATTGACAATTGGCCTACCTGTATGGCTCTTTTCAACTAATGTAGTCCAGATCGCCACTAATCCTGAGCAGTCGAATCAACAGTCAGAACAGTCTAGAGCTACCCACCAGCCTTCCACTTCTTACAATTCTTCCTCTGATCCTTCATCTTCACAAGGAAGAGCCGGCAAAAGTCAGCCTCCCATGGAGAAGAAGGAAAAGAAGAAGAGAGAAAAGAAGCAGAAGGGGCCTATGGCGAAGGCGACTGGGGGCAAGCAAAAGACAGCTGACAAAAACCCACACACTGCACCGACCGGGCCTAAATCGCCATGTGTCATTTGCAAAGGGGCCCACTTCCATCGTGATTGTCCTTGTATTCCCCGGATACTAAGGGACTGGTCCCCAAGGTTGCACAATCCGGTAGCATCAACCTCTGGTAGTCATGTTGATTGCAGTCCGTCAACTAGCGAGAGTGAAGGACGAAGAGGGAGACCAAGATCACCCTGTATATTGTGTGAAGGCGATCACGCCATCCACAAATGTCCATTCTTAGATGAGGCAAAAAGAGTTTTGGAAGATTGTCCGGTTTCACCGTTACGACTTCCTCCTGGATACCAAAAACTCGCGCCTAATCCCTCGGTAGTTGAAAATCCAGCTGACCCGCTCAAGTGGTCAGCTGAAGTGTCGGTCATTGAAAATGAACCTACTGAATCCAGAACAGACAAAAGTCTAAAGGTCGAAACGGCAGTCGACCCCATTCTTCCTTCGGAGGTTTCATCCTCCAATGACCCCGTCATTGAAGACCCATCTTCAAATGACACCCTCACTGAAGAGGATAAGGATGACACCGTCCATATTCTTTGCATCAACACAGACTCTGATGAGCATCAGGGCAATGCGCCCATTCCTTTATCGCAGGAAGGAACATCGTCAGGGTCGTATCCGGCCGTATATTCGGTCCCACCACCAAGCAACCTAGTTGTATCCTTTGATTGGAATCAACTAGGCAGACCCCGGTTACCAGCCAGTATCCCATTCAGAATCATAGTCCAAATCTACAGAATGGTGATGGCTGGAACTATCATTGATGAAGGGGCATCTGTGAGTATCCTTTCCTCTGTTGCTTGGAAAGCACTGGGTTGCCCGGCGCTTTTACCTGAGATGAGAAATCTATCAGGTTTTGATAAAGGAACCAGTCACCCGTTAGGGATTCTCCCCAATGTTCCAGTTACATTGAAAGGGAAGACAGTTCATATGAACATCATGGTCGTCCAGGGACCCTTGGCATATAACTTACTCCTTGGACGAGACTATATATATTGCATGGAGGCAATAGTGTCCTCGCTCTTTAGAGTCATGTGTTTTCCGCACGAAGGAAGAATGGTCAAGCTCGTAGACCAACTTTCATTTCCAGGATCACGCATTGCAAATAGTCAAATGCCATCCCTTAACGGTTTATTCACTCAAGGAATGCCACCGCCCCCGGTTCTACTTCCCGATGAATGCGAGTAATTCGAGAAGAAAAGAATGGGGACCCAGGGGGCATGCACCCTGGCCTGCCTCGGGCAGAGAAAACCTTAGGTATAAAGTTAATTTCCGCAGAAGAATGGACTAGTCCGTACCCCGTCCAAAAAAGGAAGAGAGGGTTGTTCTAGGATAAAATTCTTTTGTCAAAGTTATGTTGAAGCGGAAGAATCGCTCCCTTTGTCTAAAGAAGTGGGCTCTCCTAAGGAGGGGATCTATTTGTGGCAGCAAGAAGGCACCATCTTTGAATGTCAAGCCTCACCCATTAAAACAATATGTTTTAAAAAAGAAGTAGGGGTAGTCTTCAAAGAAAGAGAGGAAATTGCTGCAACAAGTAGTCACCATCCTTAGCAACCTAATGATAGACATCGCCGAAAAGAGAGTTTAGTTTGCGGCAGCAAACAAAACCATTTTTCGGATAATAAGTAAGAGGACAGAATCTCGAAATTATACTTTATACCTGGGGGCATGCAAACCTTTTGGAGTGCAAGCACGGGACGACTATTTATTTTTTTTAAATTTTTAGGTCCTCCCTTTAAACCTGTAGGTCTAACCCGTTAAACTCGTAGGATTAGCCGTTTCCAGCTTGCATAAAGAAAGGATGAAAGGCAAAAGTTAAAACCTGCCAAATTGGAGTAATTAGTGAGGTATCGCTCCTTAAATAAGATTACCTCACCTAAAGCATTCCTTGTATTAAGATTGGTATAATCGAGCAGTTTTAGCAATGTTCATGCTCGTTAAAAAATAAACGCAAGAATCGAGCAGTTTTGTACAGAGTTCATGCTCGTTAAAAAATAAACACAAGTTGTGAGCAATCTTTCCCTACAGTTCAAGCTCATCTAGAAAAAATGAACCGGTAAACAACCTCGAGAAATGTAACCTTTGAAAGCCATATTAAAAGCCCTTGGTCGTGTTTATATGCCATCACCTCCATCCGTTCATTTGGCCAATCGTTCACCTCCATATGTTTGTTTACCCATTTTGAGGAACAGCTGCGAAGAGTGATTTCACTTAGCCATCCTTGTGACACTGCCGTGATTGGAGAATTCCAACCTGTACCTGGAATCTGCTGCTATCCCTGTTCATCACTCGTTCCTCAAAAGACGAGTCTTCTTTGAGCTCTTTTCACTGACTCGTAAAATATGAAAAGTTTGCCGAGTTTTGGCCTTCCAGCTCGTTAAAGGACAAGAAGAGCTATCCCTCCTCTAGATTTTAATCTTTTTGGACCTGAGGGATTATTACACAAAAAGATCGAGCGCTTGTTTTGTTCGGCTCGTTAAAGAAATCGAAAATTCATCCCTTCTGTATTGTTTTATACTTTTTCGGACTTAAGGGATTAGAAGACGAAAAAGGAATTTTGGAGTTAACTTTTCGTACCTTTTCAGACTCTCTGAAAATGAAAAGGACCGAGTTTTCTTTGTCGTCAGACTCGTTAAAATGATTAAATAGCGACAAACTTGTCTTTAGACGAGAACGAGTTTCCCTATCGCTAGGCTCGTTAAAACATAGCGATGGGCTTGCCCGAAGGGCAGGTTATAGAACAAGCATATGTTATCCTCCTCAAGCTTGACAAAAATAAAGAGGTACTAGTCAGCAATGACTGGGGAAAAATTGGGAGAACCTCGCAGCATTAATGGTAGCAAGTCGCTCTTGAACATGACACTTTGTCCTCCGTATTACATCGGGTTGGGTTGTTTCATTCACCGGTCTCATAACCATGGTCTTCGCCACACCATCCACAATTGGGGTAATGCTACCAATCCATCACATCAGTGTCGTTATATGTTCAAGAGATGTGGTTCTGTAAAGAGTCAACCGTGTTCCACCCACTGCCATACATTATCCTTCATCCACTTCATGACCGCCACCCTGAATCATACATCACAGTTTGTTTTCACCTCATCACAATCACTAGCTCCGTTCCGTGTCACTGATGTGGGATTCATTAAGGCCCTCCTTTGACGGATCGCTCCTTGTCGACATCAGCTCATTATCCAAGGAGTTGATCTAGGAACACCCCCCCTCAGTACTTTGAAGCTTGCATGCCTCAATGGCAAGTTTCTCACTTCCGGCGACAGGTATACATCAATGACCTTCGACCAGGAGATTTTGCATGGTGGTCGACGCCAAGTCTTTTATTCCCACCATGTGGATTGTACTGCCGTACCTTGAGGGTCATCATCCTTATCGGTGACTCCTCTCGCGCTTGTTAACGGTTTACATCATTGACCGGTAATCAAGCGATGTCTTTCCATGTTCGACTTCAAGAAATTCTCACATGGATCGACTTGTACATCGAGTGAAGATCGGAAGAGATTGAAGACCCCGGATCTAGTTTCATCCATCCGGGCTGCGATATATATTCAGGACATAAAGACATTTGATATGTACACCATTACAGCAGATGATCATCCTTCTCAAAGGATGATAATTTCAGCAGAGAATTATCAGTCTACAATCAGACGATCGTCTGTTCTATGTACCAAAATGTATTTATAAAGCTGAGCATGGGAATGCCCGCCTCAGCTAGATCATGAAAAATGTATGAAAAATAATGTATTGTATTGTATCTTATTACAGGACACTTCTCAGCAGATTGAATGAACTTCGGATCCTCTCAATAAAGCATTTCACCCGATAAACGACCTCATACTTTAGGGGGCATCTGTTATAGACAATTTTGTGCCTTACAACAACAAGCATGAATTGTCAATAATCCAAGGGATCCAAAGTTCCCTAAACATGATGTTCTTACCCCTAGAGGAACAAGGTCAGCAAACCAACAGCTCTCAGATCAGTTCTCCACCTGAAAACACTCAAAAGCAAGCAATCCTGAAATCAAAGCAGGTGCTCCACTAGGTTTCTGCGCTGAAACTCAGTTGCTCCATGGTGTACCTGCGTTGCAAAGCAAGTGGGACAAAGGCCACCTGCGCTGAGCGAGAAGGGACAAGTGGCACAGTGAGTCATTGCTTTGGAATCTTCCAAAAATGACACTTGGATCAGGTATTTCGCCTTGTGATGAGTCAGAGGCTCTGTTTCTCCAAGTGAAAGCAAAGTTCTCCAAGTGGACTCAAGAACTGAAGATCAACTAAAGATTAACTAAAGAGAGAGAGGACACAAGGCAGCTACACATCAGTTGCAAGCTGACTCATCCTTTCTCAATTCATCTATATATTGAGCTCTCTCCTATGAGCTCAAGAGGCTGGAATTTTGTGCAAAGTAATGATATGCTGTTGGTTTCACTACTGAGTTATTGGGTGATTGTTTGAGAGAGGTGAAGAAGAGCAATTCTTTCTGCTGGGAGGTGTTGCTGGGTTGGAGCCTTCAATGGTTGTAATACTCTCAGAACCTTTATTTCTTCATTAATAAAAGCTATTGAGGTTCTTCTATGTGCTCTTGTTTCAATTATATATTGTGATGATTGCATGTTTGGTTTACACTAATCCATGAACCAGTTATGATTGCATGCCTCTTGTAGTTTCCTCCTTTGTTATTTTGCAGGATCTCATCGTAGCTGGGCGAGCAGAAGAACAAAGAGCTAGGAGCATGCGGCCCAAGAGAAGAGTTTGGATTCGACATTAAGCGCAAGGCAACGGTTAGTGCTTTCTCCATTCTCTTTTGCTTTCATAAAGAAGTAAACCTTAAGTAGTTTGTTTTACAGTTGTTGCTAAGGAACTGTCACCCTTAGAGTGGGATAGGGTCATCCGAGTTGGATACTTTTCCCTACAACAATATGGACTGACAACTGTCAAGAAGCCCTAGATACCTTGAAAGGTAAACTTGTGACTACCCCAATTTTGAGAGGTCCAAACTGGGCCCTACCTTTCCACATTCACACAGATGCCTCAAACAAAGCGATAGGAGCAGCCTTAAGGAAAGTTGATGAGAAGCTACCTTCTGCCATTTATAAGTAAAAACTTGTCAAAGGCAGAGTTAAACTACACTGTAACCAAGACGGAACTCCTAGCTGTAGTCCATTCCTTAAATAAATTCAGACATTACATCACATGCTATCAAACCTTCGTACACACTGATCATGCTGCAATTAGGTATTTAATGAACAAACCAGATGTAAATGCTCACATTATTAGGTGGTTGCTTTTATTGCAGCAATTTGATTTAACCATTGTTGATAAGCCTGATAAGGAAAATGTTGTTGCTGAGTTTTTATCTAGAGTAAATCTGCCTAGAGGTTAGGAAGGGATGATCAAATGCCAGATGAACACTTATTTTCTATCTCAGTTCTCTCTCCATGGTTTGTTGATATAGCAAATCACTTGGTTTCAGCACAGTTCCCACCACACCTGTCCTCAAAGGAGAAGAGCAAGGTTGTGAGGAAAAGCACCCCTTTCACTTGGGTTGGGAGCAATCTCTTCAAACTTGGCCCAGATCATATTTTGAGATGATGTGTCAGGGAGGAAGAAGTTTTTGACATTCTCCTGACCTGTCATGATGGGCCTTGTGGAGGCCATTTTGCAGCAAAGAGGACTGCCTTCAAAATTCTGCAAGTAGGATACTATTGGCCCACTCTTCATCAAGATGTGAGGAGATATATCAGTTAATGTGATCGGTGCCAAAGGATGGGGAAACCTACTCCAAAGGATGAGATGCCCCTACAACCTCAAGTGAATTTTGAGCCATTTGAGAAGTGGGGCATGGACTTTGTGGGTCCTATCAACCCTCCTTCAAAACAGAAATAATACATCATTGTGTGCACTGATTATCTGACAAAATGGGCAAAGACAAAGGCAATCAAGGCAGCAATAGAAGAAAAAGTAGCTGAGTTTTTAAGAGAGAACATATTCTATAAGTTCGGGTATCCAAGAGAATTGGGTACAGATCAAGGCAGTCAGTTCACTTCTAATCTGATTGAAGACCTACTACACATCATAAAATCAAGCATAGGACCTCAAACCCCTACCATACACAAGCTAATGGAAAGGTGGAAGTCACCAACAGAGCTTTAGAGGGAATTTTGACTAAGGTAGTGAGAAACAACAGGAAAGATTGGGCAGATCGATTGGTTGAGGTCACGTGGGCCTACAACACCACATGGAAGACCACTACTGGATTCACAACCTATGAACTGGTCTACGGGAAGAAGGCTTTGCTGTAAATAGAATTTGAATACAATACACTAAGGATGGCAACTCAGCTAGACATAGATCTCAGCCATGCACAAAGGGACATGTTACTCCAGCTTAATGAATTGGATGAACAGAGATTGCAAGCCCTTCTTCACACAGAAGTAATCCAGCTTCAGAGGAAGATATGGCATGACAAAAAAATCAAGGAGAAGCAATTCCAAGAAGGAGATTGGGCGCTGCTATATGAATTAGGGTATAAATATTTCAAGGGAAAGGTGAGGACAAGATGGCTGAGACCCTATACTGTAGAAAAATGCAATGACAATAGTTCAGTTCTGATCAGGACCATTTATGAGGAAGCCATCCCCATGCTTGTCAATGGGCATAGGTTGAAAATCTACAGAAATCCCCTCTCCAAGCAAGAATTTATTGAAGATATGAGTAAAACAGTGTTGGTAGTGGAGCAAGTCTCTGCCTCCACTCCACCCACTCAATAAAAAAAATAAAAATAATAAGGACTCCAGTGAAAACCTCTATGAGGCGCTTGAGTCCCATCATTAGGCTGAAAACCTCTTTTGAGGCAGCCTAGTGATGACAAAAAAAAAAAAACGAAGAGAATAAAGATCCCTGGGTGAAAACCTCCCTTGGAGGCGCCCAAGGTAGGCAGGTAGGGTGAAAACCTCTTGGAGGCGCCCTAGTTGTTTTTTTTTCCAAAAAAAAAACAGAAAAAGAGAAAATTGACTTTTTGAGTGCATTGCAGGTCACAGATGGACCCCAGGAAGCAAGGGGACATGCCACCAAGCCTATTACATATCCTCTAGACTCTTCTCCATCGTCTCTGATTCTTTTTTCCCATCTCTTGGTGTTCTTTTCTGAAGACTGTGCATCCTACAGGAAGCCCTGTATGTTCTATAGGAGGCTCCTGTAGAAAACACAAAGAGCTCGAAATGAAGCTAAAAAAAAGATTGAAGAGCTGAGAACTTTCACAGAAATCCCGTAGACCATCCTACATCCATCCACCATCCTAACCCTCCATCCCACACCTGCACCACCTCATTTCCAATTATTTCTTTCCTTCCTACAAATAAAACACAGAAACTTGTTTTTCAAAAAAAATCGAGGAAATAAAAAACAACACCCCTACAACTCACCTACAACCTACCAGATGCTTCTCCATTACCATCAGATTCTTCAAGAAGCCTCCTCACAGCCCCCTGCATAAGCCTCAGCTAAAAATTTTAGAGGGAGAAGCAGCTACAGGAGCTCCTGTAGGACTCCTGTAGCAGTTGATCCCCTTAAAAATCAAGCTCCAACAACAGAATAGGTGCAGCCACAAGTATGCAGAAGATGTCCGAAGCAAGATCCAGTAAAGGAGCACCTGTACAAAGCAACTGAGCCACATATCAAGAAGCCACAAGCATATGCAGCAGGAATACAGATATGCAGCATTGGAGTCTGAGCATGCAACAACAGCAAAGCCTCGCAGCACTGTAGCACGAACATTTCAACTTGCAGGTAAGTGTCTAAACTCGTTCCTCTATTGCATCTGTATAATTCGAAACTGCATAAATGAATGGAATGGTTGGGATCAAACCAGAAAGGTGGCCAGTTAACTGGCCACCCTCATCCAGTTCGATCGCGCTCATCCGGAGATCACACTGCACGTGTGTCTAGTCAACTCACGGAAAATCTAAAAAGACAGGTAGTGGCGGATGTTTTGAACTCAAGCGCCAATGATGGGAAGTGATTGCGGGCAGAAAGCATAAAGTCTCATGATGACATTGCAGTGGGGACCAACGGTTTGAATAATGGTAACGTACCCTTTCTACCACCTCACCTCGTCGCCGAAAACCTCTCCCGTAAGCATAAGTATGCTCTATCGAGATTATTCACCACTTTTGTTTCCATTTTTATCATTGTGCCCTCGACTGCAGCGAGCTCTCTACCACCTCCAGAGCCTTGAAACCATTGCTCTCTGTCATTTTTAGAACTCCTCCGCTTATCGGGTTCTATAGGAGCAGTAACAGGTCCTACAGGAGCCCTTTCTACAGGAGGACCAATGAGCAGTCTTACAGAAGAAAAAAACGAGATTTTCATTCAAATTCGGGCTTGAAGAGGTAGGCTTGGTGAAAACCCACTTTGCATTTTCATATATACGAGGGGTGATGTGATTTTAAGAAAGAATTGAGCCTGAAAAGGAAGAGGAATTGTATTCAAAAGTCTGCCTGCTTCTTAAACAAAAACACAGTTTTTTCCTCTGTTTCCTGATTTTTGAAAATTGTTGTCTCCTTCCCCACTTGAGGCATTCCAAAGAGTCTAAAAATAGTGATAGGGGGATTTATGCGGAAGGAACCTCTAAACTTAGCCAGGCTACATGAGCACCCCGAGGTAGTAGCCCTTTTCGCCGAAGCCAATTGGATACCATTCTTTGAAAAACTTCGGGGTAATGATGAAGAAGTAACATAGGAGTTTTCCCTATCCTTGATACCTCACTCAAAAACCCATGCCACTGTTAGTTTCAGGGTCTCACCATGGAAATTACCCCAAAGTTCATCAGTAGGGTTACCAGTCTCTCACTTGGACTACCTTGGAGCAAGGAGGAAAAACCACTGGGTCAAGTTGCCAAGAAAACCTTCTTCCAGCCAGATGAGCATCCTGTAGAGGATAAAAATGGCATCAGGAGAACAAGCATACCTTACCCTTGGGATGAGGTTAGTTATCATATTATCAAATACATCTCCTGTGAAGGAAGGTACAACATAGTTTATGGGTACCATTTCAGACTTTTGCATGAGTTAAGATATGGCATGGATCTTTCTACATCCAAAAAACTCAGTATTCCCTATTTTCTCCTCCAGTCCCTAATAGATTCCAACATCAAATTGAAGGCAGGAGGTCCAGACCAATTGGCTCACCATGGGCTAATTAAACTGCTGGTGGAATAGGCCCTCCACACCTTCACAATACCCATAACCTGGGAGATTTTTAGAAATATGATAAGTGAAGATGATGTCAAAGCCCTCACATATGACCTCAGTCCATCTGAAAGCGAGGGAGAAGAAAAAAAAGGGGAAGATGAGGAGGAAACCAGAGAAGAGGAAGAGAAAACACAGACAGAGAAAGAGGAACATGAAACAAGGAAGGAAGAAACCCAAACATGGAAAGAAAAACATGAAACAAAGAAGGAAAAGACCACAACAGAGAAGAAGAAGGAACCTAGGACAAGAGGAAAAATGACTAAAACATTAAGGAAAAAGACTAAATGAGTGAAGACAAAGACTACAACAGAGAGGGCAGAAACTAAACAAGAAGAGGAGGAAATTAAAATAGGGATAGAAGAAACAAAACCTGCAGAGGTAGCAAAGACAAAAGAAAAATAAACAGAAGCAAAGAAGTCAGAAGTGTCTCTTGAAACACTGGAAAGGGAGGCAACAACTATTCTTGCTGCACTCAGCACCCCAGTTAAGCCCAAACCAAAGAGAAAAAGACAACCTTCCATGTATTTCAGAGCTCGAAAAAGCACCAGGATAAAAATAGGGAAACCACAGCCACCCTCAAAAGAGCCTATCATCATTGAAGATTATCTTACTGCCAAAAAGGAGGAATCTCCATCCAAAACCCCCATCACCTATGAAAGAGGAAGCCCTAGATCTTCCACTTGGAAGGAAAGGATAAAACTACAAGACTCTAAAACTGTCCTATAGGAGGCGCATACCACTCTACAGGAGACCTTGACAAAGCTACAGGAGACTGAGAAACTTGAGAAAAGGGCAGAAGAGCAGACCAAGGGGAAGGATGGAACAGCACGGATACCAAAACTTGACCCTCAACCTAGTTTAGGTTCTTAATACAACCTTCTGGAAGGAGGGAAAATCATCCCACATAAGTTTGCAGTCCCTCTTTTCTTTGAGCTGGAAAAAGAAAGAGTAAGGAGCCATAGATGGATGCAAATTGCAAAGTCCAAAGGGGTGGAAGACATTAGCCACATGGAGAGCAAGCTTAGAGAGATGGGCAAAGAGCTGGCCACTATAGAACATGCAGAAGCAATCAAAAGAGCTCACTTGGAAGCAGAGAATGAAATGTTAAGAAAATAGCTGCAAGAAAGAGAAACCCGGGTAGAGATTGAAATGTTGAGGAAACAACTACAAGAAAGGGAAACCCAGTTAGCATGCATGGCCAGCTAGTCTATGGAGGCACTATAGTGCAGGAAGCCAGCCAAATCATATGGAGTATACCTCAAAGATTAGTGGCTACAGTTCCAGATCAAGACTCTGGCCCAAAGAGGCACCATACCTTTTCAGGATTATGGACAATTCATGGATCTATGTGACCACTGTTCAGCAAAGGACAAGGTAAAGTTGGCATAGTTTTATTTACATAACATGGCCCTTACTGATATGAACTTATGGGACCCCAATGCTGGGTTAGGAGACTTGCAGCTGATGGCCATGGCATCTTGGATGAGTCATGAGGAGAAAAGGGCAACATAAATCAAGAAGTTGATGGCAAAAGAACACAATGAACCCCTGATGATTAGAGCAGAGCCATTAGACCCTATGGCTCTCATTAGCACACACCAACAACTTGCAGCTGGTTCTTAAAGTGCCCTTAAGTACATCAATGATCAGACCCAGGCTATTGCACATTTTGAGGACATGGAGAGATTGTTTGGAGATGAATGAATTCATGCCTGCATGAGAAGGTGGAACACATGGCCACATAGCCTATAGATCAGGGAGTATCACTCCCCAAATAGGATGAGTGCCATTGTATAAGCACTTTATGTAAAGTTTGAAGGCCAATTGGATTAACCTCAAATTCAGTCCTCCACTACTGGAAGGTGTAAAAGAAGAAGAAGAACAAAAATAGTGGGAAGAGATGAAAAGAAAGGCAGGATTCCATGATAAGGAGGAGGATAACACATCAGAATCATGGGATGTCAGGGAATCCATCAGGGCCATCAAGGATGAGGAGATAGATTATTTGCTCAGAGGATGAGCAATCCATTTAGTAGTGGGGTGATGATGAACCCTAGAAATGGGTAATTATATGGGCTCATTTGGCCTTCTAACTCAGCTTAATCCACCATTCTCATTAGTTTGTTGCATGTTTTTGATTATATTTATGCTAATATAGTGAAGTGGGTTAGTGATTATGCCATGAAGTCTAATATGTGCTTTATGCAAATTTTTGGTCAATTTTGGGACAAAGTCAAAGGATTAATGAGCATTTGGCAGCCAATATTTGAGGAAAACAAGGGAGAGGATTTGTAGGAGGGTGTCCCCCTCATTTATGACTCCCTACCTCGAATCCTCCTTCAGAAAACTCGGAGCACAAGCAGCCACATTGATGCATCAAAGGGGTAGCCGAGCAAGTGAAGAAGAACTGTTGTCTATCTCTAGTCTTGGGAGCCAAGCCTCCTTGATTTTAGGAGAGCTGTTGGAGGCTCCAGTTGTATAAATAGGAGGGCTTAGGTGCTCAGTATTTTAGTTGGTTGTTAGTCAAATTTTCGCACTTTTGTTGCAGCTCTTGCTCAACTCATTTTCGAGCTTACTTTTGTGAACAATTTATGTAATGTGACTTTTATTTTGATAATGGAGATGAAATATTTTCTGAGCCAGCACTGATTTCTTTCAGAGGGTTGAAGCTCTTGGGTTAGGTCTCGACCCAAGCTGCCCAAGACCTCTTGCTTTGTACTTATATGTTTTTGCTTCAGTTCATGAATTAAATTTCTGTTAGATAAATTCATTTTTCCTTAGTAGAATAGGTTGCTTTTGGTGGTTTACATAGCTGTTTCCATTTCAGTTGCTGAAGTAGGTTAAATAGTGGTAAGATAAAGGTAAAAAAACGCCATCAATAGAACCTGACCTTGTTTCCTCCTTTGGGGACCATGAATTGAGGTCAAGATCTGCTTGCTACCATAAAAACACAGTTTTGCTTTCCCCATGCAATTTCTAGTGTTACAATTTGATTCAGAGGTTAATGTTTTGCTTCAGATCCATTTTTCCATATTCATTTCTGTTTCTGCAATAAATCTCTTTCCATGCTTTCCTGTTCATATAGCACTGTTCAACATTTTATTCTTCTAGGTCAGAATTTAGGTTAACATAAGAGATAGTTCTGTTCTTTTGGTACAACTAGTTCTTTTCTTGCTCAATTTCAGTATTTTGACTTGCAGCTTTCTTACAACATAGCTCTACTCATAATACATCAATCAAGTAGCCATCATCATCTCTTTTCTCATAGGATTCACAAGTCATTCACAACCCTTCATGAATCTGCCCTAATTTCTGCATTTTTCTCATAAGCTTTCCTCTTGTCTCTTGAACAAATCCAACCATCATTTTCTTTCCTAATCATCCTTGATGAGTTTCAGACACCTTGACACCTCCATCTAATCTTTAGCTACCCTTTACCACCATTTTTCCACCTTTAAAACCTCTAAAAACAACTCTCGGCATCCTCTTGTAGATCCCCTGCAGCCTCCTGTAGAATTTCCTGAAAGTGACTTTTTCAAGTCCGATTGTAGAGGAAGTCTCCAGAAGGTTACCAAAGGCTTCTCAGGACTCCCCCACACCTTCCTACACCTTTGCAAGCCCCAAGATCGCCTTCCATCACTACCAAATCTCTACCACAACCACAAATAGATAAATTACAAGCATAACATTTTCACATAAAACACTCAAAAACCCAAAAAGATGTTTTTTTCTCATTTCCTTCCAAAAGTAGTTTGAATAGATGTAATTTACTTTCTCAGTAGTCAATGGCACTCATTTCATCAATTTTCATCTCTATTTCTTCAAAAGTAGAGTTAGTTGGAAGAATTAGGGTTTGCTAGGGTTTCTGTTACATTCCAGTATTCTTTCTCTTTCCACAAGTAGAATAACCTCTTTAAGAGTTAGCTTTCTTTAATCACAGGTAAAAGCTTCTTCTGAGAATTCATAGAAGTTGGCTTAAGCTCCTAGTGATCTTGCGCCAATTGACCAAGTGACAACTTGCAGTAAGAGCTAGTACTTGTGCATATAACACCGTCGCTTCCAAGTTTGTTATGAACTACCGGGTTGATAAAAGTAAAGTAGGAAGCCCCAGGAGTTGCATCATTCTTGCTGCAATACTGGTGCTCACCACTCCTTGTCAGGGCTCCCGTAGCAAGGTCTAATCAAAGAGGTTGGGTACCTCAATGATCCTGCCCCTATTCTAACTTTCTTGGGACTGTCACTCCACATCGCCCCACCTCCTACCTGGAGGTATGGATGCATGTGATCCCTCTGCCCACTTGGCTCAAATTTTCCCCCTACTGGAGGTCTCTGCATGAGTAGATGTCTCTACTCGATCTCCTCTCGGCTTCTCTAGTTGTGGCTGCTCCACAACCTCCTAAAGCTGCTTCACCAATTGTGGCTCCTCCACAATTGTCTAAGACTTCTTCTGGCGCTGCATGTTGAGAGGTAATTTACTCTCCCTCTCAACCACCAAGTCTCCATTAGTTGCCTTGCTCCTCAAGGCTTTACATGCATCTTGAACCTCAAGAGCATACAGGTTCTTGACTCATGAACCGATCTGCTTCACCTGTCTCGTGGTGATGTGTCGAAGGAAAACCTTTCCCTTACTGAAGACTACATCATAGCCTTTGTCTTCCAGCATTGCGATTGACACCAAATTTTTCCTCAGTCCTGGTACATACTTGACATCGGTCAAGGTAATGCGAGCTCCATGCTCCCTCTGAAAAACAACCGTGCCTACACCTGAGACACTATACTTTTCATCATTACCCATTGCTATGAGTATCTGGAGATCTTTCTCCTCCAAGGTACTGAACAAACTCTTGTCGCTGGTCATGTGGAAAGAAGCTCCATTATCAAGAAACCAACCACATCCCACCATGGATGAAACCATGCATGCGAAGAGTGTGAAATCCAACTCGAATTGTGAGGCCAGTGCCTCACCGTCTAATCCTTCCAAGGATCCCTTCTTGGATTTCTTCAGTGGACAGTTTGTAGCAAAATGGCCCACCTCATGACAACGAAAGCATCACACTTTTGATTTGTCAAACTTCTTCCCACCATAGGAAGAACTCGATTTGGGATGAGAATCCTTCTCCTTCCCTTTGTTTGCCTTACTCGCTAAGGCGCAATTTTCTTCATCCTCCTTGGATGAAGAAGATCCATCTTTGGTGCTTCTTCATATCTCCTCCTTCATCAGATCCGACCAAAGTATTTTCCAGTCTGGCAGTTTTTCCCTTCCATTAACCGAGTCTTGGTAGCTGTGCCAGCTCTTAGGAAGACCGAGGAGTGTAAGACTCACCATGTCATCATCGGCTGTCGTGATCCCTACACTTCCAAGCTCATCCCTGCAGGTGGTGAGCTTGTTCAGATATGTAGAGATCGTGTCGCCCTTTTCACACTTGATTTTCCAAAGCTTGTCTTTCAGCGCCAGCTTCCTCTGATCACTGATGTTCTGATATAGATCTTTCAATGTTTTCCACATTGAAAATGATGTCTCCTTCCCATGGAGGCTTGAGACAATGTGGTCTTGAACTCCCTCTACGAGGATTCTCCTTGATCTAGCCACACATTTCTTCCATTCTGCCAATTCTGTAGCATCAGATGCTGCTGGCTTGGGGACTTCTTGATCAATGAAGTCCTTTAGACCGCTTTCCTCTAATACTGCTTCCATGAGATCCTTCCAGGCTATATAATTTGAGCTGCCATCAAGGGCATACTCAAGTCTTAAACCACTGAAAACCATTGGTGAAATTGAGATGTGATAAGAACTCGATTTCTATATTCAAGAACCTCAAACTTCGAACTTCTCCCTTCTTGTATACTGTTCTTCACTTTGATAATCTTTACTTCGATACCATGTACAAATTCTCACTGTAGATCAACAGATTATGCAATATACTAAAGCAAAATACAAGATCTACTTCTACAACAAACTTTGCGGAAGCCTAATTGAATATGAGAAAGATCAAATATAACACATATAATTGAGAATGAGAAATCAATCACACATGAACACAGAAGAATAACCCGAGGAAAGCCTCAGCCTAAAACCCCAATCTCTGTATATACAAGCGGAAATATGTATGGATTACACAAAGCATTAGCTCACAAGCTATCCTGCTCTAAGTACAATCCCTCTGCTGCTCATAGACAATCAAAGACTTCTCACAAACCTTCTCCTCTACCCTCCAATCCTCCTATTTCCTTGTGTATTTTTCCTTGGGTCCAGTGCTGCCACCTGTGTGAATTGGCCTCTTCACACACTCACTAACCTCTGATCTAACTGCGCAATCCTGAAGGAGATAATTCCTTATGCATGGATGAGTTTCCTATATAGGAAAAATCCTCCAATTGATAGTACACTGTCCCATCCTCTGATCTCAACTGGGTCTCTGATTGAACTGACATGCATGAGCTATTTATGAAAGAATATTCAGTGATCTGAAGTGCAGCAGTTACATGCATGCATGCATTAACTAACTGAACTCACAATTAATTCCACAAACTATTGGAACTAATCTAACTGGACTTAACTTATTTAACTAATCTAACTAATTACAACTCAATAGTACAACTCATCCTTATCTCTTTAATTGATGGATAAATTCCTCAATCAATGGGATTACTGTTGCATGTCCTCACATAGACTTCATGTTTGATTTTCTACAACTAATTAACTCAAGATGAATTAATTAATCATTTTACAAACAGCTGCTAAGATCAAATTCGAATTTTACTTCTCTATTTTAGTTCAAGGACTAACTAAAATATGAATCTAACCCGAAATGCTATTTATAGCAATGCTATTTTTAGCACTTCCATTTTCATTCCTTGTTGTTATGTCCAACACTGGTACCCAAACTTCCATTTATAGCAATTATATTTTTAACACTTCTATTTTTAGAATTTCTTGTTGCTATTTTCAACACTAACCCCATGAATAATCTGACCTCATAAACATTCCTATGAGCTTCCCATTCCATGATAGTTTTGATATTTTTCGGATCCACTGTTATGACTTCCTTCAAGACAACACGTCTCAAATAATGTACCTCTATCTGAAAGAAGTTGCATTTACTAAGTTTGGCATACAACTATTTCTCTCTTAGTAATCTCAATATTATTTCTACGTGTTCAGAATGCTCTTCCTCATTCTTAGAATATATCAATATATCATCAATGAATACAATCACAAACTTGTCCATATAAGAACACAACACACTATTCATCAAAAATATGAAAGTAGTTGGAGCATTAATCAAACCAAAAGTAACCACAACAAACTCATAATGTCCATACTTGGTCCAGAAAGTAGTCTTGTAGATATCCTCTTCTTTGATGCATACATGATGATATCTTGATCTCAAATCAATATTCTAGAACATTGTTGCTCCCGTCAACTGATCAAACAAGTAATCAATCCTCGAAAATGGATACTTGTTCTTGATCGTCACCTTGTTCAACTTGTTGTAATTAATGCATAACTTGAGAGTACCATCCTTCTTATTTACAAACAACACTGGTGCACCCCATGTCGATACACTTCGCCTAATGTATCCCTTGTCGAACATTTCCTTCATCTGTAACATCAATTCTACTAACTCTAGAGTGCTCATCCTTTAAGGTTCCCTTGATGTTGGTGCTGCTCCTGGCACCAACTCAATAGAAAAGTCCACTTCCCTATAAGGTGATAACTATGAAATCTCTAGTGGTAATACATCCTGAAATTGTTGCAAGACCGAATACTTATGCATCCTCAACATCCTTACCTTTATCACTGGAAATATACACTGCAAATAATACACACCCTTGCCTGTGATTGCGCTTTGCTTGCATAGTTATAACCATTCAAACTGACGTTTCCTTCTTCTTACCCTGTAAGGTTATTTGTTCTCCATTGGAATTCAAGCACTCAATAGCCTTTTCATAACAATCCACCTTAGTTTTGTGAAGATACAATCAATCCATACCCAAAAGCATATTGCATGATCCCAATGGAAGTACATTCAGATGCGCTGATGTAGGCATACCATTCAACTCAAATGCACAAGATCTTAACCAATGATGAACTCTTTTCTTAGTACCTGCAGCCAAATGCACTTACCAAGAGTTTGCATGCACTTCTTTTCTCAAACCACACTTATCCACCAGGCCAGGGTTAACATAACTATAATTAGATCGAGGTTCAATCAAAATAGAAACAGCTTGATCTGAGGCCTACCACCCTAATACGATGGACAATCCTTCTTAAGATGCTCCTTGCCACATATTGAAGACTGCAACTGTCTATTATCATCACCTTTGTGTTGCTGCTCTCCAGGTTGCGACCCATGTCCCTTATCAACTGCATTAAAATTCTTGTAAGGAACAACATTCTCTTTCTCACCTGCATCTTGAGGCTCATCATACTCAATATGATCCTTAAATGCTTATAGTAATCCACTGAAAAAACTCTGAACTTTGGCCTTATCATCCTTAAGATACAGTACATACCTCAATAACTCCAGGAACTTAGTCATATACTCCTCATCTGTCATTGATCCCATTTGTAGCTCGTAGAACTCCTTTGATTTATTATCGTAGTACCTATTTGACAAGTACTTCTTCCTGAAAAGTCTCTTGAATTCATGCAAAATCAACTCTTTTATCTTGATGTCTCTGACACACTTCACATCTTCCCACCAGATGCTTGCTTTATCTTTGAGGCTAAAAATAACTATCATGGCCTTCATGTTCTCTGTGTAATCATGTAGCTCAAAGAACTTTTTCATTGCAAGTAACCATGCCTCTGCATCCTTCGGTTTCTTCAACTCTCCATAAAATGTAGGTGGCTTGGATTTCTTGAACTCATTCGACAAATATCCCCTTTCACTCCTCCTATAAGGGCGATAGCGATAATGACCGTGATACTTGTCTGAACTAGAATTAGAGTAGAACCCATGTCCACTGCCTCTCCTATCAGGTGTATCCAA
Source organism: Pinus tabuliformis (assembly GCA_031772625.1). NCBI lineage: Eukaryota > Viridiplantae > Streptophyta > Pinopsida > Pinales > Pinaceae > Pinus > Pinus tabuliformis. Next base: position 886,436,073 of record CM062817.1, read on the forward strand.
GAACCTGCCATCTCTAACTGTGTCATCTCTATCTAACCTGTGCCCACCACGAGACCTGCTACCATATGCCCAATTAGTCTCTTCCTCCTATCCATACTGATCCGTGGTTGTCCATGTCTATGAAAATATGACAAGGTTTGAAGGATGGCTGCATTGGCCTCTACTTATTTCTCCTGTGCCCTAACAAGTCTCTCTTGTGACTGAATGAACCTGTCATTATCTACCTTTCAACTTCTTATCTCTACCTTCAAACTTCTTAAAGTGTCTGCTATGTCCAGAGAGTAGTCATCTCTTGGTTGCACATCTGATCTGTAAGGGGAGTCTCGTGAATTGTAATCGACCATTTCGCTAGTCATCTTTGATCTTCTTCTTCCTGCAAGTATAATATGTCAACTAAAACAAAATATAAACATAATCAACATACCTTAATGAAGTTCAGGGTAGGATATCTTGTTTGCAAAATCATTATAGATTAGTACTATACCAACTGCATACCATGACCTCATGCACGACAAGCATAGCCATGACAATGAATGCATAACAACCACATAGACAACTGACATGCATGCATGACAAACACATTTCACCCATGCAGTATAAACATTGAACCATGCTCTGATACCAATCTGTAATACCACCTCCCATATTTACCCACTTTCTCCAGCCTACCGGGGTAAACATGAGCTGAGGGATACTATGACATGACTCAACCTCTTAGGTATTGGTGAGCCATGATATTGCACCAAGAATGTTTCAACTCCCAAGGGCTCCTCAACTCAAATTATCAACCCCGAGTTCGTATAAACTTCGAGGTGACAGTGCCATAAGTGCAACAGATAGGATTCAACTCATGCTACCCTCAGTTATGACATTAGATAAAAAAGTTCTCAAAGACCCTTTCTTCTACTGAATTAGAATGAAAGCTTGATAAAAGGACAAATTGGAAATTGCTTCTAAGTATGAAAATAGAAATTCCATTGACTCAACTTGAAAAATTTTAATTACTTAATTAATGAAAAGATAAAGGCTAACCTACTTACATAAATGAAGTTATGTTATCTTGCAGAATTCATCACACTGCCTCATCTACTTTCAGAAAGGAAACTAATCTATCTTGCATAATTCATCAAACTACCATTCATAATCATGGGTACCATCTACCTAGTTCATACTTTCTCATAAATCAATAACCTATTTGCATGATAAAGAGACTAACTCTACTCTGTTTTTGGAGTGAAGAATCTTAGAGTCGGTTAGTTTATTTGTAGTCGAAGGTCTTCAAAAATTCATAGCTTTGCTGGCATGCAAAGAGTCAAACCCACAAAAATTTTCACTGTTATGAGTTTGACTAACCACTGGCTGGGAAGTCATTATGAAAATGGTTTTTCATTTGGTCATCAAGGTCATCATCATTAATGGGAAGGGGTGTCTGAGTTAGAAAGTTTTCATTATGTTTTTGAGTCAAAATTTTGGGGGTTTGGTAAAGTCATTCAATTGAACAGTGGGTTTACAATAAAAAAGAATGATGACAAAGAAAATATGGTTACAAACATTCCAATTTCTCCTTCATCATACATTCCCTCTTTGTCCCTATTCTCTATCTGTTCTCTTAATCCTACATATTTTTCCCCTTATCCCCTCATTCTTTCGAATTATCCCCTATTTCAAAACATTTATCCCATCCCAAATTTATGTTTAGGCCTAAAATCCCCTTTATCCTAAGCCCCCTAACCTTAGGCCTAAATTCCTCTACCAAAACATCATTTCATGTAATGATTGAAATACACCCGAAATACATCATACCCACATCATACCCTCGTATCCTTTCACACTCTCAAAATTTTCATATGATTGCTTTTAGGTGAAGTGCTAATTAAACAACAAGTTTAATTACGTCATCATATGATTTGAATCATTTTCAAATCACCCAAGAGAACCGCCATTTTGATTGTTTTTTCTCACAGGCGAGTGAAATGGTTCATATGCAGGAGTTCTGAAGAATTGGGCATCCATTGAAGGCAGATATCAGAGAATTTTAGAAATTTTTCTACACTGTGTTGTGCAGAGGCTACTAAGGTCATGTAGTGTTGCGCAAGGTTTTCAGCAGCGCACAGTTCATTCTCAGAGTTGTGAGAGGTAGGAGTCAGTGGCCTTGCCTATGTATTCACTATTTTATATTCTGATCAAATTCTGCCAAGCTTCATTTCATTCTTTGTTAAAGGAAAAATCGCTACGCACACTCTGTTTGTCCATCAAGCCTATAGTCACATTTTCAAGTTTTCAGTTGTGTTTCATAAATGGGAAATGTAGTCATTTTATAATGCTAAAAGGTCGAAGTAAACTATAAAGTGGATTTAAGTTTTTCTTGCTCACCTTCAACATCAGAAACCTGCCCTGTCACCATTTCCTGATACAGTTGTTTAAGTGAAATTGTGTTGTCACTGTTGCCTAGTCTTGTACCCTCTGACCTATACACGTAGCCTCTTTTAAAATTGAGTTTGACCTACCAGGTATCAGGATTAAATGGCTCTTGTTGTTAGCAAGAAAGGTGGGGATCTAGTGCGCACTGAGCCCAACACCCTAAACCTAATAAATTCCTCACCTGCTATTAGGGTAGCTTTTGAAAACGCAGGTTGTATCCCTTTTTGCCAGAAGGTCCAAAAGGTAGGTCACAATACGAGGCTCGCTAATATGTTTGCCCTGAATTTTCATGATGGCAAAGTTAAGCTAGGAAACCTGGAGATTTTCGTGACTGAAAAGTTCATTGTTGATGCCACTAATCTCCCTACAGTAGGGGGGAAATGGTTTAAAGGAGATGAACTGGACATCCTAGCTTTCAAACAGTTTGTTAAGCCATAATTCATGGATAAGTTTTCTACAAATTTTCCCACTATATACCTTCAGGAGCAGTATATTGAACTTTTGAAAGTCATCTAGAGGTACTTCACCTGTGAAGGCAGATTTAGTAGGGTGTATCAATATCATTTGAGGTTGTTGTGGCATTTTACAGAGAAAAAACCCATGAATTTACCCTATTTCTTACTCAAAATCTTAGAGAGAATGGAAACCAAAGTTCAGATTCAGAAGGACAATCATGTTTCCAGTTTATTTCATTTCTCTCTTATCAAAATTTTAGTCAAATTTGCAGTTGAAAAGAAGAAAATGCATTGGTCAGATTTCCTTTCCAGTATTGATTTGTTGCCTCAAGTTGGGTCCTCATCAATGAAAATGGATGAGGAAGAACATAAAGTGTAGGAAACACCTAAGAAGGAAGTCATCCACCCAGTCAAGGAGACAAAATCAGTGAAAAAGGAGGATGAAAATCCAAGCAAAGAAATCATAAGCAAGCTTGGTAAGAAGGCTAAGAAACAAGGCATAAAGGGTAAGAAGACAACCGAAGAAGCAAAAGTGTAGGTGGCATCAGCACAATCTACTAGGTTTAAGGTAAAGGTTGAAGATACAATCCAGGAGGAGTTTGTAATGAGACCTAGGACAAGGTCAAGGGTAAAAAAGAATGAGGAAGAGGCAGCCCCTCAAGTAGTGGTAGAAATTTCTGAAGATAGACAGGGAGACAAGCAAGAAGATAACAGAGAGGAAGAAGTGAAAGGAGTTGAAATAATGCATCTAGAGCAGAAGGAAGATATAGCACAATCTGAACAAGGTGCTATACAATATGAAGAAGAGGACTCCAAGATGGTCAGGATGAAAGAAGCACTTTCAAAATATCAAATGAAAATAGCATCCCTGAAAAGAAAAAACAGGGACCTGAAGGGAACAACCAAACCAATAGATGACAAGGCATAGTCACCCCCAAAAAAAATTGCTAAGGAAAAGGGAAAACATGTCTCATTTGCTAAACATGCCAAGGGAATTGCAATGGAACCCAGTGGATCCTTAACAAGATCATCTAAATAAAAAATCAGTTATGTACAATAGTTGAAAAAGGTGGCTCAAGCACCTGGCAAGCCAAATTTTGATCAGTGGAAAGGTTATAAGAGATGCCTAGAAGAGCTAGAGGAGAGTCAAGAACAGGTCAAGAGGTTCATACAAGAAAATCAGAGTTACAAGTGATCTATGCAACATATTTTTGAGAATTGTGACAAAGAAGTTCGTGAGGCATCCAAGGCCCTTGACAGAGGTAAGCATTTTGTAAAATGGTCCATTCCAGTGAGGAGACAATGTAAAAATCTGTATGTTAGGAATTTGGTGTTGGATGCAAATTTAAGGAGCATGAAGTAGAGTTTAGATAAGGCATGGGGATTAGTAAATAAGTATAAAGAAGCAGCTAAAGCATATTCTCTTGAAAGGGTGCCTAAAATGAGGTCTAAGATTATGACTGAAGCTAAACCTACTCTGTCATCACCCATTGAACAAAATGACCCCACTCATCAAGCCTCAAAGACATAAGCCTCCAACAACAAGACTTCAAGCAAAAGGAAGAGGAGGTAATCAGGCCTCACTTCAAGTTTAAAATTTTGTTTTAATTTCAAAAGTTGTTGATGTTATTTTATTCAGAACAATAGTATGAATTTGGTGTTTTGGAGCAGAATTTAGTAGCACAGTGGCATTTTGTTAAGGTTGGAGGGCATTCAATAAGCAGTTTTGAAAATTCGCTACGTAGGCGTTGTGCAAACCATGCCCACACCCTTGCACGAGTATTGGAAGGAAGCCACTTGTCAGGGTTTAAAGGGGTCGACATGGAGGAGATGTGGTAGCCAGCTCAAGCCTTCAGCTACCAGCCACGTACCAGTTTTGAAAGAAAGAATGCAGGTCGCTACACAACCTTTGCATATTCATCATTCAACTTTTGTGCTTTTCCTGTTTTCATTTCATGATAGTCATATTTGAAAACAATTTTATTCTCTTTTAGAAAAGTCTATGTTTTAAAGTAAAAAAACACTTTATTGTTTTTGTTTCTGAGGAAAAACATTTAAAATAACAATTTTCCTCTTTTGATTTTGGATCGATCCATTGTTTGGATCAGGGATGTAGTGAATTCAGACTCTTATCATGTTTTGTATATGCCTATTTAAACTCAGAAATACATATGAAATGGTTGTTGTTGGTTTAGTATTATTATGCACTGGTATTAGAGATTATGTGATTGTGATCAATTTTCATGTATGGAATGCTTATGACTTGAGGGTTTATCAATTATTGTCTACAAGGATACTTATGGTATGACACTTTGGAGTTATTTTTATATATTTATCAGTTATTCAATCAATTCTTCTCTACAATTTCTTGTGTATGGGTATAGTGATTTCAATTGTGTTGGAATTCAATTTAAACTGCTCTAAAACAATTGTGTCCATATTTCAGTTGCAAATGAAATATTACATACATGTGCATGTTGTTACTTCTGTTCAATTTCTTTATGATGTATAAGTAGTATTGTTATGTGCAAAGAAAGGATTTGTGTTTTTGTTCTCTCCTCTATACTACAACTCATTTCTCTCCAAAGTTTATGCTTGACAAGCCTTTGTGGGTGATATTGGTTTTACTTGCATAAGTAAAGTGGGTAGCAAGTCGAATTGATCACATATTTCCATCCTCTTCGGCCATTCATACTTCAACCAAACATTTCAAATTCCCTTTTTCAGATTTGGTCTCTGTATACCATATAGTCAAAATCTTCAGTTTTCATAAGTTAAGGGAGCCCCCTCTGGTTGGAGAAGACCAGTGTATCAACCCAAAGAGGTTTGTGGTTACCTTTGAGATTTCTCCTTTCAACCAGGAGAAAAGTGCAGAGTGCTAACAAAGACAAGGAAGGTTTGGAGTGGCCTAGGAGCTTTTCTTAATTGTATTATCATAGCTGGAGGTATTATGCATCTATGCTAGGTCAAAGTTTCAGTGTGGGTCGAAACTCATGAGGAAAAAGGCTACTACAGGTTTTCTACAGGTGATTGCTATAGGAGGCCTGTAATGCTATAGGAGGGCATCCGAGTGGTTTTTGAAGGTGAAAACATTGGATTGAGGGTATGGAGAGGTGAATAGTAGTTGAAGCAAATGAAAGAAGGTTGGTTTGAGCCCCTAGCCAAGCTCAGGACCTCTCAGAGGCCTGTCTTGCACTAGGATGAGTGCTCTCGGTGACCTAGATAGAATAGCTTATAAAACATGGTTTTTGGGACAAAGATTGGAGGTGGAAGGAGAAGGTGAAAGAGCTCAGGATGGAAGTGATGAAGGTGCCCTTCCCTGCAGATCAATCAACCCTGCAATCAATCACATGCATGCATCCATTTATCATTTGCAAAATGAAATAACTTATGATGGAAAATATGAGTTGAATTTAAATGACATCTAATTCATGCAAACCATTGATCTACTCACTAAACTAACTTATAAACTACATAAAGCAAATGTAAAGTAGGACAACCAATGCTAATATATTTTGAAAAAATCATAAACACAATATTTTTGGGTTGTGGTTGTGAATCCTTCCACTCATTCTCCCATAAGAGAGGTGATGTAGAGGCTGCAACCACAAGATTTTATAGGTTAACTTCTACTGAAATGCAAGAAACTATGAACTACTTGGAATCAAGAAGAAACATAAGTACAAGAAGAGGGACCAAAGCCTCTGGGTTGGGCCCAAACCCAAGGGTCTCAACCCTCTGAAACTAACTTAGATGCAACTTAAAATCCAACTTCTCATTATCAAAAAGTGCAGGTCTAATACATCACATAAAAGTTGAAAATAACAATGTCAATGCTTGGAGCTCAATAGCTACACCTAGCTAAACAAAAACTTCGAATCCTAATGAGCTCTTCCTCTAGTTTATTTATACAAAAGTGCAGCTGAAGCAACTCCCTTGAAAATAGGAATGGTTCCATCCCTGATCTAAAAAATGATGGATCTTTTCCTCCCTGATATTCACTTGGACTAGGAGTCACTTGGTTGCCATTGAACTCGAACTGGTGAGAGAGGATATGGTGATCCCAAGCCGAGTTAAGGGAATTAAGGAGGTGGACAAACCCCTTATATTCTCTCCTAGTTGTCTCCATTGAGCCCCTGCATAATAATATCATAAAAAATGTTGCATTTTATTGCAATTATACCACATTAGGCCACATGCTATGACAAACACCTTCTACTCCTCTTACTAAGCACAATATAACGAAAAATGTGAATTCATGCAAGAGAAGGGTAGTTTTAAGGTTGCAGAATGGCATATTAATCTTCAAAAAGTACCTATTGATGGGACTCATCATGTAGAGTTAAGGAAGTGGAATAGACAAATTGAAACTTTATTGACCTTCCTCATGAGCTATAGGATCCCCAAGAGCCAAACAACCATTGCAAGTGCCATAACCTTGAATTAACTTGCCTTTTTAGTGATATGGACTCCCATTCGCTTGTATAACAAGGAAAGCCAATGACTGTAACCCTCCATTCACATGGATAACCCTGCCTCCCAGTGACTGCAGTCTAGAATTCCCAGTTTTGTGCATGCGACCCCAAAATTTGAGCCACCTTTTTAGGGCTAGGATCTAGACCTCTGCCCAAAACTTGATAAAAATTTCCAGAATGATGAATGAGACTAGGAAAAATACATTAACACAAAAATTAGACAAGAACTTGACCTACCAGGCCTAACCATGACAAACATTTCATCAAACACATTGTGAACATGTAATCTACGGGTCATAAATGCATATCTAAACATAGGGGTCTCATACTTATACGAAAATAATCAAGAATGTATAGTGCCCTCTCACAATAGTTGCAATAACATATATTAGCTCATGTGTTCGATAACCTATCATTTACCAAACAAGACATGATAAGAGCCATAACTAGAATCTGCCATAAAACCATTCTTATAACCAACATATAACCAAAATAATAACAATGATAGAACAACCATCAAAGCCACATAATAACAAGTATATTTATTCATAAAATACAAGAGGGAAAGAGCTCTTATTAACATATGCAAAAGCCAACCAAGTCAGGGACTTCCACGTACCACCCGACCATAGATTGAGCTGAACCAAATCTTTCTTTTAACTAATCACCCTCATGCCATACTCCACGCATGAATGTGAGATTGACAACAAAACAACTAGGGCTTCCTCAAGCTTTACCATAATCCCGCCAAAACCAGTCAAGGGACTCGTAGGCCTGAAACAAGCACCTACACAACCAGGCTTTATGACAATTCTACCATTACCGGTCAAGGGATCCTAGGCCCAAACAAGAAACATACAATACCAGGCTTTACCACAATCCCATTAAAATCAGTCAAGGGATCACTAGGCCCTAAACAAGCTTGGATACCTCTAGGTTTCTTCACCAATACCTTGAGGAATTTGCCCGTCTCCACCCTTAGGTTGTACCACATGTTGTTGTTAATTTGACCCCATTTAAATATTAGTTCCTTCTGTCATTTTCTCCTTATGCCTCCTCTCATATTCTCATTATCGAAATTGCTCCCTTAAATTTTCTTGTTTATTCTACATTAAATTGATTGTTATAGTGATCATTAAAACTTATAAAAATTATTGCATTGAATGACAATTTAAAATTCTAATCATAAACTGATTTTTTTCATAAAAATATTCTAATTATAAATTATAAATTATAATTACTATTATTATTAAAAATATATATATTAAAATATTAAAACTTTAAATATTAAATAAAAATTAAAATAAAACATAATAAATTGAATATAACATAAATACAACATTATATATGAAATTAACACAACAAATATTAAAAAATTAATATAAACAAATAAAAAATATTAAATTAACTCTCAACCCTCTGCATACTCTCCTAACAATGCCCATTTAAAAATAAAGAGGAGTCCCTCTTAACTTGGTCAACGAAATGTTACGAGGAAGCTTTATGTATAACGAAAATAATTCATAATTCATTGGGTCCAATTAGAATAATGACCACCGACCAATTTGGGACCCAATACTATTCTAAACTTTCAATTGAAAACATTTTATCACTTCTGGCTACCAAGTTCTATACCCTCTCCCTCTTCAAACGAACCTCACATAGGTATTAAATAAGTTTAAGAAATATTTCAAATAAAATTTAATACATATCTATATATATTAATATATAATACATGTATTATATTTAATTCATATATATTATATATGTATTATTTTATATATATATATATATATATATATATTTATATATTTATCAAATTTATACATTTTATATATTATTGAGATTTTATACAAGATTATATTATTTAAAAAAATATCTGAAATCTATGTTATGTATAAATTTAAAATGATATATATATATATATATATATATATATATATTTCAGGAATCATTCATTTAAATTCAAAATTTTTATTTCTAATGATGGGATGAAGAGATTGTGGAGGCTTCAATTTAGTATCGGAAGAACATTGATATTTCATGGTAAGTTTTGTAGAAATGCAAGCGTTCAACATTTAAAAAGGAAAATCATATTAAATTTAATATTTTGTATTCTTGTTTTTTGAAGCATTGTTCACGTTGAATACATCATTTATTACCTAATGTTTTATAAAGTGGGAAAAATTCACTGGGTCTCACTTAAGGTAAAAATTAAATTTCATTAATAATTTATGTGAGTTAATGAGGAGAACATTATGAAAGGTAAGTTTATGCTTTAATTTCATTTATTATAGTGTTTTATATTTGAGAATTAATTTATATATTTTCTTTTAATGCGCGAGATATTATTTAAAGGATTTTTGACATGGAGAATTCGAGCGAAAATTCATTTAAATGAGGGAATTTGTATTACATTTAGTCAAAATAATTGTTATTAATGTAATTTCATTCGGGAAGTTACAAGAACTAAATGAAACAAACAGATATTTAAAAGATGTAGAAGATTGTCCCGGGGAGATTGTTGTCATGTTGGAAGATGGTAGCTTTGAGGAAGAAGACTCACTCACTATTACAACCATTTTGTACATGTTGCAAATGGTTTATTTCATGGTGGCATTCAGGTTTTATTAATGATATTATAATTCTTTTCTTTTATTTTCTTCCATTGTGTTTTATTTAATTTCAATTTTATGCACTGGTTCATTGTTCCAGAATAGAGCTTAACTTGATTATGTATTATTCTCGAACACATTAAATAATTTTAAATATTTTGAAATACTTCAATTTGGGGTTTTAAAATCATATTTTGAGTTTATTGGTTGCATGTTTAATTCCATGACTACATGATATTTAGAGTTATGTGCACCATAAATTATGATGCCATAAAAACTAGTTCTTTATTTTATTATTATTTTCCCTCGCTGGAAAACGTGAAATTATTAGCCATTATTTGACTTGTTCAGATTGTCTAATGTTTCACATATTACATTTAATTTAATAAGTCTCCAATATTTATTATTTGAAATTATTAAATTAAATTATTCTAATTGTTTTGAAAGCTAAATAATAATAATACTTGATGTTATGTTATTTAAACCAGAGTTCAATTAGATGTATTTAACACCAATGTACTTTAATTTCTCTCTTTTCTTTAATTTTAATGTTTCTTTCTCGCTAACCTTTGTGAATTACGATATATATTAATTTACCTCATTTATTATTAATGAAGTTTTAATGAGTTATGTACCTACCAAATATTTTTCTCATAAAACATCATTTTACTTAAAATACTCTTTATTCAATAATCTGGCCTATTTATTTGTTTAATTAGAAAATCTATTTAATTTACACTATTTTACAATGACTATTCAATTTTGATTATCACAAGGGAATACTCCTTGTGGTGAAAAGGAGGTTAACCCTTGTCACCTAGAGCGAGATGATCTAGGATCCTCAGTGATTTGGTATCAGGTTGTCCTCAGTTACCGAGACGACTTGAGCACCAACATCTTTTGGTGTTGTTGACGGGGAACAAACGTATAGTTTCATTTTCCTGGTAACTAGATTAATCAGTTAAATCTATGATTTGTTAGTGGAAAGGCTCACAATTGTATGCGCCTTATAGGGTTTAAGGTATATATTTCTTATTTATTTGTTCACCTAGCAACTCCTTAGTTAGTTTACTTGTTAATTTTGTTTCAATCGAAGTTTCATGGATTTCTTCACGTTTTGCTCCTTTGAATTTTTATGATATTGCAGGTTCTCCGCATGAGTTACCAGACATAGACATATGGGATGCTTACCTACCCCATTTTCAAAATGAGGATGATGATAATTGGATGCAACACCTTAGAGATTTCCATGAGTGCATTCTAGAGATGGGAGTACGCCATGAAGATGTTCTAATGAAGTTATTCTAGATGTCCTTGGAAGGCAACGCCAGAAGTGGTACAAAAGTCTCCCTCATGGTACAATTTCCTCTCTCAAATATTTTCGTACAAGTTTTCGTGACTATCATAGATGTATGTATCCTATAGGATTACTTGACTTTGACTGTTGTAAACATTATGATGACAATAACCTTGAAAATCAATATGATGACAACAATGAAAAAATTGAAATGGATTATGAATCTGAAGTAGAAGGAAACATTAATGAATCTAACTTCGAAAACCTTGAAGAATCATCTTATATCACATGTGATAATGAACCAGATGTGTTGTCAAATCTTGAATATCATGAACACGACACTTCTCTTTCTTTAATAGAGCATCATACAACACATTTATGCTTAATTTTCTCATTATTATTATTATTATTATTATTTTTCGAGATTCTATAACTCCTAGTGGATCTAATCTATGTTTGATTTCATGTTTAGAAGAGGATAATAATGATAATAATAAAGGAGAGATTACATCTGAAATGTTTGATTCTACATCTTACCAATCATACATTTTGTTACATATTCCTTAAGTTCCTCAACAACTGATCAACAAGATATTCTTCCACCAATTGATCTTATTTTTGAACCTTTTTGTGATGTAACAGGGAAGTTATTACATGAACTAATTTTTGACTCTTTTGGCTCTACTTTAACTAGTTTTCATGTTGATTTTTCTCACCCAAATATTCATGATCTATATGATGATGAATTGAATTGTAAAGTAGGCTTACAATTTGATCACGAGTTTAGTTCTTGTTTTGAACATACTTTAGATATTTTTAATACTTGTTAGAATAAGGGTTATGATAACTTAATTGAATAAACATCTTCACAACCTGTTTATGATAACTATGAGGAAAATAAATCTATAAATGAAAGCAAAATTGAACATATCAATTCGTTAATTTCATCTCCTCCTAGTTATAGCCATAACCAATGTGATAGCTTACAAGATAATCATGATTTAAATTCACATTTTTCTAAACATAAGCCTTATAATGAGGAAAATACAATTTCCCCTTTTTCTAATAATGACACTTTTACTCAAAATTTTGAAGTTGTTGCATCATATAATGACAAGCATGCTTTCCATTTACAATCTCTTTAACAACATGCTAAGGAATTAGATCATAATACTACAAAATTTAATTTGAAATATGCTGACTATTTTGAATAATATTCTTTACCAATTTTTAATTATGAATTTGAAGAATGTTGTGGGATTAACCTTATCACCATCTTAGAAAGCGATAAAAAACCACCCTATGAAAAGATCGTTGAAAACTATATATGGGAAAAAATTGATCATTAAATTTTCAAATGGAATATCATGACTTTGTGGAGGAATGGATCAATCAAGTTGCTAAACTTAACGTAAATCTCATGCCGCTTTTATATCTACTCTCTTCTAGGAAGCATGTTAGGTGAAAAAACTTACTATTTGCTTCCTATATTACTTTTTTGGTTAAGAATGGAACCGAGTGTTAGGAAGTTTTCCATTGACAAGATTTATGTTTGGTTACACTAGATTTTTGACTTTTTTGATAAATATTGTCATTGAAACAGAGTTTATATAAACCATGTACATAAATAAAAATTTGTTTACTTACGCTTATTTGTTTTAGATTGAATAAAGATGAAATAATTTACGTCTTAAAGGATACTTGTTCAATCATAGTTAGAATGTAATACAAATTTATGAGTTTTCAGTATGCACCATATTAACGAGATTTTTAAATACATATTTAAATACTTGGTTTGTAAATCATGTTCGAGGGGTAATTATCCCTCAAAGGGCCTAGATCTCAGTTTCTTAGTAATGTCAACTTCATATTGAACATTATTCACCATATCTCTCTTTCATACTACTTACACATAAATACTAAGGGATCACATTAAATTATAAGTACTAGATCTATAACCGTAAGATTTGGCTCTCATAAAATTCAATTGAAACTTTGGTAGGACTAGTTACATTATAACCATGCATGAGACCTTCCCTTATCACCATACTATCCTAGGGATATGAACTTATGTTTTCTTGGGTGGGGCATCATCCCCAGTTGGAACCAAATGTTGTCATCAATTTGACCCCAATTAGGTCTTGGCTCCTTCTATTAGTTTCGCCTTGTGCCTCCTCTCATATTCTCATCATCGAAAACCGCTCCTTTGAATTTTCTTGTTTGTCTTGCATTAAGTTGATTGTTATAGTAATCATTATAACTTAAAGAAATTATTGCATAAGAAATACTCTAAGTTATAATTATCATTGTAATAATAATAATTATTAAAATAATTAAAAAATTGTATATTAAAAATTAAATAAAAATTAAAACATTAAATAATAAATAATGAATTAATATTAAATAAAAATTAAAATAAAACATAATAAATTGAGTCTACCAAGTCTTGGATAGATGGTGATAGGGTGTTGTGTTAAGACACTCCTTAATGTGAAGTCATTGGTTCAATTCGTCGCCTCGATCGAGGTGATATATTGGACATGATAAAAATATAATCGTGCCAAACTTATAAATAATAATAATAAATTAAATATAACATAAATACAACATTATATATGAATTAATACAGAAAAAATATTTAAAAAATAATAAATAATAAATTAACTCTTAACCCTCTTCATACTCTCTTGATAATGGCCATTTAAAAATAAAGAGGAGTCCCTTTTAACTTGGTTGATGAAATGTTATGAGGAAGCTTTATGTATAATGAAAAGAATTCATAACTCATTGGGTCCAATTAGAATAACAACCCCTGACCAATTTTGGACCCAATTTCTTATATCCCATAGGGCCTTTCACAACGATTAACCTCCACGCAAGTTCACACTCGATGTTATTCTAAACGTTTGATTGAAAACATTTTAACGGTTAAGATGGATTAAATATGTTTAAGAAGGATTTCAAATAAAGTTTAATACATAAATACATATATTAAAATTCTAATATATAATATATGTATTATATTTAATTTATAATTTTTTATTTCTAACATCTAGAGGAAGAAATTGCGCAGGCTTCAATTTAGTATGGGGTAGTATTGAGATTTCATGGCAGGTTTTGTTGAAATGCAAGCATTCAACGTTTAAAAAGGAAAACCAGATTAAATTTAATATTTTGTATTGTTGCGTTTCTGGAATATACGTTCATGTAAATATATTATTTATGATCTAATGTTTTATATAGTGGGAAAATTTTACTAGGTCTCACCTAAGTTACAAATTAAATTTCATTAATATGTACGCGAGATAATGAGGAGAACATTATGAAATGTAAGTTTATGATTTAATTTAATTTATTATAGTGTTTTATATTTGAGAATTAATTTATATCTTTTCTTTTGATGCAAGAGATATTATTTAAAAGATTATTTACGTGGAGAATTTGAGCGGAAATTCATTTAAATGAGAGAATTTTTATTATATTTAATCAAAATAATCCTTATTAATGTAATTTCATTTGGGAAGTTATGAGAACTAAATGAAACGAATTTCTAGACATTTAAAAGAAGATGTAGAAGATTGTTCCGGGGAGCTTTTTGGCAGGTTGGAAGATGGTAGCTCTAAGGAAGGAGACTTACTAACTATTACAACCATCTTGTACATTCTGCAAATGGTTTCTATGATGGTGGCACTGAGGTTTTATTAATGATATTATAACTCTTTTCTTTTCTTGTCTTTTCTTCCATTATGTTCCATTTAATTTCAATTTTATGCACTGGTTTGTTGTTCTAGAATGGTGCCTTAACTTGATTATGCATTATTCTTGAACATATTAAATGATTTTAAATATTTTTGAATACTTGATATTTGGGGTTTTAAAATCATATTTTGAGTTTATTGGTTGCAAGCTTAATTCCATGAGTACATAATATTCAGGGTTATGTGCACCATAAATTCGCCGTAGTCTAAATATTATGCTTTTTTCCCCTGAAAGTTATGAAAATTTTGGTCATATTTTGAAAAACTTCGACAGGGATTTTTGTAAATCCAAGTAAAAGCTGTCAAAATTCATAGGTGCCCTAGACGTTTTTGATGGTGTTGAATCCATTTCCACCATCAAAAACATGATTCAAGCACTGCATCTACAAGATATTTTGAAATTTTTTTTGCTCGGATTTCGGCCACTTTTGGCTGTTCAGGCAATTCTTCCGCCTCCGTAGACGACTCCCATAAATTCAGATGCCATAAAAACTAATTCTTTAATTTTATTATTATTATTATTATTATGTTCTTTTCTTGCTTTCACTATTTTTCCTCACTGGAAAATGTGAAATTATTAGTCATTATTTGACTTGTTTAGATGTCTAATGTTTCACATATTACATTTAATTTAATAAGTCTCCAATATTTATTATTTGGAAATATTAAATTAAATTATTCTAATTTTTATGCACGTTAAATAATAATAATACTTGATGTTATGTTATTTAAACCACATAGTTCAATTAGATGTATTTAACATCAGTGTGCTTTAATTTCTCTCTTTTCTTAATTTTAATTTTTATTTCTCGCTAACCTTTGTGAACTATGATATATATTAATTTACCTTATTTAGCATTAATGAAGTTTTAATTTAATAAGTTTTCATGAGTTATGTACCTACCATCTCTTTTTCTCAAAAAACATCATTTTACTTAAAACACTCTTTATTCAACAATCTCACATATTTATATGTTTAATCAGAAAATCTATTTAATTTACACTATTTTACAACTACTATTCAATTTTGATTATCACCAGGGAATACCCCCCGTGGTGAAAGAGAGGCTAACCCTTGTCACTTAGAGCGGGAGGATCTAGGATCCTCAGTGATGTGGCGTTAGACTGTCCTCAGTTACCGGGACGATTTAAGCACCAACACCACAATCCCGCTAGAACCGGTCAAGAGATTCCTAGGCCCTTGGGATTTTTCTTAAGACCACCTCACATGGTTCCAAAACCATTTGGCAATCCAAAGCTCAACCAATGAAAGAACCCCATCACACCATGACTACCTAGAAATGGAAAGGCAAAGCGGAAACCACTATCACACCTGGCAAAACCCATGCCAATAACAACAAGAGAATCAAATACACACGCATGTATCACACATGCAAAAACTAGCAAGGAAATCATACATGCAACTCGATACTTGCTGTTATCACCAAAAAATGATCACCTAGCCATTTCTCACTAGGTGGATCGAAATACACGATGGAGATTTAATTTTACCATAGTAAAATCACTTTCAATGTGGAAAATAATTTAGTAAACCACCTTTATTAAGTTATTTTATGATTTAAATTAAAAAACCCATGAGAATAATAAGATAAATCATTATTTATTTAATTTTCTCTAAGAATAATTATTAAATCATTATTTAAATAATTATTTCCTTGTCATATTTCACTAAATCCCTTAGGAATATTTAAATAAATCATTATTTATTTAAATTTCCTTATTTATGTTATTATAATAGTTATTAAATCACTATTTAATAATTGTTTTGATTTCACACCTTTATCGTTTCTCATGAAATAATTAATAAATCATTTTATTTGTTAATTATTTCTAAATAAAGGTATTTAACCATTTAAAATTATTTTTCCCTCTCCAATAAATATAATAAATTATTCCTTAGATCTGAATTTGGTTAATAATATTTTATTATTCTCTATTTTTGAGATTAACTCCATACTTTGCTATATAAAGGATAATTTTTCATTCATTCTTCACCATGATCATAATCATCGTCATTTTTCTTGAACTCCCATTTTGAGTTCGCTTTTGTTTGGGGTTTTGCACATTGAGAGAGAAGATCAATTTTCTTAAGCGTCAAGGATATCAACGGACCCATCGCATGGAGGGGGACTTATAAACCAATTTGTAGATCTCATTCACTAGGCGTTATCAATAAAATATTTGTTCATTCAAAAAGTCTTTCCAGTTGTGTTATTATACTGTATTCTTTATATTGTTGCTTTTTGTTTTAGGTTATATCTTCTTTTATTTCAAGTTTTCTATTTGTGTTTTAGATCTAAGACGACAACAACTATCAACTTGTTGTTAGGGTCACTTGTCACGTAGTGACTTAAGTGAAGTATTTTTGGTACACCTTCCAAGAATTTTCACGCTAACAAATGGCGACTCCAGTAGTGTAATAACAACGTTCTTAGGTGACTGAAGTTTTAGAAAATTTCAAGGTTTTATTCAGCTATTTTTTTCTCTCAATTTCTATTTATAGTATTAAACCCTATTTTGTCAAAATTTTCGGATTTTGTTGAGTTTCTGGTCTTTTCTGCAGGTCACAAGTATTAGCCGAGCAGGAGACAACAAAATCTGTGTGCAATCTGCCGAATGAGACTCTTGAAAACAGAGCACGCTTTTCAGCCCCATAAGTGAGTTGCATAGCGTCTTTTTGGCTCCAAAACCGCATTTTCCTCAATTCCAGGTCAATACTCACTTTTTGGATTTTTTTTGGAAAATTTTCCTTTTTTTTACAGATTTGCCGAAAGTGATGTCTGCAAACTAGTTTGGGTACTTCATCCCTATTTTCCAGCCTCCATTAAGCCCAGATCCACTTGATTTGTCACTTTGAGCTAGGAAAAATCCCCCTAGGGTTTAGAGTACACCTCCACATTGTTAAGAAGAGATTTGTTGAGTGAGGAGTCTAGGGTTTTCAACATTTTCAGCCACTATTTTCAGATCCGATCCATTACTTTTTAGATCTCTTAGATAGGTTTATTTTACCTTTTCTCCCTTTAGAGTTTGGGTTTTCCTTTTTCCCCTTAGGATCTCCTTGAGCATCTTGGGTCTTTGAGCTTCACACCTGTCATTTGCAGCATTTTTCACTTTTGATCTTTTAAGTTTGTCTGCTTCATTTACAACAGATTAGAGCCTTTAGATCCCAGTCCCTTGAAATTAGATATTTTTGTAGAAAATCCTATAGATTCACAAGCTAATGCAATCTTCTAAAGTAAGAGACAAGAATCTACTTCTACTCTTTACAATGGAAGCCCATAAATATCAATCAAACAATAATATATAGAGGAAGAGAGTCAAAGGCACATAACACAATAAATATATGGGGAAAGCCACAACTCATAACCCCACTATTTGTTATGTATTAATATGGAAAATCAAGACGAAATTACAATTCTTGTCCTCTCTAGAACAATCCCAATGCTCAACAAATTCAATCTCCAACTCATAAGCAAGCTCAAGGCCAAAGCTTAGCCAATTCACAAGCTCTCCAAGTCTCTATTCAAATGTGTAATTCCTATGGAGAATAGCTTGTATTTAAAGGGAAATAAAACCTCTAAAAATAGTGCAATCCCTCAAGGATCAGTTCTTGATTGCATGCACTATCAATGCAACTCATAAAAATCTAAAGCAAATAGTATACTGTCCCTGCACTCTAGTCTCAACTGGGTATTTCTCAGAATCAACATGCATGAGTTTTTGATGGTGGAACCTTCAGTTAACAAGAGTAGCACTAATTAGGTCACTAGTGTTTCTATATTATATCCCATTATGAGGCATGTTATTGCTAATTTGACTTTGATACTAGTTTAAAAGTGGATATGTTTATAGAATAACATATATGATGGTGTGACAACGGAATAAAGATAGTTTTTCCCACATCAAGAGAAAAAAAGAATAACACATGTATACATGCACAACTAATATACTTTTTAAATTCATGAATGTAATTAATTTAAACATGCACAATGATATTCAAACACATACCATGATTAAACACAATATTCATACACTTCATTGTCATAATAAGTAAAACAACTAGCAAACATATATCTTTATAAAATATTTACACAACCAATTATAGATATTAGACATTCCACCCAACCATGGGAATTGTTGCACCAATTTGGTTAGAGACCACTTGATTTTTTGGAAAGCCATATGTTCTTTCCAAAAAATTAAGTGGTCTTTAATCAATTTTTTGTCCATCCAAAGGTAGTGGCAAAGTAAAATGACTATTATCAAAAAAACATTAATTCTAGATTCAAAACTTTATAAAAGAAGCTAGTGTTATACAAATATGAGGAATGACTCAAATAATATGAATATCAAATCAACATCTCCACACATAAGAAACATAATCAAAGATCAAATCCAAAGTGGAAATGTCAAATAGAAACCCAAAGTTTTCATAATTAAAGAGATTACCAAATTTTATATAGCATATTCCTTAATGGAACTTCAAAAACAAAAGGGACAACAATTTAATAAAAGTGTAAGACCTTTTTAAAGGTATTTTAGGAAACTAAAGAAGCAAAGGTTGAATTATTAATTATTCTAAGAGACTCCATTGTTGTAATTAAGAGTATGATTAGGAGATTAATTTCAATAAATAAAAAATTAACCATATTGCTATCACAAACAAAGGAGGAGGGAGATTTTCTCGACTCACATTTATGTTTTGTCTTTTGCATTCATTATTTTTCTAATTATTTTAACCCACATATGCTAAAATAACAATAATAATAATAATAATAATATTGATGATGATGGTATTAAGACAATTCTTGCATTACAGTCAGCAATTTGATGTACAAAAATCAGTCATAAAGTGTTATATTAAGGCAATCCTCGTTTTACACTCACCGATTCTACCACTAATCAACTTTCACAAAACTACATTTGGGTGAAAAACTACAGTAAATTATAACATTCATGTCAAAATATTCCACAAAGTTATAATGTATAAAGATGTTTCGTAACTTTGTATACCCAGTAACAATACCCCAAAATCCCTGCAAATACCCCCAACCATTTACAACAAAAACCTTCGAGAAAACTTCATCAAAAATACAGTTTTATGTTTGACAGACACAAAGGCATTAATCCCTCTCTCCACAAATGCGATGAGCGAATTGGATGTATTTGGGCATAATAGTCACCCTCTTAGCATGTATCCATTAATTTTAGATAACAATGGTATGTTCTATGCTTTAGCACAATTTACTTTAATGTTCCTTATCATCCTAATGACAATTTACAATTATTTCTAGTAGAAATCACATTAACTTAATCACATTGACAGTAACTGTAGATAGAACATAAAAACTAGTGCAAAAGACAATCCAATACAAGAGGACACAAGATTTGGTGGATGCCAAGGAAAAAACCCAATGTGGGGAAAACCGTTTGATCAAATCTTCTGATTATTATTCAATAGTTCAGCACACAGAGAGAGTACATAAATCAAAATTCACTTGCCCAATACATAGTCAATATTGCCCTGTCAAAATCAGTAGTCAACAATAGTCAATTGTAGCCCTAGCCAGAAAGTCAACGCTGGTCAAATCAACACCAAAACATCCTCCAAGCAACTCAATCAACAACAATCCAATTCGGCCTTCAAGGAGAGTCAAAGTCAAGCCAAAACAATTTGGTCAAAGGAGAAAGAAATATTGTTGTAATTTCTACAGTCAAATATGAAGTCAACACTGAGGTCAGTGCTGGTCAACCTGCCCAAAGCACCTCGGTTTCTGTGCCCAACAACTTGGCATAGAAAAATCAAAATTCTTCCCTAAAAACTGAAGTCGAAGATGATCAAACTAGCCTTGGTCAATGTTGGACTATTTCTCTGAAATTTCAGCTTGTTTTGTCCCTAAAATTTTCAGCCTCCTGCCACATGTGCGAAGAAGAGAGAGAGGTTTCTCAAGCTGTACGAACCAATTAAGAGAAGAGAGAGAGATGAAATGATGTGATGAGTGATGTCCAAATGAGGAGAGAAGTCACTCCTATTTATACAATTTGTCGAGGGTGAGGAGACACATCCATTGGGCTTCTTGAGCCTACATTTGACTGAGGTTGACCTTGACAATTTGTGCATGAGAGAGAATAAATTCAAAATTCCACTTTTGCTTGTCAGAATGAGATGATCTTTATATCAAAATTGGACCTCTCGAAAATAGGAATACAATGAAATAATAATATCCGTAATATGAGTTTTCCCAAAGTGGAATTTGGCCCTAGTTGCAAATTTTAACACTCCCTCTCAACTAGGGAGAATTCCACCTCCCAATCCATCTATCACCATGCCATCATGTCATCATGTACCATCTATGTCATCATTGCTCTACTCTTATCTATTGAATCATGAAGTAATAATGAAGAAGAAGTGATCGAGAGTGATTCACAAGACTTTACCACTCTCCATTGACAAAATTCAGTCCTTGATCCCAGGTCAAGTTGTTTGACACCATGCATCATAGTCATAGGGAGTACGGTAGTACACGATGCGTCGATCGGTAGTGCTATGGTCCCTAACCACTTTTCCCAACTCATTAGCCAGATGAGAGGTACTTACCATGAGTCCTAGAGTCCATGGGTAGGATGTGTTCTGGGGCATTGACAAGAGAAGGTGAACCACTCATCCTGCTCATATGCCATAGGAGAAGGTGAACCACTCATCCTATGCATATGAAAATCGTAGGGGAAGGTGAAACACTCACCCTACATACATGTGTCTACAATCGTAGGGGAAGGTGAACCACTCACCCTACACACATGTCAACCATAATGGGGTATCACAGGTGAAGGTGAACCACTCACCCTATATCTAGCACACCACTACGGGAAGGTGAACCACTCACCCTATGGTTGCTCATAGCTCCAAGAAGTACCCAATCCACTAGGAACTCCCAGAACCCAGTGTCAAACTCATACAAGACCCTCATAGGAGGGTCTTTCCACAACTCCAAGTCTCTCTCAAAAGGTTAAGAATTTGACCTTCCCCAAAGGCTTCATGAGAATGTCAGCGACTTTCTCATCCGTCCTGATGTGTTGGAGCTTTATTGATCCCCATTGTACCATATCCTGGATAAAGTGGTACCTGATATCAATGTGCTTGGAGCAGTTGTGGAACACAGGATTATCTCAAAGGCGAATCCCACTCTGGTTGTTGTAGAAGATCACAGTGATATCTAGCACGTGCTCAAATAGCTCACTGAAGAGTTTCCTCAACCAAATAGCTTCACAATAGGCCATACTCGCAACAATTTATTCGGCCTCAACAGTGCCCAAAGCAACTGATTTATGCTTCCTACTCATCCAGGATATTGAAGCAGACCCTAAAGAGAAGCAACACCCAGGCGTGCTCTTAAAATCCACAACACTTCCATCCCAGTCAGCATCTGATGATCAATGTGGCCTCAAGTTCCCAACAGTGTATCTCAATCCATAATGGATTGTGCCCCAGAGATATACCAAGATATTCTTAGTAGAAATCCAATGAATGTGATGATGCTCGACCATAAATTGACTCAATGTGTTCATAGTGAAGCATATGTCGAGATGGGAGTTCACCAAGAACATCAGGCCCCCCACAAGTTGATGATACTCGGAAGGGTTCGCTAATTCGAGCGCAACATCACTACCGCATAGCTTCTTTAAGTTGAGTTCCATCGGAGTAGATACAGACTTACATTCCACCATCCCACATCTCTCAAGTAGCTTCACAATGTATTTTCCTTGAGAAAGGAAAATATCACCTGGATTTTTCCAGACCTCCATTCGTAGGAAGTAGTGCATCAATCCTAGGTCCTTCATCTTGAACTCAAAATCCAACTCCCTCTTGCATTGATGAATGAGAGAGTCATCACCTATCAGAAAGAGATCATCCACATAAAGGACCAGAATGAGAGGCTTTTCCTTTTCAACCTTGAAGTATAGGTTTGGGTTAACATCGCTCCTTGTAAATCCCAGCTTCATAAGATAGCTATCAATCCTCTCATACCAAGCCCTAGGGGTTGTTTCAACCCATAGAGATATTTCTTCAACCTGCATACATGTGTCTTACGATCTTGAACTTCAAACCCCTCAAGTTGTTCTACATATAATTCCTCTTTAAGTGAGCCATTCAAGAAAGAAAATTTAACATCCATATGGTGTAGGCTCTAAACTTGCGAGGAAGCAAGGGCCATGATCAAACGAATTGTAGTATATTGGGAATTCGGTGCAAATATTTCATCATAGTCCACTCCTTCCTTTTGAGAGAAGCCTCAAGCATCGAATCTGGCCTTCAAATTTTCATCACTTCCATCAACTCCATCTTCGATCTTGTAGAGCCATTTGAAGTGGCCACTAACTTGTCCTTGGGTCTAGGAACCACATCCCATACATAATTCTTCATGATCGACTCATACTCCTCGTTCATCGCATCCTTCCAAACTTGGTGATGTGCGACTTCTTTGAATGTACAAGGCTCAGATTGTACAATGGTACTCATGGAAACTAAGTACCCTTGGTACCTATTTGGCTTCTTGCTTTCACGAAATGTCCCCCTCAGTGCAATGTGTTTCTCAGCATCTTCAAGAGTATCTTTGAGACACAAATTTATTTTTATTGAAGTAGTGGGCTCACTAGGAGGTGGATCAACGGGATCCATCAAACCTTCCACATCGGGAATTGGGTCATCAAACAGAGGTTCATCTTGTTTTCCTTCATTATCATCATCATTGTCCTTCCTAGGGATATGAAGATCTCATACTTTCCTAAGGGAAGAATCTTCATCAAAAGTGAAATCATGACTTATTTCCCCTTCCCTTTGACCAGGAACATAGATTCTATATGCCTTTGAAGTTTCACTGTAGCCCACAAACGTTCCTTTCTTCCCATATGCATCTAGCTTGTTTATTTTCTCTTTCGAAACATGAAAATATATGAGACAACCAAAAATTATAAAATGAGAAACGTCAGGTTTCTTACCGGTTAAAACTTTTTCGGGTGTCTTGAAGTCCAATGCTATGTGGGCATCTATTTTTAAAATACACATAGGTGTTGGAAACTTCTCCCCATAAGAACTTTTGTAGACCTTGGTAATGAAGCATGGCATGGGTGGCTTCTATGATAGTTTGATTCTTCCTTTCGGGAACTCCATTTTTCTCAAGAGTATATGTAGTAGTGGTTTCCCTCTTAATCACATATTCTCTACAATAGTCAATGAATTTATTTGACTCATATTCGATCTCATTATCAGTCCTCAATATTTTGATCTTCTTCCTTGTTTGATTCTCGACCAAGGCTTTGAAAGAGCGGAACCATTTGAAAACTTTGTCCTTCTTCTTTAATAAATAGATCCACTTTTGTGAGAGAAGTCATCCACAAAATCTGCATAGTACAAATATCCACCCAAAGATATCACAGGCAACATACCTAATAGATCAGAATGGACTAATTGAAGTATATCAGTAGTTTGACTTCGACTTGAGGGGAATGGTCCCCTTGTATGTTTTTCAGCTGCACAAACCTAACACACTCCTTCATGATCTAATTTGAATTCAGGCATACATGTAACCATATTCCTTACACTGGGTAAGGCTTTGTAATGAAGGTGAGAAAATATCTGGTTCCATAATTCGGATTGAAGAGAAGTATCACAAGGCATGGCTCCCAACAGACCTCCTCAAACCTAATAGAGACCTTCAACCCCGAATCCAAGAGTGAATGCAACTCCTGGGTTCCTTTCCCAAACACAAACTACCCATTAATGAATGTCACCTTGAAACCTTTATCTTCCATCGCAGAAATAGAGACCAGGTTCTTTTTCAGATCAGGCACATACAACACTTCTTGTAAATGAATGTTTTGACCTTGATTTAAGTGAATAGTAATAGTCCCAATTCCTTTCATAAGATAAGTGTCATTATCCCCAATCATGATCTCCATATTTGTCTTATTTTCAACGAAGTTTGAGAGGGCCTCCTTGTACCTAGTGAAATGCTTTGAGGCACCAATATCAATCAACCAGTAATCCAATGTATCCGAAGGAGAGGTAGTGGTGAGGGCAGAAATAAGATAATTTTTTTTTTTCTTATCTACAACATTAGTTTCTTCATACTTGGAGTTTCTCGACTTCTTGGGAGGACGACCATTTCCATATTGAGCAGTGGGAGCATTCCTATTTCCTTGTTGTTGAACCTGTTGTTCTTTTCGTTTCCATTTCCTTTGAAGTTGTTGTTATTGTTGCCATCATCTCTTGTGGTATCCTTCTTGTGAGGACACTCTCTAGCGAAGTGGCCAAACATGTTACAATTGAAGCATCTAACTTTTCTTCCTTATTTGAATCTCAGCTTGAACCCTTGACCTTGTCTTATTAGACCAACATTGTTCTCCTCTTAGCATGAGTGGAGAAGGCGGTAGGGTTTTTTCCATTTGAAGGCTTGTCTCTTTCCATCATCCTTATTTCTTCTTGAGTGCATCTAGTCAATAATTCATCAAATACTATATTTGTGTCATTGTTGAGGATGGTAGTGTTAAACACATCCCATTCTCTTGTAAGTCCTCCAAGTGCAATAAGAGTGAGATCCCTGTCACCAATGACTTCTCTAATAGATAGGAGATCATTCTTCTGGTAATCCTCATGAAGTAGGATTGAATGGATTCTCCTCTATCCATCTTGATGTCTTTCAATTTGTTCTTGAGCAAGAGAACTTGATTTTCATTATTTAATTTGAACATCCCAACTAGCTTGTAATACATCTCCTTGGATATTTCCAAATCATAAATATAGGAAACCAAAGGCTTCTGAATAGAATCAACAATAATTTTCTTAGTTGTAACTTCACCTTTCTTGTACTTTGTTTGTGCAGTTGCGGATGCATTTGAAGGAGGCTCCACTACTCTTCCTTTGATATAGTCTATGGAATCATTTTCTTCCAAAGTCAAATCTAAAGACATCTTCCATGCATTATAGTTGGTTTTTCCTTTATCTTGTCCTCGGATTTGAAGTAAGATGTAGTCGTCATTGGGACTAATTCCAAGTCCTTGTCCAACAACTTCCCTTATTGATTTCTTTTCCTCACTCTTGCTTGGGTTTTGTCTTCACCTGAACTCTGATACCATGTTAATTTTAGATAACAATGATATGTTCTATTGTTTAGCACAATTTACTTCAATGTTTCCTTATTAGCCCAATGAAAATTTCCAATTATTTCCAGAAGCAATCTCATTAACTTAATCGCATTGAAATTAAACGTAGATAGAACATAAAAACAAGTGTAGAAGACAAGCCAAGATAAGAGGACACAAGATTTGGCAAATGCCAAGGAAAAACCCCAATGTGGGGAAAACCATTTGATCAGATCTTCTTCTTATTATTTAATAGTTCAACAGAGAGAGAGAGTACATAGATCAAAATTCACTTACCCAATACATTTTCAAAACTGCCCTATCAAAATTAGCAGTCAACAACAGCTAACTACAACCCTAACCAGAAAGTCAACACTAGTCAAATCAGCACCGAAACATCCTCCAAGAAACTCAATCAATAGAAGTCCAATTCTATTGAGATTGCAACAAGATGATGGAGCTTAGTGAAAAGAGTCGCCTTCACTAAGTGGGCCCGCAGGCAAATTATGGCGCAAGTTCTATTTTTTATCACAGGGTGGATGATCACAGTGTGGGTGATCACAGTGTGAGTGATCACAATGTGGGTGACCAAAGTGTGGGTGACCAAAGTGTGGGTGACCACAATGTGGGTGATCAAAGTCTATTTTTAGACTGGCTGTCAAAAATAGAAAAGTCAAATATTATTGTCTCATAATAATATTTGGACTATAAACTTGATCTTATTCTCTTGGAGCACTTCAGTTTGAGCTACAGATGTGGCCCATGCAGCTATAAGAAGGAAGTACGCTTTTCTTATGAGTTAGTTGAGTTGTTGCATGCATGACTTCAGTTAGAACTCAATCAGTTGAGTTTGGTGGAGTTGATTGTGGAGTTGATGGAGTTGTGTTCAGTTTGACTTGGTTAAACTAGTTGTAGTTAGTCTAACTGCAAATAGACTAATGATGAGTTGTTAAACTAATTATTAACTCATAATACAACTATAGAATACATCAGTTAACTCAGTTGCATGTCAGTGCATGTTCAGTTCAGCAGGGACAGGTGTTAGAGAATCAGATTGCTATCAGTTGTGACTAGTTGTGCATCAGATCTTGCACAATCAAGGGATTGAGTATGCCAATGAGTTTGCTCATGTATTTTCCCAGTTTGTAGCTTCTGCTCACGTCTTACACATTGTGAGTGATTCTTTGGAGGTGAAATACGAGTTTGGTAGACCATTCTCATTCATTCTTGAGCAGGTATTGAGCAGTGGAGGCAGGCAAGCAGTGGAATAGATTTGGAGATCAGATCTTAGCTGTATTGTGTGTAACAGGTGGAGCTGGTACTGGATTGCTTGTGATAAGCATTGTACTTTGTAATGTTACATGGTATCAATCATTAATATACAGATAGTGTGGGGTTTTTAGCGAGATGCTTTCCTCGGGTTACATACTGTGTTAATGTGTGAATGCTCTTGATGTTTTATTGTTATTGATGCTGCTATATTGATGATCAACGTAGAGGAGCTTATGTATTGTGTATGTATTCTGCAATAGTACATGATCAAGATAATCTCTATTGAATATGTGTTAAATTATTCAAAATTTCTACATGGTATCAGAGCTGTTGATCATCAGATCTACTATTCAGGAAGTGTTTACATTCTATTTCTGCAGGCAGAGTCTGTAATCGGGCCAGGTAGCCTCTGGATTCATCCTTCCTTTGGAAGGTGAGATATCCAGTGAATGCCCATATAGTCAATCTCTGTATGAGAAATATTGTGTTCTCACGAATCTTAGATCCGAGGCGGTTGAGTTGGTTGCTGGTGGAATTCAAATTTGCAGCAGTGTTTTCTTGGTGAAAACGCAGCAATGTCTTTCAACGGATTGCGATTGGAGTATGCTCTTGAGGGCAACTCAAACTATATTGCATGGAAGGACAGGATGGAGGCAATATTGGATGATAATGGGCTGAAGGAGTTCATAGATATGGATATCCCAAAGCCTACTGATGCTGCTGAGGCAGAAGTTTGGCAAAAGAAGACTGCAAAATGTCGAAGGATTCTGTTGGAGGGCGTGAAGGATGACATTGTGTCCAGCCTCCATGGAAAGGCTACTCCATATTTGATGTGGAAATCATTAACATAATTATTCCAAAGCAAGAGCGATCAGAGGAAGCTGGCACTCAAAGATAAACTCAGAAACATCAAATGCGAGAAGGGTGACAGTATTCCCAAGTATCTCACGAAGTTCACTTAGTGTTGAGATGAGCTGGGAAGTGTGGGGGTTACTGTCGATGATGAGGACTTGGTGAGCTTGGCTCTCCTTGGTCTTCCGAAGAGTTGGCATTCCTATCAGGACTCTGTCAATGGTCGGGAGAAATTTCCAGGATGGGAAAGACTATGGTCAGATCTTGTGCAGGAGGAGATCAGGCGGAGTACTAGGGATGGATCTTCGTCAAAGGGAGCTGATGAAGAGAATTGTGCTTTGGCTGCCAAAGCAAAGAAAGGGAAGAGCAAGAAATCTTCTCAGTCTGGTGCGAAAGGAAAGAAGCAGGATATGTCCAAGGTGAAGTGTTTTCACTGTCACCAGCACGGACACTATGCCACTAATTGTCCGTAGAAGAAGAAGAACAAGTAGGCTGCTGGATCTTCAGCAGGAGAGGCTCTAGCCTCACAGTTTGAGCTTGATTTTTCATTGATCGCATGCTTGGTTTCAAGTGTGATGGGATCAGTGTGGTTCTTGGACAGTGGTGCGTCATTTCACATGACGGGAGATAGAGATTTGTTCTCTGATCTGGAGGACAAAGATCTTGGAGTGCACATCGAGATGGGCGATGATGGTAGATACAGTGCGACCGATATCGGTACCATTTCCTTTGAGAGGGAGTCTGGTAAACCCTTCGTATTGAAGGAAGTCATGCATGTTCCAGGATTGACGAAGAATCTCATCTCAGTAGCGATGTTAGAAGACAAGGGGTATGATGTTGTTTTCAGTGAGGGAAAGGCTTTCCTGCGTAGCAAGACAACTGGTGAGACCCGGAAGATAGGGGTTCGAGTGAGGAACCTTTATCAGTTGCATGTAGATGGATGCACAACAATGGCGGGCAAGGTAGAAGGATTGGTGAGCAGGGATGATGGCGAGTTGTGGCACAGGAGATTGGGTCACCTTCACCATGGAGCCTTGAAGATACTGCAGTAGATCACTACAGGGCTTCCTAAAGGCACCCTTGCGCAGTCAGATCAGTGCAAGGGGTTTGGGGAAGTTTGTGAAAGCCACCTTTCATGAGAAGGATAGTCGCGCCACGACGATCCTTGAGAGAATAAACACAGACGTGTGTGGACCTTTCTCAGTTGCTTCGACAGCAAAACACAGGTATTATGTGATTTTTGTTGATGATTTCTCTCGCAAGTGCTGGATCTTCTTCATGCAGAAGAAGAGCGAGACATATTCAAAGTTCTGTGAATTCAAAGCACTGGTCGAGAAGGAGTCGGGGAAGAAGGTGAAGGCTCTTAGGAGCGATAATGGTGGTGAATACATCTTGGACGAGTTCAAGGATTTTTGCAAGGCAGAAGGGATTCTAGAGAGCTCATAGCTCCCCATAACCCACAACAGAATGGGGTAGCTGAGCGGAAGAACAGAACGATTGTGGGTGCTGCACGGGCAATGTTGCATGATCAGGGCCTACCCCTTCACTTGTGGGCGGAAGCATGCAATACAACAGTTTATGTGCAGAACCGTTGTCCTCATAGGATACTTGGCATGAGTACACCTGAGGAGACTTATTCTGGTAAGAAGCCCGATCTTTCTCATTTGAGGATTTTTGGTGCTAACGTTTACATGCATGTGACGAAGGATGCCAGGAAGAAGTTGGAGTCGACCGCAGAGGTTGGGATATTTGTGGGGTACACTGATACGCCCCACAACTATCGTGTGTATTTGCCAGACAGTGGTAAAACTGTTGTGCGACGGGATATAAAATTTCAGGAGGAGAAAGCCATGAAGTGTTCGCTTGAGAGGGAGCTACACTTGCATGCAGATGAGGAGCTATTAGTTCCTAAGGATGAGCTTCAGGATGTGGATCAACCACAGGACGAGGTTCATGGAGTGGAAGAGACCACTCATGCAGCGCCAACCATCAGAGGGCGAAAGCACTTGACAGAAGCTGAGCGATTGGCTCAAGATGCAGAGAAAGTTGTAGGACCACCTACAGCCCAACGCAGGCAGAGACAGTCACCTGATCGGTACACTAGATATGGATCTGATGAGCAAGTGTGTTGTGACTGAGCCATCCTCTTTCGAGGAAGCTGTGGAGGATCCCGCATGGGTAGACGCCATGGTGGAAGAGTATGATTCTATTGTCAGAAACAGTGCATGGGAGATTGTTCCTAGACCGGAAGGGAAATCAGTGGTGGGTTCGAGATGGATCTACAAGGTCAAGCAGGCAGCTGACGGGAGTGTGGATAAGTACAAGGCAAGATTTGTTGCCCGAGGCTTTTCACAGATAGAGGGGATCGATTATGAGGAGACCTTTGCACCTGTTGCAAGGTATTCTTCCTTACGGACGATTCTTACTCTCTCAGCGCAGATGGGATGGCACATTCATCAGATGGATGTGAAGACTGCGTTCCTCAATGGAGTCATTGAGGAGGAGGTGTACATTGAGCAGCCCGAAGGCTTTGAGGTCTTCAGTAGCGAGTCGCATGTGTGCAAGCTCAAGAGAGCGCTGTATGGGTTGAAGAAAGCACCACGTGCTTGGTACACACGGATAGACAGCTATTTCACAGGACTTGGATTCTCCAAGAGCGAGGCGGATCCTAACCTATACCAGATTGTGGTGGAGGGTAAGTTGCTTATCATTGTACTGTATGTTAATGATTTGATTCTAACGGGTGATGAGCTGTTGATACTGTCATGCAAGAAGGATCTTGCTACAGAGTTTGAGATGAAGGACTTGGGCCTCCTTCACTATTTCCTAGGATTGGAAATATGGCAGCGCAGTGGTGGACTGTTTGTTTCTCAGGGCAAGTATGCTTGGGAGATACTGGAGAAGTTCAACATTCATGGCTACAAGCCTGTTGATACTCCTCTTCCTGGAGGTTGGAGGAAGGAGGATGCCACTTCGGGAGAAGAAGTGGATGCCACTATTTATCGACAGTTGGTGGGGTCACTGATGTATTTGGTCAATACACAACCTGATATATGCTATGCAGTTAACCAGCTTTCACATGCTATGGTTAAGCCTACCAAGCTCTTCTGGAAGGCGGGCAAGCATGTATTGCGCTACTTGAGAGGCACATCGGGATATGGTTTGTGGTACAGACAGGAGGATGAGGTGAAGCTATGTGGCTTCACGGATGCAGATTGGGCAGGGAGCCCAACAGACAGAAAGAGCACATCAGGAGGGGTCTTTAGTATTGGATCGACAACAGTTTCTTGGTACACCAGGAAGCAGAGATCCGTGGCACTCAGTTTAGTGGAGGCCGAGTATATGGCAGCAAGTTTGGCTGCATGCGAGGCTATATGGATGAGGAAGATCTTGGTTGGTTTGTTCGGTTCTCATTTAGATCCTACTGTGATTTACTGTGATAACTAGAGTTGCATTAAACTCTCGGCTAATCCTGTATTTCATGATAGATCTAAGCATATTGACATTAGGTACCATCATATCAGAGATTGTATGCAGCGGAGGATCATGTTGCTTTCATACATTCCAACGGAGGATCAGGATGCTGATATTCTGACAAAGGTTCTCACCAGGAGCAAATTCAAGTACCACCGAGGCAGGATAGGGGCTGCTGATAATCCATATCTTGTCGAGAGGGAGTGTTGAGATTGCAACAAGCTGATGGAGCTTAGTGAAAAGAGTCGCCTTTACTAAGTGGGACCGCAGGCAAATTATTGCGAGTTCTATTTTTGATCACAATGTGGATGATCACAGTGTGGGTGATCACAGTGTGAGTGATCACAATGTGGGTGACCAAAGTGTGGGTGACCACAATGTGGGTGATCAAAGTCTATTTTTAGACTGGCTGTCAAAAATAGGAAAGTCAAATATTATTGTCTCATAATAATATTTGGACTATAAACTTGATCTTATTCTCTTGGAGCACTTCAGTTTGAGCTACAGATGTGGCCCATGTAGCTTTCAGAAGGAAGTACGCTTTTCTTATGAGTCAGTTGAGTTGTTTCATGCATGACTTCAGTTAGAACTCAATCAGTCGAGTTTGGTGGAGTTGATTGTGGAGTTGATGGAGTTGTGTTCAGTCTGACTTGGTTAAATTAGCTGTAGTTAGTCTAACTGCAAATAGACTAATGATGAGTTGTTAAACTAATTATTAACTCACAATACAACTATAGAATACATCAGTTAACTCAGTTTCATGTCAGTGCATGTTCAGTTCAGCAGGGACAGGTGTTAGAGAATCAGATTGCTATCAGTTGTGACTATAGTTGTGCATCAGATCTTGCACAATCAAGGGATGGAGTATGCCAATGAGTTTGCTCATGTATTTTCCCAGTTTGTAGCTTCTGCTCACGTCTTACACATTGTGAGTGATTCTTTAGAGGTGAAATACGAGTTTGGTAGACCATTCTCATTCATTCTTGAGCAGGTATTGAGCAGTGGAGGCATGCAAGTAGTGGAATAGATTTGGAGATCAGATCTTAGTTGTATTGTGTGTAACAGGTGGATCTGGTACTGGATTGCTTGTGATAAGCATTGTACTTTGTAATTTTACATGGTCTCAATCATTAATATACATATAGTGTGGGGTTTTTAGCGAGATGCTTTCCCCGGGTTACATACTGTGTTAATGTGTGAATGCTATTGATGTTTTATTGTTATTGATGCTGCTATATTGATGATCAACGTAGAGGAGCTTATGTATTGTGTATGTATTCCACAATAGTACATGATCAGGATAATCTCTGTTGAATATGTGTTAAATTATTCAAAATTTATACAAATTCGGCCTTCAAGGAGAGTCAAAGTCAATCCAAAATAGTTCGTTCAAAGGAGAGACAAATATTGTTGTAATTTTTGCGATCAGATCTGAAGTCAACACTGAGGTCAATGCTGGTCAACTTGTCTAAAACACCTCAGTTTCTATGCCCAACAACTCGGCCTAGGAAAATTGAAATTCTGCTATGAAAAACAAAGTCAAAGATGGTCAAATTAGCTTTGGTCAACGCTGGATTGTTGCTCTGAAATTTCAGCCTGTTCTATCCCTGAAATTTTTTGCCTCCTGCCACACTTGCAAAGAAGAGAGAGAGGTTACTCAAGCTGTACGAACTAATCAAGAGAAGAGGGAGAGATGAAATGATGTGATGAGTGGTTTCCAACTGAGGAGAGAGGTCACTCCTATTTATACAATTCGTTGAGGGTGAGGAGACACATCCATTAGGCTTCTTGAGCCTACATTTGACTAAGGCCGACCTTGACAATTTGTGCAAGAGAGAGAATAAATTCAAAATTCCACTTCTGCTTGTCAGAATGAGATGATGTTTATATCAAAATTGGACCTCTTGAAAGGAGGAATCCAATGCAATAAATATATCCATAATATGAGTTGTCCCAAGGTGGAATTTAGCCCTAGTTGCCAATTTTAACAATATCACACACAGATTCTTATCCTCATAGAGACCCGCAAGATATGCCCCCTTCGCTTCTTGCAGATCTTCCACAACAAAGGACTGGAACCTCAAATCCATCTTGAAGTCATAAGCAATTTCCTTGAATAGACGTTGAAAGGGAGGCTTCCTTATAAGAAGTTTTGTGCTCTTCTGTTACTTTCAGATCTCATGTGGGGCAACAGTGCCCAGATTAAATCCGTGAGGCTTCTTCATTCCACCCACCATTGGCGTAGATTTCCTAGCAGCCTTCATTGCAAGTTTCTTACTCGGTGCCTTCCCGTCAGTGCACTTATGGGTAGTCTGCTTTGTTCGGGCCATTGATCCAAATGGATCCTAGAAAACCCTCTAAGTCTTCAAAGTCTTTTAAACATTCAAGACTATCGAAAAAGACGAGCCTTTTTAAAAGTTGGATTACACTATCGAGAGGAAAAAACATAGAGAAAACATTGAAAAACAGAGTATTGACGGTTTAAAACTACTTTGCATGAAAGCCATCAGATCTGGCCAATCAATGGTCTAGATCAAATCGACAAATCGCAATTGGCAGTGGCAAGTGGAGGCTATCGGCAGGGACCACATGGTATATGTGACATCGATCAGTGGGGTCAACGAGGACCATCGATCAAGCACGCAGATTGATGATCCAAGTTGAACCGTGATATTGCAATTGGAGCAACATAGAGGAGTGGGGCCAATTCATGTGATTGCGATAGCCGGACCTGACGCGATTATAAATAAAAACATATATATTTTGAGTTTCGTAAAACAACATTTTCCTTTGTGTTTGCATTTTTCATTAAATAAACGAAATATGAAGGAAAAGCGCCGATGAGATGAAACCAGACTCGAAAGGGTTTATGAATGCATATGCATAATATTTCAAGTCCGTCTAAAGCCATTTTATGGGGTTTTTCAGTGTTTAATGTATTTTTTTAATACAAAGGAAACAAGTGGGATTTCGGGCAGTCGTAGGTGGTAAGTGGTTTTTCTGGGCTCTACCTGAGCCCATACACTAGCTGCCACGTGTCCAGGCCTTGGAGAGAGAAAACCACTCTTTTCGGGCGGTTAACCCCTGTACAAATGAGCTGCCCGAAATGAACCTTAGCCGTTGGATCCAGATCTCCCAAATCAATGGTGGGGATGCAATAAGAAACATAAAGGCGGACCCAATAAGAGTTATAAAGGGAATTTATAGTACTTCAAATCTGATAAATGATAGTTTGGTGAATTTCTTGTGTTTTTATTGTATTTCTCTGTGAACACAGAGAATGCTGTAGCTAGGGATTTTAAGGGCCCCAATGACCCATTCCGTTACAGAATAGGTGGCCACCATCCCTGAAAGCATTTAGCAATGATTACTAACGCTCAGAGGGGGATATGAGTGGACAAAGGCCAGGAAGCTAGAGAGCCCGAGAAGGAGAAACAAGCAGACAGGGCCGATTGGCTTTAAAGCCACAGACTGAAAGAGATAGAGGCAAGTAGTGCTGAGATAGAGAGAAAACAGAGACAAAGAGTTAGTGAGGAGAGTTTGTGTACTCAGAAAGACTTGGGGAATCCAAGTAAACCATCACTATTTTGTATATGTTGTGTGAGACTCAAATTGAACTCACTTCTATAAAAATATGCTTCTGAAGACATAATAGAGAGGTTACCACTGAAGGCTAGACCAGGAGACGTAGCCCAGGAGTGTTGGGTGAACTCCTTATTAAACTTTCTGTGTTTATGTGTGTTTGTCTATTATGTTCTTTAACTGCTTCATTGTCTATATATTTCGCAATCTTATCGATCCATTGCACAAAGTAACATAGGAAAATCCATGCACCTGAGTCTATAATACCTTAATAATGGTCTAAGATCTCATTATCAAATCAAGTGGTATCAGAGCTTTAGGTTTGCTAAGGTTAGACAAGCTTGTGCTGGATTGTTGAATGCTAACTAGGTTAAAGCTCAAATTAGGAGAAGGAGAACTGGTTGAGGCTAACCCAGAAATTGGAAGAGTCTATCCTAGGAGAAAAATGGTAGAACATGTCTCATTGGAATCAGAATCTTAGTTCATGGACAATTTCATGGCCATGAGAGCCATGGTGGAAGAGATGTATCGAGAATTTAAGAAGGGTCGAGGTGAAAGCACCTCAACACCCAAACAAGACAAAGGAACAAAGGAACCTCTTCTAGATGGCCATTTAGAAGGCAAAGGGAAAAGGGAAGAGCTTCCTCCATCAACACTTCCTTCTAGTCCTGAAAATAAAAAGAAGAAAACATCTTTGATTAAATTAGATGTAAAATTTGATTTTACAATATATGATGGAGAATTAAATGCAGAAAAGCTAGATAACTGGATTAGACAAATTAATGTGTATCGCAGGGTGCAGAACATCGATTCAAAAAGGAGAAAGATTTAGCTGGCCAGCCTTCACCTTGGAGGAACTGCCCTAGTGTGGTGGGAAGACAGGACACAATCTGATTTGAAGAAGCATGGTAAAATTCTTTCTACTTGGAGTGAATTTGTTTCTTCCATTAAAAAAAAAATTCTATCCACTAGCTTATATGCAACAAGCAATGATGAGTTGGCAAACTCTTTGCCAATTAAAGGGGCAAAGTGTACAAAGTTATACCCAGGAATTTAGAAAAAGAGCTTTAATTTTAGGTATTTCTCTAGACTCACCTGAAAATTTGTTGAAGTATATAGGTGGTTTGCATAGTTATTTTAGGCGCACCATTCTCATGTTTAATCCTACTAGCATAGATGAGGTATCATTTCAGGCTACACATCTAGAGGCTAGAGGCAAGAATGTGAACCTAGAGATTGGGGGATCATCAAAACCCACTGCAAGCAAGAAGAAGGAAAAGAGGAAGTAGAAATGGAAGGAGAGGAAGACAAACATTGTACAAAAAGACAAACCTTCATGCACTCACTACAAGAAGGATGGACATGATGATGAACACTGCTGGTCTTTGCATCCGGAGCTGAAACCCAAGAAGTTCGGTGGTAAGAAGAAGAAGACCGTTGCTGCTATTCAGAAGGATTTGGGGTCAAACTCAGGTGATGAAACAACAGTCACAACCACAGGTGTAAAAGGTAAAAATTCTGAAGCATCTACTAGTAATTCTGCACAATCTATTGATAATGAAGACAATGAGAGGAAAAGACATGAGCTTTTTCATATTAGAGTTATTTCCAAGCATAAAAAAATTGATACTTTATTTGATAGTGGTTCACAAGTAAATTTGATTTCTAAAACAATTGTAAAGAAGTTGGGCTTACTAACAACACCTCACAAGAAGCCATATCCATTAGGTTGGGTATGTGAGAAAGCAAAACTACAAGTGACTAGGCAATGTAAACTTAGGTTTGCTATTGGGTCAACTTTTGTAGATGAGGTTGAGTTAGATATAGTCCCCTTGGATATATGTGGTATTGTTTTAGGAAGTCCTTACTTGTATGATAGAAAAGCCATTTTCTATAGAACTGAAAATAATTATCAACTCACAAAATATGGAATAGAATATATTGTAAGAGATCATCAGCTCAGAAATAACTATACTCTCATAAATCCAGGGCAGATGAAAAGAATTGTAAATGCATGCAAGCAATTTTTACTAATGGTTGTAAAGGAAAAGACCCCTGATAAAACCAATGCATTTGAAGGCTGTGATGCTAAACAGAAAGATGATTTAGAAAAAGTTGTTTCAGAATATGATATCCTATTTCAATAACCTAAAGGTTTGCCACCCAAAAGGGAAATAGTACATGATATTCACTTGCAGTAAGATGCTCCATTTCCTAACATTGGAATGTACAAGTTATCCGCTTTAGAGAATGCGGAGATCAAGAAGCAGGTACAAGAGCTGCTCGATAAAGGGTTCATAAGGCCAAGCACATCACCATGTGGATCTCCAATTGTGTTGGTGAGAAAGAAAGATGGTTCATGGAGGATGTGCATTGATTACAGAGTACTGAATAAAATAATGATCAAGAATCGTTATCCTCTTCCTCACATTGATGATATATTAGATTAATTGAAAGAAGCTATTTAATTTTCCAAGTTGGACTTGCGTGGTGGCTATCATCAGGTTAGAGTTGCAGAACAAGATGCATGGAAGACTGCTTTCAAAACAAAGCAAGGGCTCTATGAATGGCTAGTTATGCCTTTTGGTTTAACTAATGCTCCTGCCACTTTCATGAGAGTTATGAATGATGTACTCAAGCCTTTATTGATGATTTTGTAATTGTATGTTTAGACGACATTCTTGTTTTCAGTAAAACATGGGAAGAAAATTTAAAGCATGTAAAGCATACTCTAGATGTTTTGAAAAGAGAAAATCTCTATGTGAAATTATCAAAATGTGAATTTGGCAAAACATCTTTGAATTATTTGGGTCATATTGTAGGGGGTGGTGAATTAAAGATAGATCCCTCTAAGGTTGAAGTCATTGTGAACTGGCCTAAACCCAAATATGCTACAAAAGTTAGGAGCTTTCTAGGAGCAACACAATATTGGAGAAATTTTATTGCCAACTTTTCCTTGATTGTAGCTCCCTTACATGCTTTGAGAGGATTGAACAAGGTGTTTCAGTGGGGAGGCAAAAAATAGAAAGCCTTCGACACCTTGTAAGAAAAAATTAGTGCAACACCAGTACTAGCATTTCCAGATCTTCAAAGATCATTTGAGATTGAAACAGATGCCAATGACTATGCCATGGGAGTAGTGTTGATGCAGCATGGTAAACCCATATGTTATCATTATGAGACATTTACTTTTGCAGTAGTTAATTATGCCACATATGATAAAGAATTGTATGCATTAGTATAGAGTGTGAAAAAGTGGAAACATTACCTATTGGGCAAGGAAACAGTTATACACACTGATCATCAACCACTTTAATATTTACACTCACAAACTAAAT
Source organism: Pinus tabuliformis (assembly GCA_031772625.1). Classification (NCBI taxonomy): domain Eukaryota; kingdom Viridiplantae; phylum Streptophyta; class Pinopsida; order Pinales; family Pinaceae; genus Pinus; species Pinus tabuliformis. The sequence goes on from CM062817.1 coordinate 886,474,772, forward strand.
TGTAGCAATCAAGACACTATAGGTGGATGGGTTTTCTACAACAGTTTCATCTTGTCATCAGATATAAGAAAGGCATGCACAATAAAGTTGCGTATATGCTATCAAGACCAATCATAAATGCATCTACTATACTTAAGCATAACTTAGTATTGCATGAAGGCTACATTGAACAATATGCTCAAGATGTAGATTTTAAATATGTATATGCAACTTTAAGTCATGGAAAACAAGTAGAAGAATTGGATTATCATGTTAAGGACCAACTCTTATATCATTTGGGAAAGTTATACATTCCTCAAACTGAAAGAGTTAACATAATCTGAGAAGCACATACTTCTCTAATATCAGGTCATTTTGGTGTAAGTAAAACAGTTACACAGCTACAAAGATTCTGTTATTGGCCAAGAATGCATGAAACAATTTCTAGATATATTAAAGGGTGTACCATGTGTGCTAAAAGAAAGCCCAACAATAGAAAACTAGGATTGTACACTCCACTTCCAGTTCCTTCTCATATCCTTGGGAAAGTGTTTCCATGGACTTTGTTGGGGGATTGCCAAGAACAAGAAAAGGTCATGATTATTTATATGTTATTGTGGATAGGTTTAGCAAAATGTGTATTTTAATACCTTGTAACAAGAATATTACAGCTAAACAAACAACAAAGTTGTTCTTTCAGCATATATGGGTTCATTTTGGGTTACCCACTTCTGTTTTATCTGATCAAAATTCTCGACTTGTTGGGAAGTTTTGGTCTAGTCTATGGGAGTTAATGGACACCAGACTAAAGAAGAGCACAACCTTTCATCCACAAACAGATGGCCAAACAGAGGTGGTCAACAGGATAATGATCCAGTTGCTTAGAGGCTATTGCAGCAAGCATCCCAAGCTTTGGGATGAACATTTGTGTTATGTGCAACATGCTTACAACCGTGCTAAACATTCTTCTACACAAAGATCTCCTTTTGAGACTTGTTTTGGTTTTACACCAAGGTCTCCCTTGGATTTTGTCTTTAGTAAACACATAACAGTTGATGGACACAATGATGTGGACAAAGCAACCAAGTTCATTGAACAGATCCAAGAAATTCACCAGGCAGTGTAGGAACAGCTGGAAAAGAGCCAGGCCAAGTACAAGGCAAGGCATGATAAGCATCGAATTGAGCATAGCTTCCAAGTTGGTGATCAAGTCTGGCTGTACATCAGCAAAGAAAAAATGCAAGGTGAAGGTAAGAAGCTAAAGCCAATAAGGTATGAGCCTTTCAAGATACTTGAGAGAATTGGTGAGAATGCTTTTTGCATTGATTTTCCAGCTTACATGCACATCTATTCAGTGGTTAATGCAGAGAACTTGAGACTATTTGAACCTTCATTGATTGAATATCTCGAAGAGCAAAGTTAGTTGCCTTCTTTTGATGATGTGTTTCCTGAATATCTCAATGAGTTGCAGGAAGATACAGTTCTGGATAGGAAGGTGAGAACCATGCGCAAAAGGGATGTTGAGTACCTTAGAATCGGACTCAAAGGTTCAAAACCAAGCAGTGCGAGATGGATAGAGATTGGACAAGTGAGGAAGTTGTATCATCACTTGATTGATGCTTAAAAACCAACTTTTGGTGGTCCAAAAGGCTTTTCAGTGGGAAGGCGTGATCCAAATGGATCCTAGAAAACCCTCTAAGTCTTCAAAGTCTTCTAAACATTCAAGAGTATCACAAAAGAAGAGCCTTTTTAAAAGTCATATTACACTATCGAGAGGCAAAAACATAGAGAAAACATTGAAAAACAGAGTATCGGCGGCTTAAAACTACTTTGCACGATTGGCAAATCGCAATCGGCGGCGGCAAGTGGAGGCTATCGATGGGGACCACATGGTATATGCAACAGTGATCAGCGGGGTCAATGAGGATTGTCGATCAAGCGCGTAGATCGACGACCCAAGTTGAATCGCGATATCGCAATTAGAGCAACACAGAGGAGTGGGGCCAATTCATGCAACTGTGATAGTCGGACCCGACGAGATTATAAATAAATATATATATATTTTGAGTTCCGTAAAACAAAATTTTCCTTTGTATTTTTATTTTTCGTTAAACAAATGAAATACAAAGGAAAAGTGCTGATGCGATGAAACCGGACCCGAAAGGGTTTATGAATGCATATGCATAATATTTCAAGTCCGTCTAAAGCCATTTTATGAGGTTTTTTAGTGTTTAATGTATTTTTTTAATACAAAGGAAACAAACGGGATTTCGGGTGGCCGTAGGCGGTAAGTGATTTTTTTCGGGCTTCGCCCGAGCCCATACACTAGTTGCCACGTGTCCAGGCCTTGGAGAGAGAAAACCACTCTTTTCGGGTAGTTAACCCCTGTACGAATGAGCTGCCCAAAATGAACCTCAGCGGTTGGATCTAGATCTCCCAGATCAACGGTGGGGATGCGATAAGCGACATAAAGGTGATCCAATAGGAGTTATAAGGGGAATTTATAGTATTTCAAATCTGATAAACGACAGTTTGGTGAATTTCCTATGTTTTTAGTGTATTTCTTTGTGAACACAGAGAACGCTGTTGCTGGGGATTTTAAGGGCTTGATGACCCATTCCATTACAGAACATGTGGACACCATCCCTGAAAGCATTTAGTAATGATTGCTAACGCTCAGAGGGGGATCTGAGCAGACAGAGGTTGGGAAGCCAGACAGCCCGAGAAGGAGAAATGGACAGACAACGCCGATTGGCTTTAAAGCCACAGACTGATAGAGATAGAGGCAAGCAGTGCTGAGACATAGAGCAAACAGAGACAGAGAGTCAGTGAGGAGAGTCTGTGTACTCAGAAAGACTTAGGGAATCCAAGTAAAACCATGCTATCTTGTATCTGTTGTGTGAGACTCAAATTGAGATCACTTCTGTAAAACTCTGCTTCTGAAGACATAATAGAGAGGTCACCACTGAAGGCTGGACCAAGAGATATAGCTCAGGAGTGTTGGGTGAACTCCTTATTAAACTTGCTGTGTTTATGTGTGTTTGTCTATTATGTTCTTTAACTGCTTCATTGTATACGTATTTCACGATCTTATCGATCCATTGCACAAAGTAACATAGGCAAATCCATGCAAATGAGTCTGTAATACCTTAATAATTTTCTAAGATCTCATTATCAGATTATCCATACTTGCTTTTGCTATGCTCTTCAACTACTTGATTTTAGAATTTAACACAATGAATACAAGTGAGCCTTCCACGTCCTCCCTTTTATACAAACTCTTCTCCTCAACTTTTGCATTTTTTGGTTCAAATTTCAATTCACGCACTTTTCAAAATATCGCGACCGTCCATTTTCCACCACTAATTGACGCCTCCTATTGCTCCACCCCTCCATCAAAAGGATCACTCTACATTGTGTATTAAATTTACTAGCATAGATCCATTTTAAGTACGGATCTAACATGAGATGAGAGGGATCAAATTTCTTCACGTGCAAACTTCTTTAGAGTGCAAAATACAATGTGTTATTTTCATTGTTTAAATTGTATTTTTGAATGCTAAATAGAGTATATATAGGACAAAATAAACATTTTAACCATCGATTTTTTTCTTCTTGATGATATATACATAATTTTTTTAAATGATATGTAATATATACATAATTGACATTAATTTTTTTTACATAACATGTACATCGAAACATTTTATCACGCAAATTAAAATGGTTTTTAAGTATTAATATATGTTTAAGTATATGTCAATATTAATTCGTGTTAAAATAATTTATTGATAATCTATATTGAATATTTTTTATATACAACATTAAAATATTTTATTTTAACAAATTTTTTCTATATATAGATATATATGAAGTTTGTGAGAGATTTTTCGGCAAAAATCACATGGAATACCATTTGTCGATGCGTTTCGAACCAACTAGTGTGATTCATCGTCAGGACAAGATATATATGAAGTTTATATCGACATAAATTAGTTAACATAGATATTTAAATAGTTTATTTAAATCTCTTCAAATATTTTTGAAAAATATAATATTTAAACATCTTACTCACTTTTTTTTTTGCTTCTAATTACTTTACAACATATTCATTTTTTATTATTATTATAGCCCATGTTATTTTTCTATTTGGAACATATTTTTTATTTTTATTTTAAAGGGGGGCATATGGACAAAAAGACTTACACATCTCCCTCATATTGGGTTGTAGAAAGAGCCTCTCGGCTCAAATATATATATATATATTAAATGATATATAATATATATGTAATTGACATTAAAATATTTTACATAACATGTACATCGAGACATTTTATCACGCAAATTAAAATGGTTTTTTTATTATTAATATATTTTTAAGTATATGTCAATATTAATTTGTATTAAAATATTTTATTGATAACCCACATTGAATATTTTTATATACAACATTAAAATATTTTATTTTAACAATTTTTTTTTCTATATATATAAATATATATGAAGTTGATATCGACATAAATTAGTTAACATAGATATTCAAATAGTTTATTTAAATCTCTTCTTGAAATATTTTTGAAAAGTATAAGATTTAAACATCTTACTCACATGTTTTTTTATAACTACTAATTACTTTACAACATATTCATTTTTTATTATTATAGCCCATATTATTTTTCTATTTAGAACAAACATTTTACTTTTTATTTTTATTTTAAACTGGGATGAACATACGGACAAACTTACACATCCCACTCATACTGGGTTGTAGAATGAGCCTCTCGACTCAAAAATATTTAAAAACGACATATTTTTTTTACCAAACATTATACAGAATGTTATATATTTTTCTTTTAACTAAAGTTAATATCAAATGTTTGTTATTTCACATCAAAGGAAGAAACCAATTATGCATGTATTCTCTCCTTTCTTGAACCTATCTACCAACCTTAGGGTAAGACTTGTCATCATCGCACTACAAGCATGCTAACTAGATAGGAGAACAACCAAGTACCCTTGTGTTGCATAAGGGCTCACCTTTGAAACTCTAGTTTTAGGTGGATCATCTACACCTAAATCTTTCATAAACTCTTTGGAGTCTTTTGAAATATTTTTGGGAAAATAAAACACGTAAATAATTCATCTTAAAAAGAGAGTGAAGATGAAACTCATTTCTTTTTTAGATGCTCTTTATACAACAATATTAATGTGCTTATACCAATATATATAATCACAACTTGGTTGATGAAATATCAATTGGGTTTATTTCGGTTGGTTAGGAGGATTGTTATTATTTCCACCCAGGTTCAATTCGCACAAGTGACATGATGTGATTTGTTGCAATGGCTTCAAGCCATGTTATTGAGTATGAGGAATCCCTCAAGGACCAAGACACGTATATTTGTCACATGGAATATAAAGATATTTCTCGTGGAAAAAAACTTGGTTGATGAAATCCTAAATCATGACAACCAATTTTAGGTTTCAAGACTTATTGCAAATTGGAACTCACATTGAAACAATTTTCTAAAGAAATTATTCTAAAAATAACTTGTAATGAGGTTGGAAAAAGGAGGAGATATTTAGAAAAATTATTTATTTTCACCAATATATCCCCCAACTACTACCCTCAATAGATTTTAATGTTATGTCTCTATCTCATCAAAAAGTCTATTCAAGTAACACCCTTGTTCTTTGTTTAAGGATTTGTTTGGGTCCTTCTTGCACACTGGAAATTTGCTAAATTAATGGCAGATGCATGATCTATTGCTTTTGTCTTTGTCTCTCACACATTGTGACTACTTAGTTTTGTTGTCTCCTTCAAATATCCACCAATCATAAGCTTTTCTCATAGGGTTCTCCTCTTCATTAGCTTGCTCTTTCTTTTTTGGATTGATTTGTTGCTCCTAATAAGTTAACAACTTGATCAAATGCATGTCTTGCCCAATCAAATCCCAACCTCAAGGGAAGCTCCAATATAACACATAAGTGAGGAAGGTAATTTTTTACAAATAACACTTACAGTCATCACAATTACACTCAATATTTATTTATCCATGTGCATTTGACGATGTATTTGTGAATAGAATATATAAGGCTATATTACAAGGGAATACCAAAACTTTAAAGCACATTAGAGTTTTCCTTTCCTTGGATTCCTATCAGGAATTATTTTTCCTTAGCTCAAGTATCTTCCTCTTTATTGGTTAACATTAGCTTTAACACCTAACTTAGGGCTCCAACTCACATAAGTCGACAAACCTCACGGTGTCTCATGGTTTGCTTATTCCCAATAGTAAATACGGCTAATTAACTTAGTGTTTGTTGATTTCCTTATTTTCCTTAGGTTAGATAAGCTCCTCTTTTCATGAACTTAGTTTATTAGCACATGAAAAGTTATAAGGGATAAATCATATTTAATTATCTCTCTCTCTCTCTCTCTCATTTTCTACTTAGCTTTTATTGATGTTCAAATTGTGGTTCAATTCACTGCTTAATCAATTAACCTAAAATCCTATATCAAATAAATAACTTTCGAACCTGAATCAATCTATTAGTCATCTTCATCCTTCTCTTCTTCCATTGTTTTCCTTGTTTTTTTTTTGCAAAATTCAGGTGGAAACTTCACTTCCCTTTCAAGCTCTTATATCAGTGGGTTGTTTCCTCTTTTTGGTAGCATGATGCTTCACCTAACAACTACCCCTATAACTATTATCCTACAAGCCAATCTAAGGAATTGCAACAAAATATGCATCAAAGGCACCTACAAGAACTAATACAAAACCTCTATCTCCATAAATAGCCAACATGCAAGGCTAGGGATTCTCTTTCCCTTCGACTCTTATTGGAAAACATATATAACTAGAGGAGGAGGAGAATATGATGAGGATTCAAAGGGATTTAAAAGATAAAGGGAACATGCCTTGGAACACGAGAGTCCCTAAAGAAATTTAATAATGACACTAACATAAATGAATTGTTTATCTTTATACACTATGTTATCACATTTTAGTTTGAGTTTGAAAAAATTTATGTAAACGATGATAATATCAGTGTCAACGAAAACAATTTGTAATAAATAGGACAATGTTGATAATGGGATTATCAACACTTATTAGCTTCAGAAAAATGATTAATAGGAATATGATGACAACGGGAGTGTTATCGTTATCAGGTATTGGTTGATAGCGAGAATATCGACGACAAAAGTAAAATTTCAATTTCAATTTTTTTTAAATGTGCTGACACATTCTAGATTAGCAATACAATAATTATTGCTCAGTCATGCCACAAATTACTTGGAAGTGAAAGGTACATATTGAAAGTGAAATTTCTGACGTTGAAGAACTATGGTGTAATCTTGTAATTATCGAAGGGTCAAAATAATCATTTTATCTGTCAATCAGTTAGTCCACTTGAAAAATATCGTTATTTTTACCGCATATTATTTTCACCATTGTCATTTACGGAGTTGTGTTAATTTGAGCATTGAAGGGTTGTTTGTTTCAAATTTATCGGCGTAGATACAATGTTTGCTCTCAGTTTCTGGTTTTTGTAATTGCCAAATCGTAGGGATAATGGGGAAGAGTAGAAAAATTAACAAAAACAAGCCCAAAGGTCCTGACCTTCTAGAGATTTATCTAGACATTCAACAACAGTTCCAGTGGGCTGGGTGGTAGGAATTTTTCCACCGATGCACCAACTACCATGATGTCGCATCTTGAGCATTCACCCAGGGGTTTGACGGATAATGTGTGGAGGTAGGAAGACTTTCGTTCCTGGTCACGGAGGAATTAATCGTAGAAGTTACATCCTTGCCTACAGATGGGGAAGAGGTCTTCAAAATCCACGTTCTAGTTTGGATTGATTTCCCATTTTTCCTGAAGGTTGAATTCAAGGACAAAAATTGGAAGGCAGGGGTGCAGAGATCATGGTTGGAGGATAAATGGCATGGGATGATATGAATTACCCAGTCATAATTCACGTGCGAAGGGTGTTTTAATCGAGTAAATCTTTGCCTCTTTCATTTCCTAGCTCATCTAGCAGGGCAAGTAAGAATGAACGCTTGTTTTTATTTATTGGAGAGGCTTAAGCACATTGGCTACTTGTTTCCAAGCTAGGGCAGACCCATCTCCCCATTTTATTTACCACAAGGCCTTAATTAAGTTTTTAATTGAGAACCAGTTGGCCAAAGCTGGCAGGATTTGGAGACATTTCCTGTTTTGGGGAGGGTTTCAACCCCAGATCCCTAAGGCTAAACGAGGGAGGCAAAAGGGTATTAAGTAGGGTAAGAAAACTCAAGCAGAAACCTCTACTCAAGGCACTTCTATTGAATCCCAAAGCCAAAAGGAGAGAGACATTCCCTCATCCTTTGATCCTATAATCCCTAATGTTTATGCCAAAAGAAGTGACAAACTGAAGAAAACCTAGCCTAATGTTGAAAACCCTCCCGCTAAAAATATACCTCATTTTGTGAATCCCCTTCATATTGAAGAGCCACCGACTGAGAGTTCCCATGTAGAAAATCATCCACCGGAATAGACCAAGGGAAAAGATATTGAAATTGAACCCCATGATGAAGAATAACCCTCTCTGTTTCAAATGTTCAAGGGGGGTAAAAGACCTCACACCAAGCCTTTAAACAAATTAAGGCTGAATCCATGTCCAATGGTAGTATTCTCACACATCCCAACCAAATTTCAATCATTTTCGATAAATCTGGCCACAAGACTCAATTGCAAACCTTCTACTATAGTTACATAGAGTAGTTCAGTTTTGAGGAAGAGATCCCTCTCTAGGTTGAAGGGTCAACTTTCAACCTCAAAGAGGTTCGAGGTTACCTTAGAGTTTTTCCCATATTCGGGTTTCCTCTAAGAGATAACACACTTCACTTCCCACTAAGGAAAACACTATCATGATTAAGATACCCTAGCAGGAGAGTAGAGATAAGAGATCTCATGGTGGGTCTTGGAGAATATAGAGAAGGGAACTAGACAAATAGTAATCATAAATAATCATGTCCAAAATTTTGTCACTAGTATAATACATGACTTCAATATGATAGTGCTAAGAAGGTCATTATTGTAAAGTTTATAAAAGTAAAAGCAACAGGGAAAGGGCGGTAGGACTGATGATCCCCAGTGTTGCAACAAGAGTGTTGCAAATCCCGAGGCTACCAACTTAAATTAACAGCCTGGGTTTCTATTGTACTATTCAAAAAACCCCCATTTATTGATTTAATAGTTAGTATTCTATTGATAAATGGGGACCCTTTATAAGAATTCTCCAAAAAACTTAGCACTTAAGCGCTTTCTTTTTGAATTATTAGAAATAAATTTCTAAATAAACATAAGGTATCAAGCCAAATCCATTTATAATTAGCTATTCTCGCTTTATCGCATTTTGCTGGACCATGTGTATCAAAGGTTAATTGAAAATCGGGATCTGTGAATTGCGATAAGAGGGACCACTGTAATAGACTTATGGTATCATTAAAATTTTCATTAAAACTAAGGCTTAAAGTATTTCTTACAAAATGAAGTACCTATCACAATTGCATAGCGGAATTCACAAAATCACAAACAAGCAAAACCTTTAGAATACGCGACTTGCGATATTGTGACATAACAAGCCGAACACTCATCACATCGCGACGCTTACACAAAGGCCAATCTTGTGAACCATGAAATATTGCAAAATGCAATATGACCCAGACCCGATGGAAATATGCGAAAATTGTTATAACTTTGGTTAGGTCTGGCACATAGTAAAAGGTCACTTTATGCAATAAGTATTCATTCAAGAAAAATGTGCTTAAAATGATAAAAGGTACGCTGCTCGCATCGCATGTCGCAAAATTCTAAATAACTTTGAAATAACGCATAATCGAAAGTGCAATGTTGCGATATTGAGATAATCTTTATCACAATCACATAATCAACATTGCGCACTTTAAACTCATAAAATTGAATTTTTTCTTGCACATTTGTGATGAAATAGTTTAAATGAATAATAAAGGAAATAATAAAAGATCTTAGTGCATATTTAATGATTTTTAATGACATTTATGTTTAAAACGGCTCGACGTGATTTGATATCTTTCATCTACATTTTCGAAGAAAAGCTTCTTCCTTGTCACCTTTTGGAATTAACTATATCATTACATTTTCACTATCATTTGCGCTCTGTGTTTATCCAATAATCTCCATTGCTCAATTTCAGGGAACCTCTGAAGGAAACAACGTTTGAAAAGATGGCGAAGAAGGGAAAAACTATTGCATCTGAGAAACCAGACATGATACCACTTTTCTCTGATACCACCTTCAACAAATATGGAGGAACCACATCATGGGAAGCTATGTATAACCTAAGATGCAAGACCTAAGATATTACCATACACAGATATGGTAAAAAGGGTGATTGAAAATGTGAATATCTCATACAAAACTTTTAGGAATACAAGACCTGAGGTCATGGGGTCTTTCACACCAGACAACTTGCGCCAGATGTACCATCTACCAGAGCCTCAAAAGCTCTATGACAAAGATTTCCTTGAGAATTTTTCCAAAGAGAACGAGGACCCATTGGACGTTACACAGACCTGGAGGTCAGGCTCAGGAAAATTCAAACGAGATAAATCTGGTATGTATCCAATTGCATCCCTCTCAACCCCACATAATTTCACAGCTGCAATGATGTGTAGATTATTTGGTAAATCTGATAGTACCAAATTTTCTATAGAGTGGCTTCCATTAATTGATGCAGCGGTTAATGCAATGATTATGAATTGGAGTTAGATTTTATCAGACAATTTAGCTATGGCTATTAGGGAATATAGGCAAAAGAGAAGTGTTTCCTCAAGAATTATTCCCCCTTTTTATATGAGCGCTTATGTAATGGATGCCATTTGTTTTTTCTCTCAATTTCCAAACATGGGTTGGAAGTGGACTGTACAGAACCCTCTCCCCATCCATGTGTACCATAAAATCTTGTGGGAATCCCAATTCAATTCCCATTTTTACAAAATCTGCCATGGTATTATGCTGCCTATTTATAAAACCATTTTTGATAAAATGGCCCCCAGGCTTTCCGAAGAAGCCAAGATAGACATATTTCTAGTTGCAAGATGGTTCAGTGAAGAAACATTCACTTATATCAGAGTTTTTGGGAGCATTGCAGCTCCACATGTCCTCCCATATTATGTTCTAGACAAGCTATTGGCAAGAGAGATAGCTTACCAGACAACAGGGGAGGGTTTAACCAAAGCCCTGAGGGAGCAGAAGAAATCCATTTGGCCAACCTTCCCATTACAATGTGGCACTTTCGCACTACATGACTATGGGCATGCAGTAAAAGAAGTAGATAATATTATATCTCTAAAATTGGCCACATTTCCAAGGCGACAGTATGACTCAAATCAAGTTGCTAAAGACTTCACCACCATGGTTAAAGTCAAACAGTTTACTCATGAAGAGGATCCATTTGATGACCTCTTTCAAGGAGCCAAAACATTTGCACAGGTCCTACATTTAACATCATTACAGTTAATCCCATATGATATTAATGCTTTCCAGGTATATAGGAATAAAAGATGGTTAAAGTTCACATTGGACCTATTATAAATTGAACCAATAAGAGAACCGACTCCTAGTGTGAGCTTGGAGGGAAGTTCAAAGGAAAATTATGATGAAGAAATGCGAAAGAAATCAAATCACGAGTCAGAACAATTAGAGAAACAATCTCAGAATGGAGAAGGAGTCCTAATAAAGATTATGAGAAATATACAGAAGGAAATACTGAGGAAACAATCGAACAAGCCTTAACCAAGAAACAGAAAAAGGTCGGCTCCACCTCAACCAAATAGGGAAGATTCCAGTCATTGACCTAGACAAGGAATGGGAGAAATTCAATCAGAAGCTCCAAACAGGAACAAGTCTTGAGGAAACATTTGGATTTCAGACCCCCAAACAGACTCAGCACAAAGAAAATCCAGAGACAATAGAGCAAGGGGCTACAAACACTCAAGATATTGAGGTTATTCCAGCTTTTCCCACTTATAAAATTGTCTTAAAAATTGAAGAAATACCGCCCTTAGATATATTCTACAGTCCTACCCATAAGGCTGTGGTTAAAAGACAAAGAAAGAAGACGAAATTAGACACCACGACTGTTGTAACTCTAGAGAAAAAATCAATGGAAGTTGTGTGGAAAGACACTCCTGTTGACCCATTAGAAAACCTTACGAAGTTGTCGCAGTTTGCAGGAGCCTATGCCATAAAGACCATTGATAAGGAAACGGAAGTACAACTGTTGCTAAAAGGAAAAGAAAATATAATTCTTTTGGTTGAACAACAACTAGAAGAAGAGAAAACCAATCAACAATCAGAACATCAGGTAGCTAAGCTTCATAGGGAATTTGAGCAAATGAGGTTACAACACCAGGCAAGCATATCAGAAAATGAATCGTAGATTCGCCAAATGCAGGCCATGGTAGATAGATTTAAAGATAACCCTCAAATAGATGAGTTCATCAAAGAAGCAATCAAGCTAAATTCCCTATTGATACAACAACAAGAGATGTTCTGCCAGAAAATCTCACAGATCAATCCTTACTGTGAGACAAGTGATAAATTGACAAACCAAGTGATTGATCTGAGGTTTGAAAATGAAGAAATCCATAAAAATATTTTTGAGTTTATTACATGGCAGGAATCTGATGAGGGAAGAAAGGTATATTTATAGTCATATAATGTTAGATTAAGATATATCCATGTGTTTATTATTTAGATTAGATTATACTTAGTTGAATCATTCTCCGTTATATCTTATATCACCCCAACAACATTATCAAATCAATCCTCTCTAGGAAACTGGTCCCATTATCCCCAGTTGAAGTGACTATACCAAATGGAAAAGGAGTTGCTTTTAAGGTCCAGACTGGGTGGTTATCCCCCATGTTGTAGCAGTGAATTTCGAGGCTTCAACATTTTGGCGCTAGAAGGAGGGCCTAACTGTGAATGGCAAGAAAATCTAAATCAGAAAGCCATTCTAAGAGTAAAACTACCTCACCATCACCTCTGACTTGTTGGTCACATTCCAAATCCCCAAATCATAAATGAGAAGTTGTGAAGAAATCTTTACAATCCACTAGTGTTTCTCCAAGGAAATAAGATCATCCTTCATCTACAAAAACTCCTAAAGTTTAGTCTTTAATTCACAAATTACAAGGGAATTCTTTGTCTCAAGAAGAATTTGAATTATCTAAAGCCATTTTTTCTTCACATTTCCCTTCCTCTCGAAGATTAACTAGATCATAGAGTGAAAATTTTGGAATTCCTCCATTTGAATTTCCTCTACCTCCTCCTCGAAGGAAAACTAAGAAATCAGACTTTGAAACTCATAGTGATATACAACACCCTCATTCATTTCATCATATTCATCACAGACTCAATCATCCACCTCACCATCTCAGATTGTGATTTACATAAGTATAGGAGCACAATCCTCCTCTACCCAATCACCTTCAACCATTGGTACATATTATTCCACACAGATACCCATAATGGCTCAAACACCATGGACAAATCTAGGAGCTATTCAAATGGAAGGACCATTACATCCATTACCCGCTCATCCATTGAAATGGCTGCCAAAATTCAATCTCGGTGATGGTCTTCCTGTTGGAGAACACATAAATAACTTCATGTCGTCCATAAATCTAAATGGAGTTGTAGAAGAAGATGTAGTTGTACGATTATTCCCTTATACTTTACAAGGATCAACAAAATCCTATTACTTTTCAATACCATCTGGTTCTATTGATAGTTGGAATGCATATCAGGAACAGTTCCTAACCAAGTTTGGAGATGATTGTTCAACAACTAATCTTCTTAATTATCTCTCCAACCTAAAAGTTGAATATAAAGATCCGATTAAGGACTTCAATTCCCATTTTAACAAATTATTAAAAAAAATTCTAGTGGCATCCAAGCCAAGCACTGAAGTTCAAAATGAATGGTACATTTCTTCTCTTCCCTTGAATGTAGCTATTTTTGTAGACAAAGCTGCCAAACCAACTTTGGCAGAAAACATGAAAGAAGCCATAGCTATCAAAAAATAAATTTTAGCTTTAGAAAAGAAGAATGCATTAGAAGAAAGAAAATCCAAGAAGGTCACTTTCATGGACAAATCCAAGAAGAAAGCACCTAAATATCCTTTCAATCTTGAAGGTCTGCAATAGGTATTTAAAACCATGTCTAATGAAATGGTCTACATTAAAAAGAAGGTAGCTGAGAATTCTTATAGGAAATATTTTAGACCTTACAAAAGAAACCCCCCATCTGATCCTAAACCTCCAAATACAATATCAAATGCTAAATCATATGTGGAGGAAGAAGAAGTGTCAATAGCTGAAGAACAAACCGATGACGAAGAGATAGTTGAAGTACAAGGAATGTGGCATTTCGTTCTTCCTTTGTTAGATAATGAAGAATTAGAAGAAGCATTACCTGTCGCTACCAAAAGAAAGATCATTTTTGATTTGACACATAAAAATAAAAAACAAAAATCATCAACCCCTGCTCTCAAAGATAAAACAATAGGTAAGAAATCTTCTCCCAAATACACTCAAACAACTCCTCCTCAATGCAATTATTTGCCTCTAGCTAAAACCTTACTAGTATCTGATGAGATGGAATACGACATCGTCAAAGACATGAAGAAGACTAGAGCTAATATCATGTTCCATGAGCTTAGCAAACTAAAACATCAGCAGAAGCTATTGCTCAAAGAATTAAAAGCAATGCCCACTTCTCCTCTTCCTGTTGCTGTAATTTATCAGGCTACTCAAGAAATGGATAGGCCTCCTAGAACTTCATCAAACAAAATGAGTTCAACTGATGTTGCTTTAATAGGTGGTAGATATAAATCCCATACACCTCCTTTTCTTTTGACTTTTGAAGTCTTCAATAAGAATTTTCACAATTGTTTAGTAGACTCTAGAGCCTCATCCAACATTTTACCAAAAATTGTTTGTGAAAAATTGAATGTCGAACCCCAGAAATCTGTTGTTCACATTGTACAGTTAGATTGATCTCAAGCCAAAGTCATATGAGAAATCAATTAGGTTACCATTACAATATCATCAAACCTGAAAGTATGTCAAGTAATTTACGTTCTTGTGGCCGATATCCCTAAATTATACGGTTGGAAACTTTGTAGAGATTGGTCTGAAAAGCTTCATGGCTATTTTGCAACAGACTAGTCCCATATGTGGCTTCCTTATAATGGTAAGCCAAATCAAATAAGGGTCGACTGTGAGAAACATTTAAAGTATATCGTCACAGAACTGGAAGGAGAAAATGAGCTCATCGCATACAATAGTAATATCATTGGAAATTATTCAGTTGAATCATTTTTAGGAAATTTTAATGCCCATACATCACCCTTTTTGGAAAATTATGTTACATCACAAATTGAAAATTATTCACGGATTCTTCTAAATGTATCAATTTTGTAGATAAACCTGTAGTCAATTCTTTATTTTGGAAATTATTTTTTGATGGATCTAAATCTAATGATGGAGCTGGGGCAAGTTGCATATTGGTTAGCCCCGAAGGAGAAAAAACTATGTTGGCATGCAGACTTGAATTTGAATGCACAAATAATACTGTTGAATATGAAGCATTAGTTCAAGGGTTGTATAAAGCCATTGGCCTTGATATTAAATACCTTCAAGTATTTGGAGATTCATAAATTGTAATCAAACAGGTGAGGAATACTATTCACTGTCTTTCTGGACATTTGAAGCATTATCAATCATTAGTCCAGGACCTCACCTCACATTTCCTAGCATTTAACATTTCCCCAATTCCAAGACTTCAAAATGCAAGTGTCGATCTTTTGGCTAACGTTGCATCCAAGCTCATACCACCAGGAGATTATAGTCCTGATTGATTTTCTATAGAATTAATTTTTAGGCCTTCTATTCCCGATAACATCACCAATTGGTGAGTTTTTAATAATGATCCAGATATCATAAATTTTCTAACATCTGAAGGCTCTTATGATGACTAGATAATAGATGAAGATCAACACGATAGCTAGCTTAAGCAAGAAACAAGTGTAAATCCCATACCTAAATTTGTGGTTAAGCTGGAAGATCTGTATGATCTTAAGGACATATTCAAGAAACCAACTAACTCGAAGCTTCAAAGTTCAACTTTGAGGTTTGAGTTAGTTAATCTTGGAACTGAACTTAAACCTCAAAATATTAATCTGGGTCTTGGTCTTACACCCGATGAAAGATTAGCCTTTATTCATTTGTTGAAGAGATACAAAAATGTTTTTTCTTGGAATTATGAAGATATTAAGACATATGATACTTCCATCATTCAACATACCATTCCTATGATATCCGATGAAAAACTTATACAACAGAAGTTGAGAAATATTCACCCAAACTTAGAAAATCAAATCAAATTTGAATTGAATAAACTTCTCAAAGCCAAAATATTTTTCAAGGTGGGTTTCTAACCTTGTTCCAATCAGGAAAAAGAATGGTGATATTCGAATTTGTATAGACTTTCGCAATCTCAACAAAGCTTGTCAGAAGGACAACTTTCCATTGCCTCCTATGGAACAAATACTGCAATCAGTTACAGGCTCAGAGTTAAAGTCTTTTCTGGATAGATTTTCAAGTTATAATCAGATTCTTGTACATCTAGATGATCGACTAAAGACCATATTTAGAGCCAAATGGGGAACATATGCTTGCCAAAAGATGCCATTTGGATTAATCAATGTTGGTGCAACATTTCAGAGAGCCATGGATATAGATTTCAAAGGTTTCGTAAATAAAATAGTGGTAATTTATTTAGATGATATAACTATGAATTCAAAAAAGTGCAATAATCATTCAAAGGACTTAAAACAAATCTTTGAATGTTGTTAGAGATATGGAATTTCTCTAAATCCAAAGAAATATTTCTTTGCTTTAAGTGAAGGTAATCTTCTTGGATTTATTGTATCTAAATATGACATTCACATAGATCCTGATCGGATAAGAGAAATTTTGAAATCTTTTTGCCTCACAACAAAAAATCCATGCAATATTTCATAGGTCAGATAAATTTTGTCAAAATATTTGTCCTTGACTTTTCACGATTTTTTTTACCTCTCCAATCTATGATCAAGAAAATTTTTGTTTTTAAATGGGGACATACTGAGCATGAAGCTTTCAATCTTATCAAACAAGCGATTATAAACGCTCCCTCTTTAGTAACTCCAGATTTTTCTAATCATTTTATTTTATATACTTTTGCTTCTGAAACATCATATGTTGCTATATTGACACAGGTCAGTGATGAGAAAGTCGAAGCACCAATTTCTTTCTTTAGCTCCAATTTGCAGGGTGTTGAATTGAATTACTTAGATGTTGAAAAACAGGCTTTTGTTGTTTTCAAATCAATAAAGAATTTCAGAACTTTCCTTCTTAAAACTCACACTAAAGTAATAGTTACATTCTCATCAGTGAGAAATTTACTAATGCAAAGAGAACTAGACGAGAAAAGAGCAAATTGGGTAACAACACTGCAAGAATACGGCATTGAAAGTAGACTAGCTAAAATTGTTAGAGGTCAAGGTCTTTGCATAATGTTAGTTGGAGCATCCAACCTACCAGCACCAAAAGATTTAGGTGATGATATACAAATATGTGAGGTAAGCCTCAATGATACTGAATCTAAATATGTTGATATCATCTTTTATTTGAAAAATGGATATGCCCCTATGCAGCTCAGTTACAAAAGAAAAAGGGCTTTGAGATTAAAAGCTAAGAAATATGAAATCATCAATGATGTTTTGTTTAAGAAGAATTACCATTCTGTTTTACTTATGTTCCTTGAAAAATCTAAGGCAGAAAAGGTTTTGCAGGAACTCCATGATGGACCAGCTAGTGGACATTTTGGAGGAGATACAATAGCACATAAAATCTTGCATGCTGGCTATTATTGGCCAACCTTATTCAAAGATGCACACGAATATGTAAGGAAGTGAAAAATTTGTCAAACAGCTACTGGAAGACAAAGGAAACCTGCATTACCATTACAACCGGTCAACATTGAACAACCATTTGAGCAATGGGGACTGGACATAATAGGTGAGATCATTCCTCACTCTTCAAAGCAGCATAGATATATCCTTACAACAACTGATTACTTCACTAAGTGGGTGGAAGAAATTCCACTCAAGGTAGCCAATTATAAAAACATCATTGAATTTATTGATCAATTTATTATTACCAGATTTGGCCTACCAACTTCCCTCATGTTTGACAATGCATCCTATTTCACAGGAAATGCTATGACAGAATTTGCTCTTAAAAGAGGTTTTAAACTTAAATATTCTGCTAATTATTATCCTCAGGGAAATGGTTTAGCTGAATCAACGAATAAAAATCTCATAAGGATCATCAAACAAACTATTGATCAGAGTGAGAAAAATTGGCATAAATCTTTAACATTTTCTCTATGGGCAGATCAAATAACACAAAAGGCCTCAATAGGCACTTATCCTTTTAATTTGGTCTACATGAAAGAGTTTTTTCTTCCTACAAATGTAGCTATTCCCTCTCTAGCCCTGGTTCAATTTATTGAAGAAACTCCTTCCTCTTCTATGCAATTAAGGCAATCAAAAATCCTCAAACTCGAAGAAGAAAGAGATAAAGCCAAGATCATACATGCACATCATCAATGGTTAGTCAATATTCATTTGATGAAAATTCTGTAAGTCCTAAATATTTTCAACTCGGAGACCTTGTATTGAAGTGGGGTAAAACACAGGAGGAAAAAGGTAAGCATACAAAATTCCAAAGAATGTGGCTTGGCCCATTTCAGATTATGGAACAAATCGGCCCATCAACATTTCTATTTCAAGATTTACCATGCAAGAGAGGTTCTCTGACTGTCAATGGGCATAATTTGAAGAAATATTTTTCATATAAGATAACATTTTCTATCCCTTGTACACTATTGCATTTACTTTTCTTAGGAAAATAAAAGTTGAATGGTATTCACTTTTGGCCTTACAATAAAAAATATCTTTAGATATTTTGATTTTTCGCTTGTATAAATAGAGTTTGTTAAGGAAATAATTATGAAATTTGAAAGTAATTTAAGTTATATCTCTTGGAAATCTACTTGTTTCCACCAAAATTATTTGTTCTTTGAGAAACCCCAAATTTATAAAGATACCTTTGTTCTATTATCAGTCAAGAAAAGTATTTTAACAAAGCAAAGACTCTCTGCAGATAAGCACCTTTAACTCTATATTTGTCATCCAAAAACTCTTAAGGAGTCAATTATTCTCCCCATCCAGTAAAATTTTCTCTTTTTAGAGTGTAATTCTAAAATATACTAAAAATTAAAACATAAGAGGTCGCATTAAGAGCCGACTTACTATGCTCATAGGGAAATAATAAATTGACATTACCAATACTGCATATCAAAACATGGTAATGGCTTTAGATTATTTTAATCAAAAGACAAGGGGTCTCATCATGAGCCAAATTGTTCAGTTGAATTACAACCAATGAATGGCATTATCACTTTTGGCCACCAAACCAAGACAATGACTTTTAAGTAGAAAAAAGGAAAAATTTTAGAAGAAAAATAAGTTATTTAAAAAGAAAGAGAAGATAATAAGTATACGAGTCTAGATTTATCTCTAAAAATTGCACTCTTATCTAGACGGGATATTGAATCACTGATGGTTAAAAGGTAACCCTGTCAAGGCTATGGACGCCTGCTGGCAGCAAAGGCTCTACCTGTGACAAATGAGTACATCTAAAAGCGAATATGCAAGATCCCCCTACTTTGTTTTAAACCAATTAAATACTGATATAGACAAAGAAATTTTCATTATGAAGAGGATATAAAATGAATGATAATTAGGTGAGTTTTGTTTTCTTATTCAGAGAAATGTTACTTATCTTAAATTTCATGTAATTCCTATTTTCTAAACTATCTTTATTTTGGAAGTTTTATAAGTTTCAAGAAACTATTAGAGATAACTGGTTCTTCCAGTGAATCGCCAATTGTTGTACTGTTCAACAACCCCACATTTATTGATTTAATAGTTAATATTCTATTGATAAATGGGGACTCTTTATAAGAATTCTCCAAAAAACTTAGCACTTAAGCGCTTCTTTTTTGAATTATTAGAAATAAATTTCTAAATAAACATAAGATATCAAGCCAAAATACCTTTATAATTAGCTATTCTCACTTTATCGCATATCACTGGACCATGTGTATCAAAGCTTAATTAAAAATCGGGATTTGCAAATTGCGATAAGAGGGACCACCGTAATAGACTTATGGTATCATTAAAATTTTCATTAAAACTAAGGCTTAAAATATTTCTTACAAAATGAAGTACCTATCACAATCACATAGCGGCATTCACAAAAGCAAAAACAAGCAAAACCTTTAGAATACGCGACTTGCAATATTGCGACATAACAAGCCGAACAATCATCGCATCACGGCGCTTAAACAAAGGCCAATCTTGTGAACCATGAAAGATTGAGAAACACATTATGACCCGGACCCGATGGAAATATGCGAAAATTGTTATAACTTTGGTTAGGTCTGGCGCATAGTAAAAGGTCTCTTTATGCAATAAGTATTCATTCAAGAAAAATGTGCTCAAAATGATAAAAGATACGACGCTTGCATCGCATGTCGCAAAATTCTAAATAACTTTGAAATAACGCATAACCGAAAGTGCAATGTTGCGATATTGTGATAATCTTTATTGCAATCACATAATCGACGTTAAACTCATCAACTTGAAGTTTTTCTTACACATTTGCGATGTGATGGCTTAAATGAATAATAAAGGAAATAATAAAATATCTTAGTGCATATTTAATGATTTTTAATGGCATTTATGTTTAAAGCTGCTCGACGTGATTTGATATATTTCATCTGCATTTCGAATAAAAGCTTCTTCCTTGTCACCTTTCGGAATTAACTGTATCATTGCATTTTCACTATCATTTTCGCTCTGTGTTTATCCGATAATCTCCATTGCTCAATTTCAGGGAACCTCCGAAGGAAACAACGTTTGAAAAGATGGCGAAGAAGGGAAAAGCTATTGCATCTGAGAAATCAGACATGATACCACTCTTCTCTGATACCACCTGCAACAAAGATGGAGGAACCACATCATGGGAAGCTATGTATAACATACTGGAAGAAGAGAAACCCAGGCCACTGGAAACGAAGGCAACAACTGATGTCAAAGAATCATCTAACACTTCCTACTTTGAGGCAGCATGTTCGTTTTTACACAGAATAGCTGCAAGACCTAAGATATTACCATACACAGATATGGTAAAATGGGTGGTTGATAATGTGAATATCTCAGACAAAACTTTCAGGAGTACAAGATGTGAGGTCATGGGGTCTTTCACACCAGACAATTTGGGCCATATGTACCATCTACCAGAGCCTCAAAAGCTCTATGAGAAATATTTCCTTGAGCATTTTTCCAAAGAGAACGAGGACCCATTGGATGTTACATAGACCTAGAGGACAAGCTCAAGCAAATCAAACAAGATAAATCCGGTATGTATCCAATTGCATCCCTCTTAGCCCCACATAGTTTCGCAGCTACGATGATGTGTAGATTATTTCGTAAATCTAATAGTACCAAATTTTCTATAGAGTGGCTTCCATTAATTGATGCAGCAGTTAACACAATGATTATGAATTGGATTCAGATTTTATCAGACAATTTAGTTGTGGCTATTAGGGAATATAGGCAAAATAGAAGTGTTTCCTTAAGAATTATTTCCCATTTTTATCTGAGTGCTTATGTAATGGACGCCATTTGTTTTTGCTCTCAATTTCCAAACATGGGTTGGAAGTGGACTGTATAGAACCCTCTCCCTATCCATGTGTACCATAAAATATTGTGGGAATCCCAATTCAATTCCCATTTTTACATTATCTGCCATGGTATTATGCTGCCTATTTATAAAACCATTTTTTATAAAACGACCCCCAGGCTTTTCGAAGAAGCCAAGATAGACATATTTCCAGTCGCAAGATGGTTTGTTGATGAAACATTCACTTATATCAGAGTTTTTGGGAGCATTGCAGCTCCACATGTCCTCCCATATTATGATCCAGACAAGCTATTGGCAAGAGAGATAGCTTACAAGACAGCAGGGGAGGGTTTAACAAAAGCCCCGAGGGAGAAGAAGAAAGCCATTTGGACAACCTTCCCATTACAATGTGGCACTTTTGCACTACATGACTATAGGCATGCAGTAAAAGAAGTAGAGAATATTATATCTCTAAAATTGGCCATAGTTCTAGGGTGATAGTATGACCCAAATCAAGTTGCTAAAGACTCAACCACCATGGTTAAAGTCAAACAATTTACTCATGAAGATGATCCATTTGATGACATCTTTCAAGGAGTCGAATCATTTGCACAGGTCCTAGATTTAGCATCATTACAGTTAAGCCCAAATGATATTAATTTTTTTCATGTATATAGGAATACAAGATTGTTAAAGGTCCCATTGGACCTATTACAAATTGAACCAATAAGAAAACCTACTCCTAGCGTGAGCTTGGAAGGAAGTTCAAAGGAAAATTCTGATGAGGAAACGCGAGAGAAATCAACTCAAGAGTTGGAACACTCAGAGAAAAAAATCTTAGAATGGAGAAGGAAGTCCTAATAAAAATTATGAGAAATATACAAAAGGAAACAATGAGGAAACAATGGAACATACCTTAGCCAAGAAACGGACAGAGGTCGGCTCCACTTCAGCTCAAACAGGGAAGATTCTAGTCATTGACCTAGATAAGGAATGGGAGAAATTCAATCAAAAGCTCCAAATAGGCACAAGTCTTGAGGAAACATCTGGATTTCCGACCCCCAAATAGACTCAACAAAAAGAAAATCTAGAGACAACAGAGCAAGGGGCTACAAACACTCAAGATATTGAGGTTATTCTGACTTTTCTCACTTCTAAAATTCTCTTAAAAATTGAAGAAATACCGCCCTTAGATATATCTACAATCCTACTCATAAGGATGTGGTTAAAAGACAAAGAAAGAAGAGGAAATTAGTCACCACGGTTGTTGCAACTCTAGAGAACGAAGCAATGGAAGTTGTGTGGAAAGACACTCATGTTGACCCATTAGAAAACCTTATGAAGTTGTCATAGTTTGCAAGAGCCTATGACACAACGACTATTGATAAAGCAACGGAAGTTCGACTGTTGCTAAAAGAAAAAGAACAGAGAATTCTTTTGCTTGAACAACATTTAGAACAAGATAAAACCAATCAGCAAGAAAAACAACAGGTACCTCAGCTTCAGAGGGAATTCGAGCAAATGGGGTTACGACACTAGGCAAGCATATAAAAAAAAGACTCGTAGATTCTACAAATGCAAGCCATGGTAGATAGATTTAAAGATAACCCTCAAACAGACGAGTTCATCAAACAAGAAATTAAGCTAAATTACCTATTGATACAACAAAAAGAAATGTTCTGCCAGAAAATCTCACAAATCAATCCTTACTGTGAGACAAGTGATAAATTGACAAACCAATTGATTGATCTGAGGTTTGAATATGAAGAAATCCATAAAAAGAATCTGAATTTATTACCTGGAAGGAATCTGATGAGGGAAGAAAGATTGATCTACCAAAAATAGAAGAATACCACAAAGACATTATATTTGCAGATTGGGATACATGGTTAAAGTGGGAAGAAAGGGCGACAACGACAACAACAAGTGCAGAAAACAATGTAATTGAAGTCGTTAATGAAAACCTCCACAGTGCCAACCTTGTCAAAGAATGCATACCAGGGGCTCTCCCAGATATCAAACAACTGGAACAACAGTGGAAACAAACAGCTTAGACCAAAGAAGAAGCAATCAAATAGCTAACCAAACTGGATTGGGAGACATACTAGTAGTATTTGGTAAAACCACATAGCTAGTGGATGAATCTGCGATGCTTAACTACCTCTTCACAAAAAATGGTGCTAGCTCTGTCAGATGCCATATTTGCAAGACAGTTAAAATCCACAATCGGCCAGCCACCCCAGGTCAAACCAATGATCGACATTTGCAATCTCAAAGATCAAGTTAGCCGACTAAGATAATTCAAGTTGAAAGAAGTTTGTCATTAGTTTAATTCTATTTTTAGTTTTATTTTTTCTTACTCTGAGGAAGGTTGTTTGAAACATCCTCAGATTTTTTTGTAATAATCTATTTTTGAGGCATGTATTATAGTATTTAAACCCCTCATGCATTTAGAGAGGGGTCCAAAATTTTATCAAAAACACTTTTAAAGACATTACACTTCTATATTTTTGGGAAGGTTTTGATGAAATTATTGGAACATGATGTATTTTTCTTTGAATACTAAAGCATGCTCTACTGAAATTGCACTTCTTTACTCTTATAGTGTATTTGATTGGATGAAAGTGGATCAATATTGCTAAACCCATGAGCAGGACCTTTCATATATGGTACTTTTATCGTATGATCGTGTTTTATTTATGCATTAGCAATACTCTTTCTTTGATTGTCTTATGTATGAAAATCCGAGTTATAGTTCTACATTAATGCACTTTTGTATGGTGTTGCAACTTTGATTCTGTATTAAATACATGAAAAATTACTATATGCAATAAACTTTTCTTAATCGTTTTGTCTAACTATTTATCCAAAAAAATTATCATTAACGATTTCATTTCTTTTGGCAATTGAATGATCTTTATTACCAATTGCTTTGAGACATCTCTATAGATCACAAATCTTAGTTTATTCCCGGGGGATATTTATAGTTCGATAATGTTAGAATAAGATATAAGCATTTGTTTATTATTTATATTAGATTATACTTAGTTGAATCATTCTCCGTTATATCTTATATCACCCCAACAACATTATCAAATCAATCCTCTCTGGGAAACTACTCCCATTATCCCCAGTCGGAGCCACTATACCAAATGGAAAATGAGCCGCTTTTAAGGTCTAGACCGGGTGGTTATCCCCCATGTTGTCACAACGAATTTTGAGGCTTCAACAAGTTCATACAAAATTAAGAGTTGTGGCACTGTATGTGCAACATGCAATGTTTCCTTATTTCGTTGATCTGATACAATAAAGTGAATGTCGTGGAATCAAAGCCTAAACTAATTGCAGAAATGGAAATGTTACTCTATTTACAAAAAGGAAACCTAATTACTTTTGCATAGAGGAAATACCAATTACTTTTGTAAAAAGTAAAGGCTATTCTACTTTGCCTGAATGTAAATGTTGATCCTATATGCATAAATGTAAACATTAACCTCTTTGCAGAGTGTAATGGTACATCAAAAGGAATCCTAGTCTATGCAATAGAAATAACAATGTTGGAAATGGAAACCATAGCTTAAGATGTATGAAGAAAAATGAAATCATTCTTCAATCACTGCATTCAAGATAGATGTTTTCAACAAATTTTATAAGGTTCTTCATGAAAATCATCGTTATTCTCTTCAAGTCATGAATCAGCCCACTAACCATAACTGCAGAGGTGAATGGAAATGGAGAAGAGACAAGGCTTGAGAGGTTTTTGGTCTTACTCAATCATGGTTTTGGAGTCTAGGGGTCATTATTCAAGCTTAAGGGACAAAAAATAATCTTTTGGAGTAGGTCTGGTTAAGTTTACACGTGCTACAAGAGTGCTACACGAGGTACTACAGGAGGCCCTATTTTTCTACAGGAGCGAGATAAATCGTTGAATGCCCAAGTAAATCAAATGAAAATGATATGGGATTTTTTTTTTTACTAAGTATGATTTATTAGGACTCCACTCCAAGTGGAATCACTTCAAAATAACCCTGTTAACACGTGCTAAAAAATAGCAGAAAATCACTTACTCTAAAAACCAGAAATTCAAGAACTAGTGAGCTAGTTAACCTACCAAATGCCTAACCTAATAAAGTGAAAAGTATATGGGGTAAATTTTATTATTAACTTGAATATTTTTATGACCCAATACAAGTGGAATCAACTCAAATGAACTAGTAAACCAATCCAATTAGCTCAATGCTGAATATGATTTTTAAAAGTTGTCCTAAGGATTCATCATTCTTGTGACTCTGTAAATAACCTGCAAAACAACTCACTTAAATCATTTAACCAATATGACCTACAATAAAAGAAGCATGAATAGTAAATGTAGAAATACGAGATGCAAGTGAAAAAGACATTAAAAGGAAATAAACAAATTTTACAAGAGGGATATAAGGTCCCTGGGATGGCCAAGCCCAAGTAAAATCAGATTCCTATGAAGGAAACCAATATTTAGAAGCTAAAAATGGCACCAAACTTCATTATTTGAATCAATCCAAGTACATCCCTGCTAGAAATGAAAGTGGAGTTGCTAAATAACAAGTTTTCTCCACAAGAAGACTAAGAAATACATGTCTCTAGAGACCAATTCGAATTGGTACTTATACAAAGTGACGAGGAAGCATTATCCTTGAAAGGAGGCATATTTCCCCTCCAAAATCCCTCAAAAAGTGGATATGGTTCCCAACACTAGGAATCTTCATTAAATGACAGGGAACACATTCCTAGATTTTCTCAATCAGTGGAGCTCCAAAATTTGTCAATAATTTCATGATATTTAGTTCATTTATTATCCAATCTTGGTCCATCCTATAGTAGGGAGCAAGTCCCTATATTATCTTATTCAGAATTTACTCCATATTCTCTCAATTTTTTGCAAAAATAAATAATATTAGGCACATAATATTCAATTATATCTAAACCTTCCTAAGAACATATTAAAGCTAAAAGAACATTATTAAGTGTAGAAAGAGAGATTTAATAGAGTCTTCATGTGCCTAAGAAAGGTTAGATGGGCCTTAAATTGTGTCTAATTTGGAGGCCCATCATACCCCCCTACTAAAATTATTGCTCATACTCTTAGCAACCTACTCATGCCTCAGGTGACTTTTCTGATTTCCCACACTGACGTGCGTGTAGTTTCCTCTGCTGAATGGAACCTTGCATTCTCTTTAGTTTCTTCCTTTGGTTTGGCTCAAGCTTTATTTCTTCTCTTTTTATGTCCTTTCTCCTTATCTTTTCTTTGACTTCTCCCCTCTCAATATCAACTTCTTTTTTTAAGACCTCCTCCATTTTTATCACTATGAAACAATGAATTTTCCCTTTGCTGCCATAATTTTGGAGTTTTTTATGTACTCAGGCCCTTTTTTTAAGATAGGGGTAGAATGAACAATTTGTTTATATTGTTTGTAAGAGAGCACATTTCAAGCTTAATTAAAAAACAATTTAATTCCCCTTCTCATCATGCTTAAAGAAACACACATCATTTCTTTTTGTATTCCCAACTTTTATCAAAAAATTGCTACAATATTTTTTGTTGAAGAATTAAAGAGTTTTGCAGTCTTCTTGTCCACGGGTAGCAAAGGAAAATATGTACTTACCCTTTCTCTCATGATTCTTTCCTCCTTCTTAAGGTTTGAGGGAAATTTTTTCCACTATCAAGCTTCATGTAGAAACTACGTTATTTCCTGTAGAAGCTATGTTTTCTCTGGTAGCATCTCTATTTGCACCCTTGCCATTTCCTTTGAATATTTCCTTACTTCCCAAGGCTCTAGTGGTTGTTCTAGGCAAAATTTGCCTTCCTGTAGCACTCTGTTAGCTTCATGTAGCAAATTGTTCCTTCCTGTAGCAACTTTGTTCTTCTTGTAGTAGTTTTGTTCCTCCTGTAGCCATTTTTTTCTTCTTGTAGCAAATTTGTCCCTTCGTGTAGAAACTAATATTTTCATGCCAATAGGTGGTGGCTCCACCTTTCATTTTTATTTTTTTATTATTTCTTTTATTTTTTTCAATTTTTTTCTCTTTTTTCTTTGTCCACAGAGTTGGCCCTCACTTACCCCTTCACAATCCTTATCCTCCATCATGATTAAATGATTACAACCCACATTCTAAATTCCTCTTCACTTTTGTCTTGTTCCTCTCCCACACGTGCAGGTATCTTGGTAGAAAAGTGAAGTTAACTGCTAGATAAGGCTAAGGCTTTTTTACTACTGAGTTTGGCTATAAAAAACCTTTTACTTCATACACTTATAACATTTTTTCGAGATAAAATAAGTCTGTACGAGAATTTTTGAGGATTGCATACCCAGGCCTCTAAACCGTTGATGTACTTTTGCAAGTGATATTGAGGTTTTGATATGACTGTTGAAGTTGCCTTTGGTGGTTCTAAAGTTGTTATTGATGATCCTTTAAGGGTTTCATGTTGCTTCTGAACAAAGTTATGGCTGATTTGTTGGATCCTTGAGGTGTCATCTTCGTATGCTCGTTTCTCCATGCATTGGGTTTGCTCTGAAAAATTAAAAAAAAAAAAAAAAAAAAAAAAAAAAAAAAAAAAAAAAAAAAACTCTTGAAATGTGCTTGACTGATCGAAGTTGTCATTATAGGTCTTGTTGATGGTGGATCAAGCTGCTATTGTTGGAGATGATTAGTGACCCTATAGTAGCCCTAAAAAAATTTTGTGGTTGCCCAAGGTTAAGGAGATGATACCTTAATGCTTCATGTTGGTCAATTCTTCATTCTGTTGCTTCCAAGTGCTTTTGATTGTGGTTTTGGAGGGCTTGTGCGTATTGTTATAGGAGTGGATTATTTCTTGTAGCAGTCACATAAAAGTCCCTATGACCACATTAACCTTCAAAAAATGCGTCCAAAAACTCTGATAATTCATGTTAAACTCATGGACAAGGATTAGAAGCTTTGGTTGTGGTGAAAATTGTGGGAGAAGGGGAGAACAATGGGTATTTTTTATGGACATAGATGATTAATTAAGTGGAATAATGGCTAAATGGTGTGTAAAATAGGTGATGGTGGTGTGGTAGAATTATTTCATCATTCCGCTAAGGAAAACATAGGATCTGATCCCTTTTTATATGTCGATCACACTCTTGTAGCAATTCTGGTCACTCTTGTAGCAATTCTAGAATACTCTTGTAGCATAATTGTTTTATCCATATCTCTCAAACGGTAGATTAGATTGACCTAAAATTTTGTGATAAGCTTTCCATCATCCTTTTGCATCTCCCCATAAAAAAATATTGGTCAAGGGATGCACAAGTCTCAAGAAAAATAAAAATGGTTGTAGGTGATGGAGGCCAATTTCTCGAAAAGTGTGCACTAGAATTTTCTGAAATTCCTTGAGCATGTTACCATCATCCGCATGCATCTTCACATGAAACAAATTGGCCAATGGATGCACAATTTTTTATATATGGTAAAAAAAAATTATGTTGATGTATTTTGGCCTCCTGTAGCGTTTTATGACATCGAGGAAAATTAATGGGAAAGGCTTAGGAATGATGGGTGGATCTTGGAAATGGATGAAGGTGATGGATTGACATGTCCTTGGTCCTTCTTGAGTAGTTTTCATAGAGGATAAGAAGCCCAAGGTTGATTGTTTTTTACTTTTTTCTTGCCTCATTTCTCATTCCTTTCTTTTTCTCCTTTTGTGGTGCTGGCCTACTAGCAACTAGAAAAACAAATCTTTTTTCTTTCATATTTTTTCCATTTTTTCTCCTTTTTTTTTCATTTTTTCCTTTAGGCCTACTAGCTGCCTCAATGAGGTTTTCAACTAGTAGGTCTGCCTAGGCGCCTCGAAGAACGTTTTCACCTAGGATATTTTCCTTTTTTTTTCTCTTTCTTTCCAACCCACTGACTGCCTCAAGGAGGTTTTCAATCAATGAGCCAATCTCAAGCGCCTCAAAAGGGGTTTTCACTTGGGATTTTTTTTCTTTTTCTTTCTTTCTCCATTTTTTTTTATTTCTTTTTTCCTATCCTACTCTACTTGAAAAAAAAAATCTCTTTCAAATGTAGGAATACTTCCAATGGAGCCATGTGCACATCAATATGACAGATAAACTCATGTGCAGGCTTGAAATATATGATTTGACATGTACCTGAATGTAAGAGACCAAATGCTTTAACTGAGATGAGATCAAAAATTGTTGAAGAAGAGTGTGTTGTTGCAACTTAATGATTGTCTCGAACCATATTTCAATATAGTTGTGATTCCCTTGGTCCACTTGCACATTTGGATCTCTTTATGTGTCCTCTTCTACCATGACATTAAAATCTTCTTATTTTTGTTGATCAATCTTTTGAACACATAAATAATCTAATGATAAGCATAACATAAATTCTTCATTCTTAGGCTCTAATGGATGCTCTTCATTAAATGTGGTCCATGATTCCTTGGTCTTCTCTAGATATTCTTCTTTTGGACGTTGTTCTTCAATGGCATCAAGAAAATATATTTGTTGCAATATACTTCCTGACCTAAGGTGAATACCATCCACATCAAGAGGTGTTGTTTGGAAGTGTTGTACCTCAGCATTATAAGTGGGTTGAGTTACTTGCATGTTTGGGTTTGGAAATGGTGGTACATGTAGTTGAGTAGGAGTTGATAATTGAGATGGATTTGGATGGGGTTGTGGTTGTGGTGTAGGTGGATGGTATGGATAGCATGGAGTTGGGTATGGAGGATATTGAAATATTGAGGATATTGTGGATTTATCCAATAAGGTCCATGTCAACCTTGTTGCCAAGATTGGTTCTGGGGTTGATATGGCCAAGCTTGCCAAGCAAAGAGTGTGTTCCAATTACTCTGAGATGGATTTGCATAACCTTGAAATTGTGAATTAGGTTCTTGCATCATACGAGTTTGACTAGGCTACCATGGTCTTCTTGGAGCTACATAGCATAGTTGCTTTGGTGATTGACTTGCTCCATTCACCTCTTGGTAAACTTCCTTCAACCTTGATAATGATGGGAAACATTTAATAGCATGTGATTCTGAATGGACAACACAAATATCAGCATCTTCTTTTTTTTCATCTTGCCTTCTTAACATGTCTACTTGTTCGCTTAAATTGCTAAGAATTTTTGTTTTAAAGTTATCAAGAAAATTTCCAAGTTCATCCTGACTTACCAATCTTGATGTTGATTTACTTACTCTTGCCCTTCCTCTTGATATGTGCTTCCTTGTTTCACAAATTTCTTCAAATGATAATTGATATACATCACCTATACTCTTGAGATCAAGGAGATCAACCCACTCATCCCTAATTGTTCTAAGTAAGAGGCTTTTTAGTGTGACAAATCCTAAATGATGAAATTTAGCCCTCAACATTATACATAAATTTCTCTATTAGATCCTCAAGGCTCTCATCTTCTTTGTTATTCATTCTAAATATTTATTCTTTAAGATCACGATCTTTATATTTTTCTAAAAATATATTTTTCATATCATCCCATGATATTATTGAATTAGTCCTAAACTCATGAACCATTTAATAGCTATATCCTTCAATGTTGCTGGAAATAGTCTCAACTTTTGAGTGTTTAGTAAATAGCCATAAGATCTACAAAGGATTTCAAATTCAAAGAGAAAGGTTTCCAGATCCTCTGACCTCATACCATGGAAGTCTTGGCTCGAAAGAGTCATCAGGGAAAAGACCCTGGGTTTAGGCACGAAGGGCCAACAGTGGTCTGTTGTAGTCTAGGATAGCACTAGCATTTTCACCTCACCTCGAAGGGCAAGGAGTCTCACTCGAAGCGCACCGCGACCAAAGGGGAGGAGGGTTCAACATGGAGTCGAGAGGATATCAGTTGAACACAGGCGATCATACACATATGCATCCATAATACATGCAACAGAGATAATGGTACCTTAATATCATACACAAGGATCCATCATAAATACCACAAGACTAACAACATTCTAGTATCAATCTAGCAATCACCATCTTCATGCAACAAGTAGACTATTTAAAATTTTAATAAGCCCATAGAACATGATGTGCAATGTGTTATGAGTCTTGACAACCATCAACTCTGATTACATTAAATCAATAGGACAAAGTACATTATAACTCGACATCTCACTGTAAACAATACATAAAATACCCGGCTCAGTAGCTCGGGTCAGATCTGCTCCGCAACCCAGTTCCTCGGCTCCAGCTCTTCTTGCTTCTACTTCTACATCTGCGTACCTCCTCAGCAGCCAAATCCTTCAGTGTCTAACAGGTTCAACCACAACAACAACACCAACAATCAACAACCAAAAACAACAATGACAACAACCTCTTCCTTTTTGTTCTTCCTCTTTTTATATCCTTCCCGGCTGCCTAGACTGCCAGTTCTCGCTCGACTGCTTGCTCCCTTGGCTGCTTCTGCGCCTTCCTATCTCCTTGGATGCCTTTGCCTTTTGTTGCCACCTCGCCATCATTCCTCCGCAACTTCTCATTCCACCGCCCAACCATTGCTGCCATTTGTCCTTTCCCGCCCTACGGTTGGTCAAAACTGGTCAAAATTCTTCAAAATTAATGAAGGCTCCAATAGGCCCCGACCAAAATTTCTTGACTCATCCCCGAGTCAAGTCATTTCAACCTCTGGCGGCTCTGTTGCTGCTTCCATGTGTTCTACGGGTGGTGGCTATGTTGCTACCGGCGCTGTCTCCACTGTCTGTTGTGCCGACACCTTTGTTGTTGCAATACTTTCTTGCGGAGTAGGCATCTCTTCCATCTCAATCCTAGCTTGTGGCATGGCATTTGTTTCTGTGGCCCTTTCTTGACCTTGTGGCTCCTCTGTTCCAAACAAAGGCTCCAACTCTGGGATTGCTATTGTTGTTTGCTACCTGAACCCATTGTATCGCTGAATTGCCAGGTCCTAGTTTGCGAGGATTGTGTCTACACTTTGTGTGAATGCTTCGGCTGATTGTGAGGTTAAGGTTATCGGTCGTTGGATCTACAAGTCATCCCATTACTGGCTGCTTGAGTCGCATGCCTCCTTTAACAGTAGGACCTGCATCTGAACCGGCAGCCACAGGTCTCGGATTATTATTTTCGTCCTCGCCAATTCTTCCTCAATTGCGTCAACCTGGGCTTGGAGGACGTCATGTTGTTCACTTATTTGGTGGAGTTGAGTAGGGTCTGTGCACACCCTTGTGCTGGCAAATAGGGATTGAATTTGCTCTCTCAATGGGTAGACCTGGTGATTTTTCAGAGCTAGACTGCCTGACTAGTTGTGGACCTTGCCCATTAAAGCGTATCTGTTGGTGAGGACTTCGGCTAGGGATTGTTTCTTCATCTCTAGCTCTCTGACCTTGCTTTCAACTGACTGTGCATAGATTTCTACAGGATTTGGCAGGGCGAACTAGATAGTTTCTAGCTTCCTCTTCATTTCTGCATTGGTGGCTACTAGGCGCATGCACACCGTCTGTATATGATCGCAACAATCGATCAAGGTGCAGGCAGACATGTCCGTCGGTGCTTCTGTGTTGGCTTCAGTGACGGTTGGCCATATGGAGTGGAACTGCTGGGTAAGCTGATCCACTTGGGCTTGCAACCCCGTATTTGCCTCTTGCAGGCGATCTCGTTCTTCCGTCATTGCGAGCAGTTGCATCTTCTGCTGCTCATGTTCCTTAACCAAGTGCTCATGCAGGCTCTCAGTCCTATGGGCTGCTTGCTGGATAAAATAAAATAACTAAGCTGATGACCAGTGATGGAGCGTATCAACCCGCATTATGTCTGGTTCTAGGAATTGTTGTTGTAAGGGTAGGTCGCTTGAATTGGACTTATTGGAGTGGGAGGCGGGTGAATGTTCTTGCTGAGATGGCTGAGTGGAATGTGGTGTGGTTGGAGTGATGCTAGGGTTTGGGGGGACTATGATCTTTATAAGGAGAGTGGGTAAGTACAGACCAGTCCTTTCCCCTTGCTAACTAGTATCTAGGTGTCTCCTAGCTGATGGGTCCAACTCAAGCATCTGTGTTGTACTCTCGATGGGTGGCATCCCTATGTTCGAGGTGGTGCCTTCTTTCCGACCATCTGATTGAACCTCTGCTTTCGCAGAAGTCCGCCAGTGGCCGAACAGGAGGATCTCAGACATAGTTGCGGAGGTGGAAGTGGTTTGCGGGGATGACTCCCATGATGAGCGTATTGCAGTGGATGTGGTGGCAAGGATCTCCTCAACTATGGCTGTTGCGGGAATGGGGTTTTTGACCTCAACAGTAAGGTCGACGACTGGAGCTAGGGTGTTAACTTTCGGCCTTTTGGCAGCCGACTTTTTGACTTGGGGGGTGCAGATAACTTGCTTCTTTTGGGGCTTGGGTACCGGCATCAGGGAGGGAGCCTAGGCTATGCCCATGGGAGGTGCGACTGAAAGAGGGGGCATTACAATTGGGAACAACATGGTTGAACCTTGAAAATGCTCAGGATAGTCACCCTCACCTGGCTCGAAGCTTGTGATTGTCCTTCTTACCTCGAACATTTTCTCTTCCATTTGGAGTAGCATCGGTTGGAGTACTTCATTTGTTGCCCTCTTGCTGCTACTTTCTGCCCCATCTCCCTCTCGGTTCGGTGGCATCAGAGCTCCGAACAGATACTTGGTCTTCCCTTTTGTTATTTCACAGGCCACTCCCGGCCAGGACTCCACTTCTCTGTGTAGGGCCTCCTCTGTCAGGCTAAACCTTTGTGGCCTTAATTTGAATGTGGTGGGGTTGACACATCATGGTCTAAGATAAGTATGTGCGTGTGAGGCACCGAACCAGAGCTCGCCTAAGAACTCATCCAGGAGAGCCCTAGGTATTCTCTCTGTGGACTAAATGGTGTCCACCATCTATGCGTACCAGATCTTGAAGGTTGTTTCATTGATCTCTTTTGTGTTGGGATCCCCCAATGCCCTCCATGGTTCATACCTAAGCACAATTGGTTGGTCTTTAGAAATAGTTTCCATCTACCTCTCTAGTGGTGGCCTCCACTTCCACATTGCCAGCGCCATTACCAAATACTCGAACACAAATCCAGTGCTCTGCCAATAGACATCCTCACATGCCTCAAAAATTTTGTTGAGCATGAAGGCCGAACAATTGAGTATCTCTCCCTGGCAGCAGTGTTCTGCTATTGAAATGGTGTCCAGGGTGCACTCATTCCTCATCAAGTGCCTCATTTTCTTGCCTACAATAAGGTAGCAAATGAACCAGATGTTATCTTTGTTGATTCTGTCCAGATTCACACCTTTTCCCCCTCTCTGTCCCATAGCAGGTGTAGATGTTGTCTTCTATTTGCTTCTTCCCCCGCTGGGCCCTAGCCTGGAATGCTATGATGATTACATTCTCCATGTCTTCCAACCCAGTCAATCGATAAATATCTTTAGCATATATAGGGTATTCTTTGTCCAGCCATAGCAAACCAACATGCATCCTGCTTGCCAATAGCTTGGTGCACTGCATGGCGGCCAATTGGGTGCCGAATACATGCAGATTTCTTAGGCTGAACAACGTGGAATTCTGTAGCCCTTTGAAGTCTTCTATGATTCTAGAGGCCCTGGTGCCATCCTCCCTTTGAAATTCTTCCGCGTATACTTCCCTTTTCATCGCTGGAAATTGGAACCCGCTTGTGAAGTCATTGTCAATGAGATTCGACCAGTCATACTTCCCATATAGGTCGTCCATGACTTCAATTCTTGCATCCAGAGCAGTTTGTGGGACTGATAGGATCCTTTTTGCCATTGTTCCCCTTCTGCTGTAAACAATTTGCACTGGTGGTCTTCTGTTTCTCCTATCTTGCTCCTGTTCTTTCGAGTGCTCCTAGAATCCTTCTGGTGTTTGAAATTCTATCATCCCTTTAATTCTCCTAAAATTTATGTAGCTGATTCTGAGACGACGTCCCCTGACTGACGAGGCTTTAATCAACTAATTACTTTGGCTACCTTTCCACGTATTCTAGCTATATTTTTGCAGCCATCGACCGATTGTTACATGCCAACTATTACGTGGGTTTGGAAAGTATAGAGTGGGCTGCATGGAGTCTTTATTCTGTCATGATGGGCTTATTTATTAACTAATTCTATGCTTAATGGGAAAGATTTTGCGACCCTACCTTGACAGTTGCCTTATTGATTACTTATTCAGGAAATAACTACTGGTACGGTGGATGGGACGGGTACGTGTGTGGCCATCAGTTCTGGAAAAGGTTCGGACCTACGTGTCTTCTACTGACAGGGGTTGACATGCATGGCTATTGTCCCTACTGGCTAGGCCTACTGACACTACCCCCTGACCACAAATGGGTTGCGGTATTCCGCTGCTGGCCGTAACCTTATTATTCGGAAGAATATATATATATATATATATATATATATATATATATATATATATATATATATATATATATATATATATATATATATATATATATATATATATATATATATATTACTTGTGGAAGGGTTTCAGGCATGCGCCATTGACCCATCCCTGTAGTAGGACTCCATCGAGTTGTGCGAGTCTTACCGCACCTGATTCTTTTATTTGTGTAATGATGAATGGGCCTAACCAGTGCATTTGTAGTTTCCCTAGGAACTTGAGGAACTTGCTGTCATAGAGGAGCACTTGGTCGCTGACTTCAAATGATTTGTTCTTGATGTGTCTATCATGCCAAGCCTTCTATCTTCGTTGCTCGATAGATTGATGGAACTCCGCCAGGAACCACGTTTCATCGAGCTCCAACAACTGGCTCAGTCTGTCCCGCAAGGCACTGTTATCGGTCATTCCTGTAGCCTCTAAAATCAACATGCTGGGAAGTATGAACTCCGCTAGCACCACCGCCTCTCTGCCGTAGACGAGCTAGAATGGAGTTTGTTTGTGGAGTCTTTTAACTGTTGTTCTATATGCCTAGAGTGTCACTGGAATTATTTCATCCCGGTTTGCCGATATGATTTTTGTGCCCTTTTTCCAGTATCTTGTTAAATGCCTCTACTGCACAGTTTGCCTATAGATGATAAGGACTACACTTTTTATGTTGTACCATAAAAGTTATTCATAGAACCTCAATTGTATCATTCAGAAAATGTGTGCCCTAGTCACTTGTGAGGTTTGTCGGGCATCCGAATCTTGAAATGATATTTTCAAAAATGAATCTCGTCGTTGTTTCTGCTATGCAGTCTTTCACTAGTGCGGCCTATGCCCATCTTGTTAGGTATTTTGTAGTCGTGATTATGTATCGAGCTTTGGAGTGCCTTGCTGATGGGGATATTGGACCAATGAAATATATTGCCCACTTATCGAATATCTGCACCGTATGGACCAGGTGTAGTGGTAGCTCATCTCGTCAGGAAGGCTTACCAACCCTTTGACAGACATCACATTCATTGGCAAATGCCTTTGAATCCTTATGTATAGTGGGCCACCACAATCTTGCATGTAGTATCTTTCTTGCAGTAGCTTTGCCCCCTACATGTCCTCCTGCGACCCCTGCATGGCACTCCCATAGGACGGCTTCTCTTTCGTGTTGTAGGACACAACGTCTGAGTATTTGGTCCAAGCCCATTTTGTAAAGGTGTCCTGCTATGAGCTGGTAATCTACAGCTCTGACCACTAAGTGCCTCTTCTGCATTGCTGTGTATCCCTGTGGGAAACTGCCTGTTGTTAGTAAAGTAGCAATTTCCTCTAGGTGATCGGGTATGGCTTCTATCCTGAACAGATCGGCATCAGGTAACCGATCGTCTATTGCTCTGTCATTCTCCCCTGTTTCCAAGCGAGACAGATCATCTAGGCCTAAATTCATTCTGCCTGGATTAACAACCACTTCAAATGTGAACTCTTGAAATTGTAACAAGCATCTACATATTCTTCCTTCCAGTACTGGCTTGTTTACTAGGTACTTCAGTGCCGAATGGTCTGTGAAAAATTTGAATGGCGTACCTAGAAGGTAGTGCCTAAAATTTTGGAGAGAGTAGACCATTGCTATAGCTTCCCGTTCTGTTGTTGTGTATTTTCTTTCTACTATGGAGAGATTTATGCTTGCATAGTATATTGGATGATCCATCTTCTCTCCTGGTTGCACTAGGATTGCTCCTAGTGCTATTCCAGACGCATCAATATGTACATGGAACATTTTGTTCCAGTCAAGGTACACCAATATGGGGGCACTTACTAACTTCTCTTTCAGTTTGTCCAGTGTTGCTTGATAATCCATTGTCCAAATGAATTCTTTTGTCTTCCTTAGCAGTCTCTCCATTGGGGCTGTTATGGTTGCATAGTTCATGATGAACCTTATGTAGTACCCTATATGGCCTAGAGTTACTCTTAGTTGCTTCACGTTACGGGGTGGTTCCATGTGGACAATTGCTACATTTTTGGCAGGGTCCATGCAGACTCCATCTTTGAAAACAATATGGCCCAGCATAGTTCCAAAGGGAACCACGAAAATGAACTTTTTCAAATTCAAAGAGATCTGCAACTGTCTGTATCTTTCAAACATTACTCTCAATAGAATGGTATGGTTCTTCAGCAGGCTGTATAATGTCCAGTAGTCCATGTAGACTTCTAGGAACTTATGAACGTAGTCTCGGAATGCTGCTATTACAATCCTTGAAAAGATTGTTGGCGCATTCTTTAATCTGAATGGCATTACATTGTATGCGTACGACCCCCACTCCGTCGTGAAAGTTGTTTTCCTTTTATCTTCTTTGGCTATTCAGACTTGATGGTAGCCCAAGAAGCCATGTGTGAACGAGTATGCCTCATTCCTCGCAACATTGTCTAGGACTTCATTCCTGAAAGGTGTGGGGAATGGGTCGTACACGCACGCATTTTTCAGGCTTCTGTAGTCGATGCATACTCTAATCTTGGTCGCATCCTTCTTGTTCTAAATAACTATAGGGCTTATCCAGTCAGCTTCATCGACCGAAAAAATGATTCCTATATCTAACGTTTTGTCAATATCCCTTTTAACTTTCTCTTTGACCCTTGGGATCAGCCGGTATGGTCTGTGCTTCACTGGTCGGACACCTATTTTCAGAACAATTTTCATCTCTCCCAAGTTACCTTTTATCTCCTTGAGTTCTGCTATCGAAGTTGGGAACAGATCCTGGTATTCTTGTAATAAATCAAAATTTTCTTTGGCCGTTTGTTCGTCCCAGTAGTCTCCCACTAATGATATCTTGGGTTTATCTTCCGTCCCTACATTCTATTTTCTTAGCTTCACTAGTAGGAGATGGGCGCCTTCCATCAAGGGACTCTTCCGAATCCCTCTTTCTCCCTCTGTTTCTTCAAAGGATAGGTGTCTAAGCCCTTCCAACCCGTCTTCTTTTGGTTCTGCATCAATTCTATCATAGGTCACAAATCCTGGCGATTCCATATCATACAAGCACTACAGGAAGTTTTCTTTGTGCTCCCCTTCAACTAGTGTCTCTGGGGTGAACAAAACCGCTTTCACTACTTGAAGTACTTCTGTCATTTGTGCTTCACTACTTTTGAATGAGAAATCGTTAATGAACTGTGCTTTCAAAGCATCCCAGGCAGCTATTTGTCATCGTAGTTCCTCTTGGATGTACCAAGCTTGGGGGATGGCGCTGAGGGTGTGTATAAAGGCATGCACCCACAGGTCCTTTGGCAGCCCCTGACTTTCCCAATTGGTCATGCACCATTTTACATGCTCCTTGGGACTTGAATTCCTTGTGTATTCTTTTTCATCTAGTGGCCTATCTTCTTTCTTGTTGAACCTTTCCTTCATTGCTCGCTTGGCATCCTTCCAGTCTTTCAGTACATGGCAGTGTGCTTTCCACCACCTTGCTGGTGTTGCCATGAGCGCAACATCTAGTAAGGGAATTCTCTGGTCCTCCAGTACATCCTAGTCCATCTTGTCCAGGAACCGATCTATCGGTTCAAGGCCAAAGCACTTCGGGATGTTGTCCTTCCCTATATCTCCCCAATTGACTCGACTTATCATTTTACATTGCCACGTTGTCATTTCGTACCCACCCTGCTACCATGCATTGCATGCATCTTCTGAACCAGCATCTAAACTTTGAATGCTCCTCCAGCTGTAGGATTTATGTAGTCCTCCCTCTTTCCTTCAGTGAGTGTATACAATTGATCTAACATCCTTGTTTCTTCCCTGTCGTCCGTTGGCTCTGTAAACCTGGGTCCTTGATAAGGGTCCAACAGCTGAATCACTCTCAGTCCTTCTGCTTCGAAGATCATCGGTTCTTTCTTCAAATCTATGACGGCATAGTTTTCGTATGCCTCATCAATCCCTAGGAGTGCTGGATACGGGTCTTTATCCCCCATAATGTCTATTACTTCAAAATCAGTGTGCGTTTTTACTCCCGCCACATAAACCTCTACATTCTCCAACCTCCCAATAGGCAATATGCAATATTGATTTGCCATTCTCAATTGAATTGGTGAATACTTCAGCTGCGGTTTCCCCATTGCTTCCCAGGTCTTCCGGGTAGGACATTTACATCCAACCTTAGAGGCTTCACTCTCCTGGAGGCTTTCTCTGACCAAGCTTCACCTGGTTGTCCCGCATCCTCTCATTCTAGGGATACTTTGGCCTTTAAGCTTTTTCGCAGTTCCTGTAGCAGGGCCTCATCTTCAACAATTCTTAAGAATAGTTTAAACCATTCCCCAATGGGATGGGCAGGAGTGGGCTCGTAGACTTGAGGTCTTCAAGTGTCCCTCTCTTCCATCATTCCCTCGAACAATTTGGTTGCTTCTTGATAATACTGCTTCTGGCGCTTGGGTTGATATGCCTTTAGTGGTGATGCCGCTTTGACAATCACTGGGGTTTCCTCGGCGTAGCGATATTCCCTTGTCTTCTTCCCTCCTCGAGTGATTATATTAATATTTGTCGCGGGGAAATCCTCGTTAGTCTAGGGCTCAACATTCACCAGGTTGGCCCCTCTCTATCTGGTTCTCTCCTCCCATTTCGCAATGAGCTCTAGGTAGTCTTTTTTCGCATGGGTGTTAACTCTACATTTTGAACACCATGGTCTCCTTGGGAGCAGGAATTCCCTTGAGACATGTCCTTCCTGATCACAATTGTAGCATCTTAAGGGTCCTCTTCCCCCTGATCTTCCTCTACGTCCATTTCCTCCTCGCTCACCTCAGCTCGCTTCGCTGACCGTAAACATGGATCTATCCAGCCTTTTTGCCAAAGCATCCACACTGATTGGTGTGATGAGTGGTCAAATCATACAACTCACAATAATTGTTATTGGGGACATTAGAGTACTTTTTCAGAACTGGACACATCTGTGGCAGGTGTCCATACGTTCTACAAATCTCGCAGAAGTCTACGTTATTCCTTCCTGGGAAGGGTCCTTGCACTCTGATTGCCGCAACTCCTGTGGTGGGAGTGGTTCCAGATGACCCCACTACCCCTCCTATTTGGTTAAGGCCTCGCAATTGCAGGCATTCTGTCACAACATGCCCCTCCACCAGGCAGTGGGTGCACCAAATGTTGGGCCTGGCTGGTCGTATGGGCTGGAGATCTCTCAGCTTCTCGATCAGGTTTGCGATCTGGCTTTGCAAGCCTGAGATTGCCAAATCTTGCAGACCCATGCCTCCCCAGTATTTGTGGGGATATCCTGCCATTGCTTCTATTCGAGATGATTTCTCTAAGGCATCTTGCAAGGTTCCTATCTTCTATTGTGTTAGTTGTGTCCTAGTCAGGGGCAAAAGTGCCTTGATGAACCAGTCCCGCTGGTGGTTCAGGTCTAGGGTGTAGCTTAGCTTGGGAATGGCATCCTTAAACCTTTGCATGAGCTCCCAAGCAGTCTCGCCCTCCCCCTTCTTAATTTCCCACAGCTCTGATAACCCTTGTTGATTAGTCTTCGGTACCTTGAATTCTCACACGAATCCCCTCTTAATATCGTCTATGGTTGGGTTCTGGTTTTGCTCTGCCCACTTTATGAACTAGCGTAGGGCCCGTTCTCTTAGCGTGGTCTGGAATTCCAGCCCGCACATTATATGGAGTCTGACAAGCCCTCTAGATGGCTTCGCAGAGGTACCAGTGTTTCTCCACATCTTCGTTCCCCTTTCCTGCAAACTCCGGGTATCTAGTAAATGATCTCGCCATACTGCTCTGAGTATTAACTAATAGCACAAAGCCTTTGGTTCTCAGCTGTAGTGACCCCTGTAGTCCCAAGTTATTGCTATAGTTGGTTCTTGTATTACTTCCAATATTAAGACCAGTTTTTTATTTTTCTTGTGTTTTGTATACTCGCGTCGCTTTATCTAAGTTAAGGATGAATTCTTCTGGTTTGTGATAAAGTACTAGGGGAAGGTTGGGGAAAACACCACTTGTGTTTCGGGGTTGGGGCTACTGAACCTTGGTGGATGCCTATTCCTCATCGAATAACCTCCTCATTCCATCACCCATATTGTCATCATCTTCATGCCAACATGGGTGTTGATCTTGCGATCCTTCTTCCGCAACCTTCAGGGAGGATCCCCCATCCGCTCCATGTTGCGATCCCAAACCCGCAACATTCCGAGATGGTCCTCCAGTTTCCTGTTGCGATCCTATTTCCACAACCTACAGGGAATTTCCTCCCTCCTCTTCCCGATTCCAACATCCCTTCTTCCCGTCTTCGGGTTGCCTAGCATCATCTTCTCCCTTCATCCCAACTCGGGTTTTTCCCTTCACCACTCCTATTTGGCGAGACCCTCTCCTCCTTTCACCTAGGGCCCAAGCTTCTCTTTCCTGCCACTTCTCCACTAGTAGCGCCCTCCTCTGTGCTCTAACATCCCTAGCTCTCTTCAACCCTTCTGCATCCATCCCCTCGCAACATCCCTATCCCCTTGTGGGCAACATTTTCCCCTTTAGTTCCTTCCCCCGATACTGGG
The DNA here is from genome assembly GCA_031772625.1 of Pinus tabuliformis. Lineage (NCBI taxonomy): Eukaryota > Viridiplantae > Streptophyta > Pinopsida > Pinales > Pinaceae > Pinus > Pinus tabuliformis. The sequence continues at coordinate 886,517,527 of CM062817.1, forward strand.
GGTTTACGCTTCCATCCCGACAGTGGGTAGAGATAGAAGTCCCTCTTCTACCAAAAACATCTTAATCCACATCGGGACTTCCCCTATCAATTCCCCCCTTAGCTTGGAGTTGAACACCACTTCCGCCTTTGAGTAGGACTGATAGCTTTCCGCAGAAAACTCGACCACGTATCCCTCCACCGTAGTCTTCACCCAAAAATCCACTGCTCTCGTCCGCTCGAAGTCCAACTATGGTGGGCTCTCACCAATCCGCTCAAAGGACTTTTTCGCTTCAATTCACTCAACCAATTGTACAGGTACTTAGGGAATTTTTACTAGAAAATTTCATATTGGTTGTCTGAGCTATCAGCGTATAAAATCTCCTTACGCACCTTTCCAATTGGTTGATTCCTGCGGGTAGCATGTTCTGCCACGAATTGGTCTACTTTATGGTTCCACCAGTTTCCGATATCTTTTAAACACCCTCGACACCATATTTTGAACCGATTCTCCTAACTTCAGGTCCCGACAATGGAACCATTTGTTGGCTCCCTTGGCTACTTCTGCACCTTCCCATATCCTCGATTGCCTTTGCCTTCCGCTGCCACCTCACCATCATTCCTCTGCAACTGCTCGTTCCACCGCCCAACCATTGCTGCCATTTGTCCTTTTCTACCCTACAGTGGGTCAAAACTGGTCAAAACTCTTCAAAATTAACGAAGGCTCCAACAGGAAGTTGGGAAGGAAATATGGAGGGATGTTCTTCATATGAACACTGATATCAATATCTTGAATGGGAAATCCAAGAGGATCTTCTTCATTGTCATCATCTCCATCCATTTCTTCTACCTTCTCTACCACCTCTTCTTCTTATACCTACAAAATTGGATGGTGATGTGGTTCTTACTGCACCACGTGATCAAATGGGGGGGTTTGGTGTTGGAGAAGCATTTTTTTTTTTAATTAAGTAAGAATGCTAATGAAATGCAATTTTCTGAATTGAAATATGCCTAATGTATTTTTTATTTCTATTTTTCAAAAATGGATCAACTAGGGAAGAAAACAATGCATACTTTGACACCTCCTGACAACAATGCCAAAAAGTGATGAGCCCCAATATTTCAACAACAATGTTGCAAATCCTGAGGATACCAACTTAAATTATCAACCTAGGGTTCTTACAAACTTAAGAGGTGGCTGCATTGTATGTGCAACATGAAATGTGTCCTTCTTTCGTTGATCTAATGTAATGAAGTGAATGTTGTGGAATCAAAGCCTAAACTAATTGCAGAAATGGAAATGTTACTCTATTTGCAAAAAGGAAACCTAATTACTTTTTCAGAGAAGAAATACTAGTTACTTTTTAAGAAATTCAAGACTATTGTACTTTGCATGAATGTAAATGCTAATCCTATATGCAGAAATGTAAACATTAACCTATTTGCAGAGTGTAAATGGTACATCAAAAGGAAGCCTAGTCTATGCAATAGAAACAAAAATGTTGGAAATGGAAACCATAGTTTAATATGCATGAAAAAAAATGAAATAATTCTTCAATCACTTCATTCAAGGTGGATTTTGTCAACAAATTTCATAAGGTGCTTATGAAAATCATCGTTATGCTCTTCAAGTCATGAATCGGTCCACTAACCATAACTGCAAAGGTTAATTGAAATGGAGAAGAGGCAAGGATTAAGATATTTTTTGTCTTACTCAATCATGGTTTTGGAGCCTAGGGGTCATTAGTCAAGCCTAAGGGAAAAAACCAAGCTTTTGGAGCAGATATGGTTAAGTTTACACATGCTACATGAGGCCCTATTTTGCTACAGGAGCAAGATAACTTCACAAATTCGCAAGTGAATCAAATGAAAATGAGATGGAATTTTTTTTTACTAATTAGGATGTCTTAGGACTCCATTATAAGTGGAATCGCTCCCAAATGACCCTATTAACACGTGCTAAAAAATAGCAGAAAATTACTTACTCTAAAAACCAGAAATTCAAGAACTAGTGAGTTAGTTAACCTACCAAATGCCTAACCTAATAAAGTGAAAATGCTATTGGGTGAATTTTTTTATTAACTTGAATATTTTTATGACCCAATACAAGTGGAATAAACTCAAATGAAGCTCCTTAACACGTTCTAAAAAATAGAAAAAAATACTACTATTTTGCTACAAGGTGCTTCCAGAAATTCTAAATGTTTTCTATATTCAGGTTTCTATGATCCATAATGAATTAAGAAAATTCTTTCAGTAGAAATCACATCTGATAAATTTTTGGCCGATGTGATTTGAACCAATAAGTGTGGTTCATCATCAGGACCAGATGATGATGAACCACACTTGTTGGTTCGAAACGCGTCGACCAAAAATTTATCTTATGTGATTTCTACCTAAAGGCTCTGCTTAATTCTAGATGTGTGAACTAGTAAACCAATCCAAGTAGCTCAATGATGAATATGAAATTTAAAATTTTTCCTAAGGATACATCATGCTTGTGATTCTTTAAATAACTTGTAAAACAACTCACTTCAATCATTTAACCAATATGACCTACAACAAAAGAAGCATGAATAGTAAATGTATAAATAAGAAATGCAAGTGAAAAAGACATTAAAAGGAAGTAAAGAAATTGTACAAGAGGGCTTTGAGGCTCCTGGGATGGCCAAACCCAAGGAAACTTAGATTCCTATGAAGGAAACCAAGATTTAGAAGCTAAAAATGGTACCAAACTTCGTTATTTGAATCAATCCAAGTACATCCATGCTAGAAATGGAAGTGGAGTTGCTAAATAACAAGTTTTCTCCACAAGAAGACAAATAAATACATGTGTCTAGAGTCCAATTCGAATTGGTACTTATACAAAGTGATGAAGAATAATTCTCCTCGAAAGGAGGCAATTTTCCCCTCCAAAATCCCTCAAAAACTAAATATGGTTCCCAACACTAGGAATCTTCATTAAATGACAGGGAACACATTCCTAAATTTTCTCAATCAGTGGAGCTCCAATTTTTTTCAATAATTTCATGACATTTAGTTCATTTATCATCTAACCTTGGTCCATCCTATAGTAGGGATAAAGTCCCTATATTCTCTTATTCACAATTTACTCCATATTCTCTCAATATTTTGCAAAAATAAAGAATATTAGGCACATAATATGAAATTATCTCTAAACCTTCCTAAGAACATATTAAATTTTAAAAAAAAAATTATTAAGTGTAGAAAGAGAGATTTAATATAGCCTTCATGTGCCTAAGAAAGGTTAGATGGGACTTAATTCGTGTCTAATTTGGAGGCCCATCAAGGAGCATGAGATATCATCATCAATCTTAAAGGAAAAGAGAAAAACTCTTACGTATAGGGTCTAGGAAAGGATACAAACAATAAATCTAAAGGTCTCACCTTATACTAGGGTTTGGGGATTGTTAACAGAAGGAAACATAGGAGATTAATTTTCATGGGAGACTCAAAACTAATAATCAATAATTTTCACCAAGATACTTATCAAACCAAAGTGCACTACTAAGAATACTTCATAGGATCATAAAAAAGTGGTGATTCTTAAGGATGTCAAGTTTTTCCATGTGTTGGGACCTCTCAACAAGAAGGTTGACAAACTAGCCAATGTTGCAAGAAAGTTTGAACAAGTTTCCTTTGGAACTAATAAGGTTCAATCATGGTTCTATATCCTATAATTCCATGACTAAGTGTGGGTTTAAAACTAAAAATTGGAGCATTAAGCCACCCACCCCACTTATGTTGGGTATATGTTATATTATTTGCATGACTAGAACCATGCACTATTACATTGCGTTGGGCGTAGCAGTGGGTTCGCAGGGGTGATGGAAATCCCCCTTGTTGAGGGGTTTGCATGGGGGGTTTTGGGGCAACACCTGAAATTGTCTTTTACGCAGACCCATCCATGGTTTTGGGCGTGGTGGTTTTTCCCATCATAATTTGTAGATCCAATCAAGAGAATGAAAATTTTGTTCTACTCTAGGGTTTATGCATGCTTCGGCATGTATATAATTTATTGTAACATTGAAAGGAATATAATGAAAAATCAGTCTGGTTTCCCTATTTTGGGTTCCAGTAAAAGGAAATATTTGTGTATATTTTTTGTTCTCGTCATTATACATGTCCTGTTTTTTTAAGAATTTGTTTGCCAGCAATTTCTATATAGGTTTAAAACCTTCAACTTATTTATGAAGGAATTTATTATATTGGAGCGTTATAAAAGTTAACCAATTGGCATGTAAAATCACATGCAATAAACCAACAAACTCAACTTATATAGGAGGGTGTTGATTCCATTTTGGACACTATGCATTCAATGGGAAGGGTTAATCAACCACTCTCCATCATAATTTCTAATACGTGGAATTATGGATAGAATTCATGGTGAATTGAAGTTTGTTATGCTCCAAGGGATAGTTTTATAGTAGTTATTTCAAGGTTCATAAAGCCTAAAACTTCTTCTTGGGCCCGTGAAAAAAGTGTGGACCTAGGTAATTATCTCAATGAGATTGGAAGCTAATGTATATGATGCTTGACAGGTTGATTTCAACATAGTGTAATTTGTTTTCTATGGAGCATCTTCCATTAGTTCGATACAACCACTCTCAAGTGTTTAGGCAACAAATACATTGGCCTTAGGTAAGGACAACTATCTCTATTTCAAATTTCAATATGATTGGTATATGTCTATTGAGTCAAGGAGCAATAAATGGTCCATTGAATTGGATTCAAGGCTTAAAATTGCAGGTGTCAATGGCCCATATGCATGTAAGGTATTTCCCTATAATGTGAGATGATTAATAAAAAAAAAATCTCAGAAGTTAGGATTCCATTTTCTCTAGAAATAAAATAGTCATATCTAAGATAGCAAATCGAGTTCAAGCTCATGAGTCTAGTAGGGATAGTGAAATAACATTTTTAAAGGAAATAGTGCAACAATAAAAACAACCAATCATTGATTTGAAAGTGTAATATATAGCACCTAGGTATACAATAAATGATTTTATAAGGCATATTATATTCTCACCTTTCTATATGTTCCTTTAATAACAAGAACCGAGAAATAGTGTAGTAATAGCTAGTAGACATGGAACTAGAACCTTAGGAACAAAACCTAGTTAGCACAAAGTTGAAGCTATAATGATCTAGGCCTTTCTTCAGCTTTAAGGTTATGTACTTCAAAGTTTGTCCTTTACAAGGTGATTATGTTCAAATATACCCTTATAGAAGAAGTCAAGAACCATATTTTGGAACTGGATATAGTGTCATAGGCTGCAAGGTACAAATTTTGAACTCACCTAAGCTTGTATAGAATAAATGTATAAGATATGTACTAGCATGAAGAAAAGTATGACTATAAAAAAAATTATAATATAAAAACATCAAATTCCTTTTTTTTTTAAGGTAAAACCAAAAAAGGAAAAATAAAGGATTATTTTTACAGGTAATTTTGTCACATCCACTCAAAGAGCCTGAAGACTAGATTAACTAGCATCCTTGAACACTTTGTCATTACCCCTTTGCAAATCCCTAAGCATTACCTCTCCAAAAAGTCTGAGTTTTTGGGCCAAAAACCATGTTTTTATCCCCAATGCAACCTGCATACATGTTCACCTGCAATGGGTGCAAGTTGCATAACTAAGCATTTGTGTTGATCAGCATATGTTTCTCTACTCTGTAGGTGCATTAATTCTAGAATTTCGGGAAAATTAAAAAATATTTTTGAATCTTCTTCTTCCATAAGCTTCTAAGGTGGTTTTAACCATTTACCATTTATAGAGATCTTGAATTCCTATCTGATCCTACTCTAGTGGTATTATCTCTTATCCATAGAGATTATCCTCCCTCATATGTGGATATCAATCCTAGATTGGTAAATCCTAAACTACTACTTTCACCCTATAAATTTACTACCTCCCATAGAGTCTGGGTTGGCTTTTGGAGATTACTAATTACCTCATGTTGCTACTTTGACCTTAAGGAGTCATCATCCATTTATGCATTAGGATTGAGTGTGAAGGTTTTCTTTGTGGTGTTGGCTTAGGGGGTCCTGACCCAAGTTCAGAGTTAGTTGCGCCAACCAACAAATCCCCACACTATTGGCCCTTTCAGCAACAACCTGCATAGTACAGGCTGTAGTCTCACACGAAGCAGTATGGGGGGATGCAAGAACCAAGTTTCTACATCCAGAGACTAGTGTGATGCCTTTCAGTGCCTCGAATCTGTCTTTGTGCAGATCAATACACCCTTAGGGCTTACTGTTGCAACTTTGTCAAAATGGCCTTTAGACCTTCACGAAGGTATACGATTAGTCTTTGCGGACGTTTAACAGTCAATCTATCTTCTTACGTGCATCAGAAAGCAGTCCTAAATTAGGTTTCACGCAGATTTACTTAAGTTATTTGTAAGCATCAAAGAATTCATCAAAGTCTTCACGAAAATACATAAAAATGCTTTGCGTACATCATTAACAGTTATTCAACAGGATCGCACAACATTCAATCAATTTTCCATAAAACGCATTATTCATAGACAACATATATCATTTAACGGAAATAGAGATAAAACATATATACACAAGAATTCTTCAGTAATTGTCTTTATTGATCTTCAAATCAGGATTACAGGCTCAAAACTACCCTGCGCACTCAGCTGTGGACTTTACCAAGGTCTCTGCACACTCAGCTACAAAGCCTTTATTCTCCTATCTGACCCACTTCTCTTTGCTAGCACTTCTTTTCTATTGACCCATTGCTTATCAATTATTCAAAAACTGCTATAGACTCTCTAAGACACATATATTTATAGCCTTTAACATACAATTCCATGGTCCGCAGACTATGGGTGGATCTCAAAACCGAATCATACTTTACATAAAACAAGGGGCTAAACCCCTTTGACTCCTAGTCCTCTACGCACTTCGCATCCAAAAATCGCAGAGACTTTACATTAATTACAAAATTGTATCAAAACTTGGGTTATCTTAACCCTAAAACTGACCCAAGGGACCCCATCCCAACAAGCCCCCACCACAAAGATCATGACTCGCCCTCGAGTCACTCGGCTGACGTTGTGATCTTACTGCGAAGATCCCCTAGCTCCACCTGGATCACTATGACTTTGGCAGCAATCTGAGTTGTTTCCTGCTTGACTTCCTCAACTAATTTTTCTGTAGTTGGTCCTTCAACTGCCAGCCTCATCGTCTGTTGTGTATGTTGCAACCCTTTGAGCTTATCCTGGATGGTTTTCGTGACTTGATAAGCCTCTTCCAACCATGGCTACAACCTGGCCTTCTGCAAAGCCTCCTTTTTCTGCGCTTCCTCCACCTGTACTAGGAGTTGCTTTCCTTCCTGTAGTTTAGAAAGGAACTACGTTGGTGTAATGGAGCATGTAGTCGTCCTAACTTCATCATATTTTCATTACAGCTCCCTTACTTCTGTATTTAGTGTCTGTAGGTTCGGATCCTCCCACATATTGGTCACCAACTCCATTGCTTGCTTGAACAATATCATACAATCAGCGACTGTGGCATCCAGGGTGGCCATTCCTTCCTTTATCGCAGCTTCACGTTGCTCCCACACCTCAGGCAGAGTTGTGGGCTGCAACTTTAATTGCAGATTTGTGATCTTCATGTTGAGCTAAAACAGAACTCGGCCAACCTCTGCTTTAGCTTCATGCACACCAGCGGCCATTTTTCTGATATTTGCTTCTGGATGTGCATCCTCTGGGATGTGAAGTTTAGGCACTGACTTGCATGCCTCTTTTACTACTGACTACAATTGTGAACTGTGCGCTTGTAGCATCTCCTTCTCCTTCATAACCTGCATATTTTCAACGAACAACTGCTGATTATTGACTTTGATTTCACTGACAACATTGAGTGCTCATTGTTCCCTGATTCAAAACTATTCCACGACTTCCTTTAGTATTTCATGCAGTGACTCAAGTGATATCGCAGTAAGGTTCAGGCCCATTTTTGTGACCTTGTGTTGTGGTCACCAACAACCCCCCTCTTTGTTTGATATTAGTAATAACATCAAGCAAAGGGGGACCCTTAACCAAAAGATCCAAAAAATATTTTTGTTTGAAAAATCTTTTGTATTAACTCCCTAAGAGCTATATCGCATCGCAAAGGAAAAAGGAGCGCTTTCCCAAAGCGCATAAACACACCAAGGAAGAGCGACGCGAGAACTCATCGCATCGCGTGCATTAAAGGCGCTCAAAAGGGGAAAACCTAAAGAGAAGCCGACGGCCGATATGTGACGTCGCACATCGCAATGTCGCATAAGCAGCACAAAGTGACAAAGCGAAAAACCTTGCGACCTTGCGATATTGCAATATGCGATCTGCGACCATGCAAAGCTGCGACCTACGATCTATGGTGTGCGACAAATGAGACTATCAATAGTTGTGATGCCACCTATTTACTTCGCAATCTTCGATGCTGCGATGCAAATCGCAGAAGCCAATCGTCGCAAGCATTCCTCGGCATGATCTGTGAGCCTAAAGTTAGGCGCGCACCTTACGGGAAATTAATGATTGTACACCTGTGTATCCAAAGATGATTATGTTGCGTTTTTCGAAGAGTCAAGTCATAATGGGTGACATGATTATGCATTCATTAGAACTTAATTGCTTTCATGTCAATCTTTTCTTATGTCTCTTTTCATTTACGTGAACTATAAGTCAGCAACTGATATAAATCTATATGCAGGAAACATCTAAGGAAAAGCGCCAGAACTAGAAGAACAGAGAGGAGATGACTTCGCAGATGGATACCGCATACAGCAGGACCGCGGATCCCAGAGTATCACTCAACAAATGCTGATGGAAATATGCTATCTAGGACTCAGAGTCAAAGGCACACAAAAGCAAAGCGTTTATGAAAGATCCTGAGTCCCAAATTGGGTAAAGCAAAAAGAAAAACGCTTAAGGGGAAAGACGTCTCAGAAAAGCCTGAAACAAAGAATGGAACAAGTTTCAATTGAGAAAATCGTTCAGGCAACAAAATCCCCAGTTCATTGAGTCATTCGCACGGCCGGAAACCGAAATAGCAACAGCACAATCAGTTTGAAAGAAATCTGAGTTGTACTAAGTATACACTCCGTGAAGACACTCCTCCAGAAGAACACTTTCAAAAATATCTTCTAGTTTGTCAGAAAGAGGTGCCAGCTCTTGTTATTTCTAATTTTCAAGCTTGAACAAAAGGAAAGGACAAGCAGCCGACTCTTTCACGGCGAACAGCGCATCGCTTACAGCACTAAGGAGCAGATACAGAAATGGTTAGAAATTAGATTCAGTTTTTAGAAATAAATTTGTTTTAGTAAAAGGGCGGTCATTTGAAGCCGTTCCCTAAAAATTTTTGTAATTAAAATTAGCCGGTTAGTAGTATTTAACACTTCTCGTTGCATTGGAGAAGGGTCCGGAAATTTGTCAAAAAACTTGTCCTCAGAACATGCACTTTTGCACCCTCGGAGGGGGTTTTTGATGAATGGACGGATCAAGATTTATTTATGTTTGCATTTTAATACCTGCTACTGATGTTGCACTTCTGTACTCTTAGTAGGCATTAGAAGTAAGTAGAAATAGATCATTATTGCTTCAGGTCTGTGGGTATAAAGTCAGTCATAAATGGTACTTTTATCTCTTGACGAGTTTCTGCTTGCATTCTTAGAGTAATATACAGCTGATGTTGTTTATATGTTAACGTATGAATGAGTGGACTACCATTTGGCACTTTTGTATGGTGGAGTCATTGATTTATGCTTAATACATGGATAACTGATTATGCGATATGCTGTTCACAACCGTTTTGTTTAACTTCTTATGCAGGATGGTTCATCTTAATTGATTTATATTCTCATAATAGCTGAATAATCTTCATTACCAGTTATTGTGTGAAATCTTTCTAGATCGCATAATGGAAAAAGTTCTATCCCGGGTTAGCGTAGATTAGATGTGTTGTTCTTGATAGATTAAAGTAGTATAAAATTCAGTCTCAGAGTTTAGAACTAGATTAGCTTAGAAATAATTCCATATATTCAATATCAAATTCTACACACATACACATCACCAAACTCTACATACACACACCCCCTTAGAACGGGAAGCTGGTCCCGTTATCCCCAGTCAGACCCGCTACACCAAACGGGCACGGAGCCGCCAACCAGGTTCCCGACCGGGTGGGTATCCCCCTTGTTGTTGACCCGATTTCAGGGCCCTCAACATATTTGGCGCTAGAAGGAGGGCACGAACTATGAATGGCACCTAAAGAAATATCAAAATACCATTCTGAGAGTAATACACCCTCATCAACTCCCTCGACTTCTCCAACACGGTTAAACCCGGAATTTGAAGTCACTCGAGTACCTACCACTGCTACATATTCGAATATATCAGACCAATCTATCATTGATCCCCCTGAAATTCGAACTTTGATTCGTAAACTCCAAGGATTCTCTATTTTTAACCAGAAGTATGATAAATCTAAAAGCAGCGTGACTTCGCAGTACAACCCTGCTCATCCCCTTACCAGATCAAAGAGTGAAAAATTTGGCATACAACCAAGTGAACTCCCTCTCCCTACCAGGAAAAGAGCAAGGGAAACACCACCAGAGTCCGACAATCAGACTCCTTCATCCACTTCGTCCATATCAACTCCCTCACCGCGAAGTCAACCACCCACTCTTTCATTCCAACTCACTCACCCATCTTCTACAAACCTTCCTCTTCAAACATCAAAGATCTTAATATCTTCATCTTCTCAGCATCAGAGATCGTCTTCTGCACTTCCATTAACTAGCAGCTCAACGATGGCTCAGTCTCCATGGAACAATCCTGGGGCGGTTTTAATGCCTCCACCCCTGAGCCCTATACCGGCCCATCTTGAGAAATGGTTGCCTAAATTCAATCTGGAAGCAGGAATTCTAGCCGAGGAACATATCAATAATTTCATGCTTTTTGTTAATCTTAACGGAGTCACTAACGAAGACGCTGTTGTCCGGCTTTTCCCTTATACAATGCAAGGAACAGCCGGGTCATGGTACTTTTCGTTACCTTCCGGATCCATCACAAGCTGGGACATTTTTCAAAGTCAGTTCCTCACCAAGTTTTGTGATGACAGATCCACGGTGACATTGATCAATGACCTATCTAATCTTAAGGTTGAGGCTAGAGAACCCATTAAATATTTTAACTTAAGGTTCAATAAGATCCTCAACAAAATCCCCGCTGCGTCACAACCCAGCGAGGAAGTAAGATGTGAATGGTACATCACGGCTTTACCTCCAAACTTGGCTATCTTCGTAGATAGGGCAAACAAGACCACCTTAGTTGACAACTTGACAGAAGCGTTAGCAGTGGAAAAACGCGTGGTAGCCCTAGAAAAGAGATCCGCTATAGAAGAACGCAAATCTAAGAAGATCTCTTTCAAAGAAGACACCAAGAAGAAGCAAACGAAAGATCCTTTCGATTTGGAAGGATTACAAAAAGTGTTGAAAGCCATGTCAAATGAGATGATTGATATTCAGAAACAAGTATCAGAGACTTCTTCGAAAAAACCCTTTAGGACTTTTAAAATAAATCCTCCCATGGAGGTAAGACCACATAGTGTTGTCTCAAACGTTGAATCTGAAGAAGACGAAGAAGAAGAGAATACCACTGAAGGGCAGACCGACGAGGAAGAGGTCGTAGAACTACAAGGAATGTGGGACTTCATCCTCCCACAAGAAGAGGATCAAGAAGCATTGCCTGTTAGCACGAGAAGCAAAAATCAACTTGATCCTCCCCTAACTACCCCAAAACAAAAGGGCGCAAGCCCTGCATTAAAAGAAAAGGTCGCAACAAAAAAGACAACTGCTAAAGTGACCCAGTTTAGCCCAGTCCAATCTGATCAATCGCCTCCATCAAGAACACTAATAGTGTCGGATGAAATGGAGTATAACATCATTGATGACATGAAGAAGACTAGGGCTAATATCACTCTGTATGAATTGAGTAAATTGAAACACCAGCAGAAAATAATGATGAAAGAATTACATGCTGTGCCTACTACATCTTTACCTACAGCTGTAGCTTCCCACAATCTGGGAAGGCCTCCAACCAACACGATCAATAAAATTGATCCAAATGACGTCGCCTTGATTGGAGGAAGATCAAGATCTCATACTCCTCCTTTTCTTCTCACATATGAAATCTTCAACAAAAATGTGCACAATTGCTTGGTCGATTCTGGTGCTTCAACGAATATTTTACCCAGGTCAATATGTGCCAAGTTGAATGTGCAACCTCAAAAATCCGCAGTACGTATAGTTCAACTTGATCGATCCCAAGTCGAAGTGATTGGTGAACTCAATCAGGTGACCATAAGATTGTCGTCTAACCCAAAAGTGTGTCAGGTTATCGACATTCTAGTAGCCGATATCCCTGAATTCTATGGTTTGATTCTGAGCAGGGATTGGTCGGAAAAGCTCCACGGATATTTTTCAACCAATTGGTCGCACATGTGGTTACCATACAATGGTAAACCAAATCAAATAAAGGTTGAACGAGAATTGCACCAAAAATACATAGTGACAGAACTGGAAGGAGAAAATGAGGCCATAACGTACAATAGCAGCATTGTAGGCAATTACGCAATAGATTCTTTCCTAGGTAACTTCAATGCTCATATTTCACCATACTTAGAGAATTCAGTTTTATCCCAAGTTGAAAATTTCTCCCAAACTGATGACTCAAAATGTTTTAGTTTTTTAGATAATTCTGTAAATACATCTTTATTTTGGAAATTATATTTTGACGGATCTAAATCCAATGAGGGGGCAGGAGCAGGATGCGTTCTGATTAACCCAGACGGGAATAAGATTATGCTCACATGCAGACTTGAGTTCGATTGCACGAACAACACAGCAGAGTACGAAGCCTTGGTTCAAGGCCTATACAAAGCAATCGGATTGAACGTTAAGTATCTTCAAGTCTTTGGAGATTCGGAGATCGTCGTAAAACAGGTACGTAACACCATACATTGCCTGTCAAGTCATTTAAAGCATTACCAATCATTAGTTCAAAATCTCACTGCACATTTCGTAGCATTCAACATCACGTCAATTCCAAGAATTCAAAACGCAAGCGCAGACATGTTAGCTAACGTAGCCTCTAGACTTATCCCTTCTGAAGATTTTAGTCCTGATAGGTTTTCAATAGAATTAATCTTTAGACCATCCATCCCTGACAATATCACCAATTGGAGAGTGTTCAATGACGATCCTGACATCATAAATTTCCTTACTTCTGAAGGATCCTACTCAAATCAGATAATCGATGAAGACCATCATGATCATCAAATACAACAAAATGGCTCCGACAATGCTATACCAAAATCGGTGGTCAAGCTAGAAGATTTATATGATTTGAAAAGTCGGTTTAAAAGGTCCGCCAATGCTAAACTTTGCAGTTCTACCCTGAACTATGAATTAGTAAACCTAGGGACCGATCAGAAGCCACAAAACGTTAACCTAGGTCACGGCCTAGCCCCTGAAGAGAAATCAGCATATATCCGTCTTCTGAGACAATACAAAAACGTTTTTGCCTGGAATTACGATGAGATAAAAACATACAACACTTCTATCATTCAACATGTTATCCCTATGATTGACAATGAAAAACCTGTCCAGCAGAAGCTCAGAAAAATACACCCTAACCTAGAAAATCAGATAAAAACTGAGCTTAATAAGTTGTTGAGAGCCACAATAATTTTCCCCGTAAGGCATTCTAAATGGGTATCCAATATGGTGCCCGTTAGGAAGAAAAACGGAGACATTAGAATCTGTATCGATTTCCGAAATCTCAACAAAGCCTGTCAGAAAGATAACTTTCCCCTCCCACCTATGGAGCAAATATTACAGGCGGTAGCAGGCTCAAAATTAATGTCATTCCTGGATGGATTTTCAGGATACAATCAAGTACTGGTGCATCCCGATGATCAGTTAAAGACTACGTTTCGAACCAAATGGGGCACTTATGCATATCGGAAGATGCCATTTGGGCTGATCAATGCCGGAGCTACCTTTCAGAGAGCCATGGACATCGCGTTTAAAGGGTTAGTCAATAAATCAGTAGTGATTTACTTGGATGATATAACAGTGTACTCCAAAAAACGAAACAACCACCTCAAATATTTGAAGCAAATCTTTCAAAGATGCTTGAGGTATGGGATTTTGCTCAACCCAAAGAAATCTTTCTTTGCGTTAAGCGACGGGAAATTGCTCGGATTCATAGTGTCGAAATCTGGTATTCATATAGAACCCGACAGAATCAAGGAAATTTCCGAAATATCCATACCCCATAACAAGAAAGCCATGCAATCCTTCCTTGGACAGATCAATTTTGTCAAAAGATTTGTCTCGGATTTTTTACGTATTATTTCTTCCTTACAAAATATGATAAAAAAAAATTCAAATTTCAAATGGGGTCTAGATGAGCACGAAGCGTTCAACTTAATCAAACAAGCTATCATCAATGCTCCATCTTTGGCCACCCCAAATTTTTCAGAATCTTTTACCTTATACACTTTTGCCTCAGAGAAATCCTATGCCGCGATTTTGACCCAAACAAATCAAGAGAAAGTGGAAGCTCCAATCGCATTCTTCAGCTCAAACTTACAAGGTGCTGAAATTAATTACTCAGACGTAGAGAAACAAGCATATGTTGTTTTCAAAGCGATCAAATATTTCAGACCTTTCTTGCTTAAAGCCCACACTAAAGTCGTAGTACCGTTTCCGACGGTAAGAAACCTTTTGGTGCAGAAAGACGTGGGCGAAAAGAGAGCTAATTGGATTACCGCTTTACAAGAATATGATCTTGAGATCAAACCAGCAAACATTGTAAGAGGTCAAGGCTTCTGCAAGATGTTAGCCGGAGCATCGCAAATCCCGGAGAACTCATCTGAAGAGGTACAAGCGTATGAGGTAAGCCTAAACGATGCAGAATCATCATATGCTGACACCATTTATTTTCTTAAGAATGGGTATGCTCCATCATGTCTGGATCATACCAAGAAAAGAGCTCTGAGATTAAAAGCTAAACAATACTAGCTCATAAATGATGTCTTGTTTAAAAGGAATTACGATTCTGTGCTTCTTAGGTGTCTTGAGAAAACTGAAGCCGAAAAGGTTTTGCAGGAACTCCACGATGGACGAGTGGGCGGACACTATGCCAGAGATGCGACTGCACATAAAATCTTGCGTGCAGGATATTATTGGCCCACGTTGTTCAAAGACTCATACAATCACGTAAGGAAATGCCAAGTCTGCCAGACTGCTACAGGAAAACAAAGGAAACCGTCCATGCCGCTACAACCAGTCATCATCGACCAACCATTCAGTCAATGGGGCTTGGACATAATAGGTGAGATCGTTCCTCACTCTTCTAAGCAGCATAAGTATATCCTTACGGCAACTGATTATTTTACCAAATGGGTAGAAGCAGTTCCTCTCAAGACAGTTCATTCTGAAAATATTATTGAATTCATAGATCAATTTATCATCACTAGGTTTGGATTGCCAACAGCATTAATGTTTGATAACGCTTCATATTTTTCTGGAAATACTATGACTGAGTTTGCGCTTAAAAGAGGGTTCAAACTGAAATATTCTGCCAACTACTATCCGCAAGGTAATGGATTGGCGGAATCAACAAACAAGAACCTAATCAGAATTATCAAAAGAACAGTCGACCAAAACCAAAGGAATTGGCACAAAGCGCTGGTAAATGCTTTATGGGCTGATAGAATCACAAAGAAAGCTTCAATCGGCACTTCTCCCTTTAATTTAGTTTATGGGAGAGAAGTGGTTCTTCCGACTCACCTAGTCATTCCCTCCTTGTCTTTAGTGCAATATATCGATGAAGTATCTACTTCCTCTTTACAATTAAGACAAATGGAAATAATCAAACTAGAAGAACAAAGAGAACAAGCTAGGAAAACCCATGCTCATCACCAAGCGCTAATAAAATCTTCTTTTGACTCAAGCATCATAACCAGAAAAAACTTTCAGATGGGTGATTTAGTTTTGAAATGGGATAAGGCTCATGAAGAAAAGGGAAAACATACGAAATTTCAGAAGCTGTGGCTTGGCCCTTTTCAGATTGTAGAAGTCGTAGGCCCGTCTACATTCGTGTTGCAGGATCTGGCAGGAAGGAGAGATTCTTTACCTGTCAATGGACTGATTCTTAAATTATATTTTCCATAGAAGAGAAATCTTCTAATTTTTGTAGGATAGATTTAGTTTTTAGTTTTTATTTTGTTTTGTTTTTCTCTTTTATGAATAAAACCCGTTGTAAATGATCATTTAAAAAGGATTCATGAAAGAGCATGCCAATTCTCTATCAGATTTTGATTTCGCTTGTACAAATAGCAAAATTTTTTGAAAATCTGAATTTTATTATTGACAAATAGAGTTAACTTCACTTTGATTACGATACTCGTTTCGACCTCTAAAAAATTTTGACAAAAGCAACCTCTGGTAAAAGAATTGTTTTGTATCAGCACCATGAAAGGTATCATCAATAATAAAATAAGCATTCTCTGCAAAGCTGTTGTTTTCAAAAACTCTATTATTGTCGTCCAGAGCTTTCTTAAGGAAAAACAATGAATTCCTCCCTGCTTAAAGGAAACTACAGCGTTCAGGGAAACAATCCAAACAAAACACTATATCTCAAAGAATAAGAGGTCTCATCACGAGCCGGCTTATCATGATCACAGATATTATAACTTGCTGACTTTGCCAATACTGTCTATCAAAACAGGGCAACGACTTAAGATTGTTGCAATCAAAAGACAAGAGGTCTCATCACGAGCCGGCTTGTTCAGCAAAAGTGTAAATCAGGTGAATGACTGTGTCATAATTTGGCCACCAAACCAAGACATTGTTCTTTAGAGAATTAAAAAAGGAAAAGTGTGTTAAAAAGGATTTTTCTCTGGAATGTTGCGAGTAACCTCAAGCAGGAAAAAGGATCATTGCTGGATAACATGGTAACCCTGTCGAGGCTATGGACGCTTGCGGGCAGCAGAGGCTCTACCTACGACAAATAAGCATACTTTTAAGCCAGTACGTAGAGAAGACCTTATTTTATCTTTTATCAAGACCAAGTAATGTCTGATGCGAATGCAAGAAAAAACCTGAGGAAGCAAGAAATTGAGATATAAAAAGGGTTGAGACAAAATATCGTCGACAAGGTGAGGGGCAATCTACTCTATCTGTCCATAACAAAATTTAGGCATATAAAAATTTTTGCTGTTTCGGAAGTAAACGATCAATAGAAATACAGAGATAACTGGTTCTTCACAGTGAATCGCCATTGTTGTGGTCACCAACAACCCCCCTCTTTGTTTGATATTAGTAATAACATCAAGCGAAGAGGGACCCTTAACCAAAAGATCCAAAAAATATTTTTGTTTGAAAAATCTTTTGTATTAACTCCCTAAGAGCTATATCGCATCGCAAAGGAAAAAGGAGCGCTTTCCCAAAGCGCATAAACACACCAAGGAAGAGCAACGCGAGAACTCATCGCATCGCATGCATTAAAGGCGCTCAAAAGGGGAAAACCTAAAGAGCAGCCGACGGCCGATATGTGACGTCGCACATCGCAATGTCGCATAAGCAGCACAAAGTGACAAAGCGAAAAACCTTGCGACCTTGCGATATTGCAATATGCGATCTGCGACCATGCAAAGCTGCGACCTGCGATCTATGGTGTGCGACAAATGAGACTATCAATCACTGCGATGCCACCTATTTACTTCGCAATCTTCGATGCTGCGATGCAAATCGCAGAAGCCAATCGTCGCAGGCATTCCTCGGCATGATCTGTGAGCCTAAAGTTAGGCGCGCACCTTACGGGAAATTAATGATTGTACGCCTGTGTATCCAAAGATGATTATGTTGCATTTTTCGAAGAGTCAAGTCATAATGGGTGACATGATTATGCATTCATTCGAACTTAATTGCTTTCATGTCAATCTTTTCTTGTCTCTTTTCATTTACGTGAATTATAAGTCAGCAACTGATATAAATCTATATGCAGGAAACATCTAAGGAAAAGCGCCAGAACTAGAAGAACAGAGAGGAGATGACTTCGCAGATGGATACCGCATACAGCAGGACCGCGGATCCCAGAGTATCACTCAACAAATGCTGATGGAAATATGCTATCTAGGCCTCAGAGTCAAAGGCGCACAAAAGCAAAGCGTTTATGAAAGATCCTGAGTCCCAAATTGGGTAAAGCAAAAAGAAAAACGCTTAAGGGGAAAGACGTCTCAGAAAAGCCTGAAACAAAGAATGGAAACAAGTTTCAATTGAGAATATCGTTCAGGCAACAAAATCCCCAGCTCATTGAGTCATTCGCACGGCTGGAAACCGAAATAGCAACAGCACAATCAGTTTGAAAGAAATCTGAGTTGTACTAAGTATACACGCCGTGAGGACACTCCTCCAGAAGAACACTTTCAAAAATATCTTCTAGTTTGTCAGAAAGAGGTGCCAGCTCTTGTTATTTCTAATTTTCAAGCTTGAACAAAAGGAAAGGACAAGCAGCCGACTCTTTCACGGCGAATAGCGCATCGCTTACAGCACTAAGGAGCAGATACAGAAATGGTTAGAAATTAGATTCAGTTTTTAGAAATAAATTTGTTTTAGTAAAAGGGCGGTCATTTGAAGCCGTTCCCTAAATTTGTGTAATTAAAATTAGCCGGTTAGTAGTATTTAACCCTTCTCGTTGCATTGGAGAAGGGTCCGGAAATTTGTCAAAAAACTTGTCCTCAGAACATGCACTTTTGCACCCTCGGAGGGGGTTTTTGATGAATGGACGGATCAAGATTTATTTATGTTTGCATTTTAATACCTGCTACTGATGTTGCACTTCTGTACTCTTAGTAGGCATTAGAAGTAAGTAGAAATAGATCATTATTGCTTCAGGTCTATGGGTATAAAGTCAGTCATAAATGGTACTTTTATCTCTTGATGAGTTTCTGCTTGCATTCTTAGAGTAACATACAGCTGATGTTGTTTATATGTTAACGTATGAATGAGTGGACTACCATTTGGCACTTTTGTACGATGGAGTCATTGATTTATGCTTAATACATGGATAATCGATTATGCGATATGCTGTTCACAACCGTTTTGTTTAACTTCTTATGCAGGATGGTTCATCTTAATTGATTTATATTCTCATAATAGCTGAATAATCTTCATTACCAGTTATTGTGTGAAATCTTTCTAGATCGCATAATGGAAAAAGTTCTATCCCGGGTTAGCGTAGATTAGATGTGTTGTTCTTGATAGATTAAAGTAGTATAAAATTCAGTCTCAGAGTTTAGAACTAGATTAGCTTAGAAATAATTCCATATATTCATTATCAAATTCTACACACACACACATCACCAAACTCTACATACACACACCCCCTTAGAACGGGAAGCTGGTCCCGTTATCCCCAGTTGGACCCGCTACACCAAACGGGCACGGAGCCGCCAACCAGGTTCCCGACCGGGTGGGTATCCCCCTTGTTTTTGACCCGATTTCAGGGCCCTCAACACCTTATCAAGGAGGGCATGTTGTTCCTTGGTTTCAGTGTTGACTAAACCCTCAAGCAAGGGGAAGACTCTCACATCCTGCGGCCAGGCCATCTCCATGACTGTACTTCTACCTCGTGCCAAACTGCCTTGTACGTCGCTCGATTTTCCGACATCTTCTTGGATCTTGGTTGCTTGGAGCTGCAACTCTCGGAGATCCTTTTAAACCCCTCCCAATGTCTACATGTACTACTGTTCAAACTGTTGCAACACTTCTGTTGCGGTGTCCCTAACTCTATCACCGATCTCATTAAGATTGCTTTCTGTTAACACCATGGGATCAACCTGTTTTGCTGGGCTTTCTCTTTTTCCGCGATCCACCTTACTACTCCGGGTCACGCCTTTTCAAAATGAAGGGAGTGCACTTCCCTTCCTTGCCTCCACTGCCTTGTCCTGTAAGCTCTCCTGTCTCTGTTTTCGGTGAAGGTGACTTGTCACCTTTCTAGGACTCAGGTTGGTATTTGTCTGCATGCTCCTTATCAGCACGTTCCTTCTCAACACGAGCCTTCTTTGTGGCGTCCTTCTGTTTCTACACGACCAGGTTACATGTAGCCTGCTTAGATGCCTCCTTCATTTTCTTCACAGCAGAACTCTCCGCACCTGTGCTTGGTCCCACAACTAAGTCTGATGGAGCATGCCACTTTCTAGGCCATCTCGCTACCACCTCCTGCACATTTGTTTATGTTACCAAATATGGCAAGTCATGCCACTTCTGCTATGGATATTTCCACACCTGGATATACACCTTGTGGAAGTCGGCCTTGAATGTCGTGTAGGCTAACAGTTTGGGACAACCTCGAACATTGGTTAATGGTCATGTGGAGACTCGATTCCATAAGGACCAAAATATCTTTGTTTTTGTAAATCGCGCAGGATCCTTTGTAGCCCATAAGGAGGCGAATTGGGTTGGCTCTTACAATCCTTCCTTAAGAGGAGGAAAATGGTTGTCCTCTGGCAATTCCCACACAACAAGAACAATCGACAGCAATGGCCAAGCGTAGTGAAATGACTTGTTTTCATCTTGGGCCTCTCGGAAGTTTTCTAGGAACACCTGATAGAGTTATCTAGACCAATTAAGCTGTACACCCTTCGCACACTGTGTAGCCAGGGAAACGAATGGCGCCGAAACTTCATCCGTGCAACATTTCCTCATCACCTTCCCTGCTAAAATTTGGGTGGCTAATTGGACTGTTGGGTCTGTGATAGACAAGATAGAATACCCTCGTGACTTCTTCACAAGGTCGTGATCTCTCTTCATTCTTTCTACGAGGTCCTTTTCCCCCATATTTCTGCCAAACTCCTTAGCTGGGTAATGTGGCACCCATAGCAAATTGAGCAACCCTAACTTCTTGACACCGTAGACCCATTCCTCTATTTCCAGCATTGTAACACCAGTTTCTTCATATTAAAATCTCCTCATAAATTTGTTCGTCGCTAAGTGCGGGAACTTAGCGTGATCTGTGAGGTCCTAATCCTCTATTTTCAATAGTGGGATCCGTGTGAGCCGAGCACCTTCAAACAAAACTTTCTCACGTAGCAGGGGCATGGAAATGTTAAACTTTTCAGAATCCGGGTCCTTCGTGACCTTCGTTTTTCCCTTCCGCGGAGGGATATACTCAAGGAGCCTTGTTATGGGCTCCGCTCATTCAACATCAATGTCTTTTGTTCCCTGGCCTTCTTCCGCCTCCAGGTCCACTACGTTCTGCTTATCTTTCATTGGCTGCTTATCTTTCTTATGTGTTTGTGTCATGGTATGCTTCCTCGGGGAAGCGCGTACCTGCACCGGGATTTTATGCTTTTCCTTGATACAGGTTGCTTATCTTTCATGGTAGGATGTTTATCTTTTTCCATGGTATGTTTCGGCCTGGGTGACCTCGGCACCGTGGGCACCACAGGCGTAGATTCTACACCAGATATTTCTAGTCCTAGAGCATCGGATACAGCTACTTCTGAACTCAGGGCTTCGGCGGGGTTGGTGGTATTCATACTCTCCATAAAAACTGACGGGCTTCAAGAGAAATGTTTGTGTGTGCTAGGATTTCTTCCCAAAAACACTCGGCTCATAGGCAATAGACAATGAAATTCAACAATAACACTAAGAGCACAAAGTGTTCTTTATTGGACCGACACATGTAATTTATAGGGAGTTTTGAATTCAAATCCAACCGTTCCCCCCAAATTTTGATAATAAATGTTGTTTTGGTGGCATATCTTCAAATATTTTTTCCTTAAATGTTGCCACTCTACTCCTCTTAATCATCTTCTGACCGTCAAGTCATGAACAGTGACTCCAATGGTCACTTTTCTGTTGTGCTGCATGATACCTCCCTCCATGGTGTAGCATCCTACACACAGCTTCCTAGGTTGTAACTTCATTATTTTCCGCGCAACCCACCTGCTGTGAATTCCTCCAAACCTGGTAGTGTAGTTTATAGTCTCGCACTCCCTTACAACTATCTGGAGCACTAAGACTGTCATGCCTCCATATAGTCATTGTGCAGGATCCCCTGTATATAGCTTCAATCGACTCCCATTCACTCTTCCCGGAAAAGGTTCTCCATTCAGCTTCACGAGCTAAACTGTGCCTCCATCTGTAATTTCTTTGATAATATATGGCCCTAGCCAATGCATCTGAAATTTCCCTGAAAACTTAGTGAATTTACTATCATATAACAAGACAAGATCATTTATCTTGAACATACGAAGCTTGATGTGGCAATCGTGCCAAGATTTTTCACGTTCCTTCTGTACTTGATGATGAAATCCTGCCAAAATCGATCCTCTTTGAGCTCCATCAGCTGCGCGAGTTGTTCTTCCAAGGCCTCACGATCTTCCATACCCGTGAGAGATTCTACGTGTAGACTAGGCACAATATACTCCATCAGCATTACAGCTTCGACACCATATACCAATCTGAACGATGTTTTCCCTATCATCATCTTGCAAGTAGTCCTATAAGCCCATAGTACTGCGGGTACGCACACATCCTAGTCATTCCGTTGCACGTTGCAGATCTTCGTCGGCACGTTCACCAAAATATTGTTGAAGGTTTCAGTAGTTCCATCAGCCTGTGGGTGATACAGTGTACTCTTTTGATGGTAGACCTGGAATTCTTCAGTTAGGGCGTTGATCCTCTCATTCAGAAATTGCGTACCCCTGTCACTCATCAACACTTTCGGGCAACCAAATCTAGTTAAGACATATTCAAACAAAAAAAAAATTGTGGTAGCCCCTATACAATCCTTAACCGGCTATGCTTTTTCCCACCTGGTTATATATTCCGTCGTGGTGATGATATAGTGCGCACCAGTTTTCTTCCCTGGGGGTTGAATTGCCCCGACAAAATCAATCACCCATTTCTCAAATGGATGCAAAGATACTTGAGGTTGTAATGGAAATTAATCCCTTCACAATGGTCTGCTCATTCTATGACATGCATCGCATGCCTTACAATATGCCTTGGAACCCTTGTGCAGTGTTGGCCACCATAGACCTACGTGCAAAATATTATATGCAGTCGCCTTTCCTACATAATGACCTCCCGCAGCCCCTCCATGAGATTCAACGAGAATGCTATCCCTCTCAAAATTTGCACATATCTTCGCAATATTTCATCAACACCCATTTTATACAAATGTCCCGCAATAATTGGAAAATATGGCTCGCACACTACTAGTTCCTTCTTTCGCTGACTTGTATACCCTTCTGGTGCGATACCCGTAGTCAAGAAGTGAATAATATATGCAAAATGATTATCCACTACACACACCGCAAAGAGCTGCGCATTTGGAAACCCTTCCTCCAAATTATTGGGCTTCTCTCCTGTTTTCATCCGCGACAAATGATTAGGTCCCACACTTAACCTCCTTGGCTTCACAATTACTTCAAACTCACACTATTGGAATAGTAGCAACCATCTGCACATCTTCCCCCACAACACAGGCTTATTGACTAGGTACTTCAAGGAAGAATGATCTATGTACATTTTGAAATGCCCTCCTAATAGATAGTGCCTAAATTTCTACAACGTGTACACCATGGCCAATCCTTCGTGTTCAGTCATTGAATAATTATTCTTAGCCCTTGATAATTTCCTACTCGCGAAGGCTATAGGATGGTCCATATTTCTTTCACTAGCTTGTGTTAACACTACACCCAACGCAATGCAAGAGGCATCCACATGTACGTGAAACTTCTTTTTCCAATCAGGGAATACCAAGATCAGCGTGGTGACCATCTTTTCTTTCAATACATCTAAGTTACGCTGACATTCTTCATCCCAACAGAATGTTGCATCCTTCTTCAGCAGTTTCTCCATGGGCGCGGTAATTTGAGCATATTCTTTGATAAATTTTCTATAATATCCTATATGTCCCAGTGTCATGCACAACTACTTAACGTTCCTTGGGCCCTCCAGGTTCACTATCACCGCAATCTTTGCAAGGTCCACCATCAACCCTTGCTTGCACACCACGTGAACCATCAAGAATGCAAAGGGAACACATAATATACATTTCTTCAAGTTTAGTGTGATATGATATTTGTGACATGTATCCAACATCAAGCATAGGCTTGCTACATGGCGCTTTACTAATCTAAACACCACCCAGTCATTAAAGTACACTTCCAAGAACTTATGAATGAACTCCTTGAATGTTGTGATGATTAAGCGAGAAAATATCACAGGTGCATTCTTGAGACCAAATGGCATCATAGTGTACTGAAAACAAACCCACTCCATCCCGAAGGTCGTTTTGAGCCTATCCTCTGGCATGATCTTAATCTGATGACACCCAAAGAACCTATCAGTAAAGGAGTAGGCCTCCTGCCCTCCAACATTGTCTAATACTTCATCGGTAAATGGCATTGGGAATTGGTCATGGACACATGCATCATTAAGCTTCCATAGATCTACGCAAATCCTTATCTCACCCTTCTGCTTCTTCTCCTGGAACACCATCAGGCTCACCCAATCAGATTCTTTGACCGGTTCTATAATTCTTGCTCCAGCATGTTATCCAACTTTAGGCAAACATTTTCCTTTTATTTAGGATTAAGGAAATAAGGCCTTTGTTTGATAGGCTTCGCGTCCATCTTCAGAGTGATCTTCATAATTCCCAAATCGCCAACTATGCCCTTCAAATCCAAAAACTTGGTAGGGAAGAGTTCCTGATATTCATAGACTAACTCAGCAACTTTATCTACAGTAGTGTTGTCCCAATAATCTCCAATCTTTGCAAACTTTGGTTTTGCTTCAATGCCAATATTTACTTGCTTTGTCTTCAATGGTACGGTGATGTTCGGGTTGTCTATTTGTGGGCCCTCTAAATCGCGATGCCCTTCTACCTCTGGAAAATTAATGTTTTTGGGATCTTCATCCTCCTCTTTAGCGGTCACATTATAGCATTCCAGCACATGGTGCAGCTGGGTGCTCCAATTCGATTGGGTCCACTCCAAAGGTTCTTGTGGCGTTCTGAAGATAACTGCCTTAATCTCCTGTAGTGCTTCATCGATGTTTGCGAAGCCATCTTCAAAGTTGAAGGTCAATAAGAACCCTTCCCTCAATATATCCCACTTCGTGGTGCCATGGCGGAGCTCCATTTCCAGATACCAGTTCATGGGAATTGTATCCAAAGTATGGAAAAATATGTGCACCCACTCTGGCTGTGGTTCTGTCCCCCATGATTTGGTCCATTTTTCTAAGTGATCGCATAAATGATCCTTCCCTTTATATTTCTCAGTTGATCAAGTGCTAGGATGCCCAAACCATAATCTCATCATTCTTCTATAATCGCACCATTCATCAAAACTATCTTTATGTGTACCCCACCATTGTGCAAGTGTAGCGCACAATGCCAAATCCAATGCTTGTAAGTGGTGATCCTCAGGAACTTCGCACTCAAATTCATCCAGAAACTTATCTATGTCAGTCAAACCATCATAATAAGGTAATTTTCTTACCTCCGACAAGACACAATGCAACGAATTTGTCATCATATTTCACCGTAATGTGGATACTTCATGCAGCCGATTATGCTAATGTTCCAACTCTTCATCTGAATCAGAGGTGCAGGAACTCTCCCGATCCCATGAAATTCGTCCATCTGTTGTCATATTGATCCATTCCTGGTCTTGCACTATTATTTTATAAATTTTATCTAATTCATCATCACTTTCTTCATAATCGCGGACCGTATAGGGCGCTCCTTCTGCAGGGTCTAATGATACTACAACCCGAAGCGATTTCCTTTTAAATGACATTCTCCTCTTTTTTAGATTGATGACCCCGTTCATATCAATGGCCTAGTCAATTCCTAGGAGTGCGAGGTATGGATTACTATCATCAACGATCTCTATAACCTCAAAATTGACATCGCACTCGCACCTTCTATATCAACTATTACTCTATATAATCATCCCATGGGGATGATTTTCTGGTGGTTCGCCATTCTGAGCTGAATCGGAGACCATTGCAACGCAGGTCTCCCCATCCTTTCCCATGTTTGTTTTGGAAAAACTTTCGCATTCGACCCCAAGTCCAAGATGACCTGGTCCATCACCTAATCACCTATCTGCACGGTGAGCCTCATCTCGTGCCCCGTTCTTGCCTTATGTTTACCAATCTTTTTGACTACCTAGTGTCCATGAGGGACCTTCTCTTTACTAGTGCATTTTTTTATCAAATCTTGCAGGTCTCCCACAACTTTTCTATCGTGCAACAGTTTTATGCAAGTCTCCAAAAACGTAGTAATCACAGAGGGGTCAACCTCAGCAGGCACGCAAGTTTCTTTCACCTTGTCCTGACTTCCTAAGGTGGACGCCTCAGCAAAGCTTTTCCTGGCCTCCATAAATTTTTCGTTAGCATGATTCAAATCAAAACCAACTTCCTTCTATAGGGCCTTGTGGACCCATCTGTCCTCTTCAGGTTGTTTACCTTTATCATCACCAATCATTATTCCACTTCTCAGCAGCATATTCACGCTCTAATATTCCTCTCGAGACTCAACTCTCATCATCTGTAGGTTCTGCGTAGGTGTTACAGACATTTTTGTGCCTAACAGCATGAAGCATGAAATGTCAATAATCTGAGGGATCCAAAGTCCCTAAACATGTTGTTCTTACCCCTAGAGGAACAAGGTCAGCAAACCACAGCACTGAAAATCAGTTCTCCACCTGAAAACACTCAAAAACAAGCTATTTCTGGATCATGTCAGCTGCTCCACTGAGCATCTGCGCTGAATGTCAACTGCTCCACTCTGTACCTGCGCTGAATGTCAAAAGCAATGAAGGCTACCTGCGCTGGGCGAGATTGGCCAAGTGGCACAGTCATTCTGCAAGGTGTCAAATGCCCAGGAAGCTTCCAAAATGACACTTGGATCAGGGAATTCGCCTTGTGATGAGTAAGAGGATCTAGATCTCCAAGTGGAAGCAAGAGACTCCAAGTGGACTCAAGAACTGAAGAATAACTGAAGTGGGAGAGGACACTAGTCAGCTTCATGTCAGTCTCAAGCTGACTCATCCTTTCTCCAAAAATCCTATATATAGAGCTCTCTCATGAGGTCTAAGGAGGCTGGAATTTTGTGCAAGTAAGGAAGTGTTGTTGGTTTGAGTATAGAACTATTGGGTGATTTGCTTGAAGGAGGTGAAGAGGAGATTTCTTTCTGCTGGGAGGTGTTGCTGGATTGGGCCTATTATGGTTGTAACACTCTCAGAACTTTACTTCTTCCATTAATAAAGTATTTGAGGTTCTTCTATATGCATGTGTCTCAATGGTGAATTGATGCTTGTATATTTGATTTATTCTAATCCCTGAATCGATTATGGATGTATGCTTCTTGTAGTTTCCTTTTCTTGTGCTTTTACAGGATCTTTGTGTAGTTGGGCCGGTGAAAGAGCAAGAAGCTAGGAGCAAGCAGCAAAGAGGGAAGATTGGATCAACCATTAGCGGAAGATAACGGTTAGTGGATCCCCTTTCTCTTCTCTCTCTCATCTCATAAAGAAGTAATCTTGAATAGCTTTGCATTTAGTTGTTGCTGAGGTACTATCACCCTTAGAGTGGGATAGGGTCATTCTGTATTGGATACTTTTCCCAACAACAAATTGGCGACTCCACTGGGGATCGTATCTTGTTGGTTATTTGTGTTTTTTCTATTCATTTCATAAACAAAGGGAGTACCGAATCGAACTGTATTTGGATCTTTCAAATACAAAGTAGAGGGCAGCTACTCTAGCTCAGTTTCTGGGCAAGTTTATGATTTGAAGAGCTGATCCACAATGACTCTAATAAGCTCTTAGTGATAGCTTTTCATCCTCCTTTTCATCCCTTAGTGTGTCCTTGACTGATAGCTTCTGATTTGAGCAAAAACTGTGAATTTTTGAGCAATCTGTGACCCGGAAACCAAGAGAAACGAAAGTTTCGTTCTTCAGTGCAGGTTGTACAAAGGCTGTCTGCATTTCAGCACAGTTCCCGAAGGGGCTACCTACGCTGAAGGTCAAACAGACAGTGTCCCACCTGCGCTGGACCAGTCTTGCCTTGTGCTACTGGGGTTTCCTGCTGTTTTTTGCCCTATTTTCACTCTTGTTTTGCTGCCTGTTACCAGTCAATGTGCCTATCTGAAACCAACTTTCCTTGTCACTATTCCGCCTCGGTTGTATAAAGAAACTGTGTTTGTTCTTTGTGTATTTCTTGTGCATTTACAGTTTCCCATAACGAAAGTGAACTAGTCTTGCTGTGGCCTCTTAGATCTAGACCTATGATTAAGTGTCATTTTGATCTTAAGAGTTAGTTTGTTTGTTGTTCATAGCTGATTGAGATTTTTCTTTCGTCATATGGTTTGAATTTATATATTTCTAGTGTCGAAACAAGTAAATCTTAAGGTGTCTTTTGATTTTGGACAAGCTTGTTTGCTTTCACTTGAAATTGAATTCGAAATTATACAACAGCTTTCTTTTTGTATCACATAAACATTAAGAAAGAGAAAAGAAATACCTGCATTTTTGCATTTTGCATATAAGTTTGTATGTTGATTTAGGGAAAAAGTGCATTAGCGAGTGCTCTTTGATCTATGTGAAAAGATTTTGTCTCTCTTTTCCCTCAGTAGTTAAGATTTTCATAAGTCGAAAAGATTGAAAAAGCTTGCTTCTCATCTTAGACTGCATTTAGGAATTTGTATCAATACATCTCGTGGTGAACCTTGAAAGGCAAACTTTAAAAAGATCAACTTAAAATATATTGAATGAACCTAACAACGCTTTGAAACATAACGAAAACATCTAGAGGTCTAAGCTAGAGACGTGTTCCGGCGTCGTTAAACGTAGTGACTATCGATCTCGACGAAGGTGGGTGATTCCTCCTGAGAGTCGGTGGCACTAATACGGACTTGTGCTCCCACGTACCGTCGCGTATATATTGGGAGACCCCTATAGGAACAAAGCCTTTATCCATAGGAAGCCATGTCGGCCACCCTACTGATCGCAATGCAGTGAACACAACATTCACGAAGATCGACCACTCGTACCGTAAAACGTATTCTGTGGTTTTGCGAAAGGTTTGGCACACCCTCTGCCTAGATCTCCAGAGCAGTTTATTTTGGCCTTTTTCAAACTCTATAACTGAAAAAGTCCAACCGAGCATTTGTCACTTCGGGCTCGTTAATACATCGAAGGAGACTAGAGTCATCTTTAGCTTTTTCTCGACTCTTAAAAAGTGAAAAAGCAAGTTGTGTCTAAAAGCGTCTAATAAAATTCATTCAATTCGGAAACACAAATTTCCCCTTTTAATATTTTGGTTGATCGAGTAATCCGCAATCGTGGAAGAAAGTCAATTGAAACCCCGTCGTTCGCGGAGGCTTACGAGTCAACCGTCTTTGTCTCCGGAATCGAAAACAGTACGGGCAAAGCGAACTCGTTTAACCGGTTCAAAATCTCCTTTGAAAGTTAGAACAAGTGTTCCAACTACATCTGAGGTTCCGGTTACTCCTAACGTTTCTGGAAACCCTGCCTCTATAGAAGAAGTTCAACAGCCACAGAAGGACAGTAATACTGATCCTAGTCTGGGGGCAAATACTTGTGTAACTGAACCAGTTCCATCTGTAACCGGTCCAGAGAGTTTTGTTCCTCAAACAACTGTCGCTGTCGAAGCAACCACTTCTTCGGCACCAGAAATATTTTACGGACCTGACGGTCTTCCTCTTCCACCGGGTTTGATTGCGATAGAGGAAATTGCAGAGGATCCGCAAGCAAGTACTCCAACTCATTTTGGAGTCGGGGTCACTCTATTTCCTTCATCAGAAGTTAATCCACCACAAGTGGAAGTTCCTGTAGAATCGCTAGGCAATCTATTGGATAGACTTAAAATGTCTGAACAACCGTCATCATCTAGGACTGTGTCAAATGACACAGCGACAGCAGAAGCCCCTGCCGTCACTCCAACGATGTTTGCCGGCATACCAGCTGTCCCAACTAGCTCTCAACAGCTAGAAGGAGTCCACCAAGGGACTATTTCGACAGTATGGTCTGTTCCAGTTTGTTCATCTGGAGTAATGCCCGGTAACTCTTATGTTGAAACTCACCAAATTGATCCATTTGGAGGCCAATCTGGGCCATCAATCCCTTTTAGTTCCGGATTGCTACCGTATGGGGGGCAATATGCCCTTTCATTACCCCCTCCGGGAGGGTTCCCATACATGAGTTCACAACAATGTTCAGGTTATACTGGAATTGCATCAAGTAGTTGGGTACCTATGCTACCTCAACAACCAAGGATTGTATATTCTATGCAACAGTGTGTACCTGTGA
This sequence comes from Pinus tabuliformis, assembly GCA_031772625.1. Lineage (NCBI taxonomy): Eukaryota > Viridiplantae > Streptophyta > Pinopsida > Pinales > Pinaceae > Pinus > Pinus tabuliformis. The sequence goes on from CM062817.1 coordinate 886,547,953, forward strand.
CGAACATCCCAACCACACCGGCTATTGTAACCGTGTCACAAGTTCAAGCGATACCTGTTACATGTCAACCTCAAATCTCTCAGGTTGTAATGCAACAGTCACTTGACCATGGGTCACAACCACAATCGCCAACTGGTGGGACGACACAAGTGCAAACGGGTACAATTACCCCACACCTTGGTCCAATATTTAGCATGGCGCAACAGAACATGGCGTCACAACCATGGCTTGTACAATACCAACAACCGCAATTCCAGCAAGTATACCAAGGTTCTGAGCAGCAGATCTTTGCGAATAGTGGACAACCGTATATCCAAAACGGTCAAAACCAACCACTTTACAGTGGTCAAGTCCACCAACCGTATCAGTCATACCAACATCAATTACATTATGCTGGTATGCAAAGACCCACTGCTCAAGCGATTCCATCGTACCCTGGTTACGCTTCGCCTAACCTGAATCAACAGTTACCATTCGTGGCAACTTTAGAGTTACCTGATTTACATCGGTTAACGAACGATCCGATTGCTTATGCCCCTTGGTGGCCGGCGATTCCTCATAAACTTCCATCTGACATTCCTAAGTTCAATGGAAATCCAGGTGAAGACCCGTCGAATCACGTGATGACTTTTCATCTGTGGTGTTCATCGAACACCCTTAACGACGATTCGATAATACTTCGCCTTTTTCAGAGGACATTAACAGGTCCAGCGGCTAAATGGTATATTGAATTGCCAAGAGCCTCTTTCGACAATTTTAGTTCCCTAGCCACGACCTTTTTAACCCATTTTCAATTACCGATAAGGTATGAAACGGGAACAGAAATATTAACCAACTTCAAACAGACAACTGCTACCCATATATCTGATCATATACATGAGTGGCATCGTCGTCATAGGATGGTGAAAACATATGTTCCCGATCAGCTGTTAGCTGAATGGTTTATAAAGTCGTTACTTCTGGCTATTACGGAAGATGTGGCCAAGGGGGGAGTCGTAACAGAGGAGCAAGTCATTGCTCGTGCGCAGTATTTGGACTTGGTTTATACCCAGTCCGGCACGCTCTATGACAAAATACCTGACGCCCCTAGACCGGAATTTTCAATTCCTCCTCCTCCTAAATCAAATAGTGACTATCATGCCGGTGACGGGGTGATTGGCACAGCAAACGCAAAATCGATAAAGGCTTCGTCAAAGAAAGCCCGTAAGAATTCGGATCAAAATGCAAAAGGAGAAATTCTTGCTTCGGAAGTAAATTCTGTATCGGAAGATAAAGGCAAAGAAACCAATCAACCAGGAAGCAAGAAGAAAAAGCAAAACAAAGGGAAGAAGAAGAAACAGGGTGAGTCATCGCCTAAGGAAAATTCTTCAAACCCTCCTGGGAAAGGGAAACAAATTTATCCATGTCAAATATATGATGATGAGGATCATTACACAAGGAATTGCCCATTCAAAGCTGAGTTAAAGATGTTCTTTAAAAGTTCCCAAACATCAGCTGTGTTAACTGATCCATTTCCCAACCCAGGTCAAAATCTGGTTGATAGTGGAAATGCTTCCCCGTCGCAAGTCCTTATGTTGTCGATTTCGAAACAGCAGAATGATGCTTTGATTTTGACAAGGAACAAAGATTATGGGAATCCTCAGATGTCGAACGAAAAAGGTAAAGATCAACCAAGTAGTTCGACAACAACTTCGACAGAAGTTGTACCACCCATCATCCCTGAATTAACAATAAAACCGCCAAAGGGTGTAGTACACAAGTCGACATTTAATCCTCGCGCCAGAGCGGCGCAGCATTATAACATAGTGGAAGATTTGGCTCAATCGCCATCCGCTATGTCGACTCTTGAGGTGCTACAAAATTGTCCAACCCAAAGGCAGGCGTTGTTATCAGCAATTGGTGGGGTAGATCCTAAGGATTCCAATCTTGTATCCTTTGATCACAAGGGATATGATCCTCAGTTACCGGCTCAACTAGCTTTCCTTATTCAAGTGAAAGCCCTCAACAAAACTGTTCACAGAACGATTATTGATGAGGGGGCATCGACATGTATTATGTCGATGAGCTGCTGGAAAACTTTAGGATCTCCAACCTTGTCTCGATCATCAACGACATTAAAGGCTTTCGACGGAAGGACTTATACCCCATACGGTATCCTTAATAACTTGAAAGTTGAACTAGGAGGAAAGACAGTAGAAATTGATGTAGAAGTCATTGATGGAAATCTTGACTATAACATCCTACTGGGAAGACCATGGATTTATGCCATGGCAGCTGTCGTGTCGACTTATTTTAGGAAGATCGCATTCCCGTTTGAAGGAGGGATTACGATCGTCGACCAACAGAATTTCCTCCCAAATGGTTCACAAGTTACGGGAAGCATTCCCATGATCCATGAAAGTAACCATTCAATTCAAGATATCAGAGTAGGATTATTGAAAGACCCCACATTGATGGGAACTTTCGCGCTACCACCTCCTATTAATACAGGAAATATACCGTTTGTAGCAACCTACAACATGATATCTTCCACGAAGGTCAACATGGATCATGCAATGGTATTGTCCCCAAGCCCTTTGGAAATATTGTAGCAATCAATGTTTTAGGCATGGGAGGCGAGCCCAAATCAACGCTCGTCAAGCGTTTGGGTAGATAAATCTAGAGAATATGGAACCCCATTAGATCCTTGGTCGAAAGTACATGGGACTGACGAAGGAATCTTACAATCAATGATGATTGAGGGGGCACCATGGAATGATCACCACCATCGTTCCCTTCTTCCGGAATATGAAGAAGATACTCAAAGTGACCTTTATCACCCTTCAGTATTTGAATTCCTAACAAATACTGTAAATACGGTGGATTCCGAGCGAAACCTATCCAATATTGAAGAGACTATAGCCATAAATATCTCGACCAAGACAGATGTTGTAGAGAATATTTATGTCGGCAAAGGTTGTTCCCCTTCAAAACTGGAAATATATAACGCTCTTTTTCGCGAATTTAGAGATGTCTTTGCTTGGTCATATGATGAAATGCCAGGCATCGACTCGAGTATCGTTGAACATGAAATTAAAATGTATCCTGATGTCAAACCAGTAAGACAACGGCTTCGGCAGGTGCACCCGAAGAAAGCCGCTGCCATTAAGGCAGAAGTTGAAAAACTTCTCCATGCTGGGTTCATCTACCCGGTTCCTCTAACCGATTGGGTATCGAATATTGTCCCTGTTATGAAGAAACAAGGGACGATTAGAGTGTGTGTTGATTATAGGGATGTAAACAAAGCTTGTCCTAAGGACAACTACCCTACACCCTTCATCGACCAGATAATTGATGAATGCGCCGGATGTGAAATCTTTTCATTTATGGATGGATTTTCCAGGTATAATCAAATAAATATCTGCCCACAGGACCAGTCAAAGACTGCATTTATTTGTCCGTGGGGCACATTCGCTTATCGAAAATTACCCTTTGGTTTAAAGAACGCAGGGGCGACGTTTCAAAGGGCGATGAATTATGCCTTCCATGACATCAAGAACATTGTTCAACCTTATCTCGACGATCTTCCGGCTCATTCGCGAAAGCGGACTGATCATCCGCAGCATTTAAGAGCGATATTTCTACGTTGCCGACACTACAAGATAAGACTCAATCCGCACAAATGTGTGTTTTGCGTCGGTTCTGGTCATTTACTTGGCTTTGTAGTCTCTAAAGATGGGATTCGTCTCGACCCCTGTAAGGTTTAGGCAATCATTAATTTGCCTCCACCTTCAAATTTGCTTCAGATTCAGAAACTCCAAGGGAAAGCAAACTTTCTGAGGAGGTTCATTCCAAATTACGCAGAACTTGCTAAGGGTTATAGTCGTCTTTTGAAAAAGGATGTACCTTTTGTCTGGGACCAGGTGGCGCAAGCTTCCTTTAATGCTCTTAAAGATTGTCTAGTAAAAGCATCATTAATGTACGCCCCAGACTATCAAAGAGATTTTAACCTGTATCTGGCTGCAGCGGATACGACCATTGCGATGGTTTTAGTTCAAGAAGTCGATGGAATTGAACATCCTATCTATTATTTAAGTAAAAACTTAAACGATACAGAAAGTAAATATTCTTATGTTGAAAAACTAGCGCTTGCAGCTGTTCAAGCGATTCAAAGATTTCGACATTATGTCCTCTTTCGGAAAACTACCATCTTGTCAGATTGCAACCCCATGACTTATATACTGTCGCGACAGTTGCTGGGGGGCAAGTATTCAAAATGGATAGCGATCCTTCAAGAGTTTGATCTGGAATTTGTAAAATCCAAATCAAAGAAAGCTCTAGTTTTCGCAGAATTATTGTGCGATCTCCCATCATCATCCAACGATGAAACATCGGAAGAATCAATCGTGGACGAAAGTTTGTTTCTGATATCTGTAAGTGATGAGTGGTATGGAGACATCATAGTTTATCTCCAAACCCAAAAATTCAGGTCTAATACCTCTCCCTCCGAACAAAAACGTATACGATACCAAGCAAAAGACTACATGATCGTCGGTGATACGCTTTACCGTCGTGGTGTCGATACAGTTCTGAGGAGGTGCCTTACCCATGAGGAGGCCGAAAAAGCCTTGAATGATTGTCATTCAGGCGCGTGTGGGGGGCATCAATCTGGATATGCAACAGCACAAAGAATCTTACGAGTAGGATACTTCTGGCCAACCATGTTCAAAGATTGCATAACAGCAGTCAGAAGTTGCCATGCTTGTCAAATCTTTGATAGCAAAACCAGACGACCACCCGCACCCTTGCAGCCGATAGTCGCCGTTGGGCCCTTCGCCAAGTGGGGCATCGATTTCATGCAATGTAACCCCACCTCGACTGGGGGGCATGGGTATATTATAGTCGCTGTTGACTATTTTACCAAATGGGCCGAGGCGATGCCTACATTGGATAACACTGGTGAAACAACTGCCCTTTTCTTTTTCAATCATGTAGTCGCCAGGTTCGGCGTACCACAGGCTATAGTTACAGATCATGGATCGCATTTTCGCAATCACATGATGGTCGAATTAGCTGCCAAGCTAGGGCTATCTCACGACAGCTCTACCCCATATTATCCGCAAGCCAACGGACAAGTTGAGGCAATCAACAAGGTCCTGAAGCGTATGTTGCAAAGGATGATCGGGGTTCATAAAAGAAGATGGCACCTAATCCTGTACTCAGCTTTGTGGGCTTACCGGACCTCGGTAAAGAACGCAACCGGGTTCACGCCTTTTCAACTGGTGTATGGCCTGGAAGCAGTCTTGCCAATCCAGTGTGAAATTTCGTCGCTTAAACTCGCAATCGACCTCCTCCCCAGAACTTCAGAGGAAGAGGCTCGTTTCTTGGAATTAATCCAGTTGGATGAAACACGTCGTGACGCCGCTTTGGCTAACGAGGCCCATAAGAAACGAGTCAAGGCTCAGTTCGACAAAAACGTCAAACCCCGTGTCTTCTCAGAAGGTGATTTGGTCCTGCTTTATGATCAAGAATCCGATAAATTGGGAGCAGGTAAATTCAAGTCCTTATGGATGGGCCCCTATATTGTTAAAAGGGTGTTAGCAAAAGGAGCCTACGAGTTAATGGACTACGATGGAATTCCACTGGCGCAGCCCCGCAACGGGTTGTACCTCAAGCGTTACTATGCTTAAATAGTAACCTGCATGCTTTTGTTGTGTTTTGTTTTCGCTTAAGTATTTGTTCTGGTCGAATGATCCACCTTTTTCATTTGTGACAGATGTCGAACCTTATGGAGACATGTGTTGGATATGCCGACGGAGCAAGTGGTAGTTCGCGGAACCTGTCTTCCGCGGCCTGGGCCATTTTTGATCCAAGCGGCGAGTTAGTAAGTTTCAGAGGTGTATGTATTGGGCAATCAACGAATAACATCGCTGAGTATAGCGCGTTGATAGAACTACTCTCTGATGCCGTCACACGTGGCATACGCCGACTAATTGTTAGGCTAGACTCACAGCTCGTAATACTACAACTCAATGGTGTATATTCTGTTCGCAATCCAGCTATTTATCGCATGTTCCTAAGGGTTAAGATCTTGGAAAGATGATTTGATTCAATTCAATATCAACATATTTCAAGAAATTTAAACACATTAACCGACTCATTAGCAAACTATGTGTTAGATAGACATTTGCAACACTTATAAAAAGGATACATCATCAAAGATTGTACGTATGGATCACATAAATCAACCAGAATAAAACCCGAAAATCAAAATGTATAAGTTGTTTATATAAGTTCATACATAATGTTCTGTAACCAAGACAAAATTGGTCATATGACCTAAAAACTCAAAAAGATGCTAGGAGGCACCCTAGCCTAGTGGTGCTCATGATAGTACGTCACGGCCTGTGCGATCATGCGCAAGAGACGAGTCCATCGTCTAGGCACACCGATGGTATGCCGCTGCAGCTGTAAAGGTAACTCGTCAATCTGTACATCCGGAAGGCCACGAGTAAGGCTCTCAACCTGCTCCTGCACAGCTGTAAGGGTATCAGTGTCGTCAAGATCGCGAATAACAACTCTCCTAGCAGGCTCCCCTGCCGGGGCAGCAGTTGGCGATCTCGGACGAACTGCTGGACGAACAGGACCAATATCTGCATGCACCCAAGAGTACAATTAAAAGTCTTGATAGAATAAAGCACAACAACATTATGAGTAAGAACAATAAACAGTAATATGGTCAAAGAGTTTACCAATGGCACCCCACTGCTCGCCATCCGGTAGCACCAAATCCGGATCACCTCGGAAATCCATACCCACATATGGATACTCAGAAAACGCCATCTCCTGGCGCTCGAACCACCTAAAGAAGGCCTCAGTAAAAGTAATCTGAGGTTGACCTGCATGCCTAGACATGTGGTCAACCCACCTCTGCATGCATGGCTCGGTCGGAGGAGGCAAGTCAAGTATGATGTACTGAGGCTGCATCAGTGGGATTTTCTCCAAGGCGAAGGCAGTCAGAATAGAACCAAATCCAAAGTTCTTCAGCTTCCCGTCCTTTACCTTGGTCAATTGACTTTTCATCTGAACAAGTACTGCATCACACCAGTTGAATACTTTCGGTTGGAGACACTCCAAGGCGTGCTGCATATAAGACCTGTTGGCAACATGTAGAGCTGCGCTGCCGGCCATCCTACCAATAGTGAACAGAATGGACCTGAGAGCCCGATCAGTAATCTCACGGATAACAATCTTGCCGTCTCTGCTCGGCTGAGAACCTTCCCTGCAATACTGGCGGACATAATCTCTGGTGGAATCAGTCCCCCGGGCCGTACCTGATAAGGAAACGGGGGCACCTCGTCTTGACAATCCAGTCAAGAAGTACATGTCCTCTATGGTCAAGGGGATGGTCTTCCCCCTAATCTGGAATACTTGGTTAACAGGATCCCAAGCATCAAGCATATACTGCAGTAGAGAAATCTGTGCTCTCATGCTAGAGATACGGAAGAACTTCAGCAGGCCACAGTTCCGCAGCGCGTTCACCGTGACCGGGTCATGGAGGGCAATCATGTCCTCCTCTTCATGTTCTCGTTCTCACCATGTAAGGGACATTTTGTTCAAGGTTCCCTGCAAAGCAAACAAGAGAAAAGAGTGAATCCCTGTTTTGATGAAAACCTGGCGAAAAAATCATCAAAAAAGACCTTGAAACTCAGTCCTTTTCAGCCCAGCGCAGGAAGAAGGTCCCCCACCTACGCTGAGGGTCAGACTGCCTTAAGGCAGATTGACCTTCAGCGCAGGTTTCGAATGGGGAACCTGCGCTGAACCTAGGGCGCCCTGGCAAAACCCTAGGGGCTTAGAAAGACCGGAAAACAGGCAAAAAACAGGGAAATGAAACCGTGAAAAGAAAGAGCTAGGGTTTAGCTCCTACCTGGTCCAGACGGCGCCGAAAATCGTCCGCAGAATCTCCCGGAATCAGCTGGTGAAAATCAAGGGGGAAGAGGCACCTCCAGAGCTCCAACAAACCAAATGCAAATGAAATGGTAAATGAGAGGTAAAAACACCTTTTTAATGGCTTTTTACGTAGTACAAAGTGAAATATTAGGGTTATAATCTCATTTTCATGCAAATATTATTCATTTCTAACAAAATTTGTTGCAGCAATTGAAAATGCAGTACTATATTTGAAAAGAGAAAAGCTAGTAATGGTAAAAAATTAAAATTTGACCATATAATCGAGCAGTTTTAGGATAAAGTTCATGCTCGTTAAAAAATAAACGCAAGATTCGAGCAGTTTTAGGATAAAGTTCATGCTCGTTAAAAAATAAACGCAAGATTCGAGCAGTTTTAGCATAAAGTTCATGCTCGTTAAAAAATAAACGCAAAATTCGAGCAGTTTTACCGTGGAATTTATGCTCGTTAAAAAATAGAAAAGCGTGAGCAAGAGTTTCCACCAGAGTTCAAGCTCATTAAAAAATGAACCTATCCCGGTAAATAACCATTGTGATCGTAAATTTATTAGCCATAAAAAGCCTTGGTCGTGTTTGCACTTGCCGCCTCCATTCCATTTGGCCGATCGTTCACCCCATATGATTGTTTACCCATTTTGAGGAACAGCTGCGAAGAGTGATTTCACTTAGCCATCCTTGTGACACTGCCGTGATTGGAAAATTCCAACCTGTACCTGGAATCTGCTGCTATCCCTGTTTATCACTCGTTCCTCAAAAGACGAGTCTTCTTTGAGCTCTTTTCAATTGACTCGTAAAATATGAAAAGTTTGCCGAGTTTTGGCCTTCCAGCTCGTTAAAAGGACCGGAAGAGCTATCCCTCCTCTAGATTTTAATATTTTTGGACCTGAGGGATTATTGCACAAAAAGGTCGAGCGCTTGTTTTATTCGGCTCGTTAAAGTTATCGAAAATTCATCCCTTCTGTATTGTTTTATACTTTTTCGGACTTAAGGGATTAGATGACGAAAAAGGAATTTTGGAGTTAACTTTCTGTACCTTTTCAGACTCTCTAAAAATGAAAAGGACCGAGTTGTCTTTGTCGCTAGACTCGTTAAAATGATTAAATAGCAACAAACTTGTCTTTAGACGAGAACGAGTTTCCCTATCGCTAGGCTCGTTAAAACATAGCGATGGGCTTGCCCGAAGGGCAGGTTATAGAACAAGCATATGTTATCCTCCTCAAGCTTGACAAAAATAAAGAGGTACTGGTCAGAAATGACTGGGGAAAAATTGGGAGAACCTCAAAGCTTTAATGGTAGCAAGTCACTCTTGAACATGACACTTTGTCCTCCGTATCACATCAGGTTGGGTTGTTTCATTCACCGGTCTCATCACCATGGTCTTCGCCAAACCATCCGTATTTGGGGTAATGCTACCGATCCATCACATCAGTGTCGTTATATGTTCAAGAGATGTGTTCAGAAAGAGTCAACCGTGTCCCATCCACTGCCATACATTATCCTTCATCCACCCATGATCGCCACCCTGAATCATATCTCACAGATTGTTTTCACCTCCACTAAAATCATTAGCTCCGTTCCGTGTCACTGATGTGGGATTCATTAAGGCCCTCCTTTGACGGATCGCTTCTTGTCGACTTCAGCTCATTATCCAGGAAGTTGATCTAGGGACAAACCCCCCAGTACTTTGAAACTTGCATGCCTCAATGGCAAGTTTCTCACTTCCGACGACAGGTATACATCAATGACCTTCGACCAGAAGATTTTGCGTGGTGTTCGATGCCAAGTCCTTTATTCACACCACGTGAATTGTACTGCAGTACCTTGAGGGTCATTTTCATTATTGGTGATTCCTCTCGCGCTTGTTAACGGTTTAAATTATTGACCGGTAATCAAGCGATGTCTTTCCATGTTCGACTTCAGCGCAATTCTCACATGGATCGACTTGTACTTAGAGTGAAGATCGAACGAGTTTGAAGACCCCGGATCTAGTTTCATCCATCCGGGCTGTGATATATATTCAGGAAATATAAAAACATTTGATATGTACATTATTGCAGTAGATGATCATCCTACTCAAAGGATGATAATTTCAGCAGAGAATTATCAGTCTATCATCAGACGGTCGTCTGTTATATGTACCAAAATGAATTTATAAAGTTGAGCATGGGAATGCCCGCCTCAGCTAGATCATGAAAGCAGAATGAAAAATAATGTATTGTATTGTATTTTATTACAGGGCACCTCTCAGTGATTGAATGAACTTCGGATCCTCCTGATAAAGCATTTCACCCGATAAACGACCTCATACTTTAGGGGGCAACTGTTATAGACATTTTTGTGCCTAACAGCATGAAGCATGAAATGTCAATAATCTGAGGGATCCAAAGTCCCTAAACATGTTGTTCTTACCCCTATAGGAACAAGGTCAGCAAACCACAGCACTGAAAATAAGTTCTCCACCTGAAAACACTCAAAAACAAGCTATTTCTTGATCATGTCAGCTGCTCCACTGAGCATCTGCGCTGAATGTCAACTGCTCCACTCTGTACCTGCGCTGAATGTCAAAAGCAATGAAGGCTACCTGCGCTGGGCGAGATTGGCCAAGTGGCACAGTCATTCTACAAGGTGTCAAATGCCCAGGAAGCTTCCAAAATGACACTTGGATCAGGGAATTCGCCTTGTGATGAGTAAGAGGATCTAGATCTCCAAGTGGAAGCAAGAGACTCCAAGTGGACTCAAGAACTGAAGAATAACTGAAGTGGGAGAGGACACTAGTCAGCTTCATGTCAGTCTCAAGCTGACTCATCCTTTCTCCAAAACTCCTATATATAGAGCTCTCTCATGAGGTCTAAGGAGGCTGGAATTTTGTGCAAGTAAGGAATTGTTGTTGGTTTGAGTATAGAACTATTGGGTGATTTGCTTGAAGGAGGTGAAGAGGAGATTTCTTTCTGCTGGGAGGTGTTGCTGGATTGGGCCTATTATGGTTGTAACACTCTCAGAACTTTACTTCTTCCATTAATAAAGTATTTGAGGTTCTTCTATATGCATGTGTCTCAATGGTGAATTGATGCTTGTATATTTGATTTATTCTAATCCCTGAATTGATTATGGATGTATGCTTCTTGTAGTTTCCTTTTCTTATGCTTTTACAGGATCTTTGTGTAGCTGGGCCGGTGAAAGAGCAAGAAGCTAGGAGCAAGCAGCAAAGAGGGAAGATTGGATCAACCATTAGCGGAAGATAACGGTTAGTGGATCCCCTTTCTCTTCTCTCTCTCATCTCATAAAGAAGTAATCTTGAATATCTTTGCATTCAGTTGTTGCTGAGGTACTATCACCCTTAGAGTGGGATAGGGTCATTCCGTATTGGATACTTTTCCCAACAACAGTAGGCTGTTGAGGTTATGCTTTCTTCTCTTGCATTTTAGCTATCAACACTGGGCATTCTTCTATGGTATGGTCAAACTGGCTACAGTATTGGCATGACGGGCATGTCTAATTCTAACACTCTCACACGTAGTGCCCTAGTTGTCCACGGTTGTAATAGATAACCTAACCCCAGCTTCTACAAGACCCTCCTCATCCTCGACCTTGTCCTCGTCCCTGATAACCTCCACGCATTCCTCCAGCGCCTTGTTCTAGAGGTCGAGTTTCTGCCTGCATCTGGTATGTAGGTGTTTATTCCATCATCATCCCATAGTTGCGACAGTGGCACTCATCATGGCCCACCAAATTGCAGAAGTTGCAGAACAACTGCTGGGATGTCTGGATGAACTTTTGAAGTAAGAAACAATTATTTGTCGCATGTTGTCCAGCAACCTAACAAATAGCGCACCATAGTGCAACCCCCATGCTCGGCCCTTCTGGATCTTATGGCTTTAGGGAAATTAGTCCCCCTCATGTAATATAATTTGAGTATACAGGACAGTGGTCTTTATCGCACCCCTAGTTCTTGCACTTCAGACACCAGATTTCTACGTGCACTTCTGGTTTAGTCTCCTTGTCTTTATTCAAGCTCTGGAATTCTAAGCAGAGGCTTTGTATCTGAGAGTGGACCTATTGTACCCCCAAGGTCGCATCCTGAATAGGCATTGCATGCAACCTCATCGCGATTTCCAAGGCTTTTGCCTGCATTCCTATCTTCTGTTGTGATAGACAAATTCTTAGGTGGGGCAGAAGCAAAGCTATAAACCACTCGCGATGCTGACCATCTGTGAGTTGCATGTTAGCTTCTCGAATCTGACACTTCAACCTTTGATCTAATTCCCAAGGCATCTCATCGACCCTCATCATGATTTCCTTAAATCCAACTACTGACTGCGAGTCAGACTTAGGCTTACTAAACTCCTTGTTTAAAGTAGCCTTAGTCTCTGCTAGCAATGCAAGAGGATTATCAAAACAATACTTAATATACCAAGTCAGCGTGCGAACCCATAAAGTGGTAACCAATTGTGCCTTCTTTATATTATCATCAGTAATTTTTTGTTTTGTCCAAACAACATTCGAAACAAACCAGAACTACTATGTATCTTCACTCCCGATGACCTTAAAAATCAGTAGCTTCATAGTGTTCACCATGTTGAATGGAGGTGGTGGAGGTGGAGTGGATGGATGATGTGTTCACAAAAAACCCTATTTTATCAACTGGACAACACTTTGCAATGAAGCTTGTACCGCTCCTTCGTCGTCACTCGACAAAGGTTCGATAAATGGACTATATTATGGACCTGATCTCTCTCAATCTCTAAAGGGTCTTCCACTTCACGTAGCTCTGAACATCAAGGCAATGGCATAACCCATTTTTCACACATTTTAATCCAGGTATTCAAAGATCTTAAATACTTACTTCGCGGTCCATCGAAAAATTGTCGCTCCGCTTCGTTGTAGCTTACTGACGTATCAACTACAAATTCTGTAAAAAATCCTCCCAAAATTTGATTGAGCCAATGATGAACAACCCACACAATTTGGTTGTCAGAAGATTCTAATCATTGCACTAGTTCTGGAGTCCACACTATAGGATTATTGAGGTTCCACCTTCCTTGAATGTCTATTAATTTAGCTAACCAATTGTATAGTTCAATGGGAAAAGTGCAGAAGAAGATCTCGTGTATCTATGTATACAGATACTTGCTCAAGCACTCTTCCTTTGATAGGCGTGGATTCCTGTTTTCCTGTGTCGTGAACTTGTGAATCTTCCGATCCAACCACTTTTCAATTTCTTTCTTGGTCGGATTCCAATGATGCGACATCACACATCTCTTTCAAGTAGATCCTGGTCCTAGGAATGGAACCATTTTTTGTTTTAGGGGGGTCTTGATCCAAGTTCAGAGTTAGTTGTGCCAACCAAAAAATCCCTACACTACTAGCCATTTCGGCAACAACCTGAGTAGCGCAGGTTGTGGTTTCACCTGAAGCAGTATGGGTGTTGTAGGGAAAAGTATCCGACTCGGATGACCCTATCCCACTCTAAGGGTGACAGTTCCTTAGCAACAACTGTAAAACAAACTACTTAAGGTTTACTTCTTTATGAAAGCAAAAGAGAATGGAGAAAGCACTAACCGTTGCCTTGCGCTTAATGTCGAATCCAAACTCTTCTCTTTGACCGCTTGCTCCTAGCTCTTTGTCCTTATGCTCGCCCAGCTACGATGAGATCCTGCAAGATAACAAAGAAGGAAACTACAAGAGGCATGCAATCATAACTGGTTCATGGATTAGTGTAAACCAAACATGCAATCATCACAATATATAATTGAAACAAGAGCACATAGAAGAACCTCAATAGCTTTTATTAATGAAGAAATAAAGGTTCTGAGAGTATTACAACCATTGAAGGCTCCAACCCAGCAACACCTCCCAGCAGAAAGAATTGCTCTTCTTCACCTCTCTCAAACAATCACCCAATAACTCAATAGTGAAACCAACAGCATATCATTACTTTGCACAAAATTCCAGCCTCCTGAGCTCATAGGAGAGAGCTCAATATATAGATGAATTGAGAAAGGATGAGTTAGCTTGCAACTGATGTGTAGCTGCCTTATGTCCTCTCTCTCTTCAGTTAATCTTTAGTTGATCTTCAGTTCTTGAGTCCACTTGGAGAACTTTGCTTCCACTTGGAGAAACAGAGCCTCTGACTCATCACAAGGCGAAATACCTGATCCAGTGTCATTTTTGGAAGATTCCAAAGCAATGACTCACTGTGCCACTTGTCCCTTCTCGCTCAGCGCAGGTGGCCTTTGTCCCACTTGCTTTGCAACGCAGGTACACCATGGAGCAACTGAGTTTCAGCGCAGAAACCTAGTGGAGCACCTGCTTTGATTTCAGGATTGCTTGTTTTTGAGTGTTTTCAGGTGGAGAACTGATCTGAGAGATGTTGGTTTGCTGACCTTGTTCCTCTAGGGGTAAGAACATCATGTTTAGGGAACTTTGGATCCCTTGGATTATTGACAATTCATGCTTGTTGCTGTAAGGCACAAAATTGTCTATAACAGATGCCCCCTAAAGTATGAGGTCGTTTATCGGGTGAAATGCTTTATTGAGAGGATCCGAAGTTCATTCAATCTGCTGAGAAGTGTCCTGTAATAAGATACAATACAATACATTATTTTTCATACATTTTTCATGATCTAGCTGAGGCGGGCATTCCCATGCTCAGCTTTATAAATACATTTTGGTACATAGAACAGACGATCGTCTGATTGTAGACTGATAATTCTCTGCTGAAATTATCATCCTTTGAGAAGGATGATCATCTGCTGTAATGGTGTACATATCAAATGTCTTTATGTCCTGAATATATATCGCAGCCCGGATGGATGAAACTAGATCCGGGGTCTTCAATCTCTTCCGATCTTCACTCGATGTACAAGTCGATCCATGTGAGAATTTCTTGAAGTCGAACATGGAAAGACATCGCTTGATTACCGGTCAATGATGTAAACCGTTAACAAGCGCGAGAGGAGTCACCGATAAGGATGATGACCCTCAAGGTACGGCAGTACAATCCACATGGTGGGAATAAAAGACTTGGCGTCGACCACCATGCAAAATCTCCTGGTCGAAGGTCATTGATGTATACCTGTCGCCGGAAGTGAGAAACTTGCCATTGAGGCATGCAAGCTTCAAAGTACTGAGGGGGGGTGTTCCTAGATCAACTCCTTGGATAATGAGCTGATGTCGACAAGGAGCGATCCGTCAAAGGAGGGCCTTAATGAATCCCACATCAGTGACACGGAACGGAGCTAGTGATTGTGATGAGGTGAAAACAAACTGTGATGTATGATTCAGGGTGGCGGTCATGAAGTGGATGAAGGATAATGTATGGCAGTGGGTGGAACACGGTTGACTCTTTACAGAACCACATCTCTTGAACATATAACGACACTGATGTGATGGATTGGTAGCATTACCCCAATTGTGGATGGTGTGGCGAAGACCATGGTTATGAGACCGGTGAATGAAACAACCCAACCCGATGTAATACGGAGGACAAAGTGTCATGTTCAAGAGCGACTTGCTACCATTAATGCTGCGAGGTTCTCCCAATTTTTCCCCAGTCATTGCTGACCAGTACCTCTTTATTTTTGTCAAGCTTGAGGAGGATAACATATGCTTGTTCTATAACCTGCCCTTCGGGCAAGCCCATCGCTATGTTTTAACGAGCCTAGCGATAGGGAAACTCGTTCTCGTCTAAAGACAAGTTTGTCGCTATTTAATCATTTTAACGAGTCTGACGACAAAGAAAACTCGGTCCTTTTCATTTTTAGAGAGTCTGAAAAGGTACGAAAAGTTAACTCCAAAATTCCTTTTTCGTCTTCTAATCCCTTAAGTCCGAAAAAGTATAAAACAATACAGAAGGGATGAATTTTCGATTTCTTTAATGAGCCGAACAAAACAAGCGCTCGATCTTTTTGTGTAATAATCCCTCAGGTCCAAAAAGATTAAAATCTAGAGGAGGGATAGCTCTTCTTGTCCTTTAACGAGCTGGAAGGCCAAAACTCGGCAAACTTTTCATATTTTACGAGTCAGTGAAAAGAGCTCAAAGAAGACTCGTCTTTTGAGGAACGAGTGATGAACAGGGATAGCAGCAGATTCCAGGTACAGGTTGGAATTATCCAATCACGGCAGTGTCACAAGGATGGCTAAGTGAAATCACTCTTCGCAGCTGTTCCTCAAAATGGGTAAACAAACATATGGAGGTGAACGATTGGCCAAATGAACGGATGGAGGTGATGGCATATAAACACGACCAAGGGCTTTTAATATGGCTTTCAAAGGTTACATTTCTCGAGGTTGTTTACCGGTTCATTTTTTCTGGATGAGCTTGA
Organism: Pinus tabuliformis; assembly: GCA_031772625.1. NCBI lineage: Eukaryota > Viridiplantae > Streptophyta > Pinopsida > Pinales > Pinaceae > Pinus > Pinus tabuliformis. The sequence goes on from CM062817.1 coordinate 886,564,223, forward strand.
ACTGTAGGGAAAGATTGCTCACAACTTGTGTTTATTTTTTAACGAGCATGAACTCTGTACAAAACTGCTCGATTCTTGCGTTTATTTTTTAACGAGCATGAACATTGCTAAAACTGCTCGATGATATGTTTGCATGCCCCCAGCATAATAACGCAAATCGAGGTGCGTGCCCCCCAAGCTTCATTGCATTCAACTTTGTTGGTTGGAATGAAGGTTTACCATTGAGATCTGGAAAGGGGATCGTTTCATTTTTTAATGAGGTTGACATAGTAAAAGAACTATCCTCATTGCCCACTGTATTTACAGTACTCGATAGAAAATCGAAAACTGAAGGATGATAAAGGGTATTTTGAGTATCTTCCCCACAACCCGGGAGAAGGGAACGATGGTGGGAATCATTCCATGGTGCCCCGTCAATTACCATTGATTGGACTATTCCTTTGTCGGTTCCATGCACTCGCGACCAAGGACTTAAAGGGGTGCCATATTCTCTAGACCTATCTATCCAAACGCTTAATGAGCGTTGATTTGGGGTTGCCCCCCAGGCCAAGAAAATTGATTGCTACAATACTTCCATTGGGCTTGGGGACAAAACCTTTGCATGATCCATGCTGATATCGTTTTCTGACATCTTTTGTGCGGAAGATATCATATTGCAGGTTCCTACTGTCGCCACTTCTCCCACAATGAACATTGGCGGAAGGGTGAAAGTTCCCATTAATGTAGGATCTTTTAGTAGGCCTACTCTGATATTTTGAAACGAATGGTCGCTTCCATGGATCAGAGGAACGCTTCCTGTAACTTGTGAACCATTAGGGAGGAAATTTTGTTGGTCAATGATCGTAATCCCTCCTTGAAAGGGGAATGCGATTTTCCTAAAATAGGTCGACACAACAGCTTCCATGGCATAAATCCATGGTCTTCCCAGTAGGATGTTATAGTCAAGATTGCCATCGATGACTTCAACATCTATTTCTACTGTTTTTCCCCCTAGTTCAACTTTCAAGTTACTAAGGATACCGTAAGGGGTATATGTCCTTCCGTCGAATGCTTTTAATGTTGTCGATGATCGCGACAAGGTTGGAGATCCTAAAGTTTTCCAGCAACTCATCGACATAATACATGTCGATGCCCCCTCATCAATAATTGTTCGATGAACAGTTTTGTTGAGGGCTTTCACTTGGACGAGGAAAGCTAGTTGAGCTGGTAACTGAGGATCATATCCTTTGTGATCAAAGGATACAAGATTGGAATCTTTAGGATCCACCCCACCAATTGCTGATAACAATGCCTGCCTTTGGGATGGGCAATTTTGTAGTACTTCAAGAGTCGACATAGCAGACGGCGATTGCGCCAAATCTTCCACTATATTATAATGTTGTGCCGCTCTGGCACGAGGATTAAATGTCGACTTGTGTACTACTCCCTTTGGCGGTTTTATTGTTAATTCATGTGTGATGGGGGGTACAACTTCTGCCGAAGTTGTTGTCGAACTGCTAGGTTGATCTTTACCTTTATCGTTCGACACCTGTGGATTCCCGTAATCTTTGTTCCTTGTCGAAATCAAAGCATCATTCTGTTGCTTCGATATCGATAACATAAGCACTTGCGACGGTGAAGCATTTCCACTACCAACCAGATTTTTTCCTCGATCGGGAAACGGATCAGTTAACACAGCTGGAGTTTGCGAACTCTTTAAGAATCTTTTTAGATCAGCTTTGTATGGACATTCTCTCGTCCAGTGATCCTCATCACATATCTGACACCCATAAGGTGGTTTCCTATCTCGAGGAGAGCTTGAAGAAGTTTTTCGAGGGGATGACTCTCCTTGTTTCTTCTTCTTCCCTTCGTTTTGATTCTTCTTGCTTCCTGGTTGATTGGTTTCTTTGCCCTTATCTGTCGATACGGCATTTACTTCCGAAGCAAGAACTTCTCCATGCGCATTTTGATTCGAATCCTTACGGGCCTTCTTTTGATTGGTCCTTTTCGGATTCGTGTTTGCCGTGCCAATCACGCCATCACCGGCATGAGAGTCACTGTTTGATTTAGGAGGAGGAGGGATTGAAAACTCTGGTCTAGGGGCGTCTGGTATTTTGTCATAGAGCGTGCCGGACTGAGTATATACTAAGTCCAAATATTGTGCACGAGCAATAACCTGCTCTTCTGTTACGACTCCCCCCTTTGCCACATCTTCGTTATGGCCGGAAGTAACGACTTTATAAACCACTCAGCTAAAAGCTGATCAGGAACGTATGTTTTAACCATTCTTCGTCGACGTCGCCACTCATGTATATGATCTGATATATGAGTTGCGGTTGTCTGTTTGAAGTTAGTCAATATTTTTGTTCCCGTTTCATACCTTATTGGTAATTGAAAGTGGGTCAAGAATGTCGTGGCAAGGGAGCCAAAATTGTCGAACGAAGCTCTAGGCAATTCTATATACCATTTTGCCGCTGGACCTGTCAATGTCCTCTGAAAGAGGCGAAGCCTTATCGAATCGTCATTCAAAGTGTTCGACGAACACCATAGATGAAATGTCATCACATGATTCGACGGGTCTTCACCTGGATTTCCATTGAATTTAGGAATGTCGGATGGAAGTTTGTGCGGAATCACTGGCCACCATGGGGCGTAAGCAATTGGATCATTGGTTAACCGATGTAAATCAGGCAACTCTAAAGTCGCCACGAATGGTAACTGTTGATTCAAGTTAGGTGAAGCGTAACCAGGATACGATGGAATCGCCTGAACAGTTGGTCTTTGCATACCAGCATAATGGAGTTGATGTTGGTATGATTGATACGGTTGATGGACTTGACCACTATAAAGTGGTTGATTTTGACCATTTTGATTATATGGTTGTCCCGTATTCGCAAAGATTTGCTGTTCAGAACCCTGGTACACTTGTTGGAATTGTGGCTGTTGGTATTGCACTATCCACGGTTGCGACACCATGGGTTGTTGCGCTATACTAACCATTGGACCAAGATTTGGGGTAGTTGTACCCGGCTGTACTTGTGTTGCCCCACCAGTAGGCAATTGTGGTTGGGTCGCAGGGTCAAGGGGCTGTTGCATGAGAACCTGAGAAATCTGAGGTTGACACACAACAGGCATTGTTTGAACTTGCGACACGGTCACAATAGCCGGTGTAGTTGGGATGTTTGTCACAGGTACACACTGTTGCATAGAATATACAACTCTTGGTGGCTGGGATAGCATAGGTACCCAACTACTCGTTGCAATTCCACCATAACTTGAATAAGGTTGAGAACTCCCGTATGGGTACCCTCCCGGAGGGGGTAATGAAAAGGCATACTACCCCCCATACGGTAGCAATCCAGAACTCAAGGCAATTGATTGTCCTGGAGGACTGGATGGCCTAATTAGATTCCCAAAAGGGTCAATTTGATGAGTCTCACCATGAGAGTTACCAGACATTACTCCGGAACAAACAGGAACAGACCATACTGTCGAGATAGTCTCTTGGTGGACTCCTTGTAGCGATTGAGAGCTAGTTGGGACAGATGGTATGCCGGCGAACATTGTTGGATTTGCGGCAGGTAATTCTGCCGTCGCCGTGTCATTTGACACAGTCCTAGATGTCGACGGTTGTTCAGACATTTTTAGTCTATCCAATTGATCGCCTAGTGATTCTACAGGAACTTCCACTGGTGATGGACAAACTTCTGTTGTAGTAGGAAATAGAGTGACCCCTACTCCAAATTGAATTGGAGCGGATACTTGCGGTTCCTCTATAATTTCCTCTATCGCAATCAGACCAGGTGGAAGAGGAAGACCGTCAGGTCCGTAAAAGATTTCCGGTGCCGAAGAAGGGGTTGTATCGACCGCGACAGATGTTTGAGGAACAAAACTTTCTGGACCGGTTACAGATGGAACTGGTTCAGTCATACAAGTATTTGCCCCCAGACTAGGATCAGTATTACTGTCCCTTTGTGGCGATCGAACTTCTTCTATAGAGGCAGGGTTTCCGGAAATGTTTGGAGTGACCAGAATCTCAGATGTTGTTGGAACACTTGTTCTAACTTTTAAAGGAGATTTTGAACTGGTTCGACGAGCTCGCTTTGTCCAGATTGTTTTCGATTCCGGAGACAAAGACGGTTGACTCGCAAGCCTCCGAGAACGACGGATATTCAATTGACTTTCTTCCACGATTGCGGATTACTCGATCAACTAAAATATAAAGGGGAAAATTTGTGATTCCGATTTGAATGAATTTTATTAGACGCTTTTAAACATAACTTTGCTTTTTCATGTTTTAAGAGTCGAGAAAAAGCTAAAGATGACTCTAGTCTCCTTCGATGTATTAACGAGCCCGAAGTGACAAATGCTCGGTTGGACTTTTTCAGTTATAGAGTTTGAAAAAGGCCAAAAGAAACTGCTCTGGAGATCTAGGCAGAGGGTGTGCCAAACCTTTCGCGAAACCACAGAATACGTTTTACGGTACGGGTGGTCGATCTTCGTGAATGCTGTGTTCACTGCATCGCGATCAGTAGGGCGGCTGACACGGCTTCCTATGGATAAAGGATAATTGCCTATAGGGGTCTCCCAATATATACGCGACGGTACGTGGGAGCACAAGTCCGTATTAGTGCCACCGACTCTCAGGAGGAATCACCCACCTTCGTAGAGATCGACAGTCACTATGTTTAACGACGCCGGAACACGTCTCTACCTAGACCTCTAGATGTTTGCGTTATGTTTCAAATGCGTTGTTAGGTTCATTCAGTATATTTTAAGTTGATCTTTTTAAAGTTTGCCTTTCAAGGTTCACCACGAGATGTATATGACAAATTCCTAAATGCAGCCTAAGATGAGAAGCAAGCTTTTTCAAATCTTTTTGACTGATGAAAATATTAACTACTGAGGGAGAAGAAAGGCAAATTCTTTTCACACAGTTCATACAGCACAAACTAATGCACTTTCTCCTAAATCATCATGCAAACTTTTTCAAATGCAAAATGCACAATGCATGTATTTTCTTTTCCCTTTCTTAATGTGGATGGATTACAAAAAGAAAGTGGTTATATAACTTCGATTTCGATTTAAAGCGACAGTAAACAAGTTTGTCCAAAATCAAAAGACACCTTAAGATTCACTTGCTTAATCACTGGAAATACATGAAATCAAACCATACTAACGAAAGTAAAATGACTAATCAGCTATGGACAGCAAACAAGCTAACTCTTTAGACCAGCAAAATGCCTAACACAGGTTCAGATCTAAGAGGCCAAAAGCATGACTAATTTACTTTTCGTTATGGGAAATTGTAAATGAGTAAGAAATACAAAGAACAAGTAAAATTTCGTTATATAACAGAGGCAGAATGATGGCAAGTAATATTGGTTTCAAAACAGACACAAGACTGACACTTAGCAGCAAAACTAAGAGAAAAACAGGCAAGAGAAAGGAGGAAACCCCAAATGCACTAGGCAAATTTGGGCCAACGCAGGCTCTGCACAGCCAAACTGGCTCTCAACGCAGGTAGCCCCTTCGGGACCTGCGTTGCAAAGCAGGTAGCCTGTGTACTACCTGCTTTGGAAAACGAGAAATGCGTTTTCACAGTTTCCGGGTCATAATTTTCTCAAAAATGCACGGTTTTTGCTCAAATCAGAAGCAATCAGTCAAGCACACTCAAAGGGATGATTAAGAAGGTGCAAAGCTATCACTAAGAGCTTACAAGGATCCTTGTAGATCAGCTCTTCAAATCATGAATTTGCTCAGAAAATGAGCAAGAGTAGCTGCCTTCTACTTCGCTTTTGATATAGTCAAAAGCTTTTCGATTTGGTACTCTTTTGTTCAGGAAATGAATAGCAAAATACTACAAACACAATCAAATGGATACGATCCCCAGTGGAGTCGCCAGTTTGTTGTAGGGAAAAGTATCCGACTTGGATGACCCTATCCCACTCTAAGGGTGACAGTTCCTTAGCAACAACTGTAAAACAAACTACTTAAGGTTTACTTCTTTATGAAAGCAAAAGAGAATGGAGAAAGCACTAACCGTTGCCTTGCGCTTAATGTCGAATCCAAACTCTTCTCTTTGACCGCTTGCTCCTAGCTCTTTGTCCTTCTGCTCGCCCAGCTACGATGAGATCCTGCAAGATAACAAAGAAGGAAACTACAAGAGGCATGCAATCATAACTGGTTCATGGATTAGTGTAAACCAAACATGCAATCATCACAATATATAATTGAAACAAGAGCACATAGAAGAACCTCAATAGCTTTTATTAATGAAGAAATAAAGGTTCTGAGAGTATTACAACCATTGAAGGCTCCAACCCAGCAACACCTCCCAGCAGAAAGAATTGCTCTTCTTCACCTCTCTCAAACAATCACCCAATAACTCAATAGTGAAACCAACAGCATATCATTACTTTGCACAAAATTCCAGCCTCCTGAGCTCATAGGAGAGAGCTCAATATATAGATGAATTGAGAAAGGATGAGTCAGCTTGCAACTGATGTGTAGCTGCCTTGTGTCCTCTCTCTCTTCAGTTAATCTTTAGTTGATCTTCAGTTCTTGAGTCCACTTGGAGAACTTTGCTTCCACTTGGAGAAACAGAGCCTCTGACTCATCACAAGGCGAAATACCTGATCCAAGTGTCATTTTTGGAAGATTCCAAAGCAATGACTCACTGTGCCACTTGTCCCTTCTCGCTCAGCGCAGGTGGCCTTTGTCCCACTTGCTTTGCAACGCAGGTACACCATGGAGCAACTGAGTTTCAGCGCAGAAACCTAGTGGAGCACCTGCTTTGATTTCAGGATTGCTTGTTTTTGAGTGTTTTTAGGTGGAGAACTGATCTGAGAGCTGTTGGTTTGCTGACCTTGTTCCTCTAGGGGTAAGAACATCATGTTTAGGGAACTTTAGATCCCTTGGATTATTGACAATTCATGCTTGTTGCTGTAAGGCACAAAATTGTCTATAACAATGGGGGGATGCAAGAACCAAGTTTTTGCATCCAGAGATTAGTGTTATTCCTTTCAACGCCTCAGATCTGCCTTCATGCAGATCGATACACCCTTAGGGCTCACTGTTGCAACTCTATCAAAATGGCCTTTAGACCTTCACGAAGGTCTACAATTAGTCTTTGCGGACCTTTAACAGTCAATCTATCTTCTTACGTGCATCAGAAAGTAGTCCCAAATTAGGGTTCACAGATATTTACTTAAGTTATTAGTAAACATCATAAAATTCATTAAAGTCTTCACGAAAATAAATAAACATGCTTTGCGTACATCAGTAACATTTATTCAATAGGATCGCACAAAATTCAATTAATATTCCATAAAATGCATTATTCATAGACAACATATATCATTTAACGGAAACATAGGTAAAACAGATATACACAATAATTCTTCAGTAACTATTTTTATTGATCTTATATTTAGGATTACAGACTCAAAACTACACTGCGCGCTCAGTTGCAGGGGTCTTCGCACTCAACTGCAGACTCTACCTAGGCCTCCATGCACTCAGTTGCAGAGCCTTTCTTCTCCTATCTAACCCACTTCTCTTCGCTAGCACTTCTCTTCTATTGACCCATTTCTTATCAATTCTTCAAAAACCTGCCTTAGACTCTATAAGACACCTATTTATAGCTTTTATCATACAATGCCATCGTTCATGGACCATGGGTGGATCTCAAAACTGACTCATACTTTACATAAAACAAGGGGATAAACCCTTTGACTCCTAGTCCTCTACGCGCTCCGCATCCACAAATCGTGGAGACTTTACATTAATTACAAAATTTTATCAAAACTTGGGTTATCTTAACCCCAAAACTGACCTAAGGGACCCCATTCCAACATGTGGAAAGGAAGGATGAGAAAATTGGGGATACATCTACAAATTTAGCATCTATATATGGTTGTAACTCTCTCCTTTATTTATTAATACATGTTTTCCTATACTTGTATCATGTTGATGCTTATGTATTTCAATGCCATGTTGACTCATTGATTAGAGATATTAGATTACACTATGTGGATATTGTAGTTCCCTTACTTGTTCTAGTCTTTGTTGTAGTTTCCATTTATAGCGTGAGGAGCTACATTTGGAGCTCACAAGAAAGGAGAAGAGGATAACTTACTATAGATTCTAGGTAGGACTATTTTCCAAGTTCTAGTCTCTCTAAGGAAAACATAGATATTTTTGTTCTTTGTTGTTCTAGATCATACCACTAGATCTAGGGAGTTCATTTTTGTCTGCAGAAGTGCATTTTCCATATAACAAATTAATGAATCCACTTGGGATCGATATTTCCCTTAGTGGTTTCTTTTGCCTTAGCAATTTTTTCACCTTTCAAAGTGACCTTAATTGACTTATTCAGAATGTAATTGACCTTAAGAAAACAATTTTTTGAGCTTGGTAGGGTTTCTTGTGTTGTATTTCTACCAAATTAACCCCAACGCACTCTCTATTCTGAGATAGAGTGCCCAAGCATAGTCTCTTCTCTTTGGAAGTGCAATGAAGCACTCTGATGCCCACTCTGCACCTACGATGATCCTGTATAATGCAAAAATTTGCATTTCTTTTCCTCGTTGTTTGTTCTGCTTTGGTCCATAAGGTATTATTGAGTCTCTAAATTTGTTTGTCTCACTATAAATCCATCATAGTGTTTACATTTGATTTTGTTAGCCTTTGATGAGAGTTTATTTGTTTTTTTCATTATTCTTATCAATAAGGTTTTTTGTAAACAACTGACTTGATTTTTTATTACTTAAAGAAATTTTTATTATATTTTCATTTTATGTGATTTACTTTATCAGTGATCTAGTTGCATTTTAGTTTTCATTGAATTTGAAAATTAAAAGGAAAGAAAAGAAAAGAAAAAATTATTATTTGTATTACATGTAGGGTTTTGAATTCGAATTAGAACAATTGCATTGAAAGATCTACTTAGGAAGCTTTGTTTGTTGCATCATTGGTTACTGCATTTTTATTCGTCTCTTCCCTCTCGTAGATATATTTTCATTTAAAATAAAAATAAAAAAAATCTTGTTAACATACTAGTTGTATCATAGGGAATTCAGGTGAACTCATATCATGAGCCTTGAAACTGAAACATAATTGAAGATCAACTTCTAAAATTTACTCAATCAATCTAAGATGCCTTTGGAACATTAATGACACACATAGAGTTCTAGGCTAGAGATGTGTTCCTGCGTTTTTAAACGTAGTATTTGTCATTACTTATTTGCATTACATTGTGGGGGTAGTCGATATTCCATATATGTAAGTACATCAAATCGTTCTCCACATACCTTCAAGTATATCGGCTGGCGCTCGAAAAGTATATCAGAATACTCCCTATTATACAAAGCACATTAGACAACACTACTATGGATTGTGTTTCCATGTACCTCCGTGTATATTTTGGAAGTCCCCAATAGGTTGTTATCCTACCATAGGTAACTGAGTCAGTCGCCTTGTCCATTGTGATACACGAAACACAACATTTTGGGAGATTTCCTACATGTACTGCAAACGGTTTTTCGCAATTCATAGTGACTTGGTAATCATTTTTTCCCTAGTTACCCATTTGTTTTTTTATTTTTATTTTTTTTAAGTTCTAAAATTTATCAACCCATCCTAGAATAACACCCTCAACAACCCCGTCATTCGCTTCGAATGCAAATATTTCCTCTACCTCCTGAGGCAACACCTAGTCGTCGAAAGAATAAAAAGGCCCAAATTACCAAAGCTGGTACTTCAAAATCTTCCCCTTCCAAAACTACAACTGAAATCAATCAACCAAAATCATCACATCCCATAAGTATTGATCCTAAAATCACATCTTTACCAGCTGGTGAGTCCAACGCAGTCGAAACTGAAAACGTTGAAAATTTACTACCTGCGGTCATTAAACCTAAATTTCTCGATTCATATACATTAAAACTTGAGGTTATACAACTTGAGGAGCCTTAGTTAACTTAACCTATTACTTTAGGGCCTTCTCTTTCTCTTCCTCGACCTTCGACCCAACCACAACCTGTATATTTCGGTCCCAACAGAGAACAACTTCCACCTGGTCTTTTGAGTGTTGAGGAAATTACTAAAGAGTCTCAATCTTCATCTCCTATCCATTTAAGAGGGACTCCTCTTTATCAATCTCATCCTTTTCATACTCTTCACACTCCAATACAATTTACTTCACTTTGCACTCCTCATTTCAACTCACCTTTGACTTTCCCTTGGGAAACTTCTTTGGAAAGTTTAACCATGGCTGAGTCAACAACAGTTTCTCAACCCGTATCTGCTATCATGAGTGAGGCAACCAAAGTTGTAGCTACTTCCGTGTTTATAACTTCACAAGAAACCCATTTGTATGGTGGTTTTTCAGTGCCACCTGGCTACCAGTCATTATTTGGAACCTTTTATGGTGCGTCGACCAGTCCATGAACTTTTGCCTTGTCATCTTCATTTGGAATTTTATTTGGTGACGAGCACCTCACCATATCTTCCACCTATTGTGCCCCATCCTTCTTTGGAGAAAAAATAAGGTTCATCTATTAGTGGATTGCGACATCTATAATAGCCTACTCCATCCTATATTAGGTACTCTCCTCCTAAGGTTGAGTTTCCTTGATATACTCCTTATCCCCCACTAGGGGGGAAACTTGTTGTTGCCATGTCTCCTAATTAAATGTCACAAATGTGTGCTCAATTTTATTCAAGTCCTCTATTCCTATGAATCAGTGTTGACCATGTTGGACCCACCAACATTCAGGGAATCTCCCTTATATGAAGTCCCAATTATACCTCACACCATTTGGTGTAGGAGTCCCATCTAGAATACGGCCAGTTTTTGATGCAATGGGTACTAATTATATGCCTTGGCTGCAATTATGCATAGAGTGATGTACAGTGACTTTGGTGAGAACAAGTGTGTGACCCTGCAAAGATTCAAGTGTGATGCATGAAGGTTCTACCATGTGGAAGGGAAAATAATTGAGCCCCTTAAAATCATGTAATAGTATGCAGCTTGAAAGGAACACACGAGCATAATGACATCACAAAATAATATGTGAAATAGTTCACAAGTTAACAATGATGAATTAATATAACAACACACATTCAATAGGATTCAAACCAATGCAAAACAAATAGTTCATAAGCATAAGTGTAAGTTAAATAACATGCATTTCAAACATAAAAAGAATAGTCCTACTACATTTACAACATATGCATGAAAACATGTTAGCTTTGAGTTTTTATTAAGTGAAAATTCCAATCATACATACACCATTGATAGACCACTAGCCCCAATAGCGAAACGTGAAGTCAACATCACCTGATCCTCCAAAGAGACACACTTCCTCTACACTACAGATAAGCCAAAGCTCTCACACACTCCCAAGCTCCTGAATCTAAGCCTAAACCTAGCCAAAAGCTTGGCTCCAAAAATCCCATTACATGATTTATGAGATTTTATTTATAGAAAGAGGGGGTGAACCTTCAACTCCCCTTTGTGAGTTTTGGACTACCCCTTGACTCTCCAACTTCTTTACTCATTACATTACATCATGAATCTTCACATTCCAATATTGACACTTGGAATTCCACTTACAATTTAATTACAAATGATATTACAATTTACACTCGTACTCATATAAGACAAATAGGGTGGAGCCAACTAGACATCCTAATAAGATAAAACACTATCATACTTGAGATTGGGAGAAATCAATCTCAACAACTTCCAATTGATGTTTTTTTAGTCACATAGTAGTACCATGCTTGGTACTGTGTGATGGTGTCTAGATGCAAGCAAACTCTAGCCTCCATGATATCTAGGTACAATGATTTGGAACCATTTTCTACTTCCTTCTTAAGAATGATCAACATTGTTTGCACTTGGATGGGGCCACCAATGTAGTTGTGAATGTTCTCTCTATTTACCTCCAAGTCCTCCTTGGTGGAAATTTGTCCCAGCTGCTCCAAGTATTCCTCTATCTCCTTTTTGACTTGGTTCCTAGGTTTCGCTTCAGTGAGTGAGCCAATTGATGGGATCTTGTGGGTCTTCACCAAGAAATCCAACTTGTTCTAAATTTGTGCATACGAGGCCTGAATGTTACCAATCAATGAGGCGAGCTATTTTTTGTTCTAGATCAACAAACACACTCTTTCTTTCTCCATCTTTGACTGTGGCTTCATTTTATTACCTAATTCAAGCGATACCCTTTCATATCACATTGTCCATTCATGCATGAAAATGATTGTAGCTTGCGCATTTCTAAGAGTTTTTACAAAGTCTTTACATTGTTGTTGCAAACCATGCAGGCAGAAAACTTCCTTATGCATGGTAACAAGCTCCTCATAGAGATTTTGCATGGTCTCTCCAAGTGTTGATACTTCACTAAGTATTGTTGCCCTCATTTCCTCTAGATGGACCTGTGCGGAAGCTGCATTCTGAGCTATTGCTCGGATTTTTTCAACCTCTTGCCTGACAGCCTGCAATTTCTTTACCAATTTCTTATTCTCAACCATTAGAAACTAAGTGTTTAACTTTTTTGCACCTACGATGGCCAAGTTGGTTGAGGAAATGTGTTATAGACATTTTTGGGCACTGCAACCCCAATCATAAATGTCAATAAACCAAGGGTTCTTTAGTCCCTAAAAGTGTTGTTCCGACCCCTAAAAGAACAAGGTCAACTTATTACATCTTATCCAAGAAGTTCTCCATGAAAAACTACTCAGAACTGGTCAAAACTGGACCATTTCACTTGCTCCATAGGAAAAGTGCGTTGCATCCCACCTGAATACACACAGTAGGTGTGATGCATGTCAAAAATCCCTTCTATGGGGTGCAATGGGTTAGAAGGGACAAATGGCAAGGTCAATCCACAAGGTGGAGAAGCATGGAATCTTCCAGAAACTTCTCATGTGACACTTGCCTCTCTGAATTCAACCAGGGATGAGTAAGAGATCATCAATCTCGAAGTGGAATCAAGAACTATCAGAGAGAAGACACTAATCAAATCTCAAAAGCTAACTCACCCCCCTTGCAAATATCTATATATGGATCCCTCATCCCAGAGATCCAGGGGCTGGAATTTTGTATCTTGTAAGGAAGTGTTGCTGGTTTCTTTGTGCAATATCATAGTGTTGGATGATCTAAGATTTTCATGAGGTGAAGAAGGGCTTCTTGCCGAGAGGATGATGCTGGGTCAGAACAATTGGTTGTAATTCTCTTGGCTCTTTCTTGATTATCAATAAAGCTATTCAAGTTTTCCTCCACATGTTTGTATGATTAATGTTTTATGCATTTGTGTGGTCAATGTACATCTGATCCTATATTGTTTATGATAATAGATCTATGTTCTTGGATAGTATTATGCTGCTTTGATTCTACAAGTGCCCTGTGAAGTTGGGTAGACAAGGAAGCGAGTAGCAAAAGATCTATCAGAAGGGAGAGGAATCACACAAGGAACCAAGCACAAGACAGAGGTTGGTCTCCTTTATTCTTCTCTCATCTATTTCTCATAAAGGAAAACGAAAGTGGTTTTAGTTTGTTTGTTTCTAAGGTAGCTACCAGCCTTAGTGGGATTAGCAGCTCTGCATAGACACTATTCCGATAACAAAATGGCGACTCCACTGGGGAGCATGCACCTCGATTTGCGTTATTATGTTGGGGGCATGCAAAATTATCACGAGCAGTGTTACCGCAGGGTTCAAGCTCGTTAAAAAATAAACCTGCCTCGAGAAGTTTTAACGCGGACTTCAAGCTCGTTAAAAAATAACCATAAGCAATGAGCAAGTGTTTCCCCCAGCGTTTAAGCTCATTTTAAAATAAAAAATGAAACAATTTCCGGTAAATAACCATCCTGAATGTATTACTTCAGCCTTTGAAGCCTTGGTCGTGTTCTCATCATCACCTCCACTCTATATTGGCCAATCATTCACCTCCACTTGATTGTTTACCCCTTTTGAGGAACAGCTGTGAAGAGTGATCTTGTTAGCCATCCTTGTGACACTGCCGTGATTGGAAAATTCCAAACCTTACCTGGAATCAGCTGCTACCCGAATCTATCACTCGTTCCTTAAAAAACGAGTCTCCTTTAAGGTCTTTTCAACTGACTCATAAAATATGAAAAGATTTCCGAGCCATTGGCCTCTCCAACTCGTTAAAGTGACCGGAAGTGCTATCCCTCCTTTAGATTTTAATCTTTTTGGACCTGAGGGATTATTACACAAAAAGATCGAGCACTTGTCTTGTTCTGCTCGTTAAAATTACCGAAAATTCATCCCTTTCGTATTATTTTATACTTTTTCGGACTTAAGGGATTAGATGACGAAAAAGGATTTTTGGAGTTTCCTTTACGTTCTTTTTCAGACTCTCTAAAATTGAAGAGGACCGAGTTATCTTTGTCGTTAAACTCGTTAAAACCTAATAGCGACAAACTTGTACATAAAAGACAAGAACGAGTTTCACTATCGCTAGGCTCGTTAAAACATAGCGATGGGTTTGCCCGAAGGGCAAATTATAGAACAAGCATATGTTATCCTCCTCAAGCTTGACAAAAATAAAGAGGTACTGGTCAGCAATGACTAGGGAAAAAAATGGGAGGAAAACTTGAAGAAACTTTGTTGGTAGCAAGTCGCTCTTGAACATGACACTTTCACTCTGCATCCGAGTCGGGTTGGGTTGTTCCATTCACTGGTCACATCACCATGGTTCCATCACACCATCCACATTTGGGGTTAATGCTACCAATCCATCATGTCAGTGTCGCCGATATGTTCAAGAGAAGTCACTCAAAGAATTCACCTGTGTCTCACCCACTATAATACATTTTCACTCCATTCTTTCATGACCGCCACCCTGAATCGTATATCACCAGATTGTTTTCACCTCCATTAAAATCATTTGCTCCGTTCTGTGTCATTGATGTGGGATTCACTAAGGCCCTCCTATGACAGATCGCTTCTTGTCGACATCAACTCATTATCCAAGAAGTTGATCTAGGAACAACCCTTTCAGTACTTTGAAGCTTGCATGCCTCAATGGCAAGTTTCTCACTTCCGACGACAGGTTTACATCAATGGCCTTCGACCGAAAGATTTTGCGTGGTGTTCGACGCCAAGTCCCTTATTCACACCACGTGAATTGTACTGCAGTACCTTGAGGATCATTATCATTATAGGTGATTCCTCTCGCGCCTGTTAACAGCTTACATCATTGGCTGGTAATCAGGCGATGTCTTTCCATGTTCGACTCCAGAACATCTCTCACATGGATCGACTTGTACGTTGATTACACAAATGCATAAACCAGTCCACCCTGTTTCGAATATTCCCACTATACCTGCTACGGTGACTGCATCGCAAGTACAAGCGCTACCTGTTGTATGTCAACCCCAAGTTTCTCAGGTTGCAATACAATGGCTTCTTGTCTCAATGACTCAATCGCAACCTCAGGTTAGTGCCTCCCTATCTGGAGCGACTCATGCTCAAACAAGTACTATGACTCCTCATCTTGGTCAATCACCCAGTATTGGACAACAACAAATGGTCCAACAACCAGGGTTGGTTCAATCTCAACAACCGCAATTCCAGCAATCATATCAAGGACCTAAGCAACAAGTCTTTGTAAGTAATGGGCAACTGCATTTCCAAAGCGGTTATCATCAACCATTCTACAATGGTTATGCCCATCAACCTTATCAAAGTTACCAACATCAAATACTTTATGCTGGTATGAAAAGACCCACTGCTTAGGCGATTCCATCTTATCCTGGGTATGCTTCGCCTAACCTGAATCAATAGTTTCCCTTTGTAGCAACTCTAGAATTACCAGATCTAAACCGGCTGACGAATGATCCAATTGCTTACGCCCCTTGGTGGCCGGCGATTCTGCATAAACTTCCGTCAGATATTCCTAAATTTAATGGAAATTTGGGTGAAGACCCGTCGAATCATGTGATGACCTTTCATCTATGGTGTTCATCTAATACTCTAAAAAATGATTCGATTAGGCTTCGCCTTTTTTAGCGAACGTTAACTGGTTTAGCAGCAAAATGGTATATCGAATTGCCTAGATCTTCATTCGATAACTTCAGCACCCTAGCCACAACCTTGTTAACGCATTTTCAGTTACCAATAAGGTACGAAACAGGAAGAGAGCTTCTTACCAATTTCAAACAGACAACGGCCACTCACATATCTGATCATATTCATGAGTGGCGACATCGTCGTAGAATGGTAAAAACATACATTCCTAATCAGGTTTTAGCTGAATGGTTTATTAATTCATTATTACCTTCCATTACAGAAGATGTGGCAAAGGGAGGAGTCATCACTGAAGAGCAAGTTATTGCTCGTGCGCAATATTTAGACTTGATTTATACTCAGTCTGGCATGCTCTACGATAAAATCCCTAACGCTCCCAGACCGGAATTTTCCGTTCCTCCTCCTCCTAAATCGAACAATGACTCTCATGCCGGCGATGGCGTGATTGGTACTACAAACACGAAATCAACAAAGGCTACATCTAAAAAGGCCCGTAAGATTTCTAGTCAAAATGCAAATGAGGAACTTCTTGCCTCGGAAGTAAATGTCGTGTCGACCAACAAGGGCAAACAACTGAAGCAACCAGGGGGCAAGAAGAAAAAGAAAGGGAGAAAAAAGAAGCAGGATGAGTCATCTCCTGAAAAACCTTCTGCAAACCCTTCTAGGCAAAGGAAACCCCTGTGGGGTGTCAGATATGCGATGAGGATCATCAGACGAGAGATTGTCCACATAATGCGGAAGTTAAGAAACTCTTTAAGAGTTCAAAAACCTCAGCGGTATTGACTGATCCGTTTCCAAACCCGGGAACCAAATTGGTTGCTAATCAAAATGCTTCCCGATCCTAAGTGCTTATGTTGTCTATCTCAAAGTAGAAAAATGATGATTTGATAAGGAATAAAGATTACGAGAATCCACAGCTGTCGAATAACAAGGCTAATGAACAACCTAGTAGTTAGACAACAACTTTGACTGAAGTTGTGCCACCCATCATTCCTGAACCAATAATAAAGCCGCCAAAGGGAGTAGTACACAAATCGACATTTAATCCTCGTGCCAAAGTAGCACAGAATTATAATATAGTAGAGGACCTGGCCCAATCGCCGTCCGCAATGTCGACACTTGAGGTACCGCAAAATTGCCTCTCCCAAAAGCAGGATCCATTATCAGTAATAGGTGGGATTGACCCAACAGATTCCAATCTTGTATCCTTTAATCACAAAGGATATGACCCTCATTTCCCAGCTCAACTAGCTTTCCTTATTCAAGTGGAAGCCCTCAACAAAACTGTTCATCGAACAATTATTGATGAGGGGGCTTCTACATGTATTATGTCGATGAGTTGCTGGAAAAATTTAGGCTCACCACCCTTTTCGCAATCATCAACAATGTTAAAAGCATTTGATGGACGATCATACACTCCATACGGGATTTTAAGTAACTTGCAAGTTGAACTAGGGGGCAAAACAGTAGAAATTGATGTTGAAGTAATCGACGGAAACCTCGATTACAACATCCTACTGGGAAGGCCCTGGATATATGCCATGGCTGCAGTTGTGTCGACCTACTTCAGGAAGATTGCACTTCCCTTTCAAGGAGGAATTACAATCATCGACCAACAAATATTTCTCCCCAACAGTTCACAAGTTATGGGAAGCATTCCAATGATCCATGGAAGCAATCATTCACTTCAAAATATCGGAGTAGATCTCCTAAAAGACCCTACCTTAATGGGTACTTTTTCCCTACCACCTCCGAGTAATCTGGCGGAAGTGGCCACAGTGGAAACCTGCAATATGAAATCTTCTATATCTAATGGATTCGGAAGATTCCTAAACATTTTGTTAGCATGGATCATCGGCATTTTAGAAATATTGTAGCAATCAATTTTCTTGGCCTGGGGGGAAAACCCAAATCAATGCTCATCGAGTGTTTGTATAGATAGGTCTAAGAAATATGGTACCTCTTCAGATCCTTGGTCACATGTACATTCTACAGAAAAAGGAATCATTCAGTCAATGATGTTAGGAGAGGCACCATGGGAAGATTACCACCATCATTCCCATCTTCCGGATTACCACGAAGATTATTCCAGTGACCTTAATCATCCTTCAGTTTTTGATTTTCTATCAAATATTGTAAATACGGTGGATTATGAGGATAGTTCTTTTACTGTGTCAACCTCATTAAAAAATGAAACAATTCCCTTTCCAAATCGAGTCTTTGATTATGGTCTCATAAAATCCAAGTCGAGATTTTCAAAGATCTCGGAGGTAAACCTTCATTCCAACCACCATGTTGAGTGCAATGAAGCTTGGGGGGCATGCACCTTGATTTGCGTTATTATGTTGGGGGCATGCAAACTTATCACGAGCAGTGTTACCACATGGTTCAAGCTCATTAAAAAATAAACCCGCCTCGAGCAATTTTAACGCGGACTTTAACCTCGTTAAAAAATAAACATAAGCAATGAGCAAGTGTTTCCCCCAGTGTTTAAGCTCATTTTAAAATAAAAAATGAACCAATTTCCTGTAAATAACCATCGTGAATGTATTACTTCAGCCTTTGAAGCCTTGGTCGTGTTCTCATCATCACCTCCACTCTGTATTGGCCGATCATTCACCTCCACTTGATTGTTTACCCCTTTTGAGGAACAGCTGCGAAGAGTGATATTGTTAGCCATCCTTGTGACACTGCCATGATTAGAAAATTCCAAACCTTACCTGGAATTAGCTGCTACCCGAATCTATCACTCGTTCCTCAAAAAATGAGTCTCCTTTAAGCTCTTTTCAACTGGCTCGTAAAATATGAAAAGATTGTCGAGCCATTGGCATCTCCAGCTCATTAAAGTGACCGGAAGTGCTATCCCTCCTTTAGATTTTAATCTTTTTGGACCTGAGGGATTATTACACAAAAATATCGAGCGCCTTCAGCTCATTAAAATTACCGAAAATTCATCCCTTTCGTATTATTTTATACTTTTTCGGACTTAAGGGATTAGATGACGAAAAAGGATTTTTGGAGTTTCCTTTACGTTCTTTTTCAGACTCTCTAAAATTGAAAAGGATCGAGTTATCTTTGTCATTAAAGTCGTTAAAACCTAATAGTGACAAACTTGTCCATAACAGGCAAGAACGAGTTTCACTATCGCTAGGCTCGTTAAAACATAGCGATGGGTTTGCCCGAAGGGAAAATTATAGAACAAGCATATGTTATCCTCCTCAAGCTTGACAAAAATAAAGAGGTACTGGTCAGCAATGACTGGGGAAAAAATTGGGAGGAAAACTTGAAGAAACTTTGTTGGTAACAAGTCGCTCTTGAACATGACACTTTCACTCAGCATCTGAGTCGGGTTGGGTTGTTCCATTCACTAGTCACATCACCATGGTTCCATCGCACCATCCACATTTGGGGTTAATGCTACCAATCCATCATGTCAGTGTCGCCGATATGTTCAAGAGAAGTCGCTTAGAGAATTCACCTGTGTCTCACCCACTATAATACATTTTCGCTCCATTCTTTCATGACCGCCACCCTGACCGTATATCACCAGATTGTTTTCACCTCCATTAAAATCATTTGCTCCGTTCCGTGTCATTGATGTGGGATTCACTAAGGCCCTCCTATGACAGATCGCTTCTTGTCAACATCAACTCATTATCCAAGAAGTCGATCTAGGAACAACCCTTTCAGTACTTTGAAGCTTGCATGCCTCAATGGCAAGTTTCTCACTTCCGGCAACAGGTTTACATCAATGGCCTTCAACCGAAATATTTTGCCTGGTGTTTGACGCCAAGTCCCTTATTCACACCACGTGAATTGTACTACAATACCTTGAGGATCATTATCATTATCGGTGATTCCTCTCGCGCCTGTTAACATCTTACATCATTGGCTGGTAATCAGGCGATGTCTTTCCATGTTCCACTCCATAACATCTCTCAAATGGATCGACTTGTACGTTGAGTGAAGATCGAATGAGATTGAAGACCCCGGATCTAGTTTCATCCATCCGGACTGCGATATATATTCAGGAAAATAAAGACATCAAATGTACATCATTGCTGCACAGATAATCATCCAATTTAAGGGATGATGGCTCTACCAGAATCATCAGTCTACACTCAGACGATTGTCTGTCTCATGTACATGAAAAATGAATTTATAAAGCTGAGCATGGGAATGCCCGCCTCAGCTAGATCATGAAAATATTATGAAGATAATGTATTGTATTGTATCTTATTACAGGTCTCCTTCCAGCTTGAAAGAACTTTAGATCCTCATGATAAAGCATTTCACCCGACATCGACAAACTAACGCCCTCATGCTTTAGGGGGCAACTGTTATAGACACTTTTGGGCACTACAACCTCAATCATAAATGTCAATAAACCAAGGGCTCTTTAGTCCCTAAAAGTGTTGTTCTGACTCCTAAAAGAACAAGGTCAACTGATTACATCTTCTCCCAGAAGTTCTCCATGAAAAACTACTCAGAACTGGTCAAAACTGGACCATTTCACCTGCTCCATAGGCAAAGTGCGTTGCATCCCACCTAAATACACACAGTAGGTGTGATACATGTCAAAAATCCCTTCTATGGGGTGCGATGGGTGAGAAGGGACAAATGGCAGGGTCAATCCGCAAGGTGGAGAAGCATGGAATCTTCCAGAAACTTCTCCTGTGACACTTGCCTCTCTGAATTCGACCAGGGATGAGTAAGAGATCATCAATCTCGAAGTGGAATCAAGAACTATCAGAGGGAAGACACTAATCAAATCTCAAAAGCTGACTCACCCCCCTTGCAAACATCTATATATGGATCCCTCATCCCAGAGATCCAGGGGCTGGAATTTTGTATCTTGTAAGGAAGTGCTGCTGGTTTCTTGGTGCAATATCATAGTGTTGGGTGATCTAAGCTTTTCATGAGGTGAAGAAGGGCTTCTTGCCGAGAGGATGATGCTGGGTCAGAACAATTGGTTGTAATTTTCTTGGCTCTTTCTTGATTATCAATAAAGCTATTCAAGTTTTCCTCCACATGTTTGTATGATTAATGTTTTATGCATTTGTGTGGTCAATGTACATCTGATCCTATATTGTTTATGATAATAGATCTATGTTCTTGGATAGTATTATGCTGCTTTGATTCTACAAGTGCCCTATGAAGCTGGGTAGACAAGGAAGTGAGTAGCAAAATATCTATCAGAAGGGAGAGGAATCACACAAGGAACCAAGTGCAAGACAGAGGTTGGTCTCCTTTATTCTTATCTCATCTATTTCTCATAAAGGAAAACGAAAGTGGTTTTAGTTTGTTTTTTTCTAAGGTAGCTACCAGCCTTAGTGGGATTAGCAGCTCTGCATAGACACTATTCCCGGTAACAAAATGGCTTTGGGATCTCTCCTGGTGTCAGCCATAATCACCCTTTCTCTAATAAATTTAGGAGATGTGATATCATCCAGAAAATGGTTGTACAATCTTCTTATGAATTTTATCATATGATAGATTGTACGTGTCCATAATAAAATCATCGTCAAGAGGAACAACTTCCCCTTCCTTTCCTGGAGCTAACTCTGCTACCGGAGGTGGTGGAGATTGAATAGTGACCTGTTATGTGCTAGGAATCAGGTCAACATCTTCATTCTAGGGATCTGGTTCCATCTCTGTGTCATTGATCTCTATGAACTCTTCAATATGTTGAGAAAGATCCTGATCCTACAGCTTTCCGCCCTCCCCCTCTGTTGGTTGGTTCTTTTCTTTCTCATCAACTTGTTTCCGCATTGTTTCTTCTGATATTGTGTGTTGCATCTTCTTCTTCCTGCTTCTGCTTCTACTTCTCTTCTTATTATTTCTTTTTATTTTATTCCTCTAATCTCCTCTACTCTTCCCTCTTATTTCATTCCACTCTATGCATCCTCAGTTTCCTCTTTCCCTTTTTTGCTAAAGTCACTTTCATAAGAGTTGGATCCGCTTTCATCTTACGGCTCATTCTCCCCCTCGACTATAAGCAACCTTTCACTTTCCCTTACCCTGCATGGGGTTTCTCCCTTCTATTGGCACTGCTTTTGGAGTAGCTTCCTTTTGTGGATTCACCTATGAAGTTCCTACAAAACTAACCAGTTCGCAGGTCTTGGGGGAATTATAGCAATATTCCATGGATCCTCCTCTTGCCAATTAAATGTCCCACTAAGTCATTGAAAGTGAATTATCACACAATGGTTCTTGCAAATACCATAGGGATCATACAGATTTAAGTGTTGAGTACCGAATGCAAACTTCTCTATTTCCTTTCCTTTGGTATCTGTGAATTTTAGGTTCTTTATCTCGTACAATATGATTTTCATAGGAAGAGTTGGCCAAGGTGCTTTCTTCTTCCTATGCAACGTTGTTGACAACCCTGTGGCGAGATGATACGAGACTTCTTACGTGACAAGATTATCGGTGGCATACCTTGGCAAAAGATGTGCCAGATTCTCTCCATCAAACACTCTAAAAAAGGTGTCATCCAATGAGGTAAAGTATTCTACAATCTCTGATATTTCCTCCATTGTCACAGATGACATGCAAGCTGGTTCTTCCTCAAAGATAATTTTGAATAGTGGAATGAGGAAGTGGTCACTTTGCTTCTCCATAACTCCTTAATGGCTGCAATCCAAGAGGGGCTTGCAATGGATGTACACAGTAGGGTTTCAAGGTGTCCAAGCTTAGTTCATGCCAGGGAATGTGTTATGTGCATAGATTGCATCCACTAAATATGCAGACATATAGAATCTCGCTTGCCCACCCTTTAGAGGATTCAGGGCGTTACCTACATGGATATTTAACTATCGATCCAACAAGTCTGGCCAATTGAGTGGCTTCCCTTCTTTCACAACCTAGTTCAAAAAGATTTCCCGACCTTCCAGAAAGGTCTTTGTGCTCTACTAACTATAGATTCTACAAGCTAAGATGATCAACAATTGATAGGCCCTCCTGAGAGACCTTGTCTTATACGTGTTGGTGGGTGTCTGTTGAAACTTTGATGGATCCTTCACCCATCTGTTAACAACATCTTTCGTGCCCAAATAGATATTGGTGGCATAAAAGAGTGAATCCATGAGTATTTCTAGCTCAAGAAAATGGTAGATACGCTGGTAATCTACTGCCATAAAAGTAGCAAGCCTCCATCCAATGGTACTGCTCAAAGTCATGGCCTTCACATTAATATGTGAGACAATCCAACTAATGACATATGCACATGGGAAGGGTGGATATATGCATGAAAAATTGTGTAGCCCTTATATTTGAACATTAATGTACACATTTCGATCCTTTAGATCCGTTGCGAAATCCTTTGCTAAAAAAACTTCATTCACTTTCTGCCATGTAAGATTTGATTCCTTTTCCACATACAGTTGAGTGTCTGAATATACTGGAAATTTTACTGGCATTTTCTCAATTGCTTCCCCAATACTACTTTCAATGGTATCTTTTGAAGCATCTCTCTTAGGTGTCATGGTAAAAGTGATTGCTAGAGAGAAGTGCTCAACAATTTTGGTATATGTGGGACAGAAAAGGCGCTCATGGTAAGAAAATATTATCTTTTGTGAATCTACCTTCAAAGCAAGATCAGGTAGCAAACCGGTGCATTGATTAGAGATATTGCGAAATTTTTATGAGAAAGTGAGGGAGACTGGATGTGGGAGCTGTGCATTGCATAGTCCCAATATCCAGTGTGCATCATGAGGCTTGAGAATGCACAATTCACAGTCCACCCTGGGTAGTGGCTGGGAGAGACTGCGCATTGCGTAGTCTTAGTGGCCAAGGTGGCAGATTGAGCCTTGGAATTGCGCAATGCACAGTTGGGCTAGCCTGTACTGCACATTACACAGTCTAAGGGGACAAGGCTCAGCTTGAGCTCCTAGATTGTGCAATGCCTAGCTGGGCAAGGTGAAAATTGGCCAAGGGAAAGTGCAAATATTCCCAGTGAAAGTGTGGGAAACAAGCATATCTGAAAGATAATGAAATTTAAAACATAGATTTAACTAATTGTGGATAGATCAATGTGAATCAATTGTGTAAATTTAACAAACATAAGGAAAAACACATATGTGAGTAGAGTCATCGAAACGGTGATCGCCAGTGTGCAAAAGCAAGAAAATCACTGTGACACTTATGAAAGGAAAATGATAAACTGTAACAACACTTCTACAAGCTAATATAATTTAAAATTCTAGCAACCATGAAGAGAAACAATCAAAACAACACTCATAGAAGCGAAACGAAAAAAAAAAAAGCAAAAAAAGATGACAAAAGCAAAACTCACCCGTAAAAGCGACAAAAACTCCACCAAAGGTTCCTTGATCTCCTCAGGAATGCTAGAGCTCTAATATTGAATGTAAAAATTATCTCTAGATGCATCTATGAAATAGATTTCAGCAGAATGGGGTATATGACGCGCGTGCCTAAAATCAAGGAAAAAAGTGACACTTGGCAGAAATTTCTAAAAATAGGGACTGTGCCACCTTCAAAGAACTAATGATGAATCCCTATTTTCTAGGGATTTCTTTTTTTCTTTTTCTTTTATGCTTTTTCGAGAAAATTTCCATGCACACTGCTAAGGAAGATTGCACAATTCTGGGGAACTGGGCAACTTCCCAACTCAATGCATTTCGCAGTTTCTGAGCTCAAGGAGTGGATTGCGCAGTTTCTGAGCTTAGTGCTAGGTTTCCATCCATAACTACACAGTTCTCAAGCTCAAGTCTGAGTTACCTATCAAGATTCTGCAATTTCCATCATCAAGGCTAGCTTGCCCTCATGGATTGCGAAGTTTCTTAAGGCAAGCCCAGAAATGCTAAAAGATCAAGTCAGAAGGATGATTATGACCCAAAAGGATCATTAAAGTATGAAAACAAGAAAACACAAGCACAAATAAAAAGAATGAGTCTTGATCAAATCATGACTACTTGATGACAGTCAAAGGTAAGCTCATGTAGACAGAAAGGAAGGCTCCAGAATCAAAGCATGGGCAATTTTTTTTAGGGTGGTTGTCGTCGCTACAACATGTGCCCCAACCTTCTTTGCAGCAGAAATATGGTTCATTTATTAGTGGATTGGGACATCTACAACAACCTACTCCATCCTATACTTGGTACTCTCCTCCTGGGGAGGGATTTTCCTCCATATACTCCTTATCCCCCGGTAGGGGGGAAACATGTTGTTGCCATGTCTCCATTTCCTAATGAAATGACACAAATGGGTGATCAATCTTATTCGAGTCCTCTATTCCTGAAATGGCTTCTTGGAATCCTATGTTTCTTGTTAAACTTGGTTTGGTTTTGAATCAACTTCCCACATCACAACCTGCCT
Source organism: Pinus tabuliformis (assembly GCA_031772625.1). NCBI lineage: Eukaryota > Viridiplantae > Streptophyta > Pinopsida > Pinales > Pinaceae > Pinus > Pinus tabuliformis. The sequence continues at coordinate 886,589,603 of CM062817.1, forward strand.
TGGTCACACCCCAGGTTCCCACTTGCCAACCTATTCAATATATGCCTCAACCTACCCAAGTTTTATCTCAAGTAATTCAACTTGTCCAGGTTGTATCTCAAACACAACCTATTCCACTGGTATTTGGGATCTCTCAAATCCCACCTACCCAACCTCTTCAGGGTGTATTACAAACCCCACCACTTGGTCATTCTATACCTCAGATGCAAGTGAATCAACCTGTATATGGTATGGCCCAAGTACCAACCAGTCAACCCAATGTAGGGATGATGCAAAATCCCTCTAGGAAACCATTCCAAAGTATCCCACAAATGCTTGTTGGTCAAACTACTATTCTGCAAATGCCTTATCAAGGCCAACATATTCAAACACAACCATTCCAACCTTTTCAAGGTTATCAAGGAACTGGACCATCTGGCTATGCTTATCCTGGTTATCAAAATCTTCCTTATCCTAGAATGAAAATTTTGGTTGCTCAACCCATTTCGTCATACCTAGGATATCCTCCACCAGACTCTAATAGGAAATTTCCATTCGTGGCAACCCTTGAAATACCAAATTTAACCTGGCTAACGAGTGACCCTATTTGTCATTTTCCTTGGTGGCCAGCCATTCCTACCAAATTGTCGAGCGATATTCAAAAATTCAATGGAAATCCTAGAGAAGACCCATCTACTCATGTTATGACATATCATTTATGGTGTTCATCTAACTCCTTAAATGATGATTCAATTTGTTTACAACTTTTCTAGAGGACTCTTACTGGTACAAAAACTAAGTGGTATGTTGAATTTCCATGAGCTTTGTTTTACAATTTCAATGCCTTTTCAACTATGTTTTTGACCCATTTTCAATTACCTATCCGATATGAAACTATAACTGAACTTTTGACCTCTTTGAAACAATCTGACTCCACTCATATCTCTGATCATATTCATGAGTGGAGGCATCAACGTCGGTTGGTAAAAACTTTCATTCTTGATCAGTTATTGGCTGAATGGTTTATCAAATCCTTATTACCATTGTAACAGCCCTGGGTTAAAAGTTCATGTAATAAGGTTAATAAAGGAAAAATAATACCAAGGTCATGGGACACTTATTCCAAGCTGAATGTTGGGCAAAACATCCTAGTGGATATTCATTTGGTTTATTTATGGCTAAGGAAATTGGAAAACGCATTGGAAAAGACAAAGAGGCATTAATTGGAATTTTATTTATGAAGACAAAGGAAAATATGAGAAAAGGTATATGAAAGGTCAGAGGTTTTCATGAGAGTCAAATTGAAGGAAAAATAGACAAAAGTGAAGAAAAGAGAGACCTCAATAATAAAAAGGATTATGAGGATCAGTTCATAACCTTTTGTCGATTTTGTTTTGGAATTGGTTTCATAGAGGAGAAGAAAACCAAGAGGACAAAGTAATTAACCAAGCAAAGGAAAGAAAGGACAAGAAAGCAAATGAAAGGAAGGATCAAGCAAGAAAGAGTTGGATCAAGTGGCTTTAGTTGGAATATTTGCAGGTAACAGGTTGCATGTATGATTTCCTAACTGGTTTTGGCATGCATGGTACATGAAATTGTGTATTGGGTTCATTTGTTCTCATTGGCACGGGTTTTTGCATGTTTTACAGTGGTTTCAACCTTGCCTTTCCATTTCTTGATAGCCATGGTGTGATTGGAATCATTCTTGGTTGAGCCTTGGATTGCCGAAAGGTTTTGGATCTGGGTGAGGTGGTATTAGGAAAATCCCAAGGGTTGGGGGTGGAGATGGTTTTCTATAGGAATCCCTCAACAGGTGGGTGGAGATAGGATAATTTCTCAAGGGATGGTGAAGGAATTCTGAGGCACCCAAGATTGGCTTGATTTTGTGATATTAGGACCGATTTAGGTGAGATAACGATAGTGTGAGGGTGTAGGTGGTTTAACCTCTGGATTCCATTGATTGTTTATGTATTGAATTATCCCATGAGATCCCACATTCATGGTTGGAATATGTCACGGGGGTGATTGGTTGTGATCCAGGTGGCTCCAAAGACACACACAGGACAAAGAGGGCTTGTGGAAGCTTAAAAATCAAAGTGATTGGAATACTTTCGAACCAGGACCAGAGTATAGATCTTGTTGTCTTGATCACAATGGTGTGAACGGTTCATCAATCCGAGCTCGTATGAGGGAGAATGAGCTAGTCAAAGTTTTGGTCAAAGTTGGGTTGTGGGCCAGGTTTAAGTGTCCTACAATTTGATCGACCTCAGGGCATGAAACCTAGGTCCTAAAAGCAAGCAAATTTGTTTGATCATTAATTTGTCTAATATCCCCTATATTAGACAAATTTGAAAAATGTGTTTGTTGTATATATATATATATATATATATATATATATATATATATATATATATTGGGGTGGCGGGCCACCAACCCCGCCACCCCCCCAACAACCAAAAAATTATATAAAATCAAAATTTTAATTATGGGTCGATGCGCCATGACCCTTGCCGACCCTCCATCAACCATCAAATAACAAATCGTTTAATTAAAAAGGGGTGGGCGGGCCACCTCCAATGGACCCGGCCCACACCCCAACAACCCTAATGACATGGCCATATAATAAATGAACCATGGGTAGAGGGGTTCGAACCCGCCCAGCTGGAATGGCTGATCCACCACTTAGGCGCCCACACAACATCAACAACCCTTGTGGCATATGCCAACCAAAAACCAATGCAAAACATCAATACACGTTTCAAACATAATTCTAACCATTTGTAAGAAATCATAACCGCACCTCTATTTAAAAAGGATAGTTATGGTTAATGCACCAAGTTTGGCATGGGTGGGATTTGATCCCCCGAGCCCATGCTTTTTATTTCTGATTTTTACCATTAGGCCAACGACCTGTTCCTTGGTTTATCCACCCAATGTAAACTACTTAAGCTCAGTTCATTTCCATAGTGGGGAGGGGGAGAACGAAAGTGCCAAACGGAGGAATGGAACCCTGTTATGCAAAGTAGAATGGAGGCCAAAGAGAGTGCGGAAACCGAGGTGAATTTTTTTTAATTGTTTTGTAGTTGGAACCATGATTGAGCCAAATTTTCAGGAGGGCGAAATTTTTCCAGTCCAAATTGGATAAATTTTATGTCTATCTTACACTTCTCAGTGACATGAACTTGATGGTTGTTATAGATCCATTTGGGCACATCACTCCCATCATCCAGATAAGTGTTTTAGGACTCATCAAACCCTAATTTCAGTTGCTACATGTCCTAAACAAGTCAATAGTTTGAATGCCTCCTTCCCTGATAGTTTCATGGCTTGAAGACATCTTGAAATGACTCCTTAAAGGACCAGCATAGGTAGGCCCATGTAAGGGTGCTCTGCAGAGCACTTAGGCCCATGCAAGGGTGCTCTGCAGAGCACTTAGGCCCACTTTGACCTGTGTTAGGTGAGATTGAGCGAAATTTGCATAGGGTTCTAGGAATATTCCTTGGTTCTAGATCATTCTAGAAGGATCCCACCTCTTATCCCCTCCTATGAGCTCGAAATTGGATAAGCTAAGGATCCATTAACCTCCTATCCTCGCATCCCTTCCTCCATGGAAACTCACTCTAAGTATGGAAGGCCATTCAATACCCCAATTTTTGACATAACCTCCTTCATCCTCCTATAAATTGAACACTCATCTAAGTGATCAAGGGCTGGACTTTGATGATTGTAAGGAGATAATGTTAGCTTGAGATTTGAGACTATTGTAAGTGTCGTTATGCTACCGGAATGTCATGCTTATGATGTGATGTGGATGGAACCAAAGCTGGAGGAGTGACTTCGAATTAGACTTGATGGTTGTAATTCCTTCTTCTATTCAATGAAGTATTTGAACCTTTTCCCATATGCTTATCTTGTTATATGATTCTTATATGTGTGAATGTATTTGATTCCATTTACTTGTATTCAATAGATCTTTTGCTTTGATTGGTTCTTTGTCTTCTGTTGATGTTTACAAGTAGTTCTCAAGCGTGTTAAGTATGGGAAGGAGCGACAAGATCGATAAAAACGAGACAAGAGGAAAGCAAAACTACAAGTAGGTATTCTCATCCTCTTTGTCTTATGTATTGCTTATAGGAAAAGGCTAAAGTGCTTTAAATTGTTGTTCTAGATATGGCTACTTATCTAGGGAATTAGTATTTATCCATAGATACCAAATTCTCCAAAACAAATTGGCAACCATACTAGGGAGCGATCATCGTTCCAAGTAGCTTATCCACATCCCAGGACACTCTAGCAGACCTTACCACATTTCATTGATTGTATTTCAGCCTTGTTGAAATGAATTTTGGTAAAAAACTGAGGTTAGATGACTCTTGAGTGGCCTCTCAAGAATCAGTGCAGGCTTGGTCAGGGGATAGTGCTCTGCAGAGCACCCTTGAGTGAGAGACAATGCTCTGCAGCATAGTTAGACCCTCTTTGACCTGCGTTGATCCACCTTAGGGAAAATTTTCACCTTTGGATTGGGTTTTTTCTCCAAATTTCCTTATGCTTATGCTTGCTGAAAGATAAATGATTGTAGTATGTCTTTGAAATCAACCTGTATTTCCTCTTTCCAGCCCTACTTTGACTTGATTGATTAATGTTTCTTAAATGTTTTCTTTGTCATTATTAATCCATAGTCAAAGTTAGATTATAGTCGATTAATTTGTTCGAAAGAAAGTGTCGTAAGAGTCTTCTTTTCCTTTGATATAGAACTATAATGTTACAGATCCATTTGGGCACATCACTCCCATCATCCATATAAGTGTTTTAGGGCTCATCAAACCCTAATTTCAGTTGCTACATGTCCTAAACAAGTCAACACTTTGAATGCCTCCTTCCCTGACAATTTCATGGCTTGAAGACATCCTGAAATGACTCCTTGAAGGACCAGTGCAAGTAGGCCCATGTAAGGGTGCTCTGCAGAGCACTTAGGCCCATGCAAGGGTGCTCTGCAAAGCACTTAGGCCCACTTTGACTTGCGTTGGGCGAGATTGAGCAAAATTTTCATAGGGTTCTGGGAATATTCCTTGGTTCTAGATCATTCTAGAAGGATCCCACCTCTTATCCCCTCTTATGAGCTCGAAATTGGATAGGCTAAGGATCCATTAACCTCCTATCATCTCATCCCTTCCTCCATGGAAACTCACTCTAAGTATGGAAGGCCATTCAATACCCCATTTATGACATAACCTCCTTCATCCTCCTATAAATTGAACACTCATCTAAGTTATCAAGGGCTATACTTTGATGATTGTAAGGAGATAATGTTAGTTTGAGATTTGAGACTACTGTAAGTGTCGTTATGTTTTTGGAATGTCATGTTTATGATGTGATGTGGATGGAACCAAAGCTGGAGGAGTGACTTCGAATTAGACTTGATGGTTGTAATTACTTCTTCTATTCAATAAAGTGTTTGAACCCTTTTCCCATATGCTTATCTTGTTATATGATGCTTATATGAGTGAATGTATCTGATTCAATTTACTTGTATTCAATAGATCTTTTGCTTTGATCGGTTCTTTGTCTTCTGTTGATGTTTACAAGTACTTCTCAAGCATGTTAAGTACGGGAAGGAGCAACAAGATCGATACAACAAAGACAAGAGGAAACTAAAACTACAAGTAGGTATTCTCATCCTCTTTGTCTTATATATTGCTTATAGGAAAAGGCTAAAGTGCTTTAAATTGTTGTTCTAGATATGGTTACTTATCTAGGGAATTAGTATTTATCCATGGATACTAAATTCTCCAAAAAAATGGCAAAGTCAGCGTTTTGATCTGAGCAGTAGATCTTCAGACGACTCGGAGGAGGGAATATTTGAGGAATCTAGGGGGGATCTAAAACATCCTTGTAGCCCCAGATTCTCACTTTATCAGAACTTAAAATTTTGACAGTCGATTTTACACTATTCGACGCCACAAATCGGATGGTGTAATCAGATTTTCTATTTGAGCATTCTATTTTTTGACCACTTTTCAAAGTGGAGTGCAGGTGTCAGCATTTGATGTGCGAGTAGTCATTTCCATGAGATTTGACGCTGCGAGATTGATGGTACGTCCAGCTTTAGCAGTTTGACATCCTTTTCTTCATATGGCCCCAGGATGTGAGTTATATGCAGTGCGTTCATGTACTTAGTTTTTCTATGAGATGCATTGTGTTGGATAGATCCCTGTTTGATGTTTGATGTGGGATCTTGTTTTCTTACTTGTTTCATGATTCCTGCTTGATGTGACGTGGAATCATCTGTGTGATTTACTTGTTGTCATGATTCGTCATGTTTTATTTGAGATCCCTTTGTTGTCATGTTGATGGGATACTCATGTTGTCGCCATGTATGCCTGAATTGAGATCCCTTTGATGCCATGTTGGCAGGATACTCATTATTTTCATATGTGAAGTTATGTCATACTGATAGGAGTCCTTTTTGAATGAGAGTTCCTGTAGTGGAACATCTCTTGGAGCAACTCCTGCATGAGGGCATTTTCCTTGTATGATAGCGATGTCACCACCTATGTACATCATCACTCTTTCCAGCACTTGATGCAGCGGCCTACACCATCTTGACATCGGGCCCGGAGAAGTAGTCCCTCCTAGACGTACTCTGTTATCAACGTCTTGAGTTTTATGTTGTTGATTCTTGTCATATTCCTTTTTTGTTACAACATGCATTTATGTTCCTTTATGCTATTTTAAATGCAATTCTAATCACATCACGAAAGTAAAAGATCTTGGTTAAAATCTGGGAGTTGAGTCAACTCAGATCAAGTTCGGTATCATAGCGATCTTTGCATGGATGTGAATTGCAAGCATGAACAATGGAACATGCAGCAACAGGGGATGAAAAAGCGATGTACGAAACCATGCTCAAAATTTCCCGAAGGGTGGAAATAATGTATGAAGCTCTACAAAAAGAGACAGAGGAAAAGGAGCAATTGTAGCTTCAGTTGCGATCCATGAAAGAGGCCCTGGCCAAGGCATTGTCAACCCCATCAAAGTAGAAGAGTTACCCCGTCATGCAGGACTTGGGTATGTCAGGAAGGAAGTTGGGGAATGAGCCAAGATAGACAGTGAACCACCAACAACAGATGATGAGCAATCCTCATCAGTTCTTTCCAACTCGACAGGGAAGGTAAAATAGGTTGATTTCCTTTCAGTTTTGTCTTCACATAGTATGATTTATGTTGGAGATGTGGAGATGCCAATTGTAGGGACAAACGTCAAGCTCCTTACCAGGACGAGGCACGAGGAGGAAAAAAAACTTGGTGTTAATAACCAAGGCATAACTCAACCATTGGAGGTTAAGCAAGGATCTCGATTTGGAGGCTTGGGATACTCCGAAGGAGAATGCTCGAAGGTGTCAGATTCTTCCGAGACAACGTCGAAATCATCAAGGAAAGAGAATGATGGGAACACATCCCCATAATCCCATGGCAGGGCCCATTGCAGGGAGAGAGCTGAGGCAAGCTCTTATCACCATAATGACACCAGAGATGGCAACGATAGGTATAACAGTTTTGATATTTGAATGGTCATTTCGGTTATAATCATGTTGTTAATGATGAACGTAAAACATCGCATCGAAAAACATGTACCTTTTCTGGATTACATAACCATACATTTTCTAAGTGTTGGAAAAGAATAGTAGCACACAAAAGGATGAGGCATGAAAGACCCTCTCAATAGCAGGTAAAGAAACATTTTAAGAATATCTGGAGGAAGAAGACCTATTGCAGTCATTGCGACAGAAGTGGCCATCAAAGAGCCATATGTTGGAGGCTCCATCCAGAGCATCGAGTTAAAGACAAAGTGATGGTGCATGAACCAGATGAAACGGTTGTTCGACAAGAAAAAACACTACAGCGGGGTGACCCATTCACATTGATAAGTGAAAATGGTTTCTAAATATGTTAGCTTGTCATGGTCATGCTTTTGTAAATCATTTATTTCATTTTAAGATGTAAAAGTGATGATGTGTTTTCCATCACTTGTTGAAGCAACAATGATGTCTGGTATTATTTTGTGTTGCATTTTACACTCTGAAAGTGATGTTGTGTTTCCATCACTTGTCAAAGAAAAACTAGGGTTTGGCCTTATCTTTGTAAATCATGTGTTGCAGTGATGATGTGTTTTTCGTCGCTTGTCGGAGCAACAATGATATGTTGGCCTTGTTTTCGTAGCTGGGGTATTATGTCCATCTTGATGTAAACTTGACCATTGTGTATGTGTTATAAACTCGTGGCAAGTATGGGATGCTTGGGTCATTAGTTGGTCATGTAAGACAAGCATGTAATTTGAAAAACAATGTACTATAGGTTGCAGAGGTTACAGGTGTCAGCTCATCACTTAAGGCTCCAAAGAACAAAGGTGAAGGAGATGGAAGCGAGGCCTTTTCAGGACGCTTGTGATGCAGAAAAGGTACAGAGAAGTTGCAGATTATTTTTCATGCTTTTGGAGGACCAAAAGCTCCTCAGTGGAGAGGATTGATCCAGGTGGCTCCATAGACACACACAGGACAGATAGGGCTTATGGAACCTCAAAAATCAAAGTGATTAGAATGCTTTTGAACTAGGACCAGAGCGTAGATCTTGTCGTCCTGATCACAACGGTGTGAATGGTTTTTCAATCCGATCTCGTATGAGGGAGAACGAGCCAGTCAAATTTTTGGTCAAAGTTGGTCTGTGGGCCAGGTTTAAGTGTCCTACTATTTGACCAACCTCGAGGCATGAAACCTAGGTCCCGAAAGCGAGCGAATTTGTTGGCGTTGAATTGTCTAATATCCCCTATATTAGACAAATTCGAAAAATGTGTTTGTTGTTAAAAAAAATAGAAAAATAAAAATATATTTTTTGGGGTGGCGGGCCACCAACCCCGGCACCCCCCCAACGACCAACACATAATATAAAATCAGAATTTTAATTATGGTTCGACGGGCCATGACCCTCGCCGTCCCTCCCTCAACTATCACATAACAAATCGTTTAATTAAAAATAGTAGGCGGGCCACCTCCGGTGGACCCGACCCACGCCCCAAAAACCGCAACGACATCACCATATAATAAATGAACCATGGGCGGAGGGGTTTGAACCCGCCCGGCCGGAATGGCCGGTCCACCACCCGGGTGCCCACACAAAATCAACGACCCTTGTGGCATATGCCAACCAAACACCCACGCAAAACATCAATACACGTTTCAAATATAACTCAAACCGTTTGTAACAAATCATAATCATGCCTCTATTTAAAAAGGACAGTTATGGTTAACACGCCAGGTTTGGAATGGGTGGGATTTGATCCCCCAACCCCATGCTTTTCATTCCTAATTTTTACCATGAGGCCAACGACCTATTCCTTGGTTTATCTTCCCAATGTAAAATACTTAATCTCAGTTCATTTCCACAGCAGGGAGGGGGAGAACGGAAGTGCCAAATGGAGGAACGAAACCCCGTTATGCAGAGCGGAACAGAGGCCAAGGAGAGCATGGAAACCGAGTCACATTTTTTTTAATTGTTTTGCATGTGGAACCATGATTGAGACAAATTTTCAAGAGGGTGAAATTTTGCCAGTGTCCAAATTGGACAAATTTATGTCAATCTTACACTTCTCAGTGACACGAACATGATGGCGCAGTCAGAATTTTGATCTGAGCAGCAGATCTTCAGATGACCTGAAGGAGGGAATCTTTGAGAAATCTAGGGGGATCTAAAAGATCCCTGTAGCCCCAGATTCTCACTTTGTCAGAATTTAGAAATTTGACAGTTGATTTTACACTATTCGACGCCACAAATCTGATAGTGCAATCAGATTTTTCCATCTCAGCATTCTATTTTTCGACCACTTTTCAAAATGGAGTGCAGGTGTCAGCATTCGATGTGCGAGCAGTCATTTCCATGTGATTCGACACCATGAGATTGATGGTATGGCCAGCTTCAGCAATTTGACATCCTTTTCTTCAGATGGCCCCAGGATGTGAGGTATATATAGTGTGTTCATGTACTTATTTTTGCTATGAGATGCATTGTGCTGCATAGATCCCCGTTTGATGTTTGATGTGGGTTCTTGTTTTCTTACTTGTTTCATGATTCCTACTTGATGTGACATGGAATCATCTGTGTGATCTACTTGTTGTCATTATTCGTCATGTTTTATATGAGATCCCTTTGTCATCATGTGGATGGGATACTCATGTTGTCGCCATGTATGCCTGAATTGAGATCCCTTTGATGCCATGTTCGTGGGATGCTCATTATTGTCATATGTGCAATTATGTCATATTGATAGGAGTCCTTTTTAAATGAGAGTTCCTGTAGCAGAACATCTCTTGTAGCCACTCCTGCGTGAGGGAATTTTCCTTGTATGATATCGACGTCACCACCTATGTACATCATCACTCTTTCCAACACTTAATGCAGCGGCCTACACCATCTTGACACCTAGCCTGGAGATGTGGTCCCTCCTAGACGAACTTCGTTATCAACGTCTTGAGTTTTATGTTGCTAATTCTTGTCATGTTCCCTTTTCGTTACAACATGCATTTATGTTCCTTTATGCTATTTTAAATGCAATTCTAATCACATCACGAAAGTAAAATATCTTGGTTAAATCCAGGAGCTGAGTCAACTCGGATCAAGTTTGGTATCAAAGTAGTCTTTGTGTGGATGTGAATTGCAAGCGTGAACAATGGAATGTGCAGCGACAGAGGATGAAAAAGCGATGTACGAAACCATGCTCAAAATTTCCCAAAGGGTGGAAATAATGTATGAATCTCTACAAAAAGAGACAGAGGAAAAGGAGCGATTGCAGCTTCAGTTGCGAGCCACGAAAGAGGCCCTGGAATAACTGAAGAAAAACAAACAGAATCTTCAAATAAAGAACAGTGAATTGAAGGTGATTCTACATGAAGAGAAGGAGGAAAAATAGAGTTTGCTACAACAGCTGCAAGCTAAGGAAGAGGCTTTCGGAAAGTTGCAGCATGACCCATGTGAGGTAAAAAGTAATTAACTAAATTCATGTTTGTGTCCTGATGATGATTTCATTGTTTTTGAAAATCATACCCCAGGAATTGGCTCCAAACTATTGAAGAAAATGGGTTATGAAGGAAAAGGCTTGGGCATAAATGGCCAAGGCATTGTCAACCCCATCAAAGTAGAAGAATTACCTCGTTAGGCAGGACTTGGGTATGTCAAGAAGGAAGTTGGGGAATGCGCCAAGACAGACAATGAACCACCAACAACAGATGATGAGCAGTCCTCATCAGTTCTTTCCAACTCGACAAGGAAGGTAAAAGAGGTTGATTTCCTTTAAGTTTCATCTTCACATAGTATTATTTCCGTTGGAGATGTGAAGATACCAATTGCAAGGACAAACATGAGGCTCCTTACCAGGACGAGGTACGAGGAGGAAAAATAACTTGGTGTTAATAACCAAGGCATGAGTCAACCATTGGAGGTTAAGCAGAGACCTCGATTTGGAGGCTTGGGATACACCAAAGGATAATGCTCGAAGGTGTCAGATTCTTCCGAGACATTGTCGAAATTGTCGAGGAAAGAGAATGATGGGAACACATCCCCATCATCCCATGGCAGTGCCCATTGCAGGGAGAGAGTTGAGGCAAGCTCTTATCACCATAATGGCACCAGAGATGACAAGGAAAGGTATAACCAGTTTCGATATTCGAATGGTTATTTAGATTATAATCATGTTTTTAATGATGAACGTAAAACATGGCATCGAAAAACATGTACCTTTTGTGGATTACATAACCATACATTTTCTAAGTGTTGGAAAAGAATAGCAGCACAAAAAAGGATGAGGCATGAAAGACCCTCTTAACAGCAAGTAAAGAAACATGTTAAGAATATCTGGAGGAATAAGACCTATTGCAGTCATTCTGATAGAAGTGGCCATCAAGGAGCCACATGTTTGAGGCTCCATCCAGCGCAACGCCTTAAAGACAAAGTGATGGTGCATGAACCAGATGAAACGGTTGTTCGACAAGAAAAAACACCACAGGGGGGTGACCCATTCACATTTATAAGTGAAAAATGGTTTCCAGATATGTTAGCTTGTCATGGTCGTGCTTTTGTAAATCATTTGTTGCATTTTAAGATGTAAAAGTGATGATGTGTTTTCCATCACTTGTTGAAGCAACAATGATGTCTAGTCTTATTTTGTGTTGAATTTTACACTTTGAAAGTGATGCTGTGTTTCCATCACTTGTCAAAGAAAAAATAGTGTTTGGCCTTATCTTTATAAATCATGTGTTGCAGTGATGATGTATTTTCCATCACTTGTTGGAGCAACAATGATATGTTGGCCTTGTTTTCATAGCTGGGGTATTGTGTCCATCTTGATGTAAACTTGACCATTGAGTATGTGTTATAAACTCATGGCAAGTATGGGATGATTGGGTCATTAGTTGGTCATGTAAGACAAGCATGTAATTTTCAAAACAATTTACTACAGGTTGTAGAGGTTGCAAGTGTCGGCTCATCGCTTAAGGCTCTCAAGAACAAAGGTGAAGGATATGGAAGTGAGACCTTTTGAGGACGCTTGTGATGTAGACAAGGTACAAAGAAGTTGTAGATTATTTTTCATGCTTTTGTAGGACCAAAAGCTCCTCATTTGGGAGGATTGATCCAGGGGGCTCCAGAGACACACGCTGGAAAAAGAGAGCTTATGGAAGCTCAAAAATCAAAGTGATCATAATGCTTTTGAACCAGGACCAGAGCATATATCTTGTCGTCTTGATCAGAATGGTGCAAACAGTTTGTCAATTTGAGCTCGTACGAGGGAGAATGAGCCAGTCAAAGTTTTGGTCAAACTTGGGTTGTGGGCCAAGTTTAAGTGTCCTACAATTTGACCGACCCCGGGGAGTGAAACCTAGGTCCCGAAAGTGTGCGAATTTGTTGGATTGTTGATTTGTCTAATATCCCCTATATTAGACAAATTCGAAAAATGTGTTTGTGATCCAGGTGGATATTAGTGGCCACCTGCCAGGTCCACCTGGACCCCCACCATTGTCTTTCTCAGCATTTTCAGTTTCCTTAATTGTAGCACAGTTTACTATTTTTAGCAGTTTTTCGGGTCCTGAACTTCCGGAGCCGTTTTGAGGCCCTAAACGACGTTTTTTTGGGATTCTGGGGCAACATGGGTCCATGGACCGATGTTGCCTCCCAAAGTGGTAGTACTCAGATAGATCTTTCTAACGAGCTATCGTACGCGTCAAACGGAGATCGTATGCCAAAGTTACGACCTCGGGAAATTGATGTACCAATTTACCCAAACGGGGCCCACAATTTGGCGTTTCATCTTCTAGGGTTAGGTTTCGGGATGTGAAGGGTTTTCCATTGTTTCTCAACAATAAATAGGCCTTCGAGCCTCATTGTAATACAGTTCGGAACAGTTCAGAGGCATGTAGCCGCACATCTCTTCTCAGAGATAAGCTACCATCGCCCTAGCTGGTTTATCTCCATTTCTGGTTGTAAGCATATTTCAGTATTTTCCATTAATGAAATGAAGCATTATTTCCGCTGCATCTATGTGTTTATGGTTATTGCATCTCTGTATTTATGGTTATCTCTGTAATCTATTGCGTTCCTGTTTAAATCCGGATCAGTGGTATCAGAGCAGTCTGCTTTTTTCTCTGTTTTTCTTTGCATGTCCCCAACGAGGTCGGGATATAAGGAGTTAGGGCTTGAACTGGTCGAACCTTTGCAAGACCAGCCTCGCAAATCTCGAAAACCTCCCATGGCGGATGAGAAGAAAGACGAGGGGGCAGGAGATCCTATCAAAATCTTGCTCGAAGAAGCGCTCGAGCGGCAAAGGAACGCGATGATGGATAGCTTTGCGCAGATCCTTCAGCGGCTACCCAGAGGCGACGCATCGGCTTCCAACAACTACTCTGGAAACGCCACACCGTTTAAGGTACAAGTTAATTTTGAAATCCCCATCTTCGAGGGTCAAATAGACGCAGATGCCGTAGATAAATGGTTAAATCTGCTAGATGGGTATTTTTCTGTCCATGAATTTTCAAGTCGGGAGAAGATTGTTTTCGCTCTTCTCAAAGCAGCCCCCCACGTCAAGGACTGGTGGGAAACCTACTGCGAGCAGAAGGATGAAAGTACAGGCTCACTATTTTCAGCCGCACCCACTTGGAATGACTTCCGGGATGCCATCAAGGAGCAGTACTACCCTGTCGGAAGCTATGAGGACAAATACATCAAATGGACCACACTGCGGCAGGGACGAGACCAGGATGTGCCGGAGTTCACAAACATTTTTCATACCCTTTGCACACAGTTGGGTATCAAAGATTCTGAGTTGCATCTGGTACTCAAATACCGTGGCTGCCTGCACAAATACATCCAGGAAGAGATGGTGTTCTTGAACATCTCCTCACTCGGCACAGCATACCGATACGCTGTCAAAATCGAGCAAAAGTTCAAACAGAAGAAGCGAGACTTTGGATCTGCAAATCCGAAGCCCAAAGGACAAAGCCAAGGCGGGGCAGCCCAAGACAACCCGTCGAAGTCGCAAGAAAAGAACAACACCACGAAGCCGAAGAAGGACACAGGAAAGTGGTGTGAGTTCCACAAGAGTCCCACTCATAACACAAGTGAGTGTCGGACCAAGCAGTCACTGGTGGCTGAGTTGAAGGCTTCCGAATCAGATGCATGTTCTGACCCTGAGCCAGAACCCGACAAGGGGAATTGCAAAGGGAAGCAGATCATTGATGCGGATCCCAGCGCCACTGTTGCCACCGCCAAGATCCAAAAAGATGAGCCCGAAAATCCAGAGGAAGGGGAGCGTCTTTTCCACTCACAGATGTGGGTGAAGGGTTCGCCGCTACAATTCATTGTCGACAGTGGCAGCCAAAAGAACCTGGTTTCAGCAGAGGTCGTGAAGCGGTTGGGCCTACCGACTACACCACACCCGTAGCCATACAGTATCGGGTGGCTTCACGAAGGACGAGATCTCAAAGTTCGCCAGCAGTGCCGCCTTCCCTACAGCATCAAACCATTCACAGACGAGGTATTGTGTGATGTTACACCTCTGGATGTTTGTGATGTATTGTTAGGCCAGCCATACTTGTGGAGGCGACATGCTGTGTATGAGTCAAGGCCTCGTGCTGTCATTATTTCTTTGAATAATTCATTATACAGGATACCGGAGGTAGCCCCACCTACCGCCACATCTTTGATCACTACCAAGAAAGGCAGCAAGCTCATATCACAGACCAGGAAATTCATCTGTCTGGTTCACTCCCAAAGTAAGGGGAAGATCGTTGCTACATCCATGACCCCTGCAAAGGGTTCCTCCACGAAGCAGCAGCAGCAAAGGGATACGGTCACGATAAAACACAGGAACAACTTCTCCTCACCCACATGGGTACCACACAAGTTTCAGGTGGGCAACAAAGTCTGGTTGCATCGACAGAAAGAACGCCTTACCAGAACCCATCAGAAGCTCAGACCACACCGACATGGTCCTTACAGCAGTACCAAGGCTATGGGGAACAATGCTTTGGAGCACATCATTCCTCCATTCCTTCGCTTGCACCAAATGTTCAATGTGGACCATCGTCGACCATGCTTTCCACCATCACTGGACACATCAGAGATTGCAGGACAAGTTCAGCAGATGGAGGAGCTCAACGCAATGGGGACCATTGCTTCCTAAGGGGGGAGGAATGATCCAGGTGGATATTGGTGGCCACCTGCCAGGTCCACCTGGATCCCCACCATTGTCTTTCTCAGCATTTTCAGTTTCCTTAATTGTAGCACAGTTTACTATTTTTAGCAGTTTTTCGGGTCCTGAACTTCCGGAGCCGTTTTGAGGCCCTAAACGACGTTTTTTTGGGATTCTGGGGCAACATGGATCCATGGACCGATGTTGCCTCCCAAAGTGGTAGTACTCGGATAGATCTTTCTAACGAGCTATCGTACGCGTCAAACGGAGATCGTATGCCAAAGTTACGACCCCGGGAAATTGATGTACCAATTTACCCAAACGGGGCCCACAATTTGGCGTTTCATCTTCTAGGGTTAGGTTTCGGGATGTGAAGGGTTTTCCATTGTTTCTCAACAATAAATAGGCCTTCGAGCCTCATTGTAATACAGTTCGGAACAGTTCAGAGGCATGTAGCCGCACATCTCTTCTCAGAGATAAGCTACCATCGCCCTAGCTGGTTTATCTCCATTTCTGGTTGTAAGCATATTTCAGTATTTTCCATTAATGAAATGAAGCATTATTTCCACTGCATCTATGTGTTTATGGTTATTGCATCTCTGTATTTATGGTTATCTCTGTAATCTATTGCGTTCCTGTTTAAATCTGGATCAGTTTGTTGTTAAAAAAAAAAGTAATATATATATATTTTGGGGTGGCAAGCCACCAACCCCTCCACCCCCCCAATGACCAACACATAACATAAAACCAAAATTTTAATTATGGGCCGACAGGCCTATTGACATGGAAAATTTTCACTATACCAACAACGGGAACCAACCCAATCACAAACCCCAATGAGGTCTGCTTTCGTTTGGGATGGCTAGATCCAATGGGTTTTAAAGGATCCCGTAAACTATTAAAGGTGTTGAGAGATTGCTTTCTTGAGGAAGACTTCAATTAAATCAACAAAAAGAAACATCTAACCTATATGTATTAAATCCTATCTATGCTAATTCTAACTACTCTAATCTATCATGCAGGAGCATAACAAAAGGAGGTTAAACATCATATATAGATCCCAAGTCCAAATGAATCAATTACTGGTCCACATAAGAACAAGGTTGTATTAAATCCTAATTGCAATCCAATTACTTATACAAGAATACACATTACTTTCCATACAAATAACACTTGCAACTGATGTTTAACAATGTTTCGAATCAGCAACCTTTCATGAGTTAAGCATGTTATTGAATTATATTCGAATAACCAAGAATAACCATGAACTGTATGTTATCAATATGCACAAAGCAAAACACATTTATCTTTATGCCAAAAACAACACCCTGATTCCAAACATATAAAAGAGGAAGAGAATAGATCTCAAACAAAAGGCTCCTTTTAGACCCAAACAGTCTACTTTATTCATAATAACTCAAAAGTTGTTCTGCCCCAAAAAAAGTCCTCATCTCCTATCTAGAGGTAATACTTATGCCACTGGAAATGACTCTCAGTCTTCCCTCCACCTTTCGCCTTCCCCCTGTTATTTTCAATATACAGATCAAAATACACAAACGTAGAACAATCGGTGTAACTGCTGACACATAGAAGGAATTTCCTGTCACTGGAGCGCTTCATTTCCTGGGGAAAAGAATAGATGTTGATTAGAAGAGGATGACTATGTCTTATCTCTTCATGATGAAACCCGGGGCAATTTCACTTTCGAAATACATAGGAAACGCATGGAACCCGACAGAGAACGCCGAAGGCTGGCTCTTTAAATGGAACACATCCACATATATGGACTCTCCGGCTCTGCTCATGCATTTTTTTTCTCCTTGCCTGGTAGAGATAATTAACATTAGTTTCATGATTATAAAACAACACAACATGATCACAAACAAACCTTGCATTCAGCCACAGTTTCTATTTGATATTGCAACACCGAGCAACTCTAATTGTCAAACCGCCAAACGTTGTTGTGCCACGTATTCTCGTTGCCTCTAATATTCAATTTTACTCAAGGATTGCCTTAACAATGTTTCAAGGACAGACCTATTCATTTTGTGGGATTTTCTCTTGAAAACCTAGACCATAGCCTTTCATTGCAATACACAGGAAAACACGGGAAAACCCATGGCCGAGCCACAAGGCCTAACTTGAAATGATATACACCCAGGCCTATATTTATCATTGGGTCCGCCATATCGCATCGGAATGCTTCAATGGGATTTCCCTTTAAATACTCGACCACAACACTTCATCGAAAACATGGGAATACACAGGCAAAACCCGCATCCGACCATAAGGCCGGACTTGAAATACTATATACCTAGATTCATAGTTGTCGGTGGGTCTGGAATATCACAAAATGCCTTATATATAACCCTTGGGTTCCACCAATTGTAATATGAGATTGGGGAAGCAGATCCAATAATGTATGTATTATACTTGATAGTCCTATCGGGTCTGCTGTATTGCATCGGCCTTATGGCTCGGCTTTGACTCCCACTGATTTCTATGGGAAAGGCTCCGGACCCGATATATATATATATTATGGTTAATAATGTTGTCAGGTCCAGAGTATAGTGGTGGACGTTATATACGAGCCCTAGGGCCCGGCCGATTGCGATATGCGATAGGGCTCCGGACTCGAAATATATATAATGTGGTTAATAATGCCATTTGATCTGGAAGACAGGTGCACCTTAGATATATATATATATATATATATATATATATATATATAGATATATATATATATAGCCTTGGAATCCCACCGATTGTGATATGCGATGGGGCTCCAGACCCGAAATATATATATTATGGTTAATAATGCCATCGGGTCTGGTGCCTTATGGTATGCGTTGTGTTGATTGCGATAGGCAAAAAAGGGTGATTTATGCATGTTTGTGAAGCATTTCCATTGTAAAGAGTTATAATGGAAATAATGGTGCGATAGAAGGTTTTTGAGGGTTGAAAAAGTCCCGATGGAGGATATGAATGAAGGGCAGGAAAGGGTTATAGATGAATCATGCGGCAGATATTTATTAAGGGGGCTTAGCCATTAGGAATTGAAGAATTGACTCGGCAACTAGTTAAAGTTCCTAGGATAAAATAGATCATTCGGAGAGGTGAAAGATCACTTTTAGGGGACCCATTCAAATTTTCTACCAGAGCATGTTTTAATAAGGTGGTGGTTGTGGCCACAACAAATGGCAAACCACTAGGTGAACTAGTTATCTCTGTTTCCAAATAAACCTTGGATCAATAGAACATCAGGGTATTAAGATAAACTCAAAATGCAAACTGTATAGATGGACATGCATGGGTTCCACTTCAACATTAATTGCTTCAGGTGGGACAAAGACAAATAGCTTCAACTTACTGACAGAGTTTTGATAGGCATTCTCCAATGGTAGTATTATGGGATTTATTGAGCCTCCCTTACCTGTTTTCTACTTTCAAAAATCCTTTCGGGGAAATCACTGGTCTGTCAATACCTGTTTAGTTGTGTACCTCAACTCTTTATTTCTCATCAAACTTGATGTAGATATGTTTATCTACACTTTATATGAGAATTTCAGTTCTATATTTTCATATGATTGAGTGGGGCGCAGTCATGGATCATGCCATATTTTTAAAACGCTTAAGCAAGGTTGGGCTTGCTGTGTCAACCACTACTCTGAGCCCAACAACAGTCCCTACACTAACCGGCTTCCTAAACAACCTATCCTTCCAGATTGGCACAAGGAATTGACATTTCATTTTCTTTTAAATAAGTCCTTCCAGTTTCAGGCACAAGGACTAGAGCACAATTGGACTTGCCACAGGTTGTATGACAGTGAGCTTAGCCCATGAAAGGAGGTATACTTGTAGATGACGGGTATTGGAGAATTTAGTGTGGTGGATGGGACTGTTAGCTCTGCTACAGGTTGTTGTTGTTCAAGGGACCTAAGCAAATTGTTTTCCTCAGTTTCTGCGCAGAAAAGGTCTACAACGATCACCTTCCTTATTCCCTTTGACCCCCGCTTATGTTTTCAAACCCGCTACTGCATTCTACCTTTAAAGATCTGTGTAATTTCGTGTTTCCTTTGACCCCCGAGCGCTAATTTTTAGCCACCATACGACCAAATTCACATGACTGAGTGCCTTTACATATCGTTTCCACCGTCGATCGCATTTACCGTCAGATCCAATGGCGATCACATGTCCCGCGTCGTAAGCTACACACGCGTTAGCTAGCAGGGGAAGTGGTTTTCTTCCTGTCCCATCGGCCACGTGTCGACTGGTGAATGGGATCGCGCAGATCTATATGAATACCGCCATCCTCCCATAAGCGGTGCGGGGAATACCGCCCACCACTAAAACAGTTGTCCCCGCGTGTTATCTCCCGTGCTATTTGTTCGCCCGATAGCTGTCAGATTTGCCTGACCACGATCCGACGGCCCACATATATCTTTTCACGTACCTCTTGATATCCCCTGTAAGTCGCCGTTCATCTGCAAGATCCGACGGCTGTTGTTTACTCCCGATCCCATTTATTTGTTTGCCATGCAGTCTTCGTATCCATAACCATTCTGTACACCCGAAGGATGAAGGCGATCGTCTACCAACTCTGCGCAGTTGAGCTTCAACTACTGCATTCAACACATTGTGTACCCAAGAGAAGAAAAGGACAGCCTCGAGCAGTTAAAGCATTTATCAGTCATGGAGCTTTCTTCTGTACAACACTCCACCTATTCAGGAAGTACAGCAAAGTACCAGAGAATGTCAAATTCATTAATGGAAGCAGCAGATCATAGCAGAGGCCCATATTAGATAGTAAATGTGGTTGGTGTTCAATTATGACCCCTCCATGCATAGAACAACAGAGCAATTTTGTAATCAAACTCTATATATACCCAAAAAGACAATGTAATGGGGTTGATGGTTGTTTTTTTGATGTAAAGTTCAACTTCTGGAGACTATAACTACTGTGATACTTGCAGCATCTGGTCTTCAATTTCAGCTAATACAAGCTTCTTTCACTGTTAATTTCTCACTTTCCACTTCTTCTTTGTTCCAGGCTATGCCTGTTATGCATTTTTCATGTGCTCTTGATGATTAGCATTAGAGGGGTTGTCATCCCACCTCTGTGTTATAATCTAGTATGTATTATTGAATGTGTTATGCAGGTTTCTGTTTACTTAGTGCCAGAGAGCTATCATCTTATCTGTGCATTAGGAAACAGATTTGCAGACCTCTTTACTGGTTGCAGCCGGCCACCACATGATCTTGTGCATCTGCTAGTGTGGTAAGTATTCTCCATGTTCACTTAATCCTCAAAATGTGAGTAATTGGTGGTCTAAAGCCTTGTAGTCTAGGGGTTCTCACCCATGTCTGGGGTTAAGCATAGTAGAAGTGGTTATCTAGCTTGAGTATGCATCATTCCTTCCATTCATCCACGTGTTTCCAACATTTTTGTTGAGTTTGTAATGTTCCCGAGCATCTCTGAGATACAACCTAGGAGAGTTTCTTGGGGCGATAACATTAATTGGCGTCGTTGTCGGGGAGAGGAGATTGAAGCTCAGCTTCCTTGGGAGAACGACATAGTTCCATATTTTGATGATAGAAAAGGTCTGGGCACATTTCTGGTTGTAATCATCTATCTGGCGACTCCACTGGAGGAAGACCAACCTTTGGCGACTCCACATTGAAGTTCTGGCTCAGTTTGTGAGACATACTCAAATAAATCCTCGGAAATCACCAGCTGAAGCAGTGCCTGACCCTAAGAAGATTGTCAAGCCGAAGCAAACATCACAGAAAGGAGCATCAGGATCAGGTAAGCCAAGAAATCTTGTTTGTCTCTACATGAGGAGTTTTTAGTTGAGAATACACAATTTGAAGACTTAGAGCCTAGTGTTGCTAGTGAACAAACACCTGTAGAGATTCATATAGCTCCTTGTCCATCTAGTTCCCCTTTGAATCTCGATCTAAAGAAAGTTTCTCATACAGTCCATAACATCCCTTTGTCCCTGTAATCCATCTCATTGTTTCATACTGCTCAGTCTACTAGTATCCTTCCACATTCCCTAGTCATGGCAGGCCAGCATGCACCTATGAAGATAGAAAGAATTATAGCTGCCAGGTATGGACCTCTGGTCCTGCCTATTCCTTTAAATGCTATGCCAGCAGGAGAATATCAGAAATATATGCCCAAGTTCACTGACACAGAGGGAGTAATAGCAGAAGAACACCTTGAGGCTTTTTATAGTTATGCTGATAACTTAGACATAAGTGAAAATTATGTATGGATGAGAGTTTTTGTCTAGAGCCTTGATGGAGAGGCCAGAAAGTGGTTTAGAGAACTAGCCCCTAGATATATTGCTGATATTGAAGCCTTAGATGAGGAATTTTTGAAGCATTGGGGAGATAAAAAGGATTTGTTGTATTACCATACAGAGTTTGGTAACCTAAAGAGGGAAAATGGGGAATCATTGCCTGATTTTAATAAAATATTAAATCGTATGTATAGTAAGATACCAGCTGAGGTAAACCCTACCCCCACCTCTGCCAAAATCACTTATGCCAATGCTTTTGACTTTGATTTCTGCCTGTTATTGAGGGAAAGAAGATGTGCCACTCTAACTGACATGCAAGATGTAGCACTAGAGGTGGAATCCAATATTATGGTTACAGAGAAGCTAAAAAGTCATGCTGATAGAAGGAGGTAGAGAGGTGAAGCTTCTACTTCCTCTGCTTCATCTTCAGAACCCGAATTAGACAAAATGACTAAGATGATAGAGTCATTGGCTGCTGAAATATTTAAGCTGAAGGTTGAGCAGAATTCAGGAAAGACAAGGCAGCATAACACATTTGCTCCAAGAAACCCAAATCCTTTTAGAAGAGAAAATGAACAGCTACAAATATTTCATAGGGGTAAAGAAACAAATGAAGAACAAAAAGTTAAAGCTCCTTTCCAGAATGTAGTCATGGAGGAGGAACAGTTTGAAGATGAGGATGAAATTCATTGCATGGAAGATAAAGGCAGTGCTGCCTTTTTGACATTGGCTGCGTATGAAGAATCATTGCTGCAGGAACAAGGCAGTCAAGAGTGGGACAGAGAAGTTGTTCTGCAAACGGGTGAACAGCAAAGATACAATCTAAGGTCAAATGCAAAAACTGTCAAGAAGAATCCTACCCAAAGAGCTGTTGTCCAAACAAAGTCACAGAATATCAGGCAGAGAAGACCAACAACTGATCAAATCATCCTCAAAGCTCTAGTTCAAGAGGTAAGACGTATTGATAAGTTACCTTCCTCTTTTATCTTAGAGTCAGAGGTTCAGAAATTGAAAATATCTGTGCCTCTGGTAGAGTTGGTAAAGAGTGAAGTGTTTAGAAAGCCTATCCTTGAAGCTCTTGAGATGGAAACCACACAAACCTCCACTGACTCTGTCAATTTGCAAGATGATAAGCCTGTTGTTGTGCTTAGCCCTATGATTGAACCTGCTGATAATAATTCTCCATATTTTTATGTCTCCTTGACCATTCATGACAAAATCCTCCACAACTGCCTATTAGACACGGGGGCCAGCCACAATCTGATGCCTAAAGCTGTCATGGAAGAGTTAGGCCTTGACATCACTAGACCATATCATGATTTATTCTCTTTTGATTCAAGGAAAGTGAAATGCCTAGGATTGATTAAAGACCTGGCCATTACCTTAACTCAGCTGCCCATGAAGAGTATGATGATGGATATTGTGGTAGCAGATGTCCCTCCTAAGTTTGGCATGCTGTTGTCCAAAGGATGGATTAAGAGGCTAGGTGGGACATTACAGAATGATCTATCTTATGCCATTGTCCCAGTTTTTGGAGGAGAAAGCAAGAGATTATACAGAGAAGCACAGTTGGCATACATCATTAGCGATGAGAAGAATCCTACTAATCATCCCATTTATACTGTGGACACTGATTTTGGAGCATGTATCCTCCAAATAGAAGAATCTCATAAGGCCTCAATGCAGATCAGGAAACCAACAATTCAGGCTAAAGAAGAGTAAGGAAGTCAAGTTTGGGAGATGTTCTTTGATGGAGCATGTTCCAGGGAGAATGCAGGAGCAGGAGTGGTGCTGGTATCTCCAGAACAAAAAAGCACACAACTGTCTTAAAAATTGGATTTTCAAGTCACAAACAATATAGCAGAGTATGAGGTTCTGCTATTGGTCCTTAATGTAGCAAAAGATAGAGGAATCAGGACATAAAGGTGTTTGGAGATGCTGATTTGGTCATTCAGCAAGTAAATAAAACATTTCAAGCAAAGCACCCACGGTTGAAAGCATACAGAGATGAGGTATGGAGACTCAAAGATTCCTTTGATAATTTATGTATTTCATATATCCCTAGAGCCAAAAATCAGCTTGTTGATTCCCTTTCTGTTTCTTCTAGTCTATTTATACCTCCCATGCCTCCCAGACTAGTTTATGAAGTCCAAATGAAATATAGACCCTCCTTGCTTGATAATGTCCAGCATTAGAAAGTCTTTGATGATGATGATGAGATAAATAGGTTTCTGCAAGTCATTGATGAGTTTTCTGAAGTGCAAATTGACCAAGAGAATGAAGCCTTGGAAGAAAACCACCAACCCCGACTTAGGAGTAGAATTGGAAAAAATAGCATTGTCCAGCTTCCCAGCAATCATATTCCTAAGGGTTTAATTCCTCTTGAAAGACTGTTTGACCAAAATGATGTGCCTTGCAAGGCTGCCCAAAAAGAAGATCAATCTGCAGTCTGTAAGCATGATATAGGAAGTCTAGGTTAGCCTAGATACGTAAATTTGTCCACTCATCTGTCTGCTGACCAAAGTTCTGAATACTGCAAATTAATGAAGAAATTTTATGATGTGTTTGCTTGGGAATATAGTGACCAGAAAACCTATGATAAATTATTTAGCATAAAATCCCTCTGGAGAAGGACACCATACCGTTCAAACAGAAGTTGAGACCAATAAAACCCTATGCTTCTTCCTCTAATTGAAAAAGAAATTAAAAAGTTGTTGGCTGCCAAAATCATAGTTCCTCTCAGATATTCAAAATGGGTAGCCAACTTGGTGGTAGTGAGGAAGAAGAGTGGAGAAATCAGACTGTGTGTTGATTTCAGAAACTTAAACAAATGCTCTAAGAAAGACAACTATCATCTACCCAAGATGGAGCATTTGCTACAAAAGGTCTCAGGAGCCAAAGTAATGTCTTTCTTGGATGGTTTTTCAGGGTTTAATCATATTTTTGTGCATCCAGATGACCAAGAGAAGACTGCATTTACCACTCCTTGGGGAACTTTTATGTATGCTAAGATGCCTTTTGGGTTTATGAATGCTGGAGCAACCTTTCAGAGAGCTATGGATATAACATTTGCGGGAGAGAAGGATAAGTTTGTCCTTATCTACCTAGATGATATAACAGTATACTCCAGCAACCATCAAGATCATCTGCAACATTTGAAAAAGGTGTTCTTGAAGTGCAGGAGGTTTGGGATTTCAATCAATCCAAAAAAGTCACAGTTTGCTTTAGAAGAAGGCAAGTTCTTAGGACATGTTTTTTCTGTTGCAGGTGTCAAGATTGACCCAGAAAGAGTGAAAGTGATACAGACTCTGTCTGTCCCTAGAACAAAGAAGGACATTCAGTCCTTTCTGGGCAAAATAAATTTTGTGAGGAGGTTTATACCGAATTTTGCAGAGTTGATGCAGCATATTACCTCCATGTTAAGAAAGGGGTCAGAAATAAAATGGGCTGATACAGCAAGAAAATCATTCGAGTCTATTAAAAAAACCATTATGGAAGCTCCCACTCTAAGGAGACTGGATTACAACAAGGAGTTCCATATATTTTCATTTGCCTATGAAGACACCCTTGCAACAGTTTTATTGCAAGCAGATGAGGAAGGTTTAGAGTATCCGGTGGCATTTTTCAGCAAAAACTTAAGGGATGCTAAACTAAGGTATGATATCACTGAAAAAAAAGCATATGCTCTTATCAAATCTTTGAAAGCTTTCAGAGTATACATTCTGCATTCCAAGATAATTGCATATGTACCCTTCGCTGCAATAAAAGATGTCTTAACACAACCTAATGCTGATGGAAGAAGGGCCAAATGGATTGTAAAGATGATTGAATTTAATATAGAATTGAAGCCCATCAAACTTGTCCGAGGTCAGGGCCTTGCCAGTTGTTAGCTGAATAAAATTGCAGATCATTGGACATTGATTTCCTGTGCACAATTGCAGAAAATGGTCAAACAGAAGAAGAGGAAGCAGCTGAACCAGAGAGAAAGCAGTCAGTGGCCGAAAATCTATATTCTTGTGATTGGTATTCTGCAATAATTAAATTTTTGTTGAAGCTAGAAATCCCTCCAGGCCTTACTCAGAGTCAAGCCAAAACTATTAAGCTTAGGGCAGCTAAATATTGCATTAATGAAAATCTGCTCTATTGGAGGGATCCATCTGGAGTGCTTTTGAGGTGTCTGGACAAAGAATAGTCAATAGAAGTCATGCAGCAATTTCATTCCAGCATGTGTGGAGGGAACCATTATTAGAAGACTACAACCCATAAAATCCTCAAAGCTGGATATTACTGGCCCTCCTTACTTTCTGATGTATTGTCATTTGTTAAATCTTGTGACAGGTGCCAAAGATTTGAAGGAAAGCAGCAGTTGAAGTCCCTGCCCTTAAAACCAATACATGCAAAAGGACCTTTTCAGCAGTGGTGCTTAGACTTCATCGGAGAGATCAATCCACATTCCAGTGGCCAACACAGATGGATATTAGTAGCCACTGATTATTTCACCAAGTGGATTGAAGCAATCCTTACCAGGAAGACTGATCATAAGGTGGTCATGAAGTTTTTAATTGAAGATATCTTTACAAGGTTTGGTTGTCCACATAAATTAGTTATAGATGATGCAGCAGCCTTTAGGGCAAAGGAATTGATGATTCAATGGGTATTAAACTGGTTCATTCCACCTCATATTATCCTCAAGGGAATGGTTTAGTAGAATCTTCAAATAAAAGCCTGATAAGGATAATTAAGAAGCTGTTGGAGGACAATAAAAAGAATTGGGATTCTAAGCTCAAGTATGCACTGTGGGCTGACAAAGTGACCATTAAAAGATCCACAGGGAATTCTCCTTTTAAGTTGGTATATGGCACTGAGGTCGTATTCCCAATTCAATTAACTCTCCCTGTGGCGAAGTTCCTGCAACTAGAACAGAATGAGGAAGAAGACATGGCACGAAGGATCACTTTAGAGAACAGTTGGTTGAAGGGGCTGCAGCACATAAGAAAAATATCAAGGAAGCTTTTGACAAAAGGAGAAAATCAGAAAATTTTCAGGTTGGAAACTTGGTTCTGAAGTGGGATGCATTGAAAGAAAAGAAGGGCAATCATGGGAAGTTTTATGCTTTCTGGACAGGGCCTTTTATCATTTCTCAGATTCAAGGGAACAACACCTTCATGCTGAAAAGTATGGGAGGAGAAGCAGTTTTTGATGGCCCAGTCAATGAGCGTTTTCTAAAAATTTATGTGATTTAAGGTCTTTGGCCTTAAAAGTTGTAAATATTTTGCTTTATCAGTTTTAGTGTAGGTTCAATCAAGCTCCATGCCCAATGGAACACTAGGAATTTTTGCTAATTTGTTTTCATCTAGAAAGGCATTGATCTGCAGGTTCTTAAGACCTCACAGGGAGGATCTCATCCCCAGAAGGAGTCAGTGTTAGCTCTGCTACAGGTTTCTGTTGTTTAAGGGGCCTAAGCAAATTTTTTTCCTCGGTTTCTGCGCAGAAAAGGTCTACAATGGTCACCTTCCTTATTCCCTTTGACCCCCGCTTATGTTTTCAAACCCGCTACCTGCATTCTACCTTTGAAGCTCTGTGTTTCCTCTAACCCCCGAGCACTAAGTTTTAGCCACCATACGGCCATATTCACGTGACTGAGTGCCTTTACCTGCCGTTTCCCCATCACATCAATAAAAAAACGTGCATAATCAACCTCCATCGTCGATCGCATTTACCGTCAGATCCAATGGTGACCGCATGTCCCACACCCGTAAGTTGCACACGCGTTAGCCAGCGGGGGAAGCGGTTTTCCGCCTGTCCCATCGGCCATGCGTCGACCAGTGAATGGGATCGCGTGGGTCTGTTTGAATACCGCCATCCTCCCATAAGCGGTGCGGGGAATACCGCCTGCCACTAAAACAACCGTCCCCGCATGTTATCTCCCGTGCTATTTGTTCGCCCAATAGCCATCGGATTTGCTCGACCATGATCTGATGGCCCACGTATATCCATTCACGTACCTCCTGATATCCCCTGTAAGTCAATCTCTGTCGTCCATCTGCAAGATCCGACGACTGTTGTTTACTCTCGATCCCGTTTATTTGTTCGCCATGCAGTCTTCGCGTCCATAACCATTTTGTACACCCGAAGGATGAAGGTGATCATCTACCAGCTCTGCGCAGTTGAGCTTCAACTACTGCATTCAACACATTGTGTACCCGAGAGAATAAAAGGACAGCCTCGAGCAGTTAAAGCATTTATCAGTCATGGAGCTTCTTCTGTACAACACTCCACCTGTTTAGGAAGTACAACAAAGTACCAGAGAATGTCAAATTCATTAATGGAAGTAGCAGATCATAGCAGAGGCCCATATTAGATAGTAAATGTGGTTGGTGGTCAATTATGACCCCTCCACGCATAGAACAGTAGAGAAATTTTGTAATCAAACTCTATATATACCCAAAAAGACAATGTAATGGGGTTGATGGTTTTTGTTTCGATGTAAGGTTCAACTTCTGGAGACTGTAACTACTATGATACCTGTAGCATCTGGTCTTCATTTTCAGCTAATACAAGCTTCTTTTGTTGTTAATTGCTCACTTTCCACTTA
The DNA here is from genome assembly GCA_031772625.1 of Pinus tabuliformis. Taxonomy (NCBI): domain Eukaryota; kingdom Viridiplantae; phylum Streptophyta; class Pinopsida; order Pinales; family Pinaceae; genus Pinus; species Pinus tabuliformis. The sequence goes on from CM062817.1 coordinate 886,618,211, forward strand.
TTCTTTGTTCCAGGTTGTGCCCATTATGCATTTTTCATGTGCTCTTGATGTTTAGCATTAGAGGGGTTGTCATCCCACCTCTGTGTTAGAATCTAGTATGTATCATTGAATGTGTTATGCAGGTTTCTGTTTACTTAGTGCCAGAGAGTTGTCATCCTGTCTGTGCATTAGGAAACAGATTTGCAGACCTCTTTACTGGTTGCAGCCAGCCATCACATGGTCTTGTGCATCTACTGGTGTGGTCAGTATTCTCCATGTTCACTTAATCCTCAAACTATGAGTAATTGGTGGTCTAAAGCCTTGTAGTCTGGGGGTGTTCACCCATGTCTGGGGTTAAGCATAGTAGAAGTGGTTATGTGGCTTGAATATGCATCATTCCTTCCATTCATCCACCTGTTTCCAACATTTTTGTTGAGTTTGTAATGGTCCCGAGCATCTCTGAGATACAACCTAGGAGAGTTTCTTGGGGTGATAACAGGGACCAATGGAGAATAATTGCAAACCTTACAGGCAAGCATAGGCTAGTTCTGAGTAGGATTTATTTTAAAAAATGCAGCGTTCCTCCATGCTAGTCCAGCTGTAGTTACATATTTTTTGTTTTATAAAGATGCCCCTACATGCTCCAGGTATCCAGGTTATCAACAGATCTTACCTAGTTCCCAACAGATGCTGATGAGTGGCTTCGATTTGAATTCCACAACTGATTTTAAAGTTCTCATGGACTCATTGAAATTTTGTTTGATGTGCAAGGTAACGATGGATTTAGGATCAGTATACTCATCAACAGGTTAATGAGGGAGGCAAAAGTTGAAGGTGGTGAATGAGGGCAATCTGAAGAGATTTGAAAAGGTGAAAACGAGATCGGAGGACCGAAATCAGTTAGCTGAAAAAAGGACAAAAATTGAAAACAGAAGGAAGATAAACTTTGTGGAAACAACAAAGCGGAAGGGACGGAAATATAACCAAGCTAACAACACCATAAAATGAATTTAACCTACTCAGGAAGTAACCACCATGTGGTGGCTACTGGAAGTATCTCTTGAGATGTTGGCCATTAACAGGGAGTTTTTCAGTCTCTCCCTGTAAAGTTTTCAATTTGTAAGTTCCTTGACCAATTTTTTCCATAACCTGGAATGGGCCCAGCCATAAGTGTTGGAATTTCGTGTGCTTACCTTTTGGCTCATTTAGCTTGTTAGATTTCAAGACTAGCTCTCCTACTTGGTCATTTTTATCTCCTACCAGTTGGAAATCAAACCATCTTTTCATAATCATTTGGTGATTTCTGAATTTATTTCTGGCTTTATGTCTCAATTCCTCCAACCTCACCAGTTGGTTGATCCTTTCTTGAAGTAAGGCTGAAGGGGTTCCTCTTGAAGCTTGGGAGAGCTGTAAAGAGGTAAGGGTAACGTTTGGAGGAAAGATGGCTTCCTGTCCATAGATGAGGAATTATGTGGAGTTTCCTAAGGCCACTTTGGGGTGACCCTATCGGCCTAAAGGGCATTTTTTAAAGCGTTGTGCCAGTTCCTCTGGTTGTTGGCGACAGATTTACGGATTATGCAGATGAGGTTTTTATTTGAGGACTCTGCAACTCCATTTCCCTGGGGGTAATATTTTGATGTATACCTTATGTGAATTGATTTATCAATAGCAAATTCAGTCAATTTCAGTGATGAAAAGTAACAATCATTATCAAATACGAGAGCATCAGGGATACCATACCTATTAATAATGAATTTCTCAATAAATGATATTACCTCATCTTCGTTTACCTTCTGAAGCGAGATGGCTTCGGTCCATCTGGTGAAGATTGCATTGCCCTTTTATTTGCAAGGCGTTGTATTCTCATGATGGTATCTATTCTTTTAGGATCAATAACAATTCCTTCTTTAGAGAGGATATGACCCAGTAGTTTCCCTTCTATAACTGTGAAGACGCTCTTCTTGGGATTCAACGATATTCCATACCTTCGGCATCTTTCGAAAATCTATTTCAGGTGATAAATATGATCCCTTTTGTGATATGTGTTACACAGTAATTTGTCACCGTCCCTGTTACCCCTTCTCCCGCACATTGGAGGACTTATTCTGGGACCTGTGAGAAGTGACATAACCTGAAAACACTTGCATTGTATCCCCTTGATTATGTACTTCATATACCCTGAAGACACCTTCTGCAAAATACCCATAAAAATAGCCCTTTTTCCATTGGCGCGGGTTCACTATGTATCACTCGCGCCAATAGGGGAAATACTCCAAAGAGGACGCGCCAGCTAGCGCTCTGTCTCAGAGTTGCACTCGCGCCAGCCCAGTTGGGTAAAGTTTTTAACAAACCAACTTACGAAGGTTCTTCCTAACCTATTCATGAATTGATTCCATCTTGAGTTAGTTCAGTTGGGCTTCGAATCTCCATAGAAGGGAAGTAGTTCTCCACCTCTCATGGAATCTTCTTAGTGATAAAGCCAATCCCATGAATCTTGTGGATGACCCTAACTCCTTCTCCTCTATCTATAAAAGCTTATCCTTTTGCCTTTGACAAGTTAGTCTCCAAGTTCAAAATTCTAAGTCTCAAAGTCTGAGAATTGCCAAGTTCATGCTACAAGGAGCATTATTCATTCTCATGAGGCTAAATCTAAAGTGAGGAGATTCTTGTCCAAGTAACCAAGGAGAGAGAGGCTTGTTCCCCATTCCCAACAAGCTTTGCAAGGCATGTGCTGCTAATCACCCAGCCAAAGGAGGATTTGACGTCATAACTATGGTTGTATTTTTCTTTGTTTATCAATAATAGACGACTATCATTATGGTTCCACTCTTATTGTCTTTTGTAATGATGATTGAGTTATATCCTTTCTGACTGATATATAGTTGCATCTATTGGATTTTATGCTTGTATTTGTGTCGTTCTTTGCATGTGCAGGTGTCCGTTCACGAGGATCATGGGGATTGTGACCGGCCGGAGCAAAGGAACGGGAGCGACGACTCTTCTACAAATATTAACGTTGGAATCCAGGTAGGCCCTCATCATCGGTCTTTGATTTGCAATTAGGAACCTGCGTGTTAGCGTTGTTTGATTGTTGCTAGACCCCATTTGGTCTAGTAGGGATCGCCTCTGTCCGCAGAGGGGATTTACCTCCACAACAATATGAATACACAGTGATGTCATCCATGTAAACCACCATTGATCTGTTAATCAACCCTCTGAAAGCTATGTCCATAGCTCTCTGGAATGTGGCACCCGCATTAATAAGTCCAAAAGGCATTTTATGATATGCGTAAGCGCCCCATTTAGTGTTGAAGGTTGTCTTAAGTTGATCCCCATTAGATACCAACACTTGATTATATCCTGAAAACCCATCTAATAAGGACAACATTTCAGACCCATAAATGCACTGAAGAATGTGATCCATAAAAAGGACAGGGTAGTTATCCTTTTGTGATGCTTTGTTCAGGTTTTTGAAATCGATACACAGCCTGATGTCTCCATTTTTCTTTCTTACTGGCACGAGATTGGATACCCAGCAGGTGTGTCTGATCGAGAAGATCGATCAGATGATTTTAGCATCCAGAATTTTGTTTAATTCTTTCTTCACCAATGGTTCTAGGCTTGGATGCATCTTACGAAGCTTTTGTTGGTAGGGATTAGCCTCCTTTTCCAAAGGAATTACATGTTGCATAACGCTGGTATCAAAGGTTTTTAAGTCTCCATATGTCCATGCAAAGACATTCTTGTATTCTTTAAATAGCTTAACAAATGTAGCCTTCTCTTGTGGAGAGCACCCCAAGCCCAAATTGACATTTTTTGGGTCTTCATTGGTTCCAAGGTTGACCGATTCATACTTCATAGATGAGCTATGCATTTTACAGTTAGTCGGCTTCTTGAATTTATCATGCAGGTCATACAAGTGCTCCATCTTGACAACTGACTTGGGATTTATATTGGACTGATCCTTTTCCTCATCTTCCCTTTCATTCATAAGCCTGTCATGCTCCTTTTCATCAATGACTACATTCTTGAATGTCTTCTCGCAGTGTGAGAACTCAAGGATTTTCTCATTCTCTTCGAACACCTGCCAATTTGAGATGTTATCAGACACAGATGGTCTGAAAATTAATTCAACATAACATTTATTCTTCTTTAATCTAAAATCAGGCAAAAGTTTAGCAACCAGACCAGCCATCAGATCGGCATCTTGGTTTTTCCTTCGAGGTATGTATGTGATACTAAAAAAATCAAAACTGTCAATTAAGCTCCATACCTCATGCTAGTATCTTACCAGGTGTGGTAATTGCAATGTATCCTCTTCCTTACTTGATCCACAATTATCTGTGAGTCACCAAAAAATTTAAGATTGTTTACCTTCATATTAATGGCTTTCTTCGGTCCCTGCAGCAAGCCTTCATATTCTGCAGTGTTGTTCGTGCATGCGAACTCCAACCGGCTGGCCATTAGATGTTAGTTCCCTTGCGGGTCAATGAGAATGCTCTCAGCACCTACACCTTCAAGGCAGTTAGAGCCATCAAAATAGAGTGCCCAAAATATAGAGTCTAATGTTATATCAATTGAATTGCTTTCTATGAAATTAGTCCTATCATCTACTATATTACAGGGTGGTTCATCAGTTGGACTACAAGGGAGGGCTTCCAACTGTGTGTTTGTTGCAGCTTCTTCAATTGTTTCTGCATGGAATTCTCCAAAACAGGTGTTCGTGGCACAGACATTAAAACTATAATTCCCAAGTATAGAATTGGTAAACATTACAAGCTCATTGGAGCCGTTTAATTCTGTCACCACATACTTCATGTATCTTTCTCGATCAACTCTCAGCATATCACCCTTCCCCTTCTGAAGCAGCAAGAGATGGGACCAATCAGTTGAGAAATATCCATTGAGTTTTGTTGACCAGTCCCTACTAAGCAGCATTCCATAAGCCTCGGGTATATGGACTACCACTATATCAATGACTTGTGTGTATTGGTTTAGCAGCCATCTGAATCAACACATCTTTCAACTCCCCAATTACTTTCACATTTGTCTTGTACAATTGCATAATTCGAGTCCCAGTTTTCTCGCGTATCGCATGCAGTCTTTTAGCAACAACGTAAGGCATCACAGTGATGAGGCACCAGAATCTACCAAGAAATTGTGTACGTTCATTTTGAGAATTTCAAATGTGATAAGGAAAGTTGGAGTCATGGATTTTGATTTTCTCCCTATCATGGCTACACTGACATCTTGGGGTTTTTTATTCATTTTAGACAGAGTGGCTTCCATAGCTGATGGTATTTGGGTTGTACTGGGGGTACTAACAGGTCTAGACACTGACTTTTTGGTTTGGCTACTTGGGATGGTGGGAGTTTTGCAATTCTGCTCATTCATAGCTTTCAAGAGAAAATCTCTTTGCTGCGTTAATTTTAGCAAATCAAAGTATGTGATATTAGCCCTATATTTCTTAAGATCATCCACAATGTTGTAATCAATGTTATAAACAGGGTAGGGGAGAGTAAACATATCGGTTTTTCCATTCTTAGGTGGGATTTTACCATTTTGAGTCGTCCTCGTTGCAGTCAGAGATGTATTCTCTTTCTCTGGATAGTTTGCAAATGGAGTATTCTTGGACTCACCACTAGGTCTACCCTTCTCGATAGGAACTTTTGGAGCGAATTCCTTCAAAGGGCGAACATCTTTCTTTGTCTAGTCTACAAGATTAATCACACCCGCAAGTGGCCCTTTACTTCGTGTGTGGATTTCATTAGCGTGGATTTCTGCCATACTGTCTCCTTTGTCATCATCGTTCTCATTTGTATAGAAATCCCACAGTACATTGATTTGATATTCTTCGTCCAAGGGCTCTTCTACTTGGTATTCTTCCTCATTTTCTTGTTCTGGCTCCAACTCCACTATAGGTTCTTCTTTGTTAAGGAGTGATCCTATAAGAGCCAACTATTCCATATTTAAATTCCCTTCATTGGGTGGAGCAGGCAACGCAAGTTGACCATGACCACCTTTTGTCTTCTTACGATAGAAATGTTTGAAGGATTTTTTATTGTAATACTCTCCTCCACTCTCTCCAAAATTCATTTTCATATCGATGACTGTGTTTATCATTTCTTAATTATCCAGTGCAGACCTTCCACACCTGTGGTGTCCCTTTCTTTGCTCTCAACCACTTTGTTATCACTCCCATTATTCTTCCTGGATGACTGAGAGGCTTTCTTTCCTTCGGTCATATGATGACATGTTGTGAGACTGATCATTTCATTCTCGACTTTTATTGCTTCATCGATAGAACCTTGTAAGTTTTGTGCATTACTTCTCTTGACCCACATTGCAGTAAGGACAGGGAGAGCAGTGATGCAGAATTCCATGAGCACCTCATCAGTAGGTCTAGCGTTGGCCAGGATTCTGTTGAACAAAGTGTTGAACCGGATATTAAAATCCTTGACCTTTTCTTTGGCTTCCATTTTTAAACGGGATAGTTCTAAAACTAAGGCCGCAAGTGTTTTGTCATCGCCAAACTTGTCTAAGAAGGCTTGTTGAAAGGCACCCCATGAGGTGATCGATCCTATTCTCAAGCTAAAGTACCATGTGGAGGTCGCACCAATCAGAGTAAAAGGGAATAAGCGACATACCACATCCTCATCAGCTACCCCCAACATGCGCACGGCCAGGAAGAAAGAGTGAATATGGTTATCAGCAGTGTCTCCCCACTCAAGGTCGAATTTAGGTAATACTCTTTCTGCGTTCTTGGGTAAGGGATGTTGCTGCCCAGGTACTGCTATGACATTTTGTGCAAGCCAGGGAGGGAGTTCTCTCAGAGAAGGTGGAGGTTGATTCCCACCTGGAGGAGGTGGTGGAGGCTGATTCCCACCCGGAGGGGGAAGTAGAGGTTGAATACCACCCGAAGGGGGAACATTAGCCATATTATGGATATGGAAGTTCTGGTTGAGGGTTTCTTTGAAGCATTCTTTGCTAGGATTTCCCAAATCGAACCAGGGATTACCTTCAGAAGGGGGATCCTCAGGAATTTCTTCCCAAGGAGATTCGATACTTTGCAAAGACTCTAGCACAATATCTTCAAAAGAAGGGGCTACAGATGTCTCTTCATTTATGTGATAGATCGTTGGCTTTCTTTTAGCAGTCGGAGGTAAAGACTGAAAGATAGGGAGTTGTGATAGGGTACGAGTGTAAGCACAAGTAAGTACTCCGACTGGTTGTTCTCGAGTGACAGGGTACTCCCACAGTCTCTCTTCCTTGGGTGACCCAAACACGGAACTTAGATTCCCTTCCTCTGCTTCTTCGAAATGAGGCTTTTCCAAACGGGAGGAGGGATCTTTTTGACCTTTATGATCCATGCATTAATCTTTTCGAATCCATGCGTGACATTTATAGATGAAATCATAAAAAGTTGTGGATGGCGGTTCAGGCCCTCCTTCTAGCGCCAATTTGTTGACACGGTGAATTTTCGCTATACCAACAAGGGGAACTAACCCGATCGCCAACCCCAATGAGTTCTACTTTCGTTTGGGATGGCTAGCTCCAACGGGTTTTAAAGGATCCTGTAAACTGTTAAAGGTGTTGAGAGATTGCTTCCTTGAGGAAGACTTCAATTAAATCAACAAAAAGAAATAGCTAACCTCTATCTATTAAATCCTATCTATGCTCATTCTAACTACTCTAATCTATCCTGTAGGAGCATAACAAAAGAAGGTTAAACATCATATATAGATCCCAAGTTCAAATGAATCAATTACTGGTCCACCTAAGAACAAGGTTGTATTAAATCCTAATTGCAATCCAATTACTTATATAGGAATACACATTCCTTTCCATACAAATAACACTTGCAACTGATGTTTAACAATGTTTCGAATCAGCAACCTTTCATGAGTTAAGCATGCTATTGAATTATATTTGAATAACAAAGAATAACCATGAACTGTATGTTATCAATATGAACAAAGAAAAACAAATTTATCTTTATGCCAACAACAACACCCTGATTCCAAACATATAAAAGAGGAAGAGAATAGATCTGAAACAAAAGGCTCCTTTTAGACCCAAACAGTCTGCTTTATTCATAATAACTCAAAAGATATTCTACCCCAAAAAAGGTCCTTATCTCCTATTTGGAGGTAATACTTATGTCGCTATAAATGACTCTGGGTCTTCCCTCCACCTTTCACCTTCCCCCTGTTCTTTTCAATATACAGATCAAAATACACAGACGTAGAACAGTCGATGTCACTGCTAACACGTAGAAGGAATTTCCTGTCACTGGAGCGCTTCATTTCCTGGGGAAATGAATAGATGTTGATTAGAAGAGGATGATTGTGTGTCATCTCTTCATGATGAAACCTGGGGCAATTTCACTTTCGGAATACACAGGCAACGCGTGGAACCCGACTGAGAATGCCTAAGGCTGCCTCTTTAAACGAAACACATCTGCATATATGGACTCTCTGAATCTGCTCATGCGTTTTTTTTTCTCCTCGCTTAGCAGAGATAATTAACATTATTTTTATGATTATAAAACATCACAACATGATCACAAACAAACCTTGCATTCAGCCACAGTTTCTATTTAATCTTGCAACGCCGAGCAACTCTAATTGTCAAACCACTGAACCTTGCTATGACACGTATTCTCGTTGCCCCTAATATTCAATTTTACTCAAGGATTGCCTTAACAATGTTTCAAGGACAGACCTATTCATTTTGCAGGATTTTCTCTTGAAAACCTCGACCATAGCCTTTCATCGCAATACATAGGAAAACACGAGAAAACATTCGGCCAAGCCATAAGGCCTAACTTGAAATGATATACACTCGGGCCTATAGTTATCATCGGGTCCGCCATATCGCATCGCAATGCTTCAATGGGCTTTCCCTTTAAATACTAGACCACAAAACTTCATCGAAAATATGGGAATACACGGGAAAAACCCGCATCCGACCATAAGGCCAGACTTGAAATACTATGTGCCTAGATTCATAGTTGTCAGCGGGTCCGGAATATCAAAGTGTGCCTTACATATAACCCTTGGGTTCTGCCGATTGCGATATGTGATTAGGGAAGCGAACTCGATAATGTATGTATTATACTTGATAGTCATGTCGAGTCCGTTGTATTGCACCGGCCTTATGGCTCAGCTTTGACTCTTGCCGATTGCGATATGCGAAAGGCTCCGGACCCGATATATATATATATATTATGGTTAATAATGTCGTCAGGTCTGGAGTATAGTGGTGCACATTATATACGAGCCCTAGGGCCCGGCCGATTGCGATATGTGATGGGGCTCCAGACCCGAAATATATATAATGTGGTAAATAATTCCATCGGGTCCAGAAGATAGGTGTGCCTTATATATATAGCCTTGGAATCCCGCCGATTGCGATATGCGATGGGGATCCGGCCCGAAATATATATATTATGGTTAATAATGTCGTTGGGTCTGGTGCCTTATGGTACGCATTGTGTTGATTACGATAGGAGGAAAAGGGTGATTTATGCATGTTTGTGAAGCATTTCCATCGTAAAGAGTTATAATGGAAATAAAGGTGTGATAGAAGGTTTTTGAGGGTTGAAAAAGTCTCGATGGAGGATATGAATGAAGGGCAGGAAAGGGTTATAGATGAATCATGTGGATATTTATTAAGGGGGCTTAACCATTAGGAATTGAAGAATTGACTCGGCAACGAGTTAAAGTTCCTGGGATAAAACAGATCATTCGGAGAGGTGAAATATCACTTTTAGAGGACCCATTCAAATTTTCTACTAGAGCATGTTTTAATAGGGTGGTGGTTGTGGCCACAACAAGGCCATGACCCCCGCCGGCCCTCCCTCAACCATCACATAAAAAATCGTTTAATTAAAAAGGGGTGGGCGGGCCACCTCCGGTGGACCTAGCCCACACCCCAACAACCCCAACGACATGGCCATGTAATAAATGAACCGTGGGTGAAGGGGTTTGAACCCGCTCGACTGGAATGGTCGACCCACCACTCAGGCACACACACAACATCAACGACCCTTGTGGCATATGCCAACCAAACACCAACGCAAAACATTAATACATGTTTCAAACATAACTCAAACCGTTTATAACAAATCATAACCACACCTCTATTTAAAAAGGACAATTATGGTTAACGCGCCAGGTTTGGCATGGGCGGGATTTGATCCCCCGACCCCATGCTTTTCATTCCTAATTTTTACCATGAGGCCAACGGCCTATTCCTTGGTTTATCTGCCCAATGTAAAATACTTAAGCTCAGTTCATTTCCACAGCGGGGAGAGGGAGAACGGAAGTGCCAAATGGAGGAATGGAACCCCGTTATGCAAAGCGGAACGGAGGCCAAAGAGAGCGAGGAAACCGAGGCACAATTTTTTTCAATTGTTTTGCAGGTGGAACCATGATTGAGCCAAATTTTCAAGAGGGCGAAATTTTGCCAGTGTCCAAATTGGACAAATTTTATGTCGATCTTACACTTCTCAGCGACACGAACCTGATGGCGCGGTCAGAATTTTGATCTGAGAAGCAGATCTTCAGATGACTCGGAGGAGGGAATCTTTGGGGAATCTAATAATAATAATAATATCCATTTTTAAGGTCACAACCAAGCCAGACACCAAATTGGTGTATGAGACCCCCTTGTTTGTGGGACAAGGGACCCACCTCCGCGCAGCGATTTGACTACTAAGTCTACGAAGGCATACATACTCTACCCCCCTCTGGTTTTGAACCTGTGACCTCTTAGGAGGAAACACACGCTCTTAACCATTAGGCCCACTCAAGCTGTATCTAAGGGGATCTAAAAGATCCTTGTAGCCCTAGATTCTCACTTTGTCAGAATTCAGAAATTTGACAGTCGATTTTACACTATTCGACACCACAAATATGATGGTGTAATCAGATTTTCCATTTGAGAATTTTATTTTTTGACCACTTTTGAAAGTGGAGTGCAGGTGTCAGCATTCGATGTGTGAAGCAGTCATTTCCATGAGATTCGACGCCACAAGATTGTTACGGCCAGCTTCAGCAGTTTGACATCCTTTTCTTCAGATGGCCCCAGGATGTGAGGTATATTCAGTGTTCATGTACTTCTTTTTGCTATGAGATGCATTGTGCTGCATAGATCCGTGTTTGATGTTTGATGTGGGATCTTGTTTTCTTACTTGTTTCATGATTCCTGCTTGATCTAACGCTGAATAATCTCTGTGTTGTACTTGTTGTCATGATTCGTCATGTTTTATTTGAGATCCCTTTGTCATCATGTTTATGGGATACTCATGTTTTCGCCATGTATGCCTGAATTGAGATCCCTTTGATGCTATGTTCGCGGGATGCTCATTATTGTCATATGTGAAGTTATGTCATACTGATAGGAGTCATTTTTGAATGTGAGTTCGTGTAGTGGAACATCTCTTGGAGCCACTCCTGCATGAGGGAATTTTCCTTGTATGATAGCGATGTCACCACCTTTGTACATCATCACTCTTTCCAGCACTGAATGCAGCGACCTACACCATCTTGACACTGGGCCCAGATACGTAGTCCCTCTTGGACAAACTCCGTTATCAACGTCTTGAGTTTTATGTTGTTGATTCTTGTCATGTTCCTTTTTCGTTATAGCATGCATTTATGTTCCTTTATGCTATTTTAAATGCAATTCTAATCACATCACAAAAGTAAAAGATCTTGGTTAAAATCCGGGAGTTGAGTCAACTCGGATCAAGTTTGGTATCAGAGCAGTCTTTGCGTGGATGTGAATTGCAAACGTGAACAATGAAACGTGCAGTGACAGAGGATGAAAAAGCGATGTACGAAACCATGCTCAAAGCTTCCTAAAGGGTGGAAATAATATATGAAGCACTACAAAAAGAGACAGAGGAAAAGGAGCGATTGAAACTTCAGTTGCAAGCCACGGAAGAGACCCTGGAAGAATTGAAGCACAACAAACAAAATCTTCAAACAGAGAACGATGAATTGAAGATGCTTCTACACGAAGAGAAGGAGAAAAAACAGAGTTTGTTACAACAGTTGCAAGGTAAGGAAGAGGCCTTGGAAAAGCTGCAGCGTGACCCATGTGAGGTAAAAAGTAATTCTCTAAATTCATGTATGTGTCTTGATGATGATTTCGCTATTTTTGAAAATCATACCATAGGAATTAGCTCCAAACTGTTGAAGAAAATGGGTTATGAAGGAAAAGGCTTGGGCATAAATGGCCAAGGAATTGTCAACCCCATCAAAGTAGAATAATTACCTCATCAGGCAGGACTTGGGTATGTCAGTTAGGAAGTTGGGGAATGGGCCAAGACAGACACTGAACCACCAACAATAGATGATGAGAAGTCCTCATCAGTTCTTTCCAACTCAATAGGGAAGGTAAAAGAGGTTGATTTCCTTTCAGTTTCATCTTCACATAGTATGATTTCTGTTGGAGATGTGGAGATACCAATTGCAGGGAGAAACGTGAGGCTCCTTACCAGGACGAGGCACGAGGAGAAAAAAGAACTTGGTGTTAATAACCAAGGCATAACTCAACCATTGGAGGTTAAGCAGAGACCTCGATTTGGAGGCATGGGATACACCAAAGGAGAATTCTCGAAGGTGTCAGATTCTTTCGAGACATCGTCGAAATCGTCAAGGGAAGAGAATGATGGGAACACATCCCCATCATCCCATGGTAGTGCCCATTGCAGGGAGAGAACTGAGGCAAGCTATTATCACCATATTGACACCAATGACGGCAAGGAAAGGTATAACCAGTTTCAATATTCAAATGGCCATTTTGATTATAATCATGTTGTTAATGATGAACATAAAACATGGCATCGAAAAACATGTACTTTTTGTGGATTACATAACCATACATTTTCTAAGCGTTGGAAAAGAATAACAACACACAAAAGGATGAGGCATGAAAGACCCTCTCAACAGCAGGTAAAGAAACATTTTAAGCATATCTGGAGGAAGAAGACCTATTGCAATCATTGCGATAGAAGTGGCCATCAAAGAGCCACATGTTGGAGGCTCCATCCAGAGTAGCGCCTTAAAGACAAAGTGACGGTGCATGAACCAGATGAAATGGTTGTTCAACAAGAAAAAACACCATAGGAGGGTGACCCATTCACATTGATAAGTGAAAAATGGTTTCTAGATAAGTTAGCTTTTCATGGTCGTGCTTTTGTAAATCATTTGTTGCATTTTAAGATGTAAAAGTGATGATGTGTTTTCCATCACTTGTTGAAGCAACAATGGTGTCTGGTATTATTTTGTGTTGCATTTTACACTCTGAAAGTGATGTTGTGTTTCCATCACTTGTCAAAGAAAAAATAGTGTTTGGCCTTATCTTTGTAAATCATGTGTTACAGTGATGATGTGTTCGCCATCACTTGTTCGAGCAACAATGATATGTTGGCCTTGTTTTTGTAGCTGGGGTATTGTGTCCATCTTGATGTAAACTTGACCATTGAGTATGTGTTATAAACTCATGGTAAGTATGGGATGCTTGGGTCATTAGTTGGTAATATAAGACAAGCATGTAATTTTCAAAAAAATGTACTACAGGTTGCAGAGGTTGTAGGTGTCGGCTCATCGCTTAAGGCTCCAAAGAATAAAGGTGAAGGAGATGGAAGCGAGACCTTTTCAGGATGCTTGTGATGCAAACAAGGTACATAGAAGTTGTAGATTATTTTTCATGCTTTTGGAGGACCAAAAGCTCCTAAGTGGGGAGGAATGATCCAAGTGGCTCTAGAGACACACACAGGACAAAGAGGGCTTATGGAAGCTCAAAAATCAAAGTGATCAGAATGCTTTCAAACTAGTACCAAAGCGTAGATCTTGTCATCCTGATCGCAATGGTGTGAATGGTTCGTCAATCCGAGCTTGTATGAGGGAGAACGAGCCAGTCAAAGTTTTGGTCAAAGTTGGGTTGTGGGCCATGTTTAAGTGTCCTACAATTTGACTGATCCCGAGGCATGAAACCTAGGTCCCGAAAGCGGGCAAATTTGTTGGATCGTTGATTTTTCTAATATCCCCTATATTAGACAAATTCGAAAAATATGTTTGTTGTTAAAAAATAAAAATAAATAAATATATTATTTGGGGTGGAGGGCCACCAACCCTGCCACCCCCCAATGACCAACACATAATATAAAATCAAAATTTTAATTATGGGTCGACAAGCCATGACCCCCACCGGCCCTCCCTCAACCATCACATAACAAATCATTTAATTAAAAAAGGGTGGGCCGGCCACCTCTAGTGGACCCGGCTCACACCCCAACAACCCCAATGACATGGCCATATAATAAATGAATCATGGGCGAAGGGGTTTGAACCCGGCCAGCCCACCACTTAGGTGCCCACACAACATCAACGACCCTTGTGGCATATGCCAACCAAACACCAACGTAAAACATCAATACACGTTTCAAACATAACTCAAACCGTTTGTAACAAATCATAACCGCACCTCTATTTAAAAAGGACAATTATGGTTAACGTGCCAGGTTTGGCATGGGCAAGATTTGATCCCCCGAACCCATGTTCTTCATTCCTAATTTTTACCATTAGGCCAATGGCCTATTCCTTGGTTTATCTACCCAATGTAAAATACTTAAGCTCAGTTCATTTCCACAGCGGGGAAGGGGAGAACAAAAGTGCCAATTGGAGGAACTGAACCCCGTTATGCAGAGCGGAATGGAGGCCAAGGAGAGCGCAAAAATCGAGGCACATTTTTTTAATTGTTTTGCGAGTGGAACCATGATGCTGGAAAAACATAGGTGAAACCATGATTGAGCCAAATTTTCAGGAGGGCGAAATTTTGCCAGTGTCCAAATTGAACAAATTTTATGTCGATCTTACACTTCTCAGCGACACAAACCTGATGGTGTAGTCAGAATTTTTATCTAAGCAAAATACCTTCAAATGACCCAGAGGAGGCAATCTTTGAGGAATCTAGGGGGGATCTACAAATCCCTGTGGCCCCATATTCTCACTTTGTCAGAATTCAGAAATTTGACAATCGAATTTACACTATTCGACGCCACAAATCTGATGGTGTAATCAGATTTTCCATTTGAGCATTCTATTTTTCGACCACTTTTCGAAGTGGAGTGCAGGTGTCAGCATTTGATGTACAAGCAGTCATTTTCACTAAAGAATCACATGTCATTGATGGTGTGATTGGTTCTGCTAGTCAACAAATAGTGAGTAAACTATCTGGTTCATCTCCTGTTGTGGCTACTCAAAACCCATCCTTTGCTACTCGTGTGACTAATTCTGATATTTATGTCGTTCAACCCATGAAAGGAAAATATCAGTAACCTGGAAGTAATAATAAAGGTAAAGGAAATAAGAATAAATACAATTCTTTGTCAGAAAAAAAATAAAAATAAAAAAAAATAAAAATAAAAAAAAATAAAAAATAAAAATAAAAAAAATTAGTCTCCTGGGGAAAAACAAAAGCCTCGTTATCCTTGCTTTATTTTTGATGAGGAAAATTTTACTTGGGGCTGTCCACATCAGGTGGAAGTTAATCAATTCTTGAATTCACCATCTAACGCATCTATTGTGTTAACTAATCCCTTTCCCAACTAGCAGATGGATATGGTTGCATGAGATCCAACTTCCTCTTCTTGGGTTATGATGTTATCTTCCACCAAACATAAAGACGAGATCATGGTGGCTACGAGAAATAAATACTATGATAACCTGAATCCCTTGAATGGTAAGACTATTGGTCAACATACCAGTTCCACTCAATCTGCTTCAGATCCTTCTCAAAATGTGATACCGACAGAGTTAACCATTAAACCTCCTAAAGGTGTTATTCATAAATTTGCATTCAATCCTTCTGTGAGAACTGCTAAAAATTATAATATAGTTGAAGACTTGGCCCAAGCTCCTTATACTATGTCAACTCTCAAGGTATTACAGAATTTTCCTTCCCAAAAGAGGTCATTTCTTGCAGAAATATGAGGGATATATCTGTCGGATTCTAATCTTGTGGTCTTTAATCATGAGAATCATACTCCCAAAATTCCACCCTAATTCGAATTCATGATCCAGGTTGTTGTTCGAATTAAAACTATCCATCAAACAATTATGGATGAAGGATATTCAATTGTATCAGGTCCCCTTCCTGTTGGAAAGCTATTGGTTCTCCACAACTTAATCAGTCACCTACCACTCTAAAATATTTTGATGGAATAGGTTTCAAACCTTATGGAATTTTGAATACATTGCAAGTAGAATTATCTAGAAAAACGGTTTCAGTACAAGTTGAAGTTGTAGATGGACCTTTAGATTATAACCTTTTACTAGGTCGCACATGGATTTATGACATGGTAGTTATCATCTCAAATTATTTTAGGATGATTTCTTTCCCTCACCAGGGGGTCATTGTGGCCATCGACTAGATTACCATTTTTGCCAATAATTCTAAAACTATTGGAAGCATACTGTTAGCGCTTGAAATTTCACCTCAGGCTGAGAAAGGTAAACTTCAAGGCAACATCAAACCACTTAGCCTCGTAGCTAGCCCTACGGGGCAGGAGAGGGCTCTCTCCGGTCTATCTCAGTAAAGATCTTCAATGGGCGAGATGACCAATAGGGAAACACTAATTTTAGGCTAGTAAACTAATCAAAAGGTTTAAATTTGGGATTTTTAAAGTTTTGGTGGAAAATTGGGGAATGGCAATTTCGGGTGCGGGGATTGGACACAGTTTTCGCAGGGGATTCTTTGGGCCGAGGTAGGAAACAGTATTGATGCCTTTGATAGAAATGGATGGATGAAAATGACCGATGAGGAGTTAAGGGGAGCAAGCAATAACCTTGAATTCCCCTTAAACAGTTGAAAACATTGATATTAAGCAAACTTAAAAGCAGAGCATGACAGTCATGAATTCTACTTTAACACTTCATTTGCCCAATTTGCAGAAGGAAAAGTAAGGAAATGATTCACATAACACACTTACAAGTACAAAGAGAAACACACCATCAATACATGTGACCACAAGAATCCCAAAAAGGACTGCAAAACCCTGGTCTTCCTTTGCCAAAAATTGCAGAGATACAGTGAGTAAAACAATAAGAGCTTCTCCCTCAAGAGTCCAACCATGAAAATGAGCAAGAAAGTACATAATATAGGCCATCTAACATCTTTCCCTGCCTCTAGGGGTCAAGATCACTATCCTAGGAGCTGTTTCAACCAATTCTAAACTAAGCACTGAAAATTAGGCAATCAAAACAACTTGCCTCTATAAGCTAGGAAACCAATTCATTCATTAAATGCATGTTATTTCATGAATGAATCTTCTAGAGAAGGTAAATAAGTGTCATATCAACATGAAAATACATAAATTACATCAAATAGGGTGAAAAATCCCATCATAAGTCAAAACTAGTAAAAGTTGGGCGCATTCCTGAGCTGTAGGTGAAAAATTGTGAAAATTGCCTGATGGGTCGCGCACATTTCCTGGACGGGTTGCGCGCCTTTGGAGGCACTTTTAGGTGTCCAAATGAGGAAAAAGTGGGCTTGTTGGAAAGGTATGGATGTCTACTTTCCAACCCAAGTGGAATTTCTGAATTTGGTGATCATTTTCCCCTCCAAAATTGCAATCTCCCAAGACTGCTTCCTGTGTGTCAAAAATGTGGCAAAAAGTCATTTTTTGCTTCTTTTTTGACTTTCTGGAGACCTAAAACTTGGTGAAATTTCCTAGTAATGGTTGAGCATGTGTAAATTTCCATGAAAAATCCAGAAATGCTGAGTTTTTCCAAAATGGAGTTGCCAAACGAAAGGGTCGCGCGCCGCAGGGAGGAAAACCTGTTTTTTGCCAGAAAAATAAAAAATGACCCAAAATACTCAAAAAAAAAATTGGAATTTGTGCTGGAGTTTAGTTATCTAGTATCATGCTCCTTCAAAGAAGCCTCAGCCAAGATGTGGAGGGGATCGAGCCTTTTCCTTCGTTTTTGTGCTTTGGCCAACTTCCTTTGGAGCACTTTCATTCTTGCCTTGCATATGTGCATCCGCGCCCAATAATGATTTTTCATGTTCTGGAGCAAGTTCTTATCTTGGTTGGCCTTGGCCAGCAACCTCTCCAAATGAGCATTGACCCGAAGAAGCATAGCCTCTCGCTCAACGGGTACCAAATCGCCGAGTCTCTTTCGAGCCAAGTTGCGGTCCTCATGGATCCTCCGCAACTCATCTAGAGTGTGCTCCTCCTCCAATTGCTTGTTGCGCTGCTCCAAATATGTGATCGTCCATTGTGCCCCTTCTAATCTCTTCTGCAATGCATCATTTTCAGCTCTAAGGTGCTGAATGATCTACTTTTACTTTAGGCTAGGAGAACTGATATCAAGATCAACAAGCTCTATATCTGGAACACCTGATGGCCCCTCATCAATCTTGGGCTGTTTGCCCCTCTCTGATACCTGTGCTGCTGTCGGAGACGAGGCCCCTTCCACCTGGTGTGGAGATAACACTCGTGGTGCTGATGAAGAAGGCGAGACCCCTTCCACCTGGTATGGAGAAAATACTCGCCTAGCTGCTGCAAATAGGGCCCTGTGGCCTCTCTAATAAGTGAGCAATGGAGGAGAACTGACATGTCTAGCCTCAGGGATATCATGCTGCTGTGATGGTCCTCCCTCCTCATGAACAATCTCAGGATGTGGTGGTGGTGCTGTGAAGAACTCACGAGAGATAAACTCCTCCCATGGTTTGCCATGCTGAGCCAACTGATGTATGACCACAAGCTGAATCAAACCATAATGATAGAGGCTCCTATATTGTTGTGTTGGGCTCTTCCTCTGCATCAAAGGCACCATCCTCTCAATATTCTGGCACAAGAAAACAGGGATGTTCATCATCCGTACCCGTGTGAAATGCATCAATAAGCGAATATGGTATGAATACACAAGTGAAATTCTGCCCTCACAGGTGAAATAGCGCATGATAAGCCTCATCAAAGGAGCATACTCATTCCTCAAAAATCTGAAAGGAAATACACCCGTCACTTGTCTCATAAATGCAGGTTTAATGTAAGGCTCAAACTGAACATTGTCCAATATTTTGCGCTTGTTCCACACTTCTCCTACATTTGGTATCCCTGTTGCTTGAGCAATCATCTCAGGTGTCAATGTAAAATCTACCCCTGCAAGGTTCACATGCCCATCATGCAAATGCAGAACAAACAAGCGAGCCAACTCCCTGTGATGTTGAATCTGAGAGATCCTCTCGCAAAACTCATAACAAGACATATAACGGAAACATGAGACTGCAATTGGACAAGCCTGCAAATCGGTCAAAGAGGTGGGCTCCTCTCTCCTATGATGACCGCTCTTTCCACCCTTGTGAGGTCTCCTCTGTACCTCAAACTCTGAAGCTGACTCATGGTCATCACTTTGCTCATAATTGGTTTCGGTTTCTGACATTGTTTTAGGAGCAAAGTGGCTGAAATGTACCGCTGTTTCTGCTTTGAAATCTGTTGTTTTAACTGTTTTGAAATGCTGTTTCAAGGGGACAAGTAGCACAAGGGAAATGTTAGGGAAGGGAGACTTGGAAGGGAAATTGGGAAAAATATATGAAACAGGGGTTAAAGGGAGGAATCATGACATCAACATCATCATACAATTTCATTTGCAAGGATGTTATGGGAGGTGGAGTTTAGGGTTTGATTTTTGATTTCTTAATATTTTTGGTAGGGAAATTAAATAACAGTGATAAGGGAGTAAGAAATGGGAGGTGGGAAAATGTAGGAACAATAGGAATGAAAAGGAATACCTTAAAACAGCAAAACAAACCCTAGCAACTTTGATATTTTCAAGCAAAAGCACATGGAGTCTTTACTTGCAAATGAAGGCTTTTAAAATATTATCATGATCTTCTCAAGCTTTAGCAAACCATAATTTATATGATTGAAGGCCTACCTGACAAGCTTGAACAATTTGTGGTCGCTTGGCAGCTTGTTGGTAATTTTCTGTGGAGGAAACCCTGATGGGTCGCGTGCACTGCCCAACAGGCCGCGCGCACTCAACGGGTCGCGCCCGTATAAAATTTACACTGGCGGAGGTGCCCTAATGGGTCGCGCTCGCTTGACGGGTCGCGCGCCTTCACACTTCACCAAATTCGCCCAAATGCTCTTGAAAACGATTTGCTCTATTGCTTGAAGGCACAATGAAGCTTAATGGAGGGAGAGAATGACTTTATAGCCTTGTTTTGAATAAATTTCATGTCACAACCCACATTCTAATGTTTTTCATGACACTTTTTAAACTTTGAATGCTTTTGACTTTTTGGTTTCCTTTTGTCCTGAAAATTGGTTGAATTGATATTTTTCCTTGATAATTTTTGCAGGGATAGCTTCTGAGGAGTCTTGGCAAAGGGGACCAGGGCTGCCTGCTGTCTTTTGAAATATTTGAATTTTTACAATTTTTACAAAATTTTGAGAAATGACCTTGGCTTTAAAAACAGGGTTTTTAAATCAAGGTAAAAATTAGCTGCACAAGATGAAATCTTTTAAAGAAACACTTTGATAATCATCCCTCTGGCCTGCTGGGCATTTATTGACTTTAGAGACATGACCTTGAAAACAAACTGAACCTAAACCCTAGACCTAAGACCTTGACCTCAAGACAAGACAAACAACTTTGAAATAGTTTAATGACTAAAACAACCTGATCCAGCAGTGCCAAGAGGGGAATAAAGACACCAGCTCCTCCATCAGGGTTATGGCATGCCTAATGGAATGCAATAAGATGACACTGATGAGACACCTACTTATGCAAATTCAAAGAGCTTTGATCGCTGATGGAGGGCTACTAGACCGACTCTAACACATACCACTAGTGGGTGAATCCCACAGTCCTATCACGATGTCGGAGTTGGATTCTTGAAAGATTCCTCTTTGATGGGAACTTTTTGGCCTCCTCCTAACATTCCAAATCGGTTTCCTTTTTTAATATGATTTCCTCTTGTACCTTTCCATCTGATCCTTGGATAGTACAACACCTTTCCAATGTTGATACATTGGGTAATTGTATGTTGCTCAGTCCCATTGAGGTTGAATATGAAGTGATTTATTCGGCCTGTTCAACAAATTTTTATTTTAACTCCTCAATAAGTTTGGTTTATCATTCCCAAGATTTTGGTTCATCTTCTAACCCTTTTGCTGATACATTCTCTACTAGTGAAAGCATCATGTAAATCATGATGTTAGATGACGCACCAAGGGACGATAATCATTATCATTCTTCCTTACCTGAAACCCTTGATAATAATCTTGGAGATACTTATTCACCCAATATTAATGAGATATTTAAGGATTTTTTCTCTATTCGTGACATTTATTCTGAGAAGAACTTAGCAAATGTTGAAGAGATTGTTCCTTCGAGGCTTCTATGATCCATATCAAGTTTATGAGAAATTTTTCGGCGTAAATCACATGATATTTCATTTATCGATGCGTTTCGAACCAACCAGTGTGGTTCATCGTCGGGACAAGTTGAAGAATCAGATCTAGGTTGCATGTTAAATAGTCAGAGCAGAACTTCCAACGGCTATATTTTTGACCAGGCAACGGCTATATTGACCAGCTAACGGCTATATTTGACTAGGAAACGGCTAGTTGGACTGGACCAAGGGAAAAGGGATCATAACTATATTTAATTAAAAATTAAAATAAGTTAAAGTTATGGATTTAAATAATTATTAAATCAATAGTTAGTTATATTATTATTAAATTAAAATGGGTTTAAATGAATTTACATTAAATATACATAAAAGGTATTAACTGTTCCATATTTATGTTAATTATTATTATTATTATTATTATTATATATATATATATATATATATATATATTTTCATGCCAGTTCCCACCATTTCCCGGCTCAGAAGTTAGGTGTTCTCAACACCCTCGCTACTCGTGCTCTAAGGATCTCTAATGAAAAGAGCTTTGAGAAAGAAAAATCCCTTCTTCTTGATCTCTTTGTTGAAAATGGTTATAGTAGATACCTGGGTCAGAAAGCTTTCCTCAAAGCTACCAAAAATTCATTAACTAAAAGAGAACCTAAAGAATGGGTCCCAGGAGTCCATCTTCCGTTTGTGCAGGGAACCACTGATAAGATTGCGAGAATTCTTAGGAAGCATAATGTTCCCTCGACCTTTAGACCCCTTAACACCATTCGTAAGTCCCTCCGATCAATGAAGGATCCTATCGACCCTAAGGACATGAAGGGTGTCTATATTATTCCTTGTTCTTGTGGGACCCCCTATATTGGTGAGACTGGACGCTCCATTAATCAGAGGATTAGTGAGCACGCAGTTGACCTTAAACATAGGAGAACCAAGTCTTCCGCTCTAGCAGAGCATGCGGAGAAAACCAAACATCATGTTTGTATCGAGGAGGCCAATGTTATTGCTAGAGTTTCACAGTTCCATCACCAAAAATTTAGGGAAGCCCTTGAGATTGAAAAAAGGTTGAGCAATCTCAATAGAGAGGACGGCTGGAAGATCAGTAGTTGTTGGGTCCCAACCCTCACTTCCTAGTCATGTTCTTCACTTCCTCCCCTCCCTCTTTTTATAGCTTGTTCTAGTTTTCTTATAAGTTAGTTTCCCCTTGTTATCCTTTAACCTACTCTCTTTTGCCATTGTTCTTTGATCCTCTTTGGTGGGTTAGTTTATATAGTATAAGATATTTAAATAGCATTTAGTTTAAGCTATTAGTTATATACAAAATTTTAACTTAATTAAAAAAGAAAAATAATTACTTTGATATTGAAATTCGATCTATGATAATATGTTTTTGACTTATTAATTTATAATTAAAATAAATAAACAAATTAATAATTAAATAAACAATTAAATAAATTTAAAATATAAAAGATTTATTCTTATTATATAATACTTAAATTTATTTATTTTAATACCTTAGTTAGTAAGATCGATCTAACAAATATAACAATTCTAACAAATAGGATTTTAATTTTTATTAACCTCTAAAACATATATATATATATATATATATATATATATATATATATATATATAAAATAAGTATGGAATAGTTAATACCTTTTATGTATATTTAATGTAAATTCATTTAAACCCCTTTTAATTTAATAATAGTATAACTAAAATCCATAACTTTAACTTATTTTAATTTTTAATTTTTAATTAAACATAGTTATGCTCCCTTTTCCCTTGGTCCAATCCAACTAGCCATTTCCTAGCCAAATATAGCCATTAGCTGGTCAATATAGTCGTTGCCTGGTCAAAATTATAGCCGTTGGATATTATGCTCTGACTATTTAACATGCAACCTAGATCTGATTCTTCAACTTGTCCTGATGATGAACCACACTGGTTGGTTCGAAACGCGTCGACCAATGAAATATCATGTGATTTATGCCGAAAAAGTTCTCATAAACGAGATTGTTCTTCTTGATATTTCAATAAAACTCGTAGTTATCGAAAATGTCCATATTTGTGCATCATTTTATCCTTATGAGGTCAAGAATTATAAAACCATTTTTCAAGAATTTCACAACATTTTTACCTGGACATATGAAGAGATGCCAGGTATTGATCTGAATATCGTACTACATGAAATTAAAACTTATCTGGATGCTAATCTAGTTTGGCAACACTTACGTCCGGTTCACCCCAAGAAGGTTGTTGCAATCAAAGCAGAAGTTGAAAAAGTTTTGTTTGTTGGTTTTATTTACTTGGTTTCTCTCACTGATTGGGTCTCCAACACCATCCCTGCGATAATAATAATAATAATAATAAAAAGGAACGATTCAAGTATGCATCGATTATTGGGATATTAATCATACTTGTCCCAAAGATAACTACCCTACCCTATTTATCGACCAAATCATTGATGACTATGCTAGAAGCAAAGTTTTTTCATTTATGGATGGTTTTTCTGGCTATAATCAAATCAACATACTCCCATTGGACCAACATAAGACTGCTTTTATTTGTCCATGATGCATGTTTTCCTATCATAAGCCTCCTTTCAATTTGAAGAACATTGGTGCTACTTTCCAAAGGGCCATGAATTATGCCTTCCATGATATCAAACACATTGTACAACCTTATTTGTATGATTTTCCTACCCACTCCCAACATCGTGAGGATCATATGATGTATCTAAGGGATATTTGTATATATTGTCGACATTACAATATCATATTAAACATGTACAAATGTGTTTTTTGTATCCAATCTAGTATACTTCTCGAATTAATTATATCAAAGTAAGGAATTTGTATAGATCCACTCAAAGTATATGAAATTCTTGATATTTCTCACTCTGATCAATGATGTATTCGATACCATGCTCGAAATTACATTATAATTGGCAATACACTCTATTGTCATGGTGTCGATATGATATTTAGACAGTGCCTCAATCATGGGGAGGCCGAGAAATATTTCGACGAGTGTTACACTAGAGCATGTGGTGGACATATGTTTGGCTATGCCACTGCCCAAAATATTTTGTGAGCTAGTTACTTTTGGCCCACTATGTTTCAAGATTGCATCCTTGCAGTCCAAAGTGTCACACTTGCCAGATCTATGATCGTAAAGCTCGTGCTCCACCTACTCATATGCATCTTGTTATCGTTGTTGGTCCATTTTTGAAATGTGGCATTGACTTCATGACATGTCGCCCTCATTCAGTAGGGGGGCATGGCTACATTATTTTGGTTGTAGATTATTTTACTAGATGGGTCAAAGCAATGCCTACATATAACAACATCGGTGAAATAGATGCACTATTCCTTTTCAATCATGTCATTGCTATATTTGGTGTGCTGCAAGCTATCGTTACAGACCATGGTAAACATTTCTGAAATCATATGATGTTTAAACTTATTGATAAGTTGGGAATTCAACATGAAAGCTTGAGTCCATATTACCCACAAGCCAATGGACAAGTAGAATCCATTAACAAGGGTTTGAAAATAATGTTGCAACACATGATAGGGATTCATAAAATGAATTGGAATCTCATTATTTTTTTAGCTTTGTGGGCATACCAAACATCTATTCGGACTGCAACTAGATTTACACCTTTTCAGTTGGTGTATGGTCTAGAAGCAATACTTCCCATCGAATGTGAGATTCCATCTTTGAAGCATGCCATCAAAATTATTCCAACAACTTTTGTAGAAGAGGAACATTTTTTTCATCTATCACGCTTAGATGAAACCTAGCGTGATGTCGCAATGGCCAATGAGGCCCAAAAAAATGCATCAAAGCACAATATGAAAAAAAATGTTAAACCTTGTGTCTTCTCAAGTGGTGGCCTAGTCCTTTTGTATGATCAGGAAGTCGATAAGTTAGGGGATGGGAAGATCAAACCGACGTGGCTAGGCCTGTATATAGCCAAATGTGTACTTGCAAAAGGGGCTTATGAGCTCATTCATTTTGATGGAATCCCTTTGGCGCAACCTAGAAATGGGTTGTACCTTAAAAAATACTATGACTAGATTATCTTTTCATAGTCAATGTGTATATACTGTATAGGTGTGTTTGTGTGTTTGCAGTGTGTTTCCTTTGAAGTTTCCTACTACCTCTGATGATATTGGATTATATTTGATTTGCAGATGTAAGCGTTCCCTCATCCGTATGTTGGTTATGTTAATTGTGTTAGTCGTAATACTAGGAACCTTTCCTCTGTAGCATGGGATATTTATGCTCCAAATGGTGAGTTAGTGATTTTATAAGGGATTTGTATCGGTCACTCAACTAATAATATCGCTGAGTATAGCGCAGTGATCGAATTCTTGTTTGGTGTTATTTCACATGGAATTCACCATTTGACGGTCAGAAGTCTATTCAGTACGAAGTCCAACTATGCTTCACATGTTTTTAAGGGTTCGCCTTCTAGAACGACATTTTTATTACATTCAATATCAACATATTCCTAGAATTCTAAAAACATTAACTGGTGCATTAGCCAATTATGTTTTAGAAAAGCATTTGCAACACATGTAAATATTTCAATCAACATCACACATTGAACAAGAAGATAGAGCAAATAGGAAACATAGATAGATAATCGTATATAGAGTTTGGTTTTACAAAAAAAATGTGTCTGAGACACATATGGCCACAGAACCTATAATATCAAAATACATGTAGACAAAATATGGCTATAAGGCCTCCTAGAAGACTAATCCCGATGGTGATCGCAATAACAGACAATTGTGTGGGCAACTTTTCATAGCAGCCAAATGATGCACTCAGGCACTCCAATAGTGCATCGCTCCAAATGCATAAGGATCTCATTGACCCTAGTCTCTGGCACACTATGGGTAAGGCCCTCAACATAGTGCTCAAACTCAGCAAGAGTCTTTTCTATGTTGAGATCATCCATCTCCTCCTCTTCCCCTGCAACAAATCTTATAGGTGCAAGTAGTGGCACTCTCCGTCGCTGAAGATATGACGAGTCTACTGGTCCTACTAGTCCAATATTTGCACGTAAATCCAATAGTTAGTTATATATAAATAAATACAAAAAAAAAAAAAAAAAAAAAAAAAATACAAAAATACAAAAAAAAAAAACATTAAAAATGACATTTTTTTACTTATATCACCTCATTCCTCGCCTTCAGGTAGAATGAGCTTTGGGTCTCCTCAGAAATTAGCTCCAACATATGGGTAGTCCTCGATAATAATGAAATGCACCCACAACCATCGAAAGAAAGTGGGAGTGAAAGTCGTTGCAGATGCACTCGCATGACGAGACATAAGATCTACCCATTGCCTCATTTACGAAACCCAAGGACCTGGAAGCTCGAGAAAAATGTGCTGAGGAAGAAGTAGTGATATCCTCTCTAGAGAAAATGGTATCATAATAGAACCATATCCAAAGTTCTTCAGTCACCCATCCTTTTCTCTATTGATTTGTTCCTTCAAAATTTCCAACACCCACTCACTCCAATTAAACACGGTAGGTTCTATGCATTCCAATGCATATTACATTTGGGACTTGGTATCCAAACGAAAAGAGACATTACCAGCCAATCGAGTGATGATGAAAAGGATCATCCTAAGAGGAAGTCGAATCACATCCTTAATCTCTATCTTCCCATCCTTTGTTGGTTGTGAACGGGGTCTATAGTGAGAAACTATGTAATCATTGACAGTTTTGTTACCCCTTCTAATCCTAGATAATGAGATAAGATCGCCTCTCTGAGACAACCCTTTCAAAAAATAGATGTCCTCTACCTCTATCCTAAGAGTATGTGCCCTGATCCTGAAGCATTGCCCCTGAATATCCCATGCCTTGACCAGATATTCCAATAACTCAAGCTAAGCTCTCATGATCGGAAGCCAGAAAAAATTGAGTCCACAATTCCTTAAGACTTGTATTCTTATTGGGTCATTAGCAACATCCAAATATTTGGACTCACGTTCTCTTTCTATCCATCTCAAAACCATTTTAGCTCCGGTGAATATCTGCAAAATCATGAGAAAAATACTTGGAATCAGTCTTCTGCAAAAAATTGAGAAAAATCTAAGTAAAAATCATAAACCCTTTTTTTAAAATGCTCCCATCGCACCTGCTTTTAAGTGGACATAGTGCCCCAACACACTTTTCCTTCCTAGTAGGTGCGTTAAGTAACCCTTCCCTATGTTAATCAGGCACGCCTAGCGTACCTTTCGATACATAGAGGGTGTGATGGGCCTAGGGCAAAAAAGTAGACCCTAAAATGTTGAGAATTGTCAAAAAATGCATGAAATGAAAAATGGAAACTGTGAAAAGAAAGAGAAAGGAAAGATATCCTACTTGGAACTAATGGCATTGGAAATGGTCCACTAGATTGGTTGCAATCACTTGCTGAAGTTTGAGGGCAAAATGCACTCAGAGCTCACTCACAAGAGGTAAAATGAAAATGGTTAAAAAAAAATCGTTTTTTCCTATTTATGGTCAATTTAATTATTATTTCAATATTCTTTTACCTAATTTTACCATGGAGCATATATTTTTAATCTTTTTGCAGTGTTTTGAGTAGGTTAGAAGCTAATTGAAGGATCTGATATAAATTTTAGGTCCAATACAAGTCATTTTGATGAAAGAGCATACTTTTATCACTTTTTCTAGCTCTATAAACTTACTAAAAGGAACCCCCCTAGAGTCCTCTTTCAGCACTTTTCAGACTCCTAAAACATGAAAAAATTGTTGATCACTTGTCTTTTCGAACTCGTTAAAGTAAATGAAAAAATGTCTGCCCAGTATAAGTTTAACCCTTTTCTAGACTAGGATAGACTATTTACAAAAAAGGAATGCTTTAGTCAAACATGACTAAAAGGTTCTCCTGGGTATCGTTTTATTTCTTTTCAAACTTAAGAGACTAAATTTATGAAAAGGAACCTTTGGAGTTTTCTTTTTGACCACTTTTTAAAACTCTCTAAACATGAAAAAGGATTCGAGTTACACCTTCGATCGACTTGTAAAATGATCAAACAACGTTGGACTCGTTAAACATGATGAGACCGTAACACTCCTTCTCATGGTTTGTTAAATATACTCATAAGGATTCATCTGAAGGATGAACTTATAGATCAATCATATGTTATCCTCCTCAATCTTGTCAAAAATAAAGAGGTACTAACCAGAAATGGTTGGGGAAATTGTGGAAACAAGGTACTTAACCTATTAATGGAAATGAGTCGCTCTTGAACATGACAATCTTTCACTTCATCTCCTTGGCTATTGGGTTTGGTAATTTGCTTGCATCTTTGGTTAATCACACCATATCAAAATCCTTCATAACTGGTTTTGAGACAATGCTTCCAACTCCATAAAGTGTCATCAATATTTTCAAGAGAATTCCTTCAGTTAACATCTACTACAATACCTTAAGCCTTCATTCATGTCTTTCACTCTTGTACCAGCTCATGGCATCAAAATCATTCTATCTCAAATCGTGATACCCATTTCATGTCATTGATGAGGGATACATCAAGGCCCTCCTGCGACAAGTCACTTCCTGCCGACGTCAACATATTATCCAAGAAGTTGACTTAGAAACTCCTTTCAGTACCGTGGAGGTTGCATACATCAATGGAAAGTTTCCTTGCTCTTGGAGATAGGTATTCATCATCTGGCCTTTGACCAAAATATTCTATGTGGTGTTCGACTTCAGCTCATTCTTTCACACCACGTAGATTATACTATGGTATCTTGATTATCGATGGTTTTTCTTACATTTATTAACCACTTACATCATTGACTGGTAATCAAATGGTGTATACCATGTTCGACTCCAGATCATTTATTCGCATGGTTAGAGTCATACTATCGATTGATGAGGTAGAAGACCCAGGATCTAGTTACATCTATATGGGCTGCAATTTCAATATTGATACAAGATTACAAAGAATGATGGCTATGATCATTCAAACAATCATGCAAGTAAGGGTCCACAATATGTCATTAGTGGACGAGACTTCTTAATCACTGTACATGTATTATTGGCTTATCTGATAAGCATGGGTATGCCTCCCAAAGCAATGATATTATGATGATAATATGTATTTTTACAAATGATGACCTTGACCTAATTTGTTCTTGATCTGGACTTGTCTCAAGGTAAAGCACGTCAGTCCTCAACCATTTTTTTTTTACTTTGTACTTTATGGGCCAATCTATTACAGGTCATTTTGTCACATCTACTTCAGAGGCCTGAAGACTAAATCAATCAACATCCTTGAACACTTTGTCATTATCCATTTGCAAATCCCTAAGCATCACCTCTCCAAAAAGTTTGAGTTTCCGGGTCAAAAAGCATGTTTTTATCCCCAGTTCACCCTGCATGCATGTTCACTTGCAATGTTTGCAAGTTGCATAACTGAGCATATGTGCTGATAAGCCTAGGTTGCTCTACTATGTAGGTGCATTGATTCTAGAATTTTGGGAAAAATAAAAAAACATTTTCGAAACTTCTTCCAGAAGCTTCTAAGGTGGTTTTAACCATTTACCATGGATAGAGATCTTCAATTCCTATCTGATCCTACTCTAGTAGTTTTATCTCTTATCACTAGAGCTTATCCTCCCTCATATGTGGATCTCAAGCCTAGATTGGTAAATCCCAAACTACCACTTTCACCCTATAAATTTACTACGTGTCATAGAGTTTGGGTTTGCTTTTTTATATTACTAGTGCCCTCACACTGCTACTTTGAGCTTAAGGAGTCATCATCCATTTATGCATTAGGGTTGAGTGTGAAGGTTTTCTTTTTGGCAAGGAAGGACAAGGCAATTTGGGAAACATCTGCAACGTCAACTTCTATATATGGTTGTAACTCTCTACTTTATTTATTAATACAAAAAGCATTCTATTTTCCTATTTTCAATGACATGTTGACTCATTGATTAGAGATATTAGATTACGCTATGTGGATATTGTAGTTCCCTTGCTTGTTCTATTCTTTTTTGCAAGTTCCATTTGTAGCGTGCAGAGCTAGAGTTGGATCTCACAAGTAAGGAGAAGAAGATAACTTACAACATATTCCAAGTAGGTCTCTTTTCTGTATTCTAGTCTCTCTAAGGAAAACATAGATATTTTCTCTCTTTGTTGTTCTAGATTAGACCACTAAATCTAGCGAGTTCATTTTTGTCCGCAAAAATGAATTTTCCATATAACAATTACAAAAAAGTATCCTTTGGTCAACACATCAGTCCATCTACTTTGAAATCTATTCGTATTTTCAAACTAAATGAAGTCATTTCCAATTGAAAAATATCAAGAGATTGACAAAGACAAGAAGATCATGGTCTTGGAAAAAAATTTGGAAAAAATATGGTAGTTGGTTCCATGTTGAGCCACTGCAAATATAACGTCTATCTTCTATGGCACCAGAGGAAACTACAAGGAAAACTACAAGCAAGGATAATTCACAAAGTGTGTTCTTAATCAAAACTATTTCAAAAAGTGTTAAGGTAGTAATTATGGATATAATAGAGGATGTGAAAAAAATCTCAAGGACAAGGGATATAGATTGAATTTATATAGCCTTTGATCCACATCTATCCATGTCAAATCTACCATAACTAATGTGTTGGACACAAATACTTGATTTGTGAATGAGTACATCCCTTCATACAAGTCTCATACACTCGTTATTTCTATATAATAATAATAATAATAAAAAAATAGTGTGGCTAAGTACTTTCTTGTAAATTTCAATGAAAATAGTGCAATGAGACTAATAATAATCTCTATTCATTCAATCTATGACAATATATACATTCTCTTCTTTAATGGAATCAATTAAGCATAATTGAATCCATTCCATTAAAAGAGTTTTCCCTAGGTCTTTAGGGTAAAACTTTTGTGTCAAAATTTTCATCATTTTATGTATTTATTATGAGATCTCCATTATTAGTTGTGATTAAATAGTAGTGGATACAACAATCAATTTATAAGTAATATAAATAAAATGTTTGGGTACATCAATTGTGATGAAATATATAACAAGACACCTGGTACAATTTATAGATCATATTGGTATCTTAGCAGGTCTTCTAAAGGCCACAAGGGATCATTTTATTTGAATATTTACAACATTAAAAAAAAAATCCAAGAAGGTGGTGAGCTATTTAAATATATTCACAAAATTGGAGCAAAATGAAGGAATACATAGTCTTGAGATGAAGATAACGGATTGAATCAAGAACACAATGACATAGAATCTTGTCTATCAATTATGAAAACTCAAATGACTTGGAAGTCTCTGAATGTGTTTCACATTACCATAAGCATGTCAAGGGAGAATAGGGATAAAGTTGCATTGGTTGACCCAAATGATGTCTAATAAAAAGGAGAGAATCCATCTCATGAGTCAAGTTATGAAGAGGAAAAATAACTTGAAAGATAGAAACCCATAATGGAAAACCCGAACATAGAAAAGGAGATCAAAACATAATTTAGCAACCTTTCAAAGTGGAATAAAATGATATATACAAACCATATGTAATATCAATTCCCTAAAATCAAATCATCGGTTTCACTTTTGGAAGTTTTTCAGTGTGCATGAAATGATTGGAGCATAAATAATCTATTTTCCAATTTGAAGTTAGAAAGAAATGATTTAACTTGGTGGAAAAGTATTATGATCGCTTTAATATTGAATTTGAACCATGAATCATTGATTGGGAAATGTTCAAGCAATTAATTAAGTCATCCTTCTATCCATTTTGTTGTATCTTGGGAGACAATTCCTCACTGAGTAGAAATTAGTGCCCAAGACATTTATTAAAATTTATAGATTTGTTATTTGTATGTCTCATTATTTTGCAAACCCCGGATTATTAAGTTTTAAAACCATTTAATCTTCAATACATAAAATACAACTTTGAATGGCCTTTAATTGTTGGATACAAATGGATTGAAATTTGTGAGAAGTGTTGGTGAAAGCTTCAGGATAAAAGGTTGTTTCTACAGAATCTTTTATCTTAAACTTAGAGGAAAATGTGTTTGATTAGAAATGAAACTTTGAAAGAAGAGAATTGTTTTTAAGGATATTTTAACCTCTAAATTTACAGAGAATTATAATCATCAACTGTAAATAAAGAATAGACTGCTTCAATTCTTTCAATGAAGAAAAACATACATAATATGACACAGGAAAAACAAATCATACCCAACAATTTCTGGAATCACTGAAAGCTTTCTTTATCATTAAAATGAAGATCAAAGTACAAGGTGGTACTCTTTGAGGTATTGCAAAAATTCGGAACCTCTTTTCATCTTCTTGAGATACATTTATACAAACTTTTCAAAAGACAGTTATCAAAACTATCAACCTCCTAACTACCTGACTATTCAACATTACATTGAAATATAAAAATATATGATTTGAAAATAAACAACTTCTAAAGTGAACATTTCATCTCAAATGATCTGAGATTGTGGAGCAGTAGAGGGTTCTGCTTCTATGGTAGCAGCTTGTGGTGACATCCATTCCCTAGTCTTCCTCTAGATCTTTGTACTTGTGCTTGGAGAATTTATAAACTTAACATGTGTTATCCTGAAGTCTATGATTCTGTTGTATGTAGGCTTCTTGATAAACAAAGTCTTCATCATCCAGACAAGTTGAAAATATTTATGAAGATAGTTTACAATTGTAGCTCCCTTTAAAACTGTAGCTTTTCATGTGTAGAGTTAATTTTACTTTTTGCTTCTACCAGTAATGTTTCATATAACTCCCAGGATAACAAATTATTTTGCTGATCCCAACAAGATGGAAAACCAGCCCTTGTTCTTTTATCAAAATTAATATCAAAACTCATCACTGCTTCTTTGATCTCCATCAATTTCTTCTATGTTGCTTTCCTGTTGGAATTCTTTAATATCATCTTGTTTATCTCCATTACCTGCTTTGTTCTGTCTTCTATCCCAAAATCTTTTATCTCTTGTGTAGACTTTGAGTTTAAGAAGTCAATTAAATGCTTAGCAAACAGACCAGGATTTCCATCTGGGGGAAAACCTTGGCCGCTAGACTCAAGGAATGTGGCCATCGAGAACGAGCCTGAAAAACACTCTTATCACAACCAAGAACTCGAACTGTTACCAGGAATATTTCGTGGGCAAATAAATTTTATGACACAGGAACAAAACTTGACCTTTTCATGTTTCAAGAGTCGAGAAAAGGACGAAAAGGTGACTCTATCTCTTTCGAGGTTTAATGAGCCTGAAAGGACAAGTGCTCAGATGGACCTTTTCTTTTAAGGAGTCCGAAAAGGAACGAAAGTGACTACTCTGGAGAACTAGGCAAAAGGTTTACCAAACAACCCGTAAAACTGCATATACACCTTGGTAGTCATATGAAAACCAAGGACTTTCCGTACGGAAATCAATCTTCCCTAATGTTGTGTTCGGTGCGTTATGGTTTGTAAGGTGGCAGACACTGCTTCCTAAGGATAAAGGATGATAACCTAGTGGGGTCTCCCAACATATACTCTGTTAGTGTCAGTCTTTCCAGCCTTCCTACAGTGATCAAATATGCTCTTACAAAGTGTTCTCAGAGTGTCAAGGTCAAATTTTGTCATTTCAGTGAGTCTTCAAGCAAAATTTGATCACTAGGCATTAGGTCTAGGGTTTGCCCAAATGTCACTCCATGTCATCATTCAGCTGAGCCTATCATCATTCAGAGGATTTCTATCATCATATTAGGTTCCATTGGGTCATGTTACACCTTATTCATGCTTCAGTTGTGCCTAGGCAAGCTCATTTCCCTCTCCTAGGGTTTTGAAAGCCAATTTCTCTTGGACGGTCAAGTCATCGGCAAAACTTGTATCCAGATGTTCATACACCTTCCCCTATCCTTAAAATACCCTATCAAATGCTTCCCATCCCTTAGATCCCCCAAATTCCTCATTTTTGCACAAACCCTAGTTTCTAGCTTCAACCTGGCAATTTTCTAGGTTGGGCCTGTGTTTTGCCATTTTGGACCCCTTCCCCTCACTCAATCTCCACGATTCCACTTTCCCCTGCTTCCTAACATCCCTCCCCACTCCCAAAAATTTCCCAAGAATTTAGAAGCCCCCTATCCCCTTCATTTCGCTCCATTTCGACAAAATCCATTGTTTCACACATCGGGACAAGTTGCACTCAAATGATGTTTCAGAGCAATAAAAGATGAATTTTGGAAAACTGAGAGAGGTTTTTGTCCATAACATGCCAAAGAAGAAAAACCTCCTTCACTTTTTTCACAGGTGTTATGGTTTTAGAGAAATTCCAAAATTACAGTCGCCGGATGCAAGACGGTTGGCCAAGGCACAAAAAAGGAGAAAGAGGCCCGACCCACTCCGTATCTTGGCCGAGGCTTCTCTCACTCACCATGATACTCATTAGCATCCTCCTAGCAGCAAACCCAAGAAATTTTGAGAGTTTTGAAACATTTTTGGCATTTTTGGGAATTTTACAGGTTTTGGCCATTTGACTGGTCTCACCCCGCGCGCGACCAGTCATGGGGGCAACTCAGAACGGGGAAAACTTTGCATTTTTGGAATTTTCATGCAAAAATACACTTTCCTATGAATGGGTTTCAGATTTTATGAAGATTTGGGCTTCCAAAAGCTCAAAATACATGCAAATTTTGACTTTCTGCCCCTTTTTTGAGTTGCAGAAAGCTGCCTTGGGAGAAATGACTTTTGAGGGGTCAAATCAACTCCAAATTCAGAAATTCCAGTGGGGTTGGAAAGTAGACTCACAGACATTTTCAATGAGCTATCTTGCACCTGATTTGGACACCGGGAAGGCCCTCAAACAGAGCTTTCAATGCGTGCGACCAGTCAAAGTGAGGGGCGCGACCACTCAGGGAAATTTCACTGTTTTGACCAGTTCGGCCAGCAAAACACTGTTTTTACTTTGGTTGACTTTTGAGGCATGTAAATGATGGATTTTTGTGTAATTTTCATAGCACTTAGATACATTTACTCTCCTTTGACACTTCTATAAGTTTCTTTGATGTAAATGGTAAATATTTAATGCATGGATAGGTTTCCTAAGTTTTAGAGGCAAGTTGTTTTGACTGCCTATTATCTAGTGCTCAGTTTAGAATTAGTTGAAACAGCTCCTAGGAAGTTGAGCTCGACCCCTAGAGGTGGGGAAAGGAGTTATATCATCTATATTATGCCTTCTCTTGCTCATTTTCATGGTTGGACTCTAGAGGGAGAAGCTCTATTGTATATTTTACTTGTATCTCTGCAATTTGAGGAAAAGGAAGACCAGGGTTTTGCAGACATCATTGGGATTCTTGTGGACTCTTGTGTTGATGGTGTGTTCTCTTATTGTAATTGTAAGTGTGTTTATGTGTTCCATCTCTTTCTTTACTGCAGCTTATTAAACAAATGAAGTGATAAAGTTTGAATTCATGCTTGCCATGCTCAGCTTTCAAATTTGTTTAATGTTTATGTTTTCCACTGTCTAGAGAGGATTCAAAGTCATTGTTTGCCCTCTTTAGCCTTCTTATCATTCTTCCTTGATCATCCATCTCAGCTAAAGGCATCAGCACAAACTCCTACCTTGCCCCAAAGACCCACCTGCAAAAACTGAGCTCAATCCCCGCACCCTGAATTGCACTCCCTCCAATTGCCACCAAAAACCCCAAAAAACTTTAAATCAACCCTCCTTATCAGTTTACTAGCCTAATATCAGTGTTCCTAATTGGGTCAGCTCATCCTATTGAAAGATCTACCGAGTTTGACCGGAGAGAGCCTTCTCATACCCCGTAGGGCTAGCTACGAGGTGAAATGGTTTGATGTTGCCTTGAAGGTTTACCTTCCTCAGCCTAGGGTGAAATCTCAAGCGCTAACATACTCGACAGTACATGGGAGCACAATTTCGTACTAGACCACTATTGAGTCAACCCTTCAATAAAATAGAGGTATTTCCCAAATCAACCCAGGAAACTCAAAAGACTGATAATTAATCCCCAAACTTCGAGAGAGACCAAAACACAAATCAAGACAAGAGTAAACAAGAAAAGAACAAAGGCCAAACTTCCTCCCCAGCGGAGTCGCCAATTTGTGATGCAGGAAAGTGTTCCCTTTGCGGACAGAGGCAAACCCTCTAGCCCTAGAGTGGGTCTAGTCACAAACAAGGACAAATCAACAATAGTTTTCCTTAAACAGTCATAGTTGGAGGCCTACCTCAATCGGTGGTTGATGGAGTTCCGTTGCGCTACTCCAGCTTCCACTTCCTTCTCCTAATGAGTAAACAACCTGAAACAATGCAAAGGAAATACAACAAAGCACGTAACCGAAACAACAATGATCTATTTACTCACAAAGTCAAGAAGTCATGATCTATCAAGTACATTACATACAAGACATAGGAAAACATCATTGATTGCATTAATTATGAAATAAGAGTAAGCTTACAACCAAAGTCTCGATGTCACAAGCCTTCTTAGGCGGGTCCAGCTAGCATGTTCCTCAAGCATTCACTCTTTGAGGATGGATCTCCCAATACACAAATCTCTCTCACTAAAAAGTTATACACAAGATTAAGGGCACTTCATAACCTTCCTCAAGCTATCAACAATCCCACACTTGTCACACTCACACCAACTATCTAGCAAACTCACAAACACTAACAACACTATCAGCAACCATTCCCAAAACTAAGAACTCCAAACTAGCAGCACATAGCAATGGTGGGAGTTTAAATAGGAGAAGGAGTATCCATGAAAGGTGGAAGAGTGAACTTATCTCCAAGGAAGGTAGCACAAATGACGGAACAGCCACGCCAGAGAAAGGAGGGCGACATAAACTAGGCCAACAACCAGGTCTGGAGTCATCTGAAAGGCCGACTGTTGGAACAAATTCGCCCAATCTGGATCATTGTGGGCACATAACTGGTCTTCCGCGCTGACATCGCTATTGAATAACGTAGCTAGTCAGATCATCGCTCAGGATTACAAGTGACAGTCGCACTGGCACATAAAATTCGACCATCACGGGAATCAGGTGTACTTCCGCGATGGCAGTGCTTCTAGACTGTTTTGGAGCGCCCTTCAGCGCGTTTATTTAGCCAACAGACACGATGAGGTAGAAACATTTGGAAAAGTTGGTCATTTGGCAACATCAGAGAGCATTTGTCTAACATGAGCATGTACAAATTGGACACATGACACAGTAGGAAGACTGGAGTGAAGACATTGACAAATTACTATGTAACAATAATGATTCTAAATACGACTTTCCCCCAGAATAATTTCCTTATGTAGGAAGAGTTCCATCTCAACCACCTCCTGAAAATAGTGGGCCTATGCTTCCACATGGTTATACGACCTTGGCTCAACTAGTTTCAGGAAATCCCAGTGATTCTTCATTATACAAAAATCCAATTTGGTCATCAAATTCTATGCCTACTTCTGGTCCATTTATTCCTAATGTGACCACTCATATCCATATGCAAATTGTCGTTACTTTAATTCTCATTCAACTGACCATTATATCACAATCGTTACCTTATTTTCAAACTTCAATCTTAGTGAAACTCAAAGTTTCGTTTTATACGTCTCTAAGTTCCTCAATTTTCCCATCAAGTGGAAAAAATGTGCTACCACCTCATTCGTAGCATGGGGGGGGGAATCCAAATATCCCTCTTGTATCAAGTGGAACACATGTGAGTGGATCATAACCTCACATGGTTGGAGATAGTCAACCTGTTGGTGGTATTCCTGATCCCGTTGAATCATCTATTCCAACTAGAGCAAGTAATTTCCAGTATCAACAGCCTTATACGGCTTAGATACCCCTCCAATCCTAGTGAAATTCATAGTTTCGGTTTATATGTCTCTAAGTTCCTCAATTCTCCCATCAAGTGGTCAAAATGTGCCACCACCTCATTCATAGCATCGGGGGGGAATATAAATATCCCTCTTGTCTCAAGTGGAACACATGTGAGTGGATCATAACCTCACGTGGTTGGAGTTAGTCAACCTGTTGGTGGTATTCCTAATCCCGCTGAATCATCTATTCCAGCTGGAGCAAGTAATTTCCAGTATCAACAGCCTTATACGGCTCAAATACCCCTCCAATAGTCTTATGTTCCATATGGTCCACAAGCACTTCAAAATCTGCCTTAGATTCCTCAAGTAGGTCCTCATGTGCAACCTGGTCAAAATCCTATTCCTGGTGCATATGGTCAAATTCCAATTGGAACTTATCAGTACCAACAAGGAATTCCTCAAGGAACTGTTCAACGAAAACCTTCACAACAGTAAGGGCAACCTCTGCAGTAACAGGGGCAACCTTTGCAGCGGTATCAACAACCTTTGCAACAAGAAACGCAGTTTGTCCAACAACTGAATCAACCATTGTATCCACAAGGTCAACTATTGCAGCAGCAAGGTTAGCCCTTGCAGCAGCAAACTCAACCTTTATATCAATAAGGTCAAACCTTGCAGTCACAAGGCCAACCCCTCCAGCAACAAGGCCAACAACTTTATCACAAAGGTCAACAGTTGCAACAACCTTACAATCCATATGTCGCACACAATGTTTATCCACCTTATGGTTATCAACGGCCTATGGTAGGTCAATATCAACCCTACCCTTGACATAATCCACCTTATGGTCAAGGTATCCCTCAATGGGGGCAAAATCAAGCCCCTTATGGTCAAAATCCTCAACTTTGTGGGAAAAACCCTTACCAACAAGGTTGGAATATGCAAAATGGGCCTTATCAAAGGCCTTACATGCCTTTCGACCCGCAAAAGATGTCTCGAGGCTTACTGATGATCTGATACTTCATTCCCCTTATTGGCCTCTAGTTCTCACTAAGATTCCTAGCAATTGCCCAAAATTCGAAGGAAAAGCTAAAGAAGACCCTCAGGGCCATGTGACGACATATGACTTATGGTGTTTTCCAATTCCTACGTTGACAATTTTGTTCGTCTATTCCTCTTTCAACAAACCTTGACGAGTGATGCCACAAAATGGTACATCGAGTTACCTCGAGGTACCTATGTAGACTACAATTCTTTGGTCATGGCCTTCCTCACTCACTTCTAGTTACCAGTTCATTATGAAACTGGTACCCACTTGCTTACATCTTTGAAACATGATACTGTGACCCACGTCTCCAATCATCCATGAATGGAGATGTTGGTGTCGCCTAATCAAGTTTGAAATTCCTGATGAGTTGTTAACCGAATGGTTCACCAAATCATTCGTAAATAAAATTGTTGCAGACATAACAATGGGAGGTTATGTTACTGAGGATCAAGCCATTGTTCGTGCCAAGTATTTGGATTTGGTTTATTCCCAATTTAGCCCACTATGCTCCAAGGCCATCTTCGGATCCAGCATTTTCAAAGCCTCCGGACGTACCACCTGTCGATGGTATTACTCGATCAGTGTCCCAAATTTCTAATAAAGCTTCTTCAAAGCAAAAATCTATTTCAAATATTGGTTCTGTAGAAATTTTGAATAATATGACACTTATTCACAGAGATTATCCCGATTATAAACTATTGCGGAATACATGCACAATACGTAATCTCCTCTACGTTGATCATCAATTTAGCAGCATCAAAAACAATGAAACATCAATCGCATGCACACATTAACACAGTATGTAACCCGGGGAAAGCTTACAGCTGAAAACCCCACACTATCTGTATATTAATGATTGAGAACGTGTAACAATACATAGTACAATACTCCTCACAAGTACTCAGTACTATATCCACCTGTTACACACAAAACTAGCTCAGATCCCAACAAGTCACAGGTTCAAATCTCCTCCGTTGCTTTGCCTGCCTCCACTGCACAATGCTTCAAGAGAATCACCCACACTAGCACAGGCTATAATCCTTGGTATTGGCCCACACTACACAGTCTTCATTGGTATAGCTCAATCCCACTGATTGTGCAAGATCTCATGCGCAACTATAGTCACAACTGATAGCAATCTCAACCTCTAACACCTGTCTCCACTGAATTGTACATGCACTGACATGCAACTGAGTTAACTGATGTATCCTTTAGTTTCTTTATGAGTTAATAATTAATTCACACAATTCATCCCTAGTCTATTTGCAGTTAGACTAAGTACAACTAGTTTAACCAAGTCAAACTAAACACAACTCCATCAACTCCACATCCAACTCCACCAAACTCAACTGCTTGAGTTCTAACTGAAGTCCTGCATGCAATAGCTCAACTGACCCACAAAGAAAGTGTATTTCCTTCTGACAGTTGCATGTGCCACATCTGTAGCTCAAACTGAAGTGCTCCAAGAGGATAAGATAATGTTTATAGTCCAAATATTATTATGAGACAATAATATTTGACTTTTCTATTTTTGACTAGCAGTCTAAAAGTAGACTCTGATCACTCCTGCTGTGATCCAAAAATAGAAGTCCATCTATTTTTCCCAACATGACCAATCATCCATAAACAGCATCCTGCAACTCATAGACCATGATCCATATGTCTAAAAAATAGACATAGTCTAAAAATAGACTTTGCGCCATAATTTGCATGTGGGCCCACTTAGTGAAGGCGACTCCTTTCCACTAAGCTCCATCATCTTGTTGCATTATCAACAGGTTCCAATCCTACTACGAAAACCCCATTGAATCCTGGTAAAACCTTTGAGGTTAATGTCGTTCAGTCTACCGCGGAAAACAAAGCCTCAAAAGGTAAGAAGAAGGGTAAAGGTAAAGAAAAATTTGATACCCTGAAACAAGATCCTTCTAATCCATCTACTGATGATGCCTCTAAACGTAAGCCTCATTATCCTTTCCTCATTTGTCAAGAAGATCATTACACCAAGGATTTCTCCCGTCATGCAGAAGTTAGTCATTTATTGAAAGGGACCTTGGTTGTACTAAAACAACCATTTCCATCAAAACAGACTTAGTTAGTAGACCAACCAAATCCTCTGCCTCTTCAGGTTCTCAGGATTACATGAGTGGTATAGTGCCTATTTTTGTTGCCACCCGGTCAAAAGATTATCAAACCCTTCAAAAGAAAACGGTGGAAAATGAAGCCACTGATACACCTTCTACTTCCACTCCACCTAGTTCTGGTCCTCTTCATATTGAGAAACCTAAAAATGAATATGTCATCTGGCCGCCTCCCAAAGGTGTTCTTCGGAAGTCATCTTATAATCCGAATGCTAGAGATGCTCAACATTACATTATTGTCGTAGATCTGGCTCAAGCGCCTCCGGTGATGTC
Source organism: Pinus tabuliformis (assembly GCA_031772625.1). NCBI lineage: Eukaryota > Viridiplantae > Streptophyta > Pinopsida > Pinales > Pinaceae > Pinus > Pinus tabuliformis. The sequence continues at coordinate 886,659,941 of CM062817.1, forward strand.
TGTGTTGGAAGTTATCCAAACTCGTCCAACGTAGTGGAAATCATTATTGTCTGCTATAGGACAAATCTATCCTCCAGATTCGAATTTGACCTCTTTCGATTTGGAAAACCACGTTCCTCGTATTCCTCATCAAATTGCATTTTTTATTCAAGTCATTATAAAAGGAAAGATTATTCATCGGACTGTCATTGATGAAGGTGCTTCTACCTGCATCATGTATGTTTCATGTTGGAAAGCCATTGGCTCTCCACCTCTCAACCAGTCCCTGAACACCTTAGAAGTATTTGATGGCAGAGGCTCCCGTCCTTATGGTATTCTCACAAGTTTGTCCATCACCTTGGAAGGGAAAACTGTCGAGTTAGAAGTAGAAGTCGTAGATGCAAATCTGAATTACAACCTTCTACTTGGGTGAAGTTGGACCCATGCCATGTTTTGCGTGCTTACCTCTTGTTTCATGTGGTTCATTTTTCCCATGAAGGGAAAATTGAAACCGTCGATCAATTATCCTTCTTCTATTTTGGTTCTTCAAATGGAAAACTTCCATATGTGGGAAATACCGACATTCCATATGAGAGTGTGGAGGTAGGTCTTTTCAAAGATTCTGCTTTAATGGGAACTTTTTCTCTCCCACCTCCGCATGTTGCCTTGGTAAACATGATCTCAACCTCACATGATCCATGGATCATCCCTACTCTAGATTAAGTTGATTCTTTCGGTGAAGCTATGCTGCTAATTCCTTTATAAGAAGCTTATCAAGAAGTTATTTTGGCTTCGGCGGTTGCTTCTGAAAGTCATACTATTCTTAGTATGCACCTGGACACGTATTCACAATCTCCTTGGCTTTGTTCTTGGGACTCTCTGGATCCTTTGAATGAGACATTCCCCACCAACGACAGTATTGTTGAGGTTATGTCTCTTGATGAAACTCCTTGGAATGATGCTCATCATCGTTCCTCATTTCTTCCACGTCTTAGTGATATTCCTTCATGTCTTGAGAATTTTGCTTCTCATAACCTGACGCATCCACTTCAAGCACCTGTTTTGGTGCACGAAGTTCTATCAGGGGGTAATATGGGAAATATTACTGCAACCATGCCAATCGACGTTTCCATTAAACCTGGATTTTTTGAGAACATACATCAGGGTTTCTTGTTCTCCCAAAGAGATTAGGGTTTACACTGACCTTTTTAAATAATTTCGCGATGTCTTTGCTTGGTCGTATGAGGAAATGCCTGGTATTGATCCAGCTATGGTGGTACATGAAATACCCACGTATCCTAATGCAAAGCCCGTTCGTCAACAACTCCATCCAGTGCATCCCAGAAAGGTCACTACTATTAAGGGATAAGTTGAAAATTTTCTAAAGGCTAGTTTTATTTACCCTATCCCATTGACAGACTAGGTTTCTAATATAGTACTTGTTACTAAAAGTCAAGGAACAATTTTAGTTTGTTTTGATTACTATGATATCAATCGTGCATGCCCTAAAGACAATTATCCCACTCCCTTTATTGATCAGATCATTGATGAGTGAGTTGGGAGTGACATCTCTTTTAAGGATGGTTTTTCTAGTTATAACCAAATTAAAATTTCACCCACTGATCAACACAAGATTGTTTTCATCTGCCCATGGGGGGATTTTGCTTATAAGAAGCTCCCTTTCGGTCTCAAAAACATTGGTGCTACCTTCTAGAGAGCGATGTCATATGCCTTTCATGATATTAAACACATCATTCAACCTTATTTAGACGACTTACCATCTCATTTTGCTAAGCGTTGTGACCATCCGAACCACCTTCGAGCAATCTTTCTATGTTGTCGACACTATAATATTCGTCTCAATCCACACAAATGTGTCTTCTGCGTCAAATTTGGTCAACTTTTAGGTTTTATTGTGTCCAAAGAAGGCATATGAATAGATCCTCTTAAAGTAGAGCCTATTGTAAATCTACCCCCTCCTTCATCACAACACCAATTGTTGAGTTTGTAAGGGAAGGCCAATTTTCTTCGTCGCTTTGTCCCTAATTACGTTGAGATTGGCAAGGTATTTACTCACTTGCTTAAAAATGGGATCCCATTTGTTTGGGATGAAATTGCCCAACAATCTTTCGATGCTCTAAAGCAAACACTCATCAGTGCTCCTTTATTGTATCCCCCCGATTACCACCGTGATTATTTCTTGTACTTGGTCGCAGTTGACAGTACCATTTCCATGGTACTAGTCCAGGATGATGACGATTTCAATGAACATGTGGTTTATTATTTAAGTCGAAATCTTATTGACACATAAAATCGATATGCTCATGTTGAGAATCTTGCCTTGGCAGTAGTCCATGTTGTTCAATGATTTCTCCATTATATTCTTCTACGAAAAACCACAATGATTTTTTACTGTAACCCCATGACTTATATTCTAACTTGTCAGTTGCTTGGGGGGAAATACTCTAAATGGATAATTATCCTGTAGGAGTTTGATTTGGAGTTCACTGCCACATATCAAAGAATTTACTAATTTTAGCCGAATTGATATGCACCCTTCCTTCTGTGAACACCTCCACTGATTTTACTAAGCAGATTCTTGATGAAACTTTGTTTCTCATCAGCACTCTTGACCCATGGTACAGAGATATTATTGTTTATCTTCAGACCCATACTTTCCAATCTGAGTTGTCTCGATCTGACCGACACCGCATCTGGCATCAGTCTCAACCTTATCAAATTATTGGTGATACGTTATACCAAGTCGGTGTTGATTTTGTTCTCCACAGGTGTCTAACACTTGAAGAGGTTGAACGAGTCCTAAATGGCTGCCACTGCGGGGCATGTGGCAGTTGGTGGGCTCCAGTATTGTAGCAATAATGCTACAACTCCTGGGGCTTCCTATCTCTAATTTTATCAACCCGGTAGTTCGTACAAACTTGGAAGCGACGGTGCTGTATGCACAAGTACTAGCTCTTGTCGCAGCTGTCACTTGGTCAGCTGGCAGAAGTCCGCTAGGGATCAAGCCAACTTCTATATGTTCTCAGAAGAAGCTTTCTAAATGATGGACGAATGTTATCTCAAAGGAAATTAATCTACTTTGCAAAAATGAACTGAAAGCCAACCAAAACATGGAAACCCTAGTAAACCCTAATCTGACTAGCTTAATCTCTATGATGCAATGGTGGGAGTGCAAGTGTCTAAGAATGATGCCATTACTTCTAGTGATATGAGATGCATGAATTTAAACTACTTCTACTGAAAAGAACATTGTTTTTGTATTTTTGCTTAAGTGGTTGGAGTTATTGTGATTTTGTTTCTTATTAGGGTTTGACTGTGCAGGGGTAGTTCGAAGGGAAAGAAAGCTTGGGAAAGGTCAGGAGGGCTAGGAAAGGTTCTAGGGGATCCAAAACATCATTCCATAGAAGTCCACAACGTTCAGGTGCTCGGCAACCGAGTTTGCAGGCTTCTACAGGATGTCTGCAGGGGATCCTACAGGATGTTCAGAGATTTCTACAGGATGTTCTGAAATGGGATTTTTGAGGATGGATGGTTGATGGAAGATGCATGGATGGTTATGGAGGTAGGATGGGGGTCTGAAGTGACCCAGGAGCTGATGGATGGAGTGGTGAGATGATGTGGAAGGCTGACTTGCATCAACGAAGGTTTAGGCAATGGAAAAGCAAGAAGGTAGGGTTACGTGGCAAAAGAGTAGATGGGAGATGAGGAAACAGACTTGGTGATGGAGGAACTGATCTAGACGAGGCTCAGATGAACGAGGAGGTGATGAAGGTGATAGAGATGCCCTGCACAATGCTCATTCAAACGAATCAATGAATCCTTGCAAACAAACCAAGTCCTAGCTAACTTAATCCAACTGTCAATGAAATGAATAAACAACAGCTTTGTTTGGAAAGAGAACCATGTACATCACGTGAGTAAGAACATTCAAAAAGATCTAAATGCATGACAAACTCCTACCAATCGATTCTAACCATAAAAAGCTACTTTAACCATCACAAACAACCAAAATAACAAAGCAAGATCTAAGAGCAGATTTCATTTTAAGAACGCAGCAAACACATAAAGATAAACAAGGGAGGTACTGAGCGCTTGAGATGGGCCCAACCCCAAGAGCTACAGCCTCCCAAGAGAGATTTAGAGCTGGTGCAAAGCTGGATTCATCTTTATTAATCAAGAATGAAGAGTTACATCAAAACTGTCCACAAGGAGAACTTGAACATGAGCTGAAAGCAAAGCTAATCTATTGCATAAAAATCGAACTACAAACTAGCTAACTAATGGCTAAAACAAAATGACTAACTGACTACAAAATGACTACCCACTAGCTACAAAAATGACTACCAACTAGCTAACCCCCAATGAGGCCCTAAGCCTTCTTATTTATACAATTTGAGGACCCAACAGTCCTCCTAAAATTTAGGGACTTGGCTGCCCAAGACTTGTAGTTAACAGCAGTCCTACTTGACTTGCTTGGCTGCCCTTGTGCTCATTGATTTGGTGGCCTTTGAACTCCGAGCTGATGGTGGAGAATTCAAGGTAAGGGCCCATAAATGAGGGGGACACCTTCCTACAAATCATCTAGCTTGTTCTCCCACGAATTTGGCTGCCAAGTGCTCATTAAGACCTTCAATTTTGTATCCAAGTTGACCAAAAAGGCTACACAAAGCACCCATTAGACTTGTTGGCATAATGACTAACCAAATTCACTCTATTAACATAAAAATAATCAAAAACATGCAATAAACCAATGAGAATGGTAGATTAAGTCAACTTAGGAGGTTGGATGAGCCCAAATAATTGTCCATTTTTGGGGCTCATCATCACCCCCCTATTGAAAGTGTTGCTCATCCTCTGAGCAACAAATCTCTCTCCTCCTCTTTGATGGCCCTGGTGGCTTCTTTGGCTAACATCTCGGCCGATTCCTCCTTTGGCTTCCCTCTTTTCAAACTCCCTGTAGAAACAGTTCGCTGGCTTCCTGTAGAAACAGTTCTCTGTCTTCCTGTAGAAACAGTCCTGTAGCTGAGTTCTGGCTTCCTGTGCAGAAATCATGTGCCTCAAATTGACCTGTCCTCTATTTACTTTCATAGTTGGAAAGATCACAGGCAATGAAATATGTATTATGACTTACTGCTGAAAAATCATATACCCTGAATTTATGCTGAAAAATCAGATGCCCCGAACAGTATACATAATGTTAAGAAATCTAGAGACTGAAGCAATGCTCTTTTTACTATCATAATCGGAAAACATCACAGGCAGCAAATACAGTATGCCTTGTTTCTGAAATATGTCTCAAATAGCATGCTGTGTATTGCTGAGAAATCAGGTGCCCAATATCAGTGCTCTCTTTTCTATACGTTGTATTTTCCTATCATAGTTGGAAAATATCACACAGGGCAGCAGAAACAATATAATGTATTGCTGAATTCAAATGCCCCAATTCAGGTGCTGAAAACAGAGCTTTCCTTAAGATCGTTGATAGGAAATGTCACAGGCATTGAAGACAATACGCTGTATTGACAAGTGACAGAAGTAATTGCAAGCATAGGGCAGTGGCATGATAATGCAGAAAGCTGAAATACAGTGCTGGCAGACTTCAACATTAACTCTTAGGACCCATATTTTGGACAAGAATGCCAGAAGGTAATATTTTTCACTTAAGTATATTTGATCCGAGTCAACATAGAGATAAATACTGCCATTACACCTGCTTTTGTTGGATTATTCTCTGTTAAATTCATTTCAAGGAGGAATAATCTGTTAATTCATTGATGTACAACCCTTCAAAAACCAGAACACATCTGGAAGATACAACTTTGATTCAGGAGAGGTCAAAATGTTGTCCGTACTCTCAAAAGATCTGTTTGATCTTTTTGTTGAACTGAAGTTCCTTGAGCAAACATTGTTCCATGGTTCTTGTCCTCAAAGGTTGCACAGGTGTCATTTTGGGCTTTCTGCCTTGGCCGGAAGAAGTTGAAGGTGGGGAAAACCTAGAAACCTTTTGAGGGGATGGAGGACAAGATTGATTCTTCTGATAAAAATCTTGCTTCAAGGTGTCTTTCCTTGGACAATCTGCTTTTGCACAATCACCTTTTTGCATCATGCCCTCGTTTCTTCGCTTCTTCCAGATCCTTGGGTTGCATATCTTTGCATGGATTGATTTCCTATGAGCTTCCTTCAAGACATTTTTATGACTGTCTAAGCCTTCCATGTATCTCTGAGTCTCTGGATTTACTAAATTCGCAGATGTACCATGCTCTTGACAGGGAGTTGGTCCAGAAAATGAGTCAGCTGAAGGGGAATCCCCTCTGTTTCTTACTTTCTTTGCACAAGGATCATCGGCAACACCCAATGTATCTCTGCCAATTTCTCCCATGTGAACTTGATGATGGTCCTTTTGATCAGAAATGGAAGACGTATTTTCCTTCTTATTCGAACTGCTACACTTTCCTGTAGAAGACCCCACCCGTTTCCTGTAGAGTGTGATTCTGCCTTTGAGTGAGCCCGATGCACGAGTGAAATTTGAGAACAGGTAGGAAACTCAGCGGAGGACGATAGGTTAAGCCGATTGTGGATGCAGAGGATGTATACTTCAGTTTAACATGATGCAAGTGCAAGTTGACTAACAGTTCATGACTTTCAGCTGAGCGCTCATTAATTCTGCGTGATTTTTGGTGGAGTGAGGTGGCAAAATGTGTGCGCTGGCTTTTTAGAACTGCAGTGATGTTATGAACTGCATGTCTTCATCTATCTGTCAATCAGCTGATGTCCTGTGCACTGGAGTTCAATAGATCTACCACTAACTGTGTTTTTCAAATTTTTCATGAATGACCATACACGTATGCTGCGTGATTTTTCCTTGAGCGCTAGAGAACTGGGTGTCTTGCTACATTCATGGCTTAATTTCACCATTCCATTCGTTCATGCAATGCTTAGACTAGATTCATGCAATAGATGAACAAGGTTTAGTCACGTACCTGAAATCAAACGGTTGCTTGTGAAGCTTTTTTGCTGCTGCATGCTTGGATCCTTTGATTGCATGAGGGCTTGGTTGATGGTTTTTTATTGCTTTTCCTTGTGCAGGTGTCCTCTGGCCGGATCTGAGCTGCATGCAATTGTTTCCACGTTCAGATCTGCACCTTCACGCTGCTGCTGCTACATGGTCACAAAACCAGAACTTGTTTTCACCATTGCTCTCAAACGGTAAACCGGATTCATCTGAAACTCGGGGAGCATGTTCCTATCATCATTATGCATCTCCCATAGCAAAATCGTGATCAATCGATGCACGGATTTCGAGAAAAATGGAAAATGGCTTAAGATTTCAGAGCTCAATTTCTCAGAAACCGTGCATCGGAATCGGCTGAAACTGCTTGGGTAGGTTACCATCACTCACATGCATATCCCCATGAAACAGGTTTTAAAACAGATGCACGGATATGGAGAAAATGCAAAAATGGCTGATGGTGATGGAGGTTGATTTCTTGGAAACCGTGCACCGGAATTGCATGAAACTGCTCAGGCATGTTGTCATCAACCTTGTACAATTCCCCATAAAACGGTTTGTCAAATGGATGCATGGTTTTCAAGTTATGGCAAAAACAAATTTTGTTCTATGGATTTTTGCCTCAAGGCTTTTTGCATGTGCTTGCATGGAAGGGAAAACTGAGCTTGGGCTGTGATGCAGGTATGGAGATGATGGAGGAGGAGTTGGAAGATTGCATGAGGACTTCTGAACCCTTGAGGAAGCTACCATGTTCGCCAAACCACTTTTTGAAATGCATGCCTAGTTTCCCACAATTTCTACAGGAAGTTCCTGTAGAAGCACAATGAGAAGCACAAGGAGGTGGAAAAAATGATGGAGAAAGGCAAGGGATGGACACACAAGTGCTTGTAGGCCTAATCAACAGATTCCCACCATCAGATTCACTTTTGAAATTGGATTTGGCTCGTCCAAAGGTTCTACATGATGTTTCCTGTAGAAATACAGAGCTTCCTGTAGAAGGCACAAGAAAAATTCCTTTAACCTTGATTTGACTGCTCCTCCTGTCATGAAACGTGCTTGCAACCTGCAATGTCATTGCTGCAACATGAAATTATTCGATGGAGATTAGCTTTATTTTTCTTTTTCTTTTTCTCTTCTTTTTTTTTTTTGAAAAACAACTAGGGCGCCTCATGGAGGTTTTCACCCTAATTGCCTACCTTGGGCGCCTCCAAGGGAGGTTTTCACCCAAAGATCTTATTCTCTTTTCTCTTTTTTTTTTCAACCCATTGACCACCTCATGAAGGTTTTCAATCAATGAGCCAATCTAAGGCGCCTCCGAGGAGGTTTTCACCTTAGATTTCTATTTTCATCTTTTTTCATTTTTTCTTTTTCTCTTTTTTTTTTTCTCTTTTTTTCTTTTTTCTTTTTTCTACCCTACCCTACTTGAAAAACAAAATCGTTCTCAAGTATAAGAATACTTCCAATGGAGCCATGTGCACATCAAGATTAGAGACAAGATGATGTGAAGGCTCGAAATGCATGCTTTGACAGGTATCCATATTTTAGAGACAAAACGATTTGACTTTGAAGGGATCAAACATAGCTGAGGAAGAGAGTACTGCTGCAACTTAGTGACTGTTTGGAACCATGTCTCAATATAGCTTTGATATCCTTGGTCTTTTTGCTGATCTGGATCGTTCTTCATGTCACCTTCTATCATGACTTTCTCATCTTCCTCCTTTGGCTGATCTTTCTCTTGAATACATGGAAGATTTGATGGTAACCATGAGGGAGCTCTCTTTATCTCTGCTTCTGATGTCTTCTCTTCATCAAGTGCAGCCCATGGTTCCTTGATCTCCTCTTTTGAATCTTCTTTTTCCTTTGGTCCTTCAATGTTGTCAATAGATTCTCTCTTTTGCAACACTTTTCCTGAGCTTTGGTGAACATCATTGAGCTCAAAAGGAGTCATTTGCACATGTTGTGCCTCAGCTTTGCAATTGTGTTGAGCTGCTCCAATGGGTAGGTTTGGAAATGGTACGGGTAGTTGAGTGGAGGTGTGAAATTGAGATGGAGATGGATGGCATTGAGGTTGGGTAGGTATTTGGGGTTGCCTTGGTGGAGGAGGAGGCGATGGTTGTGGATGAGCAGGTGGTGGAGGAAAATGAGTGGGATGAGAGTTGTACTGGGGCCTCCACTCCTGATAAGGTGCATTCCACTGAGGCTGTGGCTGAGCATAAGAGTGAAATGAATGAGCAACTGGTTGGGCATAATATGGATCTGTGAAGGGACGAGGAGAATATGACCAAGGAGGAGGTGTGAACCAAGAAGGATGAGCAGGGGGACCCCAAGAAGGCATGAAAGTGGCTTGATAGGGGTCATAATAGGTCTCGGGTGTCCCTTGCAGTTCCTGCTGGTAAGATCTAGGTCCATGCGGCCAACTTTGGTTCATGTAATAGAGTGATTCAGTGGCTCCTTTGGCTCTCTGATATGCAGCTTTGAATCTGGGTAAGGAAGGGCACTGATCTGTAGGGTGGTATTCTTCACAGACAAAACATACTTCTATGGAGTACAATGGACATTTGTTCCTAGGATGCCTTCTAGTGCAACTAGGACAAAAAATGACCAAAACCCTCTTGGCTTCTTCTTGCTTCTTTTGGATCCGCAAGGTATCCAGTTGCATGGCAAGAAACTGCCTCATATCACTCTTGAAATCTTTGATCTGATTTTCAAATTCATCTTTGGACAAGATGTTGCTCCCAACATTTCTGCTTGTAGCCATTTGCTCTAGAGGAATGGTTTCTTCTTCTTCTCCCCTAGAGGTTCTTTAAATATGCCTTGATGTCCACCCAGGGGTTCTTCAATCACAGCCATCGAAGAAGAGAGAAGGCTGTGTGAAGCAGTGGGGGTGTTTTGCAATCATTTTTCTAACTTATCTCTACTCCTACAAGGCATGAAATGAAATCTTTTTGCTTGATTTTTGCTTTTTTTTCTACTTCTACTTGCAAAACTGAAATAGATTGAACTGCAACTAACTATCTTGCTAAAATGAAAATGCGGAATTAAATTGAAAGCAGGAAAGAACTAATCTACTTTGCTCAAATGAAATTGCAGGAATGGAAATGCTAGTCTACGCTTGCAGAATTGAAAGGCTAATCTACGCTTGCAGAAATGAAATTGCAGAATTGAAATGCTAGTCTATGAAAGCAGGAAATGCTAATCTATGAAAGCAGGAAATGCGAATCTATGAAAGCAGGAAATGTCTATGCTACTTTTGCAGAATGGAAATGAAATAAACTACTTAGCAGAAGATTGTAGTGGAAAATAGAAGAAAAGCGACAATCACCAATACTCTGACGCTTCCCCGGCAACGGCGCCAAAAAGATGGTGGGCTCCAGTATTGTAGCAATAATGCTACAACTCCTGGGGCTTCCTATCTCTAATTTTATCAACCCGGTAGTTCGTACAAACTTGGAAGCGACGGTGCTGTATGCACAAGTACTAGCTCTTGTCGCAGCTGTCACTTGGTCAGCTGGCACAAGTTCACTAGGGCTCAAGCCAACTTCTATATGTTCTCAGAAGAAGCTTTCTAAATGATGGACGAAGGCTATCTCAAAGGAAATTAATCTACTTTGCAAAAATGAACTGAAAGCCAACCAAAACATGGAAACCCTAGTAAACCCTAATCTGACTAGCTTAATCTCTATGATGCAATGGTGGGAGTGCAAGTGTCTAAGAATGATGCCATTACTTCTAGTGATATGAGATGCATGAATTTAAACTACTTCTACTGAAAAGAACATTGTTTTTGTATTTTTGCTTAAGTGGTTGGAGTTATTGTGATTTTGTTTCTTATTAGGGTTTGACTGTGCAGGGGTAGTTCGAAGGGAAAGAAAGCTTGGGAAAGGTCAGGAGGGCTAGGAAAGGTTCCAGGGGATCCAAAACATCATTCCATAGAAGTCCACAACGTTCAGGTGCTCGGCAACCGAGTTTGCAGGCTTCTACAGGATGTCTGCAGGGGATCCTACAGGATGTTCAGAGATTTCTACAGGATGTTCTGAAATGGGATTTTTGAGGATGGATGGTTGATGGAAGATGCATGGATGGTTATGGAGGTAGGATGGGGGTCTAAAGTGACCCAGGAACTGATGGATGGAGTGGTGAGATGATGTGGAAGGCTGACTTGCATCAACGAAGGTTTAGGCAATGGAAAAGCAAGAAGGTAGGGTTACGTGGCAAAAGAGTAGATGGGAGATGAGGAAACAGACTTGGTGATGGAGGAACTGATCTGGACGAGGCTCAGATGAACGAGGAGGTGATGAAGGTGATAGAGATGCCCTGCACAATGCTCATTCAAACGAATCAATGAATCCTTGCAAACAAACCAAGTCCTAGCTAACTTAATCCAACTGTCAATGAAATGAATAAACAGCAGCTTTGTTTGGAAAGAGAACCATGTACATCACGTGAGTAAGAACATTCAAAAAGATCTAAATGCATGACAAACTCCTACCAATCAATTCTAACCATAAAAAGCTACTTTAACCATCACAAACAACCAAAATAACAAAGCAAGATTAAGAGCAGATTTCATTTTAAGAACGCAGCAAACACATAAAGATAAACAAGGGAGGTACTGAGCGCTTGAGATGGGCCCAACCCCAAGAGCTATAGCCTCCCAAGATAGATTTAGAGCTGGTGCAAAGTTGGATTCATCTTTATTAATCAAGAATGAAGAGTTACATCAAAACTGTCCACAAGGAGAACTTGAACATGAGCTGAAAGCAAAGCTAATCTATTGCATAAAAATCGAACTACAAACTAGCTAACTAATGGCTAAAACAAAATGACTAACTGGCTACAAAATGACTACCCACTAGCTACAAAAATGACTACCAACTAGCTAACCCCCGATGAGGCCCTAAGCCTTCTTATTTATACAATTTGAGGACCCAACAGTCCTCCTAAAATTTAGGGACTTGGCTGCCCAAGACTTGTAGTTAACAGCAGTCCTACTTTACTTGCTTGGCTGCCCTTGTGCTCATTGATTTGGTGGCCTTTGAACTCCGAGCTGATGGTGGAGAATTCAAGGTAAGGGCCCATAAATGAGGGGGACACCTTCCTACAAATCCTCTAGCTTGTTCTCCCACGAATTTGGCTGCCAAGTGCTCATTAAGACCTTCAATTTTGTCTCCAAGTTGACCAAAAAGGCTACACAAAGCACCCATTAGACTTGTTGGCATAATGACTAACCAAATTCACTCTATTAACATAAAAATAATCAAAAACATGCAATAAACCAATGAGAATGGTAGATTAAGTCAACTTAGGAGGTTGGATGAGCCCAAATAATTGTCCATTTTTGGGGCTCATCGGCAGTCACATGTCAGGCTATGCCACTACTCAGAAGATCCTTAGCGCAGGTTATTCTAGCCTTCTATCTTCAAAGATTACATTTTGGCAATTCAAAAGTGCCATGAATGTCATATTTATAATCGTAAACAATGCACCCCGCCAACACCCTTGCACCCAGTTGTTACTGAGAAGCAGGAAAGTGTTCCCTCTGCGGACAGAGGCAACCCCTCTAGCCCTAGAGTGGGTCTAGTCACAAACAAGGACAAATCAACAACAATTCTCCTTAAATAGTTCAAGTTAGAGGCCTACCTCAACCGATGGTCGATGAAGTTCCGTTGCACTACTCCAGCTTCCGCTTCCTTCTCCTAATGAGTAATCAACCTGAAACAAAGCAAGGAAATACAACAAAGCACATAACCGGATACAACAAAGAACTATTTACCCATAAAGTCAAGAAATCATGAGCTATCTAGTACATTGCATACAAGACATAGGAAAACATCATTGATTGTATTAAATATGAAATAGAGTAAGCTTACAACCTAGGTCTTGACGTCACAAGCCTTCTCAGGAGGGTCCAACCAGCATGTTCCTCAAGCATTCACCCTTGAAGATGGATCTCCCAATACAAGTCTCTCTCACTCACAAGTTTCACACAAGATCAAAAGCACTTCACAACCTTCCTCAAGCTCTCAAACAATCCCACACTTGTCACACCAGCTACCTATCAAGCTCACAACACTATCAGCAACACTCCAAAGACTAAGAATTCCAAAACTAGCAGCTCATAGCAATGGTGAAAGCTTAAATAGGAGAAGGAGTCTCCATGAATGGTGGGAAGATGAGCTTATCTCCAAGGAAGGTAGCACAAATGACGGAACAACCATGCCAGAGAAGGGAGGGCGACATAAACAAGGCCAACAACCAGGTCTGGAGTCATCTGGAAGGTCGGCTGTTAGAACAAACTCGCCCAAACTAGATCATCGCGGGTACATAACTGTTATGTTGCGCTGACATCGCTGCTATATAACGGAGAAGGTCATTTCATCGTGGGAAAATAAAAGAAACAGTCGCGCTGGCTCCTGAAATTCAACCATCGCGGGAATCACGTGTACTTCTGCGATGGCAGCGCGTATGGTCTGTTTTGGAGTGCTCATCGACGCATTTATTTTGAAAACAGTCGTGATGATGCAGAAACTTTGGCAAAGTGGGTCATTTGGCAACATCAGAGAGCATGATCATGAATGACTTTGGACTCATGACACAGTAGGAAGACTGGGATGAAGATAGTGACAAATTACTGTGTAACAGATGCCCCCTAAAGTATGAAGCTTGAGAGAGTGGGAGGGGTGAAATGCTTTACGAAACTGACTGAAATGGAACACCATCTGGAAGAACCTGCACGTAAGTACAACTGATATCTCTGATAATGAATTACATGTAGTCTAGGCATGGGCGCAGCCATCCAAAAGACATAGGAAATAGGTCTGTGGTATGGACGCAGCCACCCAGCTAATGAGACCATGATGATAATAAAGGTATGGTTGCAACCATCCATGAAGACTCAGGTATGGTCGCAACCATCCATCAATGAGTCATTTAATCATAAAACCAATCCACGCAACCCGAACATGTGTAAGCTGAGTTCGGGGTCTTGAACCCATCCGAGCATAGTACAAATCCTAACATGCTAATAGAGGTGCTGAGGTCGAGCATGATAGAATATCACTTGATTACCGGTCAATGATGAAAACCGTTAACAAGCGCGAGAAAAACCACCAATAATGCCAATGGCTCTCAAGGTACTGTCCAGCACAATCCACGAAGTGTGAAAAAGGAGCTGAAGTCTAACACTTGTGGAATCACCCAATCGATGACCAATGATGAAAGTCGACCGTCAGGTGCGAAGAACTTGCCATTGAGGCATGCAGGCTCTAAGGTACCAAAGGGGATCTCTAGGTCAATCTCCTGGATAATGAGCTAATGTCAACAGGAGACGACCCGTCGTAGGAGGGCCATAATGTTTCCCCCATCAATGACACGAGATAAGGAACAAGTGGTAGATGGCGGAGCAGAGTACTAGAGGAGAAGGTGAGGGTGTAAACTGCAGAGGGATTATACTCTTGATCATATCGTCGACATGACTCCGGAAGGGGGTGTGGCAACATTCAAGCATTAATGGATCAGAGGCATGAAGGAGACGGCATGAATCGCATGAAATAAGGCTAGAATGATAACCCAAACCCGTGAAAGGCCAAATGATGATGTATGGATGTCCCAACCCGACAAAAAGCAAAAGTGTCAATGTTCAAGAGTGAATAGCTGCCATAGACAATCAATGATAAACCTGTTGTTGAATCCAACCTAGTAATAGTTTAACGAGCCCTAGGAAGGAGAAGCTCGAGTCTCGTCATGGTGACGAGTCCAATGTCGTCAGGGTTTAACGAGTCCGACATAGGTGAAACTCGGAGTCTTTTTCATGTTTAGAGAGTTTGAAAAAGACACGGAAAAGAAAACTCCAGGGGGGTCCTTTTTCGTAGAGTTGTGTCTCTCGAGCCCGAAAAAGTATAAAACAATACTCGAAAGAACCGCCCGACCATTATGATCGAGGAGTACTTTTCGTAAGTAGTAACTTCGACCTGAAAAAGTAAAAAAGCGGTCAGAAGCACGTCATTTCGTAACCAATAACGAGTCTGAAATGACAAAAACCCGGCGATCTTTTTATGTTTAAACGGTTGAAAAAAGAGCTTAAAGGCGACCGCCTCTCGTTTCTTTTAACGAGTCAAGAGGAAAACTCGGCCATATTTTCATGTTTCAAGTCAGAAAAGAGCTTAAAGACGAATTTTCGGGATCAAGTTCATATAAAATTGTCATAATTCCACCACCTGAGATACTGCACAAAGAACACTGCACACGTAAACCCGTCCAAGATAATATGAACAATGCGTATAAGGACATAGTTAAAAACCATATTTTGACCATACATATAGCAAAAACCATGAGAAAAACCAACATTTATGAAATGTAATATTTAATTTCACAAAATTACCATAAATAGGGAGGTTAAACCATAATTTTTACCATTGTTACCATTCAGCCATTATGGAGCAACTTGGAGCATTGAAGTTGGAGAACGAAATTCGGCCCCGTACGTGCATCATTCGTCCTGAAACCAGTTCCAGGTAGACACACATTGCCCTGCGCTCTGATTTAATGTCTTTTTAGTTGTTTTTTACGGTGGGATGTGTTCATTTGGGCGGATTTTCAATTCACATTCCGCTCTCGGTCATCGCAGGTTTCGCCATCGGGTCCGCGATGATCGATAAAAATTACACAGACCGCGCCCGGATCATCGCGGAAAAGTGATGTACTTCCGCGATGTCCTGGGAAAAATAACAAAGGCGGCCATTATCATCGCGTCTGTTTTAAAAACAGACGCGATGACGCCGCGTGATAAATTTTTTAATAAAATTCATGTTTAAACCTTTGCAAACAAGGCGCTAATGGAATTTTTTCGTCATGCAGGGTTATAATGGCGTTCGTCTAGCAAGAACGCGCTCATGATAACAATGATATAGAGGCTTTTGCCGATGTTGGGTGCCAAAACGCATTGCGGGGTTGTGGATTACTCAAATTTTTCCTAACTCCACGCTTACGGGCACAACCTTACCTGCTGGAGCTACTGATCAGGGCCTGGAATCCCACAGATGGGAAATTTGTCATTCGAAGCCGGGATATAGAGTTCGATTCTACAGAAATCTATTTTTTGACCAGGTTGTCTCGTCGAGGTGAGATGCCCATTCTGGAGGGGGAGCAATCCGGGGGTGATACCTTAGATATGCTGATGGCTCAAGTGTGCCCACAGGCACGCAAGTCAAGGAGTGGAAAGGTGGCAATCCCAATGGTGGAGGACATAATCCTTCATGCTATGCTTTTCATGGTGACATGGGTAGCGGGCTCCCAAGCCCAACATGAGGCTTCGAAGACCCATCTCCGACTAGCCCTCGAATGTCTAAATCCCACCATGTTTAACTGGGCAGGGGCAGTAACGGCAAGCATGAAGAGGCAACTGACCAACTGTCATCGAGGAGAGACGAAACAGTTTGGTTATGGATCGATCTTACTCCCGCTCATGCTGGAGCAGGTGCCGGCACTGCAGTTGCAAGACATGGCTTTGGACGCACCCAGGCCACGCGAGACGAGGGCCACACGATGGGCTCACGTCATGCCACGAGGAGGTGGCGGACGACCAGTGGCGTGGGGGACATTTTTCCGAGAGTGGCTGGAGCGACAGACGATCTTCATGGAGGATTGGTCGTATGCCGACATGGATTTCCGCGGAGATCCTGACATGCAGCTGCCTGCTGGAGAGCAGTGGGATGACGGTGGTAAGACACTTGATCACATCTTTTGATTTTTTATTTTTATGATGTTTTTTATTTTTTCATGTACATGTCCTAATGACGAACGCTATGGTCTGCAGATGTTGGACCAGTGAGACCCCTTGGATTGGCTCCAGAGGCACGGAGGGACGCGCAAGGCGTTGGAGCTCTAGCCCTGGCTCCTCCGGAAGATGACACGATGGAGACAGTGATCTAGAACCTTGAGGGCCTGCTAGCAGGGATTCCAGATTACATGGGGATCGAGGAGGTCCCAGAGCGTCCTAGATCCACACAGTAGGAGTGTAACCCAAGATGCACCGCCTGTTGAGGCGGGTGGCACGAACGGTTGTGCACTATAGGGAGCACAACCCACTGCAGTAGACACCTAGGTTTTTATTTCCTGCTGGTGTTTCTTGAGAGACATGTGTCTCAAATGTACAGAGAATGCAGACTCTATTTATACATGTACACTTATTTTTGAGTGCCTTGGTGCGCCACACGATATATATATATACATACATATTCCTATGGTCTATTATTGTGCTTTATATGCTTTCTTGTATGATGTTTTGATTATATGTTACGCAAATGTCTGTCTAATACATGATTAGCTAATGCATCAAATAACGTGTTCAATCATCGTGGAATATGCTGATATGTAATGAAATCAAAATTCCTCTCTAACAATTTAACACGTAAATACAACCTTAAAATGCGATGGTCTCTGACGGAATATCGCCCATTGAGCTGGTGGACGACAAGTTGAGAGTCCAGGTTCACAACCAATGTACGAATATTGAGATTAATCGCCTCGGCCAGTAATTCAATCACAGCACTATATTCAGCGACATTGTTTGTGGTACAACCTAAACACACACCTTGAAGATCTATCAACTCACCATGAGGATCATAGATCACCCACGCCGCAGAAGACAAGTTGCGGGTGCTGCGGCAGGCACCATCAGCGAAACCAACGTAAGGTGCACCAGACATCTGCACAAGAAGCAAAAGACACAATAAGCGGCAATCACACCTTCACACCAAGCCAAAAACATGAAAACACACACACACAGCACACCTGCTAAAACACACGTATGTACAAACCGAAGTGCATGGAATTCACGCATAGTACTTTTTCAAGTACAGCCCGTTTCAGGGCTTATCGAGAGGATTCCCTTCGTAGTCAATTAGCTCATATGCCCCTTTCTGCAAAACTCTCTTTACAATATAAGGCCCTAGCCACATGGGCTCAAGTTTGCCTGCCCCCAACTTATCATTCGCTTGATCATATCGCAGGACTAAATCTCCCTCAACAAAAGAACGAGGATGGACAGTATGATCGAAGTGAGTTTTCACTCTCTTCTTCTGCGCTTCGATAGCTAGAGAGGCTAGCCGACGGATCTCGTCCAGTCGTTCTAGGTAAAGAAGGCGTTCTTCTACCGGAGTAGTGTTGGGAAGTAACTCGACGGCCAACTTCAACGAAGGGATCTCACACTCGATAGGAAGGGTAGCCTCCAGTCCGTAAACTAATTGAAATGGAGTGAAACCGGTGGCATCCTTCACAGAGGTTCAGTAGGCCCACAAGGCGGGGAACAACATCAAGTGCCAATTAGACTTATGCATGCCAATGGTACGTTGAAGCATCGTAACCAGAACCTTGTTGACGGCTTCAACCTGGCCATTGGATTGAGGATAGTATGGAGTCGAACTATCATGTCGTAAGCCTAGCTGGGTTGTTAGCTTGGTCATCATGTGATTACGGAAATGCTTCCCGTGATCTGTGACGATGGCCTGAGGGACTCCGAACCGTGAAATAACATGGTTGAACAAAAATTGTGCCACTGTGTGACCGTCTTCAGTTAATGTGGGCATCGCCTCGGCCCATTTGGTGAAGTAATCGACGGCAACGATAATATACCCATGCCCCCCGGCCGAGCGAGGGTTATAGGTCGTATAATCAATGCCCCATTTTGCAAAAGGGCCGACGGTGACAACAGGGTGCAATGGAGCAGGAGGCACACGCATCTTCGCTGGTATATCTGGCATTCGTGACAGGAGCAGACGTCAAGAATGTAATACTTAAAGATGGAGGGCCAGAAATAGTCGGCGCAGAGGATTTTTTGAGCAGTAGCATATCCAGACATGTGACCACCACAGGTGCCAGAATGGCAGTCATTCAAAACTGACTCAGCTTCCTCGAAAGTTAGACATTGGTGGAGAACGGATTCGGCGTCGAGACGGTACAGGGTGTCCCCAATAATACGATAGGGCTGAGACTGATGACAGATCCGTCGCCGAGCATCCTTGGACACAGCGGGACAAAAGGAGGACGTCTGCAGATATACAATGATATCCCCGTACCAGGGATCGAGGGTGCTAATTAGGAACAAAGTTTCGTCCGGGATATGGTCCTCTGACCGAGATGGTGCGGTAGGAGACGACAAAGAGCAAAGTAACTCAGCAAAGACAAGGGATTTCTTAGACTTGGCACTGGTGAATTCCAAGTCAAACTCTTGGAGGATGAAGATCCACTTCGAGTACTTGCCCCCCAGCAACTGACGTGACAAAATGTACGTCATCGGGTTGCAATCAGAAATCACGGTCGTAGTACGCAACAAGATATAATGGCAGAAACGTTGGACGGCACAAACGGCGGCCAATGCCAACTTCTCGACGTAAGCATATCGAGTTTCCGTATCTAAAAGATTGCGGCTGAGGTAATATATGACATGCTCAGTGTCATCATCGTCATCTTGAACGAGAACCATGCCGATAGTGGTATCGGCAGTGGCCAAATACAGAGTATAGTTGTGATGATAGTTCGGAGGACGCAACAATGGAGCCGAAACAAGGAGACCCTTGAGAAGCTCAAAGGACTCTTGAGCGACGACATCCCAATGAAAAGGGGTATCTCGCTTCAATAACCATGTAAAGCCTTTAGCCACTTCGGCATAGTTCGGAATGAATCGTCTTAAAAAATTTGCTTTGCCCTGCAAGCTCTGCAATTGCTGCAAAGAAGTAGGGGGAGGAAGATTTAGAATAGCCTCGACTTTAAGGGGATCCAAACGGATGCCCTCTCGGGAGACGATAAACCCGAGCAGTCTGCCTGACTCAACGCAGAAGACACACTTGTGAGGATTAAGCCTGATGTGGTAGTGTCGACAGCGGAGAAAGATTTCGCGAAGATGAGTGGGGTGGTCCTGGCGTTTGACTGAATGAGCTGGTAGATCATCCAGGTACGGTTGTACAATGTGACGGATGTCATGGAAAGCATAGGACATTGCACGTTGGAAGGTAGCACCGGCGTTCTTTAAACCGAAAGGGAGCTTTTTGTAGGCGAAAGTGCCCCAGGGACAGATAAAGGCAGTCTTGTGCTGATCGACGGGCGCAATATTGATCTGGTTATACCCAGAAAAACCGTCCATGAATGAATACATTTCACTCCCAGCACACTCATCAATGAGCTGATCAATGAAGGGTGTGGGGAAGTTATCTTTAGGACAGGCCCGGTTAATGTCACAGTAATCAACACAGACTCGAATGGTACCCTGTTTTTTATTCACAGGGACGATATTGGAGACCCAATCTGTGAGTGGGATGGGGTAAATAAAACTAGCCTTAAGAAGCTTTTCAACTTCTGCTTTAATGGCTGCAGCCTTTCGGGGGTGCACGGGGCGTAGACGTTGGTGAACAGGCTTAGCACCCGGATACGTAGGTATCTCATGCACCACTATGCTAGGGTCAATGCCAGGCATTTCTTCGTAGGACCAAGCAAAGACATCACGAAATTCGCGAAAAAGATCAGTATAGAGCTGAATTACCTCCGAAGTGCAAGTGACTCCAATATGAATATGCTCGACAATCCCTGGTTTCGCAGAGATGTCGATGGGTTGGGTCTGCGTAATGTTTCCCATATTTCCTTCAAAGGACACTTGATAAACTCGAATAGGTGTTTGAAGGGGTTGAGATGGGATACAAGGAGCAAACCGCTCAAGACAGGTAAGCATTTCCCGATGGGCAGGGAGAAACGAGGAACGATGGTGATGATCAGAACAAGGAGGTTCCTCGAGAGACATGGTCTCGATAATGGCTTCATCAAAAGGAAATGTTTCCTTTAACGGATCCGAAGAAGCGTCGTCTCCAAGCCAAGGGGAATGAACGTACGAGTCGGGAGCCCTGCTCGAAGGAGCAGGTCCAAAAGGGGGAGGCGATGCAGCAACGATTTCGACATAGTTGAGCTCGGCAGGACTCAACGGCATCTTATCGCCCCAAGATTCTATCTGATGAGCGGGGGGAAGAACCCACGGATCAGAGCGAACGAAAATCATATTAATAGGAGCGACGTTAGGAGGTGGGAGTGAAAAAACACCCATCAGGGCAGGATCTTTAAAATGTCCAACTCCCACACTCTCATATGGATTGGAGGTATGCTCCACAAAAGGCACGTTGCCTTCGGAAGAGGAGGCAAAGAAGGAGAGCTGGTCTACGGTGACAATCTTCCCCTGATGAGGGAAACGAATGACACGAAAAAGAGACGAAGCCACGACTTGCATGGCGTATGTCCAGCTACGTCCGAGGAGGAGGTTGTAGGTAAGATTAGCATCAACAACTTCAACTTCCACTTCGACCATCTTCCCTTCCAAAGAAATGGGCAAACGTTGGAGTATACCATAAGGGCGAGACTCTCTCCCATCAAAGGCTTCCAAGGTTGTAGGAGACTGGCTCAGTGTCGGAGAACCAATAGCCTTCCAACAGGCAACATACATGATGCAAGTTGAAGCACCTTCATCAATGACTGTACGATGAATCGTTTTGGTATTGATAATGACCTGTATGAGGAAGGCGATTTGGTGAGGCAGTCTCGGTGTATGGCTTTCCAGGTCAAAAGTAATCAGATCTGAGTCAGCCAGGTCTATGCCACCGATGGCCGATAGCAAGGACTTCCTCTGAGAGGGGCAGCTCTGGAGTACTTCTAAGGCGGACATAGCAGACGGAGCCTGAGCTAAATCCTCAACGATGTTGTAGTGCTAGGCAGCACGAGCATTAGGGTTGTAAGAAGATTTCCGGAGTACACCTTTTGGAGGGGGTCGGATGGGCGTCTCAGTGCTAGGTCTCTCGATATGGAGCGGACCAGAACTGGACGAAGGAGCGCTGGAGGGGACCTCAGGCTCTTTCCCGACAGGCGACGGATACTCTTTTGCCCGAGTACTGATGTGGACGGGGATCGTCCCAGCCATAAATACTTGAGAACCAAAGGAAGAAGAGGGTTGAGATGGATCAACCACCATTTGCGTTTGCTGTGAGGGAAAAGGTTCTTTGAGCACAGTAGGAGTCCCGGGAGCACCTTTCAACAAATGACTAACCTCAGACCGCCTCGGGCAGTGTTTGGTATAGTGATACTCGTCACAGATAAAACAATGGTACTTGGGCTTGCGTTTGGTGCCTTCCTCGGGTGGAGGTTTAGGGGAATCCTGCTTAGGTTGATCCGCTTTATTCTTTCCTTTTCCCTTCTTCTTTCCTTTCGAGGATTTGTCTGTCGTGGTGGACTAGATGGCGTTGACCTCAGAAGTATTACCAGAATTAGACACAACCTGAGAAGTATTTTCGTTCGAAGCATTCGACTTTTGCTTCCCAGGGTTCACGAAAGATTTCTTAGAGGACAGATTTATAGATCCAATGACACCGTCAACAGATGGCTTTGGCGGAGCTTTGGAAGTTCTGGGCCTCGGGGCGTCAGGCAAATAATCATATAGGGTACCGGACTGGGAATAAACCAAGTCAAGGTACTAAGCACAGGCAATAGCCTGCTCTTCAGTTACACATGCCCCCATAGCGATGTCTCGTGCGATTGCAGGGACAAAGGAGGTTGTAAACCAATTGGTCAGGAGCTGATCAGGAATCCAAAACTTAATCAAATGACGACGTCGTCTCCATTCATGTATATGATCGGAGATGTGCGTGGCCGTATCCTGTTTAAGAGACGTGAGGAGATGCGTTCCCGTCTCATACCAGATTGGCAACTGAAAATGAGTTAAAAATGCCATTGCCAACGAGTTAAAATCTTGAAAGGATCCGCGAGCTAGCTCAATATACCACTTAGCAGCAGAGCCAGTGAGAGTCCTTTGAAAGAGGCGGAGCCGGACTGAATCGTCAAGCCACGAATTTGACGAACACCAAAGATGATAAGTCATAACGTGGGCTTGGGGGTCTTCTCCAGCTTTGCCATCGAATTTGGGACAATCACCGGGAATCTTGGTTGGAACTGGTGGCCAGAATGGATTATGAAGGATAGGATCATTAGTCAATTTGGACACATCTGGCAGTTCCAATGTTGCTAAGAAAGGTAACTGAGGATTGAAGGACATTTGTGGCCGTGGGTAAGGGGTAGCACCAGGGTTCCAACCAGTTGTTGGTTGCCCCCATTGATTTTGTCCAGACGGATTTGGCCCCAAAGGGTTTTTTCCGTAGGGATTTTGCCCATAGGGGTTATAGGAATAACTGGACGGCTGACCCTGGATTTGCCCCCCGACACCCCATTGATTACCAACTTAACCTACAGGAGCAACATACTGTTGCTGGTAATTTTGATAAGAACTCACCTGCATTTGTTGATAATTTTGGTACGGGGCAAATTGAGTTTGCCCTTGGGATTGCTGGAAACCATAAGACGGCTGGGCTCCAAACTAAGCCTGAGAAGCAGGCTGCGTTTGATAGGCTGGTTGGGATTGAAATCCAACTTGCATCTAAAGACCGGATTGGGTCTGGGGCCCATCCTGGGGCTGAAAACTGGGTTGAGCTTGAGAAGGAACGATCATTTGAGTGCTCGGTTGGGCAGGCCCAGAAGGATGTCCTTGAGATAATTGAGGCTGAGCCATCTGGCCAAAAGGTTGACCTAGTTGAGATTAAGATTGGCCCATCTGCCCAGAAGGATGAGCTTGCTGGGTATTGGGTTGTCCTTGCACAACTGAGGGTTGTCCTGATAGACTGGATGGCTGAGCAGACTGGGCAGTTGGTTGACCTGATTGGATTTGAGGCTGACTGACCTGCCCAGATGTTTGACCATACTGGACAGTGGGTTAGCCTTGCTGAACGTAAGGTTGACCAGCTTGCCCAGATGCTTGACCACACTGGACAGCGGGTTGGCCTTGCTGAACGTAAGGTTGACCAGCTTGCCCAGAAGGATAACCTCGCTGGACACTAGGTTGACCTTGTTGCATGTAAGGTTGTCCCGGATTACCAAAAGGTTGAGAAAAATAGGTAAAAGACGGACCACCAGAGGTCGAAGGTTGTCCTGAAAGGGTTGTCCTTGTGGGCCCCCAGGTTGCCCTGGATAAGACTGCTCGTAATACTGCTGCCCTTGAGAGGTTTGCACGTAAGACGGTTGTCTTTGATTAGGCGGTCCTTAAAGATGTGTAGTCGATACTTGGCCACCATGATAAGTGTTGGTGCCCCAAGCAACGAATAATGGAACCAAGACCTCAACGGTAGGCTGAGATGGCAAGGATCCGGCAAGATAAAGGTGATGTCCTACGGGATCATAGTAATGGAACGGAACTTGCGAGCTCGGATGCCCCCCCTGTTGGAATGGAACCAGCAGAAGGTGAGGCATTTACCGCAGGATTAACAACTCCGGGTACGGATGCCGATGGGCCACTGTAAGCTGACCCTGAGGAAGGCCCAGCAGCAGCGGTCACAACTGAGGATGCAGTAACGGCACCGACAACGGGGGTTGAAGACGCCACACAAACAGTTGGAAAAGTCGAGACGGAAGTGACAGACACATTGTCAATTTGAGGAATAAAAGACTCGGAGGTTGGAGTGACGGCGTGTGACCATATAGAACTTCTAGAGGGAGTCCTAGAATACATAACATCCCTTAACGCCTTGTAGCATAAAGGCAACGTAACACCAAGAGGGGTGCTAGGAAAAGGTGTAGTTTCCGTTGCGGTGGGAATTTCACCGCTCATCGCAACGGATTCTTCACTTGTGACAGGGGATATGTCCTCCATATCAGAAGAAGACATTGGAACCGAGACACCAGGGGGAGTAGGAGGGATATCTTCTTTAGAAGGCTCCCAAACAGGGTTCCAGTGAATTTTGTAAGCCTCGTCGTCTGGAGCGCGAGAGTTAATCGGTTGGATACTCGGAATAACAGGGAGGGTATCACTCACAACCGGTACCTTAGGAGCAACAGAGGAAGGAGAACCTTGGTCACTTGGAACAGGAGACGAGATCGGTGATTCTGCCAAGATGACAACTTCAAAAGATCCTAGGAAAACTAACGAGAAAGAACCCTACTCAGCTAACGCAAACAAGATCTAACCAGGAAAATGTGAATCATGGCCGAATAAATTTTAAGACACATGAACAAAACTTGACCTTTTCATTTTTAAAGAGTCGAGAAAAGGACAAAAGATGACTCTAGTCGCCTTTGAATATTTAATGAGCCTGAAGTGACAAGTGCTCAGATGGACCTTTTCTTTTAGGGATTCTGAAAAGGAACGAAAGTGACTACTCTGGAGAACTAGGCAAAAAGGTTTACCAAACAAATCCGTAAAACTGCATATACACCTTGGCAGTCATATGAAAACCAAGGACTTTCTGTATGGCAGTCAATCTTCTCGAATGCTGTGTTCGGTGCGTTGCGGCTTGTAAGGCGGCAGACACGGCTTCCTATGTATAAAGGATGATAACCTAGTGGGGTCTCCCCATATACTCGATGGTACGTGGGAGCTCAAATCCGTACTAGACCACTATTGAGTCACGGAAGGAGGAATCACCCAACCTTGAGTGAAACAAAAGTGACTAGGTTTAACGACGCCGGAGCACATCTCTAGCCTAGACCTCTAAATGTGTGTGTTATGTTCCAATGCGTTGTTAGATTTATTCAGTTCATTTTAACGTTGATCTTGGATTATGTTTCAGTTTTCAGGCCTTACCGTATGTATATTTCAAAGCTTAGGATGCAGCTAAAATGAATGAAGTATCCTTTTTCTTCGATGAACACCTACCTACGGGAGGGTAGAGAGATCATTCCCAAACCAAGAAAACCAAGGAAACACACAGTCACTCAATGCAAGCAGACATCAATTCCTAAAATGCATGAATACTACTAATGAGAGATCTAAACATTCGCTTTTCAATATGCAACTTGAAATGCAAATTTTCTTTCACTTTCGCATGCTAAATGAAATGCAATTTTTGATTTTGATGCCTTTAATCTAAAGAAATCAGTAAGCAACAAACAAATGTCGAAAACCGATTGACCCCAAACAATTGTAATCTATGTCCGGTTAGTGAAGAGAAATCGAAACAATGCCAAGATTGGTTCAACAACGATCACTAGGTAATCAACCAAAAGTAAGCAAAGGGGAAGGCTCAATCAAACCAACAACAAGCAGCAAATGAATCTTTGCAAACAAGCAACCAAGCAAAGTTGATCCAGCAAACTTGGAACAATAAAACTAGGTCACAAAGCAAAAAGGCAAGATTCGCTCAATAAAACTCACAAGAGAGTGCTTCAACCTCTAAATAGTGAAACACAAGTCATAAACCATGTGAGAACAATAAGGTTTAGCAAGACTAACAGATTCAGGAGGTAGAATTGAAGAAATTTAATTCTACATCAATCAGCGCGGGTAATACACAGCAGCAATGCGCTGATAAAGAACGACGCGTAGCAACAATGTGATGTCAGCGCGGAAATACACGCCTTTTCCGCGATGGTCCGATTTACAGGACCATCGTGACTGTTAGGTGTAATAACGCGATGGACAGGAAATTACAAAAAGGGTGATGCGATGACAGCGCGACTGTTAAATTAAAAAGTGCGATGATGTTCAAAAACAGCCACAGTCGAGCCAAAAACTCCCAAACCAAAATAGTCAATCTTTAAACAAATAAAGCATCTCACAGACCAAGCCAGGAAACCCAGAAACAGACAACTAATCCCCAGAATTTTGAAAAGAGACTGAAACAAAAACTCAAGGCAAGAATGAACAAAAAGGAGACAAAGGCCAGCTCCCCAGCGGAGTCGCCAATTTGTGAAGCAGGAAAGTGTTCCCTCTGCAGACAGAGGCAACCCCTCTAGCCCTAGAGTGGGTCTATTCACAAACAAGGACAAATCAACAACAATTCTCGTTAAATAGTTCAAGTTAGAGGCCTACCTCAACCGGTGGTCGATGAAGTTCCGTTGCGTTGCTCCAACTTCCGCTTCCTTCTCCTAATGAGTAATCAACCTGAAACAAAGCAAGGAAATACAACAAAGCACATAACCGGATACAACAAAGACCTATTTACCCATAAAGTCAAGAAATCATGAGCTATCTAGTACATTGCATACGAGACATAGGAAAACATCATTGATTGTATTAAATATGAAATAGAGTAATCTTACAACCTAGGTCTTGACGTCACAAGCCTTCTCAGGAGGGTCCAACCAGCATGTTCCTCAAGCATTCACCCTTGGAGATGGATCTCCCAATACAAGTCTCTCTCACTCACAAGTTTCACACAAGATCAAAAGCACTTCACAACCTTCCTCAAGCTCTCAAACAATCCCACACTTGTCACACTAGCTACCTATCAAGCTCACAACACTATCAACAACACTCCAAATACTAAGAATTCCAAAACTAGCAGTTCATAGCAATGGTGAAAGCTTAAATAGAAGAAGGAGTCTCCATGAATGGTGGGAAGATGAGCTTATCTCCAAGGAAGGTAGCACAAATGACGGAACAGCCATGCCAGAGAAGGGAGGGCGACATAAACAAGGCCAACAACCAGGTCTGGAGTCATCTGGAAGGCCGCTGTTAGAACAAACTCGCCCAAACTGGATCATCGCGGGTACATAACTGTTATGACGCGCTGACATCGCTGCTATATAACGGAGAAGGTCATGTCATCGCGGGAAAATAAAAGCAACAGTCGCGTTGGCTCATGAAATTCGACCATCGCGGGAATCACGTGTACTTCCGCGATGGCAGCGCGTATGGTCTGTTTTGGAGCGCTCATCAGCGCGTTTATTTGGAAAACAGTCACGATGATGCAGAAACTTTGGCAAAGTGGGTCATTTGGCAACATTAGAGAGCATGAGCATGAATGACTTTGGACTCATGACACAGTAGGAAGACTGGGATGAAGATAGTGACAAATTACTGTGTAACAGTTACCATTAGCCCATTCGCTAAATGGGGAATCGATTTCATGACTTGTAACCCTCGCTCGGCCGAGGGGCATGGCTATATCATCATCATCGTCGACTATTTTACTAAATGGGTCGAGGTGATGCCCACATATAATTCCGACTATAAAATTGTTGCCCAGTTCCTCTTTAACCATGTCATAGACCATTTTGGCATCCCTCAAGCCATTGTCACTGATCATGGATCCCATTTTCGTCAGTACATGATGGCAAATCTTACTGCTCAGTTGGGTCTTCGCCATGACAACTCAACTCCTTACTATCCATAGGCCAATGGCCAAGTTGAAGCGATTAATAAAGTCTTAGTTACTATGCTTCAACGTACCATTGGAAAACATAAAAGGGATTGAAATCGCATGTCATTCTCTGTTCTTTGGGCTTACCAAACCTCGGCTAAGACAACCACTAGTTTCACTCCATTCTAGTTGGTATATGGTTCATGTTGGGTGTGGAGCTTGATTATCTTCTTTATTCAACGGTATCGCCGCATTGGACCCCGGTTCGTAATGTCGTGGCAACACCACCCATAAATGTGCGCCGCAAGGGGGGTCCCGAGGGGCAGTGAGGGATCGGGGCAGCGCCCCCAAAGCTAAAAATAGATGTAAATTGCCTTATAAAATGTTGTAATTTCGTAGTCAATCTGGGTCGTTCATTAGGCAGAGATCTGACGATAGAAATGTTTAATTTAGGGTTTTTTGCCCTAGAAAGAAACCCCTCGCTATATATGAGGGAATTGTATTACATCTATGTAGATCGGTATTGTGATTGGGAAAGAGAGAGGAGATTGTGTGAGAGCGAAGAGGAAATTACAATGGATCTACTATAAGTTGTATCTCTTTAGTTTGCAGGATAATATAAAAGGAAGGACTGGTTGTTTCTCTTGGACATAGCCCAAATTGGGTGAACCACTTATATCCGTGTCTCTCTTGTTTTATGTGTTTTATGTGTTTATATTTCTGCAATATATTTTATGTGTTCCATTGCTCTGTAATATATAATTTTTTGACAGTTTAGAGGCGAAACTCTCTATCGAGTGTGAGATTCCTTCGTTAAAACTAGCTATCGAGCTACTCCCCTATACCTTATTGGAAGAGAAAGGTTTACTTTATCTCTAAAGGCTTGATGAGACTCGTCATATTACTGTGATGGTTATCGAAGCATAGAACAAACAAGTTAAATCTCATTATGATCAAACTATTTCTCCTCGAGTTTTCGTTGAAGGTGACTTGGTCTTGCCGTATGACCAAGCCAACGATAAGTTGGGAGCTGGGAATTTCAAACCTATGTGGCATGGGCCATACAACATTAAACGTGTCTTGAAAAAAGGCACCTATGAGTTGGTTGACTACAAAGGTAATGCGTTAGCACAACCCCACAGTGGGCTTTATCTGAATAAATACTATGTGTGAGTTTCGTGTAATTAATTTTGTACATTAGTGTGTGAATTCATTAGTGTGCATTTTGATTTTTTGGTGTGATTGTTTGCTTTGTAGACATGTTTCCTCTGCTTACCTTGTGTTCCACTCAGTTCGCAGATGTCATCGAACCATTATGTTGGTTTTGCTGATGGTTCTTGTCGTAGCACACGAAACTTATCTTCCACAGCTTGGGCACTCTTCGCCCCTAATGGCGAGTTGATCAATTTACAAGGTATTTTCCTAGGACGAACAACTAATAATATTTCCAAGTACAATGCAGTTATTGAACTGTTATCAGAAGCAGTTGCTCTCGGAATTAGAAATTTAGTTGTTAAGTTAGATTCGCAACTTGTTGTGCTACAATTAAATGGTCATTATTCAGTAAGAAATCCACAATTTTTGTGCATGTATCTATGTGTTCGATTACTGGAAAGAAATTTTGATTATATCACATATCAACACATTCCACGAAATTTGAATACATTAACAAATGTATTAGAAAATTATGTTTTAGATAGACATTTTCATCACTCATAAAAATGAACACATCATCATGATATATGGACACATAAATAGATAAGAGAAACATATATATATATATATATATATATATATATATATATATATATATATATATATATATATATATATATATATATATATATATATATATATATATATATCTATATCTATATCTATATCTATATATCTATATCTATATCTATATCTATATCTATATATATATATATATATATAAAGTATGTCAAAGTTTGTTATATCAAAATCTCAAAAAATAGTGTTCTGAGACACATGGCTTTCAAAGCCTACAAAAGTGCAGATAAACACAACTAGGAAAAGGTTATTCGCCCACATGATGCTCATGATAGCATGAGACCGCTCTGATCACTCAGCCTAACAACTGACATAGTCTTGCAGATACTCCTACTGTATGCCTCTGGTACTGCAGCGACACATCATCTATAGTCACATACTATGAAATCCCCCAAGTAATCACTTCCAGGTTTCGTTCCATTTCTACTATAGGGTCTGCTCCTTTCTCATATGGAGCATCTTCCTCTTTCTAACGTGGTACTTGTTGAGCTATCAACGACATGACAAGAGACCTTTCTAGTCCCACATTTGCAAAATTATCACAAGTAAACTCTCAAATACACTTCCAAAAAAAATCATAAAACTTGAAAATTTTCAAAAAACAAGTTTTAGCTACATCAGTCCATTGTGCACCTGGTGGTAGAGGAAGACCTATATCTCCTCTGAAATCTTTGCCAGCATAAGCATAGTCATCCATGATGATCATTTGTTGGTGTAGCTAATCAAATAATGATAGAGGGAAATGCATGCATTGACCTCCTCCCCCTTGAGGCATGATCTCACTCCATCTAAGCAACCTCAGATCTTGTGGAGCTGGATCGTCCACCTCTACCCACTAGTATCGAAATAGGGGCACATGCTCCAAAAATAATGTGACCAAGATTGATCCAAACCCGAACTGCTTCAAGCGTCCTAATTTACCCTTTGTCAGTTGTCTCTTCATGTTGACTAACAATCCTTCACACCAGTTAAATATTGTTGGAGCAAGACAATCCACTACGTATTGGAATTGTGATTTCGTTGCCTCATGCAATGCTTGCGCCCTAGCTATATGGGCCATGGTGTGTAGAATCATCCTCAAGGGAAAATTGTCGATGGTTGTTATCTTCACCTTCCCGCTCACAATTGTCTCTACACCCAAACAATGCATTCTAATCAAGGTATTGGTGCTCTCTCCTCCAGTACGAGCTCCAAAGAGTTGGACCCTCTCCCCTCTTCTGAACAATCCAGTGATGAAGTAGATGTTAACTGCTTCTAGTTCTAGTTCTTGATATCCAATGTTGAAGATCTCTTGATCAACATCCCATAGTCTAATGAGATATTCTAACATCTCATGCTAAGCTTTAAGTCCCGGGGTTCGGAAGAACTTCAGTAATCTGCAATCCCTCAAAGAATTGACACATTCATCACATTGGTCAGCTTGGTGATCTTCTGCTTCATGACCTCTTTCTTTCCATTTGATGCCCATGTTTGTCAAAATCTCCTGCAAACAACCCATAAACCACATTTAGAAGCCTTTCCACATATCAAAATTTTGTAAAAACTTATTTAAAGAGAGGATTTCTCATTTTGTTTTACGTTCTGCACCCAACGCGTATGTTTGAATTATTTTCGCCCTGGCAGCGCGAGGGTCCTTTGGACTATGGGTTGATCAGCTTAGATCCGATGATCAGACTCGTGCTGATCGCCCCCGGCAATAAAAATGAAAATCCTCCCCTTCAGCATTTAAAAATCCTATGAAATGAAAAGCAAGAGAAAGGAGAGAGCTCTTACCTGCAGCTGACAGTTCGTAAAATGGTATCGTGGATCTCCCACACTGTTTGGCTGAAGAATCAAGGAAAATAGGGTAAAATGCACTCTCCAAATTACTCACAGTGAAATGGTAAAATGTTTTTTACTTTTTGTCTATTTATAAGTTTTTAAACACATTTTTACCAATATTTTATTATTTTTCTCGATATTAGTGATGTGTGGTTGTATTTGTGCAGTTACAGGATCTTTTTAGTGGTAACGGTGATCATTTTTATCGATTCAACGAGTTTTTGTTTTATATCTTTTTTGGACTCATTAAAAATAAACGAAAAAGGAACCCCCCTGGAGTCATCTTTAAGCTCTTTTATGACTCTTGAAATATGAAAAGGTCATCGAGTACTTGTCTTTTCGAACTCATTAACTTAAATGAATTGACATCATCTTAGTATATGTTTACCCCTTTTTTAGGCTAGGATTCACTATTTACAAAAAACGAACACCTTGGTCGACATGGTCAAGAGGTTCTCTCGAATACTGTTTTCTACCTTTTTGGGTTCGAAAGGAAAATTACGAAAAGGGACCTGATGGAGTTTTCTTTTTTCATCTCTTTTTCAAGCTCTCTGAACATGAAAAAGACACCAAGTTACTCTTTCGTCGAACTCATAAAAATTAAACGACGAAAGACTTGTCACCATGATGAGATCGAGTTTCTCCTTCCTAGGACTTGTAAAACTTACTAGGATGGATTCATTCGAAGAATGAAATTATACGACAAGCATATGCCATCCCTTCAAGGTTGTGATTAAAAATAATTGGGGTACTCACTAGAAATAATGGGGAAAAATGAAAGTGAACATCTCTTGTATAGGCAGCATGTCACTCTTGAACATGACACTCATCTGTTTTTCGTGTTAGGTTTAGGATATCCTCACTCATTCACTTGTCCTTCCAGGTCTGAGTGATCCATTTTGCCTCTCATATGACTATTCCACTTTGTCATCGTGACCCTCAGTCCTATGTTGAGTCAAATGTAGCCACACTCCGAAGTCGTGTCGTTGATATGTTCAAGAGATGTCCTATATCCAGTTTATTACCTATACATTGTCTGACCTTTTTCCATAGTCCTGGATCGTACTCATTTATTCCACTTTTTTCCTTGTTTCGTGTCGATAATGAGGGAATTATTATGGCCCTCCTTTGACAGGTCACTTCCTGTCGACTTTAGCTCATTATCTGGGAATATGACTTAGAAAACCGCTTTCAGTACCTTAGGGATTGCATGCCTTAATGGAAAGTTCTTCACATTCGACGACAAGTTTTCATCATTGACCTTCAATCGAATGATTCCATGAGTGTTCGACTTCAGCTTCATTTTCACATTCATAGATTGTATTGTCGTACCTTGAGGGCCATTGCCATTATTGTTGGTTCCTCTTGTGCTTGTTAACGGTTCACATCACTGGTCGGTAATCAGGTGGTTTTCTAGCATGTTTGACTTCGACACATTCATTCGCATGTTAGAATTCATACTTTGATCGGGTTGGGATGGAGTGCAAGACCCTAAATTTTGTCTGATATAACTCAGGTTGCATGGAGTTATGTATTATTCATGATTGTATACATGTTTCCTCTATACGAATGGTTGTGACCATGCCATGGGACCTTATATCTATGATGATTATGATCCTTCTATATCAGGTGGTTGCATCCATACCTTGGATCTTAGACTTCTAGACAATCCTTTTCATTCAGATGGCTACACCCATACTATGGATCTTTTCACATGGTCATTTCTATCCGGATGGTTGCATCCATACCGTGGATTCATGTTTTGATATATATGGCAAAGATATCATATATGTGTATGTATATCCGTCCTTGATTTGCATGTCTTCTGATAGTGTTTGTTCTCGTCCTTGCAAAAGCTTGTAAAGCATATCAACCATCACTCCTTGTTCTGCCCCCATGCTTTAGGGGGCATCTGTTACACATTATTTTGTCACACCTCCTGCATTTCCATGTGCCATACCCCGGAATGCTTAAACTTGGAAATTATATAATGTACCCATTCTAATATGCAGTCCAGATCCTCCCTGAATAACTAATGAAAACATGCCTTGAGCCTTCCCTGAAGAAGTGAGCTCGAAACCCTAATTTCAGGGTCAGCGCGACTGTGACTGCCAACTCGTACTGATAACAAGTTGCACTATATAAGCCTCGCACTACCAATGCGGTTTTTACTTGGATACTCATGTTGATCCCTAAAAGGCAAGTTTTCCCAAAGAGGACAAGAAGATTTGTGATCTAGAGGCTTCCAGAACGACAAGGCAGAGGTTGTTCGTTGTGGATGTGGTTGAATTCTCCCAATATTTCCCTTTGATCTTATCCCTATGAGCTTCCTCCTTGAGATGAGGGCCTTCCCCTATCTTTGGTAAGATCCTAACTCCCTCTCCTTGCCTATATATTCGTCCTCTCCCATTCCCAAATGGTTAGTCTCTGATTATTTGCACCCTTATGCTGAGATAGTGCCTACATGCTATTCACTTTGGCTTAGAGGAGTGATTGGAAATCTTGAGCT
The DNA here is from genome assembly GCA_031772625.1 of Pinus tabuliformis. Lineage (NCBI taxonomy): Eukaryota > Viridiplantae > Streptophyta > Pinopsida > Pinales > Pinaceae > Pinus > Pinus tabuliformis. The sequence continues at coordinate 886,694,226 of CM062817.1, forward strand.
TGGACTTGGACATTCACTCAAGGAGGGCTTACTAACATCAAGGCCTAGGTTGTATGCTTCCTCTTTTAGTCACTAATATATACAACTGTTGGTTCACTTTCCATAAATTCTTGTGTTAAGCTTCATTTATCTTGATGCTCCTTGATTTGTTAAGTGGATTAAATTTGATTATGTGTGTTGCACTTTTATGCTTTATTGTGCCTTTGGCCTCTTGTGCAGGTATTCAAATGCTGTGAGCAGTAAGGAATGAGCCTAAGGAGCAAGCGATCAAGATCTTCAACATAGGATTGTATCATAGCATCAGAATGAGGTAGGTCTCCTTCCTCTTCTCTCATTTTGATTGTAATTTAGGAAAGTGTCTCATAGATTGTCACATTGGTTGCTAGTCCCACTCACTGGGCTAGAGGGATCGTCCCTATCTACAGAGAAGAATGACCTAAACAACACTTAGTAGAAGGAAGGCCTAACATGTAATCCATGGAGATGGATTCCGAAGGTCGACTAGGAGTAGGCAGAGGAGTATATAGGCCTATATATGCCTTACTTCTTGATGATCAGTTTGGAAATGGCAGAGGAAGTGCAGGATATGATGTACCTCCCAACATCCTATCAAAGGTTCAACCAATAAAAATACTTATGTAACACTGACATTGTTCTCTCTACCTTGAAATGTCTAGTCACCCAACTATAGTGAGCCTCCCAAATCATCTTGGCACGCTCGCTCAAAGGAACACAAAAGTTTCCCAAGTGGCATAACAGTGCATCCTGGAGGTGAAAATTTGGAACTTGCTTGCCTTCTAGGAGCATCTAGTATGTGTTGTTGAATTATGGATTGCTCTTGTAAAGATGCGGCCACCCCAAAGTCTCGTGCCCACAAGAGTCGAGCAGAGTGGTCAGTGACATGACCGATGGTCGTTTGAGGCAGTCTGCAACATTGTTAGTGTTTCCCTTCTTGTACTTAATGTTCAAATGGAACTGTTGCAGGTCTATGGGACATTTCTGATGGTGATCATTCTGCAACTTCCCTTGTGTTTGTATGAACTTCAGGGGTCGGTGGTTTGTGTGGATGGCTATTTCCTTCCCCATAATGTAATGCTTCCATTGTCAGTAGGCCTGCACAATGGAATACATCTCTTTGTCATAGGTGGGATACTTTTAGACTATGTCTAAAAGTGTCTCACTGTGATATGCCACTAGATGCCCCTGTTGAGTAAGAACTGCACTAATAGTATAGTCAGAGGCATCCGTATTGATCTCAAATGGTTGTTGTAGATTTGGTAATGTGAGCACTGGTGCAAAGCAGAGGCGATGCGTCAACTCGACAAATGCCTTTTGTTGGGATTCAAACCAAAAGAAATTTGCTTTCGCTCCTCCCTTGGTGACTTGACTTGAAGGCAAGTGGTATGAGAGAACCCCAACATGAACTTGTGGTAGAATTTGGAAAGACCCAGAAATTTATAGAGCTCCGTTAGAGTGGTTGGCGCTGGCCAATCCTGAATGACTTGTATCTTGGTTGGGTCCACATGTACAACTCGCTTATCAATGATGTACCCCAAATATTAAACTTGGGTCATACCAAAAGTGCATTTCTCCAAATTGGCACACAACTTGTGTTGCTGCAGTGTTTAGAAGACCTGTCAAATATGGTGGAGGTGTTTTTCCCAACTCTGGCTGAAGATCAGAATGTCATCCAAATACACCACTATGAATGAGTTGGTGAAGGGTCGCAAGATGTCATCCATCAACATCATGAAGGTTGCGGGGACATTCGTCAACCCGAAAGGCATGACCAACCATTCGAAAAGGCCCTCCTTGGATTTGAAGATAGTCTTCCACACATCAGAGGGTTCGATTGGTACCTAGTGATAACCAAACTTCAAGTCAATCTTGCTGAAATATTTGCCCCCCTTGAGCTGGTCCAGAAGGTCATCAATCCGTGGGATTGGATACCTATTCCAGACAATGATTTGTTCAGCATCCAATAGTCAATACAGAGTTTCCAGGCCCTGTCCATCTTATGTACTAACATGATCAGGCTCCCACAAGGTGACAAACTTGGCCTGATGTACCCTTTCTGCAACAATTCCTGAATTTTCCTCTTTATTTTATCGTTCTCCAGAATAGAGTGTCGATAGATCAACCAATTGGGTAGCGGTGTGCCCGGGGTTAGATTTATGGAGTGCTTGACCTGACAGTGTAGAGGTACCCCTGTGGGTGAGGTGAAGATGTCCCTATACTCTTCTACAACCTTGTTCATCTGTTGTTGTAGTGCAGAGGAGCCTTGTCTGGAGGCCATGACCACAATCTTCTTCTTTCCCTAAGGGCGAATCATAAGGAAAACAAATTTCCCGATATGGGAAATGATCTTACTGCATTGCTTCACAGTGATCAAAGAAACGACGGTAGGCAGTGCTACCTCTGGTATCCTATACAACTTATTTCCCAAAGTAATAATAACAGTGTGAGGCCTAGAAGTATGGTTGGCCTAATAAAACATCACAAACTTCAAGACGAGCAACATCACACAATACCTAATCTGTGAAGGGTTCGATGCTATAAGGAAGTCGACATTGTTGGCTAATGAAGATATAATGCCCTTGGTGAAGCCACTCAATGGTGTATGGTTGTGAGTGTGATGTGGTTGGTAGGCCCAATTGCTTCACGACCTTTGCTGAAATGAGGTTCTTTTGGCTCCCGCTGTCGACAATGAACTACAATGGAGAACCATCCACCCAAATCTGCGAGTGGAAGAGTTTCTCCTCCTACTCTAGATCTTCAGGCTCATCCTTCTGGATCTCGGTGGTGGCAATGATGGCACTAGGCTTCGCATCGATAATCTGCTTCCCTTTGTCATTCTCCTTGTCGATTTCTGACTCAAAGTCAGAACATGCATCTGATTCCGAAGCCTTCAACTTAGCCACCAGTGACTGCTTGGCTCAGCACTCACTTGTGTTATGAGTGGGGCTCTTATGGAACTCACACCATTTCCCTATGTCCTTCTTTGCCTTCATGTTGTTTTTCTTTGCTTGTGACTTCAACGAGTTGTCTTGGGTTGCCCTGCCTTGGTTTGGTCCTTTTTTCTACAGTTTGGAGGCACCTTTCCCTTGCTTCAGATTCACAAATCCAAAGTCTTGCTTCTTTTGTTTAAATTTCTGCTCGATCTTGACAACGTATCGATAGGTGGCGCTAAACGAGGAAATGTCTAGGAACTCCATCTTGTCCTGTATGTACTTGTGTAGACACCCACAGTACTTGAGTACCAAATGCCGCCTAGAATCCTTGATACCCAGCTTCGTGCGAAGGGTATCGAAAACATTTGTGAACTCTGGCACATCTTGGTCCCTTCCCTGCCACAACATGGTCCACTTTATGTATTTATCTTCATAGCTCCTGACAGGGTATTATTGTTCTTTGATGGCATATCAGAAAGAATTTCAAGTGGGTGGAGCTAAAAAATAGTGAGGATTCCCTCTCATCCTTTTGTTCAAATTAGGTTTCCCACTACTTCTTGACATGTGGGTACAACTTTGAGGAGTGAAAAATTAATCTTTTCCTAATTGGAAAAGTCACAAACTTAAAAATATCCTTCCAACAGATTTAAATATCTATCTACGACGTTTGCATCTATATGTGCTTCAAATATGGGAATGTCAAAGTTAACTTTTTACCTTAAAAGGAGTGGTGCCTCTAGAGTGGATACTGGATGAAGATGCATTGCCTGTGAGTAGCCATCGAAGGATTTAGGCAAAGTTATCCATAATTGTGTTCCTTTTTCGCTTGAGGGCTTCCCTGAGTAATATTTTGAAAGGATCTCCTGCCCCCTCTTTTTTCTTTTCTTCCGCCATGGTAGGCCGTCAGGGTTTGCGAGGCTGGTCTTGCAAAGGTTCAACTAGTTCGAGCCCTAACTCCTTATACTCTAACCTCGTTGGGGACATGCAAAGAAAAACAAAGAAAGAGAAAACCACTCTGATACCACTTATCCAAACTTATGCAGGAATGCAACCAAATACAGATATACACATAAACATAGAGATGAAACATAAATAAAACTTCATTTCATTAATATTAAAGAATTGAAATATGCTTACATACATAAATGGAAATAAACTAGCTAGGGTGATGGTGCTTATCTGTGAGAAGATATGTGGCATCTACATGCCTCTGAACTGTGTTAAAATGATTCTCAAAGGCCTATTTATTATTGAGAAACAATGGAAAACCCTAAACATCCAAAAACCTAACCCTAGGATATGAGCGCCAAAACTGTGGGCCTTGTTTGGGTAAATTTGTACATAAAATTCACGGGGTCATAACTTTGACATACGATCTATGTTTGGATAACAATGGAAAACCCTAAACATCCAAAAACCTAACCCTAGGAGATGAAGCGCCAAAATTGTGGGCCCCGTTTAGGTAAATTTGTACATAAACTTCCTGGGGTCGTAACTTTGACATACGATCTTTGTTTGGATATCATAATACGTCATTTCAAAGATCTTGGAGAGGAGGCCGAAAGAAAATTGGCAAACCAATTTGGGACTTTTTTGGTCTCTCCGTTTTCCCTGAAAAAATCTTTTAGTACCTCAAAACAACTCCAGAAATTTAGGACCCGAAGAACTACCAAAGATAGTAAGTTGTGCTACAATTAAGGAATATGAAAAGAAACAATGGTGGGCGTCCAAGCGGAATAGGTGGGTGGACACAAATATCCACCTTAATTAGTCCTCCCCCCTCAGGAAGCAATGGTCCCCATTACGTTGAGTGCCTCCATGAGATGGGGAAACTTTTGCTAAACTTGGTCCTTAGTGAGCCACTTGTCTTGACGTAGGAGTTGGTCAGCTTTGACAACTCGATACAGTTGGATCTTCTACTCGTGAGTGTTCTTGATCTATGTTTCCATGATTTGATCAGTAATGGCATGTTCCATGCAGTTTGGGTTTAACTTCGTTGGTGCGAGTTGTTATGCAATGTATGATGTGTCTAGTAATGGTGGAAAGTATGGTCGAAGGCGGTCCACATTGAATACTGGGTGCAGGTCAAGGAATGGTGGAATGCTAAGCTTAAAATCATTTCCCCATACATCTTTATTGATGGTGTAAGTCCCATATTGGAGCGGGCAAATCTTGTAGTGGTGCCCAAAGAGGCGCTCTTTCTGCAAATATAACCAAACTTTGTCGCCCACCCGTAACTTGTGTGGCACCCGATGTTGATCATGATGCTGTGTGTACTTAGCATTGGCTCTGCCCATTATGTCATGGACCTATTGGCAGACGTACTGAATGTGCTCAATGAAGTTGTTAGCCCTATCAGCTTCATATTGGATATGAGTTAAATATGCCTGAGTAGCTGCAAATGGTATGGCCACATCAATGGGACATAGTGGCTGGAATCCCAACCCCACCTGAAAGGGGTTGTGGCTCGTTGAGCTATGAATATTTTTGTTGTAGTTGTGTTTACATAGGGGAGGCTTTCATCCCATGTGCGTGGATGCTTTGAGTTTTACATACTCAGAATGTGTACGATCATCCTATTGACGACCTATGTTTGGCCATCGGTTTGGGGGTGGAAAGTCGTGGACTAAATGAGCTTGGTATCCAATATCGACAAGAGACTTGACCAAAATGTAGTTCCTGAACCTGCTATCCGAATCTAAGCTAATGGATTGTGGGATCAAAAAATGTACGCACACTCGTTCAAAGAAGATCTTAGTAGTGGCTTCTTTTGTGATACTCTTCTTGCAGGCTGCTAGAATGGCCATCTTAGAGAATCTGTCGAGGACCACAAAAACACAGTCGTTTCCATGCTTAGTAGAAGGAAAGCCCGACATGTAATCCATGGAGATGGATTCCTAAGGTCGACTAGGAGTAGGCAAAGCAGTATATAGACCTTACTTATTGATGGTCAGTTTGGTAATGGCCTAGGCAGTGCAAGATATGATGTACTTCCCAACGTCCTGTCGAAGGTTCAGCCAATCAAAATATTTCTGCAGAACTGCCATTATTTTCTCTACCCCAAAATGTACAACGAACAAACTGTAGTGCGCCTCCCAAATCATCTTGGCATGCTTGCTTGAAGGAACATAGAGGTGTCCCAGGTGGCATAACAATGCATCATGGAGGTGAAAATTTGGAACTTTCTTGCCTTCCAAGAGTGTCTAATATGTGTTGTTGAATTCTGGATTGCTCTTGTAAAGATGCAACTGCTCCGCAGTCTCGTGCCCACAAGATTTGAGCATAGTGGTTAGCACCATGACCAATGGTCGGCTGAGGCAGTCCGCAACATTGTTGGTCCTTCCATTCTTGTACTTAATGTTCAAATGGAACTGTTGTAGGTATGTGGACCATTTATGATGGCGATCTCTCTGCAACTTCCTTAGTGTCTATATGAACTTCAGGGATCGGTGATCTATGTGGATGATTGTTTCCTTTCCCATAATGTAATGCTTCCATTGTCGATAGGCCTGCACAATGGAATACATATCTTTTTCATAGGTGGAATACTTTCAAACTGTGTCTGAAAGTGTATTGCTGTGATATGCCACTGGATGCCCCTATTGAGTAAGAACTGCACTAATAGCATAGTCAGAGGCATCTGCCTTGATCTCAAATGGTTGTTGCAGGTCTGGTAATGTGAGCACTGGTGTAAAGCAGAGGTGATGCTTCAACTCGAAAAATGCCTTATGTTGGGATTCGTACCAAAATAACTTTTCTTTCGCTCCTCCCTTGGTGACTTCACTCAAAGGACAAGTGATATGACATAACCCCAACAAGAACCTGCAGTAGAAGTTAGCAAGACCCAAAAAGCTGTGGAGCTTTGTTAGAGTGGTTGGGGCTGGCCAATCCCAAATGACTTGTATCTTGGCTGGGTCCACATGTACACCCCACTCATTAATGATGTAATGCAGATATTGAACCTGGGTCATACCAAAAGTGCATTTCTCCAAATTGGCACACAACTTGTGTTGCCGCAGGGTTTGAAGGACCTGTCGAATATGGTGGAGGTGTGCTTCCTAACTCTGCTGAAGATCAGAATGTCATCCAAATACACCATCGCAAATGCGTTGGTGAAGGGTCGCAAGATGTCGTCCATCAGTGTCATGAAGGTTGTGGAGGCATTCATCAACCGAAAAGGCATGGCCAGCCATTCGAAAAGGCCCTCTTTGGATTTGAAGGTAGTATTCCACACATCAGAGGGTTCGATCGATACCTGGTGATAACCAAAATTCAAGTCAACCTTGCTGAAATATTTGCCCCCCTTGAGCTCGTGCATAAGGTCGTCAATCCATGGGATTGGATACCTATTTTGGAAAGTGATATTGTTCGACACCTGATAGTCAATACAGAGTCTCCAGGTCCCATCCTTCTTCTCTACCAACAAGATCGGGCTTCCACAGGGTGATGAACTTGGCCTGATGTGCCCTCTCTGCAATAGCTTGTGAATCTGCCTCTTGATTTCATTGTTCTCTAGAACATAGCATCAATAGATCGATCCATTGGGTAGCGGCGCGTCGGGGGTCAGATCGATGGAGTGCTTGACTTGACAACGTAGAGGTACCCATGTGGGTGACGTGAAGATGTCGTTGTACTCCTCTACAACCTTTTCCATTTGCAGTTATCATGCGGAGGAGCTCTTTCTAGAGGCCATCAATCTTCTTCTTGCCATGAGGGTGAATCATAAGGAAAACAAATTTCCCTGTATGGGAAATGATCTTGCTGCATTGCTTCGCACTGATCAAAGAAACGATGGTAGGCGGTGCTACCTCTGGTATCTTGTACAACTTATTTCCCAAAGTAATAAAATAGTGCGAGGCCTAGACTCATACACAACACGTCACTTCCACAAGTATGGTTGGCCTAATAAAACATCACAAACTTCAAGAGGCAACGTCACACAATACCTAATTTGTGGAGGGCTTGATGTTGTAGGGAAGGCGACACTGTTGGCTAACACAGAGATCTTGCCCTTGGTGAAGCCACCCGATGGTGTTCAACTACGGGTGTGATGTGGTCGGTAGGCCTAACCGCTTCACGACTTTACTAAAATGAGGTTCTTTTGGCTCCTGCTATCGACAATGAACTGCAACGGAGAACCCTTCACCCACATATGTGAGTGGAAGAGTAACTTCCCCTCCTCTGGGTCTTCAGACTCATCTTATGGATCTTGGTAGTGGCAACAATGGCACTAAGCTTCACATCAATAATATGCTTCCCTTTGTCATTCCCCTTGTCAGTTTCTAACTCAGAGTCGGAACATGCATCTGATTTGGAAGCCTTTAGCTTGATCACCAGTGACTGCTTGGCTCGACACTCACTTGTGTTGTGAGTGGGGCTCTTATGGAACTCACACCATTTCCCTGTTTCCTTCTTTATCTTCATGGTGTTGTTCTTTGCTTGCGGCTTTAATGGGTTGTCCTCGGTTGCCCCACTTTGGCTTGGTCCTCTGTTCTGTGGTTTCGGGGTGCCATTCCCTTGCTTCAGATTTGCAGATCCAAAGTCTCGCTTCATCTGTTTAAATTTTTGCTTGATCTTGACAGCATATCGATAGGCGGCACCAAGTGAGGACATGTCTTGGAACGCCATCTCGTCCTAGATGTACTTGTGTAGACAACCGTGGTACTTGAGTACCAAATTTTGCTCATAATCCTTAATACCCAGCTTCGTGTGAAGGGTATGGAAAACATTTGTGAACTCTGACACATCTTGGTCTCTTCCCTGTTGCAGCATAGTCCACTTTATGTATTTATCTTCATAGCTCTCGACATGGTAATATTGTTCCTTGATGGCGTCTCGGAAAGAATTCCAAGTGGGTGCGGCTGAAAATAGTGAGGATTCCCTCTCGTCCTTTTTTTCACAGTAGGTTTCCCACCAGTCCTTGACATGTGGGGCAACTTTGAGGAGTGAAAAAGTAATATTTTCCCAATTAGAAAAGTCATGAACTAAAAAATATCCTTCCAATATATTTAACCATCTATCTACGATGTCTGCATCTATCTAGCCTTCAAATATGGGAATGTCAAAGTTAACTTGTACCTTAAAAGGAGTGGCGCCTCCAGAGTGGCTGCTGGATGAAGATGCATTGCCTGTGGGTAGCTGCCGAAGAATTGGGCAAAATTATCCATCATCGCATTCCTTTGTCGCTCAAGGGATTCCTCGGGCAATATTTGAAAGGATATCCTACCCGCTCGCCTTTATTTTCTTCCACCATGGGAGGTTGTCGGGGTTTGCGAGGCGGGTCTTGCAAAGGTTCAAGTAGTTCGAGTCCTAACTCCTTATACCTTGACCTTGTTGGGGACATGCAAAGAAAAAATATACACATAAACACAGAGATGCAACATAAATAAAACTTCATTTCATTAATATAAAAGAACTAAAATATGCTTACATACAGAAATGGAAATAAACTAGCTCGGGCGATGGTAGCTTATCTCTGAGAAGAGATGTGGTGGCTACATGCCTCTGAATTGTGTTACAATGAGGCTCAAAGGCCTATTTATTATTGAGAAATAATGGAAAACCCTAAACATCCAAAAACCTAACCCTAGGAGATGGAACGCCAAAACTGTGGGCCCCGTTTGGGTAAATTGGTAATCAAATTCCCGGGGTTGTAACTTTGGCATACGATCTCCGTTTGGCTATCATAATACCTCGTTTCGAAGCTCTCAAAGAAAAGGCTGAAAATAACCAATGAAATGATTGAGACTTTTTTGGGACTCTCCATTTTCCCTAAAAGTGTATTTTAGTCCCTCAAAACAGCTCCGGAAGTTTAGGACCCGAAAAACTGCCAAAAATAGTAAGTTGTGCTACAATTAAGGAAACTGAAAAGAAACAATGGTGGGGGTCCAAGTGGAATAAGCGGGTGGCCACCAATATCCACTTGGATCAAAGGAGGCAAGTAGAGAATGAAGATAGAGACCACATATGGTTGTATCCCCATAAGGAGAGATTGCAAGGAGAAGCTAGGAAGTTAAAGTCGCCATGGTATGAACATTTTGACATTGTTGAACAAGTCAAAGATAAGTATTTTTTACCAAGTCTACCTCCATATATGAGAATGTTTTTGATATTAAATGTGGAAAATATATGGCTATATGAACCATTTATGTTGGATGAATAGAAGGAAGGAGAAATACTTCTACCACTGAAGGCTTTCACATCAAGTAATCCAAGGGAGTTTGAGAAGGATTTAGTTTGTAGAAAAAAGTTTAGATATATGTGGTAGGTAAAATGAATTATGGTGAATCGTCTCAAGGGTCTGTTACTGAAGAAGGGAAAAGGGTATGAGAGGAACACATTTAGTAATTTGTTCCATCATATTCTTTGTCAATGATACATGGGATAAAAAATATGCTAAAAAATGATAGTGCTCAAAATCTCCCGAAACCGATGCCAAATCGTAGATCTTATTGTTCTGATTCCAATGATGCTTGAATCACCTCAATCTAACACTGTGTGAGGAAGTTATCACGTTCTGAAGTTTTTAGCAAACAACTAAAAAGTTAACTTCCAGGGTTGACTGTGCACGATACGGATGCCACATGGAAATTTGTACGATGACATCATGTTGATGTCATTAGTTGACTGGGCAGTATGGGAGCCAATCAATAATTGACACATGGCGCACTGGTATTGGTTTGTAGCTTCATGAGATGGGCCAATCCTGGGCCACCACGTGGGCCAGCTAGAGGGCACCATGTGGCCCATTGATGGGCCTCCACGTGGCCCTGGGATTGGCGCCAAAAATTAGTTTGACCGAATGACAAACCTTCGCGGGGTTTAAACCCATGACCTCCCAAATGTGCAACAAATGCTCGACCAACTGAGCTATAGGTGGTTCTTGTTTAGCATAGTGGGAATTTATTTTTGAATGTGTCAGCGGTTGGGGGAGAGGGTCGGACCGGTGGGCGCGCCCAACTGACCCAACCCCAGGGTTTTGTTATGCAATGTGACCGTAATGGAAAGCTCAGGGGGGTGGGGGGGGGGGGGGGCGCATGTGGCACCTTGCTTGCGCCCCAAGCCTAAGTCATATGTGTGCCATGAGATTGAGAGGAGGGCCAGGGAGGGCACATGGCCTATGACAAACGCCCCCTTGGTCACATGTGCCCCCAACAACGCAGGAGTCGAAGGGGCTTCGACCCACATTGTTTAAAAAAAATAAAATGTATTAAATAAAACATAACTACCATCAGAATATGTTGATCGAACCCAGGATGTACAAGTTTTCAACGAAGCACTCCAACCAATAGACCAAAGACTTTTTTTTGCCTAGTTTTTGTAGAAGAAGCATCTTTACAGAACAATTAACATGCAACTTTGGAAAAAGAGTCATAACTTGGTCATTTTCTAACCTTTTTGAGCCCAAAAAGAGCCTAGACATGAGTTTTTGGGCATTCCAAACGCAATGGCAATGTTATTTTTGCAAAGTGCGACTATATGTTGATGTATTTGAACATTTGAGCATATAATAAAAAATGCCACCATTGGAAGTTGGACTCGGAGACGTAACCCAAGAGGGGTGAAGTCTGTCATCAATTTGCTATGTTTTGATGCTGCATGTTGTTCATTTTAACAGTTAAAAATTCTGCAAAATTTACCTTAGTTTATGTGTTTTTGCAATCACGATCCATTGCCTAAAAGACATAAACTAGTTTGCAAATCATTTCATGAAACCTTCATTTTTTAAATTTTGGATTAGTTAATAATTTTTTGGCCACCAAAAGTGTTCCAACTAGGGATGTCTGACTCGAAAAAATCACAAGGTGGAATGGATGATAATTTTATAAATATGCTTGATTGAATTTAATGATTTCATAAAGGCCACTTTTCATTGTTGTTAAAGGGAAATTCCTCCTCATTCTTAAGATGCTAACTACTTTGATTTCTAAAGGTCAAGGCCTTTATTTTGTATAAAACACTACCTTTATATGGGAAGGATTGCTGCCAAAGAGGGTGAGGCATCATCAAATGGAGGCCTAAGATTTTGTTTAAAAAGCATTTGTATTTTGTCACAAAGGAAAGTAAACCTTATCTTGAAATGGGGCACTAATTATCCTTTTAAAGTGACAAATCCTTATTGAGAATTCATGAACCTTTGCTTTCACAAAGGTGATGTATTGGTTAAGTAGGTCGTTAGGTGGTATATTCACATTGGGTCTTATGTCAACTTTGGGTGGTTATAAGGAAGACATATCACACTAGTGGAGACAAAGGTAAATTACAAATATATCAATGTTGCATATTGCAGTGATACCTATAAAAAGGGTCTAAATGATTGGCATAAAGACTGATTGCAAATTTTAGAATGAAGATTGTGTTGTAACATTTCGGTACAATGAAAACTAGGGAGTGCCTTTCACTTGGGAAAGTTTGACCCACCTATGTTCAAAATGAAATGGTGTATAATGTAATTGTGAAGGCCAAATGACTTGGAATTCAAAGAGACATGGGTATAATTTAAATTGACATAACAAAGTTCTGCAAATCACCTACGTCAAAATGGGGCATCAAACAACTTGTACATTTTCATTTGCTAGAGGCCTTTCAATCACATGAATGGAAATGAGGGTAGGGGAGATGAGGTCTTTAACTCTTAAGAGTTTGGGAGAAAATGATTGATTGATTCCAATCCTTTGGACCAAAGTTTAAGAGGATTTCCTTTTATTTGGGGAGAGTGACCATGATGACTTACCTATGAAAGACATGCATTCTTTGTTGTCACTGGTAGTGTCCAAGTTCTAATCCTTGTGATAGCCTATGGCCATAGGTTATTCTTCTTACTCTAGTTGGTTATCCAGAGGATGATCAGTGGGCCTCTTGTCACTTATTTCCTCTTTCCAACTTGGATTGTGAGGGGTTCTTGTTAGTTCCACCCCCAAAACATTTGACTACTTTCTCTTAGCCCACATCCTTTTCTAAGTTGGGTAGGGCTTTTCCACTTGCTACGTGCCTGTAGCTATGAAAAAACCTACACTTGAAGGGTGTGCCTTTATAATTTAAGGTTAGTTTATTTTTATAACCATTTCCTTTTCTGATCCTCTACTTGCTGAGAAGCCCACAAGAATTCTTGCCATTCCAAAATATCCTTTGTCAAAGAAGAGTAATTGACTTCATAATAAGAATTAAGAGCATTCCCTATCGCTTCAAACACATTATTTGATCATAGGACTAGTGGAAGAACCATAATTCGAACATAGGCAAGGAGTATATCCAGGCAAGTAATCTTAGCATCAAAATCCACATGTCGTTTTTTATTTTTGTTTTTTGTTTTTTGTTTTTCGTTTTTTTTGTTTTTTTGTTTTTGTTTTTTTGTTTTGTTGTGTTTTGTTTTTTGTTTTTTTGTTTTGTTTTGTTTGTTTGTTTGTTTTTTATGTGAGATTTTATTGACCTCTTCACTACTTTAAAGACCCATACGAACTAACCCTTTGCCACAATCATAATACGATGAGAGTGTGCAATAGTGGGTTCAAAATTGTTTTTGTCTAATCCTTTAGACAATCACTACCCATTCTTTTGCTAGGAAACTACCTCGTGACCACTAGTTCTCCCAATTTAATACATCATTTAGCTTGTTTTTTGTCCTGAAATTAAAGCTTACCACCTCTTACATTTTTTTGATACAAAATTTCCTTTTGGATTTTGTTTCCCCTTCCAGAGGAGGTAGCCCTAAACTCCATGTCTAAACTATTATGGAGCCACTCATATGATTAAGGTCCATAAATTTACTAATTGTTACACATCAATTTTTCACACCTGTGCAAATGATGCCAAATCCGCGTATTTCACAATCCGATGAACTATGGTCATAAGTCCCCTTGAAAGATGGAAGAAATACCTTTCAATGGTGTATAAGAATCTTGGATTAAATATCTTAAAAACCCTAATTTTTTAGGACATCACATGTCATCAATTTACAACATGCGTTAGCACAATTAACACAAAGCAATGCCATCATGTTCTGCCTGTGTTTGGGTCATGATGATCTTCTTACAAAGGTAAAAAATAAAAAGTAAATGAAGCTTCCTCTTCTAGAAGCCTCGTAGTGGGTATCTAATCCGAATTGGTTGAGATTGAGCTTGAGCTCCCCATATCCTGGGCCTCCTTCCTCCTATAGTGGATCCATCCCACTCATTGTGGATCTCTCTCCTCCCTTCATGGATCTCTTAACTTCCATTCCTTCCTATAAGTGCAATGCATCCAAAGAGAACTAGGTTGTCATTTTAGACCTCTGAACTTACTTACATGTTACCAAAATCTCCATTGGAGTTCTTTTGATTTCAAAGGCTTGGGTTGAGGATCATTGCAAGGAGACTCCAACATTAAGGCACTTGGTTGTAAATCTCATGCTCTTTATCATTAATAAAAATACTTATTTCTTTCCCATATGCATATGTTATAATGTTTATTGTAAGGCTCCTTGATCTCTTACATGGTTTATGATTGAATCTTTGATGTGTGTTATACTTTGAGCTCTTGTTTGGCTTTGTTGTTGCGGGTCTTGGCTTGGAGCAACAATGGAGAAAGGTTGAAAGCTATAAAGGACAATAATGAGCATATCGTGAAAAAGGTATGGCTTTTCATCCTCTTTGTATGTGATTCAATCATAAATTAGGGAATGTTTTCATTTATTTGTTTGTTTGTTTCTAGGCTTGGTTTCCGAGCCTAGGCAGATATGTCATGTTCGCAAGATGAGATTTGTCTGCGAAACACTAATTAACCCTACCTTTAGTTGAAATTTGTAAATTTTGATTATGTTGCAGTGCGATAGTTCAAAGTCCCCCCACAAGAAGCAAATGGAGGGATAAATGTACCAATGCCATGTTAATAACAAGTAAAAGCTTTGTCCATCATAGTCTTAGGGAATAAATATGCAGGACCTCTGAGATTTTCTCCTTCGTACAACTCATGTGGTTTAACTATTATGACATGAAGGTCCTCAAGAGAGTCGTTGACTTGCCCCATTGTCCTCTCCTCCAATCGAGCTTCCACCCTAGAACCTTGATTAGATAATACTTGGGCCAACTCACTGATAATTACCATAATTCCTCCTCCAACTAATGCAACTCCTCTTGACACCTCCTCCCAAGATTCAAAGGACTACCATGCATACATTTATGAGGATTTATCGAGACCTATCAACCCTCCATTTAATTATTTGAGTAGTCCAAGTGTTTTTTTCCCATACAAAACACTTTTGCTATGTCAAAGCTTCCCTTCTTCACAACACTTGGAACCTTGTGTTAATCCTGCTGGTAACCTATGAAAATCCTCTCCCAATTAGCCTTTATGTCAACCTTATTGCATACTTTTGGAAATTCTCCCCCAATTGACTTGACTATAAATCTCAACGCTCTTAAAAACACATTACTATCAACTCTTAGTCTCAAATAATATAATGACCTTTCTCCATTATTCCAATTTCTTTTGAAACTTAATTGCAACTTCTTTTTACCTTAAATTCACACCAGTATCCACTCTTAATTTCAAATAATCCCATAACATTATTGAATTATCCTGATCTTGTTAAGAAAAACCTGTTGACAATCACAATCTCTTCCCATCCTGGGAAGCTTAGAATGCTTCCTTGTCATAACGTCTTAGGTAAGATGTCATTATCTCATAAATAATATTGTAAGCATATGATCGATATAGTGTTTCGATGTTGGAGATAAACGTTATACATTGGATCAGACGAGAGCCCACCAAACCCTCCCTTCAATTATTAATTCCCATAGACTTTGGAATGAAAATTAAAATATAAAAAAAATCCAAAAAATGACCTCCATTTGTGCTTTTAAATCAAAATCAATATAAATGTAGGTTGACTGGTCACAAGGCTGATTATTTACACAAGAAAAACAACCAACAAATACAATACGTAACCTAACAATATCAACTCTAGTTGGGGTGAGGTTAAAAAAGAATTTAACTAACCCAACCATATCGACTCTAGGTGGGGTGAGCTTAAGGGAAGCCCATCAGAATTTAACTAACCCAACCATAGAAACTCTAGTTGGGGTGAGGTTAAAGGGAGCCCCAAAAAATTTAAAAATAAACCGGCGATCTAGTGTCCACTCGCAACAAGTAAGGTACGGGGGAGCAAACGGATCTGCGCCGGGCTCTGAGAAAAACTAAGGCAGTTCACGAGGAGTCCGGGAGTAACAAATAGAAAAAAATTCAAAAAAAAAACCCCAAAACCATTATTCTCTCTTTCATACGGCGCAGTTCGAATCTCACCCCGCCAAATCCTCTTTCTTGTGGGCTTTCCTTGAACGAACAAGGTAAGCTCTCGTCGTTCTCAGCTTTCCTTGAACGAACAAGGTAATCTCCCCCCTATTTCAGCTTCCGATAATTAGGATGAATGAGGAGTAGCATCCTGAATTTGGGTTCGCATTTGAAGGAATTCTCTTTTTGGTGGTCTTCGGCTTTGTTTTACAGTTCTAGGGCTCAACACCTGATTCTAACAGACAGCCCATACGAAATCCCCGTGGTACACAGTGACACCCAATGAGTCCTCAGCGATGCTTGGTATCTGGGAAAGTGCCCGTGAGTGGCCGGTCACATTGACAATTTAATAAATTAAACAATAAAAAGTTGGGTTCTTCGCAGCGCTTTGAATTAAAAGTGGATGGATCTTATATTGGGTCAGTAACGCTGGCGGACTATAAAGGTGTCTGATGGCGGATCGGCCTCGCGGCTCCTGTGCTTACCCCTTTGATATTTACAGAGAAAAGTGGAGTACCGGCATCTATAATACTACTACTGTTACTGGCAGTATCATTTCCATTCACCAATTCGTTGACTGCATACCGGAGACCTGAAACGATGTTGAGCGTGTTCAGACTGCACCTTCCTTCTGATATTCCTGTGGTAGGCTGCGAGTTAAATCCATATGTGCTATTGCAGCGTTCCGACAATAACATCATTAGTGATGAGACTCCTACAGATGGCTATTACCTGAGATACAAATGGTGAGTCTTCTTTTACTTCAGTAGATGCAGAGGATTTGATCTATTATATGGATGGTACTTCCTCTGTTGCATGTTTGCTTTCCCCCAATAAACCACCACACAACAGGCTAGAAATTTGATGTCCTACCCTGCTTTCTGCAAAAAATGTATATGTAGGCCAATAATTTGCAGTGCCCTTCCTGCCTACGGCTGGCAAAAACTACAGGAAAATGCCCATGCGTCTATCAATTTTCAGTAATGCCACAAACAAAATATTGATTAGTCTTTTTCTTCTCTGGGATGGAAGCTAGCCACACATACCGATGCAAATGGTTTGGTTTTAGTAACCATCGAGCATATGGATGTGGTATTTTGTGGAAATGAGTTACCAAGTATGTGATTGCAGTAGAAGGGATAATCTTGTGAGCAGTTTCACCTTTGATTGCTTCTCCTGGTTGGCTTGGGAGTTGATTTTGGCAAATTACATTTCAATTCGGGATATTGGTTTCCAAAATTGCCCTTTCTTGAAACGATGGTTGTTTCCTTCCCACCTCCCAAGTAAAAGATGAAACGCCGTTTATCTCTTTAAGGCCATGGCTTGCTTTATTTTCTGCCTGTTTTGAGATAACACCGATTAACTAGTTGTATCTCAGAAAAAGTTGTCAGTTATTTTGTTGCATTCTTGTTCGAATCCAGTTTGTTTGTGACCTGTGAGCGTCTATTGATTTCATTTGTTTATGTATAAACTTTGTTTTGCTAGAGCTTATTTTCTTGCGAAGGCTTTCTATCTGCAAAGTTAAAAGCACTGGCACTGATTAAAAAAAATGCATTGACATCATGAAATTTAGATCACGATCATATAACTGAAATAATGAAAAGGTTAACTTTTGGTAAAATTTGCTTTTAGATTATTTTCTTTTCCTGGTAAAAGCTGTCAGTGTAGGCTAGTGTGCCAAGTCCATGGGATTTCAATTTGGGCACTTGATGGCACTGAACTAGCCAAATGCCCGGCAACATTGGGGACAACTGGTTGAGCTAAATCATTTGGCTATACAATGTAAGAGGCATGATCAGCCCTTGACATGGGTCTAGAATATACTGTGTCATATACCCACAGACTATAGCAGTTTATAATCATATCTCCGGCTGTAGGAAAACATGGTTGCTTCCAAGGTAATTTTAAAGATGCACGAATCCATAGACATTTCACATTGTGAAGCCTTTCCGGATGTCCGTGAAAGCCAGTGTGCATGGCCCAATCTTGTGCCTTTCATTGGTAACCCCAAGGGACTCAATGGGGTTTGACACAGAGACCTTGAACTTTTGTATGAGAGTATCTACTGATTAAGCTAACTCTTGGGGCTAACCTTGAGTTTGTAAATTTTCACTCTATAGAATATGTCGCTTTGTTCTGTTCAGTGTTACTTGGGAGCGGGAGCGAAAACGGGAGCAGGAGTGACATTTTCAAAAGCTCCCGGTTTGGGAGCGAATCCCGGAGCGATTTTTATATAATATATATATATTTTTTATATTTTGATACATATATGTCAACAAAAACATGTAGAATGATGAATTAGATATAAAAAACATAAAAAAACATAGATTGATCATTGAACCATATAACATCAATCATCTAGAAGTTATAATCTTCATCAACCACGTCCACAAGTTAGTAACATACATATTACAACATACTGAGTCTCGCGAATCATGATTCATCAATCTTAAAGTTTCAACTTCAAGCTTTGAAAATTGAAAATTCAATTTATAACATTTATCATCATTGATCACCAAAGTTGTACTTGTAAGCTAAGTTTAACCATTATAAGGAATAATATCTAACATGAAATAAAAATAAAATGAAATGAAATGAAACAACTTTCACGAAGCATCATATTCATAATTCATAAATCAGAATCATTACCGATGAGTTATAATTGCCAACTTCAAACTTCAAACTTTCATTGTCACAGTCATATATTGTTTACAAAAAATATCGTTATGATATGAAAGAGTCAAGAGTCAAGACTCAACAGTTATGAAAACTAATAGAAACTAGAAAAGACAAGTAAACTCTAAATCTATTATCTACTACTACATGTGGCCCTTGCCACGAGAGTCTAATGTATGAGTAGGTCGTGGTGGTCTTCTAGGAGTCTCCCGCACAGACCGCTGATTAGAACTAGAAGCCACATGCCCTCCATGTGAGGGTGTAGATGGAGGTGGCGACAACAAAGGAACAAGACTCGGAACTCGAGCACTGCTACTGGATGGTGGAGTTGGTGTGGCTGCTGCTTCATCTTCCTCCCTTATAAGTTCCTGTTCCAGTTCTTCAAGATGTATAGTGCCATCCTCCAAATTGTCATCCTCTGGGTGGTTGTTCCAAATTTTATGTGTTGGATCCTCATAAGCCTAATCACAGTAATGACTCAACAACCTCAAGTTGTAGTGCACATAAACCAAGCTTTCTGCCTGGTTTTCATTGAGTCTATTTTTTTTCACATTATGTATGAAGCTGTAGGTGCTCCAACATCTCTCTGCAGAAGAAGTATTTACAACCTGTGAGAGAACTTTTTTTGCCAATTTTGGCAAAAGTCCATGGCCGCCATATGATTCCCACCATGTGAGAGCATCAAATCTGTCTCTGTCTTCCATTGCATGGAAGGTACCAAACAAACTAGTGTTATGAAGTATTTGCCTATTTCAAGGCGCACACTAGCACATTCCTCCCTATCAGGTATCAACTTTTCTAATGCTTCCAAATATCCTTTAGATACCTCTTCATCTATATGGGGTTTGGTCCTAACCCCACCCCCTGGTGCAGGTTGGCCCAACCAAGATGTAGAGTAGTATTTTGGTGCAAGGGTATATGCCAAGCAACGTAGTGGAAGATTAAGTTTATCCCACCATACACACACACAATCGTGAATCAGTTTGTACAAGTTGGGATCATTGTTATGAACAATATCTTTTATTTGCCCCAACATGGTATCTATCTGCTCATACACCTCGCCAATCATTGGTTTATCTGTATTTGCAAACCGAATCATGTGATAAATGGGCTTGGTGAAATCCAATACTTGCCTCACACGTGCCCAAAACATACCATCAAGAGCAGCCTCCTCCACCAGTTCAAAACCTTGCCTGTCAGCTGCATTTGTAGCCCTTTCCTTTAATACTTGCCAGTGTGGACTTGATACCATGCTAGCCAATGACTCTCTTACCTTCAAAAGGCGCCTGAAGGTGAGGTAATAGCTACCAAATCTAGTCCTTGCATTCTTCAACAACTCCAATCTTGAGTGACTGCGGAAAAGGCCATGGGTATTGCTATGATTTGTAATATATTTTATCATTTGTTTGCCTTTCTTATATAAATCACCAACCCATTTGTAATGTTTGTTTTTGTTCTTAACAATATCATGCATCAAAAGGTTCAATGTGTGAACCAAACACCCAGACCAAAATATGTTGGGGTATTTATCCTCAATAATTGCTTCCGCTGCCTTACAATTAGGAGCATTATCAGTGATGACTTGGGTGACATTGTATGGCCCAATACGGTCAATTGTTTCAAGTACTGGTTCTGCAATGTTGATGGCGGTCTTGAACTTGTCTGAGTAATCATATGCTGAAAGAAAGATGGCACCACTAACAGACACAGCAAGAACACTTATCAATGGCTTGCCATTTACATTTGTCCATCCATCAAATACAATGGACACCCTATGGTCAGTCCAAGAACTTGTCATTCTATTCAAAGAATTTGATATTTTTTTGCTTTTTCATGATCAAGTCCAACGGTTCTTTCCTTGTCATACCTAGGGCTCTTGTATCCTTTAGGGGCATCATTTATGGCAGAAACCATTTCGTGCCAATAAGGTGAGCGAAGAACATTGAATGGTATCCCACATGCATAGAGAAACCTGTAAACTTTTGAATCCACATCATTCCTACACCCTTCATCAAGGAAATCTGATATGGTTCTACGCCTTAAACTTGGTGACCCTGTGCCTCCATATCCACTGCCTTGGGAGGATGTTGAAGGAGTTCTTTGTGCATGTGATTGTGAGCTTGGTTCAAAGAAACCCTTTGATTTTTTAGATTTGTATTGGGCTTCCTCCTCTTCCCTTATGTATTTGGCTCTATCTGCTGCTGACACACCTGTACAAGTTTTGATTCCTATTTGTTTATCTCCATCCCATGGCATTTTCCTGCAGAGGTGTTTTCTGGCACGGGTGTATGAACCTGTGTAATTATTGTTGCAATGGGGGCAATGAAATTTAGTGGTTCCACCCCTTTTCCCTGCTTCAGGCCTGTTAACATATTTCCACAATGGGGTTTGGTCTTGTTTAGTTTTTTGAGCTGAATCATGTTCACTCTCCTCCAGCTCCTCCTCATTGGGGTTTTCATCAAATCCACTTTGTCCCCCTTCTTCATTTTCAACCCTCCTTTTTCTACTCTCTTGCACTATAATAACCAAAAAAGGAACCAAGAAGAAGAAAATGACAAGAAATATAACCATGATGTTTGAAATTTGTAGTTTTGAATCTGCAGAATTTAATAAAATGGAGTGGGAAACTGAAATAGAGAAAAATTTATTTATTTATTTAGAAATTAGGAATAATTTAATAAACTTAAAAAAAAATTGCTAAACATTCTATTCAACATTGTAGAGCGGCGAACCTACCTCAAGTGCGTCCAATCTGCCTTTGCTCCTTGCTCTTTCCTCTCTCTCTCTCTCCTTGCTCCTTGCTCTCTCCTTGGCACCTTGCTCTCTCTCAGTCTCACTCTCTCCTTGCTCCTTAGTCCTCACTCTCACCCTCTCAATCTCCCTCTCTCAATCTCAGATTCTCAAATGAGCCTCTCATTCAACTCACACAATCACAATGAAGCCCTTTTACCCCTCCCCCAATTTATAAAAAAAATTTCGATTTTTTTTACCGGTGAAATTTATTTATTTTAATTTTGTTCTGCTCTTGTGGTTTCTCCGCTGAATTTGCTCCCGCCTGTCGTTCCCTTTGCTCCGGGAGCGGTCGGGAGTGATCGCTCCCGGGTTATAAAATCAGCGCCCGGAGCAACGGGAGCGATGCTCCCTAATCCGCTCCCGAAAGTGGCAGGGAGTGCAAGTTTTTTTTACTGGGAGCGCGCTCCCGAGTCGCTCCCGCCCGAGTGCGGATTGGGAGCGGGATAGGGGGGGGGCGCTCCCCTGCAACACTGGTTCTGTTATAGTGGCAGCTGCTATGTTTGATCTTGGACCTTGCCCACATTACTCCAATGATTTACCTGTTTTGTTATAGTGGCAACTGCCATGTTTGATCTTGGGCCTTGCCCACATTAGTCCCATGACTTACCGATTTTCCATGGTTAAAAATAAAAAGAATATGTCAGTCTGTTCATCACCATCAATACAAAAAAGGTTTGCAAATGTGAACAATTATTATAAAATGTGTGATGAAGTCTGATATAGAGAATTAAGAAAATTTCCATATAATTTCATATTTTCAAAACAAAAATCAAATGCAACTTTGCAACTATTTTTTGATGTCATAGTTGAATTGAAATATTTTGACATGATTTTGTTTTTATCTTTTGTAACCTCAATGAAAAATGAATCCAACATTTTTTTTAATGAATTTGATAAAAAAGTTCTGCTTGGCCATTTAAATTTGCCACTGTTTGAGATTAAAAAAGATGATTAATTAAAGAAGAAATGTTAAAGGAACCACTCATATGTAAAACATGACTGAACATAATGACCATAATTGACTTGAAGCATCCTTCTGAAAAGAGGAAAAAGCAAAATGCGGAATATGTTGGTTATTCTGCTCTTTGGGAGTTGTAGAAATGGAATGGAACTTTTATTAATTTCCTTGAAAAAGAAAAACAAGACACTTTGTTATTTTTCCTCTGTTCTATGCTGTTACAATCACTTTAGCCCAATTCTTTTCTTCAATTAGCAATTACTTCAAAATCAATTCAATCGTCCAGTAACAAATAGCAATTGTAGATAGAACAGTAAATGCAATGAACAATAGAAGATTTGACGATACAATGATTCCATTCATCAACAGAAGAGTCAAAGTCAATTCTAACTATCCAAGAGATCAACCAACCAATATCCAATAGCTGAGTTTCAAAGTCAAATCTGGTCAACGAGTCAAAGTCTGCAATTCTGGCAAAGTCAATAGCAGTCAAAGATGCCCTAACCAGTCCAAAAGTGAATGGTCAAACTCCTCCAAAAGGGGTTGGTCAGCAGTCAAAATATTCGACCATCCAAGCTGGTCAAGCCTTAATCAAAACTGTCCCAAACAACTTTGTCAAACTTTGTCAAAGGAGAGAAGATTCTTGCGATCAAACATCAGATTTCATGGGTCAAAGTCAACAGTTCGCAGCAGTCAAAAGTGCCCAGAAAATCTCGGCTCCTCCACAGAAAAACTCAGCCTCAAAAGATTGGAATTTTGCAAGTCAAAGGAGATCAAAACTCCAAGCCAGACTTGGTCAACAGTCACCCCAATTAGAAAGTCAATGCAGAATTTCAGAATTGCCCTTGAACCTTCGCACATGTGAACTCAACTGCCCTGCTCCAGACCTGTATGAACCAATCACAAGAGGAGAGAAAAGAAGATGTGTGATGATGTGATGTCCAAACGAGGTTGCCTTGACTTGTATTTATATGTGACTTTGGAGACCCAATTTGTTGTTTAGGCTGACCTATACTCTTGTGCACATGTGGGTTTTCACATTAAAAATATATTTTCTTTGACCAAATTATATTCTTCCAAGGGAAAAGAGGGTCTTCGCCAGACGAGGAAGGCTGTCCAAAGGAGGGAATTTGTCCATGAACTGCCAAATTAACACTCTTAGATGTCATCAGAAATGGAGTACATAAGATTTACACAACTTTATTTAGCAGAATAAGTCAACACAAAACATCTCTTAGGTGACATTGTTGTTAATTTTTCTTAGGGATATATTGTTCTTTGCTCTAGATAATTGCTTTGATAAACTTTCCTTACATATGCATTCACTTAATTATATCATAACATTATCAACAATTAAGTAGAAAGAACAATAACATCAATAATGCAGCGGAACATAAAGGAATCATTGAAGAAAAGCATGCACACATAGAGACACCAGGATTATTCAGAGTCCAGGGCAAAATCCCATAAGGGGGAAAACCCTCAAACAATTCTTCTTCTTCTATTAGATTTTATCAATTGTTCAGCTGAGATAAAAAGTACAAATATCATCAGGGTATCTATGACTTGTTCACAACTTTGTCTGTGAACAAGTTTCCTTGCCATTATAAAATACTGTCATGAATAACCTGTCAATCTAATATTAGGGCTGCAACATATGAATACCATCTCTGCTACTGGACTGTAAACATGCCTTACATATATCAATCGTGATGTTGAGACTAATCATACTACCATAGAGGCAAGTCCAACTATACTACTGAGCTGTAGATAATGCCAAGTCAATACAGTGAGCCATATCACCACTGCCTCAATTCTGCATATACAGGGATTAGGGTTTTTCTGGGAGAAACTACTAATGATCAAACATATGTACAAATCAACCATACATTGTAACTTTCCCTACTGTCATCATAATCATAAAATACTGACCATATACCCAACGTGAATATGTGAGTTTGTGTACCATACACAATGAGTGCTATACCTGCCAATCACTGTGATGCATATATCAATTGTGGCTTGTGTTGAGGCTTTCTGCCAAGACCATCAAATTACTATGCCAAGACATTCAAACTCCTGTGCTGAGACCGACATACAATTGAGCAGAAGCAAGAATATCCTTTTATACACATACTGTACTGTCGCTAGGCCATGTATATACATATGCTGTATTGAGCCGAGACAAAAACCAATGATGCCATAACATTATACAGAGTTGACCAATGCCACTTCTAATGCTGAACCAAAGTTCGATGCCACACAGTCAAGAGGTCGGACTTAACACAGCGGAGACATATATATATATATCGCAGAGATGCCAATCACAAAGTCTAACGTTATCATAGAGACGTCATATATATTGTAGAAACACAGAGTTGACCATATATATATATATATATATATAACAGTGGAGCGATGTAAAAATGTGATGCTCATAATCACTAAAACGATGCCAGTAGAATCAATGTGATGCCAATTACAATGAGACTGAGCGATGCCATAAAATAAGATGACTATGTGATGCACATAAATTGATGATGTCCATACCACTTAGATTGATGCCGCTGTAACAGGAGCAAGTCTGTATCTGAATCACATGTAGCAAATCCTAACCATATTAATATGAGCTGTAGATAACACTTGTGAGCCCGCAATAAAGGCGAATTCCAGGAGATAATTAATTGAGCCACAAACAAAAGAATATGTAACTGTGATAGAGTCAATTGAGCATTTGAGAGCTACACGAGTCAATTTTAGTCTAGCCATAAAGGGAATGAGCCAAAAGCAATTTAAATATCCCATAAGGCATCCATTAACCTTGATATATATATATATATATATATATATATATATGTATATGTATGCATTTTATAGGAGCCAATCATAATACTTGCTGAGGACGACTCAAAATTATTTGGAGGGAAACTCAAATTTGAATTTTGCTCTCAAAATATATTTCTCATATTTTGTTTAATACAACTTATTATAAAATATTTCCCTTTGGCATTAATAGATTGAAATCTTTCTTTTGACTGATATAATTCTTCATGGGACAACAAAGAATTGCTTTAGGGTTTTCTTTAGGGAAATTCATCCTGAGCTGCCTGCTTTTAACAATTGTAAATCAATGAATTTAGTAAACTGTCCCTTCTCTGCCTAGTCTAGACATAAGTGACATTAAATGTACTGTTTTTAATAACTGCTTCTTCATAATGAAATTATGGAGGAGCTTGATTAGACTTGGGGTTATTTTAATGTTTGCTTTTCTCATATTTGCTTCATTTGTGTGCTAATGGACTCCGTATACACACCAAGAAATGCTGGCAATTGCTGATAATATAGCAGCAAAGTATGATTCCTTAATATGTCTGGTCCTAATATTTTCATATGAATGCTCGGGTTTGGTTGTCTTTTAGACTTCAAATGCTTCTGTTATTGAATCTTCTTCGTTGACTGTGGAATTGATACAAATGGTTAGATCATGGTTGTTTGTAAGTGTGAACCAGGATTGGCATTTAGCTGTACCTCGATTCATTTACCAACTTGAATTTGCTAAAATTTGTGTGTTGTGTGCTGTTTGTCACATTATTTGAATGATTTGTTTTTCTGCATGTGTTCATTGATTCTCTGGCAAATGAGACTTGTTAAATATCTCCTGAATATCTAGAAACTACAGTTAAAATAGTCTCTGAAGAATTTTTAGAAATGGTTCTACTTGTTTAATGATGTCCTTTATGTAGCACATATAGGTTGGTGGCAAGATATGAGTAACTATTCTTCCAGTCCAGACTCAACAGAGAGTGCATTACTTTATGTAGCACATATAGGTTTGTATGCAGAAGACATGTGGTGCTTGTCATGTGCAATTTCAAGAATATTATAGAGGGTTCAAAACCCTAACATCTTTTTGGGGGTTTGAGGCATGTTAAAACCCTAACCTTAATCCTAGATGGTTATCATGCCATGTTAAATATTGGGCTGTTAGGAAGACAAGGGGTTCATTCTTACTATATTGAGTACTGTTCTATAGGAGAGCATGGCATTGATAGTGGAATTTTGAGGGGGGATTAGAGGAAGGAGATCTTGTACCAACCATATGGGCCACAGTGTCAGTGACATCTCCATAGTGAGTACCCCTTTCTTTGTACTTGCAATTCATAATTGAGAAGAAAAGAGCAGACCACAAAGTCACCTTCTAGTTGGGTTTTTGTTCGGTACATCATGTGTTCTTTGTGTGGATGGTGTCATTGCTTGTCTCTTTCATTTCACTTTAAACTTAGTTTAGTGTTTTTTTATGTTAAAGCTAGTAATATTAAGTTTGCAACCTATAGTAATGTTAAGAGGTAACTCAGGGATGCATTGATTTGGGATTTGAAGTCTTTTGAATTATTACTTTCCTCTTGCTTCCTTGATCAGATGGGACAATTGGGAAGTTTGAGGTAATCCTCTTAAAGGTATCCATTTGGGATGGGACATGTAAACATTGATAGTAGTGCCTAAAATCATCTGTCATGAAAGAGGGCAAGATATCATTGGTGGGGGTAGTTAGAAAAGGTGCAAAGGGAGCCCCATGAGTTGTGAAACAAGCATTGTTATCTCCTTTTGATCTCATAGTGAATGGGGCATTGGAAAATGAGATGCTCTTCCATCCTAAGGTTTTGTAGGTGACATAATCGGGGAACCTTGTCTAGATTGGGAGGCGGTCGTTAGTCTCAATCCGAGTCTATGGTAGCCCACCTAAAACTAACCAAGGAGAATCCAAAGGGCATGCATCTAGTGTTTGGATGTGTATGTAGGTGGAACAATAAGTTCATCTCATAGTTTCAAAAAGTGCTAACATAAAAGGTCATATTCAAGCTAAGATCCTTGGGAGGTGTGATCTAGTTGACTTAGCAAGATATTTTGCCTATAAATATTCACTTTTGGGCTCAGTTCAAGTCATACTTAGACAATAGGAGGTGACCTAGTTCGTCCATTGAGCATCTAAAGGGGTAAGACAATTATGGATGATGGGAGATTTATATACAAATTGAAGTAACCAAGAAACATGTAAAAACCAACAAGAAGTGCACCCAAGGAGGTTGGTTGAATTAATGGTACGAAGAATGAATTGCAAAGAGGCTTGCCTATCTCACGTGGTGGCCAGGTCCCCAAAAATCTGTACTTCATGGAGGAACTAGATGAATTTGAAGATCACCTCAAGGTAAAGAGGTTGGGCTCAAACTCCTCTTGGGGAATAGGATGGATAACAATTTGTGTATTGGATGATATGCTTGTGGAGGAGGGTTTGGACTCACTATCTTAACCCTATTAATGTAATGTAATCTTAGTTTGTAGAGCTTAAAGCCACAAAGGGTTGCGGGCTTGATAATCGTGCCTAAAAGGTGCATCTTGGATGAGATTTCGTGGAAGAAAGTGTTGTCTCTCATGTAGTGCAAGGAATGCATATCCCTTGTTGTGTTGAGGTTGGAGGGCATGTCATTGGCCCAGTGAATTCAACCCCCAAATATGTGTAAGATATGGTGATCTTGATCTCTTCCCTAACGAAGTAGAAATGGTAATCAACTAGCACTCTTCAATGCATTGAAGATCATAACCTTGGTGAAACCCAAGTTGACCATCAATTTTTGGAGATCACAGAGGTTGGATAAAGCATAAGTCTTCTTTTAGGTCCTTAGGCAAAGAAACCAGGTGAACTAAATCATTCACTAAAGAGGTAGAAATATCAATATGTGGTGTAGAAGACACTCATTGTTATCCTGAACATGTTCTTGTAGAAACTCCAATACATTAATGTTAGACGTCAAATAGAGTCGATGAGAAAGTATCGATATTGGATGTACCACTTGATATCTTATACATCTTATATATCAGGTTTATTTGATGTTGATGCTGATTTAGAAGTTAAAAAATTGAAAAAATGATTATTTTTGTATTTTATTTTCCCTGATATTGCCATTAATTTAAATCCCCTCCCCCCTGGTGATAACATAGTACCTTGTATTCATTTTGCAAACTTGCCACTTTTATTTGTGCATTGTCTGAAGTTTCACTCAAGGTTGGACACTGGAGAATGAGTATTTTGTGTCAGACTATGAACTATGCCAAGAGTTCTATGAAGCAGAGTTTGATTTTAGAATATCCCATTGAGCAGAACTACCAAGGAAATTAATCCCTAATTTGAAGCTTTCAGTTTTGTTTTTAGTTTTGCTAAGCCAAGAAGGCTTGTATAACTGCACTGTGGTAAACCAGTTGACAAGACTCTACTGTAAAAATTGCACAATTTGATTTAAAAATTCAAAAATATGATCAATAAATTTACTCTATCTATTCTAGTTTAATTGTTTAGAACATTGACTCTCTACCATACTAAAACATTCTGCGGCAGTATGTAACCATTCATTATGTTTGTAGTGACAGTTTAATTCACGACATTAGGACCTTTTTCAAATATGCTTTTCAATGACAGTGTTTTGTTTGATGTGTTTCACAGCGAGACATCTTAAAGTTATGGTGATATGATGTTTAAGAAAACTGTTTCACTGTTAGAATTGTAACTGCAAGTTGCTTGTGTTTTGTTTTCTAGGTAGGAAGATTAAATAATAGTTTTGCGTGGGCCATTATGTTTCCCACAATTTGTTTATATTATTTGTTTTGTTTTTCTGTTTGGATATATTACATGCAAATTACATTAAATTACAATGTGGCAGGTATCGTGTTCAGATTGACAAGAAATTTCCGATCTGCAGTGTGCATCCATCAAAAGCAGCCACTCTACAATGTGTTGGTTGTGTCAAGGCAAAGTTACCTGTTGCAAAGAGCTATCACTGCTCAGAAAAGTGCTTCTCAGATTCATGGCGTCATCATCGTGCATTACATGCACGATCAACAGATACCATACGTGAAAATGGAGCTGAGGATGATGAATTACTTGGGCGGTTTGGTGGCAGTGTGTCAGGAGTGCTTGCTACGGGTGGAACAGAAAGGGCTGGTGGGGAGACATGGTATGAGGTTGGATGTTCAAAGACATATACACCAACAATTGATGATGTGGGCCATGTTTTGAAGTTGGAATGTGTAGCTCTTGATGTAACCACAGGACTATCATTAGCCCCTGCAAGTACTTTGATCACTGCTTGTGTTATTCCAGCCCCTTCACCTACTCCACGGTGTTTAATACCAGTGAAGAGTCTTGATGGGAATTTGGAGCTAGGAATCCATAATGCAGGTTCGGGAAACTTTACTGTACTCTCATATAATGTGCTTGCAGACCTATATACTGCTAATGACACATACACATATTGTCCTCCTTGGGCTCTTTCATGGCAATATCGTCGACAGAACTTGCTGCGAGAAATTATTGGCTACGATGCAGATATTCTTTGCCTCCAAGAGGTATGCATCCTTTTTGGTATATGTTTGGTCTACTATATTTCATCATGCTCACAAGGTATAGAAGCAGGATTTTGAAACCACCTTTCATATTTGATATACTTAGTAATCTCTGATAGTTCAGAATAATAGTAAGTAATGGGTGAATCCCATTTTTGGTTCTCAAGCAGGTCCAGAGTGATCATTTTGAAGATTTTTTTGCACCTGAATTTGAAAAGTATGGATATGACGCTGTTTATAAGAAAAAGACCACAGAGGTTCAAGTTCATTTCATTTATTTATTTCTGTGCACGCTTGTTGAAATGCAATATAAATTGCTTTTAGCTTTTTACTGTCATATCAAGTAAAATTGTAAATATGGATTCCAGGTATATACACGTTCAACATATGTAATTGATGGGTGTGCAACATTTTTCCGCCGTGAGCGCTTCTCACTAGTGAAGAAATATGAGGTAGACATTTGTATGCCAAAAACAGAAATCTATTTAGCAGGTTTGGCTCCAGTGAGAATTTGTTATTTAATGAGTCAATGTGCTGTAGGTTGAATTCAATAAAGCTGCACAATCTGTGGCAGAGGTACTTGTGCCAACAGGTCAGAAAAAGTCTGCTTTCCATCGGTTGCTCAAGGTATGTATCACTTTGAAATTTGTTCTGTTTGCAGCATTTACTGTGTTGTTTGTCACAGCTTGCCATAGCTCATTAAATCTAGGTGGATAGCAGTGTTCTTATTAGTTTTGGTGTTTGTAGGACAATGTTGCATTGATTGTAGTTTTGGATGCCAAGGACATAAACCCTGGTCTTGATGGTTCTTCAGCAAAGAACCAACTTCTCTGTGTGGTATGTTTTTTGTCCTAGACTCCTACATGTAATGAGGAATGCATTGTTTTAGTTTGTGGTCCTATGTCATTTGTTGCTCTGTGATAACTTATAAGCATAGTAGATCCTTCAGTCTAGAGATTAATTCTGATCAGATAAGTCATTAAATTCTCATTTGTCTGTAGGCAAACACACATATTATCAGTAATCCGGATCTCAAAGATGTCAAACTGTGGCAGGTATTTTTTAACATTTAATATGTTTCTCCTTATTCCTTACATTGTTGTCAAACGTTGGATCAAATAAGAAAATGGTTCTTCGTTGATACTAGGTGCATACGCTTCTGAAAGGACTTGAAAAGATAGCTGACAGTGCAGATATTCCTATGCTGGTTTGCGGTGACTTCAACTCTACCCCTGGAAGGTCACTAAAAATCTCTTCCAAATGATTTAATCAGGGTCTGTTTTTACAGTGAGAAGGGGTAGTGAATAGTTATTCATTATGTGCTTGCTATGTGACAGTGCCCCTCATGAACTACTTGCAACTGGACGGGTTGAACCATCGCATCCAGAGTTGACGACAGATCCTCTTGGTATTTTACGCCCTGCAAGCAAGCTTTGCCACCGACTCCCTCTGGTAAGACGTCTTGTTTGTTCTTTATTGGATATTTTTTTTTTTGAAAATTTTAGGGCCATTTTGGGTCTAATTTCTGTATATATTTATCATTGAATTATTTAATGACTAGTTATTCAGGTTATTGTTTCTAATTCAATTACATTTCAGGTTAGTGCCTATTCATCTTCCTTTTCTAGAATGGTTGGAGGAGGATCGAGCCTTGATCGTCAACGAAAACGAATGGATCCTGCAACTAACGAACCTTTATTCACCAATTGTACCCAGACGTTTATTGGAACCCTTGATTACATTTTCTATACAGGTAACTTTGCTGCTTTCTTGTGCACGTCTTTTATTTTCACTGCATAAACTAAAAAAAATTGTTGGATGTGTTTGGATGTGTGTGCATGTGAGGCTTTGTTTTAATTTTTAGTTTGGAGCAGCAAATTTGAGTCCTTTATTTTCACTCCATAAAAAAATTGTTGGACTTGTTTGGATGTATGTGCATGTGAGGCTTTGGGGCAGCAAATTTGAATCCACTGTTTTGTTTTGTTGGTTACTTTTGATTAAATTTAATACACCACATGCAGCGGATTCATTAACAGTGGAGTCTCTACTGGAGCTATTGGACGAAGGGAGTCTAAGGAAGGACACGGCACTTCCATCACCTAAGTGGTCTTCTGATCACACTGCACTTTTGGCAGAGTTCAGCTGCAGGCCAAGGTTGCGACGATAATGAGTTGATGCAGATGTTGTGTGACACAAGCATTTTCCTTCTCTAGGAAGCCCAAGAATCGGCTGACGATTTTGCATCTTGTGGTTAGGTCTATGAACAAATTGTTGATTTTATGTAGCTTCTGTGGAATTTACTTTCCCATATAATCACATACTGCAGTGGAGAAGGTATAGCATGTATCCTGTTAACACACAAAATTCCATGTTCCACATTGTGCCTTTGGGTCCATTTGAAGAATGCCGTGTGCATGTACAATTTATAAAAGCACAAGGTTCTGGGGCTTGAAAAAGGTCACCGATAATGTAACAATAATAACAATAATAAGAGCCATCTTATGTTTTTTCTGTATGTATGACACTAACATATGTTGTACATACGAAAAGGTAATGACACCGAGGCTGGAGCACATCTTTTAACATGCCATGCCAGTGTTTGGTAGATTATTATTTGATCTATAATTGGAAGCATATTTTAACTTTTGTGGCCAGTTTACCCTGAATTCTAGGGGCAGGGCATATCTTGTTTTTATCTAACATGGTAGTCTATGGGACACTCTTTACGCTCTGGTTGATAATTTCATCTTAATTTGGCATGCCAGTCTTTGGTAGGTTATTGTGTGATATCTTATTGGAGTACTTTTACATTTTAGTATTTCTCATATTTGTGGACGGCATTCCTAGTAAACCCATCAGTATAACTAGTGCCCCTAATCCAAAGGGATTTAAACTGCAAATTGTTGGTACATTGATGACAAATGGTGGAATTAATCCCTTGGGTTCTTTGTTGATATTCTTATCTTCTAAATTGATTATTTACTAGTTTTGTTAAAGTTGAGGGGTAAGTGAATCATGACAATCTAAATTGATTATTTACTGGGATAATGTGCAGAAACATTGATGACAACTGGTTGAATTAATCCCTTGGGTTTTTATTTAATATTCTTATCTTCTAAATTGATTATTTTCTGGTTTTGATAAAGTTGTGGGGTAATTGAATCATGCAGTTTCATCAGCAACTAAAATCCACCTTAAAGTTGCTTTTGATCACCTTGATCTTCTGTTAACCACTTTATTTACTCTGCAAATGATACAGCTGTCCTCTTGTGAAGTTGATTTGCATAATACTTAATAGATCTAACCATACTAAATCGTGGAGTTGGTTTTGCATATTATTTTTGATAAATTTAACCAGACTAAGCGGTCTTGCATGATATTTTGATAAATCTAACCAGACTAAACTGGTTGCCAGAACTAGAATTGCTGAAATTGTTTAAATTCTTATGGTGCTACTTGTTGTTGACTGATGTGATGAATTCACAATTTTCTGGTTGCCAAAACTAGAATTGCTGAAATTGTTTACGTTCTTATGATAGGTACTGTTGTTGACTGATGTAATGAATTCGCAATTTTTTTGTGAATAGATATCAAAGATATATGGAATATGGACATTTTCACATCAGGTGTTTTAATGGTTATATCTTCAACAATAACAATTAGCTCGTTAAATAATCAGTAAGAGACTGTGGAGGATTATTGGCTTCTGCAGGTTTCTTGCTGTTATGGCAAGGTTTTAATTCGGATGGTACAGAATCAGTATCAGGCCATATGTGTAGTTTTCATTAATAACAAACTAAATGATGTGCTCAATTTACTCTTATGTCAGAGGATCCCACGTTTGGAAGATGGTGTTGGTGTTTGTTGTGTATTCTATTGTTTTATTTTGCTCAAAATCAAAATTTTAAATCTTTTTGCAACAGATGGATCATCGGCGTTATTTTGCTTCATCATAAACTGGTTTTATTACAAGGGAATTAGAGTTATGCAAACATGTTTTCAGAGGTGGAGTTTTTTCGAGGCATTAGAGGGTCTCCAATAAAACCCTTAGATATATATAACTGTTTTGATGAGAAAATATATAGAGCAATTTGCTATATTTGATGATTATGAAGTAGCGAGACGGGGACTCGATGACATTCGTAAGGGTTTATGGCGTAAGCAGCTGCCTGCTATGCGCCAACGACAAGCTGATTAAACAGGCACAAAAAAATTATTCTTGACGCAGATTTGCATGTTTTTTCACTAGATCCTGCAGAGATCTTCTCCGTAAGATCGGATCTATCTTCTTTTCTTTACTTAAATGCAGGTCCTGTCAAAGATATAGATGCGGCGGCTGCATGGAGGCCTGACACTGTTTCGCTTATAGAGTTCAAAGGGGATGAGCGAAGGGATCTTCTGCAACCCACATGCGAGGGTTTTCAATCAAATTCAGAAAGAGGGTTTTTTTTCAAATTTTTTTTTTTGTAGAAGCCTCAAATGGGAGATCAATTCTCATAGGGGTTATGGCTATGGCTACAATATTGGTGCTTGATCTGAAGCAGAAGATCCAAAATAGGTTGGGAATATTGGTGGAGTTTCAAAACCTGATTTATGTGGGTAGATCTTTGCAAGATGATCTTATGTTGCAGGCCTGGCCCCAGTAACCCTAAAGGGACCAGCGTCATTTAGGGAAGCAGTGAAGAAACAGGATGAGTCACAAAGCAAATCTGATTCAACCATCAATATTGCTTGACCTTACATCGCTGATCAAATAGGTAAGGTTCCGGAAATGGAAATAAATGTTCCACAAGTTACAAAATGGTTCTACAACTTCTAATCTCAAGCAGTGATTTGTAGATTTAACGGTTTCTGACGAAAAGTGGAGGATGTACGTCACTGAGTATGATAAAATTGGACCCAAAATTGTGATATTAATTTATGTTCTGGGGTTTTTTGGTTGTACAATTTGCTTATTTGAAGTATATGCATTTCGTCTAAATGAGGGCCCATGGTTTTGGGGAAGTGCAAGACTATTTATAATCTCATGGTTTCCAGGTTTTGATGCAAATACCATGTTGGTCTCCAAAATTCTGGTTTGGGTAAGATTGCACAACATTCCTCTTCTGTTCTGGCACCATCAAGTTCTAAAGGATTTGGAAACACTTTGGGGAATTTGTAAAGATGGATTTGGATAGACCTTCAAAGCGCATTTTTACCTTTGCCAAGATTTGTATAGAAGCAGACAGCAAGGGTTTCCCTGATCGTATTCACCTGATTCATAGCAATCTTCAGTGGACCCAATATTTAGATTATGAAAATGCGACATTCTGATGTCGTATCTATCTCCAAATTGGACATCTACAAAATTCGTGTCCACAGACAAAGAAAGATCCAAAAAGGAAAAAAAGAGAACCCCAAAAGACAAAGGGTTGGCAGTTTTAGGAGCAAGTTTCCCCAGATGAAGAGGATGATGGAACGATGGAGAACCCTATGGATACCCAAAAAACATAACATTTGTGGATAGAGGGGTTGAGCAGGGGGAAAAATGAATAAGAACAAGCAAGGGACGGTAACAACAATAACCATAGTTTTAGTACAATAGAACGAAGTGCCTCACACTGAGGCAGGAGGTATTAAAATACCCCATGCATCTGAGAGTTCAGACTTAGAAAAAGAGGTCTCTTCAAAGGTAGCAGAGAATCAAATGGTAATTACAAAGGACACTGACAATTGTAAATGCCACTCACAATCAAGGAGTTTGGCAAAAAGTAGAGGAAAAGAAAGGTAGAAAAGGATAGTCAAGTGTTTTACACCAAAATGTAATTTTTCTAGTTGCTTCATGGACCTTCAGTGATTGAAGGAATGTTTATTTGGAGCTTTGTGGTCATTTATTTGTGGGCCTTCAGGGAAACATGATTGAAGCTCTTGGGCATCTGCAAAATGTGATTTTTGTTAGCCTCACTCTCTTAAAAACAATTATAAATCCAAATTAAATTATTAATTAAATTAAATCATGAGAGTTAGTTTGTCAAACTAAGGAGTTTAGTTAGGAGAGATTCTCTCCAAGTAGTTCTCCTAAATTAGTGTGTAAGTTGAGAAAATGTCTCAACCAAGTGAGTCTAAGATAGACACACTATCTTAAGACCACTTGCTCATGTATTTAAATGTATTATTAAATTATTTGAATAAGAGAGAAATATATGAGCATGAGAGACCACATGATGGCTCTCTGCCTTTTTTGCCAATTTGTCTTTTGTGTGTTGTTGGTTTATTTTCTGTGAGTTAATTTGGGATGAATATGGTTTTATGGCTGTGTGATTTTCCTTCATGTGGTATCAGAGCTATAAGGTTGAGTGTTGTCGAGAATTTGCATGAGAGTTTGCATGTGAGAACCTCTTATGTGCAATTTTAAGGATTTAATTGTTGCATGTGTACCACTGCGTGTGAGAGCAAGTCGAAAGGGTGAGAAAGGCCGTTAACGAGGATTTTTTGCAAGCCCTGGAGAGTTAGGTGACTTTGGATCAATTTCTGCTGCAAGGATCCCACCAAGGTGGATCGTAGTGGTGCCTACATTGTTAGACAAGCTCCCAAGAGTGTTGTTGCTGCTAGGTTAGCACGCCGTTGCCTTGTGCAGGTTTCATATGCCATTGGTGTTCCTGAGCCACTTTTTGTGTTTGTTGACACATATGGAATTGGAAAAATTGCGGACACTGAAATCCTGTAGTTGACCAAGGAAAGTTTCGACTTCCGCCCTGGCATGATTTCAGGTTGAATAAAATTACAATTTTTTCTTCAGAGTTTTTTTTGATGATTATGAAAGTACAAAGAAGGAAATATAAGCTATTGTAACATACACCCGTTTTTTTTTTAACAATGTTAGCATTGACAGTAATGGAATATCTTAGAAGATAGCAATGTTTAGGAAAACCTACAAATTGATATAACTCAAATTTCTAGCAGCGATGAAATAACTTAAGAAATAACAATATTCAAGAAAACTCACAAATTGATATAACTCATTTATTTTTAGAGTTGGGATTACAATGTATGATCAAAATGAACAATTCAAGCAACCAAAATGTTTAAAAAAACATTTCAAGCATACCCATGAAATTTGGAAGTGCATAAGTGCGATTTTGAATTAAAATATGTAAAATCATTGTAGCAAGCTCTAAAACCTTTTCTGTTGCCACCAATATCCTTAAATCTGCTCTAGACTATAGATATCAAACCAATAATGAAATCCAATTGCGATCTTTCTTTAAAATCACCAAGATATTTCTAGATTATTTCTCTAAATAACGTGAAGAATGTTGCTTGCAAGGGGGTTTCGTCCTCACAAACCAAGTATTAATCTCCTCAAGAGAATGTCAATATAAAAACTTGAAACTCAATGTCATTAAAAATTAAAACAATTGCTATCGTTGCGTTAGTTTGTCGAAAGCTTTTCGACAATATAAATTTCATTGCAAATTGATTATTAGATTGAAAGTTATGCCCATTTGAAGTTAGCCAATCATATTGAGCCACATAAGCATTGAATTGCCATGTGGCATCTGTGTGTGGTCCATGTGGCATTGCCACTTCATAGTTTGATCCACATCAGCATGGTGTTGACACATGGCATCCATGTGTGGCCCATGCGGCATTGCCATGTCAACATAATGAGTGTCCATGTCATTGTTGGGGTCCTTATGTGGCATTCACAT
Source organism: Pinus tabuliformis (assembly GCA_031772625.1). Taxonomy (NCBI): domain Eukaryota; kingdom Viridiplantae; phylum Streptophyta; class Pinopsida; order Pinales; family Pinaceae; genus Pinus; species Pinus tabuliformis. The sequence continues at coordinate 886,731,956 of CM062817.1, forward strand.
GACCCCTATTAGGTCTCCATGGCACTGCCACATCAACTTGGGTGCAGGGTCGTTGATTTGTGTAGCTTGGGAGGTACTCCCACAACCCTTGAGGTACTGGGTTTTTGAGGAGTTGACCCACAAAAGTGTTTTGTGGGCAGTGTGCCCAAGTAGTGGGTTTTATACCCAAAATTGTGGGCGCGAAACCAAGTGGAGAAAATGATATTTTATTCATTGAGAGCATGTGGGGCACCCTTGAAGGGCTAAGGGGCACCTAGGGCTTCAATGTGAAGGCAAGGGTCAAACGAAATGAATAAAGGTTCAAGCAAGTTTGTTTAAGTTGGCTTGGTTATATGACATGACCCTTGGTGAGAACAGACACCACCAAGGAACACTATAAGGAGTGAGAGAGAGTTTATTTGGCTCATCCGAGAAGCACATTGTCTCATGCTATTTTCTCAAGAACAAGTGCGAATTACCTCAGGTGGATGCAAAACTTTAGGAGGATGAAATGTGTGCAAAAGTGGTTTGTCTTATGTCTATTGAGAAGCCTGTGTTTGCACAAGAATGAAGGAGGAGAGTCTTCGTAATTTGACCTTAAGTAAGTTGTTTTCTGCACATGGTTTGAGGAGTAATTCTCTGTGGTTCGTGCCCTAGGTTAGGGCTCTTTCTATGCATGTTCAACCAATCATGTAAGTGCCCTAAAAATCTGTGCCAAGCTCTGTGATTTTTTCTCTTTTTGTTCCTAGAAAAGAGGGTGGAGACCCTAGAAAAGTGAGGTGAAGTTTTGTTTTTAAGGCCGCGGATCCTGAAGATTACACCATAGGGTTTGCGTGTGTTGATTGATCCTCTAGAGGAGTCGAGATACTCTCTTGTGTGGGAAAAAGAGTACGAGCTAGAAGATAAGGTGTGAGGAGGTATGCTAATGGTGGTGTAGCCAAGCAGTGTAAGAAGGAAGTATATTAGTAGCCCTAAGTTCAACATTCTGGGAGCATCTAGAAGGTTAATAAGTAGGTAGAGTTGAAGACCCTAAGTGCAATCTTACTTGGAGCAACAAGAAGATTTCCAGTGGGCAGTTTGGTGAAGACCTAAGATCAGTCACTCTTGGAGCAACATGAGGATTGATAGAGGCAGTTTGAGTGGTTGAAGATGCAAGCATTATGAAGTTGTAGAAGTCTTGTGAGTAGTAGAAGAGGTGGCAAAGGACCTGCCAAAAGTATGTAAGGTACGCGGACCGAAAGGGCTGAGTTGTGCACACCTTCAACAAGTAAAGTGTATCTTGTTCAGGGTAGATTGGTAGTCATAAGTTGTCGAATCTAAGCCCTAGCTTTCCTTGTATCAAGGTTGATTATAAGGGCCATGATCCCTAGTATAAGAGCCCTATGTTTGTTGTATTAAAGTTTGTACTATAACAAGTTTTGGGTAAAAATTGTCTTGTACTATATTGATTCACCGTGGTACATTTTTCGCTGTACAAAGTGCTTGTGGTGTGGAATTTTAGTGTGTTTGTGATCATGATCTTAGACATAAACTTGATTCTAAAGTGAAGAGGGAAAATCAATAGGGGTCCACAGGGTTCGCCCCCAATGTGTTTTGTGGAACTTTCATGTTATATCTAGTTTGCAGGTAATATGGTGTTTCAACATACTATCGCCTTTTGTCAACCTTGAACCCCTCGGCTCACTAGATTCAATGCTTATTACCCTTGATTGAAATTTATCCCACCACATGGTATCCGGGCTATGGTGTATCCAAACCTTCAAAGAGGTGTGCACCCTCGTCACACCTAGATCCTCAAATACTTGAATCTATAGCTCAACCAAAATGTAATCTGACTCGGGTGCATCTGGACCTTCTCATATATTCTTGGCCTTGTCCACCTTAACATTCCTCAGATCTTGGATGTAACTACATCTTGACAGGGAAATTTGGTTAAGATGAGATCTGGTCTTCATACAAAGGAACCACCCCATGCTAGCCCACCTCGAATCATCAGATATGAAATACACTCATTCACAAGATTCAACTCGAATGAAATTCAACCCATACATAAAGGAACTACGCCTTGCTTTCTTGAATGCTCAGATTGCCAGATTACTTTGGCACACAAAGAGAGAAGGATAAATTGGAAATTTGGGGAATTCCTTTATGGTTTGGGGTGTTAGCCCAAGCACCAAAATTTCTGAAGGAGATGGCCGAGGGTTGATCAATGGCCTCCAATTGGTGAATCAAGCTTGCAACTCGAGTCAAGGATTTTGTCATGCATTTTCTCAGTATGGTGGGTTCTGAATGAATAATTCAAAGTTATTCAAGGAACAAGAAGAAAGAAATATTGTAGAGTTACAGTTTTCAACCATTTTCACAAGTTATGAACCTGCCATTGCTACTATGTAGGCATTCAACTACAAGCATACACATAACTGATAATGTATAAGTAGAGTAGCAATTTCAAGGTGCTACCAGTCATTGAAAACATAATGTCCAAAATAGCCAATGATAAGTGTAAAAACAACTTTCAAAATCCACAAATGAATATGCATAATCATAGTAACATTTATTACAGAACAATCTATCATAGTTTGACACCTAAATATGCACAATTTTATACTTATCTGAGTGAATTAATGTAACAACGCCATTTCCACCCCTTTGTAAGTATTGATTAAGCATTGCTTTGTACATGATATAACTTAATAATAAGAATGATGATTGGATTGAGTGGGACACTGATTTGGAGTTTGTGGAGGTGCCAAGGGGGAAGACTTTTTGGTGAAGTTGACCTTGCAATAAATTAGCCCAAGTACCTTTTTAAGTTAAAAAACTCCTTAAGGAAAACACAACAAAGAATAGGCATTAAAGCCTATAACTATAAATCAAGAATTAAATCTGTTTGGCTGGCCTGAGGGGAGAATGGTGGGTAGGCGTTGCAGACTCCACACCATTCGGGATAGTTAGAAATGGAAATAATGGGAAGACGAGCCAACATGCCAATTAAGGAATCTCGATCCCATGATGGGAAAAATAAAAGGGGGCGCTGACAAGGAGGGACAAACCCAAATACACAAAGGGGGAGATAGAGCATTGGGGAGAGAGCTCTCATGAAAAGAACTAGGCACTAGAAGAAGGGTGCAACGATAGGTCAAGAGAGGAATTGCTGGGCAAAAAGGCATGAACAAGCACAAGAAACAACACAACAAAAGGCCAAGAGAATAATTGCTGATCAAATGTGTGAGTAAACTCAAGAAGATAGATATGCACAAGGTCGGAAAGAGGTGACAAAATGGTTGAGCTACAGGCAAATTGCAGGTGGGGCTAATGTCCTAGACTCCTATGGGCATTGGGTGGGGGCTTTGTGGACATAGAGTTCCCAAGTGGACGGAAATTTTATTGGTGGATATCCCTGAGCACTTCCCTTCATAGGCTATGAATCAGGCTCGAGGGTGGTTGGACGTAAGAAAGACAACAATACAACCAACCTATGGTTGGGTGGAGAGTCAAATTTCCCATCTTAGTTGCCAGACATCTCGTAATAGGATATGTGTCTGCTCGTATTCCTGTTATGCAAATGTAATACAAATGTTTATTATTGTTGTTAAATGTGTATGTCATGAGGAATGTCAACTTCCTATTAATAAGACCGAGGTGACAACTAATTTGGTGGATGCAAGCGAGCATGGGCTGCCTAAGTGCCTGTTTTTCCCTTATGGTTGTGAGGTTGCCTGTAATATTGTGCGTATGAATGCTTGTATTATTCTTGTGAATAATGGTCAATTAACACACTGTTATATGCTTAGAATGCAATGTATGTCTAGTTAATATTATGGTTACAAGCTAATGATGAAGTGAGTTAATTCCTTGAGTGATCTCATGGGGAATAGGCACTATTGTGTTAAACAATGAGCGTGAAGTTGGTTTGACTAATATTTCTTGCATTAAAATGATTGTGATAGAAAAGGCCTTGCGCTGTTGAATCATATAAAGGAATTGTGCCTTTATGCATGAGGGTGATATCAGGGATACTTAAATTCCATTTAAGCTTAAGAGGGGTAGTGCATATATATATAGTCAAAGTATTTGGTTACGCTTAGAAGAGATAGATCGCACAACTTAGTTAGAAGAGGCCTCAACACACACACACACACACATATAAGTTAAGCTTAGGAGGGATAGGTTTGTAACGTATAAGTATTGAAAATAATTTGACACAGGGTCATTTTTCCTTATGGAAAGGGTAGACATACGTTCTCAACTAGTGGTTAAGCATACTTCCCATAGTGGAGCAGGATGAGGAGAAATGGTCCGAGGAGATGAGACTTTCTCCCCTTTTGTAAATGGTAAATAAGTATGTCCCATCGCGGGACCTCGAAGAAATGCATGCCTTGCAATATGAAAAGGGAGCAGAGCGAGATATGTTCAACACTTGTCACGAGATTGGTTCCGTTGCGAGACAAGAACCTTTCTATCCTGGTTGTGAGGGAGTTAAAGCATTGTGGCATCATAATGTGGGTGGCCGAGGCGAGATTACGTGGAGGGTCGGGCTGAGCTCCATGAAAGGGGGCATAAAACATTTATAGAGGGAAAGTATGTGTTACACTAAGCGCTGGAACCAGTGGGACTTGAGCTAGGTGGCATGGTGACATGTACTTGATATGACATGGCGCCATAATGGTGTGCCATGTGGCAACCAAAATTGATGATATCAGAGGGTTAAGGGGCCCAAAATGGGTGACATGTGGTCCTCTCAGAGGATGCCACGTGGATGGGATGACATTAACATGATGTCATTTTGGGCTGATGTCATCTCAAGAGTATTGTCTATGCGCTTGCCAGGGCAGGGGTGAGACTAATGGGCGAGATAGACGAGAATTTTCCCTAGCGGATGACGAAAACCAGTCTGTCTTGAGACCTCAGTGGAGTTGGTCATGCGCCAACTAGGAAAAGGGAAAGACTGACGAGCAAGATAGATGGGAATTTGCTCTTGGAAATTGACGACAAAAATTTACGTCTAGAGACCATAGGAATGGGAATGATCTTCAACCTATGACAACAAAATTCATGTCTAGGACCTTAGGCATGCCAAGTTACGATGATATAAAAGAGAGAAGGGGTGAGGAAGACGAGACTGAGAGACATTAATCCCTCCTGTCAGAAGTTGTGAAAGTGTATGTACCACCCTGAGTTGTTACTACATGTATGTGTAGTGGACCGAGAATGGAGATTCAAGGCCAATATTTATTATAACGAGGATTTCCCATAAAACACAAAGGGGTTTGGTTTGGTGGGGTTGAGAATAGGTCGTTGATGTGACATATTGCTACATAGGAAGGGGAAAGTGACATGTGGTCATGAGCATTGATGTGGGAATGACAGGTGATGTGGATGTTTGTCATTTGGGAATCAAGTGGAAAATCCATATGGGTTCCATGTGGCAGTACCTTTTTGATGTGGTAGGCGTTTAATGAGCCAGACTTTAAAAAACCATATCTTCTGGTTTGAGAGTTGGTTTTCGATAAAAATTATATCACCAAAAATCTTTCGATGAATTGGATGCCATGGTGATGTTTATTCTAAGTTTTGAAAAAGTTGAAAAATAAGGAATTATTAAGACCCCATTTCCATGACAGGACTATGAAGGTCACGTTAATGATATAATGCCTTATCTTGCCCTTAGGATGGTTTATGGGGTGGATGGGGGTGTTACAAAGTGGTATTATAGCAGAAGTTTCAACACTAGACCTTTGGAGATGATTGGAGCTCTAGCGCTAGGTGTAATAGCTAAATGTGAATATGGTTGTGTGCTGCTTATAACATTTGATTGTGGATTGCATGATGTTTACAATGATAGTTCTAACATGTTTAGTTATTTTGACAGATGCATTGACATTGTGTATGTTTTCTATCTTGCATCTTGAAAGTGTAGCCAACTGATTGCTATGACCTTGGATGTTTGTCATTTCCTTAATAGTTGCAGGACTACTTTCATGGATTATCGACCAACAAACCTGCTCAACACCGACCCTTTCGGTGTCACCCACAAAGTGGATGAAGTCTCACTCGAGGTGCTATGGGGGATTGTTGGAACTAAGTTTTCGCAGTCAGATGGGATTATTGTGGTTCTGTAACACTAGGATTGTCTTACCGCGCAAGGGTCTAGGCACCTAACGAACATACACCACACAACCATTTTGAGATTATGTGATGCACAAGACTTCAAGGGTTCTTACACTAACTGGTTAACTCGCTATTAATTAGCCACAACATTATTAGAACGAAATCATTACATTCCTCAAAATAATACTTTCAATGGTATCAGAGCGATTTGCCATCAACATGCATAAGAGTATTATAACAAGAATATAACAACGCTATCAACTCCCTCTGTTATGCAGGATATTAACAAATACTGAATTGACATTGTAAAGTTATACAAACAACAACTAGATAGTGATAGTAATAACACAACGCATTCATACAACAACATATATGGGGCAATCCACTAATCCTTTTATACTTCAAAATAAGGGAATAGGTGTAGCATGCTACAATAGAATTCACTTAACTTCGGCTCACTAGCCTTACTATATCCATTCGTAGCACAATACATCAACAATTACAATGTAAAGACATTATTGACTCTACTACAAGCTATTTTGTCTACACATATGCCACACAACATCTACAGACACACAAAAACCCCTTACGACTGACTGAATAAAGACAATGTAACCAAAAGCACAACATCAACTATTTGTCCCTCCTCTTGCTCTAACTCCTAAACTGAGACATATGATCCTTCTCATGGGTTTTTTGTAGCTTCTTGGTCCTCCTCAGCCTGCTTCTCCTCCCTTCTGGATGTCCTCCTCGTTGGTTAATGATTTAGATATTCTCTGTCAACTTTTCTCCTGCTGCCCCATGCCGTTTAACTACCTAGTAATGCTTGCTGAAAATATATACTACCAACCTCTTACCACTCCGCTGACTTCTTTCCCTCTGCAAATATATTCATTCTTTTTTTTGCGACAATGATCTTCATATCCTTCACCAATCATACCAAAGTCCTAACTAGTATATTTCCTCGCATGCATCCTCGCCTGCTTGACACTGCGTCTTCCTCGCGTGGTGCCTCCTTGTGTCGCGTCTCCCTTTCCTGCGCCAACCTTTCGACTATGCATCGGACACTCCTCTTTTGCGCCTGATGAGCCCCAATTTTTGGTACAATTTGGGCTCATTTGGCCTACTTGCTTTGCTCAAACCATTCATTTTTTATTGCTTATGCATTCATTTCTTGGTTTATTCGTGTTGTTTGTAGGAAGAAGGGTAGACATTCTATCTACGTGACTAATGCATGATGCTTTCAGGTTTTTGGCATTAAAAGGGAGAAAAAACCACGAGAAAGGAGACAAGGAGACAATGAGGTGGCACTGCTGGTTTTTAGGAGAGGATGTCCACGGTCTTGGGGACCTTTCTCGTGATTCCCACCATAGCTCCGAGCTCCAATCCATCTCCCCACCGAGCTTAGAAGCAGCCAACTGTTCTATAGGAACAGCAGTTATAACTGTTCTACAGGAACAGCAGTTATGACTGTCCTACAGGATCAGCAGTTTAAACTTCAGTTGGACAGCCGAGCTCCTAAAATCAAGGACACCTGTTGGATGATCATTTGGCATAAATACTGAGGCCGTAGCCTTGGATAGAAGCTTTTTGAACTTTGGCATTACTCTTGTAATTTGGAAGTACGAGCTACAGCTCGGTTTTTGTTCCTTTTGTAAGCCAATTTTGGCATGTCATCAGACTTTCGTTTATGAATAAAGGCAGGCAGATTTTGATCTCATTCTGAGTTTCTAAGGGAGCTATAGCTCTCAGGTTAGGGCCCAACCTGAGAGCAATAGATCTCCTCGGTGTTGTAATGTGTTTGCATTTCGTTCCAGCACTTTGAGTTTTTACTTTCACATGCAATTCGAATTTACAGTTTGTTAGTTTAGTCTTTTTCATGAGCTTAGATAGGATTAGTTTATGGTGAATTTGTTTCAGTTGCTTAGATTCGATAGGAGGATAGTTATAAATTATTAGAGCTCCAACAAAAGGTTGTTAAGGCTCACTTCCATCTCTGTTAGGGATTGGGGTGCAGTCCATAACCAACCACCAAAAAGAAACGCAGTTCTTCTCATTTCCATGCAAGCTGCAACATAGACATTTTCGTTGAAGATCCATCCATGCACTATTGACATTGAACCATACTTCTACATTTCACTTCCATGCACGAGTTTCATTTCTTGGTTTTCCATTGCTGTTCATAGGTTTCATGGCACAGTTATCATAGGTTAATGAATTTCTCGTTTTGGTGCATAAGTCATTTGTTTCATTTACGCTGCTCCTTATCATTCCACCTTCTTCTTCTTCTTCTTGATCTCTCCTCAATCCACCTACTCAGCCTCTGTCCAACTCATCTACCCTCCAACTCATCCATTATTCACTTAGCTCCATTTACTTCAACTTTCGTTGATCCCATCCTTCCAACCATCAAACCACTGCATGCACTCGTCCTTCCTCTGACTCCTCTGCTCCTGAGCCATCACCAGCTCCATCTCCATCTCACCTATCCTTCCACACCACTCCAACACTCCTCCATCTCCCAAAACTTCCACGGCCAAACATCCTGTAGAATTGCACAGACTTCCTGTAGAAACCCCTGAGTTTCCTGTAGGATCCCCTGCAGACTTCCTGTAGAAACCTGCAAACTCGGTTGCTGAGCATCCGAACGTGGTAGGCTTCTGTGGACTGATGCTGGAGACCCTCTGGGACCTCCCCTAGCCATCCTGACCTTGCCCATGCTTTCCTTCCATTCCAACCGCTCCTGCACAACCAAACCCTAATCAAAAGCATCATCACAATAAATCCAACCACTTAATGAAAAAATACAAAAACATGTCTTTTCAGATGCAAGTAGCTTAGATGCATGTATTTCAGTTCACTGCAAGTAATGGCATTATTGGTAGTTGTTTCATTCACAGTTTTGCATAGTTAGGGTCTAGCTAGTTAAATTAGGGTTTACTAGGGTTTTCATGCTTTATTGGTTTTCAGTTACTTTCTGCAATTAGACTAGTCTCATTTGAGTTAGCTTTCGTCCATCATTCATAAAGCTTCTTCTGTGAGCCTATAGAAGTTGGCTTGAGCCCTAGCGGACTTGTGCCAGTTGACCAAGTGACAGTTGCGACAAGAGCTAGTACTTGTGCATACAACGCCGTCGCTTCCAAGTTTGTACGAACTACCGGGTTGATAAAATTAGAGATAGGGAGCCCCAGGAGTTGTAGCATTATTGCTACAATACTGGAGCCCACCATCTTTTTGGCGCCGTTGCCGGGGAAGCGTCAGAGTATTAGTAATTGTTGCTTTTCTTCTACTTCCTTACTCTTGCCTTCTGCTAAGTAGTTTACTTCATTTCCATTCTGCAAAAGTAGCATAGCATTTCCTGCTTTCATAGATTAGCATTTCCTGCTTTCCTAGATTAACATTTCCTTTCTGCAAGCGTAGACTAGCATTTCCATTCTTGCAATTTCCTTTGAGCAACGTAGAATAGTTCTTTCCTGCTTTCAGTTTAATTTCACATCTTTCATAGTTAGTTGTAGATCAATCTGTCTCAGTTTTGCAGGTACCAAAAGAAAAGCAAAGCAAAAGCAATCAAAAGAAAAAAGAAAGTCTTTTCCGTTTCATGCCTCGTAGGAACCGAGATAGATCAGGCAAATTCCTACCAAACACCCCCACCACATCACTGAGTCACCCTTCTCTCTTCTTTGGTGACAGTGACCCAGAAGAACCTATAGGAGAACATCCTGAGATATCCAAAGACCCTATAGTAGAAGAAGAGTTAGAGACCAATCCATCTGAAGCTATGGCTGACAATAGAAGAGAAGATGAGAGAATAGAAGGTGCCTTCCCCATCCGAGAGACCAATGGAGAGATGAAAATGAAGAACATTAGCCCCTCCGCCTTACCTCACTTCCATGGGCTGACCACTGAAGATCCAGATACCTTCCTGTTTGAGTTTGCTGTCCTTTGTAGAACCTATGACTATACTGAAGATGAGCAAAAGTTGAAACTTTTCCCTTCCACTCTTAAGGATGCAGCACTACGCTGGTTCATGGGCTTGCCTGGGAATAGTATCACCACTTGGGCTCAGATGCAGCAAGCTTTCAACACCAAGTACCGGGATTACTGTAGGTCCAAGGAAACAAAGGGGGAAATCTTTCGGATGTCCATGGGAAATGATGAGTCCTTAGAGGATTATGAGGAGAGGTTCCAACTAAGCTATAAGCGGGCCAGGTGCACACTTGACCCTGAATCCCTCAAGTTGGTCCTGCTCCGAGGAGTCCCTGAAGACCTCTTAGATACCCTGCACATGCTAGCTGGGGGGGACATTTACCAACTGCCTTATGAGGACATCAAGATTGTGTTTAGAAACCACTCCAGGGCAGCTCGGAAACGAGGTAGAGGAAACCACCTCTCAACTAGTGTCCCTTTCTCCAAACATGAGCTTGCAAATCAATTAGAAGATCTTAAGAGTGAGGTGAGACAAACCATTGCCATGAAGCTTGACACATTCAGGATTCAGCAAAAGAAAGAAGAGGCTGAGAGAGCCTTGGCTGTCTTCTGCCCTAGGTGCACAAGGAGGCACCCTAAGAACGAATTTCCATTGCATTCGGTTGAAGTGTGTTTCGTTTGTGAGGAGGACCATCCCACAAATCAGTGTCCAACCTTACCTGGGTTTAAAGCCATGTACCAAGGGACAGAAGCTCCCACAGAGCCTCTCTATTACCTCAACCAAAGGAGGCCACAGGGATCTAGACCGTATCAGCAGGGGATGCAAGGGGCATCTCAAGCTTATTACAGCCCCAACCAATCGACTCCTATGCCTTCCTGGGGTCCCCCTGCTCATCCTTCATGGTCCATGCCTCCTCCATGGTCTTATCCACCTCAGTACCCCAGTCAACCTACTTCTCATTCATATCACTCACATGCCCAGCCACAGCCTCAATGGAATGCACCTCAGTCGGGGTGGAGGCCCCAATACAACACTCCTCCTGCCATCTTGCCTCCACCACCAGTTCAACCTCAGCCATTACCTCCTGCTCCTCCAAGGCAGCCTCAAATGCCTGCTCAACCGAACCCGAACCCCAACAATAGACAGGCCCAGCAGGTATACACTGGGGAAACCTCATGCCCTACCTATGCTGTGGAGATCCAGGAGATCAATCTTCGATCTGGAAAGACTCTACCAGATCGCCAACCTCCTCCCCCAGAGGATGAGGAAGATAAACAGGAAAGTGAACCAAAGGCTATTCCACCCTTTACTGAGAGACTAACAGCCACCACACAACCCAACCCAGAGGAGGATGAGCTTCTGGGTGAGCTCAAGCAGTTGTGTGTAAAAATACCACTTCTCCAAGCCATCAAGGATGTGCCGATATACAACAATCTGGTTAAGGAGAAGTGTTTCAAACACCCAGGCAGACGGAAGAAAGATGCCTCAACTATCAATGTCATAGGACAACTGTCTGACCTTATGTTAGGACAAGTCATCTGCCCAAAGTACCTAGATCCTGCAAGTCCTGTACTAGATGTTCACATCAATGGCACTATTATACCTCACACCTTGATTGATCTGGGGGCTGCCATTAATGTGATGACCAGGGATACCATGCTTAAGCTTAATCTTCAGGGTTCCTTGAGAAAGACCTCGACAGTACTGCAATTAGCAGATCGCTCCACTATGACTCCCGAAGGGATTGTGGAGGATGTCTTGGTCTCTATTGACTCTTGGGAATACCCTGCAGACTTCCTGGTTCTGCAACCAAAGGCCAAGCTTCTCATTTTGGGAAGGCTTTGGTTAGCTACTGCAGATGCTTACATAAGTTGTCGTGCAGGAAACATGACCATCAAAAATGGTCCCATGTCCAAGCAGCTAGTCCTATACCCTCCTGCCCAACCCTCCTTAGAGCATGACTTACCACTCTAGTTGGAAGAAGGAGAGGAAGACGAGGTGTACTCAGCACCTCTGTGCACCTTAGATACCACTAGAAGAGACCCCCCAACCGAGGATGACTTGATCGAGACCTTGATCCAGAATCCACCTTCTAGTGCACTACCCTTAGAGAAATTGGTGGAGGATGCCCAAGCCAGCACCTTAGTGGATCTTTGTACAACCAACCCTGTTACTCCCAGAGTCAAGAATGTGGAGTTCGGCCCTGAGAAAGCATTGAAGATCAGCTCCTCCCTATCTCCTTCCCAGGAAAAGGAGCTGTGTAGTCTGTTGGCCAACCACCTTGATGCTTTCGCTTGGAGCTATAAGGAAATGAAAGGAGTCCATCCTTCGGTCTGTACCCATCATATATACATCAAAGAGGATTGTAAACCGGTTAGGCAACCTCGGAGGAGAATGAATCCAGCCCTTAAGGACATTGTCAAGGAAGAATTGCAAAAACTGTTGGATGCCGGATTCATTTACCCCATCTCAGATAGTGAATGGGTGTCCCCTTTAGTGTTGGTTCCCAAGAAAAATGGGAAATGGAGAATCTGTGTGGACTACCGAGAACTGAACAAAGCTACCAAGAAGGACCATTTCCCTCTACCTTTCATAGATCAAGTGTTGGATGGACTGGCAGGAAAGAAGTTCTTCTCTTTCCTGGATGGGTTTAGCGAGTACAACCAAATCCAAATCAGCCCGGAAGACCAAGATAAGACCACCTTCACTTGTCCTTGGGGTACCTTTGCCTATCGAGTCCTTCCCTTTGGGCTATGCAATGCTCCTGCTACCTTTCAGAGAGCTGTCTTGAGCATCTTCTCGGAGCTGGTCCATGATGCAGTAGAAATCTATATGGATGAATTTACTCCTTATGGGGCCAACTTCCAGGAAGCATTGTCCAACCTGGGAAAAGTCCTAACCAAATGCACCGAGATGAACTTGTCCCTTAGTCCTGAAAAATGTGAATTCCTAATGACTGAAGGGACCGTGCTAGGCCATACCATTTCTTGCCAAGGATTGCAGGTGGATCCTAACAAACTCGCTCTCATCAAAAGGGTTCCACCTCCTCAAAAGGTCAGGGATGTCCGGAGTTTCTTGGGATTAGCAGGATACTACCGGAGATTCATTAAAGATTTCAGCAAGCTAGCCTCGCCATTGTTTGGCCTGTTGGCAAAAGATGTGGAGTTTAATTGGACTGACGATTGTCAGAGGGCTTTAAATGAATTGAAGGACAAGTTGGTGTCAGCCCCAATCCTGAGAGGTCCAAACTGGGCCCTACCTTTCCACATCCACACTGATGCCTCGAACAAAGCCATAGGTGCAGCTTTAGGACAAGTTGAGCAAAAACTTCCATATGCCATTTACTTTGTTAGCAAAAACTTGTCCAAAGCTGAGCTGAATTACACTGTAACCGAGAAAAAATTCTTGGCTATGGTCCATGCATTGAACAAGTTCCGACATTATATTACTGGTTACTAGACCTTTGTACATACTGACCATGCTGCTATTAGATATTTAATGAATAAACTAGATGTGAATGCTCGTATTATTAGATGGTTACTTTTATTGCAGCAGTTTGATTTGACCATTGTTGACAAACCAGGTAGAGAAAATGTTGTTGCTGACTTTTTATCTAGATTGGATTTGTCTGCAGATGAGGATGGAATAGTGGACGACCAGATGCCTGATGAACATCTGTTTGCTATTTCAGTACTCTCTCCATGGTTTGCTGATATAGCAAACTATCTTGTTTCAGCACAGTTCCCTCCACACCTATCTTCCAGAGAGAAGAGCAGAATCATCAGAAAAAGTGCCTCATTCACTTGGATCAGGGGCAATCTGTTCAAGCTTGGCCCCGATCAGATCCTAAGGCGTTGTGTAAGGGAGGAGGAAGTCTTTGATATCCTCCTCACTTGTCATGATGGGCCTTGTGGAGGACATTTTGCAGCAAAGAGAACTGCCTTCAAGATCCTGCAGGCGGGCTACTATTGGCCCACACTTCATCAAGATGTCAGAAGATATGTCAGTCAGTGTGACCAATGCCAAAGAATGGGGAAACCGACCCAAAGGGATGAGATGCCTTTCCAACCTCAGGTGACTCTTGAGCCATTTGAGAAGTGGGGCATGGACTTTGTGGGCCCAATCAACCCCTCTTCGAGGCAAAGGACTTACATCATTGTGTGTACTGACTATTTGACAAAGTGGGCAGAGACCAAAGCAATCAAAGCAGCAACAGAAGAAAAGGTGGCCGAGTTCCTAAGAGAGAACATCTTCTATAAGTTTGGCTATCCAAGAGAGCTGGTCACCGATCAAGGGAGCCAGTTCACCTTCAACCTGGTTGAAGATCTCCTAGCTCATCACAAGATCAAGCATAGGACTTCCACCCCTTATCACCCTCAAGCAAATGGGCAGGTGGAAGTCACCAATAGAGCATTAGAAGGGATCTTGACTAAAGTGGTGAGCAGCAGCAGAAAGGACTGGGCAGATCGCCTGGTTGAAGCCACATGGGCTTACAACACCACTTGGAAGACCACCACCGACTTCACACCGTATGAGCTGGTCTATGGGAAGAGAGCTTTGCTGTCCATTGAGTTTGAATACAACACTTTGAGGATGGCAGCTCAGCTGGATCTAGATCTCAGCCATGCACAACAAGAAAGGCTGCTGTAGCTGAATGGCCTGGATGAGCACCGAATGCAGGCCCTCCTTCATTCAGAAGTGGTTCAACTTCAGAGAAAGGTGTGGCATGACCAACATCTCCATGACAAGCAATTTCAGCCGGGAGATTGGGCTTTGTTGTATGACTCCAGATACAAAGATTTCAAAGGGAAGATGAGAACCAGATGGCTAGGACCATATGCAGTGGAGAAATGCCATGACAATGGATCTGTCCTCATTCGAACCATTGATGAGGAAGCCATTCCCATGCTTGTCAATGGGCATCGTTTGAAGATCTACAGGAGACCTCTCTCAAGACAAGAGTTTATCAAAACTATGGAGAAATCTGTATTGGTCATAGAGAAGGGTTCTGCCTCTGCTTTTGGCATACCTTGAAGAAAAATGAAAAAAAAAAGAAAAAAAAAGAAAAAAGAAAAAAGAAAAAAAAAGAGAAAAAATAAATAAAGATCCTTGGGTGAAAACCTCTCTGAGGCGCCCAAGGCAGGTAGTAGGGGTGAAAACCTCATTGAGGCGCCCCTATTGTCTTTCAAAAAAAAAGAAGAGAAAAGGTGAAAAAGATCCTTGAGTGAAAACCTCTCTGAGGCACTCAGGGCAGATGGCACGGGTGAAAACCTCTTTGAGGCGCCCCTGTTATCTTTCAAAAGAAAAAAAAAAGAAAAAAGGAAAAAAAGGAACACCATAAGCAAAATATGGTAAAATTGCATGCAGGTTGCAGATGCTCTATGGAGAAGAGGAAGCCTTTCAACTCAAAGCCAAGGGTCCTTATCATGCTGTCAAGGAACCTCACCAGCACCTCCTCCAAGAGTATCAATGTTTTTTTTCAAGGTATGTGCAATTTTATCATGGGTTGAATCTTCTACAGGAAGATGCTGTCTTTCTACAGGAAGGTGCAGTCTTTCTACAGGAAGGCGCGGATTTTCTACAGGAAAGTGCAGACTTTCTACAGGAAGGCCGAAATTTCTACAGGAAGCTCTGTGTTCTACAGGAAACTTCCTGTAGGAGTTTTGGACGGCCAGAATTCATCTTAAAAGGAGATTTAGCGATTATGGATTGGTTTGGATGCATGCAAGCCTCTGTTGGCATCCTTGCACATTGCTGTCACCTTGCTCCACCATCCTTGTCGTCATGCGACCAAGTTCCCTGCACCAACAAAGAAGATCGATGAGTTCTTGCGGGAAAAGCCATTTTCAAAGTTAAACAAATGCTGGGATCTCATACCGCAGGCATCAAGAGCTCCGAGAACGTGATTGAAAGGCCAGAACCTCCATCGTGCAGCATGCACCCAAGGAGAAAGGACTGTTACGAGACACTTCGCAGGAATCCTGTAACAGTTCAACCTGCTCGAGTGGATACCATTCACAGCACCGCCATCTGAAATAAAATGCGGGCGCATGCAAGCAAAACATCCACTCCATCATTGGCAGCCTGTAACCACGAGCCTCCGGGTCTGTGTAAGTTGCATGCAGCAGGTAGATCCACTCACCATCGTCCAAGAACTGAAAAATCGTGTGCAGCCACGCAGGTAAGTGTCTCAACCCTTCCTTCCATCAAATCGCATGAATATTACTTTGAAATTGTTTGCAAAGCGTAAAATTGAATGGTTGAGCGGCCGTATGGCCAGTCGACTGGCCACGTCGGCTAGTTAAAGTGTAATTGGATGTTTGGGTGGCGGCCATGACAAGAAGAATGAACGGCACGCACGTGAGAACACTCTCGTCAGAGCATGAGTTTAACAGGAAAAGGCGGCGGCAAATCTGTGGGAATGGATGCGGCAGCAAGTGAATACGTAGGCGGATGATGGATGATGTCGCCCAATGGTCCGGCGGGGACAACTCATCCCCCGCGCCACGGATTGCGCCGATTCAAAATCTAATCGGCTAGATCATGCGCATGCATTTATCATCCAACACTTCAAACTCGGGTGGCTATTCTGATCTCCTCTGCACTTTGATACGCCGAGCTGTTGGCTACCAGAACGCCGGTAAAGCACACTTCGAGCGCGGGCCAACTACAGTCCTCCCCGAGAATTGCGCACTGCTTCTACAGGAAAACAGTTCTACAGGAACACAGTTCTACAGGAACGCAGTCTACAGGAACGCAGTCTTCTACAGGAAAGCGGGTGCCTCACGAAAAAGGTGGCCAATTAAAGAGGTAACCCTGAACTCTTCATGCAACTGGTTAGTAAAAGTGGCAAGACCATCGTCCACAGTCGGGTCATAAAGATATTGGTGGAATTGTTGTTTGCTGTGCCTATGCTGTCGTTCTACAGGATGTCAGTTTAGGTAGACTGTGTTGAATTTTGTGGATTATATGCATGCTCTGCCTTAATAGACCAAATCTCTTTTGCATTTGCCACCTTTAATTAAAACGACCGTGTTCATCATGCCGGGTGAGTTTATAAGACGAGAACCCACTGATTCAACTAAACTAAGGAGAAACCCGGTAGTGGTAGAGCTCTTCACCAGAGCACAATGGATGCCTTTTTGTGATAAGCTACAGGGCTACGATGATGAAGTGGCCGAAGAATTCTTGCAGGCTCTGAAGCCTAAATCTCAGACACTGGCCACAGTGAACTTCAGAGGTCTAAGCCTCAAGCTCACCCCAGAACATATCAGTCGGATCACAGAACTTCCTATGGGTCTGCCGTGGGATAAAGAGGAGAGAAAGCTTAGTCAGCAGGCAAAGAAAGAATTCTTTCCACCTGAGGAAGAATTCTCGGAGGACAAAAAAGGGGTGCGAAGAACGAGCCTGTTGCCACCATGGAATGAAGTCAGTTTGCAAATCATGAAATATATTACTTGTGAAGGCCGTTTCAGCATCGTGTATGCATATCACTTTCGGCTGCTCACTGAATTGAGGCACCGAATTGACCTTCCTGTAGAACAAAAACTGAGCATCCCCTATTACCTCCTGCAGTCTCTAATGGAGTGTGCTACAAAGCTGAAAGAGGGCATACCAGATCAGATAGCCCACCATGGGTTGATCAAGATTCTTGTGGAGGATGCATTGCATTCATATAAGGTTCCCCTCTCATGGGAATCCTTCCGGAATTTGACAAAAGATGGGGACATTAAAATGTTGATCGGAGAAACGGGTTCCTCCAGCAGTGAGGAACACGAAGCAGTGGCCGAGGAACAGAGGGAAGAAGGCCAAGAGACCCCGACAACAGTACAGAAGGGAGAACAGAGGAAGAAGCATGAGGGAAAGGAGGACAAAGAAAAGGGTGGCACACCTATCCTGTCAGCAAGGGAAAAGAGGATGAAGAGCAGAATGGACAAAGCAGAGGTGGTCCACGTCAGCCCAAGTACCTCAACAGCACCTGCAACTACAGCAAAAAGCAAAACTCAGGCAGGCAAGCAAGCAGAGGTGGAGACACCTGTGTCTACAGGAAAGCAAAAACAGGCTTCTACAGGAAGCCCAAAAACAAAAACAAAAACAAAGGCTTCTACAGGAAGCCCGAAGATCATTGAGAAGCAGGCTTCTACAGGAAGCCCAAAAGCAAAGACCAAGGCTTCTACAGGAAGCCCGAAAATCGTTGGAGAACAGGCTTCTACAGGAAGCCCAGAAACGGAGACAAAGGCTTCTACAGGAAGCCCGAAATTGCAAAAACAGGCTTCTACAGGAAGCCCGAAGACAGAGACAAGGGCTTCTACAGGAAGCCCGAAATTGGAAAAATGGGCTTTTACCAGAAGCTCGAAAGTCATTGAGAAACAACCTCCTACAGGAAGTCTGAAGACAGAGAGAGGGCCTTCTACAGGAAGCCCGGGAGTGGCTAAAGCCGGGTCTTCTACAGGAAGCCCAAAAGCGGGAAAGAAATAATATCTACAGGAGGCCCGAAAGTGGGCAAAGCAGGGTCTTCTACAGGATGCCCGAAATCTGAAAAGGAGGGGCCCTCTACAAGGAGCTCTGAGAGAGAAAAACACAAGAAAGAGAAGGCTGGTATTCTAGAAAAGGAGGCAACAGTGGCGCTGGCCGCCCTCAGTACACCTCCAAAGCCGAAAGAAAAGAGAGAGAGGGAGACCCCTCTACCATCTGAGGCCAGGAGAAGCAAGCGGATAACCACGGGCAAGCCACAGCCTCCACCCGGCAGCCAAACCACTTTAGGGGATGTCCCTACTTCACCCAGTGCAAGAACCCCCTCTAAAACATCAGCCACTCCTGAGAAGGGAAGCCCAAAAATAACTTCCTGGACACGAAAAATAGGCCAGTCGCCTTCCGAAGCCCGGCTCAAGGAAATAGGAAAGGGGGAAGAAGCATCACCTTCGTCACCACCAGGGGCAGCAAAGGCAGGGCCACCAAAAACGGGAAAGGAAGAAGCGCCACCCTCGGTAGAAAAGGCAAGGCCACCAAAAACAGGAAAGGAAAAGCATGCTCCGGGCTCTAGTTCTCGGCCAAAGACGAGGAGCCAGGGCAAAGTTGCTCAAGGATGAGCAAATAGTTTAGCTGGGGGGTGATGATGAGCCCCAATTTTTGGTACAATTTGGGCTCATTTGGCCTACTTGCTCTGCTCAAACCATTCATTTTTTATTGCTTATGCATTCATTTCTTGGTTTATTCGTGTTGTTTGTAGGAAGAAGGGTATACATTCTATCTACGTGACTAATGCATGATGCTTTCAGGTTTTTGGCATTAAAAGGGAGAAAAAACCACGAGAAAGGAGACAAGGAGACAATGAGGTGGCACTGCTGGTTTTTAGGAGAGGATGTCCACGGTCTTGGGGACCTTCCTCGTGATTCCCACCATAGCTCCGAGCTCCAATCCATCTCCCCACCGAGCTTAGAAGCAGCCAACTGTTCTACAGGAACAACAGTTATAACTGTTCTACAGGAACAACAGTTATGACTGTCCTACAGGATCAGCAGTTTAAACTTCAGTTGGACAGCCGAGCTCCTAAAATCAAGGACACCTGTTGGATGATCATTTGGCATAAATACTGAGGCCGTAGCCTTGGATAGAAGCTTTTTGAACTTTGGCATTACTCTTGTAATTTGGAAGTACGAGCTACAGCTCGGTTTTTGTTCCTTTTGTAAGCCAATTTTGGCATGTCATCAGACTTTCGTTTATGAATAAAGGCAGGCAGATTTTGATCTCATTCTGAGTTTCTAAGGGAGCTATAGCTCTCAGGTTAGGGCCCAACCTGAGAGCAATAGATCTCCTCGGTGTTGTAATGTGTTTGCATTTCGTTCCAGCACTTTGAGTTTTTACTTTCACATGCAATTCGAATTTACAGTTTGTTAGTTTAGTCTTTTTCATGAGCTTAGATAGGATTAGTTTATGGTGAATTTGTTTCAGTTGCTTAGATTCGATAGGAGGATAGTTATAAATTATTGGAGCTCCAGCAAAAGGTTGTTAAGGCTCACTGCCATCTCTGTTAGGGATTGGGGTGCAGTCCATAACCAACCACCAAAAAGAAACGCAGTTCTTCTCATTTCCATGCAAGCTGCAACATAGACATTTTCGTTGAAGATCCATCCATGCACTGTTGACATTGAACCATACTTCTACATTTCACTTCCATGCACGAGTTTCATTTCTTGGTTTTCCATTGTTGTTCATAGGTTTCATGGCACAGTTATCATAGGTTAATGAATTTCTCGTTTTGGCGCATAAGTCATTTGTTTCATTTACGCTGCTCCTTATCATTCCACCTTCTTCTTCTTCTTCTTGATCTCTCCTCAATCCACCTACTCAGCCTCTGTCCAACTCATCTACCCTCCAACTCATCCATTATTCACTTAGCTCCATTTACTTCAACTTTCGTTGATCCCATCCTTCCAACCATCAAACCACTGCATGCACTCGTCCTTCCTCTGACTCCTCTGCTCTTGAGCCATCACCAGCTCCATCTCCATCTCACCTATCCTTCCACACCACTCCAACACTCCTCCATCTCCCAAAACTTCCACGGCCAAACATCCTGTAGAATTGCACAGACTTCCTGTAGAAACCCCTGAGTTTCCTGTAGGATCCCCTGCAGACTTCCTGTAGAAACCTGCAAACTCGGTTGCTGAGCATCCGAACGTGGTAGGCTTCTGTGGACTGATGCTGGAGACCCTCTGGGACCTCCCTTAGCCATCCTGACCTTGCCCATGCTTTCCTTCCATTCCAACCGCTCCTGCACAACCAAACCCTAATCAAAAGCATCATCACAATAAATCCAACCACTTAATGAAAAAATACAAAAGCATGTCTTTTCAGATGCAAGTAGCTTAGATGCATGTATTTCAGTTCACTGCAAGTAATGGCATTATTGGTAGTTGTTTCATTCACAATTTTGCATAGTTAGGGTCTAGCTAGTTAAATTAGGGTTTACTAGGGTTTTCATGCTTTATTGGCTTTCAGTTACTTTCTGCAATTAGACTAGTCTCCTTTGAGTTAGCTTTCGTCCATCATTCATAAAGCTTCTTCTGTGAGCCTATAGAAGTTGGCTTGAGCCCTAGCGGACTTGTGCCAGCTGACCAAGTGACAGCTGCGACAAGAGCTAGTACTTGTGCATACAGCACCGTCGCTTCCAAGTTTGTACGAACTACCGGGTTGATAAAATTAGAGATAGGGAGCCCCAGGAGTTGTAGCATTATTGCTACAATACTGGAGCCCACCAGCGCCACTCTCTTCTACACGATCCCTTGCACTAATACTAACAAAAATTTCAAAATTTTTTGGCCTCCGACAATGGTTGTGTGTATGATTGATTGTAGTATACCAAATCATGTGCTTTTACATACATGGAATGAAATGTACATGTGAATGTTCATATGGTTGGGGAATACCTATGTTGCTTGTTTGCATAACATTAATTGATCCAGTTGAATGTTAGGAGTTTATATATATGTTGGTTGGGAATCCTATGTTATGTATGTATATGTGGCAAAGAGCCTCTATGGATTAGAGGCATGAAATTTTGTGAATCTATTATAGAGTGCCGTGTTTCTAGTGATTTCTTTCTATGTGCATGGAGGTGCTGATTATAACACTATGATTTATGGTTATGTGTGTATTGAAGATTGTGCCTTGTATGATGATATTATAATTGTGAAATTTAAAAGGTGCTAGATGCTGATGTGTTAGATTGTTTCTAACTGACCATCTTAGTTTGCATATGTCATGGTTAATAGATTTGGCAAAGAGGCTGAATCTAATCACTGTCACAGGCTTGGGTAAAGAGGTTGAATTTAATTAATATCATGGGATTTGGTAAAGATGATAAATTTAATTGTTGTTGCTAGCCTTGTTAAAGAGGCTGATTTCCAATTTATTATGTTGGTCTCAACATTAGGGGACTTTTGAGGCCTAAAATGGGCCTTCTAAGGAAATTATAAAGTAATAGTGGAAAAAGTAAATTAATATTAGATTACATCATCGAATTTTAGAGGGAAAAAAGAAAAATTATTTTTTTCAACTCATATTTTCAACTTATCTCCCTATGGGTTTACTCAAATTTTGAGCGACATCACTCGTTGGATGCATAATTTGACTCCTCATCCAAGGAGTACCCATGTTGCATACTTTCAATGGACTCTGCTACATGAAATAATAAATACATGAAAAACATGATTGCTCATTTTTCATGTATCAGGATCCATCGAAAGTATGCAATATGGATACTCCTTGGATGAAGAATTAAATTTTGCATCCAATGAGTACTACCAATCTAAATTTGAGTAAAACCTTACGGAGATAAGTTAAAAATACGAGTTGAAAAAAGTTTCATTATTTTTTAATATTTTTACTTTTTTTATTCCAAAAATGGTGAATCATCCCCCATGGTTGACATCATCATCTTGAATCCTATTGGTTCTTATAAAGTTTAATTTGGTTGTACATTTTTCTTACGAGGTCCATTTTAGACCTCAAAATTCCCCTAATGTAAGGAGATTGATTTCTAACTAGTGATGCTGATTTTGGTAAAGCAATTGGTTTCCATTAATGTTGTTGGCCTTGGAAAAGAGAATGCATTTTAAAATTTTGTGATGGCATGACTATAAACCAGTGATCGATCAACAATTGGAGATGTGTGGACAACTGCAGTTAACATGCTTGGTATTAACATGTTAAGGTAAAAATTGAATTGTTTATTTTATTTTAACTAATAGTTGAGTGGATGTGTGACAACACATAAGAAGAATCAATTGAAAAAAGAAGAAAAAGGCATGGATAGTGGAGTCCATCTTGAACAAGAAAGGGAAAATTCCCTTGATAGAGTAGGGACCTTCAAGAACATGAAGGATGAGCTTAAGATTTGTAAGGTAGAGAATAGAAAACTTATTAGAGAGAAAAAGGAACATGCAAGGTTGAACACCATCTGATGCAAAACTTGTCCCGCATACAAGGAATGTTGCAATACACTTTGACCCTCCAAGATGTGGAAAAATGTCATACTGACAGGGTCAAAAAGAGGCCTCGTAAGGCTAAGAAGAAAAGGAAAATGATTTCCTGTTGGTAGGGGATAACTTGAAAAAGGACTGTCCCAACATAAATAAAAATAAGAAGAGGGACACTGCATGCAAACCTCAAGCACAAGAATCGACAATGCGTCACACTGGAGGAGAGGAGGGAGTACCCCCTCAAGCTCTCTAATATACATGTGTATATGTTTAAAGTTTTCCCATGAACTCTTTTGAGGGGCATTGAAATGTTAATGTTGTTATACAAACTTGGAGAGACTCTTTTTGATTATAAATATATATACATACATTTATACATATGGTGGTGAAGAACACATTGAATACAAAACCCACGAGATTGAGTCATTATGGTTTATGGAATGATGCCTGTGTTTTTTGTTTAATGATCGCATTTGTGTTTTATTTCCTGTTTTGACTGTTGATTAGCATGGCCATGCTACCTTGTGTTGTATTATGTGTTGTTTCTGTGCTCACTTACTGTTCATTGATTCTTCTTTCTTACCTTTTGTGTTTTGGTCTTGATTGACTGTTGGGTGCGGAAGGGAAAGAAAATGAGCTCAAGGGCAGAGTTGAATAAAACCAAATCGAAAATATAATACCTTGAATAAACTAAACCTTGTATAAGTGAAATGGCCTTGGAAGGTGGAAGGGAGGAAAAAACAATTAGGTAGACTCGTTGGGTCCATATATGGACAATATCACGACTGCCATGAAAATGGCTTGAAAAAGGGAATTTTCCATAGACCCTGTATATATAGGCATATTTTATCCTATGATGCAGTGGGGGTATAAATTTGATGTTTGGTCTAAAAGGCTATTGGTTGAGAATCATCATAGTAGCAAAATAAGTTACTTGTCTCTAAAATATTAAGATTGGGTGAATGGTGTGAAAGCATGAAAGGTGTCTAACATGTTTATGTGACATAGTGATATGAGTTATTAAATTTCATATGTAATTACTAAATGATGTCATTAGTAACATATTGTGATGACACTCTCTGTAATTAGAAAGTGGCAATGACTAGAAATAGCTAACACATGCTTAGCATGGAAAAGAACATGTTGGAACTGAATGCAAGGGAGAACTCCCTTTAGGGAACTTGCACTGGAATAAAAAATAATTGAATGAATAACTACAATACTAATATTTGGGAATTGTGATAAGCCAAGGGTTGCCGAGTATCACAGATAGTTGCGATATCATCAGTTAGCGGGACCCTTCTAAAAGGCTCAGTTGAAAGCACTGATAAGGAAAACCAAGTAAACAGGGCCATCAAAAAGCTTGGGTAAAAATATAACATGATGGAATTGGGGTAAGAATTCCTTCAGCTGGAAATTGAGAGGCCTTTGTTTCCAATTTTACATGATTACATGAATACCAGGAAGTGGCATGGTGAAGGCTAGGAGCCTTTAGTGTGAAATATGCAAATTGTTTTAACAATGCTTGCTAAGAGAAATGGAATACTAAAATGCTATTGAATGTCGAGGAATGAATTTATCATTTATAACTCAATTGTTTGATGAAATAAATATTTCATTGCATTATGGAATGTAGTTTCATGAATTGATGAAGACTGCAACAACAGTAATATCTACTAATAATGTTGATGATGGCAGCAAGGCAAAAGGAAAGGAATCTGGTGAAGAATTCCTTTGGGGATGAGTTTGAAAATATGCCGTTCCAAATGAATGCATGCTTTGCATGAATACAAGAGGCTATCTTAACCTTAACATTATATGTGTGTTATATTCATGAGCATGATTGTTGATTAAATGTATGTATGAAATGCCATTGTAATTGACAGGTTCTTGTTAGGGATCATTCTTATGGAATAAGGATTAATTATACTCATGAATTTGATGCATATATGAATGGAAGGGTTGGGATAACATGATAGAGCTATCAAATGATATTATTGGTTGTATGAGGAATCCATTGAGCAAGAGGGAATTCTTGCTGATTAATGATTTTATTTTCATGAGATTATGATACTTATGTTTATATCATGTCCATGAATAGGAAATGCTAAAGCTTATGTTAGCATGAATAATAACTACAAACTATATCCTTGGTTAAAGGATGAGGCACATATGCTATCGAGTAAATACATAAAGATAGAACACCCATATTGGGGGTTGCCTGGCCTGATATCGGGATAGGTAGACCACCCGCGATTGGGGGTTGCCTGAGCTTGGGAGTTGTGATGATGATGTTATGGTGATGTGTAAATTGTGTTGTATATATATATATATATATATATATATATATATATATATATATATATATATGAGCATATGTTTATGAATGATATATTTGTGATGATAAATAATATTCCCATCGACATAAGACTACTTGGATTTGTAGCGCCCACACTTGCAGGGAAGCGAGTGAGACATGGGGGCTTATTTGAGCATATACGCCACTGGGTTCTTGCCAGGTTTGGAAATTGATTTAGTGCGTGTGAGTCAAATAATAAAGATCACATGGAGCATATAAACCACTGGGTGCTTGCCGGGTTTTGCAACCGATTCAATGCGTGTAAGTCAAAGACAAGTTGAAGATCGTATGGAGCATATAGACCACTGGGTGCTTGCTAGGTTTGGAAACTCTTCCAGTTCATGTAAGCCAAAGACAAGCTGAATATTGCATGGAGCATATCCACTAATGGGTGCTTTCCTAGTTTTGCAATCAATCCAATGCGTGCAATTCAAAGACAAAGAGGAAAGGACAATATGGAGCGATGTGAGCACTACTTAGTGTTATTTGGGCATGGTGAACCACTCATTACGTGGGATCAAAGAAGCAAAGAAAAAAATCAGATATAAGTGTTAGCTATTTCATTTAATGAATTTCTAATTGAAGTCATGATTTAGTTTAATTTAAAACTTTGATTTACAATGAGTTAAAATAGTGGACTAATATGATTTTGTTATGATCTGAAATGAATTAGATTGCAAGACTAATCTCATGAATAAATTTGCTGGCATAGGTATGATTTAAGTTGTTTGGAATTTTCCTTATGATGAATCTCTTGGATCTGTGTGCCTAAGATGTAGGAAGGATATTGGACTACCCAACTTGGGTGAATGAAGCTGGTTCAAAAGTAAACAATGGCAACTTGAATAAACAAAGTATGTAGCATCGGACAAGGCCATTGTGGTGACGTTGGAACTCAGTATTGACCGCTGATCTCCATGAAGCATGCCATGACTAATGTGAATGTGTTGAGGCAGGGAAATCCCTTGTTGAGAAATCTAGGGAAGCTAGATTAGGGGTGATTTCTCTTTTACTTCGATAACTGCTTGTGATGTTATTACTTTAACTTAATGTACTTATAATTAACTTCTTCATTTCTTAATTATTATAGTGTTATTATCATCAAACAACTACCAAAACATGAATATCAATAGAACAAATGGACACAAGATGTAAGCTGCAAGCTAGGGCCAAAACCTCTCCTAGAGAGGAAAACCCACAATAAATTCTTTGCTTCTTATAGAATCTTCAAATGATGAATTCCAAGACCTAGACCAAGACCCCTCCAAGACCAATTAAAACTTATATTAGATGAGATTTTATTTCACAAAGTCAACTCAAGTCAAACTGCTTCAAAACAACTGCAACTTCACTTTTGATCTCAAGTTCGGAATTGCAACTTATGACTACAGATTTCGATATTATTATAGAAACCCTAATTTGCAGGTGTGGATGAAAAGATGGTAGAAAATGTGTCTCCTTTACTTCACTTGACTTGATTTATTCTTCTAATTAATGAGGCTTTCCAATTTATCCAAAATTCGACTTTAATGAATCTAAAATATGGTCTTAGACAATAATGATGTGTCTATCTCTTCCTCTCAACTAGGGAGGATCTGCTCATTCCTTTACATGAAAGGTATATACCCAAGCTCCCTCTTAACTAGGGACTTGTTTTTAACAACAACTTACCTATTCTTTGTGGAGATCATGGTACTCTCAACTGCTTGTAGGGCTCCTCTTTCTACATCATCATGTCATAAAATTCAACTTTTACACCATGGAGCCATCTTCTTTTATAATTTTTTTCATAGGGATTTGTCCATTTTCTACACCAGTTCCCTTCAATCAAATATAGTGTTGAACCAATCATTGTTGGTTATGCCATCCTTCTTTTTATGAGAAAGTTACCTTCTTTACCATCATCTGTTTATACTTCATATTTCTACCTCTTTCAAGTCATGTCCCTCTTAGAATCATTCATTCAATTCTAGTTGTAGGTGAATTTCAACAATCTTCTATTGGTAGCCCTGTTCCAATCGAACCAGATACTTGCTTTCGAAAATAAAACGTGAAATTTAAGAATATAATTACCACTTCATGATGGCCCTTTGTCATAACATATGCTTCTGCAGCATCAACATCTTTTTGTATGCTATACGAATCCATCTCCAAGACATTTATCACCAAGGTTCTCCTACTATACTTATCAGATTCTTCATAACTTCTTCACGGGGATGTCATATCTAATCCTTCTTATCATCATATGTTAATTATCCATATCATCTATGTGGTTGTATTCTCACGAACTCTTCTTTCAACTACATACTGTTCCTTTTATACATGGTTACTTCTTATTAGAAATATTATGGCCCACCTCCTTATATTTTCAGGAGGTCATATAGTATGTTGATTCCATCATGCCTTTATGTAGTATGCCAAACTTATGCTTTCATGCATTCTTCATATGGAAGATTTCCTTCTTCTTCATCATGCTCATGAGATAGAGCATTCTAACCATTCTATCTGTAATTAAGTGATGACATGACTTTATCTATCTACCAAAAATTACCAAACATATGTATACCTCTTCCTTTATGTGGTTATCTAGGATTCCTTCAACAAATTCCTTTTCCTTGCTTGAATATGAAAATGCTTCAACTAAATTGTTATGCTACACTTCTCTATCACCATACCTTCATCCTTCTAAACTGTGGATCCCACATTAGGTGGAATGTAGACTATTTATGTAACACTTGCTTCTTTTAAGTAGAGGTGAAACTTTCCAACAAAAAATATAATGGAGGATCTTGATGATTCCTTTTCTGCAAATGCTTCATTCTAATGATGATGAGGTGTGATGATCTCTTATAATTTCTAGATGACTTGCTTTAGCCATGCAAATTGTTGTTTATGCTATCATTTCATGTTTCTAGTATGATGCCATCTCAATTATTGCTATAATGCATTTTTCATAATTGTAATTCTTTCTACCATGACTGTAGGCTTGAAAATAAACTTAATAAATGAGAGACCTTTACTAGTAGAGATCTTTTACCTCTTCCTTCTTAGATTTCTTCTCTTTCGGTTCTTCTACTTCTTCGGTCACATGGGCTTCACTTCTTGCTTTCATTTTCTTGTTTCCCTTCTTGAGTTTAGGACAATTCCTTTTGAAGTGCTCATATTCATTACATTCATAATAATGAATCTTAGACATGTCAATTTTTTTTTTTATTTTTTTTTTTTTCTGAGGATCGAATTTTCCAAACTTTCCTCTCTTCCTTGTCATAATTGCGAATGCTTGTGTTTGCTTCTTTGATCCAACATCATTATTTGATTTTAATCTAGTTTCTTAAATCTTACATAATTCCCATAGATCACTAAATGGTGTAGCTTCCTTCTTTCCATAGATGCTTGATACAAAGTTACCCATTCATCTGGTAGTGCATTGAGTACACATGTGGTCATATTTGGATCTGACATTATTTATCCTAGCTCTTGTAGTTGATATCTAATTTGGGATACCTTCATGAGATGTGAAGTTACCCCTTATTCGTTTGATACTTTCATCTTGTATAATTAAGTTCTTAAAGATATTGTTTCCTCAACTGTACTTACATAGTACCACCAATTTGTCATAAATATCTTTTGATGTCTTCCATTTTGCTACAAAGGGAATGAGAGAATCCTTGATAGAATCAATGAGGATCCTTTGAGCCCTTAATTCTCCTTTCATATACTTGGATAATGCTTGAGATTAGTCTTAAGGAGGCTTTGTGATGGATCGCTTGATATAATTAAAAACTTCATTTTCTGTGAGTATCAAATCTATTCTTTTCTTTCATGTAAGGTAGTTTGATGTCCCAACAAGTTTATTGTTCTCCTTGCATAAAATAGTCATTTGATTTGCAGGTTGAGACATAAATATAAAGTAATTACTTGATAAATGAATATGCCTCCTTGAAGATGATGTATTCCTTCAGATGCTTCCTTGATGATGATGTCTTCTTTTGAGCTTTATAAGGAGGGATGATCTTCCTTCTTCAATTTGACATTGCTTCTTCTCTTCAAAATGAGGGAGATCACTTTTATTCCTTTGGTGATGATGAAGTCCTCTTGTTTCTTCCTTTGGATGATGATATAGAATGTGGAGGATTCCCAAAATACTTCAAATGTGTAGGGTCCTTGAGGTCTTCTTTTCTTCTTCCAATAGTTTTTCCTTCAAGATGATAGGGTATTTACAATGTGATGAATAGATCTTATTGATGCTCTTCCTCTTATATTTTACCCTTATGTATACTCTTTCCAATTGAGTGATATGCAGACTACCTTTCCTTGTCACCTTAGCTCTGATACCATGTTGAGAAATCTTTGGCAACTAGATTAGGGGTGATTTCTCTTTTACTTCAATAACTGCTTGTGATGTTATTTACTTTAACTTTATATACTTATAATTAACTTATTCTTATCTTAATTATTATAGTGTTCTTATCATCAAACAAAATAAAAAAGATGAAGATCAATAGAAAAAATGGATACAAGATGTAGGCTGCAAGCCAGGGCCAAAAACTCTCTTAGAGAGGAAAACCCACAAGAAATTCTTCTCGTCATATAGAATCTTCAAATGAAGAATTCCAAGACCTAGACCAAGGCCCCTCCAAGACCAATTCAAGCTTCTGTTAGATGAGTTTCTCTTTCACAAATTCAACCCAATTCAAATTGCTTCAAAACTACTGCATCTTCACTTCTGATCTCAAGTTCGGACTTGCAATTTCTGACTGCAGATTTCGACCTTATGGTAGAAACATTAATTCACATGTGTGGATGAAAAGATGGCAGAAAATATGTCTCCTTTACTTCACTCGACTTGATTTATTCTCCTAAGTAATGAGGCTTTTAAATTGATCCAAAATTTGATTTCCTTTAATGAATCTGCATTCACTCTTGTGTTACTAAAGCGTGCCCTAATTCCTTCACACATGTGAGAGAGAGTGAGAAAAATTTCAGAATTTCATTTCTCCTTCCTTGAGACTAATCCTTTGCTTGTTCTTCCTTCTTGGTTTGATCTTCCTTCTTTCCTTCTTTCTTGATCAAAATTCTTGGATGATCTTCAAATGAGGTCGAGTTATTTTTATATATAGGCTTCCAAGGAGGACGGATACCCCTTTATGAGGTCAAATTGATTTCTTGTAGGATGACTTGGCCTTGGAGGGACTGTTGACACAATTTTGACTCAAATAAATTCTTTTGACTTGATGTAAAATTCCCAATAGGGTCTATTACATATGACAATGACTCTTTTGACTCCTAGACTCTATGACAAAACCCTAGAAGCACACAATGAGTGCTTAACCTAAAAATAAATTGACCTTAAGTATGAAACCCATGCTATCAAAGAATAATAATAAACTTCTTTTTTTCTTTTACGTCAAATACATAAAATCAAGAATACATAAGATATTATGAAGAGCGAACCTAGTTACAAATTTCAACATGCCTCAGTTATGAAACTCTTTCGATGCAAGGAAACCTTTCCAAGGGAAGGGGGGGTTCTTGTTCAACTTGGAAGGTGAGTGAATGCACAAAAAGAAGAACTGAATCACCCGAGGGACTAGGAACTAGAGAAGCGGATGTCGAGATTTGAAAAACAAATAATGGGTTTAAAAGAATTACGTGAATGACTAATTGGGATCAAGGGTTACATTGGGTGTGTCCTAGGGTACCATGAGCCAAAAATGTTTTCTGAAGGAGCACTGAGCATGGTGGACAACATTGCTGGACATGGAGACATGCAATGCTCCAGAAAGAGCAATTCATTAAAGCTGGACTAGCTGTGTTTGAAGCACCATGAGCTCCAAAGAGTCACTGAAAAATGGCTGAGTTAATGGGGAAATATACCCATTAGGTTTTTGGGAAAGAAACTGTGAATGCAAATTGTAATTTTTAAATGAGATGTGTTTATAAAGCTCACTGTTAAATCAATGTTCAGGAACAAAACACTAAGGACAATGTTCCTCTAAGGGGTTGGGGTTTGTAACATTCCCATTGCCAACCCTTTGTAAATATTAATTAAACCTTAATTTGTACACGATGTAACTTAATAATAAGGATGCTGATTGGAATGAGTGGGACACTAATTTAGGGTTTGTGGAGGTGAAGGAGAAATAATTCCTAGTGAAGTTTATCCTGCAATAAATTAGCTCAAGTAATTTTCAAGTAAAAAACTCTACAAGAGCTGTGCAATAGAGAACATGCATTAAATCCTGTAAATATAAAATAGGAATAAAATATGATTCGCTGACGTGAGGGGAGAATGGTGGGTAGGTGTGGCAGGATGTCGCACGACCAGACAGTTAGAAATGGATATAATGGGAAGACAAGGAGTTGACATGCCAAATCGAGAATCTTGATCCCATGATGGGAAAAGGAAAAGAGGGAGCCAACAAGGAGAGACAAACCCAAAGACACAAGGATAAAGATAGAGCATTAGGGAGAGAGCTCTCATGAAAAGAACCATGCACCAGAAGAAGGGCACACCGAAAGGCTGATAGAGGAATTGCTAGGAAAAAAGGTGTGAACAAGCACAAGGAACAACAAAATGAAAGATCGAGACAAGAATTGTTGAGAAAATGCATGAGTCAACTCAAGAAGATAGATATGCACAAGGCTGGGATGAGGAGACAAAAAGGTTGAGTTATCGGAGAATTGCAGGTGGCAATAATGCCCTAGACTCCTGCGAGCATTAGGTGGAGATATGTGGATGCAGAGTTCCCAAGTGGATGGAATTTTGACTAGTGGATATCCTTGAGCACTTCCCTTCATAGGCTTTGAATCAGGCTTGGGAGTAGTTGGTTGTAAGAAAGACAACAATACAACTAGGCTAAGTTTGGGTGGCGAGTCGAAGTCCCTAACTCAATTGCCAAACATCTCTTAATAAGACAAGTTTCTACTTGTATTCCTGTTATGCAAATGTAACACAAATGTTTATTGTTGTTGTAAAATGTGCATTCCATCAAGAATGTCAACTTCTTATTAATAAGGTAGAGGTGGAAGCTAATTTGGTGGATGTAGGCTAACATGGGATGCTTGAGTGCATGTTTTTCCGTTATGGTTGTGAGGCTACCTATATGATTGTGTATGGTAAGAATGATGATAATATTCCTGTGAATAATGGTCAATTAATGCACTATTGTATGCCTGGAATGCAATGTATGTATGGTTAATATTATGGTTACAAGACAATGAGGAAGAGAGTTAATTCCATTAGTGATCTCATGGGGAATGAGTGCTACTATGTTAAATGATGAGAATGGTGCTCGTTTGATTGATATTTCCTACATTAAAACAATTGTGTTAGAAAAGGCCCTGGGATATTGGATCATTTAAAGGAATTGTGCCTTTATGCGTGATAGTGATATCATGAACACTAAATTCCATTTAGGCTGAAGAGTGGTAGTTTATATGTGTGTGTATATAAATATATAAATAAATAAATATATATATATATATATGGAGCAATGTATTTGATTAAGCTTAAAAGAGATACTATCACATGGATGATTCGGAAGAGGGCTAAACCTATATATAGATTTATATATGTAAATTAAGCTAAGGAGAGATAGGCTACAAGGTTGAGTTTCGAGATTCCTCAACACACACACATACCAATATACATATATATACTAGCATAAGCTCTAGGATCACGGATAAGGCCTAACTACTATATATCTGCGATCCCTCCGAGGAGAAGAAACTTTCTCCCCGTGTCTAAATGGGAAATAAGTATGTCCTAATAGTGGGACCTTGAAGAAATGTATGCCTTGCAATACGAAAAGGGAGTGGGGCGAGATATGTTCAACACTTGACGAGATTTTAGTTCTATCACGACATGAGAACCTTTTATCTCGGTCGTGGGCCCTCGAGGATTTAAAGCGTCGTGGCATATTAAGGTGGGTGGTTGAGGTGAGATGAGCCTAGGCCTAGCTCCAACAAAGGGGTCATATTATAGAGGGAAAGTATACATTGCACGAAGTGCTGTAACTAGTGGGACCTAGGCTTGGTGGTGCGATGACATGGCACCATAGTGCTGTGCCATGTGGCATCCAAAATCAACCATATTGGAGGGTTAAAAGGCCCAAAAATGGGTGACACATGGTGCTCTCGGAGGAGGGGATGTGGACGAGATGATGTTAGCATGACATCATCTCAGGCTGGTGTCAACTTGCGATGACATCATATCAAGAGTATTATCTATACGCTTTCCAGGGTAGGGGAAATATTGACGAGCGAGTTAGACGATAATTTCCTTGGTGGATGAAAAAACCAGTGCATCTTGGGATCTCGACGGAGTTGGTAATGCCCCTACCAGGATGAGGGCAAGACTGATGGGTGAGATAGACGAGAATTCCCTCCTAGAAATTAATGACAAAACTTTATGTCTCGTGACCTTATGGAAGTTATGTCGTGAGTGCGAGTGAGTGTAACAGGGTCGATATCGATAGGAACATCTTCGACATATGATGACAAAATTCATGTCTCGGACCTCAACATGCCAAGTCACGATGATATAAAATAGAGAGAGAGTGTGAGAGGAAGACAAGACCGAGAGACGAAAATTCCTCTGGTTAGAAATTTCGAAAGGTTTTGTCTCACCCCGGGTAGTCATTACATGTACATGCAGTGGACCAGGAATGGAGAGCCAAGGCGAGATTTATTATAACAGGGATTTCCCATAAAACACAAAGGGGTCAGGTCTGGTGGGGTTGGGAAGGGTCGATGACGCGATAGATTTCCACATAGGCAAGGAAAATTGACATATGTCCATGAGCACTGGCACGAGAATGGTAGGTGACCTGGAAGGGTGTAATGTGGCAATACATTGATGATGTGTAGTCATTTAATGAGATAGAATTTAAATGGCCATATCTTTTGATTTGAGAGTCAATTTTCAAAAAAAAATATATCGCTAAAATGCTCTCATGAACCAAATGTGATGACAATGTTTATTCTAAGTTTTGAAAATGTTGCAAAATGAGGAATTTTTAAGACCCCATTTCCATGACAGGGCTATGGAGGTCAGGTCAATGATAATATTACCTTCTCCTAACCTTAAGATGGTATATGGAGTGGATGGGGGTGTTACAATTAAGATGGTTGATGGTTGAAGGAGGGACTTCAACTCTCCATCTAACCATAGGCCAGCTACACTGCAATCTCTCTTGCAGCTTACCACCCTTGAGTCAGATCCAGAGTTTGAGGGGATATTTAAGGTAAATTCACACCAAGGTTTGGTCAAACATTAAGAAGGATTGCACTATCCAAGTGGTTTATCAACTGCTCTTTAGCAGTAAGCACCACATTGACTCTCTTCCTCTTTGAGTTTAATCACAAGGCTTCACCCAAGGCCCAATTGCAGTATTGCTCAATTCTAAGATATTGAGTTCACTATCTAGGTGGTTTCTCAGTTGTGTCTTTAGGGAAAGTACTACAAGATCATATAACCCACTATTTAGGTCGTTTATGAGCTCTTCTAGGAAGTACCATAGTGGTTCAAATTACCTTGTCAAGTTGTTTATCATCCTTATAGCAAGAACCCAAGTTGTTTATCAGTTTATTCAATAAACACTAAGTGGTTCAACTCTCCATTGAGCTTCCCACTATCCAATCAAGATTAGACACAATCCATGGTATTCTCACCACACCATAGGGGAAAATGCCCCAATTCTCAGAGCACTAGTTCAGGGAAAATTTAGTCCAATATAGTCGTTCCACTAAATTTTTCAGTAGCTCCTCCTCTACCGGGTTTCACTCCAGGTTAGTCCTCTACTAAAGATAGTTATCCTCTCCATATGGGTTCTAGACTTGTCTTCTCCTTCCATCTTTCTCTTTGTCTATTTTTTTTTGCGCTCTGATATATGCATGTTTTCTCTATTTCTTTCTAGTTGTTCCGTTGGCCAACTATGAGAGTTTTTTTATTTTTCCTTACCATCGTTCCTTCC
Source organism: Pinus tabuliformis (assembly GCA_031772625.1). NCBI lineage: Eukaryota > Viridiplantae > Streptophyta > Pinopsida > Pinales > Pinaceae > Pinus > Pinus tabuliformis. Next base: position 886,767,293 of record CM062817.1, read on the forward strand.
ATGTTCTATTTTTTTGTTGACATTTATTTTCCTCCCTAAAACACTGTTATTTTTATCGGTCTATGAGGAGGGGACATGGATGGTTCCGTCTCCCCCCTAGCTAACCATTTAGGGAATTCAATGTCTGTTAGTATAGGAAACCATGGTTACAATGATAAGTAAGGGATTTAATGCAGTGGTTATGGCATGTTCTTGTCACACCAAAACAATTTTCCCCTAGAATTCTATATCCATGTCCCTCTCTTCAATTCAACCGTTAATTAAATTTTTACATAAAAAGAAATTTACATAGTAAAATTTACATATATGGGGTGCAACAAAAAGGATTGTTACAGACTCCAACTCCTTAAAGGAATATTTTCCTCAATGTTTTAAAAACAAAAATCAAACATTACAAACAATAAACTTTCTATGCACAAATCTTAGTATCATTTATACAATGAAGAAAAATGGGTAGAGTATTCTCATTTTATTTCCCACCTCCCAAGTAACTTCATTTGGTCCGAATTTCTTCCATTGCACCATTGGTTTTGGATGCACAAAGGTTCTGGTTGGAACTCTCCCTCTGATTCCACCTATATCATATACCGATCCAATATATTATTAGTGTCATATACATACTTCTTAAGCAAAGAAATGTGAAAAACATCAAGTTAATTCACTGTGGGTGGTAAGGCAAATCTATATGATATTGGCCACACTCTTTCCAAAATCTGAAATGGCCCACAAAACCTGGGTGCCAACTTAGCACAAGACCCCAATTATTAGTGAACTCTTTCTTAGCTTGATACGAAGATATACATGCTCTCTCACTTGGATTTATTTATGTATTCTTTTTGTTCTACATAATTATTTGTCCTATCTTGGGATGCCTTTAATTTATGTCAGATATTAATTACCTCCTTCTCCATTTCCTTCGGCATACTAGGTCCAAGAACCACCCCATTCAATGGGTCATCCTAGATAGTAGGAGTGTTACATTTTCTGCCATATAAAGCCTCGAAAATGCTTATCTTCAATGACTCTTTATACCCAGTATTGTATCCAAATTTAACTAAGGGTAGGAACACTTCCCACCTCTTTGGCCACTGCATGCCATACATCCTCAAAATGTCTTCTAAAACTCTATTCAGTCTTTCAGTTTTTCCACCAATCTGAGGATGATATGCTATACTATAGGCTAGCTAGGTTTCAAAACTAGCAAATAATGCCTTCCAAAAAATTTGAAGTGAAATTGGCATCTAGATCCAGAATGATCTTCTTGGGTATGCCATACAATATAAATATCTCCTTCATGAAGATATGGGCTATGTCAATTTCCTTGTGGGTGGACTTGACAACTATATAGTGAGATTCATTGCTCAAATTTTTCACTACCACCATTATAACATCATGCTTCATGGGTTTTTTTGACAATCCTCTAATGATGTCCATAGATATGACTTCCCATTTCCACTTAGGGATTGAGATTGTTTGTAGTAATCCCATTGGGTGTCTGCATTTCACTTTAGCTTGTTGACATTCAAGGCACTTGGCAATGTAATCAAAAACTTCTCTCTTCATGCCTAGCCAATAATGCATTTTTTCGTGGTTGTTATCATTTTTTGGTAACCAGGATGAACTGAATAAAGTCTTTTATGAACTCATCCATTATGAGCTTCTTCAAGTCGCTTATACAAGGCACATGCAATATATCCTTGAACTTGAACATACCATCATCAGTGAGTGTGTAATTCTTGCTCAATGTTACTTCTGTCTCCTACTATAGGCATTCCTTCACATGTTGGTAATGCTCATCATGAAGTATGCCTCTTTGATCATTTATTTGAAGTTAACTTTACAAGTGATTATGGATTCCAAGTGAGCCACTTGTAGACTTCTTTTAAGTTCATCTGCTACCTTGTTCTCCTTGGATTTAATGTGATTTATCTCAAAGTCAAAATCACTTATCAAATCCAACCATCTGAATTGTCTTGCATTTAGCTTGGGCTGGTCAAATAAGTATCTCAACCCTTGATGGTCTAACATTAACACAAAATTCCTCCCAAGTAAGTAGTGCCTCCACATTTATAATGCATGCACTATAAATGCAAGCCCCAATTCATTAGTGACATAGTTATTTTAATGTTCATTTAATTTTCTTGATTCATAACAAATTACATGTCCCTCTTGCATTTAGAACCCCACCTAGTCCTTCCTTGCAAGAATATATGCAAACTAAGAAATATTTCTCCAAATCAACTATTTTCAGGATAGGTGCACATGTGAACAAATGCTTGAGTTTCTTAAAGCTAGATGCACACTCTGATGCCCATTGGAATTTTATCCCTTTCTTTTGTAGATCTATGATTAGGTGCCAAATCTATGAGATTTTTTGAATGAATTTCCAGTAATATCTTGCCAATCCCATAAAATATCTAACATTCATAACATTTCTATGAGTGGGCCACTACATTATGGCCTTGATTTTCTCAGGATCCATTGCCACTCCTTCCCTAGAAATGATATGTCCCAAGTAATAAACATGTGATTGGAAGACATCACGTTTGTTGAGATTATAATAGATATTGTTTTCTCTCAATGATTAAAATACCACTGTCAAATGCTCTTCATGCTCTTCTATGGCTTTTGAGTAGACCAATATGTCATTTATGAAGACCAATACAAACTTGTCCAAATACAGGCTAAGGATATTGTTAATTAGACATATAAATGTGGCAGGGGAATTTGTGAGTCCAAATGGTACCAGTACAAACTCATACTTTCCATTTCTACTCCTGAAGGCTGTCTTGTGGATGTATTCATCCTTAATCCAAACCTGATGGTAACTAGACCTCAAATCTGTTTTTGAGAATACTGCAACTCCTCTGAGTTGATCAAACAATTCTTGGCGATAGTGGGTACTTGTTTTCACTGTGGCTTTATTCACATACTGGTAATCAATACAAAACTTCAATGTGCCATGGTTCTTCACAAATAATGCCAGGGATGCCTAGGGTGACACACTGGGTCTGATATACCCTTTGTCAAACATTTATTTCATTTATAGCTTTATCTCCACTAGCTCTGGCGTACTCATGTGACATGGGGTTTTCAAGATTGACACCAATCCCATGAGAAATTTGATGGAAACTTCGATCTCTCTCCTAGGTGGTAATATTAACATCTCATTTGGAGACACATCATTGAATTGCCTTAACACTGGGTGTTCTCCCATTCTATCCCTGCTGCGTTTTGATTCGTTGGTCACCTAGACTGCATACAAGGCACACTTTTTTTTGCTGCATAATTTTAGTTGCAATGATGATATTTTCTTGACAATGACATGCTTCCTTATCCCTTGTAGCGTCACTTCGTCATCCTCATCGCTGAGGCACTCTAGTGACTTGTTGTAGTAGTCTATTTTGGTTTTATGGGATGCTAGCCAATCCATGCTGATTAAGATGTAATACAAGCCCAACATCAAAATATTGAGGGAAGTTAAAGTGGACATGTTGCTTATCATCATGGAGCATGATTCCACTAAGTTTTTCACACATATTTTGGTTCCCATGGCTAGCTGGACTAGCCATGGTTTCTCATGATTTTTCTTATGCAGGGCACATTTCTTTGCAACCCTCAAGCGAATATAACCAAAATTATAACCTGGGTCAATTAGAATCGACATAGGTTGGTTAACTACCATACCTTTCTTCTTGATTATTGAATCTTGATGGTCTACTTTCCTGTTGTTTAATGAAACATAAATTCATGGTACATTTTGAGCCACATATTTCACCATTGCTTCCAGAATTGCATACTGTACAACCTTTTTCAATGTTGCTATTGCTTAGGACAATCTTTCCACATGTCCAACACTGCAAATACCCCTTCCTAAACCCATCAACCTATTTTATTTGTTGGTTTAGTTGGCCAATCTTTGTTGATAGTAGTGAATTTTTGCTGAGAATCATCCTTGTAAGGAGTGGAGAACTTCACGTTCCTCCTTCCTTGCTTATATCCTAAGGAGTTTTCCCCTTTTCCCTTGAAGCTGGTCTTATCTCTCTTTTTCCAGTATGTTTGGAACTCATTCTTATGCATGTACTGCTCATAGCAATATTTTGCCTTTTAGGTAGTGTCATCTAGGGTTCTTGGTTCATCAAATTCAATTTTTTCTTAATAAGGTTGTGGTATCCCATTTAGGTACCTTTGAATATTCACATTCTCATCTATGATGTATAGCACATACCTCAACAACTCCAAAAATCCATTAGTGTACTCATCAATAGTAAGATACCCTAGCTTATGCTCATGGAATTTTTTCACTTTGTCGTTATAGTAACCTTCTCAGACATGTATTTCTCCCAGAAATATTTTTCAAACCTTCCCCTTGACATATCGCTCTTTCTGATGTTATTGACATTTCCCAATATAGGTTTTAACCCTGTAAAAAAATTACCTTCAAATAGATTCTTCAAAAATAAAAATAAACAATGACGAGAACAAAAAACAAATATACACAAAGATTTTCCCCCAGATCCCAAAATCGGGACTACTAGATTGATTTTTCATTATATTCCTTTCAATGTTACAATACATATATATACATGTCGAATAATTCATAAAATCCAATCCATTAACTCTGGATTAGAACATAACCATAGTTCCCATGTCTTGATCTACAAAATACCAATGGGAAGAAAACCATCATGCCGAAAACCATGTGCAAAATCCATTCTCAAAACCATGGGTAGGTCCACCCACCATATTTGGGTCCACCATCCATCCTTAGGTCTGCATAAAAAAATATTTTCTTGGGGTTACCACCCCCTTGCAAACCCCCTGACGGGGGGGGGGGTTTCCGCCCCCCCATGTGACTACCCCGCTCTGCTCAACGTAACATACATAGTCTGCTTCTAGTCGTGGAAAGAATATAACACATACCAAACTTTCTCCCACTTGTTGTTTTATTTCCACACAGGGGGTCATAGAAGAGCTTTGTCATTGGTCCACCCTCTGCAACGCCTATTGTTTATCTACAACAAGAAAAATTCTCAGTGCTCAAATACTTCGTCAATTAATGTGAAACATTATTCAAAGTGTACACCTTTACCAACAACAACTTGTTACCCTCAACCATATCCCTCACAAAGTGATACTGGAAATCAATGTGCTTTGTCTTCAAATGATAAGAAGGTTTCTTAGCCAAGAAAATTGCAGTTTTGCTATCACCGTCTATCCTTATAAGTCACTACACCAACCCCATACTTGAACACAATCTCTGCAACCAAACTACTTCCTTGCTTGCATGAGTGGCTTCCATGTATTCAACCTCCGTAGTTAAAAATTCCACTACAGACTGCCTCTTACTCATCAAACTGACTGCTCCTCCAAATAGGTTAAACACACACCCACTTGTAGATCTTCTTTGATCCAGATCTCCAGCCCAACCTGCATCAACAAAGCCATAAATTTCCAAAACTCTGTCCAAACCTCGTCTTCCTTGGTAGTAAAAACCATAATCATTAGTGCCACACAAATACCTGAAAACTTGATTCACTGTTGTCCAATGCTCCTTTCCCGGTTTCAACATAAACCTGCTCAATACTCCCACAGCATGTGTAATGTATAGTTGGTGAAAACCATTTCAAACATCAGGCTACCAACTGCACTCACATATGGAACACATGGCATGTCCTCTTCCTCTTCGTGTGTCTTAGAACACTGTTCAATAGATAAATTTACACCTACAAGAATAGGAACCTTCACTGGTTTACTATCCTACATATTAAACCTCTGCAATATTGTCTCGACATACTTCCTCTGGTTTAACCAGGGCTTCCTCTTTTCCTAATCTCATTTAATTTCCATGCCCAAAATATAGTTTGCAGCACCAAGATCCTTCGTGTCGAATTTTGAGGACAATTGAGTCTTCAAATCCTGGATAATTTATTTGTCATTTCCAATTTGCAACATATCATCCACATACAAGAACAAACAAATAAAACCGTCACCAATTAATTTAAAATACACACATTGATATGATTTTCTTATGGTGAAGCCAAGTCCCCGTATATATGTATCAAATTTATGATACCACATCCTTGGTGACTGTTTTAACCCATACAAAGACTTTTTTAACTTGTTTATGTTATGACAGGTAACGCTGAAGGATACACCAACAGAATGAAAGCAACATGGTTTGCGGCATGCTAAGGCAAGCATGGATAAGACATAGGAAGCAAGGTTTCTTGGTAAGGACAATGTGGTTTTGGATGTGTGGTACTACTATTGTGCATATACTATATATGTTCTACATGGTTCATAAATGATGTGTGTATAAGTGGTGTTGTTTATGTATAGTGTGTGTACATGTTGTTTATGTAGTGTTATGTACAAGATGGTACAAATAATGTTGTATGAATGTTACATATTAAATACTGGGTATAGATGGTGCTATGTGCATGTTGGATATGCGGTATTGTGTACATATTGTACTGTGTGCATGATGGATATGCAGTGTTGTGTGCATATGGTGCTATGTGCATGTTGGATATGCAGTGCTGTGTACAGATGATGCTATGTACATGTTGGATATGCAGTGCTATGTACAAGTGGTGTTGCGTGCATGTGGTACATTGGTACTATGTACATATGGTGTTGTGTGCATGATTATACAAGTGGCACTGTGTGCATGTGTTGCTATATACATGTTGTGCATGTGGCGATGTGTACATGTGGTGTCACGTACATGTCGTGCGTGTGGTACTATTTACATGTGGTATTTTATACACGTTGTACAATGGTGTAGTGTACACGTTGAGCAGGTGACCCCATGTACATGTGATGTTGTGCACACATTGTGCAGGTGGTGTAGTGTACAAGTGGTACTGTGTACATGTTGTATATGTGGTACTGGTGTCTGTGTGGTATTGTGTGCATGTCATACATGTGTTGAGTGCATGTGGCACTATGTATGTGCATCGTGTAAGTGCATGTATTGTGTGGTGTTGTACATCGGGTATGTACGTATGAGTTGTGTTGTATATCAGGTGTATGTGTATGCATTTGTGGCATCACACGTTGTGTGCGAATGCATGTTTTGTGATGTATATCATGTACGTATACATACGTACACTGGGTGTAGGTGTATGTGCTGTATGTTAGGTATAGGTGCATGTGTTTCATGGTGTTGTATGGCGTGTGTGGTTGTATGTGTGTGATGCAAACTATGTGTATGTGCACTTGGTGGAGGAGAAGGCACTGGGTGTTTGCTAAGTGTGACAACTAATCAGGTGTGTGTACAAAAGATCAAAGGCAGAAGTAAGGATTAGTGAAGGATACGTATTAGTATATTATTTTGGTTTTACTATGCATGTGATTTATGATTATGATATATGATGACTATATGTGATCTATGATTATGGTTTATGATGGTTACATGTGATTTATGATGTTGATATATGATGGTTGTGCTTTGAGCTAACCATATGTCATATGTTTATTCATGATGTTTTGATGAAACAATTAGTTTGACTTGCTGTGACAGGAAGTAAACGTGATTGAAAATGTACCTTATTGATGAGCTACCAATGAGGTATGATTTGAATTTATTTGAATTTATTTTGAATCTAATGGAAGTTATGTGCTTGGTACAAGAAGCATGAAAATGCCTAGTTGGGTGGTTAAAATCAACTGCAAGAATTGGCAACAACAAGAAAAGAAATTGGAACATGCAGTAGCATGCTGGTAAAGTATTTAGGAGCAGGGCCATTGTGGGACACTGGTACCTAATAATGTCCATTGATTGCCATGAGCATGCTATGACTAGTATTATGGTTTTAAGGCAAGGATATGCCTTGGTTGTTGTATCTTCAGATGCAAGGAAGCCTTGCCAAGGGATGAACTACCTAGGATGGGGTTGCCAGCGGAACTTGGAAGGTGAGTGGTTGCATAGAAGGGGTGACCGGATTCTCAAGGAACTGTATAGTAGAGAAGGGAAGGTCACAGATGGATTTGTTTTGGTCATTAGCATTTCCAGATGGAATCAGATGTAAACTAGGAGTACACCCTATGACAATGAGCCGGTAACTGTTCGCTGAGAGGACAAGTGGCACAGAATTATAGTGCTGGACATTGGATGCAGATTTGACTTTGCAGTGGATTATGGACTTCCAGGGAAGGAGGAGAATCCTGGTATTACTTTGAGGGTGGAGGCGTGAGCCTCTGGATTCCCTTGTTGATTGAAACATGCATCGTATCCTTTATTTGATGGTTAAGTAAATGTGTATATGTGTGTATATCATTGTAAACACTGTAATGAGTTGTGTTATAAAGCTCCAATATGCGGTATGGTTTTTAGCTGGTCATGTTGTCATGATGTTTTGCTTTTGAGTGAGTCATTCATTGTAAACACTGCAACGAGTTGTGTTATAAATATCCATGGTAGTATGTTTTTTTTTTTTTTTGCAGCAGTCATGTTGGTTATAGGTGTCATTGAACACCGAGGACAGTGTTCCCCCAGGGGGGAGGGTTCTGTAACAACCTTGGTGAAAATTCCATGTAAAAATATATAAATACCACATATGATGGGACACATATTAAAAGCTGAATGGTGGGCAGGAAATCCTAGTGGGTGTTCATTTGGTTGTTTATGGTTAAGGAAGTTGGCAAAGGGAATGACTAAGTCTTTAAAGATGCAAAAAGGTATTTTGGCACATTTATTTATGAAAATAATGGAAATTAGGAGAAAAAGGAGTTGAAAGGTCATAGGTTGCATGTGAGGAGGAAAATGAAGGAAAATAAAGGAAAATGAAGAAAATAGAGGCCTCATACATAAAAAGGCTTCTAAGGATCAATTGGCAAGCTTCTTCCTTTCAGTGTGAACCTTTTGTCAGTTCAGTTTTGGAGCTCTCTCATTATTCTCTCTCTCCTTCATACTCTTGGAGACTTAGCATTTTCTTGGAGCACTCTTGGTGAGTGTGGCATACTTGGATTCTTGGAGCAAGAAGGCAAAGGAAAAGCATGAAAGTGCAAGAAGGCATTGGCATCAACAACTACATCCGATTTTCTTGTAGGTACTGAGTTGCATGTATGATTTCTTCACTATTTTTGGCATGCATGGAATATTCATGTGGTTTCTTGGTTGTGATATGTCATTGGCATGGAGGATTGCCTAGATCGACAATGGATTGCCTAGCCTTGCCATTTCCTGGATAGCTATGGTGATTGTGGGTTTACTTTCATTGTTTTGTTTTGGTTGGTTCTCATGTTTCCTTAGCTCGGGTTGATTTATTAGTACTGGAAGCCCTAGTTGTACAAACAATTTGGAAGCCCTGTAACAACTTGGGTTGAGGTATTAGTCCTGGAATCTCTAGTTGGACAAATGCTCTGGAAGCCCTTGGTGGATTAAGTTAGTAGTACTGGAATCCTTGGTTGGACAAATGCTCTGGAAGCCTTGTATAAGCTGTGGGTTGAGTTACTAGTTCTGGAAGCCTTAGTTGGACAAACGATTTGGAAGCCCTGGAAGGCTTGGATGGATCTGTTGCTGTTTTTTTGGTGATGTCTGATCATGAGGTGGAATAAATGTTTGATGGGTTGAGGTGGATGGCCTCTAGAAGCCTTGGATGAGTTTTGATTGATGTTTTATATGAGATCCCACATTAATGCTTGGAATATGGCAGGGGGTGAATGGATGAAGAGAGAATTGGCTCAACCATTCTATGGTCCTGTGGAACGTGGTAGTCCCATCTCTGGTTGGTTCATTGCCTTCATTAACGAGAAATTCATTCCCTTGATTTTCATGTGTAAAGGTATTTATAGATTTGATGGCTGATATGTTTATTGTATTACTATTCCTATTATGCTGGTTATATGCACATTTTATGATAACAACTATGTATGGCTCTCAACATGTTCTTAGTTGTATGTGAATGTATAATGTGTCTATAACTTAATGGAGGATAATGAAACAAATGGCATGAGGGAAAAATGGTTCATAGCAATTCTCAGATAAGTATGAGATCCCTACAATTAATTATGTTATTACACCTGTAGATTATATATCGATGATATGTTTGACGAAACACCTATCATGGCTAATGGGGTTCTAGTTATGATCTTGTTCAATTTATTGCTTTTTCAATTCCATTTCCTTAAAGTCACCAAGGAGGTTGAATCTTATCCGTAGTGGCCTCTCATCGGATGTTTACCCTGGCTGGTCGGTTTCTTGGGTAGATATGGGAGGAGGGTGTTACAAAGTGGTATTAGAGCTTCCGAGTTCAAACACTTGGACTGGATGGGCTCTATCATAGGTGAAATGAAGAACGAATGTTTAAATTTTAGACCTTTCTTTCATATCTGTTATAACTTTTCTTATGTGGCATATTAGAAGTTGAAATTTTTTCCACATTGAAGGTAAATCCCACTAATATTGTGGTCAAAATTTCAGATATTGGTTCACAATACTTTAGGAATTATGATCTAAGGAAGATGACCTTAATGAATGCACCTTTAAACAAGTCATGTTGTAATTTATGAAATAACTTATCTTCTGTAGGCTTTCAGAAGCTAAAAATTTTTCCACATTGAGGGGACATACCAATGATTATGTGGTTGAAATTTCATATATTGGGTCGCAATATTTTAGGATATATTAGTAGAGGGAGTCGAGCCTTCTAAATGCTCCTAAAATCCGGCCTCAAACAGGTCACATTGACATTTTTGTTATAAATTTTCTTTTGGGCACTCAAAGGAACTGAACTTTTTTCCACAATGAGGGGAAATCTGACTAATATGGTGATACAAATTTCAGACATTTATTCGATATATTTTATGAGATATGACCAGTGGAAGTCGAGATTTCTAGATACTCCTAGAATTGTGCACCAAATAGGATTGTGTTGGTATTTTTGTTATAACTTTTCATATATGAAATATCAGAAGTTGAAACTTGAACCATAGTGAGGGAAAATACCACTGATCATATGGTTCAGTTTCCATAACTTTTTCTACTACATTTAGGATATATGCATTGAATCATTCGTTATATTAGTTGCATGCAAAGTGTTTGATGAAATGCTTAAATGGTTCAATGATTAATTGCATACAATCTATTTGATAAAATGCCCTAATGAGTATGTTGTTTGCGGTTGGGGATAATATTGATATGTAATAGTATTGTTGTAGTTTATATATGTTTACTTGTATGCAAATAGTTTTCTATGTTAGTTTGCATGTAAAGTGTTTGAAGAAATGCTTACATGCAAATGCAATAGTATAGTAGTTGTTTGAAGAAAATGTAAAAGTATGGTAATCATTTGAAGAAAATGTTATTTTTTTTTTGGATGGATAGTATTGTAGTATGATAATATGGATGTAGCTGATATATGCCTATTTTCATGCAACGAATTTGAAGAGTTGCATGTAAGGAATTTGAAAGGCTGCATGCAAGGAATTTGAAAAGTTGCATGCAAGGAAATGGAAAAGTGGCATGTTTTTAGTTATTATGTTACAAGTGGAATAAGTGTAATGTTTTGACTTAATCTCATACAAAATGTATGAGAAATAAAAATCAATTTCTTTTCAAGTGTGGTTAAATTTAGTAGAGATTTGGAAATCCCATTATCATAATTGGACATTGGAGATCGGGCCATTATAGTAGCTTCCTCCTTCTACCTTAGTGTGGACCATGGATAGTAAGGGGGTATGTTTATAAGTTGTTTGAATGTTTGATTACGTGCGTGATATGTGTTTGTGCTTATAAAATTGTATGAAGGAATTCTTTTGTTTTAATACGGTTGTACTAACACAATATGTGTTGAGACAACTCATATGCACTTGCATGCAAGTGGGTGCTAGTTTTAGTATTATGACTACGATTATGAGTTGATTTCTGACTATGACATGGTTGTTAGTATTGGTAAAGGCTGATTTCAAATTAATAGACACGATGTCTTGATTTTTGGAACATGTGACTGACATGTGTGAGCAGTTGCAGGGCAACATGTTTGGTATTATCTTGACAAGGTAATAGTTGATTTGTTTATATAACTAACATCTTGGTGATTGTGATAGCACATAATAAGACTTAATTGCAGCAAGGTAAAATAAAGGAATTGGGTGAGAATTCCTTTGGCTATGTTTGGAAACCACAATTCCAAATGAATGAGTGCTTTGCATGAATACAAAAAGTTTTCTTAACCTTAATTTTGATTGACATTATATGGATATGTGTTATATTCATGAATATGTATTTGATAGGTTGTTATCTTAAGGTTGATATTTGAGATAAGAGGCTGAGTTCTAATATTGTAAAGGCATGAATAAAATCACGAGTTAATATTGCGTGATGTAGGGAATGAAATGACAAAGATGATCTTTCACTCATGAATCCTTGGAAGTACTGGGAAATCATGGGGGTTGACTCATGATGTTTTTTGGAAGTCTTGTGGTTTCAATGTTTTATGATTTGTTTATGCTTTTGCGGTTTTGATTATGTATGGTTCATGGCCATGCCACTATGTTTTTGGTGTTGTATTGTTGTTGGTTTTCCATGATATTCTTCTTGTTTGTTTCTTGACTTGCCTTTTATTGTTTCAAGTCTCGGGAATTGGTTGGGAAAGAGGAAAGTTAATGGAGCTTGGGGAGGGCTGTGTGGTACCTGAAAGGTAATGAAAGTAATGCAAGACCCAGATGAAGCTTAGTGTATGAGTAAGCATAGAAGAGGGTAAGACTATGACAATCAAATTAGATTGGTTCGATCCATTGGTGTAAATGGACAGTGGAAGTATATTCATGAGAAAGGCAACCAGAAAAGCTAAAGTAAATGGATCCGAGGCATCAAATGCCTTGGGTATGTTGGGAATTACAGTTCTCAATATCATGCATGTTGTCCATGAATAAAGGAAGTTCTCTTAACCTTGACCTTGATATATGGTAATTATTTTATGATCATGATTATGTTGTTGTTTATATATGTATACATGTATGTATGTATGTAATATTTGATAGGGTGATCATGAATCATGATTATTTTATGTTAATGTTTATATGTACATATGTATCTATGTATGACGTTGACTGGTGAGATCATTTTATTTTATGGTGTATGTATGTGTACATGTATCTATGTCACTAGCTAACAGAGTCATCAAGAATCATTCTTATGGAGGAATGATTGCTTATGCAAGCGAATGGGATGAAGAGGTTCCTAGTCTCGCGAGGAATCAAGTGGAAGAGTAGTCATGAAAAATATATGAGGTGAGTGCCATGCGAATACGAATTTATATGATTTTATTATGCCTATGTTTATGTTATGATAGGTAATGTTGAAGGATACACCAATGGAACGAAAGCAGTGTGGTCTGCAACATGCTAAGACAAGCATGGATAAGACACATGAAGCAAGGTTTCTTGGTAAGGAAAATGCGGTTTTGGATGTGTGGTGCTACTATTGTGAATTTACTGTATATGTTGTACATGTTTTATATATGATGTGTTCACATGTGGTGTTGTGTATATATAGTGTGTGTACATGTTGTTTATGTAGTGTTATGTACAGGATGGTACATATAGTGTTGTATGAATGTTACACATTCAATAATGGGTATAGATGGTGGTATGCACATGTTGGATATGCAGTATTGTGTACATATTGTACTCTGTGCATGATGGATATGCAGTGTTGTGTGCATAATGCGCTATGTGCATGTTGGATATGTAGTGCTGTGTACAAATTATGCTATGTACGTGCTAGATATGCAGTGGTATGTACTAGTGGTGTTGCGTGCATGAGGTACATTGGTACTATGTACATATGGTGTGGTGTGCATGATTGTACAAGTGGCACTGTGTGCATGTGTTTCTATGTACATGTCGTGCACGTGGTGCTTTGTACATGTGGTGTCGCATACATGTCATGCGTGTGGTACCATGTACATGTGGTATTGTGTACACGTTGTATAGTGGTCTAGTGTACATGTGGTGTTGTGTACACGTTTTGCAGGTGGCACCATGTACATGTGATGATGTGCACACATTGTGCAGGTGGTGAAGTGTACAAGTGGTATTGTGTACATGTTGTATATATGGTACTGGTGTCCGTGTGGTATTGTGTGCATGTCATACATGTTGTGTTGAGTGCATGTGGCACTATGTATGTGCATTGTGTAGGTGCATGTATTGTGTGGTGTTGTACATTAGGTATATATGTATGAGTTGTGTTGTATATCAGGTGTATGTGTATACATTTGTGGCAATGCACGTTGTGTGTGGATGCATGTCTTGTTTATGTATATTGTGTACGTATACGCACATAAACTGGGTGTACATGTATGTGTTTTATGTCAGGTATAGGTGCATGTGTTGCATGATGTTGTATGGCGTGTGTGGTTGTATATGTGTGATGCACAATATGCGTATGTGCACCTGATGGAGGAAAAGGTACAAGGAGTTTTTTGGGTGTGGTAACTGATGCGGTGTGTGTACAAAAGAACAAAGGCAGAAGTAAGGATCGATGAAGGATAAGTATAAGTATATTATTTCAGTTTTACTATGCATGTAATTTATGATTCTAATATATAATGACTATATGTGAGCTATGATTCTGGTTTATGATGGTTACATGTGATTTATGATGTTGATCTATGATGGTTGTGTTTTGAGCTAACCATATGTGATGTTTATACAAGATGTTTTGATCAAACAGTTAGTTTGACTTGTTGTGATAGGAAATAAACATGATTGCAAATGTACCTTATTGTCGAGCTACCAATGAGGTATGATTTGAAGTTATTTCAATTTATTTTGAATCTAATGGAAGTTATGTGATTGGTACGGTAAGCACGAAAATGACTAGTTGGGTGGTTAAAATCAACTGCAAGAATTGGCAGCAACAAAAAAAGAAATTGGAACATGCAACAACATGCTCGTAAAGTATTCAAGAGCAGGGCCATTCTAGGACACTGGTACCCAATAGTGTCCATTGATTTCCATGAGCATGCTATGACCAGTATGATGGTTTTAATGTAGGGATATGCCTTGGTTGTTGTATATTCTGATGCGAGGAAGCCTAGCCAAGGGATGGACTGCCTAGGATGGGGGTGCCAACAGAACTTGGAATGTGAGTGACTACACAAAAGGGGTTACCGGATTCCCGAGGGACTGTGTAGCAGAGAAGGGAAGGTCATTGATGGATTTGTTTTGGTCATTAGCATTATCAGATGGAATCAAATGCACATTGGGAGTGCGCCCTAGAACAATGAGCCGATAACTATTTGTTAAGAGGACAAGTGGCATAGGATTATAGTGCTGGACATTGGATGCAGATTTGACTTTGCAGTGGATTCTGGACTTCCTGGGAAGGAGGTGAATCTTGGTATTACTTTGAGGGTGGAGGTGTGAGTCTCTAGATTCCCTTATTGCTTGATACGAGCATCCTATCCTTTATTTTTTGGGTAAGAAAATGTGTACACGTGTGTATATCATTGTAAATACTGTAATGAGCTGTGTTATAAAGCTCCAATATGTAGTATGGTTTTTAGCTGGTCATGTTTTCATGATGTTTTGCTTCTAAGCGGGTCATTCATTGTAAAGACTACAACGAGCTATGTTATAAAGCTCTATGGGAAGTATGTTTTGTTTTCTGCAGTCATGTTGGTTATAGGTGTCATTGAACACTGAGGATGGTGTTCCCCCAAGGGGGAGGGTTCTGTAACATCCCTATTGAAAATTCCATGTAAAAATATATAAATAACACATATGATGGGACACATATTCCAAGCTAAATGGTGGGAAGGACATGCTAGTGGGTGTTCATTTGGTTGTTTATGGTTAAGGAAATTGGCAAAGGAAATGGCTAAGGCATGAAAGAGGAAAAGATGTAACTTGGCACATTTATTTATGAAAATAATGGAAATTAGGAGAAAAAGGAGATGAAAGGTCACAGGTTGCATGTGAGGAGGAAAATGAAGAAAAATGATGGAAATTAGGAGAAAAAGGAGGTGAAAGGTCACATGTTTCATGTGAGGAGGAAAATAATGGAAAATGAAGAAAATAGAGACCTCATACATAAAAAGGTTTCTAGGGATCAGTTGGCAAGCTTCTTCCTTTTAGTGTGAACCTTTTGTCAGTTCAGTTTTGGAGCTCTCTCATTATTCTCTCTCTCCCTCATACTCTTGGAGACTTAGTGTTTTCTTGGAGCACTCTTGGTGGTTGTGGCATACTTGGATTCTTGGAGCAAGAAGACAAAGGAAGAGCAGGAAAGTGCAATAAGGCATTGACATCAACAACTACATTAAATTTTATTGTAGGTACCAAGTTACATGTATGATTTCTTCATTATTTTTGGCATGCATGGCATATGCATGTGGTTTCTTGGTTGTGATCTGTCATTGGCATGGAGGATCCTGGATCGATAGTGGATTGCCTAGCCTTGCCATTTCCTGGATAGCCATGGTGATTGTGGGTTTACTTTCATTGTTTTTTTTTGGTTAGTTCTCATGTTTTCTTAGCTTGGGTTGAGTTATTAGTCTTGGAAGTCCTAGTTGAACAAACACTCTGGAAGACCTGTAATAGCTTGGGTTGAGTTACTAGTCCTGGAATCCCTGGTTGGACAAATTCTCTAGAAGCCCTTGGTGGGTTGAGTTACTAACCCTAGAAGCCTTGTATAAGCTATGGGTTGAGTTACTAGTTATGGAAGCCTTAGTTGGAAAAAAGCTATGGAAGCCTTGGAAGGCTTGGATGGAGACCAATTTGATGATGGTTTTTTTGGTGATGTTCGACCATGAGGTGGAATCACTATTTGATGGGTTGAGGTTGATGGCTTCTAGAAGCCCTGGATGAGTTTTGATTGATGTGTTCTATGAGATCCCACATTCATGCTTGGCATATGGCACGAGGGTGAATGGCTGAAGAGATATTTGGCTCAACCATTCTATGGTTGGGTGGAACGTGGTAGTCCCATATCCAGTTGGTTCATTGTATTTATTAATGAGAAATCCATTCCATTTATTTTCATGTGTAAAGGTACTAATGTATTTATGGATTTGATGGCTTATATGTTTATTGTATTTCTATTCCTATTATACTAGTTATATGCACATTTTATGATAGCAGCTATGTATGGATCTCAACATGTTCTTACTTGTATGTGAATGGATAATGTGTCTATGACTTATTGGAGGATAATTCAGCAAATGGCATGAGGGACAATGGTTCATAACGATTCTCAGATAAGTATGAGATCCCTACACTTAATTTTGCTATTTACACCTGTAGATTACATATCGATGATATGTTTGACGAAATGCCTACCATGGCTAATAGGGGTTTGGTTATGATCTTGTTCAATTTATTTCTTTTTCAATTCCATTTCCTTAAAGTCACCAAGGAGGTTTAATACTATCCATATTACCCTCTTGTCGCATGTTTACCCTGGTTGGCCATTTGCTTGGGTGGATATAGGAGGAGGGTGTTACACTTTAGCTCAAACTCTATCTTCTCCAGTTCATTTGGTATGAATTCATGTTTAATAACATTTTTCACCTCTCTAAAAACCACATATCATCTATACACAACCGTCATTGTTTATGGGTTCCAAATCTTATAACCTTTTAAACCATCCTTATACCCAATAAAGATGCTCCTTTTAGATTTACTATCAAACTTGGTTCTTTTCTCCTTTGGAACATGCAAATATGCATCACAGTCAAATACCCTTAGATGTGAAAGAGAGGGTTTCTTACTAGTCCATACCTCATGCAGAGTCTTATCCTCCAACGCTGATGAAGGTGATCTATTAACCAAGTAACATGCAATCTCCACTGCCACTGCCCATAATTCCTATCCTAACCTGGCACCATTGAGCATGCTTCTTTGCTTTTCCATTAACGTCCTGTTCATTCTTTCTGCAACTCCATTTTGTTGAGGTTTGTATGGAGTAGTATTCTTCCATGCTATACCACACTTTTTACGTAACTCTTCAAATTCCTTCTTACAAAACTCTCCACCATTATCTGTCCTTAACATCTTGATCTTCTTTTTTGTCTGATTTTCATTCAGAGTCTTAAATTACTTAAACCTATCAAAGAATTTAGATTTATTCATGAGGAAATATATCCATGTATTCCTTGACAAGCCATATATAAATGAGACATAGTACATAGACTTAGCCAGTGATGGAACCGACATAGGTCCAAACACATCACTATGCACAAGCTCTAATATCCCTTTCGTTCTTTTAGAACTAGAGGGGAAGCTCACCTGATTCTGTTTCCCATATACGCAACGTTCATAGAAATCAAAATCCAGAAATGCATTCTACATACCTTCTACCATACCATTACCATGCAATATTCGAAGGCCCTACTTTCTAATATGTCCAAGACTTTGATGCCATATCATGGTATTTTCTCTAGAGACCACTAGGTTTTCTGCTCCACTTTCAGGAACCACATAAATGTTGCACCCACCAATAAAAATGCTACCCAGAAGCTTGTACAGAGTTCCATTCTAAACTGCATGCATCAATACCAGTTCTCCCCGAATTATCTTGTAGGTATTTTTCTTGAACATTATTTTTACACCTGCATTATCCATCTTTCTTACAAAAATCAAATTTCTGTCCAATGTAGGAATATGCAGAACAACAGGAAGTGTTCTAATCCTTCCACCTTGCAACCTCAGCTTGAATTTTCTGCGTCTGATGACTCTGGCATTCCTGTCATCCCCTAAGAACTACTTCTTAAGGGGAGAGAAGTGAAAGGATGCACCTGAGTCAATAAACCATGCCTCATGATCTACATGCATACTTGAAGAAGAATCCAAGTACACATCCCCACCTTCATCTGAGGGGGTTTTTTCCTCTACAGAGGGAACATCATTAGATCCCTTTCCTTTCTCAGGAGCATTAGATCTACAATACTTTTTGTAGTGCCCTTCCTTTTTGCATTTCCAACACACCTTTGTAGGTTTTCCTGGAGGTTTATATCTCCCTCTAGATTTGGATCTCCCAATCGAGGACTTATTTTTGTTTCTATTGTGGAATCGTCCTTGTACAGACAAGGAATCTCCATTCTAGCTCTCCATATTTTCCATCTCATCTCCTTCGACAACAAGGATGAGACTATTTCATCAAACTTAAAGGTAGTTGTATTGCCACCTATTACAACTATTAGACTATCCCAGGAATCTGGTAGAGAACATAGAAAAATGATGCACTTATCTTCATTTAATATTTTTGTAATAATAGATAACAACTAGCTTACCACATTATTAAAGGCTTTCAGATGCTCTATCACAGAGTTCCATACTTCATTCTAAGGTTATACAACTTTTTCCGTAGGAATATTTTGTTCACCAAAGACTTAGATTGGTACAAAGTCCCTAACTTGACCCACAAATCCTTCACCTTAACTTCCCCTGATACATTCAACAATATTGAATCTGAGAGGCACAATTATATTGTGCTCTTCAGCTTTCGATCTAAAGTCATCCACTCTTATTTTGACATTCTTGTTGGTTCCATGCCTAGATATACAACAATCAATTGATCTCGGTCCACCAACAAATCCTCCATCTTGAGCTTCCACAACTCAAAAATATGACCATTAAATTTCTCGATCTCTATCTTTGCACTGTTCACCATCTTCTTTCACCACAAGAATCAATCCCACAGATCTCCCACTAAATAGGGTCTACCATAGGCCTGGGAAAAACCCCTCAGTAGAAAAGGCGTACACTGGAAGCTCAAAATAACTCTGATACCAAATCTAGGTTTTAATCCTGTACAAAAATTACCTACAAATGAATTCTTCAAACATAAAAATAAACAATGGCGAGAACAAAAAAAAAATATACATAAATATTTTTCCCTTGGATCCCAAAAATGGGAATACCAGATTGATTTTTCATTATATTCCTTCCAATCTTACAATACATAGATATACATGCTAAATCATTCATAAACTCCAATCCATTAACCTAGATTAGAAAATAACTGTAGTTCCCTTGACCAGATCTACAAAATACCATGGGAAGAAAACCATCATGCCGAAAACCATGTGCAAAACCCATGCACAAAACGATGGGTGGGTCCACCCACCATATTTCGGTACAACACCCATCCTTGGGTCTGCTTCTAGTCATGGAAATAATATAACACATATCTGTTTGGCTTCAGAATTGATAATTTTTTTTACCTTATTTTCTTATCTTTATATTAGTTTTCTATGCTTTTTGTGTGTAGAATACAATAAGTCGTGTGATATCTATTCTAGAAAGGAGTCAATGGATTTTCATTACTTTATCTCTTTAATGAATTGATTCAAACCACAAAAGGAGTTGTTTACATACGATTTGAACCGTTAATTGAACAAGGATATTTGATATCAGATGATGTTCCCTAGAATAATTGAGAAATAAAAAATTATGAGGAGCTTTTCGGGTTAATTATAACCAGTTGAACGAGATCGACTTCTATCATGGATGGATCAGTTGAAGAAGAGATCTTGGCCCTGCTATTCTGGGGAAACGTTGGAGATTTTTTAATTTGAATAAAGCATCTTGAGAATCTTCAGATTCTCAGGATCACTTTTCTATTTGAAAATAGACTCGCTTGTAATATAAAAATGAGGAATTGAACCTCAATATTTAACTTCGAGCTATAGTTATTTTGATCTATGTTATAATTTTTTACAAACAATCCTTGTAATTTACTCATTATAATTTAATGGAGACTTTTGCGGTTCGACCTTAACTTATTGCGCTAAGTTAGCTATGAGGCAGTTGAATTCCAACGATCTTGGGCCCAGTCCTGGAACTACTACTATCCTTTCTTGTATTATTAAATTTATATTTTTCTTTCATTCCTTGTTCTACAATTATTCAATTGTTTTCTATATCTAATTGCCGATTATCAGATTTTTTGTTACAATATGAGTTTTTGCAGCAGCCACAATGGAATATCATAAAGTTAGATTTACTGCAATTTATTATTCCAGTGTTATCTTTCCTTTTTGTTTCCTGTGATTGAAGTAGATTTGTTAATTTTGAATATTTCATGTTATTTTCGGTAGATTCATTTCTAGTCATAGTGTTGTTCCTTTCTTACATACACAGTTTCATAGGAAACAACTTTGTATTTAGTTGGATTACTCCACTACTTTTGGTAGGAGACTTAATTCTTTGATTCTTTCAGTAGTCTTGATTGTTTAAGCTTGATGTCTAGAAGTTGAGAGTGAGTTGTTTCTTTCAGTAAGTCCGAGCCGCTCCTTTTATTCACAAGTCCTTACTTTTCATTAAGATCATGCATATTAGGTAATATTAGCACTGCCTCTTGCACAAACCATGTGGAAAACCTTGAAATAAACATACATAACTCTAGGTTGATGGTTTAATGTGTAGAGGTCAGTTGGTCCTTTATGAACAACTAAGTGCCCCAACATTTTGGTGCTATTGTTAGGGAGGTTGTCAAAGAAGTGCTAGCCGTATCTCTGAAGGGTTGGGTATTAAATACGGAAGATAAGAACCTACACATGCACTAAGTAAAAGAATTGTGCCAGTCCCTACCCTCAACCGATATATTTAGATCTCTTAGTGTGTATGACTAAGAAAAATCCTAAGACTACAAATAAGATAGTTATAGATAAAAAATTTACCTTAAACACCATCAAAACCCAAGGTCAACCTGACCTCGTATGAACGAAATTTGTAGACAAGATCATTTTCAAATCAGAGTCTCAAGCATTGGTAGGTCCCCAAACAATATATGGGAAGGGTTCTACTATTTCCTGTCAAGTAGGAGGGTCATCCACTGTAGCTCACACTGAGATTCATGAAAAAACTGTAGGATCTGAGAAAATCTTTCAAGATACATCTATTAGGCATCTCAGTCCTTCTAGTAAAAGTGAGGGACATTCTTGCAATTTAAGAGAGGGGGAAGGTGAAATGAGTGAGCCATACCCACGAATTTCTGAGCCAGAATTTCTTGCAACACCTGTTGTAAGGAAAGAACCTGAAGTTCCTGATCTAAATAGTGTTGTGAGACCTACTCAAGGTCAACCCAACCAACATATTACTTTCTGGATAGTACCTCCTGATCACAAAATTACTGAGGATTACTGGCATATTTTTAACCAAATGGAAAATGCAGCACCAAGAACACAAACTTTGACCATAGAATATCCTATTGTCGATCCACAGGACAATGCACCAATGAAGGCTATCCCATTACAAAATCTTCCAAATTTCCATGGAATGGCTTCTGAGGATCCTGACACATTTATGTTTGAGTTTGATTTTTTATGCTGAGGTTATGACTATACCACTAACCCTCAAAAATTGAAACTGTTTCCTTCTACCTTAAAGGGAGCAACCTTACGCTGGTTCATGGGACTAGGAGGTGGTACCATAACCTCATGGGATCAAATGAAAGAAGCCTTCCTTACTAAATATCAGGACTATTTCCGATCCAAGGATTTAAAAGAAGAAATATTTAACCTTACACTACCCTACTAGAGAAGTATTGAAAACTGATTTGATTAGGGGCATGAAAGATTAATGGATAAAAATACTTAATCTAATGGTACAAGGTGATATTTCCAAAGAAAAATATGATGATGTCATAAAACTATGTATCAGGTGCTCACGAGAAAGTACATGAACCAAATTTAGAATTTGGGTTCCTCTCAACAGAACTAATAGAACTGTAGGTGGAGTAACTTGAGAAGAAATTGGTAATCTCTTAGAAGATTTTAAAAATGATATTTTTAGTGCATTAACTACATATTTGTATTTCCTACAGGTAAAGAAAAAAAGGGTGATGTAGAGCAGGCCCTAGGTATTTTCTGTCCTTCTTGTCGAGAGAAGCACAACAACAAAGAGTGCTCGTTGGACACAGTTGAAATATGTGTTATCTGTGCTAAAGATCACTCAACGGAACATTGTCCCCCGCCAACATATCTCATGGGACAATGACGAAAGTGGCAGACTCACCCTCTAGGTATGATGTAGGATCCTTCTCTGTTTTATTCCAGACAATATGCTTAACGACGGATTCCTGGATCAACGTGGCAAGGCCAACGACCTTTTAATACCACTTGGAAATATTAGCGATACTCCACACCATCCTACATAAATAAACCATTCGTTGGACCCATTTGGCCAAATCAACTGTATCCTACATATTCATAGAAAAACCCATCAAATAACTCATACCCTTCACATTGGGAAAACTCATCTACATAAGGACCAATGTGGTCTCAAAACTGATAGATTTCCGCGGGACTGATTAATCCATCTATCGAAACGTTGCCTTAGTCACAACCACCATTGCAAGCTCCACTTCAATTTCCCCCAAATGTTCCACCTCCATTACTTCCTCAATTACTTGCTCAGCCGAATCCTAATATGAATAATAGGCCCGTCCAATATTTGGATATTTTTGAAAAATCAGATTATGGTTCTACTTCCTTTTAATGAAACGAGCTAGGGATGAGACATGGATGGACTATCTTTCTAGAAGAAAGTAAAGGAAACTGAGAGTAGGCAGACAATGAAAATCCTATTGAAGAGAAACCTTTAGTGGAACATCCTTCTCCCACTGTAGTTGTCACCAAAACAGAGGCACCTGAAAATTCAATCAAATAGAAAGAGCCTACTAAAACTATGGACACTGCTCCTCCATTCCTTGAGAGACTTATTGGGATCAAACCACCAGTCTATTTTGATTTCAATATCATAGGGGAACTAAAAAATTTATGTATTAAAATCCCTCCTCCAAGCTATTTAGGATGTCTCAATCTATGCTAAAACCATCAAATAAATGTGTGTCAAAAATCCTAGGAGAAAACCAAAAGCCTCTCCTATAATCCATGTTTTGGGACACTTTTGATCTTATTTTAGGGAAGAATAGACCTATTAAATATGATGAAATTGGAAACCCAATAGTTACTATTCAAATTCAGGGTCATAACTTCCCAAACACCTTAGTGGAATTAGGAGACACAATAAACATATGGACCGAAACTTGTGGGATCCTTGGGATCACAACATTGAAACCAACCTCCATTATGCTAGAATTAGCTAACATATTGATAGTAAAACCAGAAGGCACCATGGATGATATTATCATTTCTGTAGGTTCCTGGGAGTACCTAGTGGACTTTCTGGTTATCAATCCTAGAAATAGGTTGGATGGGCACCCTCTGATATTAGGGAGACCATGGCTATAAACTGCAGATGCACATATAGGATTCCAGATAGGAAATATGACGATTGCAAAAGGAACTGCTGTTAAAATCTCATCTTATATCCACCTGCTAGACCCATCTTATCAGTCGACAATTATCAATCATTCCCTCCAAAATATCAGGAAGAATATTTGCGTTCTCCTCTTACTCTGGATTAATCTCTTATTTTTAAAAGGAAAAATGAGGATGATGTAATTAATGGATTTATTAACCAAAATTCTATTGTTGGGAATCCACCATGTCAAATGTTAAAGGTTATGATTAACAATAAGGCCCAGGGAGATCCATTGGAGGGAATAATGATCATATACCCATACCTACAGTTCATAATAATGTTCCCATCGAAATCGAACCTGACAAGACTTTGAAAATTAATGCTAATCTGGACGACTTGCAATGTAAAAAATAAATTCAAATCCTCCAGAAACATAAACAGGATTTTGATTGGAAATATTCTGATATGAGAGGCGTCGATCCTCAATTTTGTACACAAAATTTATATAGAAAAAGATGTCTGTGCCATTTTCTACCCTCAAAGAGACTAAATCCACACCTTAGGGATATATTAAAACAAGAGTTGTAAAATCTTCTTGATGTTAATTTTATATATCCTATCTCTAACAGCCAATGGGTTTCACCGTTAGTTATGGT
This sequence comes from Pinus tabuliformis, assembly GCA_031772625.1. Taxonomy (NCBI): domain Eukaryota; kingdom Viridiplantae; phylum Streptophyta; class Pinopsida; order Pinales; family Pinaceae; genus Pinus; species Pinus tabuliformis. Next base: position 886,792,171 of record CM062817.1, read on the forward strand.
CACTAAGAAAAATGGAAAATGGAGAATTTGTGTGGGTTACAGAGAATTGAAGAAAGCTACACAAAATTATCACTTTCCTCTTCCATTTTTAGATTAGGTCCTCAACACTCTTGCTGGAAAGAAATTTGTCTCTTTCTTGGATGGTTTTAGTGGATATAATCAAATCCAGATTGGTCCCAAAGATCAGGACAAAACCACATTCACCTGTCCATGGGGAAAATTTGCATATACGGTTTTATCATTTAGGTTGTGCAATGCACCAACCACTTTCCAAAGAGAAATATTGAGCATCTTTTACAACTTAATAAGTGAAGGATTTGAACCATACATGGATGATTTCACTCCCTATGGCAATGAATTTGACCAAGCCTTATAAAATCTATAAAAAGTTCTTGAACGATGCATTGCTACCAGATTATGCCTTAGTAATGAAAAGTGTTATGATAACAAAAGGTGTAGTTATGGGGCATTATATCTCTGCCACAGGCATCCAAGTAGACCCGACAAATATTGAGGTAATTCCTATGCTACCTACTCCTTGCACACCAAATGAGGTGCGTAGTTTCCTTGGATATGCTGGTTATTATCTTTTTTTTTTTATAGTTTTTTTTTCAAAAATAGCAATACCATTGTATTTATTGACAGGAAATGTGGAATTTGAATGGACTGACAGATGTGATGTTTCTTTTGTAGATCTTAAGAAGTTGGTCTCAATAACACCTGTGTTACGAGGGCCAAACTAGAATTTACCATTCCACATTTCATCCGATGCATCAGACACAACAATAGGAGCTGTCCTTGGATAGCAAGAAGATAAAAAATACTTATGCCATCTATTATATCAGAAAGAATATTACACCGACAAAGCTAAATTATACAGTGACAAAAAAAATTCTTAGCTGTTGCTTATTCTATCAATAAATTTCATCACTACATAACATGATATCCAATATTTTAATACCCTGATCATTCTTCCATCAGGAATTTAGCTAATAAAACTATTACTAATGGTCAAATAACTCGCTGGTTATTGTTATTACAGGAATTTGACATTACCATAAAGGATCCACTAGGGGAGGAGAATCTTGTTGCGATTTTCTGTCTAGAGTTTCGATAGTGGACGATTCTTTAACTGTGGAAGATCAGTTTCCAGATGAAAATATATTTTCCGTGACAATTAAAACACCCTAGTATGCTAATGTGGCTAATTACTTGACAACAAGAAAACTGCCAACACATTTACCGTCCTGAGAAAAGAAGCTTATTGTTCAGCGCAATGCACAATTCTCCTAGATTGATGGTTACCTTTTCGATATAGGGTCTGATTTTCAAATATGCATATGCATTAAGGAAGATGAAGTTTATGATATTATTAAGGTTTGCCATGACGAACCCTGTGGTGGGCACTTCACTAATTGAAGAACTGGGCATAAAGTGTTACATATGGGTTATTACTGCCCCACAATATTCAAGGATGCAAGAAAATATGTCCAAAGCTATGATAATTGTCAGAGGATGGGTCGCCCCATTCAAGCAGATGAAGTACCCCCGCAACCACAAATTGTACTCAAACCCTTTGAAAGATGGGCATTGTCTTTTTTGGCCCCCTTCAACCCAATGTCAAATCAGAAGGTGTATATTCTGGTTTGCACAGACTATGTAACTAAATGGGTTGAGACAACAACTCTCTCAAAGGCTAAAAAAGAGGCAATTATTAAATTTTTGTTTGAACTATTTACGTGGTATGCATTTCCTAGAGAGATCGTAATAGATGGGGGATCACAGTTCACTTCCCACAAAATTTCTTCTACCTTGCAGAAATATCACATTAAACACATAATTACTTACCCTTACCACCCTTAAGCAAATGGAAAGGTGGAAAGCACCAATAAATTTTTGGAGGTAATTTTTACCAGAACAATATATGCGAACCGCCGGAACTGGGATGCCAAACTCCCTGAGGCCTTATGGGCCTATCAAAAAACTTGGTGCAACACTACTGGCTATTCACTGTACCAAATTGTTTTTAGTAAGGAGCCCATTTTTATGATAAAATTCAAAATTAAGACTCTCAAAATTGCAAGGGAACTTAGATTGGATTTTACATAGGCGCAAAAACAACACCTACAACAGATTAATGAACTAGACGAAATGCGCCTATTGGCCTTGCAGTGTACAACTGTTATTCAGCAGCAAAGGGCCAAATGGCATGATCGGTTCATCAAGAAGAAAAAATTTCAGAAGGGCGATTAGGCGCTATTATATGATTCTAGATTTCAATATTTCCCAGGGAAGCTCCAAACAAGATGGTTGGGACCATATGAGGTCACCAAAGTTTATGAAAATGGTACAGTGAGCCTTACTATGATTGATGGTTCTGACATCTCTTTCCTTGCCAATGGACACTGACTCCACCTATATCACCAACCACTCACACGAGAGTCTTTTCTTCACGAGGTAAGTAATGATTCCAACTTGCAGGTTATAGTTGATTGGGGAGGTAACCTCATAGCTACAACCAGTTGAAGCATTTTTTTGAAATTTATTTCATTATGTACATAATGTACATACCTTTTGTGATTTTTTTAAACTAAAGTTACGTTTAAAAAAAGGGGGGGGTTGCTGTTCCCTTTATCACAACTACTATTCCCTTGGTCGCGTTTTCTGTTGCCCTAGTGACAACTACTTTCCCCTTAATCACATCTGCTGTTTCCTTGGTTGCAGTTACTGTTCCCTTAGTCACGACTGCTATTCCCTTAGTTACAATCACTGTTTCCTTAGTCACAGCTACTATTTCCTTGGGCGCGATTGCTGTTTCCTTAGTTGCAGCTACTGTTCCCTTAATCACAACTATTGTTCCCTTGGTTGCGGTTATTGTTTTCTTAGCCACAATGGTTGTTCCCTTAGTCACAATTGTTGTTCCCTTACTCATGATTGTTGCTTTCTAGCCATTGTGTTTTTTTAGAAATAGTTATTCTTTTAGTTTAATTTTGAAGCTCTTCTTTGATATCATGGTGAGATAATCAGTTCGCCCAAATGATTGCCATAAGAGAATGTTTTATAAGAAAATTTTAATAGACTTATAAACATACTAGAACTTTAACAACCCTGGTATTGTAAATACATAAAGATATTTATAATGCATTTCTTCAATCACCACTAGAAGAGTTTTTCTTTCCTTTTAGTTTCTTATAATTCTTCGATCTCCTTGAAAAATAAATTTTGGGAAGAAAAATGGCAAGCTAAAAAGGTAATTATTACAATACTTTTTACACCATCCCTAAATCTTAAGGAGTTGATGAGACAACCCATTCACTAATATTTTGTCATAATAAACAAAAAAAAAAAATAATAATAATAAAAAACAAAAGTAGATAATTGGACAAAGGATAGGAGGTCTCGTCATGAGTCGACCTACCATGATCGTAGGAATTAATGAGGCGAAATTACCACTCTAGTCACCAAGCCAGGGTAATGGCCTTCCATCTTTGGGTTGAAGGACAAGAGGTCTCATCATGAGCTGACTTGTTTGTCTCATCATCTCTGGTGAATGGAATTGTTATCAACTGGTCACCATGCCAGAACAATGGCCTTTTGTCGATAATAAAAAAATAAAGTTATGAAACTTTTCTAGTAGAATGGAATACTGGCATATCAATGGGTTAAAAAGAAACCTTGCGAGGCTATGGATGCTTGCTAGCAGCAAAGGACATGCCTATGGTATTGAAGTACATTTGAAATTACCATCTAAAATTAGCTATTTCTCTCTCCCTTAGCAATAATAAAGGAAAATCGTTGGATTACTATGGAAACTTATTAAATTTTTCCTTGGAAAGTGGTAATGATGAGTATGTATGAAAAATTAATTTTAAGTTTACATATCAAGGATGTTATCTTTTTTTTGAATGGCTACTAAGTCTATTCTAAATTTCTTTTCTTTTTCTCAAAGTGTAATCTTTCAGAGAAATTTGTCTTATCCATGTTCGGAGTTCAAAATATCTCCACATGATTTTACCCCGCTTTAATGCTTTGGGTGTCGTAAATGTCTAGTCGCGGTAGCATGCTTTATGATTAATGCGTCCAATAATTACGTCACACTCCTCTCTCACTATTTCTATTTTTTGACAATTTCTCCATTATATCTAATTAATACATTCTTATCTGATTAGTCATGTCAATTGTCTTAACAAATCAAATGCATGATGGAAAGTCATGGGCGAACTCTAATTTCATGAGGGGGGTGGGGTTGAAAGACTAAACACATAATTGGATGCTTAAAAACACTTTAGCATTATTGCATGCTATGGTTGTTTGAATTTTCCACTCTCTGCAGCGTTTCTATCCCTGTATCTGCTGAACTTTGTTGTTTTGAACCCCAAATTTCTCCCCGAGGAACAACTAAAATGGGTGGTCATTCAGTGTGTAGTGAACCTACCCAGTTGTGTATATTTAGCAAGAAATTAGTATTCTAGACCAAGTAGGGTGGTCAAACTATTTCCTGCGACTGCAAGGCTTTGATAATGAAGTCACCTTGGAATTTACAAGGAATTTGAGCAATGGAATAACAATGGTAAAGGGAAGACAAATATAGGTAAATGAAGAAGTTTTAGCAGAAGTGACAGGCCTTTCCACAGAAGGTGAGAAGTGGTTTGAAATACATACTCCGCTACAGAGCACAACATCCCTATTTGCGAACCCTGGAGAGGAACTGGTTAGAAAGGGAAAAGGGTACAATCCTGCCTCATTTCCAGAGCCATGGAAGGAATTAGCAGGCATCATCCAAAGGTACATTATGTGCGATGGTTGGTATGGCGTGGTAAGAGGACGAAATTTGAAGTTAATGGCAACATTGAGACGAAAGGTAATCCTAAACCTTCCTTATTTTCTGAAGTTTTTGCATGAAACTACTTTAAGACTCAAAATATCTAAGGACCAAGCCTCAGTTGTGAGTCACCATGGGCTCATAAAATTGATAGTTGTCAAAGGTTTGAATCGATCACAATTGAGCTGGGAAGAGTTCTTAGGAAATCCTGAGGCTCCACCAAAAACCGAAGCACCCATTGAATATTCTGGAAACATCCTACCTAATAATGAGCAGCCAAAAGAGAATGAGGAGGCCAATCAAAATGAAAATGCTACGGTAAAAGGTACCTCAGAGGGAAAAGCATAAAATCCATCCCCCCAACAATTAACTAGGGTAGATAAAAGAATGGCTTCCCTCTTGGCCTCCCTACCTAGAAAAAAGAGAAGATCAGTTAGGTTGGCTAAATCATGAAATTCTATAGACTCCTCTAAACAGCTGCTGGAGGAAGTGGACCTAAATAATTTCTTGATATACAAGAAACCCATCAGGAGGATTCTCCTCAAGAGCAAGAAATGGAGGCAACCTAAGTTCTGGAAGGATTGATTTTTTTTTTGAATTCTGTGACTTTCAAAGAAGCTGCAGGTTGCTCAGGAAATCCTTCTGACCAAAAGAAGTAGCCTAATTCTAAAACCTCTCCTTCTAATTCCACAACCACTATCATTTTAGAACCCTAAGGAGAACCTAAGAATACTTTTCTTCAAGAACATTTTGCAAATTTTGTTGCAACTCTCCTGGAACCCTCCTCCCTCGAAGAAGTAGCTTTACAATCTTCTTCGCAAAACATGGGACAAAAGTCAATATTGATTTTCCAATTGAACCCCAGGTTGACATAGACCTTTTGGAACCTATACTCAATGCCATAGTTAAGTCCACCAAGGAAATAATGATTGAAAGGTCTGAGGCCACAATTGTTGTTTCCCTTTCCTCTTCTTCAGTTACTCTGGAAAAAAGAGTACAAAAAATATTAAGAGAGGAATAAAGGATAAAAGGAAAAGAAAGATCAGTAAAGAAATGGAGTTGTTGAGAAAAGAGAACAAGAAGCTAGAAAGGAAGTTACGACAACTAAATAAATGGTTGTGGGACATCAAGGCCAAAAGGCATCATGGGAAGAGAAATGATAAGAAGGAGGAAGTCCGAGAGAATGAAACTCAAACTCAATTTGAAGACTCTGCTGTTACCTTTACTGTGGGAACTAAAACCAATTCAGACACATTAAATATTGATGCTATGTCTACTGAAGTAGGGACCCAAACATATTCACTAATCCTCATTGTGAGAGGTGCATAGAAAAAACATGTGCTTCCATATACTCCTTTAATTATGGAAGCCACCATTCAGGTTTTGAATAAAAATATGGAGGAACAACGAGAAACTTTAACGCGATATCAAAAAGAGGTAGTACCTCAGAAGGAGCATCAAGAGTTGCTTCAAAAGTTTAAGATTTTGGTAGTTACGAAGGACGAAACTTATGCCAAGGTGAGAGAAGCTAAGAAAAATGTTCACTCTCTGAAAGTTCAGCTTGAAAAGGCCATGAAACAAATGAAAGAAGTCTGTTCTATATATTCTGATGCTCTATCGTGCAGATATCCAACCATAAATTATGCTTTATTTTTGTTAGAATGGTATTTATTGCTTAAAGTCAAGGCCATTCGGTCAGGGAAACCATATGAATTCAACAACGTTTTAGATTTTGTTAATTCTTTTCATAAGTAGGATGATAATACAAACTATTTTCTATGCGAACTGTACATGCACAACTTCTTCCTAGAAGAGCAAGTAGATGAGAGCCCTGTTTCTTTTAAAGGGCATGCACAATTTCAAGTTTTTATATCATTTTCTAGAAATAAGATAAAGTATGCTAAAGCATATAATCTGTTTCAAAGAAGAGAGCTTGGCCTCGACCTCTGGGTTAGAGGAGAGTCACAAAGCCCTTTGCATACACTTATACGTCATAAGAGGTTTATGGAACAATTTGGCGTTATTGATTATTTGGTACACATTCACAATGATGTTATGGAGTCAGGACTGGAGTACTTGAGAGACATCAGGGTTGAATCTTTTCAAGGAGCCAAGCAGAGATGGAAGGCATCATCTGATGAAATTAAAAATAGAGAACCTTTTAGCCTTCAAAATTTCCAGCCCGTAATGAGCAGGGAACATGATTATACTCATATGGTGTTGGAAGAAGGTCCTAGATGGATAGGGTGCAGATATAGATGCCCCATAATTTGGTGTTCTCATGCTGATTACAAATCTGAATATGACCTGGCCAAGACATTTAAGTATGTTGCCTTTCAAGAAATCTAGAGTAGAAATGGATTCCAACATTATGGATAATCCTTACCCAACATATTCCCTAATTGATCTTCATGTCAATCACTTATTTGCATGAGGTCATGCAAATATGTAAGCTGGGAGGTGATGTTGGGCTTTAGAATTGATACATTTTCTTACCTTATTTTCTTATCTTTATATTAGTTTTCTAATATTTTTGAGTGTAAAATACAATAATTCGTGTGATATAGATTCTATAAAGGAGTCAATTGATTTTCATTACTTTATGTCTTTGATGATTTGATTTAAATTACTAAAGACATAATTTACTTACAATTTGAACTGTTAATTGAACATGGATATTTGATATCGGATGTTGTTCCCTGAAATAGTCAAGAAAGAATGGATTATGAGGCGTTGTTCGGGTTAATTATAACCAGTTGAACGATATCGAATTCTATCGTGGATGGATCAATTGATAAAGTATCCTAAGAATATTCAGATTCTCAGGATCACTTTTCTATTTGAAAATAGACTTTATTGTAATATAAAAATGAGGAATTGAACCTAAGTAGTTAAGTTGGAGCTATATTCATTTTGATATATGTTATCAATTTTTACAGACATTCCTTGTAATTTAGTCATTATAATTTAACGAAGAATTTTGCGGTCTGACCTCAAATTATTGCGCTGAGTTAGCTATGAGGTAGTTAAATTCCAATGATCTTAGGCCTAGCCTTGAAACTACTACTGTCATTTCTTGTATTATTAAATTTGTATTTTCTTTTAGTCCTTGTTCTACAATTATTCAATTGTTTTCTAGATCTAATTGTCGATTATCATATTTTTTGTTACAATATGAATTTTTGCAGCAACCGCAGTGGAATATCATAGAGTTATATTTACTGCAATTGATTCTTCGTGTGTTATCTTTCCTTGTTGTTTTCTGTGATTAATGTAGAGATGTTAATTTTTAAGATTTGATATTATTTTCGGCAGATTCATTTATATTCATAGTGCTGTTCCTTTCTTACAGACACATTTTCCTAGGAAACAACTTTGTATTTAGTTGGATTACTTCACTGTTTTTGGTAGGAGAATTAATGGTTTGATTCTTTTAGTAGTCTTGATTGTTTAATATTGAAGTCTAGAAGTTGAGAGTGATTTGTTTGTTTTAGTAAGTCTGAGTTGTTCCTTTTATTTACATGTCCTTAATTTTCATTAGGATCATGCATATTAGGTAATATTAGCACTTCCTCTTGCACAAACCGTGTGGACAACCTTGAAATAAACAGATGAAACTTCGGGTTGATGATTTAGTGTGTAGAGGTTAGTTGGTCCTTTAGGAAAAACTAAGCACCCCAACAATACCCAACACTCAAATCCTCCAACCATATATTCACCTTATAACCCTTCAAACTAAAAATGAGTACTCTGCCCTTCATGTTTTCAGTGCAATCATGTAATGTAAATTATTTCTTCATTGCTAATAACTAAGTTTCTGCCTCTTGAATATTCTTAATTTATCCATCAAAGATAGGGGGTTTTTCTTTTTTTAACTCTAGCATTAATTTTTTCTTACTCCTCCTTTTCTAGCGGTGTCTCATAGTAACAACAATTGATAACTTCTCATTACTGTCTATCCTTCTCTCTAGAGTGTTGAGTCAAGTTACTCCTCTCATTGCATCTTTACTTTCCTATTTATTCCTTTCCGTTGAATTTCTACCTTCAACCCTATTAAATTCCAATCCATGTATCCCTATTTTAAATGGTATTTTCTTGGATTTGTGCCTGCCTAGATAGCTGGCACCAAGGTCATAATGTTTTTGCATAAATCACACCATTTACTTCTGCTTGGTTTTCTTGATTTTTGAAAATCATTTCATTGTCTTCCTTACAACTTCTAAAATCATACCTTAAGTGCCTGAGGGCGTCCATCCAAATTTTCCTCTATCCGATTCCTAATTTAATCCTCTTCATGATTATGTTGGGATTTATCCTTGCTGTACCGTACCATTTTGTTGCTTATTCCTTTATTTCATAGCTGTAAATTTGTGTCTTCTTATGCATTGTTACACACATGCAATTTTTAGCTAAATCAAGCATAATTAAATAAACATATTCACTCACTGCCTTGGCACATATTCACTTAAGCATGCAACTTTGAAGCTAGTTAAAAAATCAATTCCAATGCCAATGTGTAGGTTAGAAAGAAAATTATCATATGAACAATTTCATTAAGGTTAGTATCCACATCAATTGTAAGTCTAACATTTATCCCAATTTTAACAATTAAAAACAACAATATACATTTTATCCATTTCTTTGACATCAATCTTACTTCCAAGGGTTATTCTGTTGCAGAGCTCTAATTTTCTTGTTTAAGGCCCATTTAGTCTAAATGCTAAACCTATGCTCTAATACCACTCTATAACACCCTCTTCCACCTACTTGTACAATCTTAAGCTGCGGGAGGAGTGACATGTTTAATTTAACCTGACCTCCATGGTCTGTTATGAAGATGGCGTTACAAAATCATATTTTTCCAATGTAAAAACATGAAAAAATGATACCATTGCATTTAGCTCTTTGAGAGCTTTTCAACGATATAAATTCCATCTCAATTTGACTCATGAATTGAAATTTGTGCCCATTTGAAGTTTAGACAATCATATATAGCCATATATTTGAAATTCCACATGGCATCTAGAAGTGGTCCACATGGCATTTCCATGTCAACTTAGTTTGATCCGCATCATCCTCGTGCTACCACATGGAATCCACATGTGGTCCATGTGGCATTGCCACATCAACATAATGGGTGTCATTAGGGAAATTTTAAGGTTAAAAATGGGCCTAAAAAATGTACTAACAAAATTAAATTCAAAAGAACGAATAGGATTCAATATGATGATGTCATCCCTAGGGGAAAATATTTTGGAGGGAAAAGAAGAAAACTACTTTTTTAATTGTATTTTCAACTTGTCTCTTTATAGGTTTAGTAAAATATTAGGTGTAGACACTCGTTGGATGCAAAATTCAATTCCACATCCAACAAGTATCTACACTTGACATTTGAGCAAACCTAAAATGAGATAAGTTGAAAATATAATATAAAAATAGTTTCCTTTCTTTTTCTTTTAAAATTCATAAATCTTATGTTATTATTTTAACTATTATTTTATTATTTTCCTTAGGAGGCCCATTTTAGAACTCAAAATTCCCATAAGTCCATGTCATCCTTGGGTCCCTACATGCCATTCACATAACCCCTGTCACATCCCCGTGACACTACCACATCAACTTAGGTGCTTGGGCCCACAGGGTCTACCTCCATTTTTTTTTTGTGGTACTTTCATGTTATATCCAGTTTGCAGGCAATTTGGTGTTTCAACAATTTCTCTGAAGCTATGAATTCAATTCCTATTGAGTGAAATCCACCCTTGATTGAAATCCGACCCACCACATGGTCTCTGGGCTATGGTGTATCCAGACCTTCAAAGAGATGTGTGCCCTCACCACACCTGGATCCTCGAATACTTGGATCTCCAGCTCCACCACAATGTAATCTTACTTTGGATGTATCCATGCCAACTTGTATATTCTTGGCCTCGTCTACCTGTGAATTCCCCAGATCCTGGGTGAAACTACATCTTGACGGGGAAATCCAGTTCATATTAGATTTTGACCTCATATAAAAGGACAACCCCATGCCGACGTGATCCTAGATCATTGAGTATGAAATACACTCATGCACAAGATCTGACCCATATGAAATCCAATCCATACTGAAAGGAACTATCCTTGTCCACTCGGATGTTTGGATTTTCGTATTACTTTGGTGCACAAAGAGATAAGGAAAAATTGGAAATTTGGGGAATTTCTTTATGGACGGGGTGTTAGCCCAACCACCAAATTTTTTGAAGGAGATTGCTAAGCTCTAATCAGTGGTCTCCAACTGGTGAAATAAGCCTGTAACTCACGTTTTAAGGATTTCATCATACATTTTTTAGTATGGTGGATTATGAGTGAATAATTAAAAGTTATCATCCAAATAACAATAACAAGGAAATATTTCAGAGAGTTACAATTTTAAACCATTTTATAAGATATGAACTTGCCATTGCAAGCATTTAGGCATTCAACTACAAGAATACAAATAAATGATAACTCATAAGCACAATAGAATCTCCAAGGTGATACCAATCATTGAAAACACAATGCCCAAATTAGTCAACAATAAGTGTAATAATAACTTTCAACATCCACACATGAATATGCATAATCATAGGAACATTCATTATAGAACAAGGCCATCACATCCTGACACCCAAATATGCATAATTTTGTACTTATATGAGTGAATTAAGATGGATGTTGATTGAAGGAGGGACTTCAAATCTCTACTGAACTATAGACCAATTACACTACCTACAAGGAATCTATCCCAAATCCTATACACATGGTTCCATTACTACATAAAATCGAGCTTCCGAAAGATGCATGGAATAAGTTGTAGACCAATGTCTAAGCACTATGCCGAACCTTATAGAACAAGACCACAATAAGTTACAAAGGGGATTGAACCCACTTGAAATAAGATCCACATCTCTAAGACTAATGAGAGGATGGCTGTAGGTGACTACTTGGTAGATGTGACTAGTGGAGTCACTTGCATTGACAAGAGTTTTGGAAAGAAAAATAGTGACAAATAATTTGTTGTCACAACTACAACACACTCAAAATTTTAGCCCTATTCAAATTTTGGAGCCTCTCTTTAGCCATGTGAGTTGCCATTTATAGTTGTTAAAGACATTCTATGCATGTCCTCTAAGTTTCTAAGTCCCTTTTTGAAGAAATTCAAAGTGTCATCTTTTGGTAAGGGAAGTGTCACACTTTGTGGAAAGGTGTTGTAATGCATATTTAAGAGGCATATTTGGTGTTTTCTCTTGTGCTAATAGGTTATATCTATAATAGAGATATGTATTAGAACCATTCCCATTTTTTTTCATTGTTTTGTTGTCGTCGTCACTTGTGTCTCAAAGTGTATCTTAAGCGTCGAACGTGGAGGTAAGTGATGTTTTGCTGTCAATTCATTGGGTGTATTGTGATCATATTCAATTGATGTTCTTGTTTCATCTTTGGCTTCATTGATCCTACACTTAGTCAATTTATGAAATATTTCTCTCTCCACAACTTTCTCGACCAACCACTCTCTAATATGCATCTCTAAACTGCACATTACACAGTCTCAGGCTGTAGTCAACCATCCTTGCGCATTGGAACTACGCACTGCATAATCAATGCCTCCAAGGATTGCACATTGCACAGTCACAGTGCTTAGTCTCAACCTCTTTCCCTTGGAAACTACATAATTCTCTCTCCAAGTTAGCCTTTCATTGTGCAATATGCAGTCTTAGTCAACAGTTTGGCCTCACTTCCTCCTTGACCTACACAATTATGCAATCAATTGGATTAGTCTTCCCTGAAATCCACATTGTGTAATGATAGTGAGAAATCCTTCCTCACTGCATCACTATCTCCCTCAACTGCACAGTTCTATCTTTCAGTCCCTCAACCACTGCACATTATGCAGTCACACTGACTAGGCCTCCATCACTTCCTTCTAGAATTTCACATTGTGAAATCATTGAGACTCCTCCTTAGTCCTGAACTATGTTGTAGGTTCAATTAGTAAATTCAATGAATAAGTTATACTAAGAGATTTACGGACTGATGTAGTCTTGTCATGAGTGAATTTCATATGCAGGTACTGTATCTGAACATGGAAGGATGATGCTCAAAGAGGATGCCAAGGAGATCATATGAGAACACATTTGTGAAGTTGGATAAAAAAGAGAACATCAAGAAGGAATATGAAGGGCCACTAGATCACAACATAAGATGGAAGACCAAGACCACAAGGAAGCCTCCATATCATCCAACCTCTTGGAGGATGAAGATGACACACATGCAAGACTTAATTTGAAGATATAAAGATAGCAACACAGAGAGAATATCTGCATAAGCATTATACAATGAAATACATGTCATTAATGCTAAGTTATGGCTTGTCTAAGTGTCACCTCAAGATTCATATGTGTCATTATACTTGTAGTAATTCATTGTAGATTCAAATCGCAGATTGTAATATGCTAAAAAAATTGACTTCAATTTACTCTACTCATCAGTGGAAACAATAATTGATCAATGAAATCATGAAGCATAAAAGAGAAAGAATTCAATCACACATAACACAATAATTTCCAGAGGAAATGCATAGCTAAAAACCCCTGCTATCTGTATATTACATTAATAAGAAAATATGAGAAGATTACAATGCTTTTCACAAGCCCGAGCAACCTTTGCACTATGTCAATCTATCTCACTGATTAAAAAACAAGCTCCAACCAATACTTAGCCAAATATGCCGCCTTCCAAGCTCCTATTTCCTTGCACAGTTTCCTAGGGAATTAGCCCAAATTTAATTGGGAAATTCATCAATAATGAACTACGCAATCCTCAAAGGCCTTCCTTTGATTGCATGCACCACCTTTACAATTCAAATGATTATACAACTAATAGTACATTGTCCCTAAACTCCAATCTCAACTGGGTCTTGCTATGATTTGACATGCATGGGTTAATTATGAGTGAATCTTCAGTTTACTAGTTTATCAATGCTGGTCACTGTCAGCACTTAGAATGTACATCAAGGCTGAGAAAAGGCAATTTTGAGGTAGCCATAGACCAAGCTTTCTATCTGGATCTATCCCTGCCAGACCAGAGAGGGGTCTCTCTTTGCCACCAAAATGTGGCTACAATAAGTGAATCTTAGGCTAGCTATGGGGTGCGGGGATTTGTTTGAAAGGGTTTTGGGTCGAAAAAAACAAGAGAAAGGACCATTGGGCTATGGAGTCAATGCTAGTTTCTGCCGGCAAACTTGGGGCAAAGTAAGTGCCATTTTCAGCTAGATAAAATATTGCAAATGTGAGAAGAATAAGGGAGAAAACCCGCTGCCCTGTAGGCATCAAATAGGGGATGGATCTACAGTAGCAGCGGTAGACGAAATAGAAACACAGGGTTACTCAACAGAGCATCTAATAGAGGATGGATTCTACAAAGACAACCACTACATTGAAAAACAAAACCATTGTGAAAGGAGCATCATGTGTAGATGGATTCCTAACACGTCTCTTAGATAATGCTGTAACAAGAAATAGCAGGAAAAACAAAGTATGTAAGTGAGTCTACAGGAAAAACATACTGAACATTAAACACCATGATGGATCCTAGGTCTAAAGGGCAAAAATTGCTTCATTAAAATAATATTCAAGAAAACTTTACACAGTCCCAAGCAGCCTCTCTTTGCTGCAAAAATTGAACCTCTATCTTTAAAAAATAATCCTATAAATACTAAATTACAAATCTATTTTGATTTCCTCAACATAGGAAATAGGAAATAAAAAAAAATAAAAAATAAAATTAATAATAAAATCCTATCATAAAACAATATTATAAACTAATTTACAACTAAAACTCCAAACTATCTCCAGAACCATGAGAAATAGTTTTTGAAAACCCAAATTAAGTGAAGGTTTGCCAAGTGGATTAACATCACTGTATCTGCTCCTTTAAGTGTGGAACCATATTCCACAAAATCTTCCTTTTGACTGCCACCTTGCACCTGCCTGCACGAATTTTGGAGTTGGTTGATCAACCTGTTGTTCTTGTTCCTCTTTGGATGTTCTTTGACTGCCATTTGTACCCAGAATTATGCGAGCTATTAATTTGTACAACAATAACTGTAATGTCATCAATACAAATGTCATACTCCAACCATAACCGGTATCATTCATTATCAATTTCAGCACAAGCATCACAAGGATCATTGAATTCGGCAACATCAACCACCGCTTGACTAGAGATAAAATCAAAGACTCAAAGACTCCATCACAAGTAATAGAAAGGTGTAGGGTCACTAGAGAAGTCCAATACAACAAGATCCTTTCCATAACCATGGATTTGCTACAATTTTCCGACCATTTCCATAGATTTAAAATGCTACAAGCATTCTGTATCATCTCTGAAGACAAATTTTACAAACTCAACAAAAATTCAAGTGCAGTTCAACAAACCTTGTTTAATAATCATTAATTTAGAGAATCCAGTAAAACATTCGCATAGATAAGACCCATCAATTTCATTTCTTCTCGCCGAAATTCCACAAAAATCTAAATGGAATCCTCCTCATACCCATGCATACGTGCCAACAATAACTATGTTCTAAGAATCACCCTTTTCACTTAGACATTTAATCAAACATCTGGTCTCCACCTGTGTGACCTGTTGCTTCTTTTTGTTTCCTAGGTGTAAGCGCTGCGCATAGGGCCACACTACAGAAGCGTAGCGCCACAGCCAGGAGCGCAACGCCACACTCTAGATTGGATTGGCTTCGATTTTTTTGACTTGTGTGTGATGTGGATGCAGGGGCGCTGAGTTGTGCCTTTGGCTCTCATCTAAAACATGACAGAAAAACAAGAATCCTTGGAACCAATACGCAAGGTTGCTTCAAAACCAGGCCGTAACTTATCCAATTTGTCTCCCCAGAATTTTTTTTTGAAAATTGAAAATCATTTGTTGTTGTATGAGACATCCAGATTCCTTCTCTATCTTAATCTTCACTGGCGTTTCCATTTTATAAACACGTACATCAAGTTGAGCCGAATAACTTTAAAAACCATTCGATTTGAATAAATATCATAACATGAGCTATAAAGAGATCCAATTTCAGTACCCAACTTGAAGTTAGGTCGTTTAATTTCACTACACTCAGCATTTGGCATTTGAAAACCAATTTTCCACTGATCTTTCATAGATTACCTGCAAAGGTTTGCTTTCATCTATTGAGCCTAGCATCTTACTGATCAGAATCTATTCCTCAGCTGGACCTCCAAATTGTAAACACATTTCTGCATCACGTGGTTCCCATTTGATCTCGCACACAGTGCATAACATGTCCAACTAATTCCTGGATGAGTTTCAACTGCTAATAGGCATCAACAAAATCAATGGCCTTCTGGGTAACTTGGTAGCCATACATTTGAAGACGAAGTGTTAAAACATGGTGTTTTTCCAGCGCTTATGTTAGCAGTTTCAATTGAATTTTTCTGTAGAGCTTGTGCAAGGCGTTGTCCTCTTGCCGAACTAGTGAAAGAATTACGAGAAACCATCCCACATGTGTCAATAAACTCTCTGAGGATCCTATCACAACCAACAATGCAGCTCAAATTTTCCATGCTATACTGAACTGGTATTTCCATTAGCCGAAACTTTAACTATATTTTGAAAATAAGACTTGGTCCATAGGTATTGCATAATTGATTGGTTACAGCTACCTCAGATATTGATCCAGGCAACCACACAACATTTCTGTAGTGTAGAAAATTTTGATAGCCAACCATGAACTTTCCATCTAGCTTCTCCTTGAGCGCCATATCGGACTCTTGGCAAACTTGACAGTGTGAAACAATCTCACCAATAGTTCGGTGATCATCCCCTAAATATGCATGGCAAGTGAATTGACTCCTATCAACTACAATTACACGATCATCAAGTTTGAAGCGTAATTTGAAATGCAAGTCCTCTTATATCATGCCTTGCTAAAATTTCCTGATACTCTTTTGCACTATCTTGGTTTCAATCAACCATGATCTTGTTCTCTGAACAATTATCAGCATTTAAATGGCTTCATTTATGAGTAGCAATTGGTAACAGGCAGGAAAACATGAGGAATAGAGTCTCTGCATCCGTGTGACAAGTTGGGCCATCAGGTTTCCCAAGGTATATCAAAGAATCACGATCAAAACCCATAAATAAATCTGATACATTTATGAAATTTGAGGAAGTTTCTCCGTTTTCCCACAGAGATGATTTTGTTTAGCTGTAGAATGTAGCTTTGCAGGATGTTAATGTTCCACGAACAACTTCCCAATTTGCAAAGCCTTGCATTAGAATAGCGCCTGTATCAATGTGTTGTGCAATTGTAACTACCAGGCTCTTCAGCTATGAGGTTATTTTACAAGAAGTTAAACCCATCAATCTGGTGCGATTTCATGCGTTTTTTTCAGACAAGGATGCAATACAAGATTGAGTACAAGGGTTCTCTGCTCTGTGATTTTGTAATCAATTGATTCGGTGTTGTTGATCCCTAAAATAGTCTCCAAGTCCTTGTTAGGGGCATGCCTGGAATGCTTTGTTTCTTTACGAGCCTTTTACCAATGGGATTCAAATATTATTTCAATATTTCATCCAAAAAGACCACAATGTGTGCAAACATAGCCAAAACCGTCTTCCAGAGTGAAGGAGTGGTAGATTCATGGGTATCTCATTCAATCAAAGCAAAAAAACGAGCTCGACATATGTTGAGATGAGGATTAGCAACACAACAATAGACCTCAACTGCTATGTTCTCTCCTTCTCTATCACAATCCAGCCACATAACCAACCACTGACATCTCCTAGCTTCCTCTGGATCATTCAATACATGAATTGCTGCACTGGGAGATCTTTGAGTCAATCATTCATTCGGTCATATCTTCTGATCCGGGAGCCGGTTTTGGGAGTGTGATATATCGTTGGAAATATTTTTCTGAGCTACTTCTGATGAAAACACTTATGACATGTTTTGCACTGAAGATCATGTGCAAAAGATCTCTGAAAACTAGACATAGTAAGAGCCCACTTTGATCCCTGGTGACAGGCTGCGAAGACTGGAACTAACATTGGCCTTATTGGGGATGGAAGCTCCTTGGAGGTGTCAAGAACACCATAGACCAAGTGCCTCATCCATTGGGAAATACGGTCACAAAACACTGCAAACTTGAACAACTTATACCAACCAAAAACATAGATACACTGCAACCTATACATAAACAAATACTGGAAGCAAAGTGTTGCCTTGGGCAGATTATTTATGCACAAACCTATGCTACTTTGCAGAAAAATCAATAGATCAAGTGATGTTGTAATGCCATATCAACCAGTCAAGTAACTATGACAAGGATGTTGCTTGGAAGTGCTTGAACCAGGACACAACTGGAAATACTGTCAGCCATCCATGCACAAAATGAGTCTGGCTGTGTAAAAGACATTCTGGTTTGTATTTCAAACTGAAATTTTTTCCATGTACGTTGCAATAGGATCAAAGAAACCAGACTATGTTGGTTGCCCTAACTCCTAAACATATGCTTCCAGCTGCAAACTATCAATGCAAATATCCACAGGTAGCCTTACCTTCCCTTCCTTCTGCTGAAAAAGGTCCCCAAAGAATGGGACTTGACAGTCCAGATCCTGGGACTGTATTTGGGTCTCCAATTCAGTTAGATCTTCTTCAATTTTGATGGCAAATGCCTGCAAAAAATTGAGCTTAACTTCATGGCTACATCGACAGGATCTCAGATAAGATGACAGAGATGAAGAAAAATTCGCATCTACCTCATCATTTGTGCACATATCTTTCCATTCTCTAAAGCCTTGAATAGAGGGCACCTCTATTTTGAATTCTTCCTCTTTCTCCTTCCATGTTTCAAGAAAGATATGCCAAAAATCTCCAAATGACTTAATAGATCTGATAGGAAAACTTTTAATCCATCTTCTACATTTGCCTTGAAATGAATCAAAGAACAATCTGCTGAAAACATCTTCCTTTTTTACTCTAAGAATTTTCACAAATGTTTTAAAATTTTCGATATGTTTGAAAGTCAAAGTCAGATCTTGCCTACTGCGTTTAGGGCCATTGCTCAAAATATATGCATCCTTCAGTAATTGATTAGGAAGACTAGGAAGATTAGAAAAATTGATACAAGAATACCTTGAACAAATAGAAACAACATCTGAGTCCTTCATTTAGCCAATGGAGCCACCATCAACACTTTGAAACTCAGGATCTCGAATACTGGAGTTTCCAGGCGGATGTTTCAACCTTCATATGTGTCTGACTGCTGTCCACCATCAGCAACCAGATTTGTGACTTGAACGATCTTTCTCGGAGAAGATCTGCCACCTCGTCCCCGGAAACAGTGCCAATATGTTAGCACTCAAAATGTACCTCAAGGCCGAGAAAAGGCAATTTCGAGGTAACCACAGACCAAGCTTTTGATCTGGCATCTAGCCCTGCCAGAACAGAGTGGGCTCTCTCTTTGCCACCAAAATGTGGCTGCAATAAGTGAATCTTAGGCTAGCTATGGAGTGCGAGGATTTTTTTGAAAGGGTTTTGGGTTGAGAAAAACAAGAGAAAGGACCATTGGGCTATGGAGTCAATGCCAGTTTTTACCGGCAAACTTGGGGAAAAGTAAGTGCAATGTTCAGCCAGATAAAAGATTGAAAATGTGAGAAGAATAGGGGAGAAAGCTTGCTGCCCTGCAGGCATCAAATAGGGGATGGATTTAGAGTAGCAGCGTTAGATGAAATAGAAACACAGGGTTACTCAACAGAGCATCTAACAAAGGATGGATTATGCAAAGACAACAACTACATTAAACAAAAAAACCATTGTGAAAGGAGCATCATGTGTAGATGGATTCCTAACACGTCTCTTAGATAATGCTGTAACAAGAAATAGTAGGAAAAACAAAGTATGTAAGTGAGTCTACTGGAAAAACATACTGAACATTAAACACCGTGATGGATCCTAGATCTAAAGGGCAGAAACTCCATTAAAATAATATTCAAGAAAAACTTTACACATTCCCAGGCAGCCTTCCTCTGCCGCAAAAATCGAACCTCTATGTTTAAAAAATAATCCTATATATACTAAATTACAAATCTATTTTGATTTCCTCAACATAGGAAATAGGAAATAAAAAATAAAAAATAAAATAAAATAAATAATAAAATCCTATCATAAAACAATATTATAAACTAATTTGCAACTAAAACTCCAAACTATCTCCAGAACCATGAGAAATAGTTTTTGAAAACCCAAATTAAGTGAAGGTTTTCCAAGTGGGTTAACATCATTGTATATGCTCCTTTAAGTGTGGAACCATATTCCACAAATTCTTCCTTTTCACTGCCACCTTGCACTTGCTTGCACGAATTTTGGACTTGGTTGATCAACCTGCTGTTCTTGTTCCTCTCTTGATGTTCTTTGACTACCATTTGTACCTAGAATTATGCGAGCTATTAGTTTGTACAACAATAATTGTAATGTCATCAATACAAATGTCATGCTCCAGCCATAACCGATATCATTCATTAAAAATTCAGCACAAGCATCGCAAGGATCAATTAATTTGGCAACATCAACCACCACTTGACTGGAGATAAAATCAAAGAATCAAAGACTCCATCACAAGTAGTAGAAAGGTGTAGGGTCACTAGAGAAGTCCACTGCAACAAGATCCTTTCCATAACCATGGATTTGCTACAATTTTCCAACCATTTCCATAGATTTAAAATGCTACAAGCATTCTGTATCACCTCTGAAGACAAATTTTACAAACTCAGCAAACCTTCAAGCGCAGTTCAACAAACCTTGTTTAATAATCATTAATTTAGAGGATCCAGTAAAACATTCGCATAGATAAGATCCATTAGTTTCGTTTCTTCTCGCTGAAATTCCACAAAAAGCTAAATGGAATCCTCCTTATACCCATGCATACATGCCAACAATAACTGCATTCTAAGAATCACGCTTTTCACTCATACATTTAATCAAACAACTGGCCTCCACCTGTGCGACTTGTTGCTTTTGTTTGTTGCCCAGGTGTAAGCGCATCGCGTAGGGCCACACTCAAGAAGCGCAACACCACAGCTAGAAGCGCAGCGCCACAACCAAGAGCGCAGCGCCACACTCCAAATTGGCTTGGCTTCGATTTTTTTGACTTGTGTGTGACGTGGATGCAGGGGTGTTGAGCTGTGCCTTCAGATATCATCTAAAAAATGAGAAAAAAACACGAATACTTGGAAACAATACGCAAGGTTGCTTCAAAACCAGGCCATAACTTATCCAGTTTGTCTTCCCAGACAAAATTTCCGAAACTTGAAAATCATTTGTTGTTGTATGAGACATCCAGATTCCTTCTCTATCTTAATCGTCACTGGCATTTCCATTTTATAAACACGTACATCAAGCTGAGACGAATAACTTTAAAAACCATTCAATTTGAATAAATATCATAACATGAGCTATAAAGAGATCCAATTTCAGTACCCAACTTGAAGTTAGGTCATTTAATTTCACTACACTCAACATCTGGCATTTGAAACCAATTTTCCACTGATCTTTCATAGATTACCTGGAAAGGTTCGCTTTCATCTATTAAGCCCAACATCTTACCAATCATAATCTGTTCCTTAGCTGGACCTCCAAATTGTAAACACATTTCTGCATCACATGGTTCCCATTTGATCTCACACACAATGCATAACATGTCCATCTAATTCTTAGACGAGTTTCAATTGCTAATCGACATCAACAAACTCAACAGCCTTCTGGGTAACTTGGTAGCCATACATTTGAAGACGAAGTGTTAAAAATGGTGTTTTTCCAACACTTGTGTTAACAGTTTCAATTGAATTGTTCTGTAGAGCTTGTGCAGGGCGTTGTCCTCTTGCCGAACCAGTGAAAGAATTACGAGAAACCGTCCCACATATGTCGATAAACTCTCTGAGGATCCTATCACAACAAAAAATGTAGCTCAAATGTTCCATGCTATACTGAACTGGTATTTCCATTAGCCAAAACTTTAACTGGATTTTGAAAACAAGAACTGGTCCACAGGTATTGCATAATTGATTGGTCACAACTGCCTCAGATATTGACCAAGGAAACCACACAACATTTCTGCAGTGTATAAAATTTTGACAGCCAACCATGAACTTTCCATCTGGCTCCTCCTTGAGCGCCATATCAGACTCTTGGTAAACTTGACAACGTAAAACAATCTCACTAATAGTTCGGTGATCATCCCCTCCATATGCATGGTAAGTGAATTGACTCCTATCAATTACAATTACACGATCATCAAGTTTGAAGCGTAATTTGGATAGCAGGTACTCTTATATCATGCCTTGCTAAAATTTCCTGATACTCTTTTGCACTATCTTGGTTTCAATCAACCATGATCTTGTTCTTTGAACAATTATCAGCATTAAAATGGCTTCATTTATGAGTAGCGGTTGGTAATAGGCAGGAAAACATGAGGAACAAAGTCACTGCATCCGTGTGACAAGTTGGGCCATCAGGTTTCCCAAGGTATATCAAAGAATCATGATCACAACCCATAAATAAATCTGATACATTTATGAAATTTGAGGAAGTTTCTCCGTTTGCCCATAGAGATGATTTTGATCAGTTGTAGAATGTAGCTTTGTAGGATGTCAATGTTCCACGAACAACTTCCCTATTTGCAAAGCCTTGCATCAGAATAGCCCTTGTATCGATGTGTTGTGCAATTGTAACTACCAGGCTCTTCAGCTATGAGGTTATTTTGCAAGAAGTTAAACCCATCAATCTGGTGCGATTTCATGTGTTTTTTCAGACAAGGATGAAATACAAGATTGAGTACAAGGGTTCTCTGCTCTGTGATTTTGTAATCAATTTATTTGGTGTTGTTGATCCATAAAATAGTCTCCAAGTACTTCTTAGGGGCATGCTTGGAATTTTTTGCAGCTTTATGAGCCTTTTATTAATGGGATTCAAATATTGTTTCAATATTTCATCCAATAAGACTATAGTGTGTGTGCAAACATAGCCAAAACTGTCTTCCAGAGTGAAGGAGTGGCAGATTCATGGGTATCTCATTCATTCAAGGCAGAAAAACGAGCTCGGCATATGTTGAGATGAGGAATAGCAACACGACAATAGACCTCAACTGCTATGTTCTCTCCTTTTCTATCACAATCCAGCCAAATAACTAGCCAATGAAATCTCCTAGCTTCCTCTGGATCATTCAATACATGAATTGCTATACTGGGAGATCTTTGAGTCAATCATTCATTCGGTCATATCTTCTGATCTGGGAGCCAGTTTTGGGAGTGTGATATACCGTTGGAAATATTTTTCCGAGCTAATTTTGATGTGTTAGCGCTTGAAATTTCACCTCAGGCTGAGAAAGGCAAACTCCAAGGCAACATCAAACCACTTAGCCTCGTAGCTAGCCCTACGGGGCAGGAGAGGGCTCTCTCCGGTATATCTTGGAAAAGATCTTCAAAGGGCGGAGATAACCAATAAAGAACACTGATTTTAGGCTAGTAAACTGATAAAAGGTTTGATTTGAGATTTTTAGGATTTTGGTGGAAACTCGGGGAAAGGCAATTTTGGGTGCGGGGATTGGACACAGTTTTCGTAGGGGGCTCTTTGGGGCAAGATAGGAGACTGTATTGATGCCTTTGAAAGAGTTGTATGGATGAGAATGACTGGTGAGGAGCTAAGGAGAGCAAGCAATCACCTTGAATTCTCCTTAAACAAATGAAAACATTGATATTAAGCAAACTTAAAAGCAGAGCATGGAAATCATGAATTATACTTTAACACTTCATTTGCCTAATTTGCAGAAGGAAAAGTAAGAAGATGTTTCACATAAAAAACTTACAAGTACAAAGAGAAGCACACCATCAATACATGTAACCACAGGAATCCCAAAAAGGACTGCAAAACCTTGGTCTTTCTTCCTTTGCCAAAATTGCAGAGATACAATGAGTAATACAATAGAAGCTTTCTCCCTCAAGAGTCCAACCATGAAAATGACCAAGAAAGTACATAATATAGGCAATCTAACATCTTTCCTTGCCTCTAGGGGTCGAGCTCACTATCCTAGGAGCTGTTTCAACCAATTCCAAACTGAGCACTAAAATCTAGGTAGTCAAAACAACTTGCCTCTATAAGCTAGGAAACCAATTCATTCATTAAATTTTTGCTTATTTCATGAATGAATCTTCTAGAAGAGATAAATAAGTGTCAAAGTATCATAAAATTAAATCATTTACATCAAGGAGGATCAAAATCCACTCCAAAAAGTCAAACCTAGTCAAAACTGCGTTTTGCTGAGCTGTAGGTGCATTTCTGTGAAAATAGCCTGATGCGTAGCGCCCTGAATCTCAACGCGTAGCGCGCCTTTGGGCCTGCTTTTGAGGCACTTACCAGAGTTAAAATGAGGCAAAAGTGGGCTTGTGGGAAAGGTCTAGATGTCTACTTTTCAACCCAAGTGGAATTTCTAAATTTGGTGACCATTTGCCCCTCCAAAATTGCAATCTCCCAAGACTGCTTCCTGTGTGTCAAAAAGGTGGCAGAAAGTCATTTTTTGCTTGTTTTTTGACCTTCTGGAGGCACAAAACTTGATGGAATCTCTTGGAAATTGCTGAGCAAGTGTATTTTTGCATGACAAATCCCAAAATGCTGAGTTTTCATGAAATGGAGTTTCCCATCTTCAGGGTAGCGCGCGGCGCGCTATGCGTTGGGGAGGAAAACCTGTTTTTTGCCCCAAAAAAAATCACAAATGACCAAAAATGCTCAATTTTTTTGAAATTTGTGCTGGAGGTAAGTCATTTAGCACCATGCTCCTTCAAGGAAGCCTTAGCCAAGATGTGGAGGGGATCGGGCCTTTTTCTTCGTTTAGTGCCTTGGCCAACCGTCCTTTGAGCACCTTCATTTTTGCTTTACATATGTGCATCCGAGCCCAATAATGATTCTTCATGTTCCGGAGCATGTCCTTATCTTTGTTAGCCTTGGCCAACAACCTCTCCAAATGAGCATTGTCCCGGAGAAGCATAGCCTCTCGCTCAATGGGTACTAAATCACCGGGTCTCTTGCGAGCCAAGTTGCGGTCTTCATGGATCCTCCACAACTCATCGAGAGTGTGCTCATCCTCTAATTGCTTGTTGTGCTGCTCTAAATATGTGATTGTCCATTGTGCCATCTCTAATTTTTCTTGAAACAAGCGATTTTCAGCCTCCTGTTGCTGAATGATCTTCTTAAGCTCCGAGCTAGGAGAACGGGTGTCAAGATCAATGATGTCAATATCTGGATCACCTGACAATCCCTCCTCAATCATGGGCTGCTTGCCCCTCTCTGATACCTGTTCTGTTGTTGGAAACGAGGCCCCTTCCACCTGGTGTGGAGATAACACTCGCGGTGCTGATGAAGAAGGCGAGACCCCTTCCACCTGATGTGGAGAAAATACTCGCCGAGCTGATGCAAATAAGGCCCTGTGGCCTCTCTGATATGTGATCAATGAAGGGGAGCTGACATGTCTGGGCTCAGGGATGTCATACTGCTGTGAAGGTCCTCCCTCCTCATGAACAACCTCAGGGGGTGGTGGTGGCGCTGTGAAGAAATCTCGAGAGATGAAATCCTCCCATGGAATACCTTGCTGGGCCAACTGATGCATGACCACAATCTTGATCAAAGCATAATGGTAGATGCTCCTGTGTTGCTGTGCTGGGCTCTTTCTCTGCACCAAGGGCACCATCCTCTCAATATTCCGGCACATGAAGAAAGGAATGTTCATCATCCGTACCCGTGTGAAATGCATCAACAAGCGGATATGATACGAATACAAACGTGAAAATCTTCCCTCACAGGTGAAATAGCAAATGATGAGCCTCATCAAGGGCGCATACTCATCCCTCAAGAATCTGAAAGGAAACACACCAGTTAGGTGCCTCATATATACAAGTTTAATGTAGGGCTCACACTGGAATCTGTCCAACAGCTGGTGCTTGTTCCACTGTTCTCCAACATTGGGTATCCCTGTTGCTTGAGCAACAACCTCAGGTGACAATGTAAAATCCACCCCTGCAAGATTCACATGCCCGTTGTGCAAATGCAAAACAAAAAAGTGAACCAATTCCCTGTGGTGTTGAATTTGGGAAATTCTCTCGCAATATCCATAGCATGATTGATGACGGAAACATGTGACTGCAAGTGGACAAGCTTGCAAATAGGCCAAAGAGGTGGGCTCCTCTCTCACATGCTGACCACCCTTACCACCCCTGTGAGGCCTCCTTGGCACCTTAACCTCTGGTGTTGACTCACGGTCTTCACTTTTCTCATAATCTGTTTCGGTTTCTGACATGGTTTCAAGAGCAAAATGGCTCAAATGTACTGTTGCTTCTGCACAAATGACCTGCTGTTTTGACTTTTTGAATGCTGCTCCAAGGGGACAAAAAACACAAGGGAGATGTTAGGGAGGGGGACTTTTGAGGGGAATTAGGGAAAATATATATAAAAAGGGAATTTAGGGAAGGAATTATGGCACATACATCATCAAATCATCATAATTTGCAGGGGTTTGATAGGAGGTAGGATTAGGGAGATTTTATTGAATTTTAGGGATAGGGGTAGGGTTTTAGGGCTTTTGATATATATATATATATATATATATATATATATTTTTTTTTTTTTTTTGTTAGGGAGATTAGGTGAAAATGACAAGGGAGGGGATAATGGGAATGTGGGGAAATGAGGGAGTGAAAAAGGATGACCTTGGGCAGCAAATGTAAAACCCTAGCTCACATGCATTCGATTTTTTTTTTAAAACATAATACATATGAATTTTCCATTTCAACTTGATGGCATTTGACACATTTTCACGCTCATGTTATCTTTACAAAGCAATAAATTCAATGATTTGAGGCCTACTTGAAGAAATTGAGGAGGAAGAAGTCGATTTGTGGCTCACTGGCAAATTTCTGAAGGTGGAAACCCAACGCGTAGCGCGCGGGCTCTGGAGCGTAGCGCGCACCCAACGCGTAGCGCCCGACCAATTTTTGCACTGCAGAGACTGCCCTGATGCGTAGCGCGCGCCCAACGCGTAGCACGCAGGCCCTGATGCGTAGCGCGTAGGTGCAGTCACCAAATTCGCCCAGTTTCACACTAAATCGCCTTTCACACTTGCTCTTGGAGTCTTGGAGGCAAAAGAATTACAAAATGAGGAGAGAGGGGCTTTTATAAGCTTGATTTAAATTTATTTCCCCTCAAACCCACTTTATAATGTTTATGCAATGACACTTTTAAAACTAATTGCTACTGACTTGTGGTTTCCTTTTGTCATGAAATTGGTTGAAATGATGCTTTTTCTTGAAAATTTTTGCAGGAATAGCTTCTGAGGAGTCTTGGCAAAGGAGACCAAGGCCACATGCCGACTTCTGAAAAATTTGAATTTTTTACAAATTTTTACAAAAATGAGAAAACGACCTTGTCTTCAAAAGCAGGGTTTTTGAACTCAAGGTAGAAATTAGCTATACAATATGAAATCCTTTGAAATGATGCTTTGATGAACATCCCTCTGGCCTGCTGGGCATTTATTGACCTCAAAAGACATGACCTCAAAAGACAAAATTGGACTAAACCCTAGACCTAGGACCTTGATTTCAATACAAGACCAATGACTCTGTAAGGAATTTATTGACTGAAACAAACTTGATCCAGCAATGCCAAGAGGGGAATAAATGACACAAGCTCCTCCATCAGGGTTATGGCATGCCTAATGGAATGCAATAAGATGATACTGATGAGACACCTACTTATGCAAATGCAAAGAGCTTTGATCGCTGATGGAGGGCTACTAGACCTACTCTAACATGATGAACACACTTATAACATGTTTTGTAGTGAAGATCATGTGCAAAAAATCTATGAAAACCAGACATAGCAAGAGCCCACTTTGATCCCTGGTGACAGGCTGCGAAGACTGGAACTAACAGTTACACCCCACTACTGGATCTCCCACTAATTCCTCCATCAGTTGGAACTAGTTTAATTGAATTTAACTCAGTTAAACTTGATTAAATAATTACAACTCAAAATAAATTCAACCTCGGCCCCTAAAATTTAGGAACCACTCTACATGACTCTAGATAGACACTAGATAGAAGGACGGATGCCATTTTATGGCTGGAAACGCACCACATTCATATAAAGAACCTTTCATGCAAGGAAGTAATTATCTAAGCCCAACTCCAACTCATATGTTTGAGAAAGGAGAATCATCTCACCAAGGTCCAAAGCTTACATAAAAAGCCAGTTATGATCAACTTTAGACACTCTGGCCTATTAATTGTTAGTTTGCTAGAGCCATTGGATTGCTTTCTGTTGCATCTTTTCTTCCTCATAAGAAAATAAAGAAAGAGACAACCTATCGTGGTGTGTTGGTTTCTTCAGTGGAAGAGTTGGTTATCAAAACCCTTGAATATTTAGCTAATCCTTCAAAAGGGATATACATCAGCAAGGGGATCTTCCACCACCAATTGCGGAAAATTTGGACAGAGATGGGGAGGACTTCAAATTTTCTGATGAAAAAAAACTGAGGAAAGATGAATACTTGATAATAACGAGAATTTGAATGGAGAGGAAGAAGACTCTTTGGAATCAGAGATTGAAGAGGATGAAAATGAAGACATAGCTAATGATCAATTGGATAGGATGGCCCAAGGGTCTCTTTCTCTCATGGGAAATCTTCATCGTTTACCAAAACAACTGGAAAATTTGCATACCAAGTATGATCCTGATAAGAAACCGAAGGACAAAGACCATATTGATGACTTCTACTTGCATCTACGAATGTTAGAGGTACATTTTGATGATGTCTCTTGTAGATTATTTCTGTATACTCTAGAAGGTAGAGCGATAGTTTGGTACCATAGCCTTCTGTCAAATTCAATCCATAGTTGGAGGGATTAAAAAAATGTTCTTAGAAAAGTTCCATTTTGTTAAAACTCCATCCATGTTACTTAAAGTACTCTGAAACATTGAGATGGGGGATAAAGAAAAGGTTAAGGATTTCAATCAAAGAATCACACATATTTTGAAAAAATTCCTCATTGATGTGCAATCGCATGATTCTATTACCAAATATTATTATACAACTACCTTGCTAACTAGAATTTCTGTTTTTGTTAAGCGCTTTGTAAAATTTACTTTGGATATTAACTTCGTAGAAGCAATCACTGTTGAGAAGGAATTAAGGTCTATTAGGGTTATTTCCGACTAGGAAGATTCAGAAGACTCCAAAGACACAAGTAAAAAGTTTGAAGCCTCTTTTGCCAAATCTAAAGGGAAAGATCCTTTTGACATGGATAGCTTGACTAAATCCTTGAAAGTGTTATCCAACGAAGTATTAGAACTTAAGAGGAAGTCATGTGAGGCTTATAATAGTAATAAGTATTTTAAGTTGTTTCTAAAGAATAATTTCAATCAACTGACTAAGTTTGCACAAAGCCCCAATGTTGTATTTAATTTCGAGAAATTGGGCATGGATAACTACTGTACCTTTCATCAAGAAGCTCATTCATAGAAAAATGCCCTCAACGGAGACACAATATGAATTCCGCGGTTCAAAATGTTTTAAAAATTTTGATAGCAAAAGAGCATTTAAAGAAGAGACAAGAGACTGATGAACCTGCCTCGACATAGGAAACATTAAATGTTGGTGATTCAATTTTCACTCTTGATCTAATACTCAACAATGACCGACAAGGTGTTGGTGAGTGTTGTAGGGAAAAGTATCTGACTCGGATGACCCTATCCCACTCTAAGGGTGATAGTACCTCAGCAACAACTGTAAAGAAAACTACTTAAGGTTTACTTCTTTACGAAAGCAAGAGAGAATGAGGAAATGCACTAACCGTTGCCTTGCGCTTAATGTCAAATCCAAACTCTTCTCTTTGGCTGCTTGCTCCCAGCTCCTTGCTCTTTTGCTGGCCCAGCTACAATGAGATCCTGCAAAATAACAAAGAAGGAAACTACAAGAAGCATGCAATCATAACTGATTCAAGGATTAGCATAAATCAAATATACAATTATCACAATACATCATTGAAACAAGTGCATATAGAAGAACCTCAATAGCTTTTATTAATGAAGAAGTAAAGTTCTGAGAGAGTTACAACCATTGAAGGCCCCAATCCAGCAACACCTCCCAGCAAAAAGAATTTCTCCTCTTCACCTCCTTCAAGCAATCACCCAATAGCTCTATAGTGAAACCAACATCATATCATTACTTTGCACAAAATTCCAGCCTCCTGAGCTCATAGGAGAGAGCTCAATATATAGATGAATTGAGAAAGGATGAGTCAGCTTGCAACTGATGTGTAGCTGCCTTGTGTCCTCTCTCTCTTCAGTTGATCTTCAGTTCTTGAGTCCACTTGGAGAAACAGAGCCTCTGACTCATCACAAGGCGAAATCCCTGATCCAAGTGTCATTTTTGGAAGATTCCAGAGCAATGACTCAGTGTGCCACTTGTCCCATCTCGCTCAGCGCAGGTGGCCTTTGTTCCACTTGCTTTGCAACGCAGGTACACCATGGAGGAGTTGAGTTTCAGCGCAGAAGCCTAGTGGAGCACCTGCTTTGATTTCAGGATTGCTTGTTTTTGAGTGTTTTCAGGTGGAGAACTGATCTGAGAGCTGTTGGTTTGCTGACCTTGTTCCTCTAGGGGTAGGAACATCATGTTTAGGGACTTTGGATCCCTTGGATTATTGACAATTCATGCCTAATGCTGTAAGGCACAAAATTTTCTATAACAGTGAGCCCCCAATGGGTGATGTTCTTCCTCAAGAACCTGCTAAGTAATATAACTTGAGGAGAAAAGGACCGGTGCCTTAGAAAGATGTGAGAAAGAAATTGTTAAGAAAAATATTTCCTCCTAGTAATCCTGCTTATGGCACTCAGAACCAATCCAGGAGTACACAACCACAAAATAATGTTTCCGGAAATAATAGGAACAAGTTTTCCACCTCTAAGGTATCAATTAAAGTCACACCACTTATCACTTCCGCACACCCTACTCAAAATGAAGATATTGATTACAACATTATTGAAGATGTGAAGTAGGGTCATGAAAATATTTCCATATATGAACTAGTTAAGATAGTAGGGCAATGTCAGTTGATCATCGAAGCATTTACATCTCAACCTCCATAAGGTAGAATAGTTTATTCTTCCAAAGCATCATCTGGTAAGTATCCTACCATCCCTAAGTCAGTTGTTAATGCAACAAATGTAAATGTTGGGTCCACTTGCCCTCCTTTTATTTTAAATTTTGAGGTTCTTAACTAAAACATCCATAATTTCTTGGTTGATTCTGATGCCTCTGCAAATGTCATGCCCCTATCTGTTGCAAATAAAATAAATTCTAAATGGGAAAATACTAATGCAAAACTAATTAAGTTTGATAGATATTTAGTACATGAAATTGGTGATCTTAATAATGTTATAATTTGTTTATCATCTGACAATAAAGTTCACTAATGTATTAATATTGTCACTGTGGACATTCGAGAAACTTATGACTTGCTCTAGCAAGTTGCAAGGTTACTTTTCTACAGATTGGTCACATTTGTAACTTCTGTATATGGGAAACAATAATCAATTCCGAGTCAAGAGTGAACCTTTCATTAAACATACCATCACAACACTTGAAGCACCTAATTAGGTTATCCTTTATGCGTAGATGATTTTTGGAAATTGTTTTCTAGAAGTTGATCATAAATGTTACCTTGCGTAGTCATCCTCTATACCATCAGAACTCCTTCCATGCAATCCAACTAGTGCTTATTATTTTTGTAATATAGATGTAAATAGTACTAGTTTAGGAACTAACCCTCATGTTGCTAACATTTGGACTTTGTATTTCGATGGTTCAAAAATATTGTTTCTAGAGCTAATTGTATTTTAATAGACCCGTGAAAGAACAAACATATGATCTCATGCTGCTTGAAATTTGAGTGCACAAATAACATTGGTGAATATGAAGCACTCAATTTGGGTTTAAATAAATCCATAGACCTCAAGGTGGAAGCATTTAAGGTAATTTGTGACTCATATATTGTCACAAGGTAGGTATGAAATACTATTCATTGTGTGTCACCTAAAAACTACCATCAAGAGGTATGGTGTCTCATTTCATATTTCCAAGCTTTTAATATTATTTATGTTCCTAGAATTCATAATGTAGCCACATACACATTAGCTAATGCTGCTTCTAGGTTATTTCTTTTGAAAGATTGTTTTTTAGTTGAGATCATTTATAAGCCATCTGTGCTCGATAACGTTACTAATTTCCACGGTTTCAATGATGAATAACAAATACTAGATTTAGTGGAAAATACTGACATGTTTAAAGGTGCGACAATCGATGAAGATGAGCACGAAAAAGTCTTGTAGGGATCAACTCAAGCAAATAAAGGAAACCCCATGCCCAGGGTGTGGTATCTTTGGAGAAGATATACAACTTGCATAACCATTTTAAGGGACCAACTAATGCAAAGAATCACTGTTCTACCATGTTACATGAATAAGTAAATTTGGGAATCAGAGAAGATCCGAAATATGTGAATTTCGTTATGTGTTGTACACCTCAAGAGCGACAATCTTTTATCTTCCTTTTTAAGCAATATCAAGATGTGTTCTTGTGGATGTATGATGAATTGAAAACTTATGACACATGAATTATCCAACATTTGATACCCATCAAGGAATGGGTAAAGGAATTTCAACATAATTTAAGAAAGGTTCATCCTACACTTGAACCCCTCATTTAGAAAGAGCTAAGGAAATTGTTGGATGCTCGGATGATATTCAAAATTTTCATTTACCCTGGGACTCCAATTTGGTTCATGTAAGAAACAAGTTAAAAGAGATACACTTATGTGTTGATTTCAGATAAGAAAAACTATAAAATGCCGTCTATGGAGCAGATACTTCAAACAATATCTGGGTAATATATGTTCTCACTATTAGATGGATTTTCTGGATACAACCAAGTTCTAGTAGCAGAACCCGACATACATAAAACCACATTCAGGACTAAGTGGGATACATTCACTTCTAAGAGGATTCCTTTTGGACTCATCAATGCAGGTGCTACCTTTCAATGAGTTATGGACATCACGTTCCATTGTTTGATTAGACAAAGTGTAGTGATGTACTTGGATGATGTTACGGTATTCTCAAAGAAAATATATGATCAATTTCGTTATCTGAGGCATATTTTTGAATGATCTTGAAAATATGGCATGTCTTTAAAAACTAAGAAAAGCATCTTCAGAGTGTCCAAGGGTAATATCTTGGGCCACATTATAAATAAGAGTGGGATTAAAGTGGACCTAGAACGGGGTCAATACTATTTCTCATATTCCCTTCCCCATGAATAAGAAAGCCATATAATCCTTCTTGGGGAAAAGTAACTTTCTCTGAAAAGTATATGATTATGTACAAACTGTTAGGCCATCACAAGAGATGATTAAGAAGGATGTGGTTTAAAAGTGGGATAAAAGGGAGAAAGATTCCTTCACCTAGATCAAACAAGCAATCTAAAATTCCCCAACGTTGTATAGTCCTAATTTTTGCAAATATTTATTGTTATATACATTCTCTTCTAACAATTCTCTTGAAACGTTCTTACTCAGAAGGATGATCAAGGAAATGTGTCATATACCCTTCATGGGTGCTAGATTACTGGGATCTGAATTGAATTATCCCACCATTTATAAACAATCCTATGAAATATACAAGGCAATAAAATACTTTAGGCCTTATCTTCTGTAAAGTTGACACATTATTATCTTTTTTGCCTCACCTATTGGTTAGATCACTTAAATTTGTACAACAAGAGTTGGGTGAGAGGAGTGAAAAATGGATGAAAAGCCTTCAAGAGTATGATATTGAATTTAATCCAGCTCATATGGTGAAAGGCCATTGTCTTTGTTGGCTTACAACAAAAACGGTTCATTCGCTAGAAGAGGAATCTTCTGTATTGGAACAAGAAATCAAAATGTACAACATAGAACAAGCTACCCCTACAAACACAACCACATATTGGTACTCAGATGTACAACATTATCTAGAGAATGGTACCTTTCCCTCATATTTATCATCTAAACTTAAGAGGGATATTTGAATTAAAGCCTTATCATATCAGCTTGTACACGACATACTTTTTTAGAAGCACCATAATGGTGTCCTTCTCAAATGTCTCGAAGCACAAGATTCATAAACGATGTTAAAATCTCTCCATGATGGGCTAACTGGTGGACACTTTGCGGGTGATACTACTAATCACAAAGTCATGCGTGATGGTTATTATTGGCCCACATTATTCAAGGATGCACATGTATTGAGAAATGGCAGCAAGAAATTCCAGTTTAGTTTTCCCTCGACTTAAAATGAGAATTAAATCTAATTCTATTCTCATAGAAACTTGTAAATAGTTAATTAAGTTTAATTAACTTAATTAGCATAGGAATTTCGATTTGGAAGTCTTTCTGTAGTCATGTATATGTTCTCCCTAAGTTTTAGGGGTCCAATATGAGTTTAAATTGAGTTGGAAATTAGATCACTCAGTTTACTAAGTTAAGTTAAGTTAAATTAGTTCTAATTTTTTTTTGTAACTAATAGAGGACTAACAATCAGTTGGTGCACTAATGCATCCACTAGTGCTACTCCAGTTAACTGAAGATTTCCCTATGAGAAACTCATGCATGTCAGTTCAGAGAAAGACCCAGTTGAGACTAGAGTGCAGGGACAATGTACTATCAGTGGTATTATTTACTGTAGAGTAAATATCATGCATGCATCAGAGATTGATCCTATGTTTGGATTGCAGAGTTTTGGAAGCATGAATTCACTTTAAATACGGGCTATTCATCCTAGGAATTATGCAAGGGATCAGGAGCTTGGAGAGCTACAAAATTGGCTAAGTGTTGGACAAGTGCTAGCTTGTGAGTTGAGAGAGTTGAGCATACTTGTGTGGAATTGTTCTAGTGAGGAAAATATTTCTATCTTCACTCATATTTATGATATATGCAATACATATAGCGGGCTTTTGAGAAGTGGATTTCCCCAGATACATCTTGTGTTATGTGCCATTTATTTGTCTTCTTCTTGTTCATATTGTTTTCATCGATCTATTGGCTTCCCTGGTTGAAAGTAGAAGTAGATTCTTGTCCTATGCTTTAGTACATTGCATGAGCTTGTGAATCTACAAGATTTTTCTACATGGTGTCGGAGATGAGAAAAATATACTAGAGGATATTTTTAAGTTTTGAGTTTTGGGTTACACGTAAAATTCAAATTTGTAATACATACTTCAGCATCGGCAGATGGCATAATATAGTTTGCGGCTCGAAAATGCCTTGGAAGGCAGCTCAAATATTATAGCCTAGAGGGAAAAAATGGAGGTTGTGATAGAGGATAATGGATTGAAGGAATTCGTTAATCAAGAAATTCCTAAGCTAGCAGCATCGGATGCACATAATTCAGCCGAATGGAAGAAGTGTGTGGTGATGGTGAGGTGGATAATCCTTGAGGGAGTTCGAGACTACATTGTCTGGAGTTTCCATGACAAGGGAACTCCGTATGCCATGTGGAAAACATTGATGCACTTGTATCATAACATCAGTGACCAAAGGAAATTGGCAGTGAAGGACAAACTTAAAAAAATCAAAATGGAGAAAGGCGAGACGATTCCAAAATACTTGACCAAGTTCACTCAGTGTTGTGATGAACTTGGAAGTGTTGGAATCACGGTTGCTGAGGATGATATGGTGAGTCTTGCTCTTCTAGGACTCCCAAAGAGTTGGGATAGTTATCAGAGATATGTCAATGGTCGGGAGAAGCTGCCAGATTGGGAACGATTGTCGTTGAATTTGATGTAGGAGGAGATCAAGAGGAACACCTGGGATGGATCTTCATCAAAGTTTGATGATGAAGATAAATGTACCTATAGATTAAGGCGAAGAAGGGGAAAGAGAAATATTCCCATTCCAATTCGAATTCTTATCATGGAGGTAAGAAGAAATACATGACGAAAGTTAAGTGCTTTCATTGTCATGAGTTGGGCTATTTTTCTACAAATTTTCCACTCAAGAAGTCCAAGAAGAAGTCCTCAGGAGGAGCTGTGGGTGAGGCTTTGGCCTCTCAATTCGAATTGGAATTTTCCGTCATTGCATGCATGGTGTCATCAATGATGGGAAGTGTATGGTACTTAGACAATGGAGATTCATTGCACATGACTGGCGACATGACTGGTGACCTAGAGGAGAAAGATCTCCAAATGCATATAAAGATGGGCGCCGATGGGAAGTACAATGTTACTGTATTGGGTACGATTAATTTTTATAGGGAGCATGGGGATCCACTCACCTTGAATAATGTTATGTATGTGCATAGGCTGAAGAAGAACTTGGCATCTGTTTCCATGATGGAGGATAGAGGCTATGATGTGGTCTTCTCGAAAGGAAAGGTGTTCCTTTGACACATAGCTACATGTCAAGTAAAGAATATAGGGATTCAAGTGAAGAATATATATAAGCTATAGGTAGAGGAGTGTGCTGTTTTGAGCACAAAAGCATAAAGTGTGAAGAGCCGAGATGTTGGTGAGTTGTGTCATAAGTGATTGGGCCACTTGCATCATGGGGCTTTGAAGATATTTCAACAGATATTTGCCGGTCTTCCCAAATGTACACTTGAGAAAGTTGATACATGCAAGGGGTGTACTTTGGGAAAATACACCAAGTCTTCCTTTCACGACAAAGATAGTCGAGCAGAGGTTATTCTAGAGCGAGTCAATTCAAATATGTGTGGACCATTCTCGACATCATGCATGACCAAACACAGGTATTATGTTATATTTTTTGATGACTTTTCTCGTAAATGCTGGATACTTTTCATTCAGAAAAAGGATTAAACCTTAACAAAGTTTTGTGAGTTGAAAGCATTGGTGGAGAAAGAGTCAGGAAAGAAGGATAAAGCTCTATGGAGTGATAATTGTGGTGAGTATGTCTCAAATGAGTTTAATAACTCTATGCAATGGAAGGGATTAAATGGGAGTTGATGACACCCCATAAACCTTAGCAAAGTGGGGTGGTTGAGAGGAATAACATAAGCATAGTAGGGTAATCAAGGGTGATGTTGTATGATCTGGACCTAGCATTACACTTTGGGTTGAGGCATGCAACACAATGGTTTATGTCCGGAACCATAACCCACATCAGATACTTAAGATGAAGACACCAGAGGAGGCTTATTCTGGTAAGAGGCCAGATGTTGGTCACTTCAGTATTTTTGGATCATTGGTATATTTCCATGTGACCAAAGTGTAGGTTTTAACCCCGTACATAAATTACCTGCATACAAATTCTAAAACACGGAAAATAAATAATGCGAGAGCAGAACACATAAAACACATATACACAAAGATTTTCCCCTGGATCCCAAAATCGGGACTACCAGCTTGATTTTTCATTATGTTCCTTTCAATGTTATAATACATATTTATACATGACGAAGCATCCAATACCATGGACCAAAAACCATCGCGTCCAAAAAACATGTGCAAAAATCATGCACAAAACCATAGGTGGGTCCGCCCAACCTAACATAGGGTCCAAAACCAAAATTTTCCGGGGCGCTGCCCCGGACCTCATAAAGTGGGGTTACGGGTGCCCCTCAAACCCCTTGTTAACTATGTGGAAAGAATATAGCACAACCCAATATTCTCCCACTTGTTGTTTTCTTTCCATAGGGGGTCACAAGAGAGCTTAGTCATTTTTCTAGCCCTAAAATGCCCATTGCCTCTCTACACCAAGATAACTTCTCAGAACTCACAGATTTTGTCAATGCATCTACAGTATTCTTCAAAGTGTCCACCTTTACCAGCAACACCTTTTTGTCTTCTATCATATCCCTCACAAAGTGATACTGAACATCAATGTGCTTTGTCTTTGAATGATATGCGGGGTTCTTTGCCAAGAAAATTGCACTTTGGCTGTCACAGTCTATTATTATAGCTTCCTGTACTAACCCCATACTTGAACAAAATCTCTGCAACCAAACTGCTTCCTTGTTTTCATGAGTGGCTGCCATGTATTCTTCTTCTATAGTTGACAGTGCCACTACAGATTGTTTCTTACTCATCCAACTGACTGCACCTCCAAATAGGTTAAACACATACACACTTGTAGATCTTCTCTGATCCAGATCTCCAACCCAGTCTGCATCAACAAAGCCATGAATATCCAACACTCTGTCCAATCCTTGTCTTCCTTGGTAGCACAAACCATAATCAATAGTGCCATGCAAATACTTGAAAACCCGCTTCACTGCTGTCCAATGCTCCTTCCCTGGTTTTGACATAAACCTGCTCAATACTCCCACTGCATGTGCAATGTCTGGTCTAGTACAAACCATTGCATACATCAAGCTACCGAATGCACTTGCATATGGAACACGAGACATGTCGTCTTCCTCTTCTTGTGTCTTGGGACACTGTTCAGCAGATAACCTCACACCTACAGGAATAGGAACCTTCACTGGTTTACTATCCTGCATATTAAACCTCTACAATATTGTCTCGACATACTTCCTCTGGTTTAACCAGAGCTTCCTCTTTGCCTGATCTCTTTTAATTTCCATGCCCAAAATATAGTTTGCAACACCAAGATCTTTCATGTCGAATTTGGAGGACAATTGGGTCTTCAAATCCTGGACAACTTCTTTGTCATTTCCAACCAATAACATATCATCCACATACAAGACCAGATAAATAACGTGGTCACCAATTAATTTAAAATACACACAGTGATCTGCTTTGCTTCTGGTGAAGCCAAGTCCCTGTATAAATGTATCAAATTCCTGATACCACATCCTTGGTGAGTGTTTTAACCCATATAGAGACTTCTTTAACTTACATACCAGTTCTTTCTTACCCTTCACCACAAAGCCTTTAGGTTGCTTCATGTAGATCTCCTCTTCTAGATCCCCATGAAGAAATTCTATCTTCACATCCATCTGTTCTACCTCAAAATCAAAAGTAGCAGCAATAGATAAAAGTAATCTAATAGAAGTCACCTTGGCAACAAGAGAAAAAATATCACCAAAATCAATTCCCGGCACCTGGGAATAACCTTTTTCTACCAACCGAGCTTTGTATTTCTCCACTTTTCCTTATGCATTTGTCTTCTTTTTGAACACCCATTTGCTGCCAATGGGTTTCCTTCTAGCCGTCAACTCCACCAGATCCCAAGCCTCATTTTTGTGCAAAGATGCCATTTCATCAACCATGGCCTCTTTCCAGAGTTTTCCATCCTCTGAATCCACTACTTCCTTCGCAGTTCTGGGATCATCATCAGTAACAGGCAAAGAAAAATTTGAACAGAAAGCAGATGGACAATACCTTTCTAACTGCCTTCTTTCTCGAACTGATCTTCTCACAACCGGAGTTTGTGGCTCTTCATCTTCTGATTCCTCCTTTGCTGTAGAGTTTGGTTCTTCCTCCTTTGGCTCAAACTCCATCTTCTCAGGTTCCTTTGGTTGGACTTCATGTTTAATAACATCTTTCACTTCTCTGAACACCACATCTCGGCTGTACATAACCTTCCTTGTTGCTGGGTTCCAAAGCTTATAACCCTTTAAACCATCCTTATACCCACTAAAGATGCACTTTTCAGATTTACTATCCAAATTTGTTCTTTTCTCCTTTGGAACATGTACATATGCATCACACCCAAATACCCTCAGATGTGAAAGAGAGGGTTTCTTACCAGTCCATACCTCTTGTGGGGTCTTATCCTCCAACACTGATGAAGGTGACCTGTTGACCAGGTAACATGCAGTATCCACTGCCTCTCCCCAGAATTCCTGTCCTAACCTAGCACCACTGAGCATGCTTCTTGCCCTTTCCTTCAACGTCTTGTTCATTCTTTCTGCAACTCCATTTTGCTGAGATGTATATGGAGTAGTCTTCTGTTGTGCTATACCACACTTCTTGCAGAATTCTTCAAATTCCTTACTGCAAAACTTTCCACCATTATTTGTCCTCAACACCTTTATCTTCTTCTCTGTCTGGTTTTCCACTAGAGCCTTAAATTATTTAAACCTATCAAAGACTTCAGATTTCTTCTTAAGGAAATATGTCCATGTATTCCTTGAGAAGTCATCTATAAATGATACATAGTACACAGACTTACCTAGTGATGGAATCTTCACAGGTCCAAACACATCACTGTGCACAAGCTCTAATATATGTTTTGCCCTCTTACCACCAGAAGGGAAACTCACCTGATTCTGCTTCCCGTATACACAATTTTCATAGAAATCAAAATCCAGAGAGCTATTACTCATACCTTCTACCATACCTTTATTATGAATTATTCGAAGGCCCTTCTCTCCAATATGTCCAAGCCTTTGATGCCACAACATGGTCTTTTCTCCAGAGACTACTAGATTTTCTGCTCCACTTTCAAGAACCATGGAACTGTTGCACCCATCAACAACAGTGCTACCTTACAGCTTGTACAGAGTTCCAATCCAAACTCCCCGCATCAATACCAATGCTCCCCGAACCATCTTGCAAGTATCCTTCTCGAACATTGTTTTTACACCTGCATCATCCAACTTACATAAATCAGATTTCTAGCTAATGCAGGAATATGTAGAACACCTGGAAGCGTTCTAACCCTTCCACCTTGCAACTTAAACTTTAGTTTTCTGTGACCAATGATTCTAGCCTTCCTGTCATCCCCTAAGAAGACATCACCACCATCATATTTCTCATACTCGCAGAACCTCTCTCTATGGGGAGTGAAGTGAAAGGATGCACTTGAGTCAATCAACCATGCCTCATGATCTACATGTGTACTTGAATAAGCCAAGTACACATACCCACCTTCATTTGAGGTGGTTTTTGCTTCTGCAGAAGGAGCCTCATCAGATCCCTTTCCTTTTTCAGGAGCTTTAGATTTAAAATCCCTTTTGAAGTGGTCTTCCTTTCCGCATTTTCCAGCACACCACCTTTACATGTTTTCCGAGAAATTTAGATCTCCCGTTCGATGACTTATTTTTGTTTCTGTTCTGGGACCGTCCTTGTACAGACAAGACATTACCATTTTGGCTCTCCATATTTTTCCATCTCATCTCCTCCGCCAGCAAGGCTGAGACTATTTCATCAAACTGCAAGGCAGTTGCATTGCTACCTATTGCAATAAACAGACTATCCCACGAATCTAGTAGAGAACTCAACAAAATGATGCACTTATCTTCATCTGAAATTTTAATAACAACAAATGCTAACTAACTTACCACAGTATTAAAAGCGTTTAGATGCTCTGTCACTGAGTCTCTCCATCTTTCATCCTCAGGTTATACAACTTTTTCTGTAGGAACAATTTATTCAACAGAGACTTAGATTGGTACAAAGTCCCTAACTTGTCCCACAAAGCCTTCTCTATAGCTTCCCCTGATACATTTAGCAATACTAAATTTGAGACACACAATCGTATTGTGCTCTTTGCCTTCTGATCCAACTTCTTCCATTCTTCATTGGACACTCCCGTTGGTTTAGTACCCGGATCTACTGCGATCCAATGATCTTTATCCACCAACAGATCCTCCATCTTGAGTTTCCACAACTCAAATTTCTGACCATTAAATTCTCGATCTCTATCTTTCCACTGCTCGCCATCTTCTTTCACCACTAGAATCGATCTCACAGATCTCCCACTGAACAGGGTCTACCACAGGCTTGAGTGAAACCTCTCAGCAACAAAGGCATCCCCTTGAAGCCAAAACAACTCTGATACCAAATGTAGGTTTTAACCCCATACAGAAATTACCTACATACAAATTCTAAAACAAGGAAAATAAATAATGCGAGAGCAGAACACATAAAACACATATACACAGAGATTTTCCCCTGGATCCCAAAACTGGGACTACTAGCTTGATTTTTCATTATGTTCCTTTCAATGTTAAATACATATTTATACCTGCCAAAGCATCCAATACCATGGACCGAAAACCATCGCATCCAATTCCATGGACCGAAAACCATCGTGTCCAAAAAACATGTGCGAAAATCATGCACAAAACCATAGCCGGGTCCGCCCAATCTAACATAGGGTCCAAAACCAAAATTTTCTGGGGCGATGCCCCAGACCCCATAAATTGGAGTTACGGGTGCCCCTCAAAACCCTTGTTAACTACGTGGAAAGAATATAACACAACCCAACACAACTATGCATGGAGGAATCTTGAGTCGAAAACAAAGTTGGGCATATTCGTGGGGCACACTGATACACCTCACAATTATCAAGTGTACTTGTTGACCAAGAGGATAACAGTGGTTCGCAAGGATATCAGAGTCGATGAGGAGAAGGACATGTGAGTTTCCATTGAGAGAGAGCTTGAGATACATGTGGATGAGGAGCTTTTAGCTCCTAAGGTTGAGGAGCCTCAAATTTATGTGGAGCAGCCACATGCAGAGGATCTGGGAGTGGAGACATCCACTCAGGCAGAGTCTTCCAGAGAGGGAAGAAAGTGCACTAGAGAGGCTGACAAATTGTTGGATGATGCACGGGATAATTTGGGAGCACCCACTTCTCAACGTTGGTAGAGGAGGTCACCTGAGAGGTACACTAGATACATGGGTCTTATGGGCGAATGTGTTTTGACAGAGCCATATTCCTTTAAGGAAGCAATGCAACAACCAATTTAGGTTGATGCCATGATGGAGGAGTATGAATCCACAGTTCGTAACAATGTTTTGGATGTGGTCCTGAGACCAGAGGAGAAGTCAGTGGTGATCTAACGTTGGCTTTACAAGGTAAAGAAAGTTACAAGTGGTAGTGTGGAGAAGCATAAGACTAGATTTGTGGCCCATGGATTTTCATAGGTAGAGGGAATTGACTATGATGAGACCTTTTCTCCTGTTGCAAGGTACTCATCACTAAGATCTATATTGGAACTATCAACACAGATAGGTTGGAAGATACATCATATGGATCTGAAGACAACCTTCCTTAATGGCATGATTGAGGAAGAAGTGTACATAGAGCATCTTGAAGGTTTTTAGACCTTTGAACATGATTCACATGTGTGCCAACTCAAGAGAGCGTTGTATGGGCTGAAGCAAGCACCCCGTGCTTGGTACACTAGAATAGATAGCTACTTCACCAGGTTGGGCTTCACAAAGAGTGAAGCGGATGTGAACCTATACCACATAGTGGTGGAAGGTAAACTGTTGATCATTGTACTTTATGTTGATGATCTCATATTGATAGGTGATGATAAATTATCAAGTCTTGCAAGGATGACATTGCAAGAGAGTTTGAGATGAAGG
Source organism: Pinus tabuliformis (assembly GCA_031772625.1). NCBI lineage: Eukaryota > Viridiplantae > Streptophyta > Pinopsida > Pinales > Pinaceae > Pinus > Pinus tabuliformis. The sequence goes on from CM062817.1 coordinate 886,835,425, forward strand.
ACATGGGGCTCATGCATTACTTTCTTGGCATGGAGGTATGGCAGGGAGATGGGGAGTTTTTTGTGTCTCAGGGAAATTATACTAACGAGATTATCAGGAGATTACGCATGGAGAGCAACAAACCCATGGAGACTCCTCTAGAAGGTAACTGGAGGAAGGAGGATGCTACTTCAGGGGAAATAGTGGAAGCTACTATTTACAGGCAGCTTGTGGGTTCACTCATGTACTTGGTGAACACACGACTAGATATGTGATATGCAGTTAACCAGCTTAGTCAAGCGATGGTTAGGCCTACCAAGCTGTATTGGAAGGCGACAAAGCATGTGTTGAGATAGATCAGGGGCACTACTCAGTATGGATTATGGTATAGATAGATAGAGGGAGTGAAGCTTCAAGGCTTCACCAATGTAGATTGGGTAGGGAGTCCATTTGACCAAAAAAGCACATCAGGAGGGATCCTCAGTATTGGGTCAATGACAATTTCTTGGTACAATAGGAAACAAAGATCGATTGCACTCAATTCGACAAAGTCATAGTACATGGTTGTGAGCCAGGAAACTTGTGAGGTCATCTGGATGAGGAAGATCCTAGTTGGTTTGTTTGGTCAACAGATGGATCCAACTATGATTTACTGTGATAATCATATTTGTATCAAACTCTTTGAAAATCCAATTTTTCATGATCGGTCCAAGCATATTGATATCCGATATCATCATGTCAGATATTGTGTATTGAGGTGAATTATGTTGTCAGAGTACATTCCCACGGAGGAGCAAGATGCTGACATTTTGACAAAGGCATTGTCAAGATGTAAATTCGAGTTTCACAGAGACAAGATCGGGGTAGATGATAATCCCTTTCTTGTTGAGAGGGAGTGTTGAGAAATGACAACAAGAAATTCCAGTTTAATTTGTCCTTGAATTAAACTGAGAATTAAAATCTAATTCTATTCTCATAGCAACTTGTAAATAGTTAATTAAGTTTAATTAACTTAATTATCTTAGGAAATTAGAGTTGGAAGTCTTTCTGTAGTCATGTATATGTTCTCACTAAGTTTTAGGGGTCCAGTATGAGTATAAATTGAGTTGGAAATTAGATCACTCAGTTTACTAAGTTAAGTTCAGTTAAGTCAGTTCTAAATTATTTTTGGAACTAATAGAGGACTAACATTCAGTTGGTGCACTAATGCATCCACTAGTGCTACTCCAATTAACTGAATATTTCCTTATGAGAAACTCATGCATGTCAGTTTGGAGAAAGCCCCAGTTGAGACTAGAGTGCAGGGACAATGTACTATCAATGGTATTATTTACTGGAGTGTAAATATCATGCATGCATCAGAGATTGATCATAAGTTTGGCTTGCATAGTTTTGGAAGCATGAATTCCATTTAAATACGAGCTATTCATCTTGGGAATTACGTAAGAGATCAGGAGCTTGGAGAGCTATAGAATTGACTAAGTTTTGGCCAAGTGCTAGCTTGTGAGCTGAGAGAGTTGATCATACTTGTGTGGAATTGTTATAATGAGAAAAATTTTTGTATATTCACTCATATTTCTAATATATGAAATACAGATAGTGGGGTCTTGAGCAGTGTCTTTCCCTAGATACATCTTGCGTTATGTGCAATTTATTTGTCTTCTTCTTGTTCATATTGTTTTCATTGATCTATTGGCTTTCGCTGGTTGAAAATAGAAGTAGATTCTTGTCCTGTGATTTAGTACATTGCATGAGCTTGTGAATCTACAAAATGTTTCTAACACATGCATATGCGAGTAAGTGTTCCGTTTATCAAAGATGCACTAGTCATGATAGAAATTCAAAAACCCCATTGCAACCCATTGTTGTTGAGGAACCGTTTCAACAATGGGGATTAGATGTTATTGGTGAAATTTTCCCACATTCATCAAAGAAACACTAATAGATGTTGATTGCTAAAGAATATTTCACTCAGTGGGTTGAAGTAGTTTGATTAAAACAAGTGAACAAGAAGGAAGTCATCAACTTCCTTAAGCAGAATATCATGACCAGGTTTGGCATTCCTATGTCACTTGTTTTTGATAATGACACTTCTCATCATTGAAACTTTATGATTTTTCATTAGAGAATGGTGTTATTTTAAAGCACTCATATAATTATTACCCTTAGGGAAATGATTTAGCTGAATATACCAACAAGAATTTAATTCACATCATCAAGAAAACAATTTACTCTGAGCAAAAGAATTGGAATAATGCATTGGTGAATGATTTGTGGGCTGACCATGTCACCCCAAAACTATCTCTGAATACTTTTGCCTACTTCCTCATGTACAGAAAATAAGCTATCCTTCCTTCGAACACATATCTCCCGACCCTTCAACTTTCTCAAGAATCCCGAGGTAAACCATGTTTTCTTTTTCAGAGCAGGATAGACACCTTGTTGAAGTTAGAGGAAGAAAGACAAAAAGAAGAAACGTTTACTATTAATCAGAATCTTATCAAGCGTTGGTTTGATAAGAAGTTTGTGCGGAACAAGGAGTTCAGTGTGGGAGACCTAGTATTGAAGTGAGATAAAGATCACGAAGAGAAAGGAAAACACATTAAATTTCAATCCTCAAACACTATTTCCAATAACATCCCAGGGATATGATCCTACCTATGTACATATTTCTTTCCTTGTCCTTTTCCTATTTGTTCTTTCATGTCATGTTGTGTCATTTTTTTTTTGTCTTTTGCCTTGTTCTTCATGTTAATAAACCTTTGTGGAAGTGTTTTTTCTTGTTCTAACAAATGTGGAAAATGTTTAAGGGGGTTTTGTGACATAAAACAATACTTGGTTAAATTTTGGTTCTCTTCATTGTCTTGGTCAAACATCTTTAAGGTCAATGATGTTTGAATGGAAAATATGATCCATTCAAACAGAAAGTTTTGAGTAGAATGACGAAACTTGTGTCTACTTTAGGATATTCGTTCCTTGAGTCGATAATGAAATTAAGTGGTGATTTGCATGTTGACCCAATCGAGTATGGAAGGAAAAGGGGAAAAATAATAGTGAGCATATTATTTCAGAGCATATAATTGTCTCTGAAGGAACAACCTCTCTTGCTCTCAATAAGTTTGGATGCCTATTCCACCTTGGTGGTATAAATGTTGATAAAATGACAAAGAGCATATTGAAATAAAATAAGGGGTGAAAGAAGATAAATGGTTCTGGTGTAGAGAGGTGAAGTAAGTAACTTTGCTAGGGTATTGAAAGGCTCAATAGTAGTGAAGCAATGCTTGGGTTCCTGTAGTTACTCTACTGGGGTACTAAATAGGCTTGTTGGCAGCGGAGAAACATTAGAGATGAAACTAAACTTTGATAATTTTTAAGTTGCAACTATATATTACCCTTCTTCGAAATCAAAATAATTGTGAGATGACACGTTTTGTAAATTGTGTTTAAATGAGAAAGGGGATGGAAGAAACTAAATCTATAATTTTGTTAAATGGGGAAACCAAGATAATCCACTTGATGAATCAATACTTCCTGAAAGGATAGACCCGCCACTTAAATCTAGACCAAAAAAGAAAAGTTGAAGTTCTTCTAGTGTGTCACCAAGTGTTTTTGTTGCTAAAATACCCTCCAAATTTTGGACATATTCAAATTTTGGAGACTCCCTTTAACCATGTGAGTTGTTTTTTCTATTTTCTAAAGACATTTTATGCATGTTCTCCAAGTTTCTAAGTCCCTTTGTGAATAATTTCCAAGTTTCGTCTTTTGGTAAGGGAAGTGTCACACTTTGTGGAAGGGAGTTATAGTGCATCTTTAAGAGGAAAATTTGGTGTTTTATCTTGTGATAATAGGTTCTATCTATCATAGAGATATGTATTAGTCTCATTCCCAATTTTTTCTGCACTGTTTTGTTTCCGTCAGCACTTGTATCTCAAAGTGTAGCTTCAATGTCACACTTGGAGGTAAGTGTCATTTTTCTGTCATTTCATTGGGTGTATATTGATTCTGGGTGTTATGTGTTTCATTATTTTGTGGTTGATTGTTTAGGAGTGTGTGATCATGTTCAAGTCATGTTCTAGTTTCATATTTGGCTTTATTGATCCCACACTTAGTTAATTTCTGAAATGTTTCTCTCTCTGCAATTTTCCCAACCAACCACTATTTAATGTGCCTCCCTAAACTACACATTGCGTAGTCTCAGGCCCCAGTAAACCAACCTTTCCTCCTGAAACTACACACTGTGCATTCACTGCCTCCAAGGACTGCACATTATGCAGTCACAGTGCTTAATCTTAGCCTCTTGCCGTTAGAAACTGCACAATTCTCTCTCCCAATCATCCTTTCACTGTGAATTGCGCAATCTCAGTCAACAGTTTGGCCTCACTGCCTCCTTGACACGTGCAACTACACAATCACTTGGCTTAGTATTTCCTAAACTGTACAATAATAGTGAGAAATCCCACCTCACTGCATCACTATCACCCTCAACTGTGTAGTTCAATCTTTCATTTCCTCAGCCATTACACATTGCGCAGTCACATTGACTAGGCCTCCATCATTTCCTTTTGGAACTGCGCAAAAATCCTTAAGCCTCCTTCTTAGTCTCGCACTCTATTCCAGTTTCAATAAGTGAATTTCATGAAGAAATTAGACTAGGAGATTTCCAAACTGATGTCGTCTTGTCATGAGTGAATTTCATCTACATGTATCATATCTGAACATTCCAAGGAGATAATATGAGAACACACTTTTAAACATGGACAAATAAAGAGAACATCAAGCAATCAGATGAAGGGACACTAGATCATGGCAGCATATGGAAGACCAAGATGACAAGGAAGCCTCCATATCATCCAGCCTCTTGGAGAATGAAAATGACACACATGCAAGACTTATTCTGAAGTTACAAAGATAGCAACAAGAAGAGAAGCTTGACATAATAATTCTACAATAAAGTCCATGTCATCTGTGCCAATTCATGGCTTGTCCAAGTGTCACCTCAAGAGTCATAAATGTTATTATACTTTTCCACATCGTTGTGGATGTAATTATGTAATTTAAAAAAATGAGAAATGTAAAGTATGTGGAAGTCCAATTGTCACTCATAGAATGTAAAACGTCATGTAGAAGTCCAAAGGTCTCATAGGAGTTTGAATAGTCACATGGAAACTCAGGAGTCACAAAGGAGGTGAAGAGTCACCTCATTTTTTATATATACACCCTCATAGCTCAAGAAAAACATTTTTCACCTTGGCTTCTCAAGCTAGGAATAGGAGAGAAGATTAAGATTTTGAGAAGCAAGTAGTTGCTTAACGTTCCACTATTGGGACAAGTGTTATATAATTGTAATGGCATATCTTGGAACTTTCACTTTATAATTTGAAGCTCTTGGAACCGACACACTTTTCATGCATATGTCATGAATGATTGTGAGACTATTCCTTCGTTGTTTGTAGTATATGCTAATGTTTCTACATACTAATGAAAATGAACTATTTCATTGGCTTTAGTATGCATCCTTTAATCATGTGTCTTTTGATTGCATGATCATTGTTTCTTCATGAACTATTTCACAACATTACTAACGATTCTTTAAGATATATGTGTGTGTATTTATTAGGAAAATACTATTGCTCTTATCTTAAAGACTCTCTTTATATTATGTTTCATGAAAGAACCATTATACATTGCATCACAAGGCTAACATACTTGTTTATCTCAAAAGTACATGCATTTCTCTTGTGTCGTTTATTGTAGCCAAGGAAAATATTTAAGAAAATGGCAATCGACCATAATTTTTGGTTGGGGCTTGTTGATGGTCCTAGATCCACCAACATCAGGGGATCACCCTGGTATGAAGTCCCAACTAGACCTCACACCGTTTGGTGTGGGAGTCCCACCTGGTACGATGGCCCGGTTTCCATTATCTTAAGGATTTGCCTCAACTCTTGCTTGTCAGCACAAAAGAGTGGTTTGTTTTGTCTTTGAGAAGTGAGGTTCGTGTGCCTGGTGAGTGTAAGTCTCAATTGTGTCAATGGTTCTTTCACTGTTGAGGGAGAGGGTGAGAGTGAGTTCCAGGTCGATTGGGAGAAGTCCCAACACTGTAGGAACACACAACACAATAGGACATACACAACTTTCAAAGGAGTAGTCCACATGGACGTGGCAATCAAAACACACAAGGGAAGATAAAACATATAACATTCAATGGATTAGTCCACACGAGTGCAATGGTAGTTTAAAAAAAGTTTCATGTGAAAGGTTTGTCTGATGTTTGGGAGAGTAGTTTGCATAAGCGAGACAACATTAACAACATATACAACACAATCCCTTTAACAGATTATGCATTACAACAAGTGAAATAGTTAAAATGTAGAACACAAGTTAAAGAAACATGCATCACAAGTGTTAAAGATTAGTCTTACAACAATTACAATACATGTGTGAAAACGTGCTAGCCTGGTAGAAGGCTTCTGAATTAAGCGAAAGTTCCAAGAAACATCATTACACCATACATCACTAACCCTGAGTATGGGGTGTTGGAGCCACTACTTACTCCTCAAAGAAAAGATTACAGACTCTCTTGGCTATGTGGGAGGAGATGAGGTGAAAAGTCCCTTGCATGTACAAATGAGGGGGTATTTATAATCAAGGGTGAAAATTGACCCTTGTAGTTGTTTGACTACCCTCATGACTGTTTGACTTCCATGAATTTTCGACTTTACATGACTCTTTGTACAACAAGTGGGTCTCTTGGACTTGCACGTTACATCACATTGATTGACAACATAACCCATAGTAGAGATGTGGGCGACATTACTCATGACATGAATCGACATGACAATGCTGGTACATTCGTGCTACTGTTGGAGTGCATGTCGAGCTACAATACTTCCGAGTGATGGATGTCTTCATGGTGTGTCACAACTTCACCTCTGCATGGCACAGTGCAAGGAGTCTTCGATGGTCTTTGGTTCGCTTGACGATTCTTAGGCATGTTTCTCCTTGCTGGCTTGTTGGAAGGCTTGACAGGCTCATCTGTTCATGAAAGGTGAATGCTTGTCTGTTCATCCATTCGTGAGCACATCTTGCATGTTTGCTCGTCCGTCCATCCGTGAACATATCTTTTCATGATCATCCGTTCACGAGCACATCCCTTCACATGCATCATTCATTCGTTCGTTGGTGAACGTGTCCTTCTGCATGTGCTCCCTTCATTCATCCCATTCATCGTCTTGCCATGTTTGTTGGTGTACCTATACCTACAGTCACTCATGACGAGACAAACTCAAATCCAAAACCTCCTAGTCTACAATGACACATGATCATTTCAGATGCAGTTGACTGGGAGAGGCAGCAAGGTTGTGAAGCGAGATGATGGCTTCGGGCACTGCTGATGAAAAATGTGCAAGAGTCATTGATTGATGAAGATGGGAAATCCAAGTTGACAGTCACTGTCTAGGAGGTCTGGCTCGGCTGGAAGGAAAAATTGCACAAATTTTGGGAGGGACACTCTAGGATGTAGGAAGGCAAGGTAGGAAAGATTTGCGCAGTTTCCGAAATGAGCGGGAAGCAGGGGTTGGAAGGCCAAATTTTCACAATTTTCTAGAGGAACAGGCTCGGCTGCAAGGAGGGTCAGTAGGCAGAGATTGTGCAGTTTTTGGGAGGAACTGCCTCGGAGCCTGCAGCCAATACTGCGTAATTCCCAGAGGGAATTGACTGGATGCAAGGGTCAATGGTAGCCAAAACTGCGCAATTCTCAGAGGGAACTAGAAGTTGGCTACTGGGGTCACTAGCAGCCAAAACTGCGCAACTCCAAGAGGGAACTAGCAGTTGGATGCTTGGTCATTGGCAGCATAAACTGTGCAATTCCTGGAGGGAGCTGGTAGTCTGTTGCTAGCATAGGAAACTAGACCGAGGTTGGGAGGTCGGCCTGTTGATCATATCTGCGCAATTTCTGAGTGATCTAGGTGGATATTGGTGGCCACCTGCCAATTCCTCTTGAACCCCCACCATTTTTTTCTTTCAGTTTTTTAGTTTCCTTAATTGTAGCACAATTTACTACTTTTAGCAGTTTTGCGGGTCCTGAACTTCCAGAGCCGTTTTGAGGACCTAAACGACGTTTTTTGGAGAAAAATAGGAGCAACATGGGTCCATGGAATTATGTTTCTCATCCCAAAGTTGTATTCTTGGGATAGATATTTCTAACGAGGTATTGTGTGCGTCAAATAGAGATCGTATGCGAAAGTTACAACCCCGGGAAGTTGATATACCAATTTACCCAAAACGGGGCCCATAGTTTGGCGCTTCATCTCCCAGGGTTAGGTTTTTGGATGTTTAGGGTTTTCCATTGTTTCTCAACAATAAATAGGCCTTAGAGCCTCATTGTAAGACACTTCAGAGGCATGTAGCCGTCACATCTCTTCTCAGAGATAAGCTACCATCGCCCTAGCTAGTTTATTTCCATTTCTATTTGTAAGCATATTTCAGTATTTTACAGTAATGAAATGAAGTATTATTTTTGTTGCATCTATATATGTATGGTTATATATGTAATTTGTTGCATTCCTATTTAAATCTAGATTAGTGGTATCAGAGCAGTCTGCTCTTTCTTTGTCTTTCTTTGCATGTCCCCAACGAGGTCTGGATATAAGGAATTAGGGCTTGAACTGGTCGAACCTTTGCAAGACTAGCCTCACAAATCCCGATGGCTTCCCATGGCAGATGAAAAGAAAGATGAGGGGGTAGGAGATCTTATCAAAATCTTGCTTGAAGAGACCCTCGAGTGACAAAGGAATGCGATGATGGACAACCTTTCCCAGATCCTTCAGCGGCTACCCAGGGGTGACACATCTACTTCCAACAGCTATTCTGGAAGTGCCACACCCATTAAGATACAAGTTAACTTTGACATTTCGATATTTGAGGGTTAGATAGATGCAAATGCAGTAGATAAATAGTTAAATCTGATAGAAGGGTATTTTCTGTTCATGATTTTTTCGACCGGGAAAAGATTACTTTCGCTCTTCTCAAAGCCGCCCCCCACGCCAAGGACTAGTGGGAAACCTACTGCGAGTAGAAGGATGAATGTATGACCTCACTGTTTTCAGCTGCACCCACTTGGAATTCATTCTAGGCTGCCATCAAGGAGCAGTACTACATTGTCGAAAGCTATGAGGATTAATACATAAAGTGGACCACACTGTAGCAGGGAAGGGACCAAGACATGCTAGAGTTTACCAATATTTTCCATACCCTTCGCATAAAGTTGGGTATCAAGGATTCGAAGCCACATTTGGTACTCAATTACCACAGATTCCTGCACAGGTACATCTAGGATGAAATAGAATTCATGAACATCTCCTTGCTTGGCATGACATACCGATATGCCATCAAGATTGAGCAAAAGTTTAAACATAAGAAGCGAGACTTTGGATCTGCGAATCTAAAGCAAGGGAAAGGTGCCCCCAAGCCATAGAATAAAGGACAAAGCCAAGGTGGGGTGGCTCAAGACAACCCACCAAAGCTGCAAGCAAAGAACAACGCCGTGAAGCCAAAAAAAGACACAGGAAAGTGGTGTGAGTTCTATAAGAGCTCCACTCACAACACAAGTGAGTGTCAGGCCAAGCAGTCACTGTTGGCCGAGCTAAAGGTTTCAAAATCATATGCATGTTTCAACTCTAAGTCAGAACCCGATAATGGGAATGAAAAAGGGAAGCAGATTGTCAATGCGGAGCCCAATGCCACTGTTGCCACCAAGAAGATCCAGAAGGAGGAACCCGAAGTTCCAAAGGAGGAGGAGCGCCTCTTCCACTCCCAGATGTGGGTAAAGGGCTCCCTGCTACAATTCATTGTCAACAGCAGGAGCCAAAAGAACCTCATTTTGGTAGAGTTTGTGAAGTGTCTGGGCTTACTGACCACAACACATCCAAATCCGTACACCATCGGGTGGCTACACCAAGGATAGGATCCTCGCGTGAGCCAACAATGTCGCCTTCCATACAACATCAATCCCTTCACATATGAGGTATTGTGTGACGTTGCTCCCCTTGATGTTTGTGATGTATTATTAGGCCAACCATACTTGTGGATGTGACACGCTGTGTATGAATCAAGGCCTCGTGATGTTGTTGTTACTTTGGGAAATGAGTTGTACATGATACCAGAGGTAGCACTGCCTACTACCATCTCTTTGGTTACTACAAGACAATGCAGTAAGCTCATTTCCAAAATTGGGAAATTCGTTTTCCTGATGATACGCCCTCAAGGAAAGAAGAGATGGTGGCCACAACCTCCAAATAGAGCCCCTCCGCATGAAATCTATAGATGGACAAGGTCGTGGAGGAGTACGAGGACATCTTCACCTCCCCTGCAGGGGTTCCTTTACACTTTCAGGTCAAGCACTCCATCGATCTTACCCTAGGTGCGCTGCTGCACAATGGACCAATCTATCGATGCTCCGTTCTAGAGAATGAAGAAATCAAGAGGCAGATTTAGGAGCTACTGCAGAAAGGTCACATCCATTCGAGTTCATCGGAGCCCGATCATGTTGGTACAGAAGAAGGATGGGACTTGGAGACTCTGTATTGATTATCGGGCGCTGAACATGATCAATATCTGGAATAGGTACCCGATCCCACAGATTGATGATCTCCTGGACCAACTAAAGGGGGGAAAATATTTCATCAAGAGCGATTTGAAGTCAGGATATCACTAAGTACCAATCAAACCCTCTGACGTGTGGAAGACTGCCTTCAAAGCCAAGGAGGGCCTTTTCAAATGGTTGGTTATACCTTTCGGGTTGACGAATGTTCCTGCAACCTTCATGAGGCAAATGGATGACATATTGCAACCGTTCATCAACTCATTTGTAGTGCTATACTTGGATGACATCCTGATCTTCAGCTAGAGTTGGGAAGAGCACCTCCACCACATCTGACAGGTTCTCCAAACACTACGGAAACACAAGTTATGTGCTAATATGGAGAAATTCACTTTTGGCATGACCCGGGTTCAGTATCTGGGATACATTATTGATGAACGGGGGGTGCATGTGGATCCAACCAAGATCCAAGTCATTCGGGATTGGCCATCTCCAACCACTCTGACAGAGCTCCACAGCTTTCTGGGTCTTTCCAACTTCTACCATAGGTTCGTGTTGGGATTTTCTCATATCACTTGGCCCTTGAGTCAAGTCACCAAGGGAGGAGCGAAAGAAAAAGTTTTTTGGTCTGAGTCTCAACATAAGGCATTCATAGAGTTGAAACATTGCCTCTTCTTGGCAGTAGTGCTTGCATTACCAGTATTGCAACAACCATTTGAGATCAAGACAAATGCCTCTAACTATGCTATTGGGGCAGCCCTTACTCAACACGGGCATCCAGTGGCATATCACAGTGAGACACTTTCAGACAGAGTCCAGAAGTATCCCACTCATGAAAAAGAGATGTATTCCATTATGCAGGCCTCTCGACAATGGAAGCATTGCATTTTGGGGAAGGAAACAGTCATCCAAACAGACCACCGGCCCCTATAGTTTATACAGACCCAAGGGAAATCATAGAATGATTGCCATAAGAAGTGGTCCACATACCTGCAACAGTTCCATCTGAATATCAAGTATAAGAAGGGAAGCACCAATAATGTTGCAGATTTCCTTAGTCGACCACTGATCATAGCATTAACCACTATGCTCAACTCTTGTTTGTGCAAGTCTTCTGATTGGCCACTTCTCAACAAAAGCGACCCAAAATTCGGCCACACATACCAAACACTCTTGGAGGGTCAGCATGTTCCGTATTTTCACCTCCAGGATGCCCTGTTATGCCACCTAGGTCACCTTTGTGTTCCTTCAAGAGAGCATGCCAAGATGATTTTGGAAGCACACTACAGTTGGGATGCTAGGCATTTTGGGGTCGAGAAAATGGTGGCAGTACTGCAGAAGTATTTCTATTGGTCGAATCTTCGACAGGATGTCGGGAAGTACATCAGATCGTGCACTACTTGCGCCATTGCCAAATCGACCATCAAGAATCAAGGCCTCTATACCCCGTTGCCTACCCCTTGTCGACCTTGGGAATCCATCTCCATGGATTACATGTCGGTCCTTCCTTTTACTAGGCATGGAAATGATTGTGTTTTTGTGGTCATTGATAGGTTCTCGAAGATGGCCATTATGGAAGCCTGCAAGAAGAATATCACAGCAGAAGCCTCTGCCAAACTCTTCTTTGAACGAGTGTGGGTACACTTTGGGATCCCACAATCTATCATCTCAGATTGGGACAGCAGGTTCCTCAGTACATTTTGGTCCAGTCTCTGGTCGATGCTCGAAACCAAACTCACTAAGTCCACAACCTTCCATCCCCAAATTGATGGCTAGACAGAGGTTTTCAACAGGATGATCGTACACATTCTGCGCACTTACAACTCAAAGCATCCATGCACATGGGATGAGATCCTCCCCTATGTTCATCACAGCTATAACTGGGCTCTCCACAGCTTGACTGGCCACAACCCTTTTCAGGTGGGCTTGGGATTCCAAACACTATGTCCCACTGATGTGGCCATGCCATTTGTAGCTTCTCAAGCAGATTCGGCTCATGTCCAGTCCGAAACAGGTAAGGAAAACAACTTCATTGAGCACATCCAACATATCCACCAGTAGGTCCATGACATTTTGGAGAAATCAAATGGCAAGTACAAGCAACGACATGATCAACATCGGGTGCCACACAAGTTTCAGGTGGGCGATAAAGTCTGGTTGCATTTGCAAAAGGAACGCCTTACCAGAGCCTATCGAGAACATAGACCACTCCGATATGGTCCTTACAACATTACCAAGGCCATGGGAGACAATGCATTTGAGCTCAACATTCCCCCATTCCTTGGCCTACACCCAATGTTCAATGTGGATCGCCTTCGGCAATACTTTCCACCATTACTAGACACATTCGACATTGCAGAACAACTCACACCTACAGAGTTAAATCCAGATTGCATGGAACACGCTGCAACTAATCGGATCATGGACACACAGATCAAGCACACTCGCTAGCAGAAGATCCAACTGTATCGAGTTGTCAAAGCAGGCCAACTCTTTCACCAGGGCAAGTGGCTCACCCGGGACTAAGTTCAACAGAAGTTTCCTCATCTCATGGAGGAACTCAACGCAATGGGGACCATTGCTTCCTAGGGGGGAGGAATGATCCAAGTGGATATTGGTGGCCACCCAGAAATTCCACTTGGACCCCCACCATTGTTTCTTTCAGTTTTTCAGTTTCCTTAATTGTAGCAAAATTTACTATTTTTAGCAGTTTTTCGAGTCTTGAACTTCCGAAGTCGTTTTGAGGCGCTAAACGATGTTTTTTTGGGAAAACTGGGAGCAACATGGGTTCATGGATTGAAGTTTCTCATCCCAAAGTTGTAGTCCTTGGATATATCTTTCTAACGAGGTATTGTGCGTGTCAAACAAAGATCGTATGCCAAAGTTACAAGCTCGGGAAGTTGATATACCAATTTACCCAAAATAGGGCCCATAGTTTGGCGCTTCATCTCCTAGGGTTAGGTTTTTAGATGTTTAGGGTTTTCCATTATTTCTCAACAATAAATAGGCCTTCGAGCCTCATTGTAAGACAGTTCAGAGGCATGTAGCCGCCACATCTCTTCTCAGAGAGAAGCTACCATTGCCCTAGCTAGTTTATTTCCATTTATGTTTGTAAGCATATTTCAGTATTTTACATTAATGAAATGAAGCATTATTTCTACTACATCTTTGTATGTATGGTTATATCTATAATTTGTTGTGTTCCTGTTTAAATATGGATTACTAAGCTGAGCGGACTACTGGGCAGTAGAAAGCCTGCTCATGAAAAGTGCGCAATTTGGATGAGCAACTGACCAACTACTGGGATGAATGACTGGGAAAACTGTGCAATTTGGATGAGCAGCCGGCCAACTGCTGAGATGAATGACTGGGAAAACTGTGCAATTTTCTAATAGAGATAGGGACGGGCACTTGGTGTCTGTTCGACCTGTTTGCGCACTTTCCTCAGTCATCTGAGTAAGTAAGGTCAGTGGCCTTTGCGCAATTTTTTAGGGGAGTCAGTCTCGGGGTGACTCTCGGGTCCGACTGTCCGGTTGGTTAGTATGAAAGTGGATTGAATTTCTTGTGGGCAGCATAGCTTGAAAAGACTTTCTTGATGCTTCTTCACTGTTCTGGTTTACAGTCGATCGAGTCGATGGTGGGGCGATGGTCCAGCTGTCAGAGGGGAGTTTGGTCGTCAGAACTTCAACAAAAATGAATAAATGTGTGTGTTAGCACTCCAAGAAACTCTCCTAGGTTGTAGCTTGGAGATGCCTGGTTACATATAATCTTCAATATTGTCCTCATAATTATTGAAATGGATGATGGTTTGGATCAAGTTAGATGACCATTTCAGCTCTATTCCCACTCAAGGCATGCATTAACACCCTCAACAACACAAGGCTTTAAACCACTAATGCTCAATAGTTTATATATTTAATGGATAGATGGAGAATACCAACTGTATCAGCAGATTGCATATATAAACATAAATGAATGACTAGCTACAGTCAACAAAAGAGAATACTAACTGTACTGGCAAATGCATATATGACCACGTATGAATGGTTAGCTACATGCAACAAAGAATATTGCAATTCTAAGTTATTAAAGCAGAGATAAGATGACAATTATTTGGCCTTAGACACAAGGAAACATGAACAAAACTGTTCAAGTGCAAGCACAGAACAACAAAGGTAATGTATGTTGAACATATAATGGTAAAAGAAGCTTATATTTCTAGAATGAAGATGAGAAACTTGAAGGAACAGAGCAGGAATAATCTCTAGAAGTTGAACCCTTATTACATCTTGTTTTCAACTATTTATAGCTTGTTTACAATGCTCTTGAGCTCTTTTGAAGGCTTGGAGTCTTACTCTGCCTGATATGCATTGTTTAACTGATTTGATACCCTCTAGGCAAGCATGGCTTGGTGGTTTTCCTCTTCTGATAGAGGAATAACCACATTAAGATATTTTGGGCAGTTGTTGTGCTGTCTAGGAGCTCTCTCATGCCAGAGGCACTCCACGATCGTTCTGTTTGTTCTGGATTGCGTGCTATCTATGCTCCTTGATCGATTATGTTTTGGGCTAGCTGCGCATGCTCCATGACTATTTTCTGTTTAGGGCGAGCCATGCTGCGATGGAAGGGCTATCGAGCCTCTATTTTCCCTTTAGATATTTAGAATGACTGTTTTCTGCTAAATGCAAAAAAACACAACAATCTTGTGAAAATCCCACCCATCTCTGTCCTTTTCGGACCTAAAATTTATTAGATATGGCTCATTTTCCTCTCGGGTCCACCATTGCAGTGATAGCACATCTCCATCGTTGATCTGGGAGTCATAGATCCAACGGTGGTGATCCATTTCAGGTGCCTCTTTTATACTGGAGTTAACCGCTCGATGAGGGTGGTTTTCTCTCTCCTTGTCTTGGACACGTGGCAACAACTGTATAGTATCGGGCGAAGCTTGGTCTAAACCTCTTATCGCCCACGACTCGCCCGAAATCCTGCCTGTTTTGAATTTTTCTTTGTATTTTGAAATATGCCCAAAACATTAAAAACATGGGAAAATTGCCATTGGTGGACCTCAAATATTCCATATATCACTTCTTGGACCCTTTCGGGTCTGGGCTTCATCGTAATCGCAAGGTCTCTAGGTTTCCTTTGTATTTCGTCGAAATAACAAAAATACATAAAACATTAAAATGTGGCTTTCCTCGGACTTGAAACATTTATATAATATCATTCCCGAACCTTTCGGGTTCTGGCTTTATCGCTATCGGCGCTTACACTTGTGCATAGGTCCAACCTTATGGTATATCACCGATGCGATACAGTGATGTGACTCCATCGCAATCGCTGATCGCTCAATGCCCAAGCCTTATATATATATATATAGATATATATATCACTGCACATGTTCCCCGCCGCTGCATTATTAGTGACTAGTATGGTTGGGCAACCAAATCTAGTGAAAATATGCTCATTCAAGAACTTTATGACAACTTGATGATTGAAATTCTTGGTGGGTATAGCCTCAATCCACTGGGTGAAATAATTAGTGGCTACTAAAATGCATTTGTGTTGGCCACTAGAATGTGGGTTGATCTCACCTATAAAGTCCAAGCCCCACTGCTGGAAGGGATCATTGACATATACTGGCTTCAAGGGCACAGATTTTAGTTGTTGTCTCCCTGCAAACCTCTGACACTTGTCACAAGCTTTTACAAAAGAAAACACATCAGAGAACAGAGTAGGCCAATAATATCCAACCCTCAAGATTTTGTGAGCTGTGGTTTTCCAATAATGATGCCCTCCACAGATGCTAGAATGGAACTAGTGTATGACCTCTATAGATTGTTCTTTATCTAGACATCTCAAGAGGATTCACGATGGGTATTTCCAATAGAGAAGATTTTTATTAATGTATAATTTGGCTGATCTGAGTTTAATGGCATGAGCTTGACTTGAGCTAAGCCTTGGAGGGACTTCTAGCTTTTGTAAAAAATGAACTATGCTGTAATACCATTCACATGTGGCTAGATTTTCAGCCAAAGACTGATTCTGCTTTTGCTCTTCTGCTGCTCCCTCTGTTTGTTCATCATCTGAATTTAGACCTATGCAATTTATGTCTAACAAGCTGCAATTTTCTTCAGCCATAAGCTTAGCCAAGCCCTAGCCTTTGACAAGCTTAGTGGGTTTAACCTCTATGTCAAATTTTATGAATTTTGCAATCCATTTTGCCCTCTTTCCATCAATATCTGGCTGAGTTAAGATATCTTTTACTGAGGCTGAAGGTGCATATGCAACTACTTTGGAATGCAGAATATAAATTCTGAATGCTTTTAAAGATTTAATGTGAGCATAAGCTTGTTTTTCAATGAGGTCATATCTTAGTTCAGCATCCCTTAGAGTTTTGCTAAAAAAGGCCACGGGGTGCTCTATGCCTTCATCATTTTTCTGCAACAGAACTGCTGCAAGTGTATCATAAGAGGCAAAAGAGAAGATGAAAAACTCCTTAGTGTAATCTGGGCTAATTAGAGTGGGAGCTTCCATGATAGCTTGCTTGATGGCTTCAAAAGAGCTTCTTGAAGTAGCTGTCCATTTTATTTCTCATCCTTTCCTCAGCATGGAAGTGATGTTCTTAACTAGCTCTGCAAAGTTTGGAATGAAGCTCCTTACAAAGTTAATCTTACTAAGGAAGGATTGAATGTCCCTTTTTGACCTTGGGATGGAAAATGTCTAAATGGATTGAACCCTTGTTGGATCAATCTTCACGCCTTCAGCAGAAACATTATGTCCCAAAAGTTTGCCTTCTTCTAGAGCAAACTGTGACTTCTTCGGGTTCACTGAGATTCCAAATTGTCTGCACTTTAGGAAGACGTTCTTTAAATGCTGTAAATGGTCTTTGTGGCTGCTGGAGAAGATTTTTATGTCATCAAGATAAATAAGGACAAACTTGTCATTCTCTCCCATAAATGCTATGTCCATGGCCCTTTGAAAAGTAGCCCCAACATTCATCAGTCTGAAGGGCATCTTGGAGTACATGAAAGTGCCCCGAGGAGTAGTAAAGGTAGTCTTTTCCTGGTCTTCAAGATGTACAACTATCTGATTGTAACCTAAAAATCCATCTAAGAAAGACATAACTCTGGCCCCTGAAACTCTTTGCAGCAAGTGTTCCATCTTGGGTAGGGGATAATTATCTTTTTTAGAGCACTTGTTCAGATTTATGAAGTCAACACAAAGCCTGATTTCTCCATTTTTCTTTCTTACCCCCACAAAGTTGGCTATCCACTTTGAATACCTTAGGGGGACTATGATTTTGGCAGTCAACAACTTCTTGATTTCTTTCTCAATCACAGGCAATAAGAGAGGGCTGATAGGTCTTAATTTTTGCTTAAAAGGGATGGTGTTCCTTTCTAGCAGGATCTTATGCTGAATGATGTCTGCATCATAGGTTTTAAGATCGCTGTATTCCCAGGAAAAAATGTCAGTGAATTGCTTCATGAGGGTGCAATAGTCAGAATTCTGGGCAGAGGATAAATGCATGGATAGATTTATGTTTTTTGGACAGGCTGGGTTGCCTATATTGTGTTTACAGATAGCCAACTCATTCTCTGTTTTCGCCGCATTATAGGGCACAACATTACGATAAAAAAGCCTCTCTAGAGGCACCAATCCTTTTGGTATGTGATTACTGGGCAGCTGGATGATGCTTCTTTGGCTGATTTCGATTTTCAGCTTGGACTGGTCGCATTCTTCCATGGTTTCATTTTCCTGATCGATGCACATTTCAGAAAATTCCCCAACGACTTGCAAAAACCTGTTAATTTCCTCATCGTATTAAAAAACCCTCCAATATTTGACATTGTCAAGCAGAGACGATTTTTATTTTACTTGAACTTCATATGTCAATTTAGGATGCAAAGGAGGAATAGACATGCTAGTAGAGACAACAAGGGAGTCGACAAGCTAGTTCTTCATTATTGGAATATAACAAACATTGAAATTATTGAAAGAGTCCTTGAGCCTCCATACCTCATCTCTGTATGCCTTCAACCTTGGATGCTTAGCTTGGAAAGTTTTATTTACTTACTGAATAATGAGGTTTGTGTCCCCAAACACTTTTAGGCCTTTGATACCCATTTCTTTAGCAGCAGTCAAGCCCAGAATCAAAGCTTCGTACTATGCGATGTTGTTCATGACCTGAAAGGTTAATTTGAAAGATAAATGTATGTATTCCTGTGTTGGGGACATAAGGACTACACCTGCCCCTGCAACTTCTTTAGAGCAAGCCCCATCAAAAAACATATCCCAAATCTGTGGGTTTTCTTCCTCTGTGATCTAGCAAACTGGTTTCTTGAGCTGCGTGGAGGCCAACTGAGATTCCTCAATATGAAGAATACAAGCTCCAAAATCAGTGTCGATAACATATATGGGATGATTGGTGGGATTCTTTTCATCAGTTATTATATAAGCCAACTGCACTTCTCTGTATAATCTCTTGCTCTCACCTCCGAAAACTGGGATAGTAGCATAAGACAGATCATTTTGTAATGATCCACCTAGTCTCTTGATCCAACCTCTAGAAAGTAACATGCCAAACTTGGGGGGTACATCTGCTACCACAATATCCATCATCATGCTTTTCATGGGTAGTTGAGACAAAGTGATGGCTAGGTCTTTGATTAATCCCAGACATTTCACTTTTCTAGAGTCAAAAGAGAACAGGTCGTGATAAGGCTTGGTAATGTCCAGACCCAATTCATCCATGACAGCCTTGGGCATTAGATTATGGCTGGATCCAATGTCCAGAATGCAGTTGTGAAGGATTTTAACATGAATAGTCAGAGAGACATAGAATGATGGGGAGCTGTCTTCATTATTTTCAATCATTGGGCTGAGAATAATAGCTAGCTTGTCATCTTGCAGATTTACATGGTTTGTGGGGGCTTGGATGGCTTTAGGTTCAAGGGCCTCAAGGATGGATCTTTTTAAGGACTCATTCTTCACTAGTTCAATCAGAGGCATAGGTATTCTTAGCTTCTGGAGCTCAGATTGAAAACTAAAAGGAGAAGGAGACTTGTCTAGGTCTCTTACCTCATGAGCTGAAGCTTTGAGGACGATGGGATCAACTGCCTGTTGTTTTTGCTTATTAGCTTGTTGTACTATAGGGACATCAAATATTTGAATAGGAGTTTCCTTGGCATTTGAACTCAAATTATATCTTTGCTAATCTACAATTTGTAGAATAGCTTTACCATCCCATTCTTGGCTGATCTTGTCATTGCATAACGACTTTTCATAGGAAGCTGAGGTCAAAAAGGAAGCATTGCTTTTGTCTTCCAGACAATGGATTTCATCCTCTTCTTCAAACTGCTCTTCTTCCATGACTACATTTTGGAAAGGAGCCCTCACCCTTTGGTCTTCATTAACATCTTTCTTTCTTTGAAAAATATGCAACTCCTCATTAGGTCTTCTATATGGATTTAGATTTGGATTTGTATTTCTAGGAGAAAAGGTATTAGGGGCTCTCCCTTTCCCCGGGTGCTGCTCAACCTTTAATTTGGAGATTTCAGAGGCTAATGACTCTATCATCTTAGTCATTTTATCGATCTTGGGATCTGAGGATGATGAAGACTCGCCCCTCTGTCTTCTCCTATCAGTATTACCTTTGAGCTTTTCTGTAGCCATGATGTTTGATTCTACTTCCAAGGCTACATCCTACATATCAGCCAAAGTAGCACATTGCCTCTCCCTCAACAGTAGGTAGAAGTCAGAATCAAAAGCACTAGCATAGGTGAGTCTAGCAGAGTAGTGGTGGGTTTTACTTTAGCTGGTATCTTACTGTACATGTGGTTAATCCTCTTATTAAAATCAAACAACAACTCACCATTTTCCCTCTTAAGTTGCCAAACTCGGTGTGGTAGTAGAGTAGATTCTTCTTATCCCCCCAATGCTTTAGGAATGCATCATCTAAAACCTCAATATCTGCTATAGATCTTGGGGTCAGTTCTCTGAACCATTTTCTAGCCTCTCCATCTAGGCTTTGGATAAAGACTCTCATCCAGACATCATCTTCAGTAATGTCTAGGTTATCAGCATAGCTATAGAATGACTTAAGATGTTCTTCAGCAGTAACACTTTCTGTCACACGGAATGAGTCGATCTTGCAGACGAGATTGACCTTCCTAGAATCTAACGATATCTACTGACAAGCAAGCCAATAAAAAACTATCTTTCTCTAAATATGAAATTTATAAACAAAGGCAAACAAGTGTTTTAGGCCTACCTTGGGTCCAATGCAAGTTTTTGGAAGCCTCGCTCCTTTGATCCAAATGATCTCCCTTGTAGCGAATCTGCAAACACAAACAAGCAAACAAATTAAATAGCACCTGAAAAGCCAATATCATAAAGCATACTTATCATGATGATCAAGGAATTCATGAAACAAATGACATAAGACATTTTGTTGAGAAAAATTAATCTGATTGTATTAATTCAAATCAAAGAAGAACTTTACAACCTGTGCCTTGATGCTGTACAAGCTCCTCCCAGGGTCCAACAAGAAGTCTCCTCTACTTTGACAAGTTTCACTCTCTTCCCAATGAAGCCAAAAGGTATGTGATCTCTCCTCTCAAGCTTAACTAGGAAGTCTCAATTCCACCAGCATTTACCCTAAAAAATGTTCAGCTGCTGACCTCCCTAGCAACCAGCCCAATACCTTAATTTATAGTGCAATGGAGGGAAGTTACTAGGTCCTCCTTCAAAGGGATAAAGCCCTCCTTCAAAGGGATAGCTCCTCTCATCAAGGGATTAGCTCCTTCTCTTTTGGGATGCATGAACCACCTTAGAGCGAACAATCCACGTCAAAATTCCTTCTAGAATCATCTAGAATTAACCCAAAGTGAGTTTTTTAGAATAAACTTGCGCCTTTTTGAATTTCACAGGGGTCCGCACCCATTCCTTTAGAGACAGAGCGGGCAGGTCCACAGGTAATGTGAGCAGGGGGTGCGGGACCGCAGGTAACAGTGAGAGAAAGTGTGGAACCAGAGCTTTGTTGATTGTTAATGTCTTTCTCTCATTTTCAAAGCTTGACATGAAGAGATGAGGTCTGCGACTTGCTTAGGAGGACAGTATAAGTGATTATAGACCCATACTGACTGCAAATAGTCATGGTGATGATATTTTTGTGTAACAGATTGCCCCCTAAAGTGCGAAGTCTGTAGTAGATGAGGATTTCATTAATCATCTAGGAAGAGTGAAGTACTTTATCATTTAGAGGATCATCTTGTGGAGAGCCCAGTTGGAACCTGTAAAAACATTCAATGCAAAATATATATATGAGATCATATCATCGCTGAGGTAGGCATTCCCATACTCAGATCAAAACTGACTAGAAAACTAACTACTGCTCTGATATAGGAATGATCTTGTAATACATCACAAGTATAGACACATGTAGACACAGTATGGACGCAACCATCTGTTTATGAATAGTCCACAGTATAATGAATACAAAATTCCTCGCAGCCTGGATGGCGGAAACTAGATCCAGGGTCTTCATTTCTACTTCCCGAAACAGTACGATTCTATCCATGCGAATGAATGTGTTGAAGTCGAACATGGTAGAAACCACTTAATTACCAGTGAATGATGTAAACTGTTAACAAGTGTGAGAGAAACCACCAGTAATGTCAATGGCTCTCAAAGTACTCAGTACAATCCATGAGATGTGAATAGATGTGTTGATGTCGAACATGTCACGGAATCCTTTGATCGAAGGTCAATGATGCAACCTATCGTCGAAGGCGAGAAACCTGCCATTGAGGCATGCAGATCCCAAGGTACTGACGATTTCTAGATCATCTTTCTAGATAATGAGCTGAAGTCGATAGAAAGCGATCCGTCGTAGGCAAGCCCACAACACGAAATCATAGATCAAGTTTGAAGAAATTTAGTTTCAAGGACTGACTCAGGGATGGTCAAGATGGATGACAGATATTTTGTAGATGAATGGCTTATTTGCACTGACCTCTTGAACACATAACAACACAGCAGATGGTTTGGTGACAATTGACCCAAAGTTAATACCCAGAAACCGGCTGAAGACTTTCAATGTGGTTTGATCAACTGTTAGGCAAAGGATTTCCCAACCCAGGTGAATAAAAGTGTCGTGTTCAAGAGTGGTTACAAAGTATGACAAACAGGCTCATTTTTCTCTCTTTTCCCCCACCATTTCTGGCAAGTACCTCTTTATTTTTGACAAGCTTGAGGAGGATAACATTTGCTTGATTATAAGCTCATCCTTCGGATGAGTCCAACTTAGTTTAAATTCGAACCCTAAGAAGGAGTGGTTCGTTCCTGTTTGTAATTGAACAGGTCCTTTACTGTTAAATTTTAATGAGTCCAATATAGGAGAAACTCGGCGTTTTTCAATTTTAGAGAGTCTGAAAAAACTTAAGAAGACTCCAGGGTTGACCTTTTTCGTAAATTTGTGTCTCCCAAGCCCGAAAAAGTATAAAATAATACTTGAGAGAACCGCTTGATCATTACGACCAAGGAGTACTTTTCGTAATTAGTGCCTCTGATCCGAAAAAGTAAAAAAGCGATCAATGACACGTCGTTTTATAACCAATATCGAATTTGAAACGACAAAAATCCGACAATCTTTTCATGTTTTTACGGTCAGAAAAAGAGCTGTAAGTGGACCGTCTTTTTAGTTCCGTTTTAACGAGTTTAAAAAGAAAAACTCGGCGATATTTTCATGTTTTAGGAGTCAGAAAAGAGCTTAAAGGTGACTCTAATGTTTTTTCGTCGAAAATGACCAATTTCGCCTGAAAAATCCGTTATCCTGAACAAAAACTCAAACATTACTCATACCTGTTTAAAATGGATAAAAATGCTGCAAAAGTTACCTTTCTAAAGTGAAACATAAACAAATTAACAATTCATTTATTCAAAAAACTTATAAAAAGGGCTTTCGTCAATTCATTTTTACCGTTTGAGATTTGGGTGAGAAAATAGAGCTTTTGGTCAGAAACTTCCTGTGAAGATTGCGGAAAATCCGTCTGTTGGAATCGAGCGTCGTCTCCTCCAGGTAATCCACATCATCCTACTCTTCAATTTCATCTGTTTCAAATCGTTTTTAGGGTTTTATTTCATTTTTTAGAGGATTTTTAGGCTAGAAACCCGCGCGCGGGGGCCCGCAGGCATAACACAGGCAGCCTGCGGACCCCGACTTTTTCTCAATGGGGAAAAAGTCAGGGGTCCGCACCTGCCGTGAAGGCAAGGTGCGGACCCATGCAATGTCTCTAACAGAGAGGGTGCGGTCCCCACAGCAAGGGTTTTTAACCCTAAATTTCTCAAAATTCTCCAAAAAATTTCAATTTTTAATATTCTAATTCACCTTTTTGTTGGATGTAGAGTATACATCATGCTTGATTGGCGAGAACGGGAGCATGAGGATGTAGATCGATAAATCATCAACCTTTGATTGATGCATTGAAGGCATGCAGCTTATACAAATTCTGGGCCCTCAAGTGGACTTCTTGCAGTTGCTGGTAGACAGGTGGAGCATACAGGACCAGTGCTTCTTCATTGGTGGTCACCAGCTCGAAATGGAGCCGGTAGACATATACTTTTTGACTAGTTTGCCTAAGAGAGGTGAACACTTGACTCTATTCAGGACTAGGCCAGGTGGAAGTCTGTCGATAGCCTCCGGCTAGAGTTTTGTAACAACCAGACTAGAGACAAAGGGATAGACATCAAAACCATATCCCGTCTTGAACTCATGGTGATTGCATTTACTGTTACCAGGCTTTGCGGGAGCGCCACACTACATGTAGCCACTGGATCCCAGATGCGGATGGCAGTTGACTACTTTCGAGGCACCATCTTCAACTGGTGTGATGATGTGTTGGCTAATGTAAAAGGCCAACTGACGAGAGCCAAGAAAGGACAACTGAAGACCTTTGGATATGGTGCTTTAATTGTGAGCTTTGGTCTGGAGAGGGTCCCAATGTTGGTCCCACAACACCTCACTTTTGGAGCTGGACTTCCTCGAGAGCCCAAACTGATGCGATGGGTTGCAGTTATGCCCCGTCATCCTGATGAGGGGACAAAGGTTGTTCAATTCAAACCTGAGTATTTCCATTGGTTGGAAAACCAGGTTTTTGCTATTCAGGACTTTCCTTACGCTGGGGTAGATTTTCGCGGTGACCCAGACATGGCTCTTCCACTAGGAGAGCAATGGGATGACTCAGGTAAAATCATTTTCAACATTTTCCTAATTTATTTTTTTTTGTTTTTATCTCGTCCCAAAATTGATAGTAAAAGTTTCAAATGCAGATGTGGGTCCACAGTGACCAGCCGCTCTCCGGCCTTACGAGAGGAAACAACCAGCTGCAGCAGCACCAGCCCCACAGGACGAATCAGCAGAGACCTTGGCCGAATTGGAGAGCCATCTAGAGCGTTTGACAGGAGACATTCCAGAGACCAGCATAGATGACATTCCTCGTCGACTACAACGCTATGTGATTGGGGTCCCAGGACCTTTCAGGAGGTTCCTTTGTAAGGTGGCTCGTACAGTGGTTTCTTATCGAGATCATCACCAGTGATAGGATGATCGCCTATTGTAGACACATATGACATTTTTTGCTTTTTGTACTTATCATTTTTGCCGATCATAAGGTTTTTTTCAACCTATGATCGAGGATGATGTATATTTTGACACACTCCTATATTATACTATATCACTATTACCGGCTTATCTTGTAAAACATGTTATGGAATGTTTTTAAATTTATTTGTATGATTATTGCAAATGTCTACTTAACATTTGAGAAGCAATTGCATTTGCTAATGTATTTAAAGATCTTGGAATATGCTGATATTCAATATAATCAAATTCATGTTCCAAGAGACGCACTCTCAAAATAATCTCAATAACACTGGATTTCTAATGGCATATACTCTATTAAGCTGTAATACAACGAGTTCAAAATCTAACCTCACTATCAAACTCTGAATCACAAATGAAATAGATTCAGATAATAACTCAATCACTGCACTATAATCGGCAATGTTGTTCGTTGTTTGACTGAGGCTTACCCCATGCATAGATACCAACTCGTTAGAGGGCGAATAGATAACCCAATATGCGGAAGAAATGTTCCATGTATTACGACAAGCACCATCAGCAAAACCAATGTATGTTTGGAGAGGCATCGACATCTGCAATATCAAGAGTAAAACCAAGATAAGCAGGAATAATGACGAAAAACACTCTCTAAGCTAAGCACACTTTTTAAACTAAAACACACCAGCTAGAAAGAAAACTAACCTAACTAAAAATCTCCACACCCATTTTTAAGCATAATACCTCTTCAGGTAAAGACCATTTCTGGGTTTACCTAAAGAGTC
This sequence comes from Pinus tabuliformis, assembly GCA_031772625.1. Taxonomy (NCBI): domain Eukaryota; kingdom Viridiplantae; phylum Streptophyta; class Pinopsida; order Pinales; family Pinaceae; genus Pinus; species Pinus tabuliformis. Next base: position 886,861,409 of record CM062817.1, read on the forward strand.
CCCGTCAAAGTCTACCAATTCATAGGCCCCTTTTGCCAGCTTTCGCTTGACAACATAGGGACCATGCCACATAGGAACGAATTTTCCAGCGCCTAATTTATCATTTGCTTGATTGTACAATAAGACTAGGTCTCCTTTCGAAAAATTTCAAGGGGTCACATTTCGATCATACTGAGCTTTAATACGTTTTGCATGAGTTTCGATCGCCAATGCAGCATCACGTCGATTCTGATCTAGCTGAGCCAAGTATAACAAACGTTTTTCCTCTTCGGAAGTGGTTGGAAGTAACTCGATGGCCATTTGCAGTGATGGGATTTCGCATTCAATGGGTAACACAACTTCCAGACCATAAACTAGTTGGAAAGGAGTGAACCCTGTTGACGTTTTTACTGAGGTTCGATACTCCCAAAGCGCCGAAAATAGCATGTTATGCCAATTCAACCTGTGAATCCCAATGATTCGTCGGATCATGATGACTAGAAATTTGTTGATGGCTTCAACCAGACCATTAGCTTGTAGATAATAAGGAGTTGAACTATTGTGACGCAAGCCAAGCTAGCTTGTAAGTTCAGTCATCATAACATTTCGAAAATGACGCCCATGATCAGTGATAATCGCTTGTGGAACACCAAACCTAGCAATTATATGATTGAACATGAAAATAGCCGTTTTTTTGCCGTCTGCCTCAAATTTAGGCATCGCCTCGGCCCACTTGGTAAAATAATCTACCGCAAGGATGATATACGCATGCCCCCCAGCCGAGTGAGGGTTACATGTAATAAAATCGATACCCCATTTTGTAAACGGACCGACGACAATTATAGGGTGGAGAGGAGTAGGTGGAGCGTGCATCTTTCGATCAAAAATTTGGTAGTTGTGGCATTTTTGGACCGCGTTAATACAATCTTTAAACAAGGACGACCAGAAGTAGCCAGCGCGCAATACCTTTTGGGCTGTGGCATACACAGACATATGACCACGACACGCTCCAGAGTGACAGTCATTCAAAACCCTTTCAGCTTACTCATGAGTTATACAACGTCGAAAAACAGAGTCCGCCCCATGGCGATAAAGAGTATCTCCAATAATTCTGAATTGTTGGGACTGGAATCGTATTTTTCGACGTTCTGACCTTGATATTTTCTCCACATGTGAGTATTTTAGCTCAGTTGGATTTAAAGTTTGACTAAGGTAATATATCACATGTTCAGTACCGAATTCATCTTCCTGAACTAACACCATTCCAATGGTGGAATGGGAAGCAGCGAGATACAAGAAGTAGTCCTGGTTGTAGTTGGGAGGATGCAATAACAGCGCATGGGTCAATGCGTGTTTTAGTGCATCAAAAGATTTTTCAGCTATCTCATCCCAATAGAATGGAGTATTCCATTTCAACAACCGGGTAAAACCCTTTGTAATCTCGGCGTAGTTAGGAATGAATCGACGTAAAAAGTTTGATTTCCCTTGCAAACTTTGGAGTTGGCGAAGACTCGAAGGAGGAGGCAATTTGACAATAGCTTCAACCTTCGAGGGATCGACGCGAATGCCGGCTTTCGAAACAACAAACCCCAGTAATTGACCCGTTTCTATATAGAAAACACACTTGTGTGGATTCAACCTAATCCGATAATGCCTACACCTCATAAAGATTGCTCGTAAATGGATGAGATGATCAGCTCGATGTAATGAATGAGCAGGAAAATCATCGAGATAGGGTTGCACAATGTGCTTGATGTCATGAAACGCATAAGACATGGCCTTTGAAAAGTTTCCCCGACGTTCTTGAGCCCAAAAGGTAATTTGCAATAAGCAAATGTCCCCCATGGACAATTGAAAGCCGTTTTTGGTTGATCGGCATGTAGACTATTGATTTGATTGTATCCGGAAAAACCATCCATGAAGGAGAATATTTCGCTGTCGGCACAATCATTAATGATTTGATCGATATAGGGAGTTGGGTAATTGTCTTTTGGACAGGATCGATTAATATCCCTATAATCGATACATATCCTTATTGTCCCTTGCTTTTTGTTAACAGGAACAATATTCGATACCCAATCCGTTAACGGAATCAGATAAATGAAACCTGCTTTGAGTAATTTTTCAACTTCTGCTTTAATAACAGCAGCTTTTCTTGGGTGGATCTGACGCAAACGTTGCCGGACGGGTTTAGCGTCCGGGTAAGTTTTGATTTCATGAACAACAATTGCAGGGTCAATTCCTGGCATTTCCTCATATGACCAGGAAAACACGTCACGGATTTCTTGAGATAGGGCCTTATATATTTGAATTTCATCTTCCGTACACGAGGCACCTATATGAATGTTTTCAACAATTCCAGGCTTAACCGAAATGTCAATAGGAATAGTTCGAGAAATGTTTCCCAAATTTAACTCTGAATCGGGATATTTCATTGGATTCTGAGGTTCCTTGACATATTCAGTCGTAAAAATTGATGAAAAATCATTTTCAAAACGATCATTCTCGGGTAAAAACGAAGATCTATGATGAAGATCCTCCCATGGTAAATCATCGACACATAGGATTTCACGAATTTGCTCATCAATGTGAACAAGTTCGGAAAACGTTGTTGAATCTGAGTTTGATGTGAAAAGTGATTCCTCATGGACCACATTCATTAAGTCAATTTTGGTTGAAGATGGGTCGGAAAACGACTGCACGGCTGATACGCAATCTCATATGGACTCAAAGGCATACCATCACCAAATGAGTCTATCTCAGATTCGGAAGGTACGATCCAAGAATCATCATAAACAATGGTGTCTGACGAAATCATATGAATGGCTACAGTGGAAGATGATGTGTTGATAGGAGGAAAAGGAAAAGTTCCTACTAAACTAGCATCTTTAACTAGTCCTACTCCAACATCCTTATACGGGATAGTTGTTTTTCCGACATGTTGAATACTTTCAGAAGACGCTGGGTCGGATGAAAAGTAAGTCAGTTGGTCTATAGTTACGATCTTTCCATTATGAGGGAACTTTATAAGCCGAAAGACCAATGAAACGACAACTGTCATAGCGTAAGACCAACTATGACCCAAAAGAAGGTTGTAATCTAGAGGGGCATCAACCACCTCCACATCTAGATCAACAATTTTACCTTCTACCCCTATAGGTAAATCCTGTAGAATTCCAAAAGGATGAAACCCACGGCCATCAAAGGCATTTAGAATCTTCGGGGATTGATTTAGCGAAGGAGAACCAAGCGATCTCCAACACTGTATCGACATAATACACGTTGAGGCTCCTTCATCAATCACAGTCCTATAAATAGGTCTGTTTTTTACTAACACTGGGATCTGGAAAGCCATTTGATGAGGTAAGCATGGTGTACTATTTTCTAGATCGAAAATTATAAGGTTCAAGTCCTGAACGTCAACAACTCCTATAGCCGACAATAGTAATTTACGCTGTGCTGGAAATGATTTCAGCACTTCCAAAGCTGACATTGCTGAAGGTGAAACAACTAAATCTTCAGCAATGTTATAGTTCTGAGCCGCTCTCGCATGCGGATTGAAAGCTGACTTTCGAAGTATACCCTTGGCGGGTAGTTTAATTACTAATTCTGGATTAGGTTTCTCGATCTGTAGCGGATCGAAACCGGGAGCTGAGGTTGATGGGTTAGAATGAGAAGATTCTTCTTCTTTACTATCAACATGACTTTTACTTCCATAATCATGTGATCTAGTCACAATCCTAACATGGGACATCATCAATATGGGTTCTTCGTTGGCATTTGAGGAAGAACCTATCATCTTACTACCTTGACTTGGAAAAGGATCCTTCAAAACAGTAGGCGTTTGGGAACCTTTGACAATTTTCGCAACCTCTGCACGATGAGGGCAGTCTCTTGTAAAATGCTCTTCGTCACAAATGAGACAAGGATAACGAGGTTTGCGTTTCTCATCATTTGATTCCGCTTTTTCTAGTTTCTCTTTCGAATTTTTATCTGTTTTATTTTTCTTCTTCCCTTTCTTCTTACCACCGGATTTTGATTTGGCCGTAGATGACTCTGCAACATGAATATCGGCGGAAATTTCCGCGGAAGAATCTCCTGTCGGGGAATCTGGCAAGGTTATGATAGGAGAAGAATTCTTGGAAGACTTCTTCTTACTTTTGGTGTTAACCGTACCAATCATACCATTAGTGGCATGAGACCCTGAAGGAGCTGCAGCGATTTTATTTTGCTTAGGAAGATCGGGGATTTTCTCGTGTAACGTACCTGACTGCGTATAAACTAAGTCAAGGTACTATGCTTGAGCAATTACTTGCTCCTAAGTAATGACTCTGGCCTTAGCTACATCCTCAGTGATCTTTGGCAATAAAGATTTTACAAACCATTCGGCTAAGATATGATCCGGAATAAAAACCTTCACTAAACGCCGTAGACGTCTCCATTCATGAATGTGATCTGAAATGTAAGTGGACGTCGACTGCTTTAATGAAGTTAATAATTCCGTGCCATTGTCATATCTGACTGGAAACTAAAAATGAGTTAAAAACGAAGTAGCTAACTGACTAAAATTATAAAAAGTGGCTCGCGATAACTCAATGTACCACTTGGCCGCAAGACCAATTAGAGTGCACTAGAAAAGCCTTAAACGGATTGAATCATCTGAAATGGAATTAGACGCACACCAGAGGTGATAATTCATCACATGGTTCGACGGGTCCTCTCCTGATTTGCCTTCAAACTTAGGAATATCACTAGGCAACTTATTCGGCATTGGAGACCAAAACGGAAGATAGTTAATGGGATTGTTCGTAAGGCGCGACAAGTCAGGCAAGTCCAAAGTTGCGATAAATGGTAACTGATGATTAGGGTCCCTAAAACTCTGGCTCATGAGACCAGCCCCAGGAGGAGGATATCCAGGATAACTAGGAATTGGAATTGCATTTGGGATATTATATCCTCCCCGAAAACCAATATGAATCAGACCGTACTGGGGTTGTTGAGGTTGTTGATATGTATACCCAGGGTATGGTTGATACTAATAGACTGGCTGCTGCACAGCGGGACTGAATTGGTACTGTCCCTGGTACGGTTGATAAATAAATTGAGGTTGACTTGTGACAACCGTACTTGAACCAGGTTGTCCTACAGGCATTTGAACCGAAGTTTGAATTGTGGATCTAGACTAAGGTAAAGATTCCTGAGGAGTTGATACAGGAACAATAGAAACCGGAGCTGTCGATACTCCAAAAGTAGGTGGGGTAGATTGGACAGATGTTGCAGTGGTTGCAGCAGCCGTTTGAGGTAGAGTACGAGGCGTACTAGCCCCAGGCTGAGAAACTACAGAAGGTACATAAGTTTGAATAGTAGAATGAACAGGTGCTGGGGTGAACCAGAAACTAAGGGTTTTCCAGTTTGAGATGACAATCGTACATTCGGTTGCAAGACTTGTTGAGTTTGAGATGGATCCCACACTAAGTTCATTCCAGGGTACGGACCCATAACAGGTTGAGAATATTGAGGACCATAACCAGGTTGAGGGTAGGGTTGATAATGCAGAGGTACATTTCCAGTTCCTTGAACATATGATTGGCCGGAATGTGGTTGGAAACCTTGGTTCGAGTACTGACCTTGAGGTTGATAACCCTGAGGCACGTACTGATACTGGGCTTGACCTTGAGGTACATATTGATACTGGGGTTGACCTTGAGGTACATATTGAGTCTGGGGTTGACCTTGAGGAATGTACTGTCCTGTAGGTATGTATTGTCCTTGAGGTTGCCCCCCAGGCGCAAATTGGGTACCTTGAGGTTGCCCCCCAGGCGATAATTGAGAACTTTGAGGCTGTCCCCCAGGCGGTAACTGGCCACCTTGAGGTTGAGGATTAGGAATAGTACCTTACATCATGAGAATATCTTCTACACTCAACGGCTTAGTACCATTATTTCTAGTTAATAACCCTTGTTCAATGGGTTGAGGAGATGCTCCCGAAAAAGTACCAGTAAGTGACTGATACCCAGAGGGAACAGAAGGACCGCCGTACAAAAAGGATTCTGGAGATTGAGAAAACATGGACGACTGTCTTGACATATTTAACGGAGGATAGTAACCCCTAGGTGTTGGGTGAAAAGGAATAAGAGGTGGTGAAAAAATTAATCTCGGGTTTTCCAAAAAATTGGCCAATGAAAGATACCAAGCACTGCTCTAGGAGGACTGTAAAAGATTGATTCACGCTCCCATAGGTTGATTTTTAGGGATAGTGATGCCTACTTCTTCTTCCGGAGTAGAAATTTCTTCAATAGCTATTAGTCCAGAAGGAAGATTTTGGGTAATTATTCTTTCTACCCTGGGTGAACCAGGATCACTAGAAGTTGGAGAGGTAAACCCCAATGTTGGAGTAGCAGCAAATTCAGTTTCAGGTTCAAATATTTCAAGTTCCTCATCTAAATCACTAGTAGATGAAAAGCTACAAGTAATTTCGGAAACAGACACAGACTGTGGATTATAATCTGCTACTAGAGCTTGAAAATCAGGATGTACCACCAAAGAAGACTCTCCTTATTCAAGTGACCCAACTCTACTGTCTCTAGGAGTTACGAGGGCTCTTAACCCTTTAGGCTAGCTCGGTGAAAACTCAGGAGGATGGCCCCAAAGTGTTGACGGGAAAAGTGTCTACTCAGAACGCCCCTATCCCACTAAGGTGTGACAGTGCCTTAGCAACAAACAAGGAAAATTATTTTCGTATTCTTCTTTATGAATTGTAAACGAAGAGGAATAGGATGAACCAACCTGTGTCTTGCGCTAGTCCTTTGATCCAATCTCTCTCCTCTTTGACAGATTCCAGCTACCTGCTCCCTTACTTGCCCAGCTTCACCAAGTTCCTGCAAGATCACAGAAGAGGAAAACTACACAAAGAAATGAATTTACATTCATAAACAACTTAGGATCAGATTTAAGCTAAACATGCAAATATAACAAAAAACATTATTGATACACAAGCATGTAGGAAAAACTCAAATAGTTTTATTGATATCACAAGAAGGTCCAGGAGGAGTTACAACCGATGATTCCTGATCTAGCATCAACCCCCCAGCAAAGGAATCCCCTCTTCACCTCCAACAAAGCATAAATCACCCAATGCACTGATCTCTATCTCAAAACCAACAACAATTCTCTGCAAAGTACAAAATTCCAGCCTCCTCTGGGATAAGGGATCCATATATAGATGTATGAAAAGAGGATGAGTCAGCTTATGATTTGACTTGTGGCTTCTCTCTGTCAGTTCTTGTTTCCACTTGGAGACTGAGGGCCTCTTACTCATCCTTGGTCGATCTCAGTGAGGCAAGTGTCATTGGGGAAGATTCTGGAAGCTTCCATTGTCTGTCCACCTCGCGGAATGACACTGCCATTTGTCATTTCCCGCTCAGCGCACCCTGGTAGTGCATTTAGGTGCGTTGCAATGCACCTAGCTAGTGTACTGGGGTGCTATGCAACGCAGCTAGCTAGTGGAGCAGCTGAAATGATCCTGATTTGACTGTTTCTGAGCAGTTTCTGGTGGAGAACTTCTGGGAGAAGCTGTAGTTTGTTGACCTTGTTCCTTTAGGGGCAGGAAAAATACTTTTAGGGACTTACGATCCCTTGGTTTATGGACATTTCATGCTTAGAGCTGTAAGGCACAAAAATGTCTATAACAGTTGCCCCCTAAAGTATGAGGCCGTTTATCGGGTGAAATGATTTATTAGGAGGATCCGAAGTTCTTTCAATGCTGGGAGGAGACCTGTAATAAGATACAATACAATACATTATCTTCATACTGTTTTCATGATCTAGCTGAGGCAGGCATTCCCATGCTCAGCTTTATAAAAAAATTCATTTTTATGTACACAGGACAGACAATTGTCTGATGGTAGACTGATGATTATGATGAAGTCATCATCCTTTTGGTAGGATGATTATCTGTGCCGCAATGCTGTACATGTCGATGTCTTTATTTTTCCTGAATATATATCGCAGCCCGGATGGATGAAACTAGAACCGGGGTCTTCAATCTCGTCCGATCTTCACTCGAAGTACAAGTCGATCCATGTGAAATTTTTTGTGAAGTCGAACATGGAAAGACATCGCTTGATTACTAGTCGATGATGTAAACTGTTAACAAGCGCGAGAGGAATCACCGATAATGATGATGACCCTCAAGGTACTGCAGTACAATTCACGTGGTGTGAATAAAGGACTTGGCGTCGAACACCACGCAAAATCTTTCGGTCGAAGGTCATTGATATATACCTGTCGCCGGAAGTGAGAAACTTGCCATTGAGGCATGCAATCTTCAAAGTACTGAATGGGGTGTTCCTAGATCAACTTCTTGGATAATGAGCTGATGTCGACAAGAAGCGATCCGTCAAAGGAGGGCCTTGATGAATCCCACATCAATGACACGGAATGGAGTAAATGATTTTGATGGAGGTGAAAACGATCTGATGATATATGGTTCAGGATGGCGGTCATGAAGGAATGAAGTATAATGTATGGTAGTGGATGGGATACGGGTGACTTCTCTGGATGACTTCTCTTGAACATGTCGGCGACACTTATGTGATGGATTGGTAGCATTTACCCCAAATGTGGATGGTATGGCGGGACCATGGTGATGTGACCAGTGAATGAAACAACCCAACCCGACTCAGGCACGGAGTGGAAGTGTCATGTTCAAGAGCGACTTGCTACCAATAAAGATTCTTTGAGTTTCTTCCCAATTTTTCCCCAGTCATTGCTGACCAGTACCTCTTTATTTTTGTCAAGCTTGAGGAGGATAACATATGCTTGTTCTATAATTTTCCCTTCGGGCAAACCCATCGCTACGTTTTAACGAGCCTAGCGATAGTGAAACTCGTTCTCGTCTAAAGACAAGTTTGTCGCTATTAATATTTTTAACGAGTTTAACGACAAAGATAACTCGGTCCTTTTCATTTTTAGAGAGTCTGAAAAGGTACGTAAAGGTAACTCCAAAATTCCTTTTTCGTCATCTAATCCCTTAAGTCCGAAAAAGTATAAAATAATACAGAAGGGATGAATTTTCGATAGTTTTAACGAGCCGAACAAAGCAAGCGCTCGATCTTTTTGTGCAATAATCCCTCAAGTCCAAAAATATTAAAATCTAGAGGAGGGATAAGACTTCCGGTCGCTTTAACGAGCTGGAAGGCCAAAACTCGGCAATCTTTTCATATTTTATGAGTCAGTTGAAAAGAGCTTAAAGAAGACTCGTCTTTTGAGGAACGAGTGATAAAATGGGTAGTAGCTGATTCCAGGTAAGGGTTGGAATTTTCCAATCAGCAGTGTCACAAGGATGGCTAGTGAAATCACTCTTCGCAGCTGTTCCTCAAAATGGGTAAACAATCAAATGGAGGTGAATGATCGGCCAATGGAAAAGTGGAGGTGACGGTGCAAACACGACCAAGGCTTTAATGGCTGAAATCTTCATTCACGGTGGTTATTTACCGAGGAATAATTCATTTTGTAATGAGCTTAAACGCGGGTGGAAACACTTGCTCATGTCTTATGTTTATTTTTTAACGAGCTTGAACTATGTGCTAAAACTGCTCGATTAATCCAGTCATATGATAAGAATGTCTCATATAAAAACGACAACTTTTAGATTTTTTCCCCACATCCTTTCTTTATTCAAGTTAGGTGACGACTAATCCTACGAGTTTAAAGGGTTAGAGGTCCTAAAAATTTAAAAAATAAATAGCCGCCCCTTGCTTTCACTCCAAAAGGTTTGCATGCCCCCAGGTATAAAATATGGTTTCAAAGTTACCCCTCAATTTGCAGACAAAACATTTGTTCTATCAGGAAAGGCCTACCTCTTACAGGTTACCCAAAGATTGTTCTATTCGCGGTGCAAACAAAACACTTCTTCGGCGATGTCTACCAAGATAAACAAAGGTGATTGACTCAGTTCTGTCAACTCACATAACTTTGACAAAAGAATCTTGTTCTAGAATAACCCCTCTTCCACTGACGGACGGGGTATAGACTAGTCATATTCTCCCGTGAAAATCTACCCTATACCTGAAGTTTTCCTGCCGAAGCAGACCAGGATGCATGCCCCCTGGGTTTCAGTCATATCCCTTCGAATTACTCGCGCTCATCGGGAGGACGGACTGGAGATTGAGACATTTCTTGCGTGAAGAGACCATTTAGGGATGGTATATGACTATTTGCTATGCGTGATCTGGGAAATGAAAGCTGGTCCACGAGCTTGACCACTCTTCCTTCGCGTGGAAAACACATTACTCTAAAGAGTGAGGAGACGATGGCTCCCATGCAATAAATATAGTCTTGTTCAAGGAGTAGGTTATAATCCAAGGGTCCTTGAACTACCATTACGTTCATTTGAACTGTCTTCCCTCTCAATGTTATGGGAACATTGGGAAGGATCCCTAAAGGTCGACTGGTTCCTTTATCAAAGCCTGTCAAATTTCTCATCTCAGGCAACAGCGATAGCGAACCAAGCGCTTTCCAAGCAATAGAGGAAAGGATACTCACAGAAACCCCCTCATCTATGATGGTACCAGCCATGACCATTCTATACATTTGAACGATAATTCAGAATGGTATGCTTGCTGGTAAACGGGGTCTGCCTAGTTGATTCCAGTCGAAGGAGACAACTAGGTTGCTTGGAGGTGGGACCGAGTAGACGGCCAGATATGGCTCTGACGAACTTCCCTCCTGCGGTAAGGGAATGGGTAGATTGCCCCCATGTTCGTCGGAGTCTGTGTTGATGAAGAGAATTTGGACGGTGTCATCTTTGTTCTCTTCAGTGACTGTATCATCCGAAGATAAAACCTCTGAAGGCAAGACCGGGTCAACTACCGTCTCGACCTTTTGACTTTCGTCTGGTATAGATTCAGATGGTTTATCTTCGATGATAGGGGCTTCAGCCGACCACTTGAGCAGGCCAGCTGGATTCTCAACTAGCGACGGACTCGGCAAGAGTTTTTTATATCCAGGAGGAAGTCGTAACGGTGAAACCGGACGATCATCCAAAACTCTTTTCGCTTCGTCTAAGAAGGGACAACGGTGGACGGCATGATTGCCTTCGCATAGTTTACAGGGGAATCTAGCTTTCCCTTTTTGTCCTGGGGCTTCACTTTCGCTAGTTGACAGTGTGCTTTCAACATGATCATCAGAGGTTGATGACACCGGATTGTACAAACGAGGAGACCAGTCCCTTAGTATCCGAGGGATGCAAGGACAATCTCTGTGAAAGTGGTCTCCTCTGCAAATGACACATGGCGATTTAGGCCTGGTCGGTGCAGTGTGTGGATTTTCGTTAGACGACACTCGTTTTCCCCCATTCGCCTTTGGCTCCTTCTTCTTCTTCTCTTTCTTCTTCTTCTTCTTCTTCTCCTTAGGAACTTGACTTTTGGCTTTGCCAGCCCCATCAAGCGAAGAGGAAGGGGGAGAGGAAGAATTAGAGGAAGTAGAAGGTTGGTGGGCAACTCTGGACTCGTCTGGTTGCTGATTCGATTGTTCAGGAATAGTGGTGTTCTGAACGACATTGGTTGAGAAGAGCCAGACCGACAAGCCAATTGTCAGTCCTGGAAGCGACAATGTGGCCATATGGGGTGCACCAACATCTCCCCAGGAGGAGAAGGGACTAGGATTTCCACCAAGGGGAATTCCTTGGTTGGTAGACTCCATTTTCTCAACCTAAGATCAACGTAGGAAAAGGGTATGAATATTCCGTTTAAAATAAATTTTATGACGCTTGGACACAACTTGTTTTTTCAATTTTAAAGAGTCGAGAAAAAACAAAAGATGACTCTAGTCTCCTTCGATTTTTAATGAGCCTGAAGTGAAAAGTGCTCAGATGGACCTTTTCCATTAAGGAGTCTGAAAAGGAACGAAAGGGACTGCTCTGGAGATCTAGGTAGAGGGAGTACCGAACCAATCGCAAAACTGCAGAATACTTTTTACGGTACGGCAGTCCATCTTCCCGAATGCTGTGTTCGGTGCATTGCGATCAGTAGGGCGGCTGACATGGCTTCCTATGGATAAAAGGTTTTAAGCCTACAGGGGTCTCCCAATATATACTCGACGGTACGTGGGAGCACAAGTCCGTACTGGCACTTATCGTCTCAAAGTGGAGGAATCACCCAACCATCAGTGAGGACAACAGTTACCAGGCTTTACGACGCCGGAATACGTCTCTAGCCTAGACCTCTAAATGTTGTGCGTTAAGTTCCAAAGTGTTGTTAGATTCATTCAGTTTATTTTAAGTTGATATTTCTTAGAAGTTTGCCTTTTGGGATCACCACGAGATGTAGATGTAATTCCTAAAATGCAATCTAAAGATGATAAGCAAGCTTTTATCTCTTTTCAGCAATGAAAATCCTAGCTACAAGGGGAAAAGAAAGACACAATCTTTCCTCAAAGAGCAAAGAGCACACTGTAGATGCACTTTTCCTAAATCAAGCCAAACATACTATCAATATGAAAATGCACATATGCATGTATTTTTTTTCACTTTTTTAATATTGATGCCTAAAATAAAGTTGATGTACAAATCTGAATTTGCTTTCAAGTGAAAAACACAAACAAGCTTCTTTTTGAAATCAAAAGGTAGAGAAGATTACGACACTTTATGATTCTAAAATAAACACTCGTTTCGACACTAGAAAGTGACAAATTCAAACCAGAGGCAAAAGTAAAAGTATAATCAACTGTCAACAGCAAACAAACTTTCTCCTAAGATCAAAATCGACACTTACGACAGATCTAAATCCAAGGACGACAGTATGACTATTCTACTTTTTCAATGGAAAACTGTAAATGATGTAACAAAAACACAAAGAACATCTACAATCTTTTTGTACAAAGGAGGCAGAATTAAGGCAAAGAAAAGGGGTTTTTAAGCAGACACACATTGATCACAGGCTGCAAAATCAGAGACAAAACTGAAAAATGAAGCAAAGAACCTCAGATGCACAGGGCTAGGCTGATCAGCGCACCTGTTACACAGAGAAACTGAATTGCAGCGCAGGTATCCCTCTCGGGAACTGTGTTGAAATGCAGAGTCTCTTCACAGTGCCTGCGCTGGGGCAGAAACGAGACTTCTATCCGGGTTCTGGGTCACGGTTTGCAGTTTAATCTATGGATTTTGGCCGAGTAAAAGCAATCAGTAATGCACAATCATAGGGTGGATTTAAAGGAGGTCTAAGAGCTATCACAAAGGGTAATCAGATCATTTGTGAATCAGCTGTTCAAATCATAAACAAATCCGGTAAGTGGATTGAAGTAGCAGGTGTCTACTTTGCATTTGATAATGGAAAATGCAGTTCGATTGCTACTTTTGTGTTTATGAAACAAACAACAAGAGAAACACAAACAAACTAACTAGACACGTTCCCCAGCGGAGTCGCCATTTTGTTGACGGGAAAAGTGTCTACTCAGAACGCCCCTATCCCACTAAGGTGTGACAGTGCCTTAGCAACAAACAAGGAAAATTATTTTCGTATTCTTCTTTATGAATTGTAAACGAAGAGGAATAGGATGAACCAACCTATGTCTTGCGCTAGTCCTTTGATCCAATCTCTCTCCTCTTTGACAGCTTCCAGCTACCTGCTCCCTTACTTGCCCAGCTTCACCAAGTTCCTGCAAGATCACAGAAGAGGAAAACTACACAAAGACATGGATTTACATTCATAAACAGCTTAGGATCAGATTTAAGCTAAATATGCAAATATAACAAAAAACATTATTGATACACAAGCATGTAGGAGAAACTCAAATAGTTTTATTGATATCACAAGAAGGTCCAGGAGGAGTTACAACCGATGATTCCTGATCCAGCATCAACCCCCCAGTAAAGGAATCCCCTCTTCACCTCCAACAAAGCATAAATCACCCAATGCACTGATCTCTATCTCAAAACCAACAACACTTCTCTGCAAAGTACAAAATTCCAGCCTCCGGATCTTTGGGATGAGGGATCCATATATAGATGTATGCAAAGAGGATGAGTCAGCTTATGATTTGACTTGTGGCTTCTCTCTGTCAGTTCTTGCTTCCACTTGGAGACTGAGGGCCTCTTACTCATCCTTGGTCGAACTCAGTGAGGCAAGTGTCATTGGGGAAGATTCTGGAAGCTTCCATTGTCTGTCCACCTCGCGGAATGACACTGCCATTTGTCATTTCCCGCTCAGCGCACCCTGGTAGTGCATTTAGGTGTGTTGCAATGCACCTAGCTAGTGTACTGGGGTGCTATGCAACGCAACTAGCTAGTGGAGCAGCTGAAATGATCCTGATTTGACTGTTTCTGAGCAGTTTCTGGTGGAGAACTTCTGGGAGAAGCTGTAGTTTGTTGACCTTGTTCCTTTAGGGGCAGGAAGAACACTTTTAGGGACTTAGGATCCCTTGGTTTATGGAAATTTCATGCTTAGAGCTGTAAGGCACAAAAATATCTATAACACGAAGTCTACAAGACTTCCTCGGTAATTCAGCCATGATTAAATATTTTAACTACTTCACATGCAAACAAAGTAAAATCTCAATGAAAACCACCTAAATCCTCTAAATAACCAAACAAATTTGAATCACACACCTAAAGAATCTAGGAGATCAAACCACACACAAACAGTAACTTTCCGTACTGAAAACACTAGTTGGTGATGAAATCCAACGTCACAGAGTTCAATACAGAAATGGCGGTTGGAACAGTTACCCCGGCAACCTGCTTAATGAATAGACTGGCACAATTTCCTCCACTAAACCGTCTCAAGTGAAGAGAACCCCCCAGAAAATCCAAGTGAGTCTAGTCGACGTCTGCTCCAGGTACAGTGGGATCTTCCCTCCACCGTCACCTTAGGAAGAATCCTATAGAATATGGTCACTATGGTTACCAATAGAAACAAATATACCTGGGGGAACAGTCTACGATCCGATACGCACGCAAGGCCAGAGTAACAAGCTCAATCCCCTTGAAGGCTCCTTGACATAATCCAAGGTTTACCAACAAGTGACCCCAGGCTCCTCAACAATGGTTAATCCGAGGTTTACCATTTTTAATACATGAATATCTGGCGTCGTTCCCAATGAGGAAGGATTGATTCCCACATTGGTTCAGACACGATCTCGTGCTTCTCCTTTAAGAGGAGCTTTCCCAGAGCATAAATGCAACAATTGGATTTTTCTCCTACCGCAAGATACAGCTACTTGTTTGTTTTACTGTCTTGGAGAGTTAATTACTCCCTACTCCAAGACACTAGCCTAAGCTATGTTGGTGTAATAGAGCCCTAGAAATAAAAAGATTACTAGATATATTTTACTTTAAGCGTTATTTTTATTGGTTTTTGTTTAAGTCAAGAGGTGCAGAGATGAAACTTATGGTGTGAAGACTCGACTCGAAATCACTAAAAAATGCACTTAAGATGATTAAGCAATCTTTTCCCTTCAATGAATTTCTAGGTAGGAAAGAGTTTGAGAATGCAAATACTTGTAAACACAAATATTTTCCTTAACAAAAAAATCAAAAGAAGAGTTTTTTGTCTTTTCCAATTCACTCAAAACGAGACAACTAGTTATTTTCACAAAAATTTCCCTTTTCTTTCAAACACTCAAACACTACAAAAACAAAATTTTTCAAAAGAGATTTTTTATTTTTTATGAAACACTCAAAACTATGGAAATAACTAATCTTGAGATCTATAAACTATAAAAAACTATTTGAAGTCAAAGCTTACAAGATGTCTTTTTCAAGGATGTTTTACTTAGCTATAAGTAAACTAAGGACTAATTTGTCAAGAATCACAAATTAGTCAAAAAACAACCAATTTTTGTTTTCTTTTCTAAAAATGAAATCCAAACTTTTAACACAAGCCTTTTCGAAGTTTCACAAAGAGAAAACACAAGATGGATTCCTCAACAAAGGTAGATTTTGCAAATGGTCAGACTCATAAGAAGGCTAGTAAAAACCAAGGTGATCTGAGGCTTCTACAGCTTCTAAGCTCTGAGCTACTACAAGACCAAAATGAAAATCAAGCTCGATAACCAAAACTTCTAGGAGTTTCACCTAAAACCCTAACACCAATGGAATTAACCTAAGGAAAGTTCCTAACAAGTCATATGCAGGTCTGGGTAGGGGATAACAACATCTAAACAAAAACAAAGCTGAGTAAAAGAGAAAATATTAAGTTTTCCAAAATTTTGACAGAGTCCGCAGGCCCACAGTGCACACAGGTGCGGTACCGCTCTGTGCGAAAAGCAAAAGTGAGGATAGGTCCGCACTGTGTTGCAAGCCGAGGGTGCGGTCCTCTCCCAAAGTTATGAAAAACAAAAAATAATCCTAGATCTACTAAATCTACCCAATTCCACACACAACAAGCAAAAAATAGAAACAAAAACATAGTTTCTCAGGTCAAAGTAAAGCAAATCAAGAAATCAAGCTCCCACTGTGGTCGCCATTTTGTCACACGGAATGAGTCGATCATGCGGACAAGATTGACCTTTCTAGAATCTAACGATACCTAGTGACAAGCAAGCCAATCAAAAACTATCTTTCTCTAAATATGCAATTTATAAACAAAGGAAAACAAGTGTTTTAGGCCTACCTTGGGTCTAATACAAGTTTGTGGAAGCCTCGCTCCTTTGATCCAAATGAGCTCCCTTGTAGAGAATCTGCAAACACAAACAAGCAAACAAATTATATAGCACCTGAAAAGCCAATATCATAAAGCATACTTATCATGATGATCAAGGAATTCATGAAACAAATGACATAAGACAATTTGTTGAGAAAAATGAATCTGATTGTATTAATTCAAATCAAAGAAGAAATTTACAACCTGTGCCTTGATGCTGTACAAGCTGCTCCCAGGGTCCAACAAGAATTCTCCTCTACTTTGACAAGTTTCACTCTCTTCCCAATGAAGCCAAAAGGTATGTGATCTCTCCTCTCAAGCTTAACTAGGAAGTCTCAATTCCACTAGCATTTACCCTAAAAAATGTTCAGCTTCTAACCTCCCTAGCAACCAGCCCAATGCCTTAATTTATAGTGCAATGGAGGGAAGTTACTAGGTCCTCCTTCAAAGGGATAAAGCCCTCCTTCAAAGGGATAGCTCCTCTCATCAAGGGATTAGCTCCTTCTCTTTTGGGATGCATGAACCACCTAAGAGTGAACAATCCACATCAAAATTCCTTCTAGAATCATCTAGAATTAACCCAAAGTGAGTTTTTTAGAATAAATTTGCGCTTTTTTGACTTTCACAGGGGTTCGCACCCACTCCTTTAGAGACAAAGCGGGCAGGTCCACAGGTAATGTGAACAGGGGGTGCGGGACCGCAGGTAACAGTGAGAGAAAGTGTGGAACCAGAGCTTTGTTGATTTTTAATGTCTTTCTCTCATTTTCAAAGCTTGACATGAAGAGCTGAGGTCTGAGACTTGCTTAGGAGGACAGTATAAGTGATGATAGACCCATACTGACTGCAAATAGTCATGGTGACGATATTTTTGTGTAACACCTTCAGTCCCAGTGAATATGGCATAGACTTATAATATTCTCCAGTAGGCATGGCATTCAAGGGGGTGGGCAGTACAAGAGGCCCATACCTAGTAGCTATGATTCTGTCCATTTTGGTAGGTGCTTGTGGACCTGCCATAGCTGTGGTGGCTATATGGGTACTGGTAGTCTGAATGATAGAGGGCTGAGGAGTGATTGATAAGACTAAAGGAGTATGATGGATAGGAGGTGAGGTTTTCTTTGGGCTTACCACAAAAGGAGAACCTAAAGAATAAGGAGTTTTATGAATCTCTAAGATATTTTCTTCACTGCTAGTATTAGAAGCTATACTCTCAACATGTATTTGTTCTATTACAGGATTTTCTTGAAGAGATATAGAAGATTGTTTAGGTTTACCTGAATATGATGCTCTTTTATGTAATTTTTATAGACATTTTTGTGCCTTACAGCTCTAAGCATGAAATGTCCATAAACCAAGGGATCCTAAGTCCCTAAAAGTGTTGTTCCTGCCCCTAGAGGAACAAGGTCAACAAACTACAACTTCTCCCAGAAGTTCTCCACCAAAAACTGCTTAGAAACAGTGAAATCAGGATCATTTCAGCTGCTCCACTAGCTAGCTGCGTTGCATAGCACCCCAGTACACTAGCTAGGTGCGTTGCAATGCACCTAAATGCACTACCAGGGTGCGCTGAGAGGGAAATGACAAAGGGCAGTGTCATTCCGCGAGGTGGACAGACAATGGAAGCTTCCAGAATCTTCCCCAATGACACTTGCCTCACTGAGTTCGACCAAGGATGAGTAAGAGGCCCTCAGTCTCCAAGTGGAAGTAAGAACTAACAGAGAGAAGACACAAGTCAAATCATAAGCTGACTCATCCTCTTTGCATACATCTATATATGGATCCCTCATCCCAGAGATCCAGGGGGCTGGAATGTTGTACTTTGCAGAGAATTGCTGTTGGTTTTGAGATAGAGATAAGTGCATTGGGTGATTTATGCTTTGTTGGAGGTGAAGAGGGGATTCCTTTGCTGGGGGGTTGATGCTGGATCATGAATCATCGGTTGTAACTCCTCCTGGACCTTCTTGTGATATCAATAAAACTATTTGAGTTTCTCCTACATGCTTGTGTATCAATAATGTTTTTTGTTATATTTGCATGTTTAGCTTAAATCTGATCCTAAGCTGTTTATGAATGTAAATCCATGTCTTTGTGTAGTTTTCCTCTTCTGTGATCTTGCAGGAACTTGGTGAAGCTGGGCAAGTAAGGGAGCAGGTAGCTGTAAGCTGTCAAAGAGGAGAGAGATTGGATCAAAGGACTAGCGCAAGACACAGGTTGGTTCATCCTATTCCTCTTCGTTTACAGTTCATAAAGAAGAATACGAAAATAATTTTCCTTGTTTGTTGCTAAGGCATTGTCACACCTTAGTGGGATAGGGGCGTTCTGAGTAGACACTTTTCCCATCAACAAAATGGCGACTCCACTGGGGAACGTGTCTAGTTAGTTTGTTTGTGTTTCTCTTGTTGTTTGTTTCATAAACACAAAAGTAGCAATCGAACTACATTTGCCATTATCAAATGCAAAGTAGACACCTGCTACTTCAATCCACTTACCGGATTTGTTTATGATTTGAACAGCTGATTCACAAATGATCTGATTACCCTTTGTGATAGCTCTTAGACCTCCTTTAAATCCACCCTCTGATTGTGCATTACTGATTGCTTTTACTCGGCCAAAATCCATAGATTAAACTGCAAACCGTGACCCAGAACCCGGATAGAAGTCTCGTTTCTGCCCCAGCGTAGGCACTATGAAGATACTCTGCATTTCAACACAGTTCCCGAGAGGGCTACCTGCGCTGCAATTCAGTTTCTCTGTGTAACAGGTGCACTGATCAGCCTAGCCCTGTGCAGTTGAGGTTCTTTGCTTCATTTTTCAGTTTTGTCTCTGATTTTGCAGCCTGTGATCAGTGTGTGTCTATTTAAAAACCCCTTTTCTTTGCCTTAATTCCGCCTCCTTTGTACAAAAAGACTGTAGATGTTCTTTGTGTGTTTGTTACATCATTTACAGTTTTCCATTGAAAAAGTAGAATAGTCATACTGTCGTCCTTGGATTTAGATCTGTCGTAAGTGTCGATTTTGATCTTAGGAGAAAGTTTGTTTGCTGTTGACAATTGATTATACTTTTACTTTTGCCTCTGGTTTGAATTTGTCACTTTCTAGTGTCGAAGTGAGTGTTTATTTCAAAATCATAAAGTGTCGTAATCTTCCCTACCTTTTGATTTCGAAAAGAAGCTTGTTTGTGTTTTTCACTTGAAAGCAAATTCAGATTTGTACATCAACTTTCTTTTTAGGCATCAATATTAAGAAAGTGAAAACAAATACATGCATATGTGCATTTGCATATTGATAGTCTGTTTGGCTTGATTTAGGAAAAGTGCATCTACAGTGTGCTATTTGCTCTTTGAGAAAAGATTGTGTCTTTCTTTTCCCCTTGTAGCTAGGATTTTCATTGCTGAAAAGAGATAAAAGCTTGCTTATAATCTTTAGATTGCATTTTAGGAATTACATCTACATCTTGTGGTGATCCCAAAAGGCAAACTTCTAAGAAAGATCAACTTAAAATAAATTGAATGAATCTAACAACGCATTGGAACTTAACGCACGACATTTAGAGGTCTAGGCTAGAGACGTATTCCGACGTCGTAAAGCCTGGTAACTATTGTCCTCACTGATGGTTGGGTGATTCCTCCACTTTGAGACGATAAGTGCCAGTACGGACTTGTGCTCCCACGTACCGTCGAGTATATATTGGGAGACCCCTATAGGATTAAAACCTTTTATCCATAGGAAGCCGTGTCGGCCGCCCTACTGATCGCAATGCACCGAACACAACATTCGAGAAGATTGACTGCCGTACCGTAAAAAGTATTCTGCAGTTTTGCGATTAGTTTGGTACTCCCTCTACCTAGATCTCCAGAGCAGTCCCTTTCGTTCCTTTTCAGACTCCTTAACGGAAAAGGTCCATCTGAGCACTTGTCACTTCAGGCTCATTAAAAATCGAAGGAGACTAGAGTCATCTTTTGTTTTTTCTCGACTCTTTAAAATTGAAAAAACAAGTTGTGTCCAAGCGTCATAAAATTTATTTTAAACGGAATATTCATACCCTTTTCCTACATTGATCTTAGGTTGAGAAAATGGAGTCTACCAACCAAGGAATTCCCCTTGGTGGAAATCCTAGTCCCTTCTCCTCTTGGGGAGATGTTGGTGCACCCCATATGGCCACATTGTCGCTTCCAGGACTGACAATTGGCTTGCCGGTCTGGCTCTTCTCAACCAATGTCGTTCAAAACACCACTATTCCTGAACAATCGAATAAGCAACTAGACGAGTCCAGAGTTTCCCACCAACCTTCTACTTCCTCTAATTCTTCCTCTCCCCCTTCCTCTTCGCTTGATGGGGCTGGCAAAGCCAAAAGTCAAGTTCCTAAGGAGAAGAAGGAGAAGAAGAAGAAGGAGCCAAAGGCGAATGGGGGAAAACGAGTATCGTCTAGCGAAAATCCACACACTGCACCGACCAGGCCTAAATCGCCATGTGTCATTTGCAGAGGAGACCACTTTCATAGAGATTGTACTTGCATCCCTCGGATACTAAGGGACTGGTCTCCTCGTTTGCACAATCCGGTGTCATCAACCTCTGATGATCATGTTGAAAGCACACCGTCAACTAGCGAAAGTGAAACCCCAGGACAAAAAGGGAAAGCTAGATTCCCCTGTAAACTGTGCAAAGGCAATCAAGTCGTCCACCGTTGTCCCTTCTTAGACGAAGCGAAAAGAGTTTTGGATGATCGTCCGATTTCACCGTTACGACTTCCTCCTGGATATAAAAAACTCTTGCCGAGTCCATCGCTAGTTGAGAATCCAGCTGGCTTGCTCAAGTGGTCAGCTGAAGCACCTATCATCGAAGATAAACCATCTGAATCCATACCAGATGAAAGTCAAAAGGTCGAGACGGCAGTTGACCCGGTCTTGCCTTTAGAGGTTTTATCTTTGGATGATACTGTCACTGAAGAGAACAAAGATGACACCGTCCAAATTCTCTTCATCAACACAGACTCCGACGAACATGGGGGCAATCTACCCATTCCCTTACCGCAGGAGGGAAGTTCGTCAGAGCCATACCCGACCGTCTACTCGGTCCCACCTCCAAGCAACCTAGTTGTCTCCTTCGACTGGAATCAACTAGGCAGACCCCGTTTACCAGCAAGCATACCATTCCGAATTATCATTCAAATGTATAGAATGGTCATGGCTGGTACCATCATAGATGAGGGGGCTTATGTGAGTATCCTTTCCTCTATTGCTTGGAAAGCGCTTGGTTCGCCATCGCTGTTGCTTGAGATGAGAAATCTGACAGGCTTTGATAAAGGAACCAGTCGACCTTTAGGGATCCTTCCCAATGTGCCCATAACATTGAGAGGGAAGATAGTTCAAATGAACGTAATGGTAGTTCAAGGACCCTTGGATTATAACCTACTCCTTGGATGAGACTATATTTATTGCATGGGAGCTATCGTCTCCTCACTCTTTAGAGTAATGTGTTTTCCGCATGAAGGAAGAATGGTCAAGCTCGTGGACCAGCTTTCATTTCCCAGATCACGCATAGCAAATAGTCATATACCATCCCTAAATGGTCTCTTCATGCAAGAAATGTCTCAATCTCCAGTCCGTCCTCCCGATGAGCGCGAGTAATTCGGAGGGATATGACTGAAATCCAGGGGGCATGCGTCCTGGTCTGCTTCGGCAGGAAAACTTTGGGTATAGGGTAGATTTACGTGGGAGAATATGACTAGTCTGTACCCCGTCCGTCGGTGGAAGAGGGGTTATTCTAGAACAAGATTCTTTTGTCAAAGTTATGTGAGTTGACAGAACTGAGTCAATCACCTTTGTTTATCTTGGTAGACATCGCCGAAGAAGTGTTTTTTTTGCACCGCGAATAGAACAATCTTTGGGTAACCTGTAAGAGGTAGGCCTTTCCTGATAGAACAAATGTTTTGTCTACAAATTGAGGGGTAACTTTGAAACCATATTTTATACCTGGGGGCATGCAAACCTTTTGGAGTGCAAGCAAGGGGCGGCTATTTATTTTTTAAATTTTTAGGACCTCTAACCCTTTAAACTCGTAGGATTAGTCGTCACCTAACTTGCATAAAGAAAGGATGTGGGGCAAAAATCTAAAAGTTGCCGTTTTTATATGAGACATTCTTATCATATGACTGGATTAATCGAGCAGTTTTAGCACATAGTTCAAGCTCGTTAAAAAATAAACATAAGACATGAGCAAGTGTTTCCACCCGTGTTTAAGCTCATTAAAAAATGAACTATTCCCCGGTAAATAACCACCGTGAATGAAGATTTCAGCCATTAAAGCCTTGGTCGTGTTTGCACCGTCACCTCCACTTTTCCATTGGCCGATCATTCACCTCCATTTGATTGTTTACCCATTTTGAGGAACAACTGCGAAGAGTGATTTCACTAGCCATCCTTGTGACACTGCCATGATTGGAAAATTCCAACCCTTACCTGGAATCAGCTGCTACCCATTTTATCACTCGTTCCTCGAAAGACGAGTCTTCTATAAGCTCTTTTCAACTGGCTCGTAAAATATGAAAAGATTGCCGAGTTTTGGCCTTCCAGCTCGTTAAAGAGACCGGAAGTGCTATCCCTCCTCTAGATTTTAATCTTTTTGGACCTGAGGGATTATTACACAAAAAGATTGAGCGCTTGTTTTGTTCGGCTCGTTAAAACTATCGAAAATTCATCCCTTCTGTATTGTTTTATACTTTTTCGGACTTAAGGGATTAGATGACGAAAAAGGAATTTTGGAGTTACCTTTACGTACCTTTTTAGACTCTCTAAAAATGAAAAAGACTGAGTTATCTTTGTCGTTAAACTCGTTAAAAATATTAATAGCGACAAACTTGTCTTTAGACGAGAACGAGTTTCACTATCGCTAGGTTCGTTAAAACATAGCGATGGGTTTGCCCAAAGGGAAAATTATAGAACAAGCATATGTTATCCTCCTCAAGCTTGAAAAAAATAAAGAGGTACTGGTCAGCAATGACTGGGGAAAAATTGGGAAGAAACTCAAAGAATCTTTATTGGTAGCAAGTCGCTCTTGAACATGACACTTCCACTCCGTGCCTGAGTCAGGTTGGGTTGTTTCATTCACCGGTCACATCACCATGGTCACGCCATACCATCCACATTTGGGGTAAATGCTACGAATCCATCACATAAGTGTCGCCGACATTTTCAAGAGAAGCCATCCAGAGAAGTCACCCGTGTCCCATCCACTACCATACATTATACTTCATTACTTCATGACCGCCATCCTGAACCATGTATCATCAGATCGTTTTCACCTCCATCAAAATCATTTACTCCGTTCTGTGTCATTGATGTGGGATTCATCAAGGCCCTCCTTTGATGGATCGCTTCTTGTCGACATCAACTCATTATCCAAGAAGTTGATCTAGGAACACCCCATTCAGTACTTTGAAGCTTGCATGCCTCAATGGCAAGTTTCTCACTTCCGGCGACAGGTATACATCAATGACCTTCGACCGAAAGATTTTGCGTGGTGTTCGACGCCAAGTCCTTTATTCACACCATGTGAATTGTACTGCAGTACCTTGAGGGTCATCATCATTATCGGTGATTCCTCTCGCGCTTGTTAACAGTTTACATCATCGACTGGTAATCAAGCGATGTCTTTCCATGTTCGACTTCAAAACATTTCTCACATGGATCGACTTGTACTTCAAGTGAAGATCAGACGAGATTGAAGACCCTGGATCTAGTTTCATCCATCCGGGATGCGATATATATTCAGGAAAAATAAAGACATTGACATGTACAACATTGCAGCACAGATAATCATCCTACCAAAAGGATGATGACTTCATCAGAATCATCAGTCTACCATCAGACGATTGTCTGTCCTGTGTACATAAAAATGAATTTATAAGGCTGAGCATGGGAATGCCCGCCTCAGCTAGATCATGAATACAGTATGAAGATAATGTATTGTATTGTATCTTATTACAGGTCTCCTCCTAGCATTGAAAGAACTTCGGATCCTCCTAATAAAGCATTTCACCCGATAAACGGCCTCATACTTTAGGGGGCAACTGTTATAGACATTTTTGTGCCTTACAGCTCTAAGCATGAAATGTCCATAAACCAAGGGATCCTAAGTCCCTAAAAGTGTTGTTCCTGCCCCTAAAGGAACAAGGTCAACAAACTACAGCTTCTCCCAGAAGTTCTCCACCAGAAACTGCTCAGAAACAGTCAAATCAGGATCATTTCAGCTGCTCCACTAGCTAGCTGCGTTGCATAGCACCCCAGTACACTAGCTAGGTGCGTTGCAACGCACCTAAATGCACTACCAGGGTGCGCTGAGCGGGAAATGACAAATGGCAGTGTCATTCCGCGAGGTGGACAGACAATGGAAGCTTCCAGAATCTTCCCCAATGACACTTGCCTCATTGAGTTCGACCAAGGATGAGTAAGAGGCCCTCAGTCTCCAAGTGGAAGCAAGACTGACAGAGAGAAGCCACAAGTCAAATCATAAGCTGACTCATCCTCTTTGCATACATCTATATATGGATCCCTCATCCCAGAGATCCAGGGGGCTGGAATTTTGTACTTTGCAGAGAATTGCTGTAGGTTTTGAGATAGAGATCAGTGCATTGGGTGATTTATGCTTTGTTGGAGGTGAAGAGGGGATTCCTTTGCTGGGGGGTTGATGCTGGATCAGGAATCATCGGTTGTAACTCCTCCTGGACCTTCTTGTGATATCAATAAAACTATTTGAGTTTCTCCTACATGCTTGTGTATCAATAATGTTTTTTGTTATATTTGCATGTTTAGCTTAAATCTGAACCTAAGCTGTTTATGAATGTAAATCCATGTCTTTGTGTAGTTTTCCTCTTCTGTGATCTTGCAGGAACTTGGTGAAGTTGGGCAAGTAAGGGAGCAGGTAGCTGGAAGCTGTCAAAGAGGAGAGAGATTGGATCAAAGGACTAGCGAAAGACACAGGTTGGTTCATCCTATTCCTCTTCGTTTACAGTTCATAAAGAAGAATACAAAAATAATTTTCCTTGTTTGTTGCTAAGGCACTGTCACACCTAAGTGGGATAGGGGCGTTCTGCATAGACACTTTTCCTGTCAACAGTAATGCCTTTCTTTCTTTGATGATTTTTTCAGGGTCAGGTACTGGATAAGCTTGTGACTTCTGAGGATTTCTCGGAGTATGCCTCACAAACTGAGCCAGAACTATGAAGTGGAGTCACCAAAAAGGTTCAGCCTCCAATAGAGTCGCCAGATAGATGATTACAACTAGAAAAAGTGTCCAGGATTTGTCTATCATCAACATTGGATCTGTGTCGTCTCCAGGGAAGTTGAGCTTCAATTTCTTCTCCCCGGCAATGACGCCAATTATGTTAGCACTCCAGGAAACTCTCCTAGGTTGCAGCTTGGAGATGCCTGGTAACATATAATTTTCAATATTGTCCTCATAATTATTGAAATGGATGATGGTTTGGATCAAGTTAGATGACCATTTCAGCTCTATACCCACTCAAGGCATGCATGAACACCCTCAACAACACAAGGCTTCAAACCACTAATGCTCAATAGTTTATAGATTTAATGGATATATGGAGAATACTAACCGTATCAGCAGATTGCATATATAAACATAAATGAATGACTAGCTGCAGGCAACAAAAGAGAATATTGACTATACTGGAAATTGCATATATGACCACATGTGAATGGTTAGCTACAGGAAACAAAGAAGCTTGCAATTCTAAGTTATTAAAGCAGAGATAAGATGACAATTATATGGCCTTGGACACAAGGAAACATGAACAAAACTGTTTAAGTGCAAGCATAGAACAACAAAGGGAATGGATGTTGAACATATAATGGTAAAATAAGCTTATATTTATAGAATGAAGATGAGAAACTTGAAGGAACAGAGTAGGAATAATCTCCAGAAGTTGAACCCTTATTACATCTTGTTTTTAGCTATTTATAGCTTGTTTATAATGCTCCTGAGCTCTTTTGAAGGCTCGGATTATTACTCTGCCTGATATGCATTGTTTAACTGATTTGATACCCTCTAGGCAAGAATAGCTGGGCGATTTTCGTCTTCTGACAGAGGAATAACCACATTCAGATATTTTGGGCAGTTACTGCACTGTCTGGGATCTCTCTCATGCCAGAGACGCTCCATGATCGTTCTATTTGTTCTGGCTGTGTCATGTTGTCTATGCTCCTTGATTGATTTTGTTTCGGGCTAGCTGTGCGTGCTCCATGACTATTTTCTTTTTAGGGTGAGCCATGCTGCGATGGAAGGGCTATCGGGCCTATGTTTTCCCTTTAGATATTTAGAATGACTATTTTATTCTTAAACGCAAAAAAACACAGAAATCTTGTGAAAATCATTCCCATCTCTGTCCTTTTCGGACCTAAAAATTATTAGATATGGCTCATTTTCCTCTCGGGTCTGCCATTGTAGTGATAGCACATCTCCACCATTGATTTGGGAGTCATAGATCTAATGGTGGTGATCCATTTTGGGTGCCTCTTTTATACTGGAGTTAACCACCCAATGAGGGTGGTTTTCTCTCTCCTTGTCTTGGACACATGGCAACAACTGTATGGTATTGGGTGGACCTCAGCCTAAACCTCTTACCGCCCATGGCCTTCCCGAAATCTTGCCTGTTTTGACTTTTCATTTGTATTTTGAAATATGCCTAAAACACTAAAGACACGGGAAAATTGCTGTTGGACCTCAAATATTATATATATCACTTCCCGGACCCTTTCGGGTCTGGGCTTCATCACAATCGCAAGGCCTCTAGGTTTCCTTTGTATTTCGTCAAAATAACGAAAATACATAAAAACATTAAAATGTGGCTTTCCCCGGACCTGAAACATTATATAATATCATTCCCGAACCCTTTCGGGTCTGGGCTTTATCGATATCGGCGCTTACACCTATGCATAGGCCTAGCCTTATGGTATAACACCGATGCGATATAGCGAGGCGACCCCATCACAATTGCTGATCGCTCAATGCTCAGACCTTATATATATATATATCGCCGCATATGTTCCCCGCCAATGTGACCCGCCAATCCAATCATCGACTATCGCTAGTCGGCATTGTCATGTGCCCACCTTAAGCCTCTCCCCTCTGCCTGGCCGATATGCGATTTGCTGCTTAGATCTGGGTCGTTGATCAGCCAGATCTAACAACGGCTATACAATGCCCAGTTTAGGCCTGCGGTAATGCTTTTTCATGGTTTTAGAGTGTTTTGAGTCTCCCGATAGTGAATTTCTACCCTTCAAAGGGCTTTCCTCTTGCATCGATTTTGATCATTAGATGATCTTTGAGCCAAGATTGAAAATGTCAAGTGCATTAATGGATCCATTGGCATGTTTCTAAGCAAATTTGGAGACTTCAAGAGCCTACATGGATCCATTTGTGGGCCTTTTTTCCAACAAGGCTAATAGTGTGAACAATCAAAGGATGCATAGGTGACCATGCAAACACACACTCTCATGACTCGATGACGAAACAACTCAAACCATCCAGACACACATGTTCAACATGACTGACCGACTATGCAAGTGACAAGCGTGACACTTGCGATTGATCATTCATTGATCGAGATGACCCTTGCGTGATAGTGAATGTGACTCCATGTGAGAGTGCGACAGATGCTCTCATAGCAAACACAACAAGCACATACGAAGCGAAGACTTTGAGCATAACCAAAACATGGTCACAAGCATGACTTAGACACCAACATGTAGAAACTTGAATGAAATGAACAAGCAAGGCGGATGCAAGGACTCACACGAGCTCATGGAGTGAACCTGAGTGTGTGCAGTCATCAAGTGAAACTCTCAAGGGAGGCTCTGAAATTGGGTGCAGGCCAAAATTTTGGAGGGTGGTTGTAGCCGCTACAACACTTGGCGACACACTGGTAGAACTCCAGCTTCTCTGTTTCAGTTCATTGCTAGCATAGGGCCTTGGTCTTTCGGGGAGTATTGAATCACTGTGTGGGTTACTTCAGCTTCCCCACTTACCCCATGGACATACATGGTCCACCCTTTGACAACTCAATCAAACACAATCAAAAGTTTAGCTTGATTTCAATGTTTCGAATTTGGGAAGGGTAGTTTAGCTCGTGACTTGAATATTTTCAGAGTATAAATTTTCATCTTTGGTGTTGCTCCACTGCTAGCAGGCCTAGACAGTACCCCGACAGAGTCATGCTGGAACACACACATTGCTCTACTGCCAGCGAGCCTGGATAGTACCCCGGTGGAGTTTCATGCTTCACCTCTCTGTGCAGGAAGCCTTTCTCTTCTTTCGCCTTTGTATTTTTCAAGAGGAATATGCGTAGGCACTTATTTATTTTTGGGGCAGAAGAGTGATCCCGACTTATTGAGAGCAGAAGAGGTTGTTCTTTCAGAGAAGCATGTAAGACCTTTGACATAGGTTTGCTCATTTAGATTTTCCCCTTCTTTGTTTCTACTAGTTGGATGAGCTTGAACACAGAGAAGAAGGCTGAGTATAAGAATGGGGATTCCCAGTGTGGACATAGGTTCATGGTTGGACAAAGAATTCCCTTGCAGATGGTTCATATTTTCCTTCAAGACTTCATCAGCCGAAGGTTATAACCAAGCACAGAGAAGACAGACACAAGACTGGCCAAGTGCTGCAATGTCACAAGTCTCTTCAAATTTCAGCCACATATTCTATTCAAAATCCAGAACGTAGTAGTTGGTAGCACTTATTTCCAAAAACAAAAATAGTAATATACCAAGCAAACAAAACAAATGTAAACAAAAATAGTAAGAAAATCAAACAAAGTGAAAACAACAACAAGCAAGCAAAGCAACCAAGTCAACAAGCAAACAATCATGCAAACCAGAAAGCAAAGACAAGTGAAAAAGAAAACACTACTCCTACTCCTACGTTAAATGGTCGGGGTTATGTGAAATGAAATTTCCAATGAAGCCACTGTAGGTGTACTCAACGTGCAGTCACAAAGATACGAGCGATTAAAACAAATAAAAAATAGTGTGCAACAAAAAATGAAAAAACTTGAAAAACTTGCACACGAGAGAGAAGGTATCGCTTGTGGGAAAAAGTATGTGTCACAACCACCCAACACACATGCTTACCTCTTCCATGACTACCATTTTTCAACAAATCTTGGAGGCCTCTTGCAAGTGTGTTTTTTTCTGCACCAAGTTTCTCAGCGAGTGCAAGGAAGGACTGAAGCTTGTTACTTGCAACATGACTCGCCAAGTAAGATTGTTCCAGCCATTCAATGATTGGATCATAAAATTCATGATGGTTGTTTTGAAATATTCGTGATATTTGAGTAGATGGATTCCTGATTTGAGAGAGAGGATCACGATGGGAATCTGATACAGATAGATATATCTAGTCATTCTCATCAATCATTTCAAGAGAGTGAGGGCCTTCCATAGCCATGAGTGCAAGCCGAAGTGCCTCACTTGCTTGACAAAAGTTTAAGAAGAAAGATGTTACATGGTGAAGATCATAGTGCGTGAAGCGACTGTCATTGGATGTATTGTTGGGAAAATGATAAACTACATGACAACCACCCAAGATAGAAGAGAAATCAGGCCAGTGGGTCGACATTCTAGATTTCGAGTTTGACATGAATAAATGAACCTTTTGAACAATTGTACAAACAATCCAAGTTTTTTGTGTGCTAGGCATGATAGGACACCCACCTGCAACTGGTGAAAAAGTTGGCAAGCATCATGGTCATCACAAAAATCTAGAAAGGATGCCAACACTGTGAATGTGTGAAACTAGTTGGGGTGTGGTGAAATGAGAGTAACTTGATTCGCGCGATAGGTTGTGTGCTCATCATCACACAGGGAGATTGCTGGTGTGATGAGTGGGCAGATTTGACGTGAAAAATTTGAAAAAAGACCAAGGAGTTGATTACGAGAGAGAACATATGATAAGTGTGATTCTGGATAGAGATGATCAACTTCATTGTCCCATGATTGGATGAGGGATGGACACTCCCAACCCGAACTGGATGTAAGAGAGGTGCATGAAGACAAACATGTTGTAACGGCCATGTGGATTTGATCATTAGCAAAAATTGAAATATCATACCCCGAACAGTAAATATTATTTACACGGGGATCCACGTCGAGTGCAACCATGTAGATAGACAGATTGTGCGTGAGAAACGAGATCTGATTTGGTTTGAAGGGCTTACCAGAGTCACGAGGTCCTAACATAACCATCAATGGATGTTGAAGTGCCTCGACTCCTGGCATGTCCCGAAACTTTCTAGAATTGAAAAATTGCATTTTGGGATGTGAACCAGATCATGCATGGCTTGAGGATGCATGTTGTTACTGATTTCAAAAATTATTTTAGGATGAAAACCATCTCTGTCACAAGCTTCATTAAAAATTTTAGCAAGCTGACTCGATGAGCTGTCTTCATGTAACACACAAGATGATGATGGGTGGGAAGAGTCCTATGTGTTGAAACTATTTTCATCATGGAAAACCTCATTGCCTTGGGTCGATCGAGGAGATAACTCAGAAGATGAAGAAGAAAGAGAATTCAGAGTGTCTCTGATGCATGTTGATGCACTGTGAACGATAGGACACACAGGAAAGTGAGGTGCAAAGGAAGCTTTGATATGGATGTCTACTTTGACCGGTGCACATTCCAGATATGAGTTAGAGTGTACATGAGATGAAAATAGATCATATGATGTGCTTGGGTGTTCATCACAACATAGGGAGCACGGGAGTGATGACAACCCAAGACTGGAGGTTGATCGAAAGAATTGATCATGCATGATGTTTCAACAAGATTCATGGATCGAGGATTGATCAAGAATGAAAGTTCAATGTTTTGAGAGGATTTGATTATGTCTTCACCATCCTACTCTTCCACCTGCATGATGAGACTTCCTTGCACATGACTGCAACTTGAGCCAACAACTCGAGAATCAAGAGCGTGCACGCAGCTAGCTTGTGAAGTAGATCGCTTAAGTGAGTCATGGTGTAAGGAGTCATGGCTTGTAGATGATGGAGGATGGTAGAGATGTAGATTAAACTCAAGACTTAGGTTAGGAACGGTGATGTCCTCTTATGGAATGGAGGGATGATTTTTCACCATAGGCTTTCCTAACCATTTTGGAATCTCCTCCGTTGGGGTAGGAGACAGTTGAGCAGATGGATTGGGAACATGCTGCGCAGATTTCTTAGATTTGCAACCACTACGAGGGGGCACCCTCTTCAAGACATGAGGTGTCTCATGATCCTCCAGAGTTGAGGAAGAAGGGAAATCAAGAGGTTCAAATTTTTGGGAGACATGAACCAAGCATTTCATCTCTTGGCTCATGAAGTCAAGGTCCACATACTGCGTAGAAATTTCATGACATAGGTGAAGGAAGCGGGTAGCAAAGTACTCAACTGATTCGCCAGGCTTCATTCTTAAATGAGAGATTCTTTCATAGACATCTTGGTGGTCACACTCATCGAAGGTTTGATGGAGCGCCTTGAATAAAGTGAGAAGGAATGGACTAAAGCAGGTGGCAGGGTATGACACCACCAATTAGCATGACCTTTAAGGGTGAGGAAGAAGAGTACACAAACAAGCTCATCACTATCGATTTCATGAGATTCACAGAAATGAAGAAAATTAGAAATGTGCTTGGTTACGGATGTTCTGTCCTCACCGTCAAACTTTAACAAGGACAAGTGATTGAGAAGCTCATCGGGGATTGATAACTGATTAAGGGAGAAATGAGAGAAACACCCCAGGAGCACAAATTGTGTATTATTCATTGGGTAAGAGATTCAACCCAGATGTATGGGCTCAACTTGTCATCTGGCCCTCCTTCTAGCACCAAAATGTTGACGGTGCTGGATTCGCCAACATCAGGGGATCACCTCGGTATGAAGTCCCAACTAGACCTCACATCGTTTGGTGTGGGAGTCCCATCCAGTACAATGGCCCAGTTGCCATTATCTTAAGGATTTGCCTCAACTCTTGCTTGTCAGCACAGGAGAGTGGTTTGCTTTGTCTTTGAGAAGTGAGGTTTGCGTGCCTGGTGAGTGTAAGTGTCACTTGTGTCAATGGTTCTTTCACTGTCGAGGGAGAGGGTGAGAGTGAGTCCCAGGTTGATTGGGAGCAGTCCCAACACTACTATGAACACACAACTCAATAGGAAATACATAGCTTGTGATGGAGTAGTCCACACGGATGCAGAAGTCACAACACATAAGGGAAGAGAACACGTATAACACTTAGCAGATTAGTCCACATGAGTGCAAAGGTAGTTTACAACAAGTTTCATGTGAAAGGTCTGTCTGATGTCAGGGAGAGTAGTCTGCACAGGTGAGACAACATTAACAACATATACAACACATTCCCATGAACAGGATATGCATTACGACAAGTGAAATAGTTAAAACGTAGAAAAAAGGTTAAAGCAACATGCATCACAAGTGTTAAAGGTTAGTCTTACAACAATTACATGTGTGAAAATGTGATGGCCTAGCAGCAGGCTTCTGAATTAAGCGAAAGTTCCAAGACACATCGTTACACCATACATCACTAACCTTGAGTGCGGGGTGTTGGAGGCACTGCTTACTCCTCAAAGAAAATATTATAGACTCTCTTGGCTATGTGGGAGGAGTTGAGGTGAAAAGTCCCTTGCATGTACAAATGAGGGGGTATTTATAGCCAAGGGTGAAAACTGATCCTTGTGGCTGTTCGACTACCCTCATGACTATTTGACTTCCATGAATTTTTGACTTTACATGACTCTTTGTACAACAAGTGGGTCTCTTGGACTTCCACATTACATCACATTGATTGACAACATAACCCATAGTGGAGATGTGGGTGACATGACTCATGACATGATAGTGCTGGTACATTCGTGCTCCTGCCGGAGTGCATGTCGAGCTACAGTGCTATTGGTTGATGGATGTCTTCATGGTGTATCACAACCTCACCTCTGCATGGAAAAGTGTGCAGAGTCTTCGATGGTCTTAGTTTCGCTTGATGATGCTTAGGCATGTTGCTCGTTTCTTGCATATTGGAAGGCTTGACTGGCTCATCTGTTCGCGAAAGGTGCATGTTCGTCCATTCGTGAGCACATCTTGCATGTTTACTCGTCCATCCGTCCATGAACATATCTTTTCATGATCATCTGTTTGCGAGCACATCTCTTCACATGCATCGTTCGTTCGTCCATTGGTGAACTTGTCCTTTTGCATGTGCTCCATTAATTCATCCCATTCGTCATGTTTCCATGTTTGTTGGTGTACCTATACCTGCAGTCACTCATGACGAGATGACATCAAATCCAAAACCTGCTAGTCTACCATGATACATGATCATTTCAGATGCAGGTGACTGGGAGGGGCAGCAAGGTTGTGAAGCAGGATGTTGGCTCTGGGCACTGCTGATGAAAACTGTGCAAGAGTCATTGAGTGACGAAGATGGGTAATCTAAGTCGACAGTGACTATCTACGAGGTCTGGCTCGACTGGAAGGCAAAATTGCGCAAATTTTGGGAGGGATATCCCGGGATGCAGGAAGCAAGGTAGGAAAGATCTGCGTAGTTTTCAGAATGAGTGGGATGCCGGGGTTGGAAGGCCAAATTTGTGCAATTTTTTGGAGGAACAGGCTGGGCTACAAGGAGGGTCAGCAGGGAGAGATTGCGCAATTTTTGGGAGGAACTGCCCAAGAGCCTGGTAGCCAAAACTGCACAATTCCCAGAGGGAATTAGTTGTTGGCTTCTGGGGTCACTGGTAGCCAAAACTACACAATTCCCAAAGGGAACTGACAATTGGCTACTTGGTAATTGGCAGGAGAAACTACGTAATTCGTGGAGGGAACTGGCAGTCTGCTGCCAAGAGCTACTGGTAGAGGAAACTGCAATGAGGTTGGTAGGCTGGACTGCTGATCATATCAGCGCAATTTATGATTTGAGAAAACTGTTGGGTAGCAAAAGTCCTGCTCATGAAAACTATGCAATTTCATGGATGACCAGCCGGTCGACTGCTGGGATGACTGACTCGGAAAATTATGCAATTTTATGAGAGAGACAGGGACATGCACTTGGTGTCTGTCCGGCTTGTCTGTGCAATTTCCTCAGTCAACTGAGCAAGTAAGGTCAGTGGCCTCTGCACAATTTTTGAGGGGAGTCAGTCCCAGGTTGACTATCGGGTCTGACTGTTCGGGTGGTCAGTGTGAAAGTGGATTTAAGTGCTTGCGGGCAACACAACTTGAAAATACTTGATTGATGCTTTTGCGCTATTTTAGTTGACAGTCGATCGAGTCGATGGCGGGGTGATGGTTCGACTATCAGAGGGGAGTCTGGTTGTCAAAACTTCAGAAAAAATGACTAAGTGTGTGAATGATCAAAAGATACATAGGTGATCATGCAAACTTACACTCTCATGACTCGACGATGAAACGACTCAAACCATCCAGACACACATGTTCAACATGATTGACCGACGGTGCAAGTGACAAGCGCGACACTCGCGATTGATCTTTCATTGATTGAGACGACACTTGCATGATAATGAATGTGACTCCATGTGTGAGTGTGACAAATGATTTCATAGCAAACACAACAAGCACATACAAAGCAAAGACTTTGAGCATAACCAGAACATGGTCGCAAGCATGACTTAGACACCAGCATGTAGAAACTTGAATGAAATGAACAAGAAAGGCGGATGCAAGGACTCACACGAGCTCATGGAGTGAACCCAAGTGTGTGCAGTCATCAAGTGAAACTCTCAAGGGAGGCTCCGAAATTGGGTGCAGGCCAAAATTTTGGAGGGTGGTTGTAGCCACTACAACGAGGCTCTTACTCTAAATGGTCTAAGGTCTAATTTAGACTTCATATCAGGGAGACCCCCTTACTATTGGCGGCATCCAACACTGCTAACAAAATCCATTACCTTTGCTATCCATAACGTAATCTCTAATTGCCCTTCTTGCAATCAGAGCACTAGAAAATCCATCCTCTGAAAATGCCAGTTAGTACTGAATTTATCAAGATCTTTAGTGATACATGAAAAATTAAAGATGTGGCATTGTATTCAACTCTTTCCACAAAAGTACTTGCTTTGATTCCATTCAAGTAGGTCTCAAGATATTCTACTGCAACAACTCTGGCACCCCAAGCTTCTTCATATCCACACTTGAAAAATATAATCAACAACTTCGTCCAATTATCGTGCAACACTTGAAGAATCAGGATACAAACACATGTAGGTCCTTCGAACAATCTAGCAATGATATGCATAATTTCAGATGAAACAACGAAGTTGTCCAATTGGGATTCTCCCTCAATCATCCTCTACTCTTCATATTCATCAAAATCAAATAATACAATATGGATTACAAATAATACAATGATGCAATCCAGATAAGAGTAAATGGCTTAATAATTTTTAAGAATAAATAAAGGCGTAACCACCACAATATAATGAGGGTTAGGAAATATTTAATGAGTAATAGGTATAAAGAAGTTACAACATAAAATACCAACCAACACTTAGATATCACCCAGTAAATGTAAGAAAAATATACTTTTTTTATGCACAAGAGTGAAATATAATTGCAGAAACCAAGAATAAGAGATATTCATGAGCTTCACAAGATGAAATAAAGACAACCTTGTTGCTATCCACAAATTCTAGATTTTAATTATGACAAAAATATGCAGAAAATGCAATTTTGGAGTGAAGAAAATATTTCAGACTCGTGCCATATGGAGTTCCCTCATGAAACATCCGTTAAGCTAGTTAAAACTTCAACCTCATTCAATGCTTTCTTTGTATATGCATATATGTATATTAGATACCAATTTTTTCCCCACTTATATGCATAGTGTACATCACTTTGGACCCTTTGTATTTCTTTTTTAGAGATTATCCCAAGTTAAAGATTTGTTATTTAGCAATAACTACATCAATATATGGGATTTTCTAGGGCTTTGGAGTTCCCTCATGAAACATCCTTAATCTAGTCAAAACTTCAACCTCATTCCACACTTTATTTATATATGAATAGAGCATGATTAGATGACAATTTGTTTCCCCACTAATATTACATAGTGTATCACTTTGGACCCTTTGTTTTTTAGAGATTATCCCAAGTTAAAGCTTTTTTATTTAGCAATAACTACATCAACATATGAGATTTCACAGGGATTTTGAAACTCTAGATTTTTTTCCACCACTACATTTGCGTCAACCTTTCATCCTGATATGATAATGCCTTAAATCCATCTTTGGTGTATAAAATCCCCAAGGATTCAAAGACTAGATTAATATATCCTCTTAATTTATTTTGACATGACTAGCCTTAAATTTAGCGATCATTTTTTTCCTTTTGACCCCATCCTTCCCTTTGAGACCTAGCTCCCAATTAATTCCATGCATTGATTTAAACATGAGGTGATTCTAGTTTTTTTTATTGGTGGAAGGGTGGGGGTGTGGGGGTAATTGTTTTGGGTTTTTTTTTTTTTTCCGTGGTGGTTGGAGGTTTAAGGTTCATGAATTTGAGAGTGGGGTTCTTCTATTTATTTTTATGTTGCATTGATTTAACATGAATTTTTCTTGTTTATTTTTATGATCCCTTGATTATTTACTTGATTTTATGATACATTTATCTAAAGATATAAGAAAACCTATATTCAATATCATAAAAATAATTCTAGCAAGACTATTCTTGTAAAAAACAATGTGCTAAGCACACTTTATCTGCACAACTTTGCTAGAATGGTTCCTAAAACATTAAAGACACAAGAAATCATATTGTAAATTTCTTAAGGTATGATTCTAATAAGGATATTCATGTACAAAATAATGGATGTACTTCATCACTCAAATGGTTTTAGAAGTATTAGTACAAGTTATATTTAACCTTTCTAAACTTTTCAAAATTTGAAGGAATTCCACTTATTATATCTTAAAAAATGTTTATAGCAAGGGATATTTGTTAGTTCCAAAGGAATATTCCTTGCAATATTAGTTCCTAATATACCTAAAGATTGAGCTTGGTGATACTTCCATATGGTCAAAGAAACCTCCTACCAAATCTAGATGATCACACAAGGACGATATGGCTGGCCATAGCTCTATGGAATAACTATGTGAAGTTATTGTATTACATTGACATGTTTATGTAAAACAATAACTTCACATAACAGTTGCATGACATGTTTATGTCACCCTTAGGCTCCATACATTCTAATGGGAAAGTTACCAATAAGAAATTTCAACTTATATTGAAAATAATCATTTTCCATATTAACTATATATTTTGGCATTGTAGAAGAGAAGCGATTATACATCAATTTTAAGATTTTTAGATTTGAAAGAATATGCATTCTTATTATTATTATTATTATTTTGAGGAAAAAAAACCATAGTTTCATTTATAAATTAAACAAAATTACATTTTTCATAAACACATCCAAGTGTACATTTAAAAGGATCTGGGTAGATCCTTTTAGTGGCTAAAACAACAAGTTGTCCAACATAAAAGAGCATAATTACATCATTAGACCACAAGGGTCAATAACAATCCAGAAAAATGGAGGTAACAATTTTTACATTCCATCAAAAAATACTTGAGAATACATCCCATGAGGCTTCCAAGAGAGCTATATATGGATTGCCAACAATATATGATATAATAAGGAAAGAAATAGAAAACCAAAAAATATATAATAGGGAAATTCTCATCCATGAAATGTCTATGGTATAAATGGAAATGTTCATCCTTCCAAACTTCCTCAATGGACTATAGCGCCCTATCAAGCTGAAGGTTTTCCTTATAAATCCTATCTGCTTCCCTGTTGCACTCCCTATAAATGTGAATGCAAGAAAAATATATATAAGTAAGATTGATCCTCTAAAAATCCTCCCAAATGTGTGAAAGATGAAGACTGCAACATTTTTGAATCTCATTAACCTGGTTAATGACCATAAAAGAATCACAAAACACTTGAAGTTGATCACATCCATTTTCTCTAGCAAAAGCCAATAAACAATGAAAAGATAACAATTCAGCCAAATTGTTTGTATCCCTCCCAAAACCCATCCTGGATTTGAAAAAATGTTGTTCAGATAAATGTAAGATGAAACCACCACTACTTTTGAGATATTCTCCCTGCTCAGCCCCATTTAAGTAACCCTAGAGGAAATATTTGTCAAGTTCCTTCGAGATCACTAGTATTTCCAAGGAGTAGCAAAGGCTTGGGGAAATGAGAAAAAAATAGCCAAAACTTTAGAAACCACTCGATCTGAAAAGGAATATTTATTTTGAAAAAATTCTTTATTTCGGGCTAGCTAGACACCCCAAAAAATGGTCAGGGGTATGGATATAAATGGTTTGGTATTCTTGTTGTGAACCCATAACCTCCACTTCTCCTCAAAACTAGGTCCTTGCCGCACACCGTCTTGGCCTAAAATAGAACTACACATATTCCAAACCTAATAAAGGAGTATGAGAATTAAAAACATAAATGTTTAATAGATTCACTAGAAAACTTATATAAGGAACACCAACCGAGGCCAATCTTATGACACTTCTGCAAGTAATCCTAAGTGAGTACTTTCTTAGCTAGTAGGAACCACATGAAGAGTCAATATTTTGATGAGCACTTTATTTACATACTCCTTTCCACCCCCACTCTCCTTCCGCTTCAGTAGTAGTCAAATTTAGAAGAAGCTACCCCAACTTCGGAGTATAAATTACCATTAAGGAGTGATCCCATACTAGCTCATCATAATTATGGGTAAGTATGATTTGTGCTACAACAAGTGCATCTAAATAACAATTCCAAATTTCATTGATTCCTAATCAATCTACAAGGCTTTAACTGATAACCAACCTTGTTTCCATATAGGAGTATATGTTGGTTATCAATATGGGAAAGCAGTGAGATACTTATGTCTTTGTGCTGATATATGAGCTCTTGAGGAAGTTGGTAGCTTAACCCACTACCTTGCGAAGGGCCTTATCCCAATCAAACCTTCAAACCATTTCCAAAATTCCATGCAAACTCGAGGCAATAAGGTCAAAGGAGTTAAGAACAACTTTCAAAATGAATGAAATATTAATGCATGTCTTATCCCTTAGCTATATCTAATATTATATGGAGAAAGGATGAATGTAATTCTAGTAAACCACCAAAGTCCACATGTTGTGGGTGGACAAAAGTCTCCTTCCAAATTTTGTTTTTAGGGATTTTGAGAACATAAAATAATTTTGAGACCCCAATCACCAAAAATTTTAGGTACAATAATACATTCCCATTTAACCCAAGGGAGAACAAAATGTTCTAGAGTTCCATCCTACAAAAATTTGAAACAGATTCTTCTAGGTTTTTCTAAGGCTCCCTGTGGGATCCATGTTGCTGACATCCAAAACACAGGAATGGACTCCAACACTGATTTGACCAGAAATAACCTCCATTCTCTTTAAAACCACCTTCAGCTCCATCCTTTTAATATTTTCTCTAGGTTTGCCATCAACCAAGACCAATTGGCTCCAAGGGTTAACTCAACTGTTTGAGTTCCTATCATTAAAGCGCCTTGATAATGGGATGTCATGGGGTCAATTATTGGTAATACTCTTAGGTTAGGATCTGCTAATGATCCAATGGAAAGTGATCCCTTCGAGTGGATTTTCCCATATAGTTTCTAAGGATGTAGAGGCCAACAATCTTCGATGTCCGTGAATCACACATAAAAAAGAAGAAAACCAATATTCGTTCTTGTAGTTATTAGGTTTCAAATGAAAACCCAAGTATTTTAAACCTGCTTCCAAATATAACAATTGAAAAGGGAACACATTCCTGAGATTCCACATTTCACAACCTTCCAGGTTTTGAGCAGAGATAGAATATTTCTAGTCATTTACAACCATACTTCTGGCTTTCCAAACAAGTCAATAATCTAAGATAATTTTGCAACATCTCTAATACAACCATTATAGATAATTAGAATATAGAAAACAAACAATAAACGAGTGATTAAAAGAGTGTTAGCAATAACTAAACCCTGTAAATCACCTATATCTTTAACATACTCCGATAAATGACTGAGACCTTCAACTACCAATAGGAACAATAAGGGAGACACGGGGTATCCTTATCTCCTCTATGAAGATGGAAACATGGGGAGGCTAACCTGTTTATCAAAACTGTAAAACATATCGAAAAAATGCAACTCACGATCCAATTAGTAAAATCAATACCAAAACCCAAGCGAGTCAAAAGGAGTCTAATATACATCTAGCTCAAACGATCATAGGATTTCAAAAGATCAATTTTAATTACAACTCCTTTTAATCTAAGAGTCTTGACACTATGAAGATCTTCTTGGGCCACCCATATGGCTTCACGAATCCATCTCCCTTCAAGAAAAACAATTGTTATTTTGATATATATTTTGACAAAACATGCTTTAATCTTCTAGCAATTTCCTTGGATATGACCTTATAGATACAATTCTAGAGAGAAATGGGATGAAAGTCATCAAAAGAGGTAGGATTGTCCACTTTGGGAATAAGGGCTATGAAAGTAGAGTTGAAGGCTACCAATAATCTACCTTCCCTTCTTGATGCATTTACAACTCCTAACATATCCTTACTAATAAGCAAAAGAACCCCTCATAAAACTCGATTCCAATCTACCGGGACCCGAGCTTTTGTATTTCTGAAAGTTGGCTAAAACAACCTTCAATTCCTCTTCAAAATATCCTCCACCAAAGCTTTACTGTCTTCTTCACCCACAAACTTGGGAAATAATTGGGCGACCCTAATGACTTCAGGGATACTAGCCCTTACAGGCTCCTTAAATAAATTTTGAAAATGATCTCGACCTGAAAAAGCGAGGCCTTCAAAATTGGAGACCCTTATACCTTCCCCATATTGAAGATTTCAAATTAAATTGCAAAACTCCCTTCCATTAGCATAAGTTTGGAAGAATTTTGTATTCTTATATCCTCCTTTAATCTATATGGCTCCACTTTTCATTCTTCAAGAAGCTTCTTGTGCCTCAAGAATGGCATTCTTGCATTAGAGAAATTTTGAGGTAAAAAATGGGCCTCAAAACAAAAATGTACAACCAAAATCAACTTTATAAGAAAAAATAGGATTCTAGATGATGATGTCAACCATAGGGGATGATTCACCATTTTGGCAGTAAAAAATTAAAAAGATTAAAAAAAAACTACTTTTTCAACTCGTATTTTCAACTTCTATCCCTACGATTTTACTCAAATTTCAAGCGGGAGCAACCTTTGGATGCATAATTTAATTCCTCATTCAAGGATTACCCATGTTGCATGCTTTCTATGGACTCCGCTACACAAAAAAAGAGAAATACATGAATAGTGTGATTGCAATCACGTTTTTCATGTATTTCTCATTTTTCGTGTAACAACGTCCATCAAAAGTATGCAACATGGGTACTCATTGGATGAGAAATTAAATTATGCATCCATTGAGTTCTCCCGCTCTAAATTTGAATAAAACTGTAGGGAGATAAGTTGAAAATATGAGTTGAAAAAGTAGTTTTTCTTTTTTGCCTCTAAAATTTGATGACATAATCTAATCTTATTTTATTATTTCCACTATTATTTTATGATATGCCTTAGGAGGCCCATTTTAGACCTCAATTTTTTTTCTAATGCGATATTCCAAATGAACCAAGGTTTTTCTAGAATCCACATTCAGAAAACCCCCTTCCCTAGAATGAGAGATATCAATAATCTCCCTTTCTATGTCAAGAAATTCCTCCTTCTCTCTTACATTTGTTCTTAGCCCAGTCCATATCCATACACTTGACCCTCTTTAGGTTCTCTTTAGAATATTGAGTAGTTGAAGATCCATTAATTGGATCATAAGGTATCGAACCTTCATTGAATAATTTTATAAACTCCATCTTTTATCCAAGTAAAGTTTAATTTAAATGGATTACTGTTAGATGATCCAAAAATACAATATTATCATAGGTTATAAAATTAGAATAAAATAATTATTAATTTAATATATTAAATTAATAATTATTATTCTAGAATGTTTAATTATTTAGAATTAGTATTTTGTTGTAACTAGATATGACTCTCCAAATGTGTTGTATCTTAGGCTCTATTTTAGGAGATTTGTTAGCTAGTTGATTTGAATAGCATTTATTGTAAATGGACACTTGTTATTTAATAAGTGATCCATAATTCGAGGTAGTTAGGACATGGAGCTTATAAATATCTCATTGCAAGAGTGTTTGGATGTTCGGGTGTAAACTCTTGCAAAATCAAATTAAGTAATTATTTTTTCTGATTAATAAAATTACGTGTCTGAGGACACTTCTGCCATTATTGTGGTATCAGAGCTCCAGTAATGTTGTAGTGGATGTGAAGAGGAGATTCCAGCTCTACAAGTTTTTGGAAAACTCCATTGAATTGACCAGTGAATGATTGGTATGAAAATTGTTCAGTTTTTTTGTTCAAAACAACGAATTTTTATTATTTTATTGATTTTAGATTTTTAAATCTGAAAATCAATTTTTTGTATTATTATCAGAAATTGTTGTGTCTTGAATCTCATTACACTGACATTGAGGGGCCACTACCGCACCTGACTATTCTGGACACCAAAGCCTTCGTATTCTTCACCTGCCCCATGATATTCTTCTAGCCTTCCGCTTCCTCTCCATAGGTAAAACCAGCCCCCGTAGACAAAATATTCAGACCAGGGATTGATTTGCTTTATATGACCACGAGACATCCATTTTCCCAGGCATCTTCTTTGGTTCGATTTCAGACACCACATACCCATTTTCAACATTCTGTGAAACCCAAGCGATTTCCTGTCATTGTTTACATTGATCTGCAAGATTTACATGCGCTTTCTAATTAAACCGAAATGCCAATAACTATTTAGTTAGATTGATGTCTACAACACCACAACATTATGTAGTACTGTATCAGATTGACGAAATCTGATTTCAACTAACAGGATAAGGATATTAAGGCAACTCATTGATTTTGTTATTGTTTTAACCTCCATGAGTTGGGTATCAGAGAGCACACCGGATTGCCATCATAGCGTGGGTACCGAGAAAGACAAGCACACATTTGTGACATTCAAACCGGGAGGGTCGCTATACCACCCAGAAAGGGCTTCAGATCCATTGTGGGGATCTCTGAAAGCGCCTCGAGTTGTGTTGGAGCGCCAACAGTCCCACTGAATTATCGACCCCTTTTACATGTTCTCACACCTCTCATAAATCGTGCCAATGCATCAAACAATGAAACATGAACTTTGCAAGGATCCGAAAACCATGATAAGCTAGTATCCCTCCCTTGCAGATGAATGATGTGGATAAAATGATGACGTATCACCCATGTTGCAGTGACAC
Organism: Pinus tabuliformis; assembly: GCA_031772625.1. Lineage (NCBI taxonomy): Eukaryota > Viridiplantae > Streptophyta > Pinopsida > Pinales > Pinaceae > Pinus > Pinus tabuliformis. The sequence continues at coordinate 886,905,471 of CM062817.1, forward strand.
ATGGAAGTTGTAATAATTATTATTGAATGTTGATTTGATCGAAACTGTTTGATATTGGTTGTGATTTGTGGTGCTATGTGGAAGAGGGAGTTCCACCCGGAGTTGACATAATTTATGTGTATTCGCCTGATGTTTACGCGTTTGAAGAAGACTTGCAAACACTGATGCAACAACGCTTTGTTATTTTCTCTAAATTTTTTTATTCTTTTATAATAGTTTCCTTCTCCGATAAATTTAAATCCTGCGCTCCTCTCATCAGTCATTGACGACTCCGCACATACGTCAAGGGGAATTTAGTGTGCCAGTTGCTTATTGCTGTGCAATATTTGGTGCCCAGCGAATTGCTTATTTTGTGCAAAAGAGCCCTTCATTCTCATCGGCAATGCCATGATGCCCACGCTGTAATTTGCTCCGTTTCTCTTCCTCCAAACTTGATGATCAGCCAGCCAGCGTGAGAGCCAGCCTACCAGCAAGAAGCCAATAGAAGCCAACCTAAGCCAGCAAGAAGCTAGCCTGAGCTAACTAGCAGCCAGCGTGGCAGACAACCTGAAACAAAAATTCAGCCTCTTAAAGCATTTTTTATTTGAAAGTTTATAGCTGAATTGAAGTTTGAAGAAATGAGAAATATTTTTTAATTTTGTAATGTTAATGGAGTGATAAGGATTTTTTCCGTTGTTTGTAATTTTGTGAATTTTGTGGAGAAATAAGGAATATTGTATTTTGGAGTAATAAGGGGATTTCAATTGTAATTTTTGAAGGGATAAGTGTAACTCAAAGTAATTTTACTTTGAGGGGGGGGGGGTAAATTTTTTTTTACCAAGTTTTGCAAGAGCATCATTGTAAAAGTCAAATTTTGAAAGTTACCTTGTAATTTTTTGAGAAATTGACTAGAGCCAAGTGCAAAGCTCAGTCATTTTTCTCCTGCTTCAATGACTATACGAGGGTCAAGGCCAAGCCCTGATAGATCGTGTTTTTTGCGTGGTGTGTTGTGTTGTCCATCTTGTCATTTCTGTTCTGATTCTTGGTGCGAAGCTTCAACGCTACAATGTCTAAGTTGATTAATTTGTTTTCTGATTCCGACAAACTTGAAGGCACAAAATCTTATAAAACATGGCATTGTCTCATCAAAAGCACTCTCATTTACAATGAATTATGGTAGGGTATATGTGATGGAGATGTTAAGCCGAATAAACCCACAGATGCAGCTGCATTAGCAAAATGGGAAGTTAAGAATGCCAAAGCCTTAGCTCTTATTAAATCCTCTGTGAATGATGAAATGTATGTCCATATAGAAAATGCTACAGATGCATGGTCTGCTTTGAAAAATTTTAAAGACCTCTTTGATACTTAGCCTAAATCAAAGAAAGTTGATCTACAATTAAAATTGTTACAACAAAAATTGATTGAAGGAGGTGATGTTCTTGAATATATCTTATGACTTAAGAATATTAGGCAGGAAATCATTAATGCTGGTTTTCCAGCAATAGATGATAGTTTTATGGTAACAATTGTAATTGCTGGACTTCCTTCTTCCTACATGCATTTTTTGGAGACTCTACAATTAACTGGGAAATTAGAGAAACTAAAGTTTGATGAGCTTTGTGAAATGTTGACACAACATGATAAAACCTTTGGGAAGAAGAAGAAAGTTGGTGAAGATGTTTTTCTCACAGAGGCCAACACTAGTAAATCATCAGCAGACAGTTCTCGAGGTAGAGGCAGAGGCAATCAGAATCAAGCAGCACAAAGTCGAGGTCGAAGCCAAAGTAGAGGAAACAACTTTAACAGAGGCAACAGTTCAGGAAGGAATAATTTTCAAGGTAGAGGAAACAACCAAGGAAGAGGCAATTTTCAAGGACAAGGAAACAATAATCAAGGTAGAGGACAATCTCAACATAGAAGTCAAAGCAGAGGCAGAGGACAATCTTCAGGAAGAGGAAGAGACTTAAGTCAAATTGTGTGTCAAAGATGTAACAAAGTTGGCCATTACGCTGAAGATTGTCGAACTTCACTTAATAAAATTCCCATGTTTCAGCAGCATTCAACGCAATTTGCAAATGATCAAGATGATGATAACTCAAAATATGTTTTTACTTCCTCACCACCATCACAACTTTCATCCCATCTTAGAAGTGACTATGAAGATGCCTGGATCTTAGATTCAGGGGCAACTCAGCACATGACTTTTCGACGTGACTTTTTTTGGAATTTTCAAGATTGCCAACTTAATGCCATTTTTCTTGCTGATGATACAAAACATACTCCTTATGAAAAAGGAGCAGTTAAAGTTTTTTTCCCTGGCATTGGAGAAAAAATGATTTCCAATGTATGGTATGTACCAAGTTTTAAGAAAAATTTACTCTCTTTAGTCACGATTCGACAAGCAGGACATCAGGTGATTATGGAAGATGGTTTAGTCAAGATTAATTCAGTCAAACAAAGTTTGAAAACTGTCATGACAGGTTATGAAGATGGAAAACTGTCACGGATGAAAGGGACAGTTATTCCAAGGCATTCTGATTTTGCAAGGGCAGTGAGTACAAGTATTTCACTTGTAAGACTATGGCATGTAAGATATGGACATTTAAATTTTGAGAGTCTTTCTCAATTGCAGAAACAACGAATGGTTAAATGACTTCCCACTTTCAAAAGGGAAAATGCAAAATGTGAAGCTTGCATTTATGGCAAACAAAGTCGAGAAAGTTTTCCAACAAGTTCATGGCATGCAAACAGGTGGCTACAACTAGTTCATAGTGATGTTTGTGGACCACTACAAACTTCCTTTGGTGGATGCAAATATTTCTTACTATTCATTGATGATTTCAGCAGAATGACTTGGGTTTACTTCTTGAAGAACAAGTCAGAAGCATTTGATAAGTTTAAAATTTTTCGCCAACTTGTTGAAAATGAAGTCAAAGAAAAGATAGGTACTCTCAGGACAGATAATGGGGGAGAATTCACTTCAAATGAATTCAAAACTTATTGCAGTGAAAATGGCATAAGACGACATCTTACTAATGTTTACACTCCACAGCAAAATGGAGTAGTCGAAAGAATGAATCGCACCTTGTTAGGAATGGTGAGATCCATGTTAACTTTCAAGAGGTTAAGTCCAACATATTGGGCAGAAGCAATACATACAACTGTCTACTTAAGAAACAGATCTCCAACTACTTCTTTAGACGAAATCACACCTTATGAAGCTTGGCTTGGTTTCAAACCTCGAGTTAAACATCTTAGAGTTTTTGGTTCAGTATGTTATGCCTTAGTTCCAAAAGAAAAACGAACTAAGCTTGACTCAAGAAGTTTAAAATGCACAATGATTGGCTATTCTGATGAGAAGAAAGGGTACCATCTTTTGACCAATGGAAAATTCATTGTGAGTAGGGATGTCATTTTTGATGAAACTGAGAGTAAGAGTGCTGAAGAAATTGAAAATCTTCTTAACAAGTTAGAAACTAAGGGAAGTAAAAGAAATGGAAAAATGCAAAGTCAACCAACTTCACCAAATTGGTATGAACTTGATTTTCCTTCCTTTGAAGATGAGTCATCCAGTTAATCTACATCAACAACAACATCTGGGTCTTCTAGAAGTTCATCCGCATCTCCAAGTAGCAACAGTTATTCTGACAATGATTCTCCACACTCTTCACCTGAACGAAGAACATCAGTTTATATTAATCCTCTTTACAATGATGGAGATTTTACAGAAGCGCAAACAAGTGAGCACCAACTACCGAAATGGGCAGTTCAACTTTTGAAAGATGTAAAGCCTGATGAGCAGAATAAAATGGGCACCAGAAGGGCACATAGAAGTGAAGGCAATTTTGCCTTGATAGCAAATGATTTTACTAAACCTTCCACATACAAAGAAGCAGTAAAACATAAAGAATGGCAACAGGCTATGGTTGAAGAATATCAAGTAGTAATTGATAACAACACTTGGAAACTTGTTGATTGTCCATCAAATGTTAAACCCATAGGATGCAAATGGGTTTACAGAATTAAGTATAATCAAAAGGGAGAACTTGAAAAGTATAAAGCGCGACTTGTCGCCAAAGGTTTTGCGCAGCAGGAAGGCATTGATTATGAGGAAATTTTTTCTCCTACAGCTAAATGGAACACCACTCGATTAACACTTGCATTGGTTGCCTAGAAAGGATGGAAATTTCATCAAATGGATGTGAAAAGTGCTTTTCTCAATTGGGATTTACAGGAGGAAGTGTATATCACCCAACCGCTCGGTTTTGAAGTTGAAGGACAAGAACATAAAGTCTAAAAATTGATCAAGGCTTTATATGGATTAAAACAAGCTCCCTGTGCTTGGTAGGCAAAGATGGATGAATACCTTAAGAAAGTTGGTTTTCAACGAAGTGAATCTGATGATACTTTGTATGTGCGACAACAGGGAAAATATCTGGTAATTATTGTTATGTATGTAGATTATTTGATCATTACTGGCAACCATGATATCATATTGCATGTTGAGAATGCAACATGATGATGGAGCTTAGTGGAAAGGAGTCGCTTTCACTAAGTGGGCCCGTAGGAAAATTATGGCGCAAAGTCTATTTTTAGACTATGTCTATTTTTAGACATATGGATCATGGTCTATGAGTTGCAATATGATGTTTATGGATGATTGGTCATGTTGGGAAAAATAGATGGACTTCTATTTCTGGTTCACAGCGGTGTGATCAAAGTCTATTTTTAGACTGCCAGGCTAAAAATAGAAAAGTCAAATATTATTGTCTCATAATAATATTTAGACTATAAACATTATCTTATTCTCTTGGAGCACTACAGTTTGAGCTACAGATGTGGCACATGCAGCTATCAGAAGGAAATACACTTTTCTTTGTGGGTCAGTTGAGCTATTGCATGCGGGACATCAGTTAGAACTCATGCATGTGAGTTTTGTGGAGTTGGATGTGGAGTTGATGGAGTTGTGTTCAGTTTGACCTAGTTAAACTAGTTGTAATTAGTCTAACTCCAAATAGACTAGTGATGAGTGATGTGAATTAATTGATTAAATTAATTCACTAATTATTAACTCATAATGCAACTGAAGAATACATCAGTTAACTCAGTGCATGTACAGTTCAGTGGAGACAGGTGTTAGAGGTTGAGATTGCTATCAGTTGTGACTATAGTTGTGCATGAGATCTTGCACAATCAATGGATTGACTATGCCCATGAGGATTGCGCAGTATATGCCCAGTGATATATCCAGTGCTCACGTGATTTTCAGTGTGAGTGATTTTCACTTGGTATTGTGCAATAGAGGCAAGCAAAACAGCGGAGGAGATTTGAACCTATGACTTGTTCGGATCTGAGCTAGTTTTGTGTGTAACAGGTGGAGATAGTGCTGGATACTTGTGAGGAGTATTGTACTATGTATTGTTACATGTTCTCAATCATTAATATACAGATAGTGTGGGGTTTTCAGCTGTAAGCTTTCCCCGGGTTACATACTGTGTTAATGTGTGCATGCGATTGATGTTTCATTGTTTTTAATGCTGCTAAATTGATGATCAGCGTAGAGGAGGTTATGTATTATGCATGTATTCCGCAATAGTGTATAATCAGGATAATCTCTATGAATAAGTGTTTATTATTCAAAATTTCTACATTGCACAGGTAAAAAAGGAGTTACATGCCGGTTTTAAGATGACATATTTAGGATTACTTCATTACTATCTTGGAGTTGAAGTCTTCCAACGTCCACATCATATTTTCATTTCTTAGAGTAAGTATGCAGCAGAGGTTCTTCAGCGATTTGGCATGCAGGATTGCAAGCTCGTTCTCACCCCCATGGAGCAAAACTTGAAACTTTCAAAATTTGAAGGGGGGGAAAAGATGGACAGTACAACTTACAAACAGTTGATTGGTAGCTTGATTTATTTGACAAATACTCCTCCTGATCTATCTTATGCAGTCAATATTCTTTCACGTTTTATGCAGGAACCACGAGACAACCACTGGAATGCAACCAAAAGAGTTCTTTGATATATCCAAGGAACAAAAGACTTTGGTCTTCTTTATACAAAGACTAAAAATTTTGTACTTGGTGGATATTCTGATGCCGACTTTGTTGGAAGTATTGATGATGGAGCATCAACATCAGGTTATTTAATGAACATGGGGTCAGCAGTAGTATCTTGGAGTTGTAAGAAACAGGCTACAGTGGCCACTTCTTCAGTAGAAGCAGAGTACATTTCAACATGGGAAGCAGCATGTGAAATTGTTTGGTTGTGCAGAATTTTGTAGGACTTGGGCGTTTCTTAGATAGAAGCTACATCATTATTCATTGACAGCCAGTCAACCATCAAACTTGCCAAGAACCCAGTTTTTCATTCAAAGACAAAGCATGTGGACACCAAGTATCATCATATCAGATCTCTTATTGCCAAAGATGTCCTCAAGCCAGTTTATTGTCCTTCCGAAGATCAGATCTCCGACATTTTCATGAAACCACTTGGCAGAATAAAATTTACTAAGTTCAGGGATGAACTTGGTATCTGTTGTAATGTATCTTTGGATCATGGGGGGAATGTTAGATGATCCAAAAATACAATCTTATCATAGGTTATAAAATTAGAATAAAATAATTATTAATTTAAGATATTAAATTAATCATTATTATTCTAGAATGTTTAATTATTTAGAATTAGTATTTTGTTGTAACTAGATATGACTCTCCAAATGTGTTGTATCTTAGGCTCTATTTTAGGAGATTTGTTAGCTAGTTGATTTGAATAGCATTTATTGTAAATGGACACTTGTTATTTAATGAACGATCCATAATTAGAGGTAGTTAGGACATGGAGCTTATAAATAGCTCATTGCAAGAGTGTTTGGATGTTCAGGTGTTTTAGGGGTATGATATTTAAGTTCTAATAGAATAGGTGAGTGATTTTACTCTCCCCTCAAGCGTACCCACTATCGAAGGTTAATGAAGCATTGTATTGACACTTCTGCAACCAAAAATATATCAATCCCTTTTTCAATTTGAGCTTCCCTAATACGATGGTTTCTCTAAGAGGGTTTAAGCTTTACAGGCTCTGCATCTAAAATTATTTTTTCCACAAACTTACTAATAAAGAAATTAGAATAGATATCTACTCTAGCCTTGGGCCCCCATGACTCAACAACACCCAGAAGAAGTTCAATCTCCCCACAATAATCAAATTCAACTTCCAATGCCTTCAACTCAAAAATGTTTTTCAAGAAATCCGCTCTACCTTCACAAGTCCCATAGAGATTTATTCATGTAAAAGGAGCCCCAAGCTTCGAAGAGAAAGATTTGCTTCCAATCCAAGAACTAATACTCCATAAATGATGAACAATAACTTTTCAAATTTCCCAACCAATAGAAAGGCCCCCAAAATGGCCATGAGCATCCAAGGCAATAAAACAAAAACATGCAAACAAAGAATAATATTTTTGAGACTACTTCCTCTACTCCCAAGGTTTCCTGGAGAAATGTAATATTCGGCCACTCAACCATAACCAACCTGCTATGTGCAAGTATTTTTGAGGAACTTTCCAAACCTATATAATTTAAAGACAACATTTTCATTAGGAAACCATACCTTGGGTGTTCATAGCTCTAGGCATCCCAGTAATGGATAATTGTCTACCTACAACCATCTCTTCCTTGGATTTATCTTTGGCTTTAGACAAAGTTGATTTCCTCCCATGTGATTTGTAACTAAGAGAGGAGAGCACAATTTGTCCTAGGACTCCTAACTAACCTTCAATAAGGGGAAAAATTATTGATATTGTAATTTATAAAGGATATCTCCTGCTTCATGTTCCGTAGAATAACCAAAAGATATAAAGGTTCTTGGAGAGGAAATGACCATTGGCGTGGAGGGGAAAAGGAAATTGATCTGGTAAAAAATACCCCTAGAGACTAGATGTGATACTATAGGACCTAGACCCTCAAAAGAAAGACCCCGATAATTTCCAAAATCGAAAAAGAATTTGCAAGTAAAGTAAGGTTAAGAAGGGAAGAATGAAAACCTTGAGAATTTGTATTTGAGGTTGACATCCCACTAGTTGTTAGACGAGATATCCAGTCTATAGGAAGTTGATCCTAAGAGTGTGACCCTACATCCATATTACTTGATCCTAACAGATCCTCCAACATTTTTTCTTCCCCTTAGATCCCACTTCCCAGTCCTTTGATCTCAACCCCAGATCTGATAGAGGATGCACCTTCAAATGTTCCTTGACTCCCCCTTTAGCCAATTTATTTTTAAAGGGGATATGGCAATGGCTAACATTGTGTATATAATTGTGACAACACTTACATTAGATTATAACCCTTTCATAATAAATCCCTTGAAGACACTCAAACCGTCTGCCAATGTTGATGGTTTCATGAAGACCATTTCACAAGTCTAGGGTCACAAGGATTCTAGCCATAAACATGTCCTTGTACTCTTGGAAAGAATAATCAACATCCTGGAAAATATTGACATTATTTTCAAGGTCTCTGAAACTCTTTTTGTTCCACATATATGGGAGGGTAAGCTAGGAAGTTGAACCAAAATGGGAACCATGTCAAGCCACTCTCAGCTTGCATCAAAGAGTGAGGTCCAAAATTTTAACATTATAGGAGTTGAATCAATGGATCAAACTGATTTGGAGATTTGTTCAGCCTCCTCACAGGAGCCAAAATTTATCTGAATCCAACCTTTTTCCAAAATGAAAATGTTGGGAGGGTTTTTTATACCTTTGGAGTTATCTCAACCCTAAGCCACTCTTGTAAGGCGTTGATGTTGAATTTACACCCTTTGGCTCTTCCACCTAGATACTTCTCCACAACAAACTTCTCTTCTTCCATTTTCACATCATCCCCTAAGCTGAGTTTGTAAACTGTAAGGATTTTCGCACACTTCAAAACCCTATCCTTCTTTGATTTGAGCCTATATCTAGACATTCGTTTTGTAGGTAAGTGAGAGTCTTCTTCACCACCACCTTCCATAGCTTGTTTTCTACTTCTTTAGGCCCTACCAATTGATCACCTTTGTTATGTTCCTCGAGAAATGTCTTCAAAAAAATACTTGAGGCCAGTTGAAAGGCTTTCACCACCTATTCTGCCTCTGAAACTTGTCTAGAGGTCAACGAGTGAAATCCTCCTTCCATGGACAAAAATGGGAAGGCCATCTCTCCCATAGAAAATACCAGATGGTCTTCACACCTAGAATCTAGAATCCCATCCAGAAGTTCCCCTTATGTAGAAGAAATAAACCCTCGATGGAAATGGGGTTCCAAAAAATTAAAACCTGACGCCTCCTCTGATCTCGAAACACCACCATTGACTTGGGGAGGGGTAAAACCCTAAGTAACATGTGGTAAAAAACTGGTGAAATTTTACCCATGACTGCAAATCACTTGGCTAGAAGACCAGGGCTCCTCTACTATATGCCCTCCTGATGTAACCTTACCCCATTCTAAGGGAGTACTTGTTTAGTTTGTGACCGCCCTGGACTGTCTAAATTCCACATTCGAGACGAAATTATCCATTTAACTAGGGATATTTGAGAAGTCAATCATTTTTTACTCCTCTATTATGCCAGATCCCTAATAACCCGGTAAAAACACCTGCAAAGCCTTGAATTCCATCACCATACAAGCTCGAGTTCAAACCCTTATGCATATATCATTTTCATTAGATTCCAAAAGATTATGTATACTATTATAAATAGTTTTATGAAATTTATCTTGAATAAATTAAATCCCACTATTATTATTATTTTTCTAGCTATGCACTACTATAATTACTTTATATATATTTTAATCCATATCTATCAAGAATTAAATGGAATAAAACCCATTGAAACACAAAGCTCAATCTTTTACACTTTCCAAAAAGTTTAACTTTCGAGAAATTTAAACACGAAACTATTTTTTACATCTTTAAAAATTTGATGCATACGATATCAAAATAAATTTTAACTAATACGTATAAAAATTAGCGGTTATCTATGCTTGGAGATTTCCAAAGTTATTCATGTTTATAGTATTTCCAAGAAGAGAACTATGTAAAGTAGTAAGTGCATCCAACATTTCTAGTGGACAATCCACCCATCATGAGGGACTAGAAAGCTAAAAGATGTTTGATCGAGTAATGAGGAGTCCTTTAGATAAATAAGGTTTCCACCTAGCCACTAGAGGAAATTAATAAATTAATTGGAAAACCATATCAATAAGTCCAAGAATCCATTGGAGGATTTTTAGTTTTATTTCTAAGCTTGGCAGGACTCCATCTTTATCATGTCCAATATATCACCCCGATCATGTAGAGAATTAAACTAGTGACTTCACATCAAGGAGTGCCTTAATAGAGCACCTGATCACTTTCTATCCAAGACCCGTGGACCATTGGAGGAAATTATTAAATTATTAAATAATAAATTAATTAGAGGGCCAGGTCAACGTGTCCAAATAGTTATAATAATAATTAATTAAAGGAACATATTAATGATCAATTTAGAGAGGGGAGGGGGCATGAAGATTAATAGGTCAAATGAGAGAATAATAAATGGAAAAAAATAAATATATTATGTATACATATAAATATCAAAATCTAAAAGGGGGGGTGGGGGGGGGGAACGAATGAATAAAAATAATTAGCTATGATAATTATTATCGTTAAAGGATTAAAAACCAAAAGAGAGGGACAAAGGAAGGAGGGGACTTTCCCATATATATTATAATATTAAATATAAAATATGTGCATGTGTGTTTGTGTGTGTGGGTATATAGCTAAAACATATTCCAAATAAGGAATGAGGATTAATAGGATAAAGATTAGGGAAATCGAATTAGAATCAGAAAGGGATTTGGTAATAGATAAATATAATCAAAGGAAGGGAGGGGACCAAGGGGTGGGAAGAAAGAGAAAAGGTAGAAATGGGGGGTGGCGGGGCGAGAAATAAATCACTGAGCAAGTTGATGAATTATAGGCTTCTAGAATTGGCTTATCCTAATGCCATTTTCCTTATTAAAGTCATTGGGGTGCTTCTCAATCTCGAGAGATTCCTTGATGATATGTGAATTATAAAAAGTAACATATGTAAGGATTTTAGATTTGTCAAAGAAAATAAGGTGAATGGTACTGAAAGAGTTCTCGACAATGACAAACTTTGATACCCAATGATGGTTGACATCCACAATGTGTAGGTTTTAAGACGAGATTTGAAGGGCTGATCTTTTTCACCAATGTAAGATTTTTCACATGAAAAATGAATTTGGTAAACTCCTGATCCTAACATGGGGTCATATTTATATTTGGATGATCATAATACTTGTTTAAGGGTTTTATGGGGTTTAAATATAGTTTTTATGTTTCTTTTGGCCAAAATATTAGCAACAAGATCTAATGTTCCTTTATGTATTAAGAGAGACCTGACCATAGGTGGGGAGGGGTAAGAATGGTTTGAATTAGGTTTAGAAGTGGCTTGGAAGGATTTATTAATTTGGGTGGAGCTGTAGCCATTGGATCTAAAGGTTTGGATCAGGTGAGCTTTTTCAGATGAAAGGAACTGGGGAGGAGATATTTTAAGGGTCGAGGAGATAAGATTTCTAAGAACAACATATTTTCTCTCCGACTCTTAATATCATAAATATTCCATAGTAAAACAATAATATCAACTCACTAATTTCGCTGTTGCCAATGGTACTTATATCAAGAATATTAAAAGCTGATCAATTTCAAAGTTAAATTGACATGATGGCTTTAAAACTTCAAGATCTATTTACATTAAATCCCACAAACGACAACCTTAATGTATTAAATTTCTATTTATTGGCCTACCTTGACTAATGAAATTGACACATGAAAGGGTAACAATTGGTAATTATATCCAAGAATATGGAATTCACAACTAAGAGCTAGTAAGAACTTCGATAATTACTCACATATTCCTAAGTACAAATGGAAGATGGCTACCGAAGGAAAAAAGGAAGAAATTTATGGTGACAATTTAGCTCACTTGCCTGTCAAGACAAAAAATTTTACTGGTTGACTGCATGTCAATGGTATGTAAATTTACTGAACTGAAAAATAATAAAAAAAATTGGACCAGTGGGTTAGCAAATGTTGCATGTGTTCTTGAAGTTTTCAACTTCAAGGAAATAGTATATTTTTGTGCACGACATTTTAATCCAAAGGAAAGGACAATCAGAGTAGGAGTGAATAAGAATCTAATTCCTCTAACCCCTAAAGCATTCAAACAAATATTCAAATAGCTAGAGTTGAATAAGCAATTGAAGATGCTTGTAGCCAACAGTTTCTTGGATTCTCAAGCTAGCGAAATGAACATTGTTCAAGAATTCATCTCACTAGGTTCACAGGTTCCCTTTGACATTTATCTCTTAGATATTTCCATATTTACAGAACCTTACAAAGATTTTTCTTAGATTTTTTCTTAAGTGATGGGATGAGAAAACACAACCAATGTTCTAAGGTCCATACTTTATGTTCTTTATTATTCTTAAAAAAAAGATTCTTTGTTTGACTAGGTGGACATAATCTCAAATGAGGTAGCATTCTAGTTGGTTACTTTTTCAAAGACCCATAGATTTTTCATGGCGACATATTTGATAATAGCTCTTGCATCTTGTCATTTTTTCAACAAATTACCCTATAAAAGTAACTTCAATCCTTATGAATAACCAACTCAGTTTTGGTATCCAGTATTATGGAGACATAAATCCTATTTTCATCTCTACCAAATTCAATATTTGTTTGTGAGAGAAGTTAATTATTTGATAAATGGACGTGAACTTACAAGGATATTGGGAAAAGCACAATATTTCCTATGGTGAAAGGGGATCCATGAAGAAGGATAAGGTAACATGATAATTTCAATCCATGGATTCCAACACAAGCCATTGTTGTTACCTAAATTTGTGATGGATAAATGTTTTGTTGCCGAACTTTGCATGTAGTAGCACCCATGGCTAATTTTATTTGGGTGAAAGAATAAAAAGAAGTTTATTTCCTTGCCTTTTATTGTTGGAGAGATAACAATAAAAATGCAACCCATTTTGTGGAATTTCTTAGTTCTTGAATCCTTTTAATTTAAATGAAGCAGAGGCTATTCAGGGTTTTGACCAAGAAGGAATATTTTCTAAGCATTTAACTATGGTTAGATATGAAAACATGCTCACAAGAATTATAGAAGAAAGCGGGGAAAGTCACATTTTTACTTTAAGGGACAAAAAATTTCCTAGACATGTTGAAGAGTCCATTGTCGAGACCAATACAAACATGAGAGGAAGAAATAAGAAAAGAGGAAAGAATCCCATAGAACCTCCTCCAACCTCTACACCCCAAGCTTGCCTGACTTCATCTTCCACCCAAAGAAAAAAGAATGCTACTTTAAGTGGAAGGAGGAGTAGTGATAAGCTCTAAGGTGGAGGAAATGAGGAAGAACCCCCTCCCATATTGACCCTAGAAAGGTCAAATACTATTCAATCAGCTAAAGTTAAAGATTCAAAGGAAACACAAAGCATGGAGGAAATCATGAATGTTGAAGTTGATAGTAATGTACTACTTGATTAGGTTAAAACTCCCATGGATGAAAATTAGAAAATAATACAAGAAAATGTCGAAGACACAACCACATTTGAAGATCACCTTGTCACTTTGAAAAATGCAAATTATAACAAAAGTAACAAGAAATTAAGAATTGAAAGGGTGAAGATTCAGAATAAAAAAGTTATTGACCAGACTTAGATGGATGTTGATGTTTCAAAATTCGAAGCCACTAAGCTCTCAAAATTACATCAGACCATGGGAGAAGCATTAACACATTTGGTCACCTAGAAACAAGCATAAAATATGAAATTAAAACAAAGAATAAAAGATTTGGATGAAGCTGTTAATATGGTCCCTTTATTTATCACCCCTCTTGCGAGATAAACACTAGTAGAAACAATATCCACCCTTGGGACAACTAATAGAATTAGAAAAGTGGCCCACTTCCTTAATGGAGTCAAATATTATATTTGTAATAATATTAGTAAAAGACTAAATATTTATGAAGATGTATGGGAAATAACTTACTATTTAAGAAATCTAACACAAATAATTTCTTCCTTTATTGACTAGCTCAAGAAATACCTCAAGCATAATCGACAATGTGTAGATAATTAATTATCTAGTTTTATTCAAAAGGTTAGTTTTCTTAGCAAGTTACATAGATCACAATAGGATCTCCTTGGAGCTAAAAGACTAAAGAAAATCAAAGAAGGATGGTATGCAAAAATTAATATATTAGAGGTGGATGAAGAGAAAGATGATAAAAAGAAGAGCCAGATGGAGGGAATATATACTTATGAGGGCAGAATGATAGAGGTAAAGCACAGGTCGGCTGGAAAAATAATGAAACCTAAATTTAATTTTAATTTTTAATTTTACTTTTATTTATTGATTTTAATTTTAATAAATTAATTTTAATTTTAATAATTTTAATAAATTAATTTTAATTTTAATAATTTTAATAATTTTAAAATCATATAATTATCTAGATACTAAAATAGATTTTACTTTTAATAAATTAATTTTAATTTTAATAATTTTGATAATTTTAAAATCATATAATTATCTAGATACTAAAATAGATTTTAATTTTAATAAATTAATTTTAATTTTAATAATTTTAATAATTTTAAAATCATATAATTATCTAGATACTAAAATAGATTTTACTTTTAATAAATTAATTTTAATTTTAATAATTTTAATAAATTAATTTTAATTTTAATAAATTTAAAATCATATAATTATCTAGATACTAAAATAGATTTTACTTTTAATAAATTAATTTTAATTTTAATAATTTTAATAATTTTTAAAATCATATAATTATCTAGATACTAAAATAGATTTTACTTTTATTTATTGATTTTAAATATTGATTTTAATTTTAATAAATTAATTTTAATTTTAATAATTTTAATAAATTAATTTTAATTTTAATAATTTTAATAATTTTAAAATCATATAATTATCTAGATACTAAAATAGATTTTACTTTTAATAAATTAATTTTAATTTTAATAATTTTGATAATTTTAAAATCATATAATTATCTAGATACTAAAATAGATTTTAATTTTAATAAATTAATTTTAATTTTAATAATTTTAATAATTTTAAAATCATATAATTATCTAGATACTAAAATAGATTTTACTTTTAATAAATTAATTTTAATTTTAATAATTTTAATAAATTAATTTTAATTTTAATAAATTTAAAATCATATAATTATCTAGATACTAAAATAGATTTTACTTTTAATAAATTAATTTTAATTTTAATAATTTTAATAATTTTTAAAATCATATAATTATCTAGATACTAAAATAGATTTTACTTTTATTTATTGATTTTAAAATTAATTTATTAAAATTATTAAAATTAAAATTAATTTATTAAAATTAAAATCAATAAATAAAAGTAAAATCTATTTTAGTATCTAGATAATTATATGATTTTAAAAATTATTAAAATTATTAAAATTAAAATTAATTTATTAAAAGTAAAATCTATTTTAGTATCTAGATAATTATATGATTTTAAATTTATTAAAATTAAAATTAATTTATTAGAATTATTAAAATTAAAATTAATTTATTAAAAGTAAAATCTATTTTAGTATCTAGATAATTATATGATTTTAAAATTATTAAAATTATTAAAATTAAAATTAATTTATTAAAATTAAAATCTATTTTAGTATCTAGATAATTATATGATTTTAAAATTATCAAAATTATTAAAATTAAAATTAATTTATTAAAAGTAAAATCTATTTTAGTATCTAGATAATTATATGATTTTAAAATTATTAAAATTATTAAAATTAAAATTAATTTATTAAAATTATTAAAATTAAAATTAATTTATTAAAATTAAAATCAATAAATAAAAGTAAAATTAAAAATTAAAATTAAAATTAGGTTTCATTATTTTTCCAGCCGACCTGTGCTTTACCTCTATCATTCTGCCCTCATAAGTATATATTCCCTCCATCTGGCTCTTCTTTTTATCATCTTTCTCTTCATCTTTCTCTTTTCCCTGATGATGGATCCCATTTGGGATTCGAAACGTTGGTGTAAAAACTCCATTACTGTGGGTTCTCCGATCAGAAATTCAAATAACACAAACCACAGATCTCTGAAATCCAATATTAGAGGTGATTATTTTTTAATCCAATAAAATTAATGATAGAAAAAGTGGTGTCTTTGTGAAGGAAATCGAAGTTGTTGATGATCTACATGGTCCTTGTATGATAAGATATTTTTCATTAATTCTAAAGAACATATTGATGAGGCTCATCATTGGGTAAATATATGGACCTTAATACACCTCCAAGCTTACTAAAATCAACTCTTCTCATAATTCCTTACATGTTTTAATTATATTTTTCTTAATGAGATGAGTAAAAGTAAGATGTTATGTCTAGTGGTCTAATGTGCATTGATTGCAAGTTTTTGAGACCAATTATGGCAATTATGGCTAATTAAGGTGCAGGAACTCGAATGAGACAAGAGGGAGAGATTATAGGAGATGGATCTCCCTCATTAAATCCTCACTCATTCGAATATCCTTCAATCAAATCACACTAGCTCAGAGTTGCAAGCAATCGAGTCATGAAGATCATTGGCAGCAGAGCTAGTGATAGTTAAGAACCAGTTCATCTTGAGTTTGGGAGCTGTTACACTAAAATTTGTCACCATGACTATTTGCAGTTAGTATGGCTCCATCAACTGTCATAATATCCTCCTTAGCAAGTCTCATACCTCTGCTCTCCATGTCAAACTCCAAGAAAGAGAGAAAGTCTTTAAAAATCTATATATCTCTGGGTACGCAGTTTCTCTTAGCTTTACCTGCGTGTACGCACCCCAAGTTCACAATACCTGCGTACTTGTACGCTCTGTCTGTAAAGGGGAGGGTGCATACTCCTGTAAAGGTCAAAAGGCGCAAGTTTCACTCTAAAAAAGTTACTTGTAGTCATTTCTAGAGCATTATAGAAGCTTGTTTGACGTGTATGGAGCGCCTCCAGATGGTTCATGTATCCCTATGAAAGAGGAACTTATCCCATCAAGAGGGGAGCTATCCCATCCAAAGAGGGGCTTATCCCATTGATGGTGGACCTGAATAACTTCCTCTAGAGCATTATAAATACAGGCATTGGGCTAGAGGGAGGAGAGGTTGAAAAGCTGAACATTTCTAAGGGTAGATGCTGCTGGAATTAGGACTCCCTTGTAAAGCTTGAGAGGAGAGATTCCCATCCTTTCCTAGCCTTATTTGGAAGTGGGTGAGCTGATCAAAGTAAAGGAAAACTCTTGCTGGACCCTAGGAGGGACCTGCACAACACCAAGGCTCAGGTTGTAATGGTTTCTTTTGTTTCCACTTAATGCAAATGAACTCATTTTTCTCAACAGATTGTTATTCATGATTTGTTTCATATACTCCTTGGTCTGTATGATGGATATGTGTTATTTTATAAGTTTATCAGGTGCTATTTAATCTTTTGGCTTGTTAGTGAATGCAGGTTTCGAAGAGAAGGAGGAGCTCATCCGGATCGGCGAGGCTGGACTACTACAAAGCGTTGGACTAAAGGTATGTTAAAATCACCTGATTACTTATATTCTAAATGCATGTTTAGAGAAAGGTAGTGTTTATTTGTCTTTTTTGTCACTAGAAAGCCTTTGCTTCTAGGGAGGTCGGTTTTGTCCGCAATATCGACTCTTTCCGCATGACAAAATGGCGACTCTGCTGGGGAATCCATTGATGTGAATGATTTTTCCTTTGTATGAAATTTTGATCTGAGAAAAGTTGTTTGTTTTCTGGTTTTTGGCTGTCTGACTGTGTATTTGGGTGGGCTAGCTTAGGGTTAAATTAGATTTTACTTTTTCTTTGTTTTGCTAGAAGTACGCAGCCTCTGTGTTGAGCACAGTGCGTACCTGTACGCACTGCAGCTTTGTGCACAGAGCGTACAGGCACTTGTGCAAACAGGTTGCCTGCGTACCCTGTCAAAATTGAGAAAATTTCAATTTTCTTCTTTTTTTCCTTTTGGATTTTGTTTTTACTCTGTTTTTTCTGCCCAGATCCACTGGTTATCTGCCATAAATCTTCACCTAAGCTTGTTTCGTCAGTGTCAAGAGTTTTAGTGAAATTCATAGAGATTTTTCCCTAGGGTTTGATTTTTGCACTGGTCCTGTAGTGACTTTGGCTTTAGAAGTTGCAAAACCTTGGATCTCCCTGGTTTTGTTCAGTCTTCTTAGGAGTCGGACCTGTCATAGAATCCACCCTTGTGAGAAACCTACGTTGGTGTTGTCTCTTTGCCGAATCTCGAAAAAGTTTGTTGATTGAACTTTGAATTTTATTCTTAAGAAAAAGAACAAAAGATTTTGATTTTTGTTTTTGACTGGTTTTTGGTTCTGCATTAACTAGTCCTTAGTTACATTTTGACTGAGTAAAGCATCTTGGAATCATCTTTAGTAGACTTTTGCCTCATTAGATTTACTTTTAGGTGCGTTTCTCTTAGATTTTCTTTTGAGTGAAATTGAGTTGATTTGATTGCCATAGATTTTTTAACTTTGAATTCTGTTAAAGTAAGTTTTACATGCTTTGTTAATTAGGGAAAAATACAAAAAAATACCTTTTGAAGGAAAGTTTTCTTTGGTAGCATTTGAGTCTTTGAAAGGAAAAGAAACTTTCGTGAAGTAATTAGTGGTCATGTGTTGTATGTTTTGGAAAAGGTAAAGAGTTTGTTTCTTTGATTTTCATTGCCAAGAAAGTTGTCTTTATATCAATTTTTGCATTCTCCAACTCTCTTAGCTAGGAAATTCATTGAAAAAGAAAATTAGTATAAATAATCCTAAGTGCATCTTTTTAGTGGATTTGAGTCGAGTCTACACACCATCAGTTTCATCTCCACTACCTTTTGTCTTAAAGAAAAGCCATAAAATTAACGCTTAAAGTAAAATAACTTAGTAACTTTTTATTTACTAGGGCTCTGAAACACCAATATAGATCAGGCTAGTGTCTTGGAGTAGGAGAGTAATTAACTCTCCAAGACAGTAAAACCAAACAAGTAGCTCATCTTGTGGTAGGATAAATCCAACTGTTTCATTTGTACTCTGGGAAAGCTCCTCTTAAAGGAGAAGCACGAGACCGTGTCCGAACCGGTGAGGGGATCAATCCTCCTTCATTGGGAAAGATGCCAGATACGCACGTACTACAAACGGTAAACCTCAAATTATTATCGAGGAGCCTGGGGTCACTTGTCGGTAAACCTTGGATTATTGTCAAGGAGCTGGCAAGGGGATTGAGCTTGTTACTCTGCCCTTGCATGCTATCGGGTCGTAGACTGTTCCCCGAGGTATATTTGTTGCTGTTGGTAACCTTAGTGGCCATTATCTTTAGGATTCTACCGAGGTGACGGTGGGGGGAAGATCCCACTGTACTTGGAGCAGACGTCGGCTAGACTCACTTGGATTTTCCGGGGGGTTCACTTCACTCGAGACGGTTAAAGTGGAGGAACTTGTGCCGGTCTATTCATTAAGTAGGTTGCCGGGGTAACTGTTCCACCCACCACTTCTGTACTGAATTCGGCGATGTTGGGTTTCATCTCCAACTAGTGTTTTCGGTCCAGAAGGCTACTGTTTGTGTATGGTTTGACGCCCTAGATTCTTTAGGCGTGTGATTCGAATTTGTTTGGTTCTTTAGAGACTTTAGGTGGTTTGCTTTGAGATTTTACTTTGTTTGCGTGTGCACTAGTTAAAAGTTTTTAACCGTGGCTGAATTACCGAGACAGTCCCGTAGACTTCGGGGCAAGTCTCCTGAGATTGTTACCGTGGCCGATTTGTTGAGGAAGTCCCGTAGACTTCGGGGCGAACCTCCTGAAGAGGTCCCGGGTCATTACGAAGGTTTGAAAGTCCTTGTAACTCCTAGTGGCAGTAAAGTAGGTTCACTTGAAGAAGGAGAGTCGTCATTGGTAGTCCATCCAGATTACCAAGGTGTAGAAACAGGTTATAATCCCGAAGCTGTTGCAGTTTCCGAGCTTGCTGGTAGTTTTTCATCTACTAGTGATATAAGCGAAGAACCTGAAATATCTGAACCTGTTACTCCAACTTCTAGTGCTCCTGATTCACCTAGGGTAGAAAGAGTTATCACTGAAAATCTTCCTGCTGGTTTGATAGCTATTGAAGAACTTGCTCCAGAGGAAGAATTTGGCGTTTCTATCCTTGAAGATCAACCTACTATTGATCTAAGGGAGCGTGAATCCATCTTTTACAGTCCTCCTAGAAGTACTACTTGGTATCTTTCGTTAACTAATTATTTAGACAACTCAGGGTTAAGTTTTTCTCCACCTCGTACTCCTTATCCACCTGGAGGTATTTATACTCCTGTAAATATGTCTGGTCAGTCGTCCGTGTTCACTCAATCTCCTGAATCTTTTTTGTACGGCAGTCCTTCCGTTCCCTCTGGATATCAGTCACTTTCTGGTACTTTTGCGGGAGCATCTCCTCAACCCATTGAACATGGGTTATTAGCTGGAAACAATGGTAATAAACTGTTGGGTGTAGGAGACATTTACATGATGTCAGGTTCAGTTCCCGGTTCTCAACCTCAAGGTGGCCAATTACCGCCTGGGGGGCAGCCTCAATTAATGCCTGGGGGGCAACCTCAAGGTACACAAATTGCGTCTGGGGGGCAACCTCAAGGACAGTATGTACCCATAGTACAATACATTCCTCAAGGTCAACCCCAGCCTCAATATGTACCCCAAGGTCAACCTCAGTGTTATCACAAAATCAGTAATAAGGGCTGCAACCAAGCAAGATTTTATGTAACTCTTTCAACCAGACTTTAGACTAAGGATTAGCCTCCTTAGTCAGAGAGGGCTCTCTCACAGACTTTTGATAAGAATCAATCACAACAACAGATGGCTAACTCTTCACACTTTTATGAAAATAAAGCTGGTTGGAAACACAAAACAACACTTCTTCCATTGGGCTCATGGAGTCATTCACTTCTGCAGTAAACTATTGATCACTTAATCATAGAAGCCAAGGCATATAACGTTTAACACTCAAAACATTTCTCCAAAAAACTCAACTCATAAATAAGCACAGGAAGTCTG
Organism: Pinus tabuliformis; assembly: GCA_031772625.1. NCBI lineage: Eukaryota > Viridiplantae > Streptophyta > Pinopsida > Pinales > Pinaceae > Pinus > Pinus tabuliformis. The sequence continues at coordinate 886,926,653 of CM062817.1, forward strand.
AGCACTAGGTGAATTCAGAGTGATTGCATATTTAGTGAGCTGTAAAATACATAAAAGATAATGACAAAACCACACATGTTCTGAGCCATAAACATATAATGAATCTTGGGAAGAAAAAGTAACTCTTGTATTACTGTCAAAGTCTTCTTACACAAGCTGATAAAAACTCTGTTTTTTTATAAAATCTCCAACCCCTATTACATCCTAGTTTTCACCATATATAGGAAAACCCCCCAAAACTATCACTATCTTGAGTCTCCTCAACAAGCATGAAGGGAGAACTCGATGATCTACCATTAATTACCCTTATCTATTTCTAAACCAACTCATTAAATACATGAAGTGTTGGGCTGTAAATACATAGAAATATTTCAAATCCAACTCCATCTCCTCGTATGCATGATTCTCCTTGGATCCTTGACAGCTGTACAATTTCTGTTGTGGCTGAGACATGTTGAGGAACATTCACTGAACGAGCTGACCCTCGAGTGCTAGCTGTATAGATAACTCATAAATTGGCAAACCTGAACACCCTATTTTCATGGTCCCTGTCTTCCACTTTTCTTTACCATTTAAAGAGCACACTCCAAGTTCTTTAATACCTTTAATAACCACGCATAACACCATATGCTTTATGATCTGGATGCTTTGTGAACTGAACAGGTGTCTGCAGTTGCTTGTTGGCCCTTAATATAACATGTTTTCCATCACCCTGAAATATAGGAAACTGTTCCTGTTTGTCGGTCTTTGATTTGCCTCACCATATTCGAATCCAAAGGAGCTTGCCCTTTATCCTTAATTGACCAAAATAGAGCGGACTGCCACATCTTGGATGTGCTGTAGGCTATACTGATAGACAAGTGTCTCTCTTTCAAGTTTCTTGATCATCTCACCAACATAGCTGCTCTGCGTTTAAAATCGCCACCTACAGCAGTTTCGTAGCGCGCTACGAAACTGCTGTGTGATTTAAAAAACACAGTCTTCCTTTCATTCAAACTGAACTCCTAATTGTTTGCATCGAAGCAGATATGTTTTCAGTGTGATTCTCACTAATGCAAGTAACAGCAATGAACCTGACATCTTTGTCTTTGTACCTTAGAAAACAAGCGATCATCATGCAAAAAATCGTATGTTCTGAGGTAAATACTGAATGACTTACACCAATCCTGATATATACCAAACAGACCACGCTCATAGGTGACTGTAAATGTGTTTGAAATATTGATTGGCGCAACATACATAACCCAAACTGGCTGTGATACTAGAACCGCTGCAAATCCTCCATAAACTGCTTACATGTCTATAACATTCCGAACAACAGATCAATCAACTCCCATTCCCACACGGTATGACTTGCTTACAACTCCTTTCCAATGCTCTGTAATCTGAGATGAAAGAATCATGCACCACTTCGAAATATATTTATCTGATCCAGTTTCCTTGAATCGAATTCATTTAATATTTGGCAAAAGATAAAGGCATTTAAAAATTACAGTGTTTCTCACTAAAGAGCCTGATACAATCATCGGATGCTCCACTAGCAATAAGACCGCTCTTTGACCAGTGAACTGAGAATATTGTTCGATCATGATATCCAGAAATGGTGCAAAGATGTTTCCAGGGCCCATTTTTTCCACTTCTCTCCACTGGGTTTATGCTTGTATCCCAAACCATCAACGTTAAGTCATCGCTGCAGGAGACCATTCTGTCTCCGGAAGAATTAAAGATACCGCCCACAATGTTGATGTAGCTAAAGAGGCAACGGTATATTCACCAAGTGGCTGGAAAATAGCAGTCATGTACATTCAACCGGAGCTACACATTTAGCTCAAAAACCAATCAATCACAATGAAATATTCTGTCAACCACTCCTGCTCAAAACCAAGCCTCTGTACTGCAAAGCCAAATGCCCTTTGAATAGAATTATAACATATGCAAAAATTACATTAATCTGACCTGTTAAGTCCATTATAACGGCCATGTTAGGAGAAAAGCAGCATTAAAACCAGCCTCAATTTTCATATTATTCTTGATTTCCGATGAGCAGGCCAGAGAAACATTGCCTCATGGATGAGCAGGCTACCACAGAAAGCATAAAACAACGTTCCTTGCTATATTTTGTTCTTCAAGATGGTGGACTCATAAAGCGATGAAGTAATTTCCAATACATAGCTTTTCTTTCATCAAGAGATTACAGTAATCTGACTTTAGAGTACTGTGCCACTCCTTTAAAATCCAGCTGTGGTTTAAAGTCAGCATTTAGCTTCGCCGCCTCCTTCTTTTCTTAGTATAGCTGCAAAAATTTCTACATTTAATGATAGCATACCGTTCTGTGACTTAGTCTGGCATCTTAAAGCATTTGCGCAGAACTTCACACAAAATATGCAGAGGTTCTATTAAGCTCGATTCAATCCTGTGCTGATGATATGAACATAACCCATGAATGATATTCGACCAGAGTTCACCATTACATCTCCTCAATTAATCAAGCGTAAACTGCGGGTATCCCGGGATTAGTCCTCGGCCTTAATTCAATTAGCTATATCTATTGAGAGCTGGATCCGTCGACATCACCGTCAAGCATCCTCAATAAGACCTTTAATCACCAAAGAGTGTTTAGAGGTGGCCCCAATGTATATTTTAATGGATCCCAGGTGTCACCAATAACGGCGGCCTTGTGGCAATCAGAACCAAGTGATCAATTGTCTGTTGTTGACATATGCGTGCCAGGTATAAACCTATTCGCTCAGCTACTGAAAAGTAGGTTTCGAAAGCATCACAAATTTCACCGAATCTCTCACTCCATCATATTATCCTTTCCTTTCTTGAGCGACCGCCTATGACAGAGAAATCGACATCCCCAGATTGAAACGCCGAAGTGTCCTTCTCTTTATCCTTGAACATGGTGTGAACATAAACTTTATCATAAATACTCCTCGTTCATTCCCTGTCAAGTTTCTTGCAATCGGAACAAAGATGCGGTCATATACAGGCAACAGTGGAATAATAGATAGGTCAATAATACTCTGTAAGCTTGCAGGAGGGATCTCAAAATGTTTTCCAATCTTTCTATCCATTGGAAACACCGAGCACAATACATAGGAACAACATCCAACCTTGGGTACCATATTTTGCAGTAAAATAGAAACAAGGAATTCAAGAATTCCAAAGCTTTAGATGCATTTCCTTCTTTCAAGTAACCAGCAATTAGGATACTATAAGTAGTTCGATCAGGAGATAATCCCTTTTCCTGCATTTCATTTAAAAACTTCTTATTGCCTCCCAATTGTATTGCCTTTTGTAGCCTGCCTTTTAGTCAATAATCAACTTCTATTTTTTGAGAGGAATTCACACTTATACAAGCATTTTTATCCTGAGAAACGTTCTTTTCATTATAAAGAGCCTGAAGAGCCTCAGGCAACGGTGGAGCTGACATCATCGCCTTGATATCTTCAATCTTATCTGAAAGATCTGACATATACCTTTAAGCACATCAACCTCATCCACAGCAGTTGTAGCCAGTGTACAATAGGCATGCTAGAATTTGGGCCTCCACTGAAAACTCGAACAAATCCCCAATTTCGTAGCACGCTGCGGAATCACGTAAACAGGTAGCGCTGTGAAACTGCTAAAAAAGAATTCATGCGCTACGGAAACACCCTGCCTTTAAGCTAGGCTAAAAATTTTTTGACGACAGAATTTTTAGTGATAACACTCAGTATCAATTTATAGCTCAAGGTCAACCCCAGTATCAGTACTTACCTCAAGGGTATCTACCTCAAGGTCAGTACTCGAGTCAAGGTTATCAACCACCCCAAGGTCAATCTTATGTTCGAGGTACGGGAAATGTACCTTTCAATTATCAATCCTATCCTCAATCCGGTTATGGATCTCAATATCCTCAACCTGTCATGGGTCAATACCCCGGAATGAACATAGTGTGGGATTCATCGCAAGTTCAACAGGTATTGTAGCCAAGCGTACAGTTGTCATCTCAAGCTGGACAACCCTTAGTTGCTGGTTCACCCCAGCAACCAGTCTAGTCTAATGTTCAAACTTCTGTACCTTCGGTAGTTACTCAGTCGCCCATTGCACCTAGTACTCCATCTCAAATGACTGCTGCAACTACCACAACATCTGTTCCTTCCACCACACTTGCTTCTGGAGTATCGATAGCTCCGGTTTCTACTGTCTCTGCAACAACTCCTCAGACATCTTTACCATTGTCTGGATCTACGATTCAAACTACGGTTCAGATGCCTGTAGGACAACCTGGTTTAAGTACGGTTGTCACTAGTCAACCACAATTCGCTTATCAACCGTACCAGGGACAGTACCAATACGGGCCTGCTGTCCAACAGCCAGTTTACCAGTATCAACCGTATCCTGGGTACATTTATCAACAACCTCAGCAACCCCAGTACGGTCCGGTTAATCCTGGTTTTCCGGGAGGATATAATATCCCCAATGCGATTCCTATTCCAAGTTATCCTGGATATCCTTCTCCTGGGACTGGTCTTGTGACCGAGAGTTTTAGGGATCCTAATCGGCAATTACCGTTTATCGCAACTTTGGATTTACCAGACTTGTCGCGCCTAACGAACGATCCAATAAATTATCTTCCGTTCTGGCTGCCAATGCCAAATAAGTTGCCCAGTGATATACCCAAGTTCGAAGGTAAGTCTAGAGAGGATCCGTCAAATCATGTGACGACTTACCACCTCTGGTGTGCTTCAAATTCCATCTCGGATGATTCGATCCGCTTACGTCTTTTCCAGCTTACGCTCATTGGTCTCGCGGCCAAGTGGTACATTGAGTTACCACGGGCCTCTTTTTACAATTTTAGTCAGTTAGCTACCTCGTTCCTAACTCATTTTCAGTTGCCGGTCAGATATGATAATGGCACGGAGCTACTAACTTCATTAAAACAGTCGACGTCCACTTATATTTCTGATCATATACATGAATGGAGACGTCGACGGCGATTAGTGAAAGTTTTTATCCCGGACCAAATCTTAGCTGAATGATTTGTTAAATCATTATTACCGAAGATTACTGAAGAGTAGCTAAGGCCGGAGTAGTTACTGAGGAGCAAGTAATTGCTCAAGCGCAGTCACTTGACTTAGTTTACACTCAGTCAGGTACGTTACATGAAAAGATCCCAGATCTTCCAAAGTCAAATCAAATCGCTGCTGCTCCTTCGGGATCTCATGCTGCTGATGGCATGATTGGTACGGTAAATACTAAAAGCAAGAAGAAATCTTCAAAGAAATCTTCACCTATTATAACCTTACCAGATTCCTCGACAGGAGAATCTTCTCCTGAACACGCTGTAGAGTCATCTACGGCTAAATAAAAAAACGGTGGGAAGAAGAAAGGTAAGAAGAAGAGTAAAGTAGACAAGACTCCAAAGGAGAAAACAGAAAAGTCGGAAACCAATGACGAAAAGCGCAAACCTCGATATCCTTGTCTTATTTGTGAAGAGGATCATTTTACAAGAGATTGCCCTCATCGGGCCGAGGTTGTGAAAATCGTCAAGGGTTCCCCAACTCCTGCTGTTTTGAAAGATCCATTTCCAAAGCAGGAGAGTAAGATGATAGGTTCTTCCTCGGGTGCCACTGAAGAACCCATATTGATGATGTCTCATGTAAGGATTGCGACTCGATCGCAAGATTATGGTAGTAAGAGTCCTGTTGATGGCTCGAAAGAAGCAGAATGTTCTCATTCAAATCCATCAACCTCAGCTCCCGGTTCCGATCCACTACAGATCGAGAAACCGAACCCTAACTTAGTAATCAAACCGCCCGCCAAGGGTGTGCTTCGAAGGTCTGCTTTCAATCCACATGCGAGAGCAGCCCAGAATTACAACATTGTTGAGGATTTAGCTATTTCACCCTCAGCAATGTCGACTTTAGAAGTGCTGCAATCATGCCCAGCACAACGAAAATTACTTTTGTCGGCTATTGGAGCTGTTGATGTTCAGGACCCGAACCTAATAATATTTGATCTAGAAAATAGTACACCACGTTTGCCTCATCAGATGGCTTTCCAGATCCCAGTGATAGTAAAAAACAGGCCTATTCATCGGACTGTAATTGATGAGGGAGCTTCCACATGTATTATGTCGATACAGTGTTGGAGATCGCTTGGTTCTCCTTCACTAAATCAATCCGCCACAATTCTTAATGCCTTTGATGGCCGTGGGTTCCATCCGTTTGGCATTCTACAGGATTTGCCTATAGGGGTTGAAGGAAAAGCCGTTAGTCTAGATGCGGAGGTGGTTGATGCCCCTCTAGACTACAACCTTCTTTTGGGTCGAAGTTGGTCTTACGCTATGACAGTGGTCGTTTCATCGGTCTTCAGAGTAATAAAGTTTCCACATAATGGCAAGATCGTAACCATAGACCAGCTGGCCTATTTTTCATCCGACCCAGCCTCTTCAGAGACTATCCAGCATGTCGGTAAAACGACTATCCCTTACAAGGATGTTGGCGTAGGATTAGTTAAAGATGCCGGTTTACTGGGAACTTTTCCTTTTCCTCCAATCAACGCCGTGTCTTCATTTGCATCTATTCATATGATTACTTCAGACACCATTGTTTATGACGATCCTTGGATCGTTCCTTCTGAATCTGAGATAGACTCATTTGGTGATGCAATGCCTTTGAGTCCATATGAAATTGCCTATGAAGCCGTGCAGTCTTTTTCCGACCCGAGTTCAACCAGAATCGACCAAATGAATGTGGTCTGTGAGGAATCCCTTTTCGCGTCAACCTCAGAGTTAATAACGTTTCCCGAAGTTGTGTCATCTGACGAACAACTTTGTGAAGTCCTGTGCGTAGACGATTTACCATGGGAAGATCTCCATCATAGATACTCATTTTTACCTGAGGATGATCGTTTTGAAAACGATTTCTCATCAATCTTTACAGCTGAATATGTCAAAGATGCTCAGAGTCCAATGAAACATCCTGATTCAGAGCTGAATTTGGGAAATATTTCTCGTACTATTCCCATTGAAATTTCAGTCAAGCCCGGAATTGTTGAACACATTCATATAGGTGCCTCGTGTCCAGATGACGAAATTCAGACATACAAGGCCCTATTTCAAGAATTTCGCGACGTGTTTGCCTGGTCTTACGAGGAGATGCCAGGAATTGATCCTGCCATTATTTTCCATGAAATCAAAACTTGCCCGGACGCTAAACCCGTCCAGCAACGTTTGCGTCAGATTCACCAATGAAAAGTGGCTGCGATTAAAGCAGAAGTTGAGAAGCTGTTGAAAGCAGGTTTCATTTATCCGATCCCGTTAACGGATTGGGTATCGAATATTGTTCGGTTAACAAAAAACAGGGAACAATAAGAATATGTATCGACTATAGGGATATCAATCGTGCTTGTCCCAAGGAAAACTATCCAACACCCTATATCGATCAAATAATTGATGATTGTGCCGGCAGTGAAATATTTTCCTTTATGGACGGTTTTTTCGGTTACAACCAAATCAATATTCTACCTGCCGATCAACCAAAAACGGCTTTCATTTGTCCATGGGGGACATTTGCTTATTGAAAATTACCTTTTGGGCTTAAGAATGCCGGAGCCACTTTTCAAAGGGAGATGTCTTATGCATTTCATGACATCAAGCACATTGTGCAACCGTATCTCGATGATTTGCCCGCTCACTCCTTACATCGAGCTGATCACCTTGTCCATTTACGAGCAATTTTTATGAGGTGTATGTATTATCGTATACGGTTGAACCCACACAAATGTGTCTTCTGCATAGAAGTGGGACGATTGATGGATTTGTAGTTTCAAAAGCCGGCATTCGCGTCGATCCCTCGAAGGTAGAGGCTATCATCAAATTGCCTCCTCCTTCGAGTCTTCACCAACTCCAAAGTTTGCAAGGGAAAGCAAACTTTTTACGCCGATTCATTCCTAACTACGTCGAAATTACCAAGGATTTTACCTGGTTGTTGAAACAAAATGCTCAATTTTCTTGGGATGAGATAGCTCAGAAATCTTTTGATGCGCTTAAGCACGCGTTGACCCATGCACCGTTGCTGCATCCTCCCAACTACAACCGAGATTACTTTTTGTACCTCGCCGCCGCTCATTCCACCATTGAAATGGTCTTAGCACAGGAAGATGAATTCGGAACGGAACATGTGATCTATTACCTTAGTCGGACGTTAAGTCCCACTGAGCTCAAATATTCACATGTGGAGAAGTTGGCCTTGGTAGCCGTTCAAGCTGTCCAACGTTTTCGTCACTACATTCTTCTCCGTAAAACTATAGTCATTTCAGATTACAACCCTATGATCTACATTTTGACTAAACAATTGCTAGGGGGCAAGTACTCTAAATGAATCGTTATCCTGCAGGAGTTCGACTTGGAATTTGAAAAGTCTAAGTCTAAGAAATCTTTAGTTTTTGCAGAGTTGATGTGTGATTTCCCGCGTGCTGACATGGAAACTGTGGCAGAGGAACCCATTGCGGACAAATCTCTGTTTCTCATCAGCACTTTAGATCCATGGTATGGGGATATAATTGTCTATCTCCAAACCCAATCCTTTCGGCCCGAAGTTTCAAAGTCGGAACGTCGGAAAATTCGATTCCAGTCCCAACAGTACAAAATTATTGGAGATACTCTTATCGCCGCGGGGCGGACTTGGTTTTCCGTCGTTGCTTAACTCATGAGGAAGCTGAAAGGGTTTTGAATGACTGTCACTCTGGAGCGTGTGGCGGTCATATGTCTGGGTATGCCACAACCCAAAAGATATTGCGCGCTGGCTACTTCTGGCCGTCCTTGTTTAAAGACTGTATTATTGCGGTCCAGAAATGCCACAACTGTCAAGTGTTTGATCGCAAGATGCGCGCACCACCTGCTCCTCTCCACCCTATAATTTCCGTTGGTCCTTTTGCTAAATGGGGTATCGATTTTATTACATGTAACCCTCACTCGGCCGGGGGGCATGCGTATATCATCCTTGCGGTTGATTATTTTACTAAGTGGGCCGAGGCGATGCCTACATTCGAGGCAGACGGCAAGACAGCTGCAATTTTCGTATTCAATCACATTATTGCTAGGTTTGGTGTCCCACAAGCGATAATCACTGACCATGGGCGCCATTTTCGAAATGTTATGATGACAGAACTTACAGGCCAGCTTGGTTTGCGTCATGATAGCTCAACTCCTTATTATCCACAAGCCAATGGCCTGGTTGAGTCCATCAACAAAGTTTTAGTTATCATGATCCGACGAATCATTGGTATTCATCGGTCAAATTGGCACAACATGTTATTTTCCGCGCTTTGGGCGTACCGAACCTCAGTGAAAACATCAACAGGGTTCACTCCTTTCCAACTAGTTTATGGTTTGGAAGCAGTGCTGCCCATTGAATCCGAAATCCCGTCACTTCAAATGGCTGTCGAATTACTCCCAGCTACTTCCGAAGAGGAGAAGCATCTATTATACTTAGCTCAATTAGATGAGACTCGACGTGACGCTGCATTGGCAATCGAGACTCATGCAAAACGGATGAAAGCTCAGTATGATCGCAACGTGACCCCTCGAAATTTTTCGGAAGGAGACCTAGTGCTATTATATGATCAAGCTAACGATAAATTAGGTGCTGGAAAATTCGTTCCTATGTGGCATGGGCCCTACATTGTCAAGCGAAAGCTAGCAAAAGGGGCCTATGAGCTGGTAGATTTTGATGGGGACTCTTTGGGTAAACCCAGAAATGGACTTTACCTAAAGAGGTATTATGCTTAAATGATGGGTATGGAGATTTATTTAGGTTAGATTTTTCCTTTCTAGCTGGTGTGTTTGTTAGTATAGACAGTGTGCTTAGCTTAGAGAGTGTGTTTTTCGTCGTTATTCTGGCTTATCTTGGTTTTACTCTTGATATTGCAGATGTCGACGCCTCTCCAAATGTACATTGGATTCGCTGATGGTGCTTGTCGTAGTACACAGAATATCTCTTCCGCAGCTTGGGTTATCTATTCGCCCTCTGACGAGTTAGTTTCTATGCATGGGGTGAGCCTCGGTCAAACAACAAACAACATTGCAGAATACAGTGCAGTGATTGAATTATTGTCTGAATCTATTTCGTTTGGGATTCGGAGTTTGATAGTGAGGTTAGATTCTGAACTCATTGTATTACAGCTTAATAGAGTATATGCCATTAGAAATCCAGTGTTATTAAGGTTATTTTTGGGAGTGCGCCTCTTGGAACGTGAATTTGATTACATTGAATATCAACATATTCCAAGGTCATTAAATACATTAGCAGATGCAATTGCTTCTCGAATGTTAGACAGACATTTGACATAATCATACATGTAAATTTAAAAAACATTTCATCACACATGTTTAACAAGATAAGCCGGTTATAATGATATATATAGATAGGGATGTGTCAAAAAATACATCGTCTTCGATCATAGGTTGAAAAACACCTTATGATCGGCAAAAATGATAAGTACAAAAACCAAAATTTCACATGTGTCTACAAAAGTGACCAGCCAGTCACTGGTGGTGCTCTCTATACGACACCACTGCACGCGCTACCCTACACGAGAACCTCCTAAAAGGTCCTGGGACTGCGACAACATAACGCTGAAGTCTGATAGGAATATCGTCTATAGTCGTCTCTGGTATGTCTGCCGTAAGACGCTCTAGGTCCTGTTCCAACTTAGCTAAGGTCTCTGCGGCCGCATCCTGTGGGGCTGGTGCTGGTGCAACTGGTACTCTCCTATCGAAAGGCCGGAGATTGGCCGGACGTTGTGGGCCTACATCTGCATTTTGAAAATTGTCACTGTCAGTTTTGAGACGATATAAAAACGAAAAAAAGTAAATAATTTAAAAAATTGTGGAAAATGAAGTACCTGTGTCGTCCCACTATTCTCCCGGTGGAAGAATCATGTCCGGATCTCCGCGAAAATCAACTCCGGCATATGGAAAATCTTGAATCGAGAAGACCTGGTTCTCTAACCAGTGAAAATACTCCGGTCTAAATCGGACAACCTCCGTGCTCTCATCAGGATGACGGGCCATCACCGCAACCCATCGCATCAACTTAGGCTCTCGGGGAGGCCTAATCTCAACAGTAAGCTGCTGTGGGATCAACATCGGAACCCTCGCTAGGGCAAAACTCACAACTAAGGGCCCATAACCAAAAGTCTTTAGTTGTCCGTTTTTGGTCCTAGTCAGTTGGCCCTTTAAGTTGGCCAACACAGCATCGCACCTGTTGAAAATGGTGCCCTGATAGCAATCAATTGCCATCCGCATCTGGGATCCAGTGGCAATGTGCAAAGCGGAAGCCCTGCAAAGTCTGGTAACTGTAAAGGCAATTACCATAAGTTCAGGTTGGGATATCTTTTTGATTTCTATCCCCTTATCCTGGTTTTTGTTATTACACCACTCTAGCCGGAGGCTAGCAATGGACTGGCCACCCGGCCTAGTCCCGGACAGAGTCAATTGTTCGCCCCTCTTGGGCAAACCAGTGAGAAAGTAAATATTAGAGGGCTCTATCTCGAGCTGGTGCCCTCCAATGTAGAAACACTGATCCGGAACGTTCCACCTTTCGACCAACCAGTCTAGAAAGTGCACCTGGGCCCTCATGCCAGGTATGGCCCAGTATTTGTAAAGACCGCATGCCTTCAAAGCATCAATGGAAGGTTGGTGATTAATCGCAGCCAAATCAACATCTTCATGTTCCCTCTCACGCCAATCAAGCATGGTGGGCAATCTACACACCATAAAACATTTGTTAGAGTCCATAAATTTGAAAGTTTTTGGTTCATTTTGGAGAAATTGGAGTTTAAAAATCCACTCCGCGGTGTACGCAGCCAGCCCTTTAGAGACAGGGCGTATGTACGCAGTTTCTCTTAAGGCAAGCTGCGTACGCCTGGCATTTTCCCAATGGAGAAAATGTTGGGGTACGCAGGTCATCCATGGGGCACCTGCGTACCCCGAAAAGCGGACCTTGAAACCCCCAAGGTCTCCAAAAAATAAAACTAAAGCCTAAAAACGAATTCTAAACGGATGGAAATACAAGGGAGGATGTTGTAGAATACCTGATGAGATGGCATTCAGTTTCGACGGTCGGATTCTCCGCAATGTCCACGGGAAGTTTCTTGCCAAAAGCCCTTTTTCTCTCCTCAACAGTAAAATGGTAAAAGCCCTTTTTATAGGTTTTTTGAGTAAATAAATGTCAAATTTGTTTATTTTCCACCATGAAAAGGTATTTTTCAAGTATTTTTATCTATCTTTAAACAGGTATGAGTAATGTGTTGGTTTTTGCGCAGGATAAAAGGATTTTCAGGGAAAATGTCATTTTTCACAAACAAAAATATCAGAGTCATCTTTTAAGCCCTTTTCTGACTCCCAAAACATGAAAAGATTGCCGAGCGTTTCTTTTACACTCGTTAAAACAGAATTAAAAGACGGTCCCCTTATAGCCCTTTTTCTGACCGTAAAAACAAGAAAAGATTGCCGGATTTTTGTCGTTTCAAATTCGATACTGGAAATAAAACGACGTGTCCTTGATCGCTTTTTACTTTTCAGGTCAAAGGCACTAATCATGAAAGTACTCGGTCGCAAGATCAAGCGGTTCTCTCAAGTATTATTTTATACTTTTTCGGCTTGGGAGACACAACTTTACGAAAAAGTTCAACCTGGAGCCTTCTTAAGTTTTTTCAGACTCTCTAAAAATGAAAAACGCCGAGTTTCTCCTATACTGGACTCGTTAAAATTTCACAGTAAAGGACTTGTTCGATTACAAACAGGAACAGACCACTCCTTCTTAGGGTTCGAATCAAAACTAAGTTGGACTCATCCGAAGGATGAGCTTATAATCAAGCATATGTTATCCTCCTCAAGCTTGTAAAAAATAAAGAGGTACTTGCCAGAAATGGTGGGGAAAAGAGAGAAAAATGAGCCTATTTGTTATCCTTTGTCTCAGAAGAAGCCTTATTACCACTCTTGAACACGACACTTTGCATTCACCTGGGTTGGGAAATCCTTTGCCTCACAGTTGATCAAACCACATTGAAAGTCTTCAGCCGGGTATTAACTTTGGGTCAAATGTCACCAAGCCATCTGTTGTTTCGTTATGTGTTCAAGAGGTCTCTGCATATAAACCATTCATCTGCAAAATACCCGTCATCCATCTTGACCATCCTTGAGTCAGTCCTTACAGCTACATTTCTTCAACTTGATCTATGATTTCGTGTTGTGGGCTTGCCTGCAACGGGTCGCTTTCTATCGACATCAGAACATTATCTAGAAAGATGACCTAGGAATCGTCAGTACCTTGAAGTCTGCATGCATCAATGGCAGGTTTCTCGCCTTTGACGACGGTTTACATCATTGACTTTCGATCGAAGGATTCCGTGAAATGTTCGACATCAACTCATTCATTCACATCTTCTGGATTGTACTGGGTACTTTGAGAATCATTGACATCACTGGTGGTCTCTCTCACGCTTGTTAACAGTTTACATCATTGACTGGTAATCAAGTGGTTTCTACCATGTTCGACATCAACTCATTTATTCGCATGGATAGGATTGTACCTTTTCGGGAAGTAGAAATGAAGACCCTGGATCTAGTTTCCACCATCCAGGCTGCGAGGAGTTTTGTATTCATTATACAGTAGACTAATCATAAACAGATGGCTGCGCCCATACTGTGTCTACAAAAGTCTATGATTATGATGTACTGCAAAATCATTCCTGTATCAGAACAGTAGTTAGTTTGTTACTTAAAAGTTTTCAATATGAGTATGGGAATGCCTACCTCAGCGATGATATGATCTTATATATCTATTTTGTGTTGAATACTTGCAGGTTCTGACTGGGCTCTCCACAAGATAATCCTTGAAATGATAAAGTACTTCACCCTTCCTATATGATATGAAACCCTTATCTACTACAGGCTTCGCACTTTAGGGGGCAATCTGTTACACTAAAATTTGTCACCATGACTATTTGCAGTTAGTATGGCTCCATCAACTGTCATACTATCCTCCTTAGCAAGTCTCATACCTCTGCTCTCCATGTCAAACTCCAAGAAAGAAAGAAAGTCTTTAAAAATCTATATATCTCTGGGTACGCAGTTTCTCTTAGCTTTACCTGCGTGTACGCACCCCAAGTTCACAATACCTGCGTACTTGTACGCTCTGTCTGTAAAGGGGAGGGTGCGTACTCCTGTAAAGGTCAAAAGGCGCAAGTTTCACTCTAAAAAAGTTACTTGTAGTCATTTCTAGAGCATTCTAGAAGCTTGTTTGACGTGTATGGAGCACCTCCAGATGGTTCATGTATCCCTATGAAAGAGGAACTTATCCCATCAAGATGGGAGCTATCCCATCCAAAGAGGGGCTTATCCCATTGATGGTGGACCTGAATAACTTCCTCTAGAGCACTATAAATACATGCATTGGGCCAGAGGGAGGAGAGGTTGAAAAGCTGAACATTCCTAAGGGTAGATGCTGCTGGAATTAGGACTCCCTTGTAAAGCTTGAGAGGAGAGATTCCCATCCTTTCCTAGCCTTATTTGGAAGTGGGTGAGCTGATCAAAGTAAAGGAAAACTCTTGCTGGACCCTAGGAGGGACCTGCACAACACCAAGGCTCAGGTTGTAATGGTTTCTTTTGTTTCCACTTAATGCAAATGAACTCATTTTTCTCAACAGATTGTTATTCATGATTTGTTTCATATACTCCATGGTCTGTATGATGGATATGTGTTATTTTATAAGTTTATCAGGTGCTATTTAATCTTTTGGCTTGTTAGTGAATGCAGGTTTCGAAGAGAAGGAGGAGCTCATCCGGATCGGCGAGGCTGGATTACTACAAAGCATTGGACTAAAGGTATGTTAAAATCACCTGATTACTTGTATTCTAAATGCATGTTTAGAGAAAGGTAGTGTTTATTTGTCTTGTTTGTCACTAGAAAGCCTTTGCTTCTAGGGAGGTCGGTTTTGTCCGCAATATCGACTCTTTCCGCATGACAGGAGCCAAGCCTCCCTATATTTAAGGAAGTTGTTGGAAACTTCAGTTGTATAAATAAGGAGGCCTAGAGCCTCATTAGGATTCAGATTTTTTATGCAAGATAAATAAGCACTTTCGAGTTGAAGGATTGTGGCCAAACATTGTTATGTATTTTTTTTGATATGTTAATGAAAATGAGCATTTCCTTGATCCACAACTGATTTGACTCAGAGGGCTAAAGCTCTTGGGTTAGGGCCCAACCCTAGCAACAAAGGTTCCTCTTACTATACTTATATGCTTAGGTTATTTCATATATTACTTGTTGAAGTGATTTTGTCATTGCAAGTATTGGTGAATTTGATTAGTTTTCTTCCATTTGTGCATAGCTTTAGAGAGATAAAGGAATACCAAAAAGGATGATAACAGGTGGATCTTCCCTCACTCCTCCCTTAAGGGACCATGATTTGAAGTAAAAAGATAACAGGTGGATCTTGCCTCACTCCTCCCTTTAGGGACCATGGTTTGAAGGAAAAACTCCCATTCAACCCCAAAAAGACAAAATTCTAATTTCTTATGAAATTTAGGATTTTCTGCTAATTAGGCCAGCATCTTTCAGTTTTCAAGGATAGATTGTAGTTTTTATTTCTGATATCTCCAGTTTTGTATTATATTTCATGGTGCTTCACAATAGGCTGCAATTATTTCCATGCATGAACTAGGCAAATGAATGATGAAATTATGTTTTCTTATGTTGTTGGAAATATTTCTTGTTTTGATATGATTTATGGGTAAATGCCAATGATGTGTATTTTAGGAGTTTCAATAGTGCAGGAAGACCTCATGTCAGCAACCCCAACCTAACCTCATCCATCCATAATTGCCAAAATCCACTAAGTCCATAAACCAAGTTATCATTTCATAAGAACAACTTGCCATGCTTGTTGAGAAAATACAACCATCCTACAAACTTTGGTTTGAGTTCTGAGGAAGTCATAACCACTTCCTTGCTTTATTCCTTCTATCGTTCACCTTCCCTAAGCCCTATACCACTGTAAAAATCACTCCTTATGCTTTCCGCTTGATCTTGTAGGTTTACAGGGGATCTTGTAGGTGCATAAGGACACCCTGTAGACATCCTGTAGACATCTTGTAGGATGACCTGTAGTGGTTTGTTTTGAGGCCGATTTGTGAAAAATGCATCACAAAAGATAGGAGGAGATCCCTGCTTGCCTCTCAAGCCATCTGACCCTTCACAACCATCTCTCTCCACACCTAACCCACCTGCCATAAAATCAAGAAGAATTAGCATTCATGTTTTCACAAAAAGGACAAAAAGAAAAAGGTCGTTGTGTTCATTCATATGCACAACAGTAAAGTGTTTGATTATGCTTAGGATAGTTAGGGTTCCACATGTGTTAGCTTAGAATTATTCTGAATCAAGATCTCTTAACAAATAGCTAGACGAGTGGTGTGTTTTAAGCATTTATTTTAGTCTTTCATTACTGTAGTGGATAATATTTCAATTCTCTCAATTACGGTAAAATTCCCCTTTCTCCATTGGTAATCAAACTTATTCTAAAACAATAGAAGGCTAGTTTAAGAAACCCTTGTGGTCTATCGCCAACTCAATAGTAAAAAAGAGTGGACCCATTGCATATACTTTTGTATACATCATTGTCACGTCCAAGTTTTTACGCACCCTGGGTTGATAAAGTAAAGTTGGTAGCCCCAGGAGTTGCAGCATTCTTGCTGCAATGCTGGTGCTCATCACTTTTTGGCACTATTGCTAGGGAGGTGTCAGAGTAGATGTGATTTTTGCTTTCTTTTTTCCATTTCATATCTCTGTCATTCTGCTATTAGTTTCATTTTTGCAAGATAGTTGTAAGTTGGTTTGCTTTCCTTTCCATTCTGCAAGAGATTTCATTCAGCAATTAGTTTCCATTCAGTTTGTCTTTTCAATTATGCAATTAGTCTTAAATCTTGAAAAATAAGACAAAACAAAATCACTTCTTTCATGCCTCATAGGAATAGAGATAACTAAGGAAAATTTCTATGAAATACCCCCACCACTTCAAACAACTAACCTTCCCTCTTCTTCGGTGGCTGTGAATTGGAGGACCCCTTAGGAAAACAAGCATATATTTTTGAAGAGCCTACAAGGGAAGAAGAAGAACCCATTCCGACTAACCTAATGGCTGAAAATAGAAATGGCAAAGAAGATAGAGAAAGAATTGACGGTTCTTTTCCCATCTGAGAAACCAATGGGGATGCCAAGATGAAAAACATAAGCCCCTATGCTCTTCCTCACTTCCATGGCCTAACCTTAGAAGATCCAAATACTTTCTTGTTTGAGTTCACGGTCATATGAAAAGCTTATGATTACAACACTGATGATCAAAAGTTGAAATTATTCCCATCCACTCTCAAGGATCCAACTTTCCATCGGTTCATGGGTTTACTTGGGGATAACATCACTACCTGGGCTTAGATGCAACAAGCTTTCAAAAACAAGTATAGGGACTACTATAGGTCCAAAGACACTAAAGAGGAAATTTTTAGAATGACCTTGGGGCATGATGAGTCCTTACAGGATTATGAGGAAAGATTTTAGCTTAGCTACAAAAGGGCTAGGTGCACACTTGATCCTAAGTCACTTAAGCTAGTCCTACTCAGAGGGTCAGGGAAGATCTTCTCGATACTCTAAACCTGCTATCAGGAGGGGACATCTACCATCTACCCTATGAAGATATCAAGACTGTCTTTAAGAGCCATTCTAGGGCAGCTAGGAAAAAGGGTAGGGGTAGTCAACCAATGACCAACTCATCCTCTTCTGACCCATCCATAAAAGGTGAAATTGGAAACATGTTGGAAGATTTTAAGAGTGAAATGTTGCAAACCCTTGCCCTACAGATGCACACTATGCACATCAAGAGTAAGCATGAGGAAGCAGAGAGAGCATTAGCCATATTCTGCTCTAGATGCATAAGGAGGAACCCTAGGAACGAATGTCCATTAAACCTGATAGAAATTTGCTTGGTTTATGAAGAAAACCAATCCACAGACAATTTCCCTTCTCTACATGGACTAAAAACTGTGTATTAGGGAATTGAAGGGGTGACTAAACAACTCTGCTACATAAATCAAAGAAGGTCTCATGGGCCTCGACCATACCAGTAGGGCATGCAAGGGTCATCCTATGCATATTACAACCCTAACCAAAACATATCCATTTCCTCTTGGGATCCCCTGCTCATCCTTCCTGGTCTACACCTTCTCCTTGGTCTTTTGCACCTTAGTACCATTCCCAACTGACCAACTAGCCATTTTAGCCATATACTCCTCCACAACCTCAGTTGAATGCTCCACCCTAGGGGTTGAGGCCCCCATACAACAATGCTCTAGCTTTATTGCCTACACCTCCTACTCAACCATAGTTTTCACAACCTGCTCCACCTAAAGAATCTCATATTCCCACCCAACCAAATATGAACCCGAACAACAGACAGGCACAATAGGTCTATAATGTAGAGACATCCTACCCTGCTTATGCTATGGAAATCTAGGAAATCAACCTAAGGTCTAGGAGATTACTCCCAGGCAACCAACCTCCATCTCCACCTAGGGAAGTGAGGAGGAAAGAGAGGAAAGTATGCCTAGAGTGAATCAACCACCCTTTCCTGAAATATTAACTCATCCAGTCTAGCCTACCCTAGAAGAGAATGAACTTCTAGGTGAATTGAAAAATCTAGGTGTCAAAATGCCACTTCTCCAAGCCATTAAGGATCTACCTATTTACAACAAACTGATTAAAGATGAGTGTTTCAAACAACCAGGGAGGTCAAAAAGAGACACCCCTACCATTAATGTCATTGGAAAACTGTCCGACTTAATGCTGGGGAAGGTAATTTGCTGAAAGTATTTAGACCTTGGGAGCCTTGTAGTAGATGTGCACATCAATGGCAACATTGTCCCACATACCTTGATTGATCTTGGGGCTACCATTAATGTAATGAATAAGGACACCATGCTCAAGCTGAATCTCTAGGGTTCATGAAGAAAGACCACGATAGTCTTGCAAATTGCAGACCGATCCACAGTAGCCCTCGAGGGGATTGTTGAGGATGTGATGGTCTCCATTAATTCCTAGGAGTAGCTTGTAGACTTCCTAGTTCTCCAACCTAAGGACAAGTTTAATGGTTATCTTATCATACTTTGGAGGCCTTGGTTAGCCACTGCCAATGCCTACATCAGCTGTAGGGCTGGAAACATGACTATAAAAAATGGGCATCTATCCAAGTAGTTGGTCTTGTACCCTCCTGCTTAGCCATATTTAGAACATATTTTACCCTTATGGCTAGAAGAGAAGGAAGAATATGAAGTCTACTCCGCCCAACTCTATACCCTAGAAACTGCCATGGGAGGAGGACAACCTGATGAAGATGATTTGATTGAACACATACTCCAAAATCCAACTCCCAACACCTTATCTCTAGAGGAAGTAGTAAAGGAAACCAAGAGAAACCATCAGATTGATCTATTCTTAGCTGATTCAAACCCTACTCATGTCAAGAAAATAGAATTCAGCCCTGAAAGAACTATGAAAATCAACCCCTCTCTTTCTATACACCAAGAAGAAGAGTTATGTAACATGCTAAGGGAGCATTTAGATTCCTTTGCTTGGAATTACAAAGAGATGAAGGAAGTGCACCCCTTGGTGTGTACTCACCACATTTATATCAAATAAGGTCGAAAAACAACTTGACAACCACAAAGGAGAATGGATCTAGCTCTCAAGGATATAGTCAAAGAAGAATTGCAAAATTTACTGGATGCAAGATTCATTTACCCTATCTCGGACAATGAGTGGGTGTCTCCTTTGGTGATATTCCCAAAGAAAAATAGGAAGCAGAGGATTTGTGTTAACTACAGAGAGTTAAAAAAAGCAACGAAGAAGGACCATTTCCCTCTACCTTTCATTGACCAAGTATTAGATGGCCTGATAGGGAAAAAGTTTTTCTCTTTCTTAGATGGGTTCAGCAGGTACAATCAAATCTAGATTAGTCCATAGGACTAGGATAAAACCACCTTCACCTATCTTGGGGTACTTTCGCTTATAGGGTCCTTCCTTTTGGTCTATGCAATGCCTTTGCCACTTTCTAGAGGTCAGTCCTGAGTATCTTTGCCGAGATAGTGCATGATGCAGTAGAATTTTATATGGATGACTTTACACCTTATGGGTGTGATTTCCAGGAGGCTCTCTCTAACCTGGGTAAGGTGTTGAACAAATGCATTGAAATGAACTTATCCCTTAGTTCTGAAAAATGTGAGTTATTGATGACTGCAAGGACTGTTCTTGGTCATTCAATATCCCAGGAAGGACTGAAGGTAGAACCAAGTAAGATTGCCATCATCAAAAGGGTCCTGACTCCACAAAAATAGAGGGATGTTAGAAGTTTTATAGGTTTATCTAGATACTATAGGAGATTTATAAAAAACATCAGCAAGTTAGCTTCTCCTTTATTTGGTTTATTGGCCAAAGACTCCAAATTTTTATGGTTAGAAAGCTATCAAGAAGACTTGGACACCTTAAAGGACAAGTTGGCTATTTCACCTATTCTCCAAGGCCCAAATTGGGCTCTTCCTTTCCATATACATTCTGATGCCTCTTAGAAAGCCATAGGAGAAACTATAGGCCAGATAGATGACAAGCTACCTTATGCCATTTACTTCACTAGTAAGAATCTGTCAAAAGTCAAGCTGAACTACATAGTGATTGAAAAAGAGCTCCTAGCAGTTGTGCATTGATTGAATAAATTTAGGCATTAAATTACTGGTTACCAAACATTTGTACATACTGACCATGCTACAATTAAATACTTAATGAATAAACCTGATGTAAATGTCCAGATTATTAGATGGTTACTTTTATTACAAAAATTTGATTTAACTATTATTGATAAGCCTGGCGAGGAGAATGTTGTTGCAGATTTTTTTATCCAGATTGAATTTTCCTACAGGGGAAGAAGGAATGGTTGATGATCAGTTACCAGATGAACAATTATTCACCATTTCAGTTCTCTCTCCATGGTTTGCTGATATAGAAAATTACTTGGTGTCTGCACAATTTCCACCAAATTTGTCCTCCAAGGAAAAGAGGAAGATTGTAAGGAAGAGCACCCCATTCACTTGGATTGGGGGCAATCTCTTCAAGATAGGCCCAAATCAAATTCTGAGAAGATTTGTCAGGGAGGAGGAAGTCTTTGACATCCTTATAACCTGGCATGATGGGCCTTGTGGAGGCCACTTTGCAGCCAAAAGAACAACATTCAAGGTACTAAAAGCTGGTTATTATTAGCCCACTCTTCACCAATATGTGAGGAGGTATACTAGTCAGTCTGATCGGTGCCAAAGGATTGGGAAACCTACCCCAAGGGATGAAATGCTTCTAAAACCTCAAGTGACTTTTGAGCCATTTGAAAAGTGGGGCATAGATTTCATTGGGTCCATTAACCCTCCATCTAGATAGAAGCAATACATCATTGTGTGCAATGACTATTTAACCAAGTGGGCTGAAGCCAAGGCCATCAAAACAGCAACAAAAGAAAAGGTGGTTGAATTTTTAAGGGAAAATGTGTTTTATAAGTTTGGGTACCCTAGAGAATTGGTCATTGATCAAGGCAGTCAATTTACATCTCACATGATTGAGAATTTGTTAAGCCAAGACAAGATCAAGCACAGAACATCCACTCCTTACCACCCACAGGCTAATGGGAGAGTGAAGTTAACCAACAAAGCACTGGAAGGAATTCTAACCAAAGTGATTTGTAACAACAGAAAGGATTGGGAAGACAGATTAGTTGAGGCCACTTGAGCCTACAATACCACCTGGAAGACCACCACTAGGTTCACTCCTTATGAGCTGGTCTATGGGAAGAAAACCCTGCTATCCATTAAATTTGAATACAACACCTTAAGAATGGCAACACAACTGGATCTAGATCTCACCAGGGCACAACAAGAAATATTTCTCTAGCTGAATGGGTTAGATGAGTTTAGGATGCAGGCCCTCCTGACAATAGAGGTGACTCGAGTTCAAAGGAAAATTTTGCATGACAATAATATAAAGGACAACCAGTTTCAAGAAGGTGATTTGGCTTTTTTTGTATGATTCCCGGTACAAGGATTTTAATTGTAAGTTAAGGACTAGATGGTTAGGGCCTTAGGTTATAGAAAAATGTCATGATAATGGTGTTGTATAGATAAGAACCATTGTTGTAGAGGCTATCCCTTTACTTGTAAATGGGTATAGATTAAAGATCTACAAAAAGCCCTTGTCAAAGCAATAATTCATCAATAGAATCAACAAAATAGTGATGATGGTGGAGCAAGTATTAGCTTCCACCCCACCAAGTCCTTGAGAAAAAAAAATAAAAAAGAAAAAAAGAAGAAAAGAGACTCAGGTGAAAACCTCCATGAGGCACCTAAGTCCCACTGTTGGGTTGAAAACCTCTTGAGGTGGCCCAAGGGTGTTTTGAAAAAAGTTAAGAAAATAAAAATATCTCTGGGTGAAAACCTATTTTGAGGCATCCATGGAAGGAAACTAGGATGAAAACCTCCTTGGAGGCAGATTAGTTGTTTTACAAAAAAAAATAGAGAGAAAAATTTTGGAAATTTTGTTTTGCAGGTCAACAAGAGGAGGATAAGCACAAGATGAGAGGGAAAAAAGGACCTACAAGATCCATGTTTCTATCCACCCATCTCATATATTTCATTATTCACTTATTCTTCCATTTATGAACCCCTCCAGCTCATCTTAAACAAGCTCTTTGTTTTCTATAGGATTCCTTGTAATCCTACAAGTTTCCCTGTAAACCTACAAGAGTTTCCTGTAGGAATTACAGTGGCCTTGAAAATCCCAAGAAAGGTAGTATGAGAGCAAAGGGATGACAAGCCCGTGTCTGAAAAAAACCCTTTCACTCCACCACATCATAGCCATTCCTTTCATCACCATGTCACCCTTGCATCCATCAAAGATGAATTCAAAAAATACAAATAAAAAAAATAAAAAATAAAAAAATCAAACAAACAGAAGAGAGAGAGAGAAGAGGGAAAGAGGAACAATACCTAAAGACAATATCTCTTACCTAAAATTCCCTACCACCCTTCTTCACTCGTTTCAACATCCCTCATGCTTCAGAGTTGAGAAAAAGTATGAAAGTTCAGGGGAGAGGCAACTACAAGACATCCTGTAGTTATCCTGTAGCAGCCTATCCCACAAAGGAAACCTCATAGTTTGCATCCATCTTCAACACAAGGATTCCAAGGAGGAGGAAGCTCCTCTAGAGCTCAGCAGTAGCAAGAAGATCACCTACATCACTCTCCAACACCTGCACGTCAAAAGAAACAAGCATCAGAAGAAAATACACAGAAGAATATGTAGTAAAAACACAACAAAGAGGCATCACTCTCTAGCATGCATCATCACCAAAGCATCTTACCCACAGGTATGTCATCTTACTCATGCTCTCTCCTTAGTACAATATGATAAAAAATGTAGGATTATGTGAGAGTTGATTTTATAAGTAAAGGTGGTCAGTTAACTTGGCCACCTTTGGCCAATCGACGAAAAGAAAACAGTTAGACCACTCCACACGTGGCAAAAGTCAAATCAGGAGAAAAATGGAATAAAAGCCAAAAATGGTTAAGTTATGGAGGAAAAGAGTGGGATATTATTACGAGGTAAGGTGGAATGATGGACTGATAGTGGGACCAATGGTCCAAAAGGAGGTGCTCGTACTTAGACAATGAGCACACCACCCCACACAATCATCCATATATGGCTGAAAACACTGATTCCAACACAAAGGGAGCAAAAGAAATTTCAAGAATTCATCGAATGAAGAGGTTGCTCTTGGCCTTCCTGAAGAAGCACCTACAGGAGACAGTTAGCATCTACAGTGCAAGAAACCTACAGGAAACCTACAAGAAACCTACAGGAAGCCTACAAGATATAGATGAATCAACCTAAAGGACTATCAGTGGGCACTAAGGGAGGATAAATCAAAGGTTATCCTCATAAGAATGTAAAAAAGAGAGGTAGGAGATATACCTTCCATATTTTCCATTTCAAAGAAGAAAAAAAATCCTCAATTTGATTAAGGAAATTGTAGTATAGGATAATTGTATTGCATGTCACTAAAAGTTAACATTCATACCTCCCTCACCTACCAGAATTCTTAAATTGTATCCTCACAAGCCTCCACAATTACTAGGGAAAGATGACAGGAGGTTTCAACAAGAGAGAACCCACAAACATAGCAAGGATCCACCAACATCCTCCTGTAGTGTAAATTTTCACAAGGCACCAATGGATGGGGTTCTTTGATAGGATCAGAGGATACGATGATGATGTGGCCAAATAATTTTCTCGCTCACTCATACCCCTCACTAGGACCAATGCCACTTCTATGGTGAAAGGCTTATCAGTAGTAATCACCCCTGAAGTTATAAGCAGAATCACTACACTCCCTTTAGGGTTACCATGGAGAAAATAAGACAAGGGTAACAACACCCTTGCAAAGAAAATATTCTTTTTGGAAGGAAAGGAGCCAATGGAGGACAAAAATGGGGTTAGAAGGGAAAGCATTCCATACCCCTGGAATGAAGTAAATTACCACCTCATTAAATACATATCATGTGAAGGGAGATACAATGTGGTGTACGGATACCACTTTAGACTCCTCCAATAACTAAGATTTGGAGAGAACACACCTCCTCAAAACCGATTGAGTATACTCTATTTCCTTCTATAGTCAATGATAGACATGAGCATCAAAGTGTAGGAGGGAAAACATCAACAACTAGCCCATCATGTGTTGATCAAAATCATACTTGAAGATGCTCTACAAAACCTAAGACTACCTATTACATGGACAACCTTCAGAGACATGCAGGCAAGAGGAGCGATTCAATCTCTTGAATATGATAAAAGCTCCACTGCTAGTGAGAAGGGGGAAAAAACAGAGGAGGAAAATGAAGATGAAACAAAGGAGGAAAAAGAAGAAGAAATAGAGGAGGAGGATGAAAAAGAGATAGAAGAAGAAACACAAGAAGAGACAGATGCGCAGATTGAGGAAATAGAGGACGAAGAAGAAGAGGAAGAAGAGGAAGGTGGAGATAAAGAAAATAATGAGAAGGAAAATGTAAAATAGGAAACAAGACATAAGGATGAACAAAGGTCTACAGCTCAAGGAAAAGAAGGGGAATAATCACCAAGAGTATCTCCAGAACCCATAGAGAAAGAGGCAACAACTGCTCTTACTGCCCTAAGACAAACCCCACTGTACTTCAAGACAAGAAAGAGCATTAGGATTAGACAAGGGAGACCTCAAACCCCCACCAAAACTCCAATTGTCATTGAGAATTCACCAAAGCAACAAGAAAAGGAAACCCCTCTAAAGAAAAATCAAGGAGACAGATCATCAGAATAAGCTTTTCCCAAATCTCCCATCACTTATGTTAGGAGGCATGTTACAAGGTCAACCTCATCAAAGGGAAAAGGTCTCCTACAAGAGACACAAACAAACCTATACGAAGCAGAGGCCATCCTACAGGAAACTCTGTCAAACCTACAGGAAACATAGAAAAGGGACCAAGAAGGTATCAATCAACAAGAAACAAAGAAAGAATACCAAGAACTAAGAGAACCTAGTCCACAGCCCAACCTCAGCTCCTACTACAGGTTCATTGTAGGAGGTAGAGTAATCACATAGAAGTTTTCCATTCCCCTATTCTCTTAAATTGAAAAAGAGAGGGAAAGGACACACAGATGGATGACAATTGCCAAATCAAAAGGAGTGGAGGATGTAGGCCACATGGAGGAGAAATTGAAGGAGATGGGCAGCGAAATGAGAAGAATAAGGGACAGAGAAGCAATGATGACATCTCAGTTAGAAGCAGAGAATGCATGGATAAGGGGAAAATTAAAAGAAAGGGAAAGCCAGTTGGCAACTACGGCAAGTTTATCCTTGGAGGCAATCCAGTGCAGGATGCCAGCAAAGTCTTATGCCTTGTATCTCAAGGAACAATGGCTACAATTCCAAATCAAGACTCTAGCACAAAGAGGAACTATGCCCTTCCAAGAGTATAGATAATTGATTGATCTCTATGATCAAAGCACCTTGGAAGATAGAGAAAAAATGTCTGAGTTTTACCTACACAACTTGGCCTTGACATATTTAAATGTGTGGGATCCAAATTCAAAACTAGGAGACTTGCAATTAATGGCCTTAGCATCATGGATGAATCATGAGGAGGAAAGAGCTACATAGATGAAAAAAGTAATGGAAAGAGAAGAGACAAAACCCCTTATGATCAGAGCTGAACAATCTAACCCAATGGCTATCATCAACACCCACAACCTCATTGCAAATGATCCCAAGCTTGCACCAAGGTACCTTGCTGCACAAGAGCAAGCAGTCACACACTTTGAAGACATGCTCAGATTGCTAGGAGATGACTGCTTGAAATCTTGCCAAAGGAGATGGAACACCTTGCCTTACAGCCTAAAAATTAGAGAATACCATTCTCCCAACATAATGAGAAAGGCACTAAACAAAACCCCCATGTATAAGCAAGCTCTACAAAGACTCAGAGTCAATTGGATTGGCTTGAGGCCCAATCCAACATTGCTTTTAGGAATTTTGGAAGGAAGGAAAGAAGAAGAAGAAAGAAAGCAGTGGGAAGAGATAGAGAGGAAGGCAAGATTTTATTCACAAGGAAGAGGAGGCTACAACAGAAGCATGAGATGTCAGGGAAGCCACCAGAGCAATGAAAGACATGGACATAGATTAAGTTGCTCAGAGGATGAGCAACACTTTCAGTAGGGGGTTGATGATGAGGCTCATCATTAGGTAAATATATGGACCTTAATACACCTCAAAGCTTACTAAAATAAACTCTTCTCATAATTCCTTACATGTTTTAATTATATTTTTCTTAATGAGATGAGTAAAAGTAAGATGTTATGTCTAGTGGTCTAATGTGCATTGATTGCAAGTTTTTGGGAGAAAATTATGGCTAATTAATGTGTAGGAACTCAAATGGGACAAGAAGGAGAGATTATAGGATATGGATCTCCCTCATTAAATCCTCACTCATTCGAATATCCTTCAATCAAATCACACTAGCTCGGAGTTGCAGGCAACCGAGTCATGAAGATCATTGGCAGCCAAGCCAGTGATAGTTAAGAACAGTTCTTCTTGAGTTTGGGAGCCAAGCCTCCCTATATTTAAGGAAGTTGTTGGAAACTTCAGTTGTATAAATAAGGAGGCCTAGATCCTCATTAGGATTCAGATTTTTTATGCAATATAACTAAGCACTTTCGAGTTGAAGGATTGTGGCAAAACACTGATTTCCTTGATCCAACACTGAGTTGACTCAGAGAGCTGAAGCTCTTGGTTTAGGGCCCAACCCTAGCAGCAGAGGTTCCTCTTACTGTACTTGTATGCTTAGGTTATTTCATAAATTACTTGTTGAAGTGATTTTGGCATTGTTTCATTGCAAGTATTGGTGAATTTGATTAGTTTGCTTCAATTTGTGCATAGATTTAGAAGTAGCTTTAGAGAGATAAAGGAATACCAAAGAGGATGATAATAGGTGGATCTTGCCTCACTCCTCCCTTCAGGGACCATGGTTTGAAGGAAAAACTCCCATTTAGCCCCAAAAAGACAGAATTCTGATTTTTATGAAATTTAGGGTTTTTTGCTAATTGGGTGAACATCTTGCAGTTTTCAAGCATAGATTGCGGTTGTTATTTCTGATAACTCAAACTTTGTATTAGATTCACAATAGGCTGCAAGTATTTCCATGCATGAACTAGGCAAATGAATGATGAAATTCTGTTTTCTTATGTTGTTGGAAATCTTTCTTGTTTTGACATGATTTATGGGTAAATGCGAATGATGTGTATTGCAGGAGTTTCAATCGTGCATGAAGACCTCATGTCAGCAGCTCCAACCTAACCTCATCCATTCATAATTGCCAAAATCCACTAAGTCCATAAACCAAGTTATCATTTCATAAGAACAACTTGCCATGCTTATGTAGAATTTCCCACTGTAGTTCACCAGATAATGCAATATACTAAAGCAAAATACTTGATTTACTTCTACAAACAAACTTGTGGAAGATTAATCGATTTTGAGCAAGATAAAATATAACAAATATAACAGAGAATTAGAAATCAATCACACATGAACACAGACGAATAATCTGGGGAACGCCTCAACTAAAAACATCGATCTCTGTATTATCATACAAGTGGAAATATGTCTGGATTACACAAAACTTTAGCTCACAAGCTATCTAGCTCTCAATACAATCCCTCAATACTGCTCATAGACTGAGACACAACAAATTCCTTCCTCCAATCCTCTAAGCATCCTATTTCCTTGCGCAATTTCTCCTGGGGTCCAATGTTGCCACCTGTGTGAATTCCCACATCACATACTCACCAAACTCAGAAGTAACGCACAATCTCCAAGGAATGAATTCCTTCTGCATGCAAGAGATACCCTCAATGGAATATTCCTGCAACTGATACTACACTGTCCCAACATCTGATCTCAACTGTGTCTCTGATTGAACTGACATGCATGAGTTATTTATGAGAGAATATTTAGTTATCTGAAGTGCAACAATTACATGCATGCATGCATTAAATAACTGAACTCACAATCAGTTCCACAAACAGTTGGAACTAATCTAACTAGACTTAACTTAGTTAACTGAGCTAACTAATTACAACTCAAAGTACAACTCATCCTGATCTCCTTAATCAAGGGATAACTTCCTCAATCAAAGGGAAAATTGTTGCATGTCTTCACATAGAATTCATATTTGATTTTCTACAACTAATTAACTCAAGATGAATTAATTAATTATTTTACAAACAACTGATAAGATCAAATTCGAATTTTAATTCTCAATTTTAGTTCAGGGACTAACTAAAATTGGAATGTATCTCGAAATTCTATTTATAACAGTGCTATTTTTATCATTTCTTGTTGCTATTTTCAACACTCCCTCTCAACAAGAAAGGGATTATCAGTCACCCCAATCTCGTCTCTGTGGAACTCGAACTTTCATTTTGACAATGCCTAAGTCAAAATATCTGCATCCTGTTCCTCAGTCGAAACATACAGCAACAACATGATCCTCTTCACCACACAGTCTCGAAGATGATGATATCAGATATCTATGTGCTTGGACCTATCATGAAATACTGGATTCTCATAGAGTTTGATACAACTCTGATTATCGCAATAGATCACAGTTGGATCCATCCTCTGACCAAACAATCCAACTAGAATCTTCTGCATCTAAATGGCCTCACATGCTGCTTGACTGGCAGCCATGTATTCAGCCTCTGCTGAGCTAAGTGAAACTGACCTCTGTTTCTTGCTGTACCAAGAAACTGCAGCTGAACCAAGGTTGAAGATTCCTCCTAAAGTGCTCTTCTAGTCTGATGGACTCCCTGCCCAATCTGCATCTATGAAGCCCTGAAGCTTCACTCCCTATGCTTTTCTATACCACAATCCATACTGAGATGTGCCTCTAAGGTATCTTAGCACATGCTTCACTACCTTCCAAAACAACTTGGTAGGCTGAACCATAGCTTGACTCAGCTGGTTCACCGCAAAGCACAAATATGGTTGTGTGTTCACTAGATACATCAATGAACCCACAAGCTATTGATAAATAGTAGCAGCTACTACCTCACCTGAAGTAGAATCCTCCTTCCTCCAGTTACCAACTAGAGGAGTCTTCCAGGGCTTGCACTTCTCCATGTGGAATCACCTGAGTATCTCATTGGCTTACTTGCCTTGAGACACAAATACTTCCCTATCTTTTTGCCACACTTCCATGCCTAGAAAGTAGTGCATAAGACCCATTTCTGTTAATTTTTGGTATGTTCTATGCTAGAGAAATTTATTTAATTTCTTTTCCATATTAGCAAGCACATTAGCATAAAGTAAATTGAAAATAGAACATAAATATAAATCGCAGAAGACAAGCCAAGACAAGAGGACACAAGATGTGGCGCAAGCCAGGGACAAACCCCACAATGTGTGGGGAAACCCTTGATCAATTCTTCTTTTATTTTCTTCAAAGTTCAGCAGAGAGAGAGAGAGAGAGAGAGATAGTACATTTACAACAGAAGTCAACACTTTGACTTATCTAGATCTAGCATTAGATCATTTCGTATAGCGATGAGATCAGTTGAAGACATTCTGCTTCAACTGATTCTCAAGATGACTCCTTCACCTATCATCATGCTGCATCTGGTCCTCTTGCTGCACCACAACATACTGCACCATGCTGCACTAATCATGATAATCATCATGCTCCCCATGTCCATGATCTTATCATGCTGCCCTTCATGTTCATGATCTTATCATGCTGCCCTTCATATTCATGATCTTATCATGCTGCCCTTACTAATATGCATCATCATCATGCTGCTGTCCTTACAGATGTGTATTATCATCATACTGCTATGCATCATGTTCATGTTCTCATTCAACTGTTGCCCATGTCCATGTTCTCATTCAACAGCTGCCCATGTCCATGTTCTCATGCTCCATGTCATCATGCATCATTATTGCTTTGATGAGAATGACATTCTTTGCAGAGGTGATCGCTGCATATTGGTGCATCATTTAATACTTTAATAATATGCATCATTTAATACTTTAAGTCACAGTTGTACAGGATGTATGTTACTGTGATCTATATATCAAGATCTTCCTTTTAACGTTTCATAGCACATCGAGGCTGATCTTAGATGTGCCCAGATTACATATCATGTACAACGTATATTCAGCATATAAAGTCTTTTATCTGCGAATGTGTCATCATGTATAACATACGTAAACCTCCACGATCTGCTTATAAATGTCATCAAAGATCTGCGTATAAAGTCCTTTATGAACAACGTATAAAGACCTTAATGAACAGCGTATTAAGAAGTCTCCATGATCTGCTTATAAATGTCATCAATGATCTGCGGCTAGGGCTAAGTGTCACCATTGACTGCATATGAGTCTTTGCTACTGCGGCTAAGTGCGGCTAGGTGACTTCCTTACTGCGGCTACTGCAGTTAGGACATTATTGCGGCCTTTATTTCCCTTACAACATCTTCAACCATGACTGCAACTTTTACATGCTTCATTATGTTATCACTGCAGCTTCCGTGCTTAGGTTGTGACTTCAAGCCTTGACCCATTACATAGACTACTGCATGTAAGGATCTCTGCCCTGCGTATTTTTTTGGGCATCATGTTGACTGTATAAATGTCACCATGAACAACGTAACCATGAACAACATATAAGTGAGTTTACATGAGCAGCATAATAGTCCTCTTCTTAGCAATGAGTTAGAACATCATTTGACTGTGTATATATATCTTCATGACTGCGTTGAAGGAGTCTCCTTGTCCCTGTGTTGGATCAACATACGTTGGCTAGGGCATCATCAAACAAGGACAACGTATTCTTTTTGTGACTCTCCTTCTCCAAAACCCAAGATGTGGAGAGGAGATCACATCAAGAATGTGAGTTGAAATGACTTCAAGTCCTCTATATTTATACTAAAACATATATGATGAATAGTCATCACGTTTGGGCTTCCTGAGCCTACATAAGGGCTGGTCGGCTAGATAATAAAACCATAATCTAAATAAATTCATATCTCCATAAATACATATCAGAATCAGATGATATTTGGATCAATCCTACACCTCTCGACGAGAGGGATCCAATAAAAATATCAGTTGTCATAAATAAGCTGACCCACGTGGAGTTTGGCCCTAGTTTCCAATTTAACAATTTCTTTCATCTCGAACTCTCTTGCAAGGTCGTCCTTGCAA
Source organism: Pinus tabuliformis (assembly GCA_031772625.1). Taxonomy (NCBI): domain Eukaryota; kingdom Viridiplantae; phylum Streptophyta; class Pinopsida; order Pinales; family Pinaceae; genus Pinus; species Pinus tabuliformis. Next base: position 886,958,585 of record CM062817.1, read on the forward strand.
GACTTGAACAACTGATCATCACTTGTCAAAATTAGATCATCCACATAAAGAAAAATGATCAATGGCTTACCTTCTACCATGATGCGGTAAAGGTTCGCATCTGCTTCACTCTTCGTGAAGCCCAACCCGGTGAAATAGCTGTCGATCCTGGTGTACCAAGCACGAGGTGCTTGCTTCAGCCCATACAAAGCCCTCTTAAGTCAGCACACATGCGACTCACGATCGAAGGTCTCAAAACCTTCCGGCTGCTTAATGTACACCTCTTCCTCAATCTTCCCATTGAGGAACATAGTCTTCACATCCATCTGATGGATCTTCCAACCCATCTGAGCTGATAGTGCCAACATCGATCTGATAGATGAGTACCTTGCTATAGGAGCAAAAATCTCATCTTAGTCGATCCCCTCAACCTGTGAGAAACCACGGGAAACAAACCTTACCTTATGTTTCTCAACACTGCCATCAGTTGCTTGCTTTACCTTGTAAAGCCATCAGGAACTCACCACTGACTTGTCTTGAGGACTTGGAGCAACATCCCAAACACAGTTCCAAACGATGGAGTCGTACTCCTCCACCATAGCATCAACCCAGACTGGTTGCTGCACTGCTTCCTCGAATGAAGAAGGTTCGATCTCTACACACTCCCCAACTAGGGCCATGTAACAAGTGTACTGCTTGAGTGACCTCGTCTATCTGTGTTGAGAATATGGTTGTCCCACATGCTCTCACACATCCATAATCAACCTATCAGCTTCCCTTGAGCATTTCTTCCCATCTATGGAAGACTCAGCATGAGTGGATGTCTCCACTCTCGGATCCTCTGCATGCAGCTGCTCCGCATCAGTCTAAGGCTCCTCCTCCTTAGGAACTGAAAGTTCCTACTCTACATGCAACTTGACCTCCCTCTCAAGTGATACTCGCATGGCTTTCTACTCATCGAACTTCAGATCTCTGTGTACCATTGTCCTCTGAATGGTAGGCAAGAACACCCGATAGTTGTGGGGTGTATCAGTGTACCCCACAAGTATCCCCAACTCAGCTGTTGGATCTAGCTTCTTTTGGGCATCTTTGGTCACATGGCAATAAACTGATGATCCAAAGATCCTGAAGTGACTGACATCTGGTCTCTTCCCAGAAAAGGCTTCCATTGGTGTCTTCATTCCCAGTATACGATGCAAGCTTCTGTTCTACAAGTATACTACTGTATTGCATGCCTTAGTCCACAAATGAAGTGGTAGGCTTTGGTTATGCAACATCGCTCGAGCTACTCCCACAATCGATCTGTTCTTCCTTTGGACCACCCCATTCCGTTGTGGGTTATGGGGTGCCGTCAACTCCCGTTTAATTCCTTCTGCTGCACAAAAGTCCTTAAACTATTGTGAGACATACTCTCCACCATTGTCACTATGCAAGGCCCTTATTTTCTTTCTAGATTCTTTCTCTGCCAAGGCTTTAGACTCACAAAACCTTGAGAAGGTATGATCCTTCTTCTGCATAAATTAGATCCAACATCTACGAGAAAAATCATCAATAAAAATAACATAGTACCTTTGTTTAGCGGTGGAGGCTATAGAGAATGGTCCACACACATCTGTGTGAACTCGCTCTAGGATTGATCCAGCTCTATTGTCTCTATCCTAAAAGGAATATTTCGCATAATCACCCAAGGTACAACCTTGCATGTATCCGTCTGCTCCAATTTTCCCTTGGGAAGTCTAGTAGAAATCTGCTGCATGATCTTCAAGGCCCCATGGTGCAAGTGGCCCAATCTTCTATGCCATAGCTCGCCAACATCTTGGCTTTGCACCAACTCTGCTTTGGAACTCAATGTAACACAATCATCTACCTCCAACTTGTAGAGATTCTTTACTTGAATCCCAATCCTCTTGGTTTGTCCAGTGCCGATATTGTCACATGGAATCAGTCAAAAGTGCGGACACAACCGACCTTCCTAGAAGTCTAAGACATTCTAATGACAAACAAAACAAACTAGAGCTATCCTTCTCTAAACATGCATTATGATATGAGAAATCAAGTGTTTTGTTCTTACCTTTGTCCAAACGCTGTTGTAGAAGTCCAAGCTTTGTTGATCTGGATGAGCTCCTCCTTTTCTCCAAAACCTGCAATCACCAACAGTCAAACAATTAAATAGCACCTGATTATAACATAAAAAAAGCATATTCAACATATAGACCAAGGAGTACATGAAATAACTCATAAACAACAAGTTATTGAGAAGAATGGACCAATTTGCATTAAAGGTAATCAAAAGGAACCATTACAACCTGAGCCTTGGTGTTGTGCAAGCTCCTTCCAGGGTCCACAAGAGTCTTCCTTTACTTTGACAAAGCTCACCCACTTCCAAATAGAACAAGCAAAGATGGCAATCTCTCCTCACAAGCTTCTAAATGGGAGTCCTAATTCCTGCAGCATTTACCCTTAGAAATGTATAGCTTTCAACCTCCCCCCCTTTTGGCCCAATGCCTGTATTTATAGTGCTTAAGAGGAAGTTAATCAGGTCCACCATCAATGGGATAATTCCCTCTTTGGTTGGGATAGCTCCCTTATTGATGGGATAAGTTCCTCTTTGGTAGGAGTGCATGAACCATCTGGAGGCGCTCAATACACGTCAAACAACCTTCTAGAATGCTCTAGAAATAACCACAAGTGACTTTTTAAAGATGAAACTTGCGCATTTTAACCTTTTCAGGGGGACGCACCTGCACCTTTACATACAGAGCGTCCAAAGACACAGCTTTTGTGAACATTGGGTGCGTCCTCGCAGGTAAGGTTGAGAGAACCTGCGTCCCCAGAGATAAATACATTTAGAAAGACTTTCTCTCTTTTTTGGAGTTTGACATGGAGAGCAGAGGCATAAGACTTGCCTAAGAGGGTAGTATGACTGTTGATAGAGTCATCCTAACTGTAAATAGTCATGGTGACATTTTTTAGTGTAACAGATTGCCCCCTAAAGTGCGAAGCCTAGAATAGATTAGGGTTTTGTATTATCTAGGAAGGGTGAAGCGCTTTATCATTTCAAGGATTATCTCGTGGAGAGCTTGGTCAGAACCTGCAATTTTCAACACAAAATACATGTATAAGATTATATCATCACTGAGGTAGGCATTCCCATACTCAGATTAAAACTTTAACTAACAGACTAACTACTCTGATACAGGAATGATCTTGCAGTACATCATAATCATAGACTTTTGTAGACACAGTATGGGCGCAGCCATCTGTTTATGATTAGTCTACTTAGATAATGAATACAAAACTCCTCGCAGCCTGGATGGTAAAGACTCGATCCAGGGTCTTCATTTCTACTTCTCGAATTGGTACGATTCTAGCCATGCGAATAAATGAGTTGATGTCGAACATAGTAGAAACCACTTGATTACCAGTCGATGATGTAAAATGTTAACAAGCGCGAGTGTTGTGGGGAAAAGTATCCGATGCGGATGACACTAACCCTTTCTAAAGGTGACAGTCTTTAGCAACAACTGAATGATAAAGTTTTCATGTTCCACTTTATGAAAGCACAGAGAGAATGGAAAGAGGATCAACCAACCTGGTGTCTTGCGCTTAGTCGATCCTTGTCCTTCTCGCTTTGTATTCTGTTCCCAGCCCTTTGCTCTCCAAGCCGATCCAGCTACACACAGAATCTGCACAACAAAAGAGAGCAAACTACGAGATACAAGCAATCATAATTGAAGCATGGATTAGGTTGCATCAAATATACATGTAAACACAAAAGCATCTATGTAAAACAAGTATATAGGAGAACATGCAAACTTTATTGATAGAAAGTAACAGGGTTCCAGAGGAAGTTACAACCAATGATGTTGGCTCCAATCCAGCAGCACCTCCTCGGCAGCAAGAACTCTCTTCTTCACCTCTAGTAAAACAATCACCCAATAATCCTGGCAGTATACCAACAGCACCTCCTTGCTTATACAAAATTCCAGCCTCCCTAGACCTCATAGAAGAGCTCTATATATAGGAGGGAAGAGGAAAGGATGAGTCAGCTGGAGGCTGGCATATAGCTGACTAGTGTCCTCTCCATCTTCAGTTAATCTTCAGTTCCTGTGTCCACTTGGAGATCCTTGCTTACACATGGTGATCAAGTACCTCTTACTCATCACAGGGCGAATCTCATGACCCAAGTGTCAGTTTGGAAGCTTCCTGGGCAAATGACACCTTGCAGGATGACTGTGCCACTTGGCCAATCTCGCCCAGCGCAGGTAGCCTTCATTGTTTTTGACTTCCAGCGCAGGTACAGAGTGGGACAGTTGCAATACAGCGCAGAAGCTCAGTTAAGCAGCTGACATGATCCAAAATAAGCCTGTTCTGAAGTGTTTTCAGGTGGAGAACTGATTGGAAGTGCTGTTGATTGATGACCTTGTTCTTTTAGGGGTAAGAACAACATGTTTAGGGACTGAGGATCCCTGTAATTATCGACATTCCCTGCTCCTTGACGCGAGGCACAAAAATGTCTATAACAGTTGCCCCCTAAAGTATGAGGCCGTTAATCGGGTGAAATGCTTTAGCTAGAGGGTCCGAAGTTCGTTCCAGTGCTGAGGAGAGTGCCCTGTAATACAATACAATACATTATCTTTCATTCATCATTATTCTCATGATCTAGCTGAGGCGGGCATTCCCATGCTCAGCTTTCTATAAATACATTTTGGTACATATGACAGACGATCGTCTGAAGACAGACTGATAATCTTCCGCTAAAATTATCATCCTTTGAGGAGGATGATCATCTGCTGCAATGATGTACATGGCAAATGCTTTTATATTTCCTGAATATATATCGCAGCCCGGATGGATGAAACTAGATCCGGGGTCTTCAAACTCGTTCGATCTTCACTCTAAGTACAAGTCGATCCATGTGAGAATTGCGTTGAAGTCGAACATGGAAAGACATCGCTTGATTACCGGTCAATAATGGAAACCGTTAACAAGCGCGAGAGGAATCACCAATAATGATGATGACCCTCAAGGTACGGCAGTACAATTCACGTGGCGTGAATAAAGGACTTGGCGTCGAACGCCACGCAAAATCTTCTGGTCGAAGGTCATTGATGTATACCTGTCGCCGGAAGTGAGAAACTTGCCATTGAGGCATGCAAGCTTCAAAGTACTGATGGGGGTGTTCCTAGATCGACTTCTTGGATAATGAGCTGAAGTCGACAAGAAGCGATCCGTCAAAGGAGGGCCTTAATGAATCCCACATCAATGACACGGAACGGAGCTAATGATTTAGTGGAGGTGGAAACAAACTGTGACATATGATTCAGGGTGGCGATCATGAAATGGATGAAGGACAATGTATGGTAGTGGATGGGACACGGTTGACACTTTCTGAATGACCCCTCTTGAACATATAACGACACTGATGTGATGGATCGGTAGCATTACCCCAAATGGATGGTGTGGCGAGGACCATGGTGATGAAACCGGTGAATGAGACACCCAACCCGATGTGATACGGAGGAAAAGTGTCATGTTCAAGAGTGACTTGCTACCTTTAAACTTTGATGTTCTCCCAATTTTTCCCCTGTCATTTCTGACCAGTACCTCTTTATTTTTGTCAAGCTTGAGGAGGATAACATATGCTTGTTCTATAACCTGCCCTTCGGGCAAGCCCATCGCTAAGATTTAACGAGCCTAGCGATAGGGAAACTCGTTCTCGTCTAAAGACAAGTTTGTCGCTATTTAATCATTTTAACGAGTCTAACGACAAGGAAAACTCGGTCCTTTTCATTTTTAGAGAGTCTAAAAAGGTACAGAAAGTCAACTCCATAATTCCTTTTTCGTCAGCTAATCCCTTAAGTCCGAAAAAGTATAAAACAATACAGAAGGGATGGCTGTTCGGTACTTTTAACGAGCTGAAACAGGCAAGCGCTCGATCCTTTTGTGCAATAATCCCTCAAGTCCAAAAAGATTAAAATTTAGAGGAGGGATAGCGTTCCGATCATTTAACGAGCTGGAAGGCCAAAACTCGGCAAACTTTTCATATTTTACGAGTCAGTGAAAAGAGCTGAAAGAAGACTCGTCTTTTGAGGAACGAGTGATAAACAGGGATAGCTACAGATTCCAGGTACAGGTTGGAATTTCCAATCACGGCAGTGTCACAAGGATGGCTAGGTGAAATCACTCTTCGCAGCTGTTTCTCAAAAGAGGTAAACACACAAATGGAAGTGAATGATCGGCCAAATGAACGGTGGAGGTGGTGGATGAAAACACGATCAAGGTTCTTATGGCTAACGAATTTACGATCTCAAAAGGTTATTTACCGGTTCATTTTTTCCATGAGCTTGAACTCTGGGTGAAACTTTTGCTCACACTTCTCTATTTTTTAACGAGCATAAATTCAGTCATAAAACTGCTCGAATTTCGCGTTTATTTTTTAACGAGCATGAACTATATGCTAAAACTGCTCGATATACCAGTCATAAAAAGAACGCCTCCTCTAAGGATCCATTTTTTATAGAGCTTGGGTCTTACCACAGCTATGCTCCAAATTTTTGGCAAATTTTACTTCTGCCCCACAGGCTTTCTTTCATGCAAGTTCGGAAACGGCTAATCTTAAAACCAGATAAATAACCGCCCCTAGCTTACACTCCAGAAAGTTTGCATGCCCCCAGGTATAGGATAGAATTTCGAGGCTGCCCCTCCTCTCCCCTACTTCTGTTTTTCTTTGGGTGTTCTTACTTATTTGTCATCTTGCTAATCTAATGTTAACGATACTTGTCTTCTCGTTATTTTAAGGGGTCTTACGCAGTACTCAGACTTCCTGTCGGCCCACTTTTAACAAACAGCTATGTGACAATAGAAGAACACTACTCAAAGATAAAACATTGGTATTATTGAGGGAGGCTTGCCTCTTTCTTATTATCCGAAGAGTGGTTCTATTCGCTGCCGCAAATCAATCTCTTTCTTCGGCGGTGTCTATCATTGGGTTGTCCAAAGATGGTTACCCTCTGTCACAACAATACGGTCTCCTTCTTCTTAGACTGCCCCTGCTTATCCTTCAAAACATATATTTCGATGGGCGAGGCTTGAACTTAAAGATGGTGACTACTTGTTGCAATAAGGGAATTCCTACTTGGGCATTGCCCACTTTTTTAGACAAAGGTGAATGACTCTTTTGCCAAACTCATAACTTTAACAAAAGAACACTATTCCAGAACAACCCCACTTCCTTCGGACGGGGTACGGACTAGTCATGTTCTTCTGCGGAAATTCTTCCTTATACCCGGAGTTTCTTCTGCCCGAAGCAGACCAGGGTGCATGCCCCCTGGGTCCTAGTCTTTCTTTCCGAATTACTCGCGCTCATCGGGAAGGAGGACTGGGGGCGGAGGCAAATCTTGAGTGAACAGACCATTTAGGATTGGTATTTGACTATTTGCGATGCGAGATCCCGGAAATGAAAGTTGGTCTACGAGCTTGACCACCCTTCCTTCGTGTGGAAAACACATTACTCTAAAGAGTGAGGAGACTATCGCTCCCATGCAATAAATATAGTCGCGTCCAAGGAGTAGGTTATAATCCAAGGGTCCTTGAACTACCAACACGTTCATCCTGACAGTCTTCCCCTTCAATGTAACAGGTACATCGGGGAGGATTCCTAATGGTCGACTGGTTCCTTTATCAAAACCTGAGAGATTTCTCAACTCAGGTAAAAGCGCTGGGGAGCCCAGTGCTTTCCAAGCAATAGAGGAAAGGATACTCACAGACGCCCCTTCATCAATGATAGTACCAGCCATAACCATTCTATAGATCTGGACAATGATTCTAAACGGTACACTGGCTGGTAACCGGGGTCTGCCTAGTTGATTCCAATCAAAGGATACAACCAGGTTGCTTGGTGGTGGGACCGAATATACGGCCGGATACGACTCTGATGATGTTCCTTCCTGCGATAAAGGAATGGGCGCATTGCCCGGATGCTCGTCGGAGTCGGTGCTGATAAAGAGAACCTGGATGGTGTCATCCTTGTTCTCATCAGTGAGGGAGTCACATGAAGATGACACTTCGGTGACGGTGTCATTTGAAGACGGGTCTTCAATGACGGAGTCATTGGGTGATAGAACCTTTGAAGGAAGAACCGGGTCAACTGCCGTTTCGACCTTTAGACTTTCGTCTGGTCTAGATTCGGTAGGTTCATTCTCAATGACTGACACATCAGCTGACCACTTGAGTGGTTCAACTGGATTTTCAACTATCGAGGGATTAGGCGCGAGTTTTCGGTATCCAGGCGGAAGTTGCACCGGTGACACTGGGCGATCTTCCAAAACTCTCTTTGCCTCATCTAAGAATGGACATTTGTGGATGGCATGGTGACCTTCACACAATAGACAGGGTGATCTTGGTCCCCTTCTTCGTCCTTCACTCTCACTAGTTGAGGGAATGCAATCAACTTGACAACCAGAGGTTGATGCTACCGGATTGTGCAACCTCGGGGACCAGTCCCTTAGTATCCGGGGAATACAAGGACAATCACGATGGAAATGGATCCCTTTGCAAATGACACATGGCGATTTAGGCCCGGTCGGTGCAGTGTGTGGGTTTTTGTCAGTTTTCTTCTGCTTGCCCCCAGTCGCCTTCGCCAGAGGCTCCTTCTGCTTCTTCCCTTTCTTCTTCTTTTCCTTCTTCTCCTTGGGAGGCTGACTTTTTCCGGCTCTACCCTGCGAAGATGAAGGATCAGAGGAAGTATTACAAGAAGTAAAAGGCTGGTGGGTAGTTCTAGATTGTTCTGACAGTTGATTCGACTGCTCAGGATTAGTGGCGATTTGGACAACATTAGTTGAAAAGAGCCAAACAGGAAGGCCGATTGTCAATCCTGGAAGTGACAATGTAGCCATATGAGGCGCACCAACATCTCCCCAAGAGGAGAAGGGATTTGGACTTCCGCCAAGGTTACTTCCTTGGTTGGTGGGCTCCATACTTTTCAACTGAAAGATCAACGTGGGAATAACAGGTGATTATGTTCCGCTTTAAAATAAGTTTTATTTACGACGCTTTTAGACACAAACTTGCTTTTTCATGTTTTAAGAGTCGAGAAAAAGCTAAAGATGACTCTAGTCGCCTTCGATGTATTAACGAGCCCGAAGTGACAAATGCTCGGTTGGACCTTTTCAGTTATAGAGTTTGAAAAGGGCCAAAAGAAACTGCTCTGGAGATCTAGGCAGAGGGTGTGCCAAACCTTTCGCGAAACCACAGAATACGTTTTACGGTACGGGTGGTCGATCTTCGTGAATGCTGTGTTCACTGCATCGCGATCAGTAGGGCGGTCGACACGGCTTCCTAGGGATAAAGGATGATTGCCTATAGGGGTCTCCCAATATACGCGACGGTACGCGGGAGCTCAAATCCGTATTAGTGCTATCGTCCCTCAGGAGGAATCACCCACCTTCGTAGAGATCGACAGTCACTACGTTTAACGACGCCGGAACACGTCTCTACCTAGACCTCTATTGTGAGCGTTATGTTACAATGCGTTTTTAGATTCATTCAATATATTTTAAGTTGATCTTTTTATCAGTTTGTCTTTCAGGATCACCACGTGATGTATTGGTACAAATTCCTAAATGCAGCTAAAATGATAAGCAAGCTTTCACAATCCTTTTAGCTTTGAAAATCCTAACTACTGAGGGGAGAGAAAAACAATATCTTTCCACACAGAGCACAAAGCACAAACTAATGCACTTTCTCCTAGATCAGACACCCAAACTTATCAAAAATGCAAATGCAAGATGCATGTATTTCTTTTCTTTTCCTTTAATGTTGATGCTAACAAAAGGAAAACTGTTGTATGACTTTCGAATTCAATTTGAAGCGTAAACAAACAAGTATTGCCTAAATGAAAAGACGCTTTACAGGTACTTGTTTTACACCAAAAATATATGAATCCAAACCATAAAGTGAAAACAAACCAACTTAAACAGCTATGAACAGTAATAACACTAACTCATAAGATCGCAATCTAAGAGGCCACAGCTACTAGGTTCGCTTTTCACAATGGGAAATTGTAACTGAAACAAGAAATACTGAAAGAACGTTTACAATTTCATCACACAACTGAGGCGGAATAACGTCAAGGAGAAGTGGTCTACAGCAAATACAATAACCAGCAAGCAATCAGCCAAAAACAAGTGCAAACAGGGCCAAGACTCAAAGGAAGAGCTGAGCTAGACAAAGGCTAACTGGACCAGCGCAGGTACCAGTTCACCAGTTTCACTCTCAGCGCAGTTCCCGAAGGGAGCACCTACGCTGTAATGCAGACTGCCTGTGGACAGCCTGCACTGACTTACGAGAGTTACGTCTGCTAAGAATTCCGGGTCATAAAAAGCTCAAAAATGTACTGTTTTTACTGAAATAAAATGCTATGGGTTAAGTACAGGTTAAGGGATGATCAAGAGGATAAAGATCTATCACTAAGAGTAAGGATTCATCTGTAGATTAGCTCTTTAAATCTTGAATTTGCTCAGCAAAGGAGCAAGAGTAACAAAACCCTCTACTTCGCTTTTGATAGAGTCAAAAGCTTTTCGATTCGGTACTCCTTTCTTCAAGAAATGAATAGCAAAATTCTACAACAAGATACTAGGATCTCCCCAGTGGAGTCGCCAGTTTGTTGTGGGGAAAAGTATCCGATGCGGATGACACTAACCCTTTCTAAAGGTGACAGTCTTTAGCAACAACTGAATGATAAAGTTTTCATGTTCCACTTTATGAAAGCACAGAGAGAATGGAAAGAGGATCAACCAACCTGGTGTCTTGCGCTTAGTCGATCCTTGTCCTTCTCGCTTTGTATTCTGTTCCCAGCCCTTTGCTCTCCAAGCCGATCCAGCTACACACAGAATCTGCACAACAAAAGAGAGCAAACTACGAGATACAAGCAATCATAATTGAAGCATGGATTAGGTTGCATCAAATATACATGTAAACACAAAAGCATCTATGTAAAACAAGTATATAGGAGAACATGCAAACTTTATTGATAGAAAGTAACAGGGTTCCAGAGGAAGTTACAACCAATGATGTTGGCTCCAATCCAGCAGCACCTCCTCGGCAGCAAGAACTCTCTTCTTCACCTCTAGTAAAACAATCACCCAATAATCCTGGCAGTATACCAACAGCACCTCCTTGCTTATACAAAATTCCAGCCTCCCTAGACCTCATAGAAGAGCTCTATATATAGGAGGGAAGAGGAAAGGATGAGTCAGCTGGAGGCTGGCATATAGCTGACTAGTGTCCTCTCCATCTTCAGTTAATCTTCAGTTCCTGTGTCCACTTGGAGATCCTTGCTTACACATGGTGATCAAGTACCTCTTACTCATCACAGGGCGAATCTCATGACCCAAGTGTCAGTTTGGAAGCTTCCTGGGCAAATGACACCTTGCAGGATGACTGTGCCACTTGGCCAATCTCGCCCAGCGCAGGTAGCCTTCATTGTTTTTGACTTCCAGCGCAGGTACAGAGTGGGACAGTTGCAATACAACGCAGAAGCTCAGTTAAGCAGCTGACATGATCCAAAATAAGCCTGTTCTGAAGTGTTTTCAGGTGGAGAACTGATTGGAAGTGCTGTTGATTGATGACCTTGTTCTTTTAGGGGTAAGAACAACATGTTTAGGGACTGAGGATCCCTGTAATTATCGACATTCCCTGCTCCTTGACGCGAGGCACAAAAATGTCTATAACAGTGAGAGAGACCACTAATAATGTCAATGGTTCTCAAAGTACCCAGTACAATCCATGAGATGTGAATGAATGAGTTGATGTCGAACATTTCACGGAATCCTTCGATCGAAAGTCAATGATGTAAACTGACGTCAAAGGCGAGAAACCTGCCATTGATGCATGCAGACTTCAAGGTACTGACGATTTCTAAGTCATCTCTCTAGATAATGTGCTGATGTCGATAGAAAGCGACCCGTTGCAGGCAAGCCCGCAACACGAAATCATTGTTCAAGTTGAAGAAATGTTGCTGTAAGGACTGACTCAGGGATGGTCAAATGGATGACAAGTGTTTTGCAGATGAAAGTTTTTGCTTGCAGACCTCTTGAACACATAACGACACGACAGATGGCTTGGTGATAAATGACTCAAAGTTAATCCCCGGAACCCGGCTGAAGACTTTCAAAGTGGTTTGATCAACTGTGAGGTAAAGGATTTCCCAACCCAAGTGAATGAAAAGTGTCGTGCTCAAGAGTGGTAATAAAGCTTCTTCTGAGACAAAAGGTAACGAATAGGCTCATTCTTCTCTCTTTTCCCCCACCATTTCTGGCAAGTACCCCTTTATTTTTAACAAGCTTGAGGAGGATAACATATGCTTGATTATAAGCTCATCCTTCGGATGAGTCCAACCTAGTTTTGATTCGAACCCTAGGAAGGAGTGGTTCGTTCCTGTTTGTAATTGAACAGGTCCTTTACTGTGAAATGTTTAACGAGCCCAGTATAGGAGAAACTCGGCGTTTTTCAATTTTAGAGAGTCTGAAAAACTTAAGAAGACTCCAAGTTGAACTTTTTCGTAGATTTGTGTCCCTCAAGCCTGAAAAAGTATAAAATAATACCTGGGGGAACCGCTTGATCTTGCGACCAAGGAGTACTTTCATAATTAGTCTCACTGACCTGAAAAGTAAAAAGCGATCAAAGACACGTCGTTTTATTTCTGTATCGAGTTTGAAACGACAAAAACCCGGCAATCTTTTCCTGATTTTACGGTCAAAAAAGAGCTATAAGGGGACCGTCTTTTAATTCCGTTTTAACGAGTGTAAAAGAAACGCTCGGCAATCTTTCCATTTTTTAGGAGTCAGAAAAGGGCTTAAAAGATGACTCTGATATTTTGGTTTGTGAAAAATGACAATTTTCCCTCTAAGTCCCTTTGTCCTGCACAAAAGCGACACATTACTCATACCTGTTTAAGATAGGCAAAAATACATCGAAAAACATCTTTCCATGGTGAAAAATGAACAAATTCATCCAAAAAACCTATAAAAAGACTTTTTACCATGTCATTTTTACCGTTTGACTGTTGAGGTTGAAAAAGGAGCTTTTGACAAGAAACTTCCCGTGGTCGCTGCGAAAAATCCGACCGTCAGAATCGAACGCCGTCTCTTCCAGGTATTTTACAACATCCTACTCTTCAATTTCATCCGATTAAAGTTGATTTTTAGGTTTTAGTTTTGTTTTTTGGGGGGGTTTAGGTTTTAGAATGCGCCCCTCGGTGGACGCAGGTGCCCTTCGGGTGACCTGCGTCCCCCGACTTTTTCCTATACAGGAAAATGGTCGGGGGACGCAGCCCACCTTCAGGCCAGCTGCGTCCGGACGCCCTGTGTTGTAAACTCGGGGTGCATCCTCCGTGAAAGGCGGATTTTAAAACCCCAATCTCCACAAATAACCATTCAAATTTCCCCAAATCATTTCTAATCATTGTTTCTTGGTGTGTAGGGCACTCACCATGTTGGATTGGAGAGAAAGAGAGCATGAAGACGTTGATTTAGCTGCAATTGAACATCAACCTTCCATTGATGCCCTAAAAGAATGCGGGCTATATAAATACTGGGCCATACCTGGCATGAGGGCTCAGGTAAGATTCTTAGAATGGCTGGTTGAGAGATGGAACGTTCAAGAACAATGTTTTTACATAGGAGGGCACCAGCTCGAGATAGAGCCCTCGGATGTATACTTTCTCACTGGCTTGCCAAACAGAGGCGAGCAACTCAATCTAGCCGGGACTAGGCCGGGTGGCCAATCCCTTGTTAGTCTCCGGGAAGATTGGTGCACACCATTCGAAAGGCGTGGATATTAAACACATCTCTCTGCGTGAACTCAAAGTTATAGCGTTCACGGTTACCAGAATTTGCGGTGCGGCCGCTTTACACATTGCTTCCGGGTCCCAAATGCGGATGGCAATTGACTGTTACCAAGGCACCATTTTCAACTGGTGTGATGCTATGTCGGCTAACGTGAAGAGCCAACTGACTAAGGCAAAGAACGGACGACGAAAAACTTTTGGATATGGGCCTTTAGTCGTGAGCTTTTCCTTAGAGAGAGTTCCGATGCTGATCCCTCAGCAACTCACTGTTGATATTTTGGGTCCTCGGGAGCCAAAGCTGGTACGATGGGTTGCGGTGATGGCCCGACATCCTGACGAGGGCGCGGCAGTTGTTCGATTTTCTGATAGTTACTTTCACTGGTTGGAGGACCAGGTTTTCTCGATCCAGGACTTTCCGTATGCCGGAGTAGATTTTCGAGGTGATCCGGACATGGTTCTTCCACAGGGAGAACAATGGGATGACAGAGGTACTTTATTTTTCACCAGTTTTCAAATTATGTATTTTTTTTGTTTTTTATATATATCGTCTCAAAACTGACAGTAAAATTTTCAAAATGCAGATGTTGGTCCACAGCGTCCAGCCAACCTCCGGCCTTTTGAGAGGAGACATCCAGCCGCACCGGTACCGGCCCCGCAGGACGCAGCGGCTGCAGAGGTACTAGCTGAGTTGGAGCATGATCTAGAGCGTCTGACGGCGGATATGCCTGAGACTACTATGGATGATATTCCTATCAGACTTCAGCGCTATGTAGTCATGGTCCCTGGACCGTTTAGGAGATTTTTGCGCAAGGTAGCCCGTGCAGTGGTGTCGTATAGGGAGCACCACCAGTGATTGGCTAGTCACTTTGTAGACACATGTGACATTTTTGACCTTTTTGTACTCTATCATTTTTGCCGATCATAAGGTGGTTTTCAACCTATGATCGAAGACGATGTATATTTTTTGACACACTCCTATCTATATATATATCACTATTACCGGCTTATCTTGTTTAACATGTATGATGAAATGTTTTTAAATTTACTTGCATGATTATCGTAAATGTCTGTCCAACACTCGAGAAGCAATTGCATCTGCTAATGTATTTAAAGACCTTGGAATATGCTGATATTCAATGTAATCAAATTCACGTTCCAAGAGACGCACTCTCAAAAACAACCTTAATAACACAGGATTTCTAATGGCATAAACTCTATTAAGCTGTAATACAACAAGTTCAGAATCTAACCTCACTATCAAACGTCGAATTCCAAATGAAATAGATTCGGATAATAATTCAACCACTGCACTGTATTCTGCAATGTTGTTCGTTGTTTGACCGAGGCTTACCCCATGCATAGAAACTAACTCGTCAGAGGGTGAATAGATAACCCAAGCTACGGAAGAGATATTCCGTGTACTACGACAAGCACCATCAGCAAATCCAATGTATGTTTGGAGAGGCGTCGACATCTGCAATATCAAGAGTAAAACCAAGATAAGCCAGAATAACGACGAAAAACACACTCGCTAAGCTAAGCACAGAGACTAACTAACAAACATACTAGCTAGAAAGAAAACCTAACCTAACTACAAAATCTCCATACCCACCATTTAAGCATAATACCTCTTTAGGTAAAGTCCATTTCTGGGTTTACCCAAAGAGTCCCCATCAAAATCTACCAGCTCATAAGCCCCTTTTGCTAGCTTTCGCTTTACAATATAGGGTCCATGCCACATAGGAACGAATTTTCCAGCACCTAGCTTATCGTTAGCTTGATCATATAAAAGCACTAGGTCTCCCTCCGAAAAACTTCGAGGGGTCACATTTCTATCATACTGAGCTTTCATTTGCTTTGCGTGAGTCTCGATTGCCAATGCAGCGTCACGTCGAGTCTCATCTAATTTAGCTAAGTACAATAAACGTTTCTCCTCTTCGGAAGTAGCTGGGAGTAATTCGACAGCCATTTGAAGTGATGGGATTTCGCATTCAATGGGTAACACAGCTTCCAAGCCATAAACTAGCTGGAAAGGAGTGAACCCTGTTGAGGTTTTTACTGAGGTTCGGTATGCCCATAGCGCCGAAAATAACATGTTGTGCCAGTTCGACCGATGAATACCAATGGTTCGTCGGATCATGATAACCAGAACTTTGTTGATAGACTCAACCAAACCGTTGGCTTGCGGATAATAAGGAGTAGAGCTGTCGTGGCGCAAACCAAGCTGGCTTGTAAGCTCAGTCATCATGATGTTTCGAAAATGGCTCCCATGGTCAGTAATGATTGCTTGTGGGACACCAAACCTAGTTATAATATGATTGAATACGAAAACTGCAGCTGTTTTGCCGCTTGCGTCGAATGTAGGCATCGCCTCGGCCCATTTAGTGAAATAATCAACCGCGAGGATGATATACGCATGCCCCCCGGCCGAGTGAGGGTTACAAGTAATAAAGTCGATACCCCATTTGGCGAATGGACCAACGGCAATTATAGGGTGGAGAGGAGCAGGTGGTGCGCGCATCTTTCGATCAAACACTTGGCAGTTGTGGCACTTCCGGACTGCGATGATACAATCTTTAAACATAGATGGCCAGAAGTAACCAGCGCGCAACACCTTCTGAGCTGTGGCATACCCAGACATATGACCGCCACACGCTCCAGAGTGACAATCATTCAAAACCCTCTCAGCCTCTTTGTGAGTTAGACAACGTCGAAAAACTAAGTCTGCCCCCCGGCGATAAAGTGTATCTCCAATAATTTTGTATTGCTGGGATTGAAACCGAATTTTTCGACGTTCCGCCTTTGAAGCTTCAGGCCGAAAGGTTTGGGTTTGGAGATAGATGATTATATCCCCGTACCACGGATCTAAAGTACTGATAAGAAACAAAGATTCGTCCGTAATAGACTCCTCCGCCACAGTCTCTATGTCAGTACGCGGGAAGTCACACATTAATTCCGCAAAAACTAAGGATTTCTTAGACTTGGACTTCTCGAACTCCAAGTCAAACTCTTGCAGGATAACGATCCATTTAGAGTACTTGCCCCCTAGCAGTTGTTTTGTCAAAATGTAAATCATAGGGTTGCAATCCGAAATAACTGTAGTTTTACGGAGAAGAATGTAGTGACGAAAACGCTAGACAGCTTGAACGGCTGCCAGGGCCAATTTCTCCACATGCGAATATTTTAGCTCAGTGGGATTTAAGGTTCTACTGAGATAATATATCACATGTTCCGCTCCGAATTCATCTTCTTGAACTAACACCATTCCAATGGTGGAATGCGAAGCTGCGAGGTATAAGAAGTAGTCCTGGTTGTAGTTGGGAGGATGCAACAACGGTGCATGGGTCAACGCGTGTTTAAGTGCATCAAAAGATTGTTGGGCAATCTCGTCCCAAAAGAATTGAACGTTCTGTTTCAACAACCGTGTAAAACCTTTAGTGACCTCGGCGTAGTTCGGGATGAATCGGCGTAAAAAGTTCGCTTTCCCCTGCAAACTTTGGAGTTGGCGCAAACTCGAAGGAGGAGGCAATTTGATGATGGCCTCGACTTTCGAGGGATCGACGCAAATGCCGGATTTTGAAACAACAAATCCCAGCAATCGACCTGTTTCTATACAGAAAACACACTTGTGGGGATTCAACCGAATTCGATAATGCCTACACCTCATAAAGATTTCTCGTAGGTGGACAAGGTGATCAGCTCGACGTAAAGAATGAGCAGGCAAATCATCGAGATACGGTTGCACAATGTGCTTGATGTCGTGAAATGCGTAAGACATCGCCCGTTGAAAAGTGGCCCCGGCATTCTTAAGCCCAAAAGGTAATTTGCAATAAGCAAATGTCCCCCATGGACAAATGAATGTCGTTTTTGGTTGGTCGGCAGGTAGAATATTGATTTGATTATAGCCCGAAAAACCATCCATGAAGGAAAACATTTCACTTCCGGCACAATCATCAATAATTTGATCGATATAAGGCGTAGGATAGTTGTCTTTTGGACAAGCTCGATTGATATCCCTATAGTCGATACAGATTCTTATTGTTCCTTGCTTCTTGTTGACCGGAACAATATTCGATACCCAATCCGTTAACGGGATCGGATAAATGAAACCTGCTTTCAACAGCTTTTCGACTTCTGCTTTAATCGCAGCCGCTTTTCGAGGGTGAATCTGGCGCAACCGTTGCCGGACGGGTTTAGCATCCGGGTAGGTTTTTATTTCATGAACAACAATGGCAGGATCGATTCCCGGCATTTCCTCGTAAGACCAAGCAAACACATCGCGGAATTCTTGGAATAGGGCCTTGTAAGTTTGGATTTCATCGTCTGTACATGCGGCACCTATATGAATGTTCTCCTCAATTCCGGGCTTCACTGAAATATCAATGGGAATAGTACGAGAAATATTCCCTAAATTCAACTCTGAATCAGAATGTTTCGTTGGATCCTGAGCGTCTTTGACATATTCAGCAGTAAAGATAGATGAAAAATCATTTTCAAATGCTTCATCCTTAGGTAAAAACGAAGATCTGTGATGGAGATCCTCCCATGGCAGATCGTCTACACTTAGGATTTCGCGAAGTTGTTCGTCAGATGACACGACTTCGGGAAACGCTATCTGTTCTAAGGTTGAGGTGAAAAGTGACTCTTCACTGACCACATTCATTTGGTCGATCTCAGTTGAATGAGAGTCGGTAAAAGACATGAGAGCTTCATAAGCAATTTCATATGGACTCAAGGGCATAGCATCACCGAATGAGTCTATCTCAGAGTCAGATGGGACAATCCAAGGATCATCATAAATAATGTTTTCTGATGTAATCATATGAATTGTTGCAAATGAAGGTTCTACGCTGATTGGAGGGAGAGGAAAAGTTCCCAGTAAACCAGAATCTTTAACTAAACCTACACCAACGTCCCTATAAGGGATTGTTGTCTTACCGACATGCTGGATACTCTCTGAAGAGGCTGGGTCGGATGAAAAGTATGTCAGCTGATCAATAGTCACGATCTTACCGTTATGTGGAAACTTGATTACTCTGAAGACCGATGAAACGACCGCTGTCATAGCATATGACCAACTTCGACCCAAAAGAAGGTTGTAGTCTAGAGGGGCATCAACCACTTCCACATCCAGACTAACGGTTTTACCTTCTACCCCAATAGGCAATTCCTGTAGAATACCAAACGGACGGAACCCACGACCATCAAAGGCCTTAAGGATGGTGGGGGATTGGTTCAACGAAGGAGAACCAAGGGATCTCCAACATTGAATCGACATAATACACATAGAAGCTCCCTCATCAATCACAGTCCTATGAATAGGTCTGTTTTTGACTATCACTGGAATTCGGAAAGCCATTTGATGGGGGAGACGTGGTGTACTATTTTCTAGATCGAAGATTATTAGATTCGGGTCCTGAACATCAACAACTCCTATAGCTGACAAAAGCAATTTTCGTTGTGCTGGGCATGATTGCAGCACTTCTAACGCCGACATTGCTGAGGGTGAAACAACTAAGTCCTCAACAATGTTGTAATTCTGGGCCGCTCTCGCATGTGGATTGAAAGCAGACCTTCGAAGTACACCCTTGGCGGGCGGTTTAATTACTAAGTCCGGGTTAGGTTTCTCGATCTGTAGTGGATCGGAACCAGGAGCTGAGGTTGATGGGTTAGAGTGAGAAGATTCTGCTTCCTTACCATCAACAGGATTCTTACTACCATAATCTTGCGATCGAGTCGCAATCCTCACATGAGACATCATTAAAATGGGTTCTTCACTGGCATTCGAGGAAGAACCTATCATCTTATTCTCCTGCTCCGGAAATGGATTTTTTAACACAGCAGGAGTGGGAGAACCCTTGACTATTTTCACAACCTCGGCCCGATGAGGGCAATCTCTCGTAAAATGATCCTCTTCACAAATAAGACAAGGATATCGAGGTTTGCGCTTTTCGTCATTGGTTTCCGACTTTTCTGTTTTCTCCTTCGGAGCCTTGTCTGCTTTAGCCTTCTTCTTTCCTTTCTTCTTTCCGCCGTTTTTTGATTTGGCCGTAGATGACTCTACAGCGTGAATATCGGCGGTAAGTTCAGGAGAAGACTCTCCTGTCGGGGAATCGGGCAAAGTGATAATAGGAGTAGTTGAAGCCTTGGAAGACTTCTTCTTGCTCTTTGTATTCACGATACCAATCATACCATCAGCGGCATGAGATCCCGAAGGAGCAGCAGCGATTTGATTCGACTTTGGAAGATCCGGAATCTTTTCGTGTAATGTACCCGACTGAGTGTAAACTAAGTCAAGGTATTGTGCCTGAGCAATGACTTGCTCCTCAGTAACTACTCCGGCCTTAGCTACATCTTCAGTAATCCTTGGTAATAATGATTTAACAAACCATTCAGCTAAGATTTGGTCCGGGATAAAAACTTTCACTAGCCTTCTTCGACGTCTCCACTCATGAATGTGATCGGAAATATACGTGGAGGTTGATTGTTTTAGTGAAGTTAATAACTCCGTGCCGTTATCGTATCTGACCGGCAACTGAAAGTGAGTTAAGAACGAGGTAGCTAACTGGCTAAAATTGTAAAAGAGGCCCGTGGTAACTCAATGTACCACTTGGCCGCGAGACCAATGAGTGTACGCTGGAAAAGACGTAAGCGGATCGAATCATCCGAGATAGAATTTGAAGCACAGAGGTGGTAAGTCATCACGTGATTGGACGGATCCTCTCCAGACTTACCTTCGAACTTGGGTATATCGCTGGGCAACTTATTTGGCATTGACGGCCAGAACGGAAGATATTGAATTGGATCGTTCATTAGGCGCGTCAAGTCTGGTAAATCCAAAGTTGCGATAAATGGTAACTGCCGGTTAGGATCTCTAAAACTCTGGGTCACAATACCGGCCCCAGGAGGAGGATATCCAGGATAACTAGGAATAGGAGTCGCATTTGGGATATTATATCCTCCTGGAAAACCAGGATTAACCGGACCGTACTGGGGTTGTTGAGGTTGTTGATAAGTGTACCCAGGATACGGTTGATACTGGTAAACCGGTTGTTGGACAGCTTGCCCAGGTTGGTACTGTCCCTGGTACGGAGGTTGAACAAATTGAGGTTGAGTAGTGACAACCGTACTTATACCAGGCTGGCCTACAGGCATCTGGACCATGGTTTGAATCGTAGATCCAGACATTGGTAAAGATGTCTGAGGAGTGGTTACAGAGACAGTAGAAACCGGAGCCGTCGATACTCCAGAAGTAAGTATGGTAGATGTGGCGGTAGTTGCAGCAGCCGTTTGAGATGGAGTACTAGGTGCAATTGGCGGCTGAGTAACTACCGAAGTTACAGAAGTTTGAACACTTGACTGGACAGGTTGCGGTTGCTGGGGTGGACCAGAAACTACGGGTTGTCCAGCTTGAGGTACCGACTGTATACTTGGCTGCAACACCTGTTGACCCTGTGACGGATCCCACACTAACATTCCAGGGTATTGACCCGTAACAGGTTGAGGATACTGAGATCCATAGCCGGATTGAGGATAGGATTGATAATTGTAAGGTGCAGTTCCCATACCTTGACCATATGATTGACCTTGAGGTGGTTGATAACCTTGACCTGAGTATTGACCTTGAGGTTGATAACCTTGAGGTAAATACGGGTACTGGGGTTGACGTTGACCTTGAGGTTGGTACCCTTGAGGTTGATACCCTTGGGGTTGCCATCCTTGAGGTTGCCATCCTTGAGGTTGATATTGATACTGAGGTTGACCTTGGGGTACATATTGAGGCTGGGGTTGACCTTGAGGTATGTATTGCCCCATAGGAGCGTACTGACCTTGAGGTTGCCCCCCAGACACGAATGAAGTACCTTGAGGTTTCCCCCCAGGCATTAACTGAGGCTGCCCCCCAGGCGGCAATTGGCCACCTTGAGGTTGAGAAACGGGAACTGAACCTGACATCATGTAAATGTCTCCTACACCCAATGGTACATTACCACTGTTTCCAACTAATAACCCATGATCAACGGGTTGAGGAGATGCCCCCGCAAAGGTACCAGAAAGAGATTGATACCCAGTGGGAACAGAAGGACCGCCATGTAAAAAAGATTCAGGACTTTGTGTAAACACGGACGACTGACCAGACATATTTACAGGAGTATGAATACCTCCAGGTGGAAAAGGAGTACGAGGTGTAGAAAAACCTAGCCCAAAGTTGTCTAAATAATTGGTTAACGAAAGGTACCAAGTAGTACTTCTAGGAGGACTGTAAAAGATAGATTCACACTCCCTTAGATCAAGGGTGAGTTGATCTTCAGGATTAGAGACGCCTATTTCTTCCTCTGGAACAAGTTCTTCGATAGCAATCAAACCAGTAGGAAGATTTTCGGTGATAATTCTTTCTATTCTCGGTGAATCAGGAACACTAGAAGTCGGAGTAACAGGTTCAGATATTTCTGGTTCTTCGCCTGTATCACTAGCAGACGAAAAACTACCAATAAGCTCAGAAACTGTAACAGCTTCGGGATTATAACCTGTCTCTAAACTTTGGTAATCTGGATGGACCACCAAGGAAGATTCTCCTTCTTCAGGTGAACCTACTCTACTGCCACTAGGAGGAGTTACAAGGACCTTTAAACCTTCGTACTGACCCGGAACGTCTTCAGGAGATCCACCCCGCGATCTACAGAGTTTTCTTAACAAATCTGTTCCGGTAACAATTTCAGGTGACTTGCCCCGAAGTCTACGGGACTGTCTCGGTAATTCCGCCACAGCTAAAAACTTTTAACTACTACACACGAAAACAAAATAAAATTTCAAATCAAACCATCTAAAGTCTCTAAAGAACCAAACAAATTTGAATCACACGCCTAAAGAATCTAGGGCGTCAAACCAAACACAAACAGTAGCCTTCCAGACCGAAAGCGCTAGTTGGTGATGAAGCCCAACATCGCTGGATTCAGTACAGAAGTGGCGGGTGGAACAGTTACCCCGGCAAGCTGCTTAATGAATAGACTGGACCAAGTTCCTCCACTTTAACCGTCTCGAGTGAAGTGAACCCCCCAGAAAATCCAAGTGAGTCTAGCCGACGTCTGCTCCAGGTACAATGGGATCTTCCCTCCACCGTCACCTCGGTAGAATCCTAAAGATAATGGTCACTAAGGTTACCAACCGCAACAAATGCACCTGGGGGAACAGTCTAAACTCCGACAGCACGCAAGGGCAGAGTAGCAAGCTCAATCCCCTTGCCGGCTCCTTGACAATAATCCAAGGTTTACCGACAAGTGACCCCTGGCTCCTCGACAATGGTTAATCCGAGGTTTACTGTTTGTAATACGTGCGTGTCTGGCGTCGTTCCCAATGAGGGGGGATTGATCCCCTCACTGGTTCGGGCACGAGCTCGTGCTTCTCCTTTAAGAGGAGCTTTCCCAGAGTACAAGTGAGACAATTGGATTTATTCTATCACAAGATAAGCTACTTGTTTGGTTTTGTTGTCTTGGAGAGTTAATTACTCACCTACTCCAAGACACTAGCCTGATCTAAATTGGTGTTTCAGAGCCCTAGTAAATAAAATTTACTACGTCGATTTTACTTTAAGCGTTAATTTTATGGTTTTTCTTTAAAGACAAAGGGTAGTGGAAGTGAAACCAATGGTGTGTAGACTCAACTCAAACCACTACAAAGATGCACCTAAGATGATTCACGCTACTTTCCTTTTTCATTGAAATTCTTAACTAAGAGAGTTGAGAAAATGCAAATTTTAGAGAAAACAACTTCCTTAGAAAAGACAATCAAAGAAACAATTCTCTTTTTCTTTTCAAGCATGCAAACATTACCACTTTTTACTTGCACGAAAAACTCTTTTTCTTTCAAAACTTTTCAAAGCTACTTGAAACAAACTTTTCAAAGGAGATGTTTTTGTATTTTCTCTTTTTAATAAAGCATATAAACCTATCTTAACAAAAAACAATTTCAAAAGCTATAAAATCTATGAAAACTTGACTCACAAGCAAATCAATTATGCGGGGAATCAAACAAAAAACAAAATCACTCTATTTGTTTGTTAACTCTGATTGGCTGGGAATGCCTTTCATACAGGCTTCAACAAATTACTCTAAGCAAACCTAACAAGGCAAAAGCTCACAAAGATGATTCTAGGTTGTTTTACTTGATCAAAATCAAATCAAGGACCAACTAATGCAGAATCAAAAGACTAGTCAAAACAAAACTCAAATCTTTTTGTTCTTTTTGTAAAATGGAATTCAAGACTTAAACAACAAGCACTTCGAAATTGGCCCAAAAGACAACTTAATGGTAAGTTGCTCTCACAGGTAGACTTTATGACAGGTCTGACTTCTTAGAATGCTGACAAAACCAGAGAGATCTAAGGCTTGACAACTTCTACCGCCAAAGTCACTACAATACCTACTCAAAAATCAAACCCTAGGGCTTATACTTCGATGAAATCCACTAAAACACTCAATGCTATCGAAACAAGTTCAGGTGAAGATCTTTGACAAGGGACTAATGAATCTGGGCAGTAAAAACTAAGAAAAAACAAAATCTAAGAGCAAAAAATGCAAAAAAATGGAATTTGCTCAAATTTTAGCAGGGGACGCAGGCCCGCTCTGTGCACACAGCAAAAGTGCGTCCAGGGACGCACTTTGCAGCACTCAGAGGGTGCGTCCTACTGAAAAACTCAAGAAAAACCAAAATGAAACTAATCCTAAGCTAACCCACCCAAAGACAAAGTCACACAGCAAAAACCAGAAAAATAAACCAATTTTCTCAAAGCAAAGTTCACACAAAGGAAAAGACTTTTCTCATCAATGGAATCCCCAGCGAAGTCGCCAATTTGTCACACGGAATCAGTCAAAAGTGCGGACACAACCGACCTTCCTAGAAGTCTAAGACATTCTAATGACAAACAAAACAAACTAGAGCTATCCTTCTCTAAACATGCATTATGATATGAGAAATCAAGTGTTTTGTTCTTACCTTTGTCCAAACGCTGTTGTAGAAGTCCAAGCTTTGTTGATCTGGATGAGCTCCTCCTTTTCTCCAAAACCTGCAATCATCAACAGTCAAACAATTAAATAGCACCTGATTATAACATAAAACAAAGCATATTCAACATATAGACCAAGGAGTACATGAAATAACTCATAAACAACAAGTTATTGAGAAGAATGGACCAATTTGCATTAAAGGTAATCAAAAGGAACCATTACAACCTGAGCCTTGGTGTTGTGCAAGCTCCTTCCAGGGTCCACAAGAGTCTTCCTTTACTTTGACAAAGCTCACCCACTTCCAAATAGAACAAGCAAAGATGGCAATCTCTCCTCACAAGCTTCTAAATGGGAGTCCTAATTCCTGCAGCATTTACCCTTAGAAATGTATAGCTTTCAACCTCCCCCCCTTCTGGCCCAATGCCTGTATTTATAGTGCTCAAGAGGAAGTTAATCAGGTCCACCATCAATGGGATAATCCCCTCTTTGGTTGGGATAGCTCCCTTATTGATGGGATAAGTTCCTCTTTGGTAGGAGTGCATGAACCATCTGGAGGCGCTCAATACACGTCGAACAACCTTCTAGAATGCTCTAAGAAATAACCACAAGTGACTTTTTAAAGATGAAACTTGCGCATTTTAACCTTTTCAGGGGGACGCACCTGCACCTT
Organism: Pinus tabuliformis; assembly: GCA_031772625.1. Lineage (NCBI taxonomy): Eukaryota > Viridiplantae > Streptophyta > Pinopsida > Pinales > Pinaceae > Pinus > Pinus tabuliformis. The sequence goes on from CM062817.1 coordinate 886,984,083, forward strand.
TACATACAGAGTGTCCAAAGACGCAGCTTTTGTGAACATTGGGTGCGTCCCCGCAGGTAAGGTTGAGAGAACCTGCGTCCCTAGAGATAAATACATTTAGAAAGACTTTCTCTCTTTTTTGGAGTTTGACATGGAGAGCAGAGGCATAAGACTTGCCTAAGAGGGTAGTATGACTGTTGATAGAGTCATCCTAACTGTAAATAGTCATGGTGACATTTTTTAGTGTAACAGATATGCCTCAGGAATACCTTTCTGTTACTAAAGACTACATCATAGCCTTTGTCTTCCTGCATAGTGACAGACACAAGATTCTTCTTCAGACCCAGTACACACTTTACATCAGTCAGGGTGAGAGGAGCTCCATGCTCCCTCTCGTTATCACTCATAATTTTCTCAAGGTTAAAGAAAGAAATTTCCGAGGTAACCACAAACCAATCTTTTAGACTCAGGTTCTAGCCAACCTAAGTCTAGAGAGGGCTCTCTCTTTATAATTTAGCTTTGTTTGATGGGATATTAGGCTAGTTATTAGTGCTTATGATTGTTTGTTTTGATGGGGTGGTGGAATTAAGAAAACAAATGGGCAGAGCAGGTATTTAGGCCATTGGGCTATGGATTCAAGTAGGAAAGGTTTAACAGGATTTTATTAATCATCGAGGTAAGAGTTTACAAGGCAAGCTAGCACAACAAGGACAAATCTGAAGGTCTCAATGGATGAAAATCTTAACCAGGGCCAAGGGAAATGAAGAATCCTTAACAAGGATTAAGATGAAGAAGAGAGGTTTGGTGAGTAGCAAGGGCAATTAAGAATCCTATACTAGGGGCCAATAGAGGGAATGAATTACAAAAGTAAGGGAGCAACTAAGAAGTCCCAGACTTAAGAAATTTAGTAGAAAACATTAAATAAACAAACAGTTAAAACAGAGAGCATTTAAGCTAATTCTAATGACATTAATCCTTGTTTTATTTTAATAATTATAAGAAACACATATGATATTTCATAACATAAATGAAAACAATAATCAAACTCAAAGAAATGATACTTATTTGTTTCCCACAGTGCACATGAATCGAGTGAAATGTCCTCAACTTTATTTAATCCAGTAAACTAGTCCAACCTTGATTACAATAGCTCCTTTAGCTCCAAACAAAAAATGTCTACAACAATGATTTTTAATCCACACAAAATACTTCAAAAGAAGAAGTATTTATACTAATTCTAAACTAAAATATCTTGAAGAAATATCAAGATTGGTTTTACAAATGTCTCAAACTGTTTTACATTAATAGAACTTAAATAAAGGACACTAAAAACTAATGAATCTATTTGGCACTATGTTTATGGATTTATGGTGACAAAGAAGAGAAATTCGAATTTGATAACAACTCTTAAGTGATGATGAGGCATCCCAGTCACTAACTGCATCCTTTCTTTGTGCATTCTGCCCCAGAAATTCTACAAACTTAGGGTCCAATGATACACTTGTATATCTCAATCGGAGATAGATATGTACAAATTGAAAGAGGTTATTGTAGATAATCATATTTTTAAGATAAACCTCCCTCAGTTTCCCAAAATTCATATCCAACTGTTCACAATATTCTCTTCACAAAGATGTCAAAAACAGGACTTTGCACAAACTGAAAAATAGGTTGTGAAGATATGAACTTATCTCACTTTTGGTAATACCTGTGTAAAAATTGAGATAGGTTTTTGTAGATTGGCCTGATAGTAACATAAAAGTCCTCCATTTTTTCAAAATACATCTTGGATTGGTCACAATAGTTTTTGCAAAACTATGACTTAAACAGGAAATTTCTGAAGAATGTACCATTTCTGCTCTGATTTCATCTTTTAACCTTAAAATTCTTTTAACTGTTTTTCACTTTTACTTTGGATAAACTTCATTGTCACTGGTGAAAGTGTTTTCATCTTTGTTTAACCCTTACTGCATCCATTTTTACTTTTACCACTCTGTTTTTTCATCTGTCTTCACTTTGACATGAATTTGTATGCTCTGTAACTGTCTTCCCTGCTGTTTATCTTCATGCTAGCTGCTTTACTTGACTTGGTCTTCAATTTGATACTCTTTAACCCTAATACACTTTGACTGTTCTTTATTGTGTCCTTTTACCTTCACTGTATATTTTAAGGTTTTTACTGTCTATTTCAACAGTAAATCATTTAATTTCATGTTTCCTCTGCATGTCTTTTAACTGTATGTTTTATTTTCCATCTCTGTTTGAATAGATTTGATAACAATCTCGGAGTAAATAGGTCTTATGACTAGTATTAAGACTGTTTATCCAAGGCTGTGGTCTTTTGATCACCTGTAAAACAAAACAAACTGTTAGGAAAACGTTGGGTTGACAGGGAGGGTCATTAATGGATTTATCGAGCTTTATAGGTCTATGGAGTGAGTCCAAAATGATTTCAGGAGGTAAACCATGCTTGAATTGGTTAGCAGAGGCTTCAGGTGGAGCAGAAGGGTTTCATAAGTTTACATAGTAGAATGGGCGAAGGGCAAGAAAACTTGGGTTCTTGGGGTTTGAACTTTAATGGGCAACTTTTAAAATATGGTGCGAACTGAATAGTAGATGGTTTGTCGCGTAGCGGGCGGGCGGTAAGTGGTTTGTTTCGCACAGCTTTTGGGTACTTGGCGGTATTGGGGGAAGGCTGCCCGATGCCATCCATCGGGCGCCACGTAGCAGGGGGGTGGAAAGTGAAACTGCTTACATCGGGCGGGTAAAGGTTAGCCTTCGGAGGCTGCCCGATATGAGTGTCGGCCATTGGATCTGAAGGGGTCAGATCGCACGGTGGTCAGGGTTATGATTTGATCGGAGATTTAATGGAGGGGCCCGACGGGGTTTTAATGAGCGGAAGGGTTACTTAAATGCGGATTAGTGAGGTTTAATGATGTCGGGAGGTATTTCATTGGCGGGAATAGATTATTAATTAATCACTGATTGATTAATTAATTTCTTTATTCGGCGGTGGGTCATAGTTATTAATTAGTCGTTGATCGACTTAATTAATCCCATTAATTAGTTTATTAATAAGTTTATGTTTCAAAATTTGGGGCGGGATATTATTAACATATGGGTTTTAAATAAAACATACGGGAAATGGGTATTTTTGGGATTTAATAAATAATGTTAGAAGTCAATATGAAATGGGTGTAAAACAGATCACGCTAAGTATAATATGTATTTCTTTGTAATTGATTTTTCCTTTCATATAGAAAACATTAAAACCTAGGCTAAGTGTTTTTTGTGGGTTTTTTAGGAAAAAGAGGTTTTTATGGGGAAATGGCTCTTCCTTAGGATAAATAGTGTTTTACCTTAGGAAAAGGGATTTGTTTGGGAAAATTATGGAGAGTGAAGGGGGTAAATGTTTGTGGGGGGAATTTTAGTACTTAGGACCTATAAGTCATTGGGCCGAGGGTCCGATCCTTCTAGAAGTCAGAGAAATGCTCTGAGCCCCTTTGACTTAAGATTTTGGGTACTTAAGACTTTGCTTATGGGAAATTAGTAAAATTAAGGGTGAAATGAATGGGGAAATTAATCATTTGACTTTTTAAATGTTCCATTATCATCCACACTCTTAGCAACTTAGATGATGAAAGTAAATGATATGATATTAGCTAATCATTCATCAAAATTTTGCAACCATGCAACTACTTACCCATCTACTCATCCTACCATTTTTCTACTCTTTATTAGGGTGCACTTAAACTGGAAAACCCTTATCAACACCTTTTTCTTTTCTTTTACAATAAAAATCTATCTAAGTCTATCCTTATTACATCCAAGGGCTCACATTAAACAATTGAGCTCCATTTTTTTTTCCTCTGGAAAAATCCATAAATATTTCATTAATAAGCAAAAATTACATGAGAATGTGTCTGTTTTTTACAAAGTATTTAACAGTTTGTGCTGTTAGTTGCATTACCACGCAGGGTATGCTGACTGTTCTATTATAGCCTGTTCATCATTTATCAATCCCAAAAATATAACCAAAAATTTCAGTATAAGTCTGTATAAGTGCTGCTGTCATATGTAAGCGGTTCCTATTATGCTGTTTGCTGACCCAAGGTTGGATATCCCGGGTCTATATACGGACGGTGGAAAAATTTTTGTTCCTGCTGGTCTTTGACCTCTGTTATCTCCCAAATGCCTTTGTCCATCAGCGCTGCCTCCTTGGATAATTTGTCGGCACCTTTGTTATGTTCCCTGTAGATGTGAGAGATAGTAATATTGTTAAAAGCTGATTTGAGAGCAAGTGCTTCATGTAATATAATGCTGAGAGAGTGCATGTGACAAGTAGCTGTGCCATTAATCCAATTTATGATGATCTGTGAATCCCCAAAAATATTGATGCTAGTGCAGTGGTGCCTCAGTGCAAAGTGAAGTAAGTGGCGGAGAGTGATGAGTTCTGCAAAGTTATTGGTGCCAGCACCCAGACCAGCCTTGATTCTGAATTGATGATTCTCTGATACATGTAGGATAATGCCTCCTCCACAGCTTTGCATGTTTGCAGCCCCATCGAAATATGCCCAAGGCGTACTTGGGTCGATGGGAGGGGGTGGGGCAGGTTGACGAGATGAAGGAGGGGGCGGGTCGGGAAGTTCCCTCAGGGCAGATATAATACTGGCCTCAAGCAATGGCCAGTGTATTGGCTTGTTATCAAATATCACGCTGTTTCTTGTTTTCCATATGGCCCAGTTAACAATGATGGGGAGGTTGATAATTTTAGAACCTTTGTTTTTCTTTTCCCATTCAGACCATGCGTTAATGAGATCAGTACCGACCCAATCGCCCGAGTAGTTTATGAATGGCTTGAGGTTTTTCCAAAGGATCAGTGTCGAACGACATTTCAGGAATATGTGGTCTGTAGATTCCGAGTCCTCTTTACATAGAACGCACCATGTGGGGCCATGCTGAGCTCTTTTCATAAGCTGATCTCCGGTGGGAATTTTATTCCGCAGTATGCACCAATTGAAGAGCTTTGATCGGGGAGATGCGGATTGTTTCCATATACTCTGCCACCAACTAGCATTGACCTCAGGTTTTTTGTGGGCGATAAGCTGTATGTAACCATCTTTGGGGGTGTATAAACCGTGTTCTGTCTGGTTCCATACTAGCTCATCCGGGCCCTCTGTAATTCGAATGTGTGATTCGATCAAGGCTTCTCTGTATTCTTCCCAGGCTGCATGCCATCTTCTAGGGAGGTTTAGTTGGTGCGCGGATTTCCAAGCTTGGTGGAAGATGTCCGAATGATCATGGTCCGCAATCTGTGAGATAACCTTGATGTTTTGTGCTGAGAGGTATACAATCAGATCTTGTGGAAGTGTATGCCTTCCACCGCTTCCCGACCAAGGGTCAAGTCCTATCCTTGCGCTGTTCCCTTCTCTAATACGCCAGACCAGGTTATCTCTTATGAGAGGCAGTGAATGTAAGAGGGCCTTCCATATCGAGGATATGCCAGTTTTATTCCACTCTGGGAGCCTAACCCAATCGCTGATGCTGAGGGGCCAGATGTATTTATGGAATGTAATGCTGGTCCATAAACTTTGGGTCGTCAGTAGGGCCCAACCCATTTTCCCTGCAAGAGCTTTTGCGAAGATAGGGAGCTCCTTTAACCCCCAACCTCCCCATTTCTTTGGTAGGGCAATCTTGTTCCAGCCAATCCAGGCAAAGATGCGCTTGTCTTGGTTGCCAGCCCATAAATATCTATTGCATAGCTGCTGTAGTTTTGCCAGAATGTTCCGAGGTATCCAAGCCAGTGCCATCCAGAATACCGGAGTAGCTTCAAGTACGGATTTTATCAGGGTTAGTCTCCCAGCCCTGGAGAGATATCTGTGGCTCCAGCATGATAGCCTTTTTTCTATCTTCGATACTAGCCATACCCAATCAACAATCTTTTGACATGTCGGTTTTAGCCAATATCCCAGATATTTAAGGCCTCTGTCCAATGGCTGGGTGGTATAAGGAAAAGCCTGTCTGGCCACTAGAGATTCGTTGGCTGAGGTACCAACCATGGTGATAGTGGACTTTGATCTATTCACTTCCATACCCGTGGCTTTTGAGAAGAGATCAAGGATGCGAGTGAAGGAAGATGAGTCCTGTACGCTGCCATCCAATAGAATTAAGACATCATCTACAAATAGGAGGTGTGTGAGGAAACATTCATCCGTGATTTTGAGGCCTCTGATAGTCCCCTCCCTTTTTGCAGAGATGATAAGCCTGCTTAGAGCTTCTATGACCAATAGAAAGAGTAGTGGCGAGAGGGGACAACCCTGTCGCAGCCCCCTTTCGGAGTGAAAGAAGTGTGAGGCGGATCCATTGATCAAGATACTGAAAGTGGGAGAGGTGATGCATGCCATGATCCAATTGATTAAGGTAGGGGGGAAGCCAATATGGATAAGGATCATCTTAATATATAGCCAGCTTACTCGGTCAAATGCCTTGGATAGGTCTATCTTCAGCAGAATACACTTGAGGTGTTTAGTCCAAATGGAATGTATCGCCTCTTGTGCCGAGCCATTTATTCACTCTACCTAATCTAATTATCTGCCAAGGTTAAACAGTTTGGTCAGATTTTCATTCTCTATCTATAGACATGAAATTCAAAATATGGAATAACCAAGATTAAACTATTTGATTACCATGGATTGTGGCATGAATAACAAGTTGCACACAATCATTATTATGCATAAAATTAAATGGTAGTGGCATTTGGGCTTGTACACTTTCATGGTCTTTTTTCTTTTTCTTGGGGTTCATTTTCATTTTTTTGACCTTTTTCCTTCTTTTTTCCCTTTGATTTTTCTTTTAGGGCATACCCTCTTTACATTTTTTTTTTTTTTTTTTAATTTTTGAATATGGAAAACATTTGTAGAAAGCAAAGGTATGTACATATTACAAAGATAAACTAATTCAATCATAAATTATGACACCTATTGGTATAGGAACCTAACAATGGCTCCACTTGGGGATGGCATTTCCTCGTGAAATGTCAAAAACACTGTCCACTAGTAGCCTGATCCATTGGACCAATCCCACACATGTATATGCTCTATTGTATCATCTTTGTGACTAAAATTTTGAACTGACACTACACCCTTTTCTGTAAACTGAAATTTGTTCTAACATAAACTTGCTGATGGAAACTGAATCTATTCAAACCAAAATCCTGCCTACTTACTTTAATTAGCTTTCTGATTGCTAGTTAGGTAAAATGAAACAACCAATGCAACCACTCAAGCATCATATACAATGGTGAATTTTGTTGCTTGTGCTTGTTGGTGGTTAAAATTGAGATTCTGAAATCAAATATAACTTTGTTAACCTTTGAGAAGATAAGGAAATTCTTGATCTCCTTTGTTGAATCTAGAAACTGTACAAAAGGATCTTGTAAAATATATACACTATTCTTGAACTGATTCAAACAACTGTACATCTGTTGTGTATGGCCTGCATGCCATGAAATTGAAATGTCACTTTTATCTTTAACATCCTGTAAACTTTCAAATGAGCTTCGAGATGATACTTCTACTAATTGAAATATTTGTCTAGTGAAACTATTATCATCTTGATTTTGACTCTCATAGTCTGTTAATGGATAAAATTTTTGATTGCATTCATTATCCATCCTATCGGCTATTGGATCATAAACAACTTGGAAGGATTGTTGCAACTTATTGCCTATAGGTTTGAATGGAACTTCATGCTTTTCTAAAAACTGCTCATCATTTTTTACATATAAATTATGCAAATTTCCTTTCAAAAACTGAATTGCTTCAGAACAAAATGTTAGGGAATTATCTTGGATCATTTGATCATATATTCCAGCTTCCAAGTCTTCTTATGCAACCTGACATTCAATGGCATTTTGGGGCTGCAAATCTAGATATGAGAAGTCTTGAACAAGGATTTTATTGCCCTCTAGATGGTTAATAATATCAAAACTTGTTGACATTTGATTTATAATTGCATGAAAGTTATCTCTAATGAACTGAAACGAAGCAAAACATAATGGTAAAGTTCCTTCACTGATTTCAAAATTTTCTGCACTTTCCTCCTCATTCTCATAGCTAAATTAACAAGCTGATCACTATTTTCAAGCTGCTGAACCTGAACTTCCTTATTCCTCAAATTAGTGTTTGATTCCTCTACAAGGTTAATTTGGATTTGAGGAACATAATCATTGTTATAATGATCAAGCTTAGGCACACCATCATAAGAAGTAATGTCACCAAATGTACATATTAGATCAACATATTTCCTCTCCGCATATGGTTCTATAACTCTATTTTCAGATTTATGGTAATTGGAATTAACACGATTTTGTTCGTGGCTGTCAACCTCTTCTTTTTGTGAAACAAATGTGTCATGGTGATTTCGAACAAAAATTTCATCTTTCATGGTGATCTTATGTATCCTCTCCACTATCTTCTTTACCAAAATGTCGAGTTTTACTTCTGCTTCTAATTTGAACTTTTCTCTTCTAATTTGCAAATTAACTTCTACATCCACTGCCATGTTCTGCATTTGTTCCAGTGTTGAGGGGTTTCTTTCTCTTAGCTGAAATTCTATCTCTGGATCAAATGCTCTTGGGTAATGAAAAAGAGTTGAACAAGGGGGAAGTCTTATATTTGATGGCATTGAATAATATATTTGATTAAATCTGTCTGAAAATTGTTGTATTGTTTCATCTGGATGTCTTTTAATTGATTATATTCTTCTATGATTATAAGAATATTGACTTTGATTATCCATTTATCAAGGAAGAATTTGAGAAACTGCTGGAGATTTGAGATGCTTGCCTCAGGCAGGGTTTTGAACCAACTCTTGACTTTGTCTTGCAAAGAAAGAGCAAAAAGCCTAATACTGACATCCTCTTCATCTACTTCAAATAAGTTAAGATACTACTAAAAAGCTTGAATATGTTTTTGGGTAGTGATACCATTTTCTCCATCAAACCTAGGGAGGTTCTTGTGATAATCGTTAGGGAAAGCATGGAGTGTAGCAGGTAACATGAGGGGTTTATATCTATCAGGAACTTTACAAGGCATAGGAACATGTACAGGGATTGTATGATTAGTCTTGGTTGTTTCAATTTCTTTGATTGGAATATAATCATCATTATATTTAGAAGAAAGTTGTTCAAATATGTAAGGAGACTTTATATCTAAAACTTTAAAAGGAAAATAATAAAAAATTGATCTAAAATCTTCTCTAAAATACAATATACATTGAAAAACTTTATCAACGAGAAAGAACATAATGTCTTGGATAACAATCCATGTTAAAAGCTTGATATTTTCACACAGTTCTTTCAGGTTCATTTCTCCAGTGGAGTCTTGATTGTAGAATTGATTTGGAGTCGCTAGGTGGATGATTTTAACTTTTGTGTGTTTGATCACTGTCCACCATCATAGATCATATCTAAACCTGTAAAACAATTTTGAAGAAAATGTTGGTTCTCCCCAGTGGAGTCGCCACTATGTTATCACTCAGAATTTTCTCAAGGTTAAAGAAATAAATTTCCAAGGTAACCACAAACCAATATTTTAGACTCAGGTTCTAGCCAACCTAAGTCTACAAAGGACTCTCTCTTTATAATTTAGCTTTGTTTGATGGGATATTAGACTAGTTATTAGTGCTTATGATTGTTTGTTTTGATTGGGTGGTGGAATTAAGAAAACAAATGGGCAAAGTAGGTATTCAGGCCATTGGGCTATGGAGTCAAGTAGGAAAGGTTTAACAGGATTTGATTAATCACCGAGGTAAGAGTTCACAAGGCAAGCTAGCACAACAAGGACAAATCTGAAGTTCTCAATGGATGAAAATCTTAACCAGGGCCAAGGGAAATGAAGAATCCTTAACAGGGATTAAGATGAAGAAGAGAGGTTTGGTGAGTAGCAAGGGAAATTAAGAATCCTATACTAGGGGCCAATAGAGGGAATGAATTACAAAAGTAAGGGAGCAACTAAGAAGTCCCAGACTTAAGAAATTTAGTAGAAAACATTAAATAAACAAACAGTTAAAACAGAGAGCACTTAAGATAATTCTAATGACATTAATCCTTGTTTGCTTTTAATAATTATAAGAAACACATATGATATTTCATAACATAAATGAAAACAATAATCAAACTCGGAGAAATGATACTTATTTGTTTCCCACAGTGCACATGAATCAAGTGAAATGTTCTCAGCTTTGTTTAATCCAGTAAACCAGTCTAACCTTGATTACAATAGCTCCTTTAGCTCCAAAAAAAAATGTCTACAGAAATTATTTTTAATCCACACAAAATACTTCAAATGAAGAAGTATTTATACTAATTCTAAACTGAAATATCTTGAAGAAATATCAAGATTGGGTTTACAAATATTTCAAACTGTTTTACATTAATAGAACTTAAATAAAGGACACTAAAAAATAATGAATCTATTTGGCACTATGTTTATGGGTTTATGGTGATAAAGAAGAGAAATTTCAATTTTATAGCAACTCTTAAGTGTTGATGAGGCATCCTAATCACTAACTGCATCCTTTCTTTGTGCATTCTGCCCCAGAAATTCTACAAACTTAGGGTCCAATGATACGCTTGTATATCTTAATCAGAGATAGATATGTAAAAAGTGAAAGATTTTTTTGTAGATAAGAATATTTTTGAGATAAACCTCTCTCAGTTTCCCAAAATTCATCTCCACCTGTTCACAATATTCTCTGCAAAAAGATGTTAAAAACAGGACTTTTCACAAATTGAAAAATATGCTGTGAAGACATGCACTTATCTCACTTTTGGTAATACCAGTGTAAAAATTGAGATAGGTTTTTTTAGATTGGCCTGTTAGGAAAAAAAACCTCCTCCATTTTTGCAAAATACATCTTGTATTGGTCACAATAGTTTATGCAAAACTATGACTTAAACAGGAAATTTCTGAAGAATGTACCATTTCTGCTTTGATTTCATCTTTTAACCTTAAACTTCTTTTAACTGTTTTTCAATTTTACTTTGGATAAAATTCATTGTTTCTGGTGAAAGTATTTTCATCTTTTTTTAACCCTTACTACATTCATTTTTACTTTTACTGTTTACTGTTTACTTTTACCACTCTGTTTTTTCATTTGTCTTCACTTTGACATGAATTTGTATGCTCTGTAACTGTCTTCCCCGTTGTTTATCTTCATTCTAGCTGCTTTACTTGACTTGGTATTCAATATGATACTCTTTAACCCTGATACACTTTGAATATTCTTCACTGTGTCCTTTTACCTTCAATGTATATTTTAGGTTTTTTACTGTCTATTTCAATAGTAAATCATTTAATTTCATGTTTCCTCTGCATGTCTTTTAACTGTATGTTTTATTTTCCATCTATGTTTGAATAGATTTGATAACAATCTTAGAGTAAACATGTCTTATGACTAGTATTAAGACTGTTTATCCAAGGCTGTGGTCTTTTGATCACTTGTAAAACAAAACAAACTATTAAGAAAACATTGGGTTGATAGGGAGGGCCACTAATGGATTTATTGAGCTTTATAGGTCTATGGAGTGAGTCCAAAATGATTTCGGGAGGTAAAACATGCTTGAATTGGTTAGCAGAGGCTTCAGGTGGAGCAGAAGGGTTTCATAAGTTTACATAGTAGAATGGGCGAAGGGTGAGAAAACCTGGGTTCTTGGGGTTTGAACTTTAACGGGAAACTTTTAAAATATGGCGCGCACTGAAAAGTAGACTGTTTGTCTTGTAGAGGGCGGGCGGTAAGTGGTTTGTTTAGTGCAACTTTTGGGCGCTTGGTGGTATTGGGGGAAGGCCGCCCGATGCCATTCATCGGGCGCCACGTAGTAGGGGTTGGAAAGTGAAACCACTCACATCGGGCGGGTAAAGGTCAGCCTTCAGAGGCTACCCGATATGAGTGTCGGCTGTTGGATTTGAAGGGGTCAGATCGCACGGTGGTCGGGGCTATGATTTGATCGGAGATTTAATGGAGGGGCCCGTCGAAGTTTTAATTAGCGAAAGGGTTACTTAAATGTGGATTAGGGAGGTTTAATGACGTCGAGAGGGATTTCATTGGTGGGAATATATTATTAATTAATCACTGATTGATTAATTAATTTCTTTATTCGGCGGTCGTTCATGGTTATTAATTAGTCGCTGATCAACTTAATTAATCCCATTAATCAGTTTATTAATAACTTTATGTTTCAAACTTTGGGGTGGGATATTATTAACATATGGGTTTTTAATATAACATACGGGAAAGGGGTATTTTTGGGATTGAATAAATAATGTTAGAAGTCAATATGGAATCAGCAGAAAATGGATCGTGCTAAGTATAATCTGTATTTCTTTGTAATTGATTTTTCCTTTCATATAGAAAACATTAAAACTTAGGCTAAGTGTTTTTTGTGGGTTTTTTAGGGAAAAGGGGTTTTTATGGGGAAATGGCTCTCCCTTAGGAGAAATAGTGTTTTACCTTAGGAAAAGTGATTTGTTTGGGAAAATGATGGAGAGTGAAGGGGGTAAATGTTTGTGGGGGGAATTTTAGTATTTACGACCTATAAGTCATTATGCCAAGGGTTTGGTCCTTCTAGAATTTAGAGAAATGCTCTGAGCCACTTTGACTTAAGATTTTGGGTACTTAAACTTTGCTTATGGGAAATTAGTAAAATTAAGGGTGAAATGAATGGGGAAACTAATCATTTGACTTTGTAAATGTTCCATTATCATCCACACTCTTAGCAACTTAGATGATGAAAGTAAATGATATGATCTTAGCTAATCATTCATCAGAATTCTGCAACCATGCAACTACTTACCCATCTACTCATCCTACCATTTTTTCTACTCTTTATTAGGGGTCACTTAAATTGGCAAACCCTTATCAACACCTTTTTCTTTTATTTTACAATAAAAATCTATCTAAGTCTATCCTTATTACATCCAAGGGCTCAGATTAAACAGTTGAGCTCCTTTTATTCACTCTACCTAATCTAATTATCTACCAAGGTTAAACAGTTTGGTCAGATTTTCATTCTCTATCTATAAACATGAAATTCAAAATATGGAATAACCAAGATTAAATTCTTTGATTACCATGGATTGTGGCATGAATAACAAGTTGCACACAATCATTATTATGCATAAAAGTAAATGTTAGTGGCATTTGGGCTTGCACACTTTCATGGTCTTTTTTCTTTTTTCTTGGGGTTCATTTTCATCTTTTTTGACCCTTTTCCTTCTTTTTGCCCTTTGATATTTTTATTTTAGGGCATACCATCTTTACATTTTTTAATCTTTTTGAATTTTTGAATATGGAAAACATATGCAGAAAGCAAAGGTATGTACATATTACAGAGTTAAACTAAGTCAATCTTAAATTATGACACCTATTGGTATAGGAACCTAACACCTCTAAAACACAACCATACCTTCACCTGAAACATGGTACTTTCCATCATCGCCCATCTCGATCTGCATCTAGAGATCCTTATCCTCCAAGGAACTGAAAAGATTCTTGTTGCTGGTCATGTGGAATGAAGCTCCACTGTCCAGGTATCAAACACATCCCACCATCGATGAAACCATGCATGCGATGAGGGAGAAATCTAATTCGAACTGTGAGGCCAGTGCCTCACCATATGATCCCTTCGAGGATCCCTTCTTGGATTTATTTTGTGGAAAATTCATAGCATATTGGCCCACCTCATGACAATGAAAACATCACACTTTCGATTTGTCAAACTTCTTCCCACCATGGGAAGAACTGGATTTGGAATGGGATGCCTTCCCTTTCCCTTTCCTCGCCTTACTCGCTAAGGCTAGATTTTCTTCATCATCTTGCTTTGATGAAGATCCATCTCTGGTGCTTCTTCTTATCTCCTCCTACATTAGATCCGACCAAAGTCGTTCCCAATCTGGCAGTTTCTCTCTTCCATTTATTGAGTCTTGGTAGCTATGCCAGCTCTTAGGAAGACCGAGGAGAGCAAGACTCACCATGTCATCATCGGTTGTCATGATCCTTGCACTTCCAAGGTCATCCCTGCAGGTGGTGAGCTTGTTCAGATATGTAAAGATCGTGTCACCCTTTTCACACTTGATTTTCTGAAGCTTGTCTTTTAGCGCCAGCTTCCTCTGATCGCTGTTGTTCTGATATAGATCTTTCAATTTTTTCCACATTGAAAACGGTGTCTCCTTCCCATGGAGACTCGAGACTATGTGGTCTCGAACTCCCTCCAGAAGGATTCTCCTCACTTTAGCCACAAATTTCTTCCATTATGCCAATTCTTGGGCATTAGCAGCTGCTGGCTTGGGGTCTTCTTGATCAATGAAGTCCTTCAAACCATTGTCCTCTAATACCGCTTCCATGCGATCCTTCCAAGCTATATAATTCGAGCTACCATCAAGGTCATACTCGAGTCTTAAACCGTTGAACACCATTGGTGAAATTTGAGATGTGATAAGAATTTGAATTATATAATTAGGAACTTCAACCTTCAAACTTCTCCCTTCTTTGTATACTGTTCTTCTCTTTGATAACCTTTGCTATGATACCATGTAGAATTTCCCACTGTAGATCACTAGATAATGCAATATACTAAAGCAAAATACTTGATCTACTTCTACAAACAAACTTGTGGAAGCTTAATCGATTTTGAGCAAGATCAAATAGAACACATATAACAAAGAATGAGAAATCAATCACACATGAACACAGAAGAATACTATGGGGAAAGCCTCAGCTAAAAATCCTGATCTCTGTATTATCATACAAGTGGAAATATGTCTGGATTACACAAAGCTTTAGCTCACAAGCTATCCAGCTCTCAATACAATCCCTTAATACTGCTCATAGACTAAATAGACACAACATATGCCTTCCTTCAATCCTCCAAGCCTCCTATTTCCTTGCACAGTTTCTCCTGGAGTCCAATGCTGCCACCTGTGTGAATTCCCATATCACACTCACCAAACTCATAAGTAACTACGTAATCTCCAAGGAATGAATTCCTTCTGCATGCAAGAGATATAGTCAATGGAATATTCCTACAACTGATAGTACACTGTCCCAACATCTGATCTCAATTGGGTCTCTGACTAAACTGACATGCATGAGATATTTATGAGAGAATATTCAGTTATCTGAGGTGTAAGAGTTAGATGCATGCATGCATTAACTAACTGAACTCACAATCAGTTCCACAAACTGTTGGAACTAATCTAACTGGACTTAACTCAGTTAACTAAGCTAACTAATTATAACTCAAAGTACAACTCATCCCGATCTCCTTAATCAAGGGATAACTTCCTCAATTAAAGGGGAAACTGTTGCATGTCTTCACATAGACTTCATGTTTGATTTTCTACAACTAATTAACTCAAGATGAATTAATTAATTATTTTACAAACAACTGCTAGGATCAAATTCAAATTTTAATTCTCAATTTTAGTTCAGGGACTAACTAAAATTGGAATGTATCCCGAAATGCTATTTATACCAGTGCTATTTTTAGCACTTCTATTTTTAGCATTTTTTGTTGTTATTTTCAACAACTTGTTGAGCAAACACAACCATCCTAAAAACTTTGGTTTGAGTTCTAAGGAAGTCCTAGCCACTTCCTTTCCTTATTCCTTCCATCACTCACCTTCCCTAAACCCTATACCACTGTCCAAATCACTCCTTATGCTTTCGGCCTTATTCTGTAGGTTTACATGTGATCCAGGTGGATATTGGTGGCCACCTACCAAGTCCACCTGGACCCCCACCATTGTCTTTCTCAGCATTTTCAGTTTCCTTAATTGTAGCACAACTTACTATTTTTAGCAGTTTTTCAGGTCCTGAACTTCCGGAGCCATTTTGAGGCCCTAAACGACATTTTTTGGGGAATCCGAGGGCAACATGGGTCCATCCTGTTCCAACAATGATAGTGCTCAGATAGATCTTTCTAATGAGCTATTGTACGCGTCAAACGGAGATCACATGCCAAAGTTACAACCCCGGGAAGTTGATGTACCAATTTACCCCAAACGGGGCCCACAGTTTGGCGTTTCATCTCTTAGGGTTAGGTTTTGGAATGTTAAGGGTTTTCCATTGTTTCTCAACAATAAATAGGCCTTCGAGCCTCATTGTAACACAGTTTAGAGGCATGTAGCCATCACATCTCTTCTTAGAGATAAGCTACCATCGCCCTAGCTGGTTTATTTCCATTTCTGATTGTAAGCATATTTCAGTATTTTCCATTAATGAAATGAAGTATTATTTCCGCTGCATCTTTGTGTATATGGTTATCTCTGTAATTTGTTGCGTTCTTGTTTAAATCCGGATCAGTGGTATCAGAGCGGTCTGCTTTTTCTCTGTTTTTCTTTGCATGTCCCCAACAAGGTCGGGATATAAGGAGTTAGGGCTTGAACTGGTTGAACCTTTGCAAGACCAGCCTCGAAAATCCCGACGGCCTCCCATGGCGGACGAGAAGAAAGACGAGGGGGCAGGAGATCCCATCAAAATCTTGCTCGAAGAAGCCCTCGAGCGACAACGAAACACGATGATGGACAGCTTTGCTCAGATCCTTCAGCGGCTACCCAGAAGCGATGCATCGGCTTCCAGCAGCTACTCTGGAAACGCCACACCCTTTAAGGTACAAGTTAATTTTGAAATCCCCATATTCGAGGGTCAGATAGACGCAGATGCCATAGATAAATGGTTAAATCTGCTAGAGGGTTATTTTTCTGTTCATGAATTTTCGAGTCGGGAAAAGATTGTTTTTGCTCTTCTCAAAGCAGCCCCCCACGTCAAGGACTGGTGGGAAACCTACTGCGATCAGAAGGATGAAAGTACTGGCTCACTATTTTCAGCCGCACCCACCTGGGATTCGTTCCGGGATGCCATCAAGGAGCAGTACTACCCTGTCGGAAGCTATGAGGATGAATACATAAAGTGGACCACGTTGCGGCAGGGAAGGGACCAAGACGTGCCGGAGTTCACCAATATTTTCCATACCCTTCGCACAAAGTTGGGTATCAAGGATTCGGAGCAACATTTGATACTCAAATACCGTGGCTGCCTGCACAAGTACATCCAGGAAGAAATACAATTCCTAAACATCCCCTCGCTCGGCGCAGCATACCGATATGCCGTCAAGGTCGAACAGAAGTTTAAACAAAAGAAGCAAGACTTTGGATCTACGAATCCTAAGCAGGGGAAAGGTGCCCCTAAACCACAGAACAAAGGACAAAGCCAAGGCGGGACAACCCAAGACAACCAGCCGAAGCTGCAAGAAAAGAACAGCGCCGCGAAGCCGAGAAAGGACACTGGAAAATGGTGCGAGTTCCATAAGAGCTCCACTCACAACACAAGTGAGTGTCGGGCCAAGCAGTCACTGGTGGCTGAGCTAAAGGTTTCAGAATCAGATGCATGTTCCAACTCCGATTCAGAACCCGATAAGGGGTATGAAAAAGGGAAGCAGATCATTGATGCGGATCCCAGCGCCACTGTTGCTACCACAAAGATCCAGAAAAATGAACCCAAAGATCCAGAGGAGGAGGAGCATCTCTTCCACTCCCAGATGTGGGTAAAGGGCTCCCCGATACAGTTCATTGTTGATAGCGGGAGTCAAAAGAACCTCATTTCGGCAGAGGTCGTGAAGCAGTTGGGCTTACCGACCACAGCACATCCACAACCATACACCATTGGGTGGCTTCACCAAGGACGAGACCTTCGCGTGAGCCAGCAGTGTCGCCTTCCATACAACATCAAGCCCTTCACGGATGAGGTATTGTGTGACATTGCTCCCCTTGAAGTTTGTGATGTATTACTAGGACAACCATACTTGTGGAAGAGACATGCTGTGTATGAATCAAGGCCCCGTGCTGTTATTATTACATTGGGAAATAAGTTGTTCAGGATACAAGAGGTAGCACCACCTGCCGCCATCTCTTTGATTACTGCAAAACAATGCAGTAAGATCATTTCCAAAACCAGGAAATTTGTTTTCCTGATGATATGCCCTCAAGGAAAGAAGAAGACAGTGACCGCGACCTCCAAACGGGGTCCCTCTGCACGACAACTACAGATGGACAAGATTGTGGAGGAGTACGAGGACATCTTCACCTCCCTGGCAGGGGTTCCTCTGCACTGTTAAGTCAAGCACTCCATCGATCTAACCCCAGGTGCGCCGCTGCCCAATGGACCAATTTATAGGCACTCCGTTCTGGATAACAATGAAATCAAGAGGCAGATTCAGGAGCTCCTGTAGAAAGGTCACATCCGTCCGAGTTCATCGCCCTGTGGAAGCCCGATCGTGTTGGTACAGAAGAAGGATGGGACGTGGAGACTTTGTATTAACTATCGGGCGCTGAACAAGATCACTGTCCGTAATAGGTACCCGATCCCGCGGATTGATGACCTCCTAGACCAACTAAAGGGGGCGAAATATTTCAGCAAGATCGATCTGAAGTCAGGATATCACCAGGTACCAATCGAACCCTCCGATGTGTGGAAGACTGCCTTCAAATCCAAGGAGGGCCTCTTCGAATGGTTGGTCATGCCTTTCGGATTGACGAATGCTCCTGCAACCTTTATGAGGCTAATGGATGACATCTTGCGTCCATTCACCAACTCCTTTGTAGTAGTATACTTGGATGACATTATGATCTTCAGCCAGAGTTGGGAAGAGCACCTCCACCACATCCGACAGGTTCTCCAAACACTGCGGCAACACAAGCTATGTGCCAATTTGGAGAAATGCACTTTTGGCATGACCCAGGTTCAGTATCTGGGATACATCATTGATGAACAGAGGGTGCATGTCGATCCAGCCAAGGTCCAAGTCATTCGGGATTGGCCCTCTCCAACCACTCGAACAGAGCTCCGCAGCTTTCTAGGTCTTGCCAACTTCTACCGCAGGTTTGTGTTGGGGTTTTCTCATATTTCTTGGCCCTTGAGTCAAGTCACCAAGGGAGGGGCGAAAGCAAAATTCTTTTGGTCTGAATCTCAACAGAAGGCATTCAGGGAGTTGAAGGATCGCCTCTGCACGGCACCAGTGCTCGCATTACCAGATTTACAACAACCATTTGAGGTCGAGACAGATGCCTCTGACTATGCTATTGGGGCAGTCCTTACTCAACATGGACATCCAGTGGCATATCACAGTGAAACACTTTCAGACACAGTCCGGAAGTACCCCACTTATGATAAAGAGATGTATTCCATTGTACAGGCTTGCCAACAATGGAAGCATTACATTTTGGGGAAGGAAACGGTCATCCACACAGACCACCGACCCTTGCAGTTCATACAGACCCAAGGGAAATTGCAGAATGATCACCATCAGAAGTGGTCTACATACCTGCAACAGTTTCACTTGAATATCAAGTATAAAAAGGGCAGCACCAATAATGTTGCAGATTGCCTCAGTCGACCACCGATCATGGTGCTAACCACCGTGCTCAATTCTTGTGGGCACGAGACTTCTGATTGGCCACTTCTCTACAAAAGTGACCCGGAATTCGGCCACACCTACCAGACACTCTTGGAGGGTCGGCAGGTTGCAGATTTTCACCTCCAGGATGCCCTATTATGCCACCTCGGTCACCTTTGTGTTCCTTCAAGCGATCGTGCCAAGATGATTTGGGAAGCACACTACAGTCGGGCTGCTGGGCATTTCGGGGTCGAGAAAACAGTGGTAGTACTGCAAAATTATTTCTATTGGCCGAATCTTCGACAGGATGTTGGGAAGTACATCCGATCATGTACTGCCTGTGCCATTGCCAAACCGACCATTAAGAAGCACGGCCTCTATACCCCGTTGCCTACCCCTAGTCGACCTTGGGAATCCATCTCCATGGATTACATGTCAGGCCTTCCTTCCACTAAGCATGGAAATGACTGTGTTTTTGTGGTCGTCGACAGGTTCTTGAAGATGGCCATTATGGTGGCCTGCAAGAAGAATATCACAGCAGAAGCTACTGCTAAACTCTTTTTTGAACGAGTGTGGGTGAACTTTGGGATCCCACAGTCTATCATCTCAGATTGGGACAGTCGGTTTCTCAGCACATTTTGGTCCAGTCTCTGGTCAATGCTGGACACCAAACTCACGAAGTCCACAACCTTCCATCCTCAAACTGATGGCCAGACAGAGGTTGTCAATAGGATGATTGTGCACATTCTGCGCATGTATAACTCAAAGAATCCACGCACATGGGATGAGAGCCTCCCCTATGTTCAGCACAGCTACAATCGAGCTCTTCACAGCTCCACTGGACATAGCCCTTTTCAGGTGGGTTTGGGATTCTAGCCACTATGCCCCATTGATGTGGCCATGCCACTTCCAGCTACTCACATGAATTCAGCTCATTTCCAGTCCGAAACAGATAAGGCCACCAGCTTCATTGAGCACATCCAACATATTCGCCAGCAGGTCCATGACATTCTTGAGAAATCAAATGCCAAGTACAAGCAGCGACATGATCAACATCGGGTGCCACACAAGTTTCAGGTGGGCGACAAAGTCTGGTTGCACTTGCAAAAGGAACGCCTTACTGGAGCCTATCAGAAATTGAGACCACTCCGATATGGTCCTTACACCATTACTAAGGCTATGGGAGACAATGCATTTGAGCTCAGCATTCCCCCATTCCTTGGCCTGCACCCAGTGTTCAATGTGGACCGCCTTCGACCATACTTTCCACCATTGCTAGACACATCTGACATTGCAGAACAACTCAAACCCACAGAATTAAATCCAGATTGCAGGGAACAAGCTGAAATTGATCGGATCATGGACACACAGATCAAGAAGAGTCGCCAACAGAATATCCAACTGTATCGAGTTGTCAAAGCAGGCCAACTCCTTCAGCAGGGCAAGTGGGTCACCAGGGAACAAGTTCAGCAGAAGTTTCCTCATCTCATGGAGGAGCTCAACGCAATAGAGACCATTGCTTCCTAAGGGGGGAGGAATGATCCAGGTGGATATTGGTGGCCACCTACCAAGTCCACCTAGACCCCCACCATTGTCTTTCTCAGCATTTTCAGTTTCCTTAATTGTAGCACAACTTACTATTTTTAGCAGTTTTTCGGGTCCTGAACTTCCGGAGCCGTTTTGAGGCCCTAAACGACGTTTTTTGGGGAATCCGGGGGCAACATGGGTCCATGGAATGGACCCATGTTGCCCGTTCCAACAATGATAGTGCTCGGATAGATCTTTCTAATGAGCTATTGTACGCGTCAAACGAAGATCATATGCCAAAGTTACGACCCCGGGAAGTTGATGTACCAATTTACCCCAAACGGGGCCCACAGTTTGGCGTTTCATCTCCTAGGGTTAGGTTTTGGAATGTTAAGGGTTTTCCATTGTTTCTCAACAATAAATAGGCCTTCGAGCCTCATTGTAACACCGTTCAGAGGCATGTAGCCATCACATCTCTTCTCAGAGATAAGCTACCATCGCCCTAGCTGGTTTATTTCCATTTCTGATTGTAAGCATATTTCAGTATTTTCCATTAATGAAATGAAGTATTATTTCCACTGCATCTTTGTGTATATGGTTATCTCTGTAATTTGTTGCGTTCCTGTTTAAATCCGGATCAACATGGGATTCTATAGGAGCGTTAGGACATCCTGCAGACATCTTGTAGGATGAACTGTAGTGGCCTATTTTGAGGCCGATTTGTGAAAAATGCATCACGAAAGATAGGAGAATACCCCTGCTTGCCTCTCAAGCCATCTGACCCTTCACAACCATCTCTCTCCACACCTAACCCACCTGCCATACAATCAAGAAGAATTAGCATTCATGTTTTCACAAAAAGGACAAAAAGAAAAAGGTTGTTGTGTTCATTCATATGCACAACAGTAAAGTGTTTGATTAGATTAGATTATTGCTTAGGATAGTTAGGGTTCCACATGTGTTAGCTTAGAATTATTCTGAAGCAATATCTCTTAACAAATAGCTAGATGAGTGGTGTGTTTTAAGCATTTATTTCAGTCTTTCATTACTGCAGTAGATAATATTTCAATTCTCTCAATTAGGGTAAAATTCCCCTTTCTCCATTGGTAATCAAACTTCTTCTAAATCAATAGAAGGTTGGTTTGAGAAACCCTAGTGGTTTATCGCCAGCTCAGCAGTGACAAAGAGTGGACCCATTGCATCTACTTGTGTATACAGCATTGTCACCTCCAAGTTTGTACGAACCCCGGGTTGATAAAGTAAAGTTGGTAGCCCCAGGAGTTGCAGCATTCTTGCTGCAATACTAGTGCTCATCACATATTAAATGGAAAGTTGAATGATGTTAAGGAGTTAATGGGGTTTAAATTTGATACTATAATTGTTTTTTATGAAGAAGAAATTAAAAAACGGTTAGTTACTTTTGTCAATATAAATGAAGATCAATCTTCACTACTTGCATAGTTGTAAGAATATTCCTAGGAAATTGAGGAGGAAACATTTAATCAACGTGTCAATACAGATATCACAATTCCTTTGATGAAATATTACATCAAAGAATGGTTAATGCATTCAGTTCAAGAAGTCATTAATCCCAAACAAATAGAAAATACTTATTGTAATAACTACATCTCCAACAATAAAGGGAAACAAAGACTTCAACATTAGGAGATTCCATCCTTCCACATTTTGTGAGTACTCTAAAATCCTGAAGCATTTCCTCTTCATCTTCCTAGTCTGTGATCATTCAAAATTTTTAATTGTATTTTTCATCAATTAACTTGATCCATGATTGTAGATCTTCTTTTATTCTAGGTACCTTATTTATTCTATGGTTCACAGGAGCCAAATCCTAGTCACCCTTGGGAAAAATGCATTTAAATTATGATTAAGTATCAGGATTTTATTGAGTACCTTAAGCACCACCTTTTTTTTTTTTATAAACAAATAGGTACGATTTTTCTATTGATTCAATCTGGTTTGAAAGCCAAAACCTGTTGGGTGTGGAGCTTGATTATCTTCTTTATTTAGATGTATTTCCGCATTGGACCCCAGTTTGTAATGTGGTGGCAACGCTCCTGTAAATGTACACCATCAGGGGGTAGAAGGGGGGCAGAGGCTTGAAATTTCATAGTCAATCTGGGCCATTCATTAGGTGAAGATCTGATGGTAGAAGTTATGTTTAATTTAGGGTTTTTTTCCCTAGAAGGCAACCCCTCACTATATATGAGGGAATTGTATTGCGTCTATGTAGATTTGTATTCTGAGTGAGAAAGAGAGAGGATATTCTGTGAGAGCGAAGAGGGAATTACAGTGGATCTGCTGTAGGTTGTATCTCTTTAGTTTGTTGGATAATATAAAAGGAAGGACTCATTGTTTCTCCGTGGACATAGCCCAAATTGGGTGAACCACGTATATCTGTGTCTCTCTTGTTTTATGTGTTTATATTTATGCAATATATTTATGTGTTCCATTGCTCTATAAATATGTAATTTTCTAAAAATTGGTATCAGAGCCGAAGCTCTATTTGGTTGATAAAATCGCACGAGAGAAGGGTTCCTGGTTCGAGTAGGAGCAATGGCGGAAGATGGTAGGTTTAGGGTCGAAAAATTTAATGGCAAAAACTATGAGTTGTGGAAGATGCAGATGGAAGATTATTTGTATCAGAAAGATTTGTACCTACCATTGAGCGGAAAGACGAAGAAGCCAACAAGTATGACAGATGCAGAATGGGATATTCTCAATAGAAAGGCACATGGAACAATACGACTGTGTTTAGCAGTGTCAATAGCCTTTAATATTTCAAAGGCAATGACATTGGAGGGTTTAATGTCGGCATTGGAGAAACTATATGAAAAACCCTTGGCCTCAAATAAGGTATTTATTATTAAGCGTTTATTTAATATGAAGTTGTCATAAGGTGGATCTGTTGTTGATCATTTAAATGAATTTAATACAGTTACCAGTCAGTTAAGTTCTGTAGGGGTAACTTTTGATGATGAAGTTAGGGATTTGTTATTTCTATGCTCATTGCCAGAAAGTTGGAATGGTTTAGTTATGGCCATTAGTAACTCTGTCTCTGGATCTAGTACTTTAAAGTTTCATGATGTTGTCGGTGAAATCCTTAGTGAGGAAATGTGATGGAAAAGCTTTGGTGAGACATTAGTTAATGCTTTGACTGCAGAGACTAGGGGAAGAAAAATGGAATGAGGAAAGAGCCCAAGATATTGCAGTAAGTCAAGGAAAGTAAGATCCAAGTCCAGATTAGGGATAGTGTGCTGGAAATGCGGGATGAAAGGACACCTAAAGAAATGTTGCAAGCCTCAGAAGGGAAAAGAAGGAGATGCGCATCAAGAAAACAATCATGAAGTGAATGTGACAGGTGATGTGTTGCAAGATGCTTTGATTCTTTCATTAGAAAATATTATTGATGCTTGGGTGGTAGATTCAGGGGCCTCATTCCATGCCACGCCTAATAGGAAAAATTTTCATGATTATGTTCTAGGAGATTTTGGATAGGTTCGATTGTGTGATGATAAACCCTGTAAAATCATTGGAATGGGTACATTTTCATAAAACAGTAGAATAGAAATCAATGACTATTAAAGGAGGAAAGGCATGTTCCAGATCTGAAGAATTTTTTTTTTATTTCAACATGGCAGTTGGGAAGTGAAGGTTGTGTAACTACTTTTACAAATAAAACCTGGAAGGTCACTAAAGGAGCCCTAGTAATAGAAAAAGGAGAAAATTTTGGTACATTGTATTTATGTAATGGTATTTCTAATTTTGTTAATGCTTTAACCTCTATAGGAGAAGATACGACATTGTGGCATCATAGGCTCAGGCACATGAGTGAGAAGGGGATGCCGATTCTTCACTCAAGAAATTTTTTGATAGGTTTGAAGTATGTTGATTTAAAATTATGTGAGAATTGTGTTTATGGAAAACAAAAGAGAGTTAGATTCCTCAGAGTTGGGAAAGAAAAGAAGAGAGAAAAATTAGAGCTTGTGCATACAGATGTATGGGGACCTGCTCAGGTATCATCTCTCGGTGTCTCTCATTACTATGTTACTTTTATTGATCATGCAACCAGAAAAACCTGGATTTATTGTATTCAAAATAAATCTGATGTATTTGATACTTTCAAGAAATTGAAAGCTTTGGTTGAAAATGAGATAGGAAAAAGGTTGAAGTGTCTCAGA
Organism: Pinus tabuliformis; assembly: GCA_031772625.1. Lineage (NCBI taxonomy): Eukaryota > Viridiplantae > Streptophyta > Pinopsida > Pinales > Pinaceae > Pinus > Pinus tabuliformis. The sequence continues at coordinate 887,009,238 of CM062817.1, forward strand.
TCAGACAATGGAGGTGAATATTACAGCAAAGAGTTTGATAGGTACTGCTCAGAGAATGGAATTCGCAGAGAGAAGACAGTTCTAGGAACACCACAAGAAAATGGTGTGTCAAAAAGGATGAACATGACAATCATGGAGAGTGCAAGGTGCATGAGATTGCATGCAGGATTGCCTTTACAATTTTGGGAAGATGCTGTAGATATTGTTGTTTATCTAATAAATAGAGGGCCTTCAAGTTCCTTGGATGGTGGTATTCTAGAGGAGGCATGGATAGGTAAAAAGGTAAACTACTCATTTTTAAAAACTTTTGGTTATAAAGCCTTTGTCCACATTAATAAAAAATAAATAAAAAAGCTTGAGGCGAAATCAAAGAAATGTACCTTTATTGAATATGGTGTTAATGATTTTGGTTATCGCTTTTATGATTATGAAATACACAAAATCATTAGGAGCAGAGATTTCATATTCAATGAAAAGGTTTTGTATAAGGATCAGATGCAGTAAAAGAAGCAGGAAAAAAGAAAACAAAGAATACATAGTGCTTGATGAGACCACAGGAAAAGTGAAGATGCGTGAAAATCATAATGATCAATAGGCAGAACAACAACAACAACAAGCACCTCAAACCCTTGAAAGTGGTGTTAGAATATCTACTAGGATAAGTAGACCCCGTGAATGATACTCTCCTCCATTGTATTATGTATTGTTGACTGATTCTGGTGAACCAGAATGTTATGAAGAAGCAGTGCAGGTAGAAACTAGCAAGAAGTGGGAGCAAGCCATGAAAGAAGAGATAGACTCCTTAGCACATAACCAGACTTGGGACTTAGTTAGGTTGTCTACAAGTAAAAAAACATTGCAGAATAAATGGGTTTATAGGTTGAAGGAAGAATATGGAGGTAGAAAAAGGTATAAAGCTAGACTTTTGGTGAAAGGGTTTGCAAAGAAAAGGGTATAGACTTTGATGAAATATTTTCTCCTGTTGTCAAAATGACTTCAATCAGAACTATTTTAAGTCTAGTAGTGGTTGAAAATTTGCATATTGAGCAGTTAGATGTAAAGATAACCTGTTGCCATGGGGATTTGGAGGAAGAGATATATATGCAACAACCACAAGGATATGAGGTAAAAGGGAAAGAGAAACTAGTGTGCAGGCTGAAGAAAAGATTGTATGGATTAAAATAGGCTCCAAGGCAGTGGTATCTAAAATTTAATAGGTTTATGTCTAAACAAGGTTATACTAGATGTCACTCTGATCATTGTGTTTATCTCAAAAGGAAAAATGATGGAAGCTATATTATATTTTTATTGTATGTAGATGACATGCTTGTTGCAGGTTTTAACATGCAGGAAATAAATGTGCTCCAAAGAAAATTGGCAAACTCATTTTCAATGAAGGATTTGGGTGCTGCAAAACAAATCCTTGGTATGAGAATAACTAGAGACAGGAAGAATCGAAAATTAACATTGTCTCAAAGTGAGTACATAGAAAAGGTGTTGAAAATAGTTAATATGTAGAATGCAAAACCAATTAGTATACTTTTGGCTAGAAATTTCAAACTAAGTAAGGAGGTGTGTCCCAAGATTAGGAAGAAATGACTTATATGTCTAAAATTCCATATGCATCAGCAGTTGGAAGCTTAATGTATGCAATGGTCTACACAATGCTTGATATTGCACATGTAGTGGGAGTTGTAAGCAGGTACATGAACAATCCAGGAAAATAACATTGGATGGTGGTGAAGTGGATTCTCAGGTATTTGAGAGGTACCACAAATCAAGCATTATGATTTGGTGGCTCAAACTTGCTCTACAAGGATATGTTGATGCAGATATGGCGGGTGATAGAGATAACAAGAGGAGCACCACTGGGTATGTGTTTACTGTAGTTGGAACAACTATCAGTTGGGTTTCAAAATTGCAAAGTGTTGTTGCACTCTCAATGACGAAAGTAGAGTATGTTGCTGCTATAGAGGCTAGTAAAGAAATGATTTGGTTACAAAGGTTTCTAGATGAATTGGGTAAGAAGCAGGAGTTGGGCAGGTTATACAGTGACAACCAGAGTGCCATACACCTTCCAAATAACTCTGCATTTCATTCCAAGACTAAACATATACGAATCAAGTACCATTTCATACGATCAATGTTGTAAGATGGACAACTGAAGCTGGAAAAGATGCATATTGGCCATAATCATGCAGATATGTTAACAAAAGTTGTAACTAGGGAGAAATTGAGATTGTGCCTAGTTTCAATTGGTCTTCAAGAATGATGATGAAGATGAGAAACAACCAGGTCCAAAGTGAAGTCATTGTCTAGCAAATGAAGTAGCGATGGAGTTGCTATAATCAGTTTCCAAGTGGGAGATTGTTGGGTTTGGAGCCTGATTATCTTCTTTATTCAGAGGTATTGTCACATTAGACCCTGGTTCGTAATGTGGCATCAATTACGCTTGTAAATGTACACTGCCAGGGGGGGCCACGGGGGGAGACTACGATTATTTGGATCCCCAGCCTGGTGGGGGATCGGGGGTAGCACCCCCAAAGCTAAAAAGATGTAAATTTCCTTGTAAAATGTTGTAATTTCGTAGTCAATTTGGGTCGTTAATTAGGTGGAGATATGATGGTAGAATTTATGTTTAGTTTAGGGTTTTCTGCCCTAGAAGGCAACCCCTCAATATACATGAGGGAATTGTATTGTTTCAATGTAGATCTATATTCTAAGTGAGAAAGAGAGAGGAGATTGTGTGAGAGCGAAGAGGGAATTACAACGGATCTGTTGTAGGTTGTATCTCTTTAGTTTGTTGGATAATATAAAAGAAAGGACTGGCTGTTTCTCTGTGGACGTAGCCCAAATTGGGTGAACCACGTATATCTGTGTCTCTCTTGTTTTATGTGTTTTTTGTGTTTATATTCCTGCAATATATTTTATGTGTTCCATTGCTCTATAATATATAATTTTCTAACAAAACCCTTTACATCTGTTACAATATCTTCATCCACTAAGTTCAAAAGTGTCTAAAAAATACTCATGCTTCTAACTCTCTATCCACAAACAACTGTTCTAATTTGGATTTTCTTATATAACACGAATTAAAAATAGAAAAGAAACTAGCCTTCATTATTCACCCAAAGAAAAAGAATGACTTCAATTCCATCATTTTCAAGCCTCAGATGACAAGGGTCACAGACCAATTCCACATTCACCTCCTTAGCTACCATCACCTATTGGTCTAGTGTCATTCCCTATTACACATTAAACTCTACAAGCACTTCCTTGTTCACCCCAATTTTCGCTGCATGAAATGAAGGTGTCAATTTGTCCAGCTTGAGGTTCAAAATATCAAATGCCACTTGCAATATGTCCATCTTGGTCTGCAAGATACTTATTTTCTGATTCAAAAGGGAGAAATGAACTTGATATTTTGTTGTTACTATTTCCCCTTTCCTAGATAAATGGGTCAGGATATATTCCATAGTTTCCATCAAGTAGACCAATTGACGATTACTTTCATCTTTCTTTGCACTAGAAGAATGATCCATTTGAATATCCACACCACAAACCTTCCTCTCTTTAGGACTTATGATTAACCAAACTCGAATTCATGGAGAAATGATGATGCACAAGCTCTTCTTATAGCCATACAAGCCTACCCCAAACAAATCATCACTTCTCATAGTGTCTTCAATACGAAGATCATCCCTGTGCATTCTATGAACCAAGAGTTCCATCACCGAATTAATGCCTTCACAAGTTACATCTTGTTTTCACTCACGAAAAAATGTGTTTTTAGTCGCCCAAAGTGGAAACGAGCAGTAAATTTTGCATCCATTTTCCAAGCAACATAATCTCTCAAAGCTAAATCTGACCCTCTTCATTGGATAAGGCTTGGAATAAGCTCTCTAATGGTATATGGAACTCCTCAAATGGACCCTGGGATCAGAAGATATGGTCTGTTAAAGATGAGGGTTTTTTTCACCTTTGAAAGAAGGAAATAATCGCAAATCGGAGGTCTGGGAACATATCGCAAATCACAAATTGGTGGGTCTAGACATATCGACGAGGAAATCAGAGGTTTGGGGTAAAACCAGCGATCGCTAATTCAAAAATCGGCGATCGGTGGGTCCAACATACCACTCTTAAGAAGTTGTGGGAGGAATACATCGATGGTGTTAAAACGTCGGGAGGGCCAAAAATAATTTAACAAAGGTTTGTAGCGAAAAACCAAGGGTAGGCAGACCCTTTCTCTCTAATCTAGGGGGCCACGTGGTAGAGCACTATTGGAGCTAATAAAGACACAGTGGTGTTGACGTCACCATGACGTGGCAATACAGAGGACACGTGGCACACAGATCTAGCATTTTCAAGGGTCCAAAGAGGGCATATCTAGGTGAAACGTGTCACCACTCAGGAAGTGCCACGTGGTAGTGATGACGTCACATCGACAATCACAAATCAGAGGTTGAGGCTTATCGACACTTTGTGACACAATGCACACACGGGAAAGTGCGATAAAGGGGCTTCGATACAGGGCCTGTCCCACAGACACATAAAAATCTAAAAGAAGTAGGGGCTAAGCACGGAGGGTGATCCATGATCAATGATCGACAATTGTGTTGTGCATGAAAAAATAATCTTCAATTGTGAACCTCCAATAAAGGGGATCCGATAAGGGGACTGGCCCGCGATCACATAAAGGGCCGAGGAACCAAGGGCCGAGCGCTAGAGGCCTATTGCAATCGGAGGTCGCAAACATGTTGTGCTCCATTAAAGGGGCTAAACGAAAGGGGTCTAAGGAGCATTGGAACTCGTTGTTTGTAACATTCTCTAGAATAAAAGTCCCGATATAGTGACGCCCTGAAAGCGTGGTACAATGCTTTAAAGTTGGGTCGGCAATTGAGACTTTGAATATAGGTATGGAGCAGTTGGAAAGCAATATGGGCTAATCTTGTGGAAGCCTCTGCAACAAGAAACCCAGGACAACAATCACCTCAAAAATGAATTTGATTGCTTTGTTGCACGTCTTCGGAGAGTAAATGGAGGTATGGGACTCAAGAAGACTTGATGGCTCGGCATGGGGCTCCACTCAGATACATAGCAAAGGACTGCCATGACATTATCCATTTCTACTATGTAACAGGAAACTCATAGTTGATCCACTCCCTGCTCTGGAGAATGAGCGATTCAAGAAGTTAAGGTGAAAGCGACAGAACCGTCCAAGCAGCAGGAGGGACACATTCTAGTAGAGATGTGGCTTGATCAGGGGCCTTCATAGGAACCACAAGACGATATTTTCCTCCATCATCATTTAGTTTCCTCTTTTCTATTATTATGTAATTTCTATATTTCTAAGAACATAATCAAGTCCAAGGAATCAGTTTGGGCAACAGAGCTATCGAAGGCCTAGACAACTAGTCAACCCGACGGCTGGCCCTTGGCTGAGAGATTTTGTAAATGTGGATTCAAAGCCCCCCTTTCTTGTATAAATAAGGGGGAGAAACACTTAATATAGGGGGTTCTAGAATTTTGCACACCCACAGTGGTCCAAATTATGCGATTCCACTTGAGTTCTAATTTCCTGTTCATGAGGGACTAGAGTAATACACTGCTGAATGTTATGGAATGGTTATTTGGACCCTCCAAGTATTAATGAAACTATTTTGGTGATTCCAAGCAGATCAATGCACAATATGTTTCCTCTTTGTAAATCTAATTTTGTTTGTGTTTTCATTTCTCCGAAATAGTGTACTAAAGCGGTCGGTTTCTCTCTAATTCATGGATTTATCTAGGCTGCTAAATAAACAAACAATCCATACGTTTGAGACAAAGCTACTTCTATTATTATGTAACCTGTAGTACTTGTGTACAAGAAAAATTTACTTATGTTATTCAATTAACCTGCAGTACCTGTGTGAGCCCAGATTTATTCATGTTGTTTGGCGATAAAGGTACCCATGATATATCTGGCATGAAACCTTAATTAGTGCTCCGCTATTTCTACCATTCCACCTCCTCCCTCTTCCATATTTTTGTTGGAACATTATTGCTTAGGATTCTATTTGTTTACATCCCTACGCATATGTTTCCCTCCTTTCTCTCCTCCTCTCCACCTTTACTACAACTTCAATATTAAGCTGCTCATTGTTGTGTGTCAGCCACGAGAACTAGACATTCCTCCTGGAGATTAGCCTGATTTACCCCCTGAGAATTTGGACCCATGTATTGGCTTGATTTTACCTTCATAAAGGCTTATTGAATCAAGCCCCCATTATCCTTTTTTTCCAACTACGTGACAATTGGAGTGAAACCGAAAGCCCCTCTTAAAAATATTCCATGCACTCCTCTATCTGAGATGTCCTAGGCATTGGTCTACAATCAACCCAGAGGTTGTCTCTAGGAAGCTTTCTATGTCTCCCGAAGAACTTGTGCTACGGGTGAGAGAAAAAGTGACAACATCTTTCTGGTGCCGATGCCCGGGAATAGATTAGAATATTTTTCCTTGGGTATGACAAATCTTGAAATTCCCTCTGTTAGGTGAGAAAGGGAAGTGTGGGTTGAATATCTCTCACCTTGGTGATTCTACTGTTTCAATCTTATGGAAAACATCTTGGCAACTCCACCGTCTGAATTTCTACCTCCTTTGATTTATGATTCATATGATTCAGAGGAGGATGACGTGGTTACAAATTTTCAATGGGTTCCACTTACAAACAAGTGGGGAGAAGGATCCCAACAAAAAATTTTAAAGAAGAGCCCAAAGTTGAATGACCAAGAAGAGTCTATGATTTCTGGTTGCAGAAAGATTCCTGCCATGAATTCAAATTAGATTCTCCAATCTATGACCCTTACAGTTCAGACAATGAAGAATCTATTGCAGATTTACAAGAGGGTTGGCCCGTTGACAAATGGGTAGAAAATGATCAACAACAAACTTTTATAGAAGAATCTAAAGCTAAGGAGTTAAACAATATTTGTGGCTGCCCTGACCAAGAAGATATTGGTCAACAAAATTTTCATGAAAATAAGGCAGTTGCAAATTTTTATTGTTAGCTCTATGACCCTAAAGCTGACTACATGATGACATTCTTCGGCCAGCATTAGAGGTTGTTTCTAGAGTATGCATCAAGCTTTTTATTTGCAGATTTTTCATGGTGCATTCTTATTTTAAATTTTAAATTTCACCAACAGGGAGGCATTATGTCTAGCACCCAAATGCTGCCCTAGATCCATTGGAGGGTTGAACTCACTTAGGTGAATTGAGCCCTATATGTAGATAGGATTTGTATATAAATAAGCTCACTGGCTGAGAATTTACTTTCCAGTTGGTATAATTTACTTTTCTACATTTCAGTTTGATGAGGAAAGGGCTCCCTGCAAATAAAGTTTCATGGAGATTTTATGATTGTAAAGTTCATTATATTTTTAACTCCATGCCCAATGGTGAAGGCTACTAGTATGTAGGTTCTCAGCACCTTGCGAGCAAGGCACTGTCCCAAGTTGGAGCCAATGTTGTCACTCACTGCAAAATGTGTTTTTAGTCACCCAAAGTGAAAAAGAGAAGTAAAGTTTACAGACCCTCTTCATTGGATAGGGCTCAGAATAATATCTCTAATGGTATATGGAACTCCTCAAATGGATCCCGGGATCAGAAGATATGGCTTGTTAAAGATGAGGGTTTTTGTCACCTTTGAAAGAAGGAAAGAATCGCAGATTGAAGGTCTGAGAACATATCGCAAATCACAAATTGATGGGTCCAGGCATATCGACAAAGAAATTGGATATTTGGGGTAAAACCAATGATTGCTGATATCACAAATTGGTGTTCGGCGGGTCCAGGCATATCGGCGATTGACGGGTCCAATGGACCACTCTTAAGAAGATGCGAGAGGAATATGCTGATGGTATTAAAACATTGAGAGGGACAAAAAAAAATTAACAAAGGTTTGCAGTGAAAAACCAAGGGTAGGCAGACCCTTTCTCTCTCCTCTAGGTGACCACATGGCATAGCACTATTGGAGCTGATAAAGACATACTGGTGCTGACGTCACCATGAAGTGGCAGTACAGAGGACACTTGGCACACAGATTTGAAATTTTCAAGGGTCCAAAGAGGGCATATCCAGGTGACACGTGTCACCACTCAGGAAGTGCCATGTGGTAGTGATGACATCACATTGGCAATCACAAATCGAAGGTTGAGGCTTATCAACACTTTGTGACACAGTGCACACATGGGAAAGTGCAATAAAGGGGTTCTGATACAGGCCTGGCCCACAATCAAATAAAAAGCTAAAAGGACTGGGGGCTAAGCATGGAGGGTGATCGACGATTGGTAGTTGTGTTGTGCATAAAAAAATTGAATCGCTGATTTTGAACCTCTGATATAAGGGCTCCGATAAGGGGGATGGCCCTTGATCACATAAAGGGCCGAAGAACCAAGGGCCGAGCACTAAAGGGATATCACAATCAGAGGTCGCAAGCACATTGTAGCTCCAATGTAAAAGTCCTGACTTGAAAGCCCGATTGCGATCCGCCGACTGGGGAGCTTCGATATAAAGGTTGAGCCCCAAGTCACAGCCTGCGGTCCTATGATGAAGAAATACTAAAAGGGGCTAAACCAAAGGGGTTTAAGGAGCATCGAGACTTGCTGTTTGTAACGTCCTCTAGAATAAAAGTCCTGATACAGCGACGCCCCGATAATGTGGTGCAATGCTTTAAAGTTGGATGTGTCAGAAACTGAGACTTTGAATGGAGGTATGGAGAAGTTGGAAAGCGATATGGGCTAATCCTGTGGAATCCTCTACAATAAGAAACTCAAGACAACAATCACCTCTGAAATGAATTCAATTGCTTCGCTACATGTCTTCGGAGAGTAAATGGAGGTATCAGACTCAGGAAGACTTAATGGCTTGGCATGGGGCTCCACTCATATAAACAACGAAGGACTACAAGGACATTCTCCACTTCTACTCTATAACAGGAAACTCACAGTCGATCCACTCCCTACTCTGGAGAATGAGCAATTCAGGTAGTTAACGTGAAAGCGATAGAAACCGGCTAAGCAGCAGGAGGGACACATTGTGGTAGAGATGTGGCCTGATCAGGGGCCTTCACTGAAACTACAGGACGATATTTTCCTCTTTCATCATTCAGTTTCCTCTTTTTTATTTTTCTGTAATTTCTTTTATTATGTAATTTCTATATTTCCAAGAATGAAATCAAATCCGAGGAAATCAATTTGGGCAGCAGAGCTATCAAAGGCCTAGACAGCTAGTCAATCTGACAACTGGCCCTTGGCTAAGATATTTTGTAAACGTAGATTCAAAGCCCCCCTTACATGTATAAACAAGGGGGAGAAACACTTAATATAAGGGTTCTAGAATTCTACACCCACAATGGTCCAAATTCTATGATCCCACTTGTGTTATAATTGCCTGTTCATGAGGGGAATAGAGCTAGACACGGTTGAATGTTATGGACTTGTTATTTGGAACCTTTAAGTATTAATGAAACTATTCTGGTGATTCCATGCAGATAAATGCATAGTATGTTTCCTCTTTGTAAATCTCATTTGATTTGTGTTTTCCTTTCTCTGAAATAGTGTACTTAAGCGGTTGGTTTCTCTCTGATTCATGGATTTATATAGGCTGCTAAATAAGCAAGTAGTCCCTGCGTTTAAGCCAAAGTTACTTCTATTAGTTTGTAACCTTCATTACTTGTGTACAAGAAAGATTTACTTATGTTATTTGATTAACCTGCAGTACCTGTGTGAGCCCAGATTTACTCATGTTGTTTGGCGATAAAGGTACCCATGATATATCTGGCATGAAACCTTAATTAGCACTTCGTTGTTTCTACCATTCCACTTCCTCCCTCTTCCATATTTTTGCTGGAATATTGTTGCTTAGGATTCTGTTTGTTTACAACCCTATGCATCTGTTTCCCTCCTTTCTCTCCTCCTCTCCACCTTTACTACAACTTTAATTTTGAGCTATTCATTGTTGTATGTTGGCCACCAGAACTAGACATTCCTCTTGGATATCAGCCCAATTTACCCCCTGAGCGTTTGGACCCATGTATTGGCTTGAGTATACCTTCATAAAGGCTTATTGAACCAAGCCCCCTTTATCCTATTTTTCCAACTACGTGAAAATTGGAGTGCAACCAAAAGCCCCTCTTGAAAATCTTCCACGCACTCCTCTATCTATGGCCTAGGCACTAGTCTACAATCAACCCAGAGGCTATCTCTAGGAAGCTTTCTGTGTCTTCCGAAGCACTTGTGCTACGGGTGCCAGAAAAAGTGACAACACATCCCACTCCATTAAAACTAGATATCATGAGTGCATTTCCTACATCTCGTGAATGAAACTGCCAACTCTTTGTATCCATCCATATTTATTAACATAATGAACTAGCTTCCACCTGCCCCTTACCATGACTATGATCACATGGGTTGTCCAAGTGTATGCATGAACCCAACCCTTGGCATAAAGGAGCTACCAAAGAAAGAAAGAGAGAAATTTCATGATCAACAAACCAAGGCGGGGTATGACACTAGGATGTCAAACAACCAACCCATTCAATATTTCTTTAATTCTATTTAGTACCCATGAAATGCGAGTTGTTTTTGAAATTATCATGGTAACTATTTAATTACTATAATTCTATCATCCTACCATCATTCATTGTTCTATGGAGACATCCCTATTTGCTAATGAATCTACCATCAAATTGAGATGTCTCTTGATCTGAAAGAAATCAACATTCTCAAACTTTGCAATCTGAAAACGTATTCTGTGCAAAATGGAGGATTGGATATGTGCAAGTTTCTCTTTGAGCTTGCACAACTATTGAATATCTATCATTGAGTCTCCAAAGACCATTAATTATCGAATTTTTATTTATGTTGCTAATTCTAATTGTTTACACAAGGCTAAGAATTCATCCTAGTTATTAGTTGAGCTTCCGAAACCCTAGGTGTATTGAATCTCTATTTATTCACCAGGGTGAAAAATAACCCTCCCGTTTCTGCCAATCTAGGGTTACCTTTCGAAGCTCCATAAAAAAATCGAGAATATCGTCCCTTGTTGATCCTCCAGTTCTGGAGTTCATCAAAGTCCATCCTTATTATATATGATTTGATGACATGTTGCTTATATTTGAAGCTTCCATCCTAATTTGGAATTTTACCAAGGTTGATCCATTCAATTTCACTTGGTGATATATCATTCAATTCCCTTAGATCATAACCCTAAGTGGAAATTGACTCAAATAACAACTGAGTTGATTTGGAGTTCAAGTTAATCATATTTGGACGGATATCACTGAAAATTGCTTGTTTGCAGGAAATCCAAACCACCCAACACAAATACTTTGAAAGAAACATCTAACATATCATGGATATTGAATCTTATTTTCTGCCAAGGAATTTGAATTTCCATTGCTCAAACATTTCTTTCCAATTTTTAGGAATGTTGGGTATATCTCTGACCTTTTCCAAGGCAATTTCCATACCTTTGTAGTGAAATAACACTGTCGAAGAGGGATGTATTCTTCTGCCTTCTCTCATAATACACATCAGGATGGCCCTTGTATATTCATTTTTAAAATATTTTCTACTGTGAACACCTTCCCATGGACCAATTACCAACAAGCAAGATTAATTTTTAGTAGACCATCCTTATTCCATATTCCTCCGAATAGCCTCGTGGAGGAAGATGTAGAATTTTTTGGATTAATGTTTTGTATCCTGCCCTAACTGAATAAACATCCTTCTTATTGCCCAACTATATTCGTTGATCCAACCTTGTGGTTATTATTGGATTGAATCCCTTTAGTGCTTAAATATAACCAATGAGTCAGAATATTTGGGGGGATATTGGGATATTTCCAACCAACTAAGTGACCATTGGCATCCCACTACGAAATGTCAATGATCTTGGCCATTTGCTTCCACCCAACTAGCCAATTCCTTAACTCCTTGATGTTGATGGAACTCGATCCTTCCATAGGTTGACATGTGCTCCATTTCTAGCTTGCAATCCCAAATGATCAATGATGATAGGGGGCACCACTTTCCATAATTTCCATATTTTATATCCCTGATCTAGCCAAGTTTATCTTTCTTGTCTTATCAGCCCTTTCTTGTGGAAGTATTTGCACACAAAGGACAACTTCCAACATTATTTAGAGTCTAAGAGAATAAACCACACTATAATTGCACCCAGAGCCAAATTCATGAGCTCAGGATATTTGATCACTAATATACTAAATATTTTAGGTCAACATACTGTGATCCAAGTCACTAGATGAAATACGCTTTCATTATTTTTCCTTCCTTGCCAAAGGAACTTCCATAAGATACTGGGGATTTGATGAATTATTCCTTTAGGGGTGAGAATACCTGAACCCATATAAATCAGAAGGGATGACAACACTCACATAATTAATACTACCATTCCTGCCATGTTTAACCATTGTGCACCCCATGATTGAATTTGTTGTGTATGTGTTGTATTATTTCCATGATTTGTTTCCGCGAATAGTTGGGTGGACCCAAGGATAGGGGGTGGATCCAAAGATGGCAGGTGAACCTACCCATGGTTTTGTGCATGGGTTTTCACATGGTTTTGGGCATGATGGTTTTCTTCCCATGGTATTTTGTAGATACAGTCAAGGGAACTATGGTTATGTTATGAGGGCTGGTTATTATTGACCCACCTTCTTCAAGAACACTCATGTTTATGCCCTTAAGTTCCCATCTTGTTAGATATGTGCCAATTAAGTCCAAAAGTCAGCTGCCACACTGCTACTAGTAGTAGTTAAGGAGCCATTCCAATAGTGGGGACTAAATGTTATTGGAGAAATTTTCCCACACTCATCAAAGAAACACCGATACATTTTGACAACAACAAATTATTTCACTCGATGGACTGAAGCAGTTCCTTTAAGACAAGTCAACAACTAGGAAGCCACCTAATTACTAAAGCAGAACATTATAACCATGTTTAACATTTCAACGTCTCTTGACTTTGATAATGCAACCTTATTTTTCTTCGTTGAAACTTTATGAATTCACATTAGAAAATGGTATTGTATTAAAGCAAGCATCAAATTATTACGCACAGGGAAATGGTTTGGCATAATCAACAAACAAAAATATCCTTCGTATAATCAAGAAAACCGTTTTCTATGAAAAAAGGAACTGGCACAATGCTTTGGTAAATACATTATGGGTTGACTGTGTAACTCCTAAGCCTTCCCTTAAAACCTCACCATACTACATAATTTATGGTAAAGAAGTTATCTTTCCTCCTAACTTGTATCTCCTAGCCTTGTAGCTCTCCGAAGAGTCTCAAGCTAGACCCCGCCTTCTAGTTCAAAGCAAGATAGATACTTTTTTTAAACTTGAGGAAGAGAGGCTCAAAGCCAAAGAAAAAATTTATATTCATCAAAATTGTATTAATCACTGGTTCAGCAAAAAATATGCAGGGATGAAGAGTTTTCAATGTGGGTGAGTTAGTATTGAAGTGGGACAAAGCCGATGAAGAGAAAGGAAAAAACACAAAATTCCAATCTCTGTGGATAGGCCCTTACACCATCGAAGAGAAACTTGGCCACAATACTTTCAAGTTGAAATATTTAGATGGGAGGATTAATCCTCTTCCTGCTAATGGTTGAGATTTGAAACTCTATTTTCAGTAGCAGCTCTACGTTGTGTTTCCTATACAATTTGTTTCTTCATCATCTACTTTCTATCTTATGTGTGTCACATCGATTCATGTTCCATGTTGTTTTGTGTTCTGGCAATTGTACATAAATAATACCTTGTGTGGAAATAATACATGGCTCAGAAGGGATTTGTGGTGGAATAAAGAGGAAATGTGACAACCACAACACTTGGATATCTGTTAGTTCTCCTTCTTTATTTGGGAATATGCCATAGGTTGAGCTAAGTATGGATGGAAAATACAATACATCCAAGAATAAAACCTTGAGGGAAACTATTAGATCCACATCTATTCTAGTATCTCAACTCTTCAACTTTGTGTTATTACATGCTTATCCAATCTAGTAGAGAAAGGATAAGGGGAAAAGCTATAGTGAGAAAACCAATATTAGAGGTTATATTAATAATTCTCTGAAGGGGACCTCTCATGCTCCCAATAAATCGGGATCCCTCTTCCACCCATTGAAACAATTGTTACGAAGAATTGTTCTAATAAACAAATAAAGGATGAAAGAAGGGAAAGGCTTCCTGTGTAGAGAGGCGAATAAGGTGACTTCACTAGGGTACTGTTCAATCTCGCTGGAAATGAAGCAACGCTTTTGCTCCTATAGTGACTTTGCCAAGGTACTATTTAGACCTACTGGTAGTGGAGCAACACTAGAAATGAAACTCATACTATGAATATATTAAACTCACTATGCATATTACCCTTTCCTAGATTGAGACAATTGTGATATGGCATATCTATTGTGCGTTTGAACCAAGTAAAGGGAAGTAAGGTGCTATGTATATAACCAAGTCGAGAGGGGAAGACAAGGAAATCTAATTGGTGAAGCAATAATTTCTGAAGGGATAACCCTTTAACTGAAAAGTTTTTCCTAGGTAGAGAAGCTGAAGTTCACCCAGTGTGTCACCAAGTGTTGTCATTACTACAACACCCTCCAAAATTTCACTATATTCAAACTTTGGAGCCTAACAAACTGTCACATCAAGTGTCGATTCAAGTCACCCCACTTGTTCAAGTTTTTTTATCATTCTTAAGTATCATTTCATTCTTTAGAACATTTTTTATGCACTCCATGGTTATAATACCTTTTGTTTTTTGTAAGGTGACACTTTTGGTCGCAGTCGTACACACTTTATTTATTGTGCTTTTGGAGTGTTTGTAAAATTGCATTTTTATGTGTATTCCTCATTGTTCAAGCTTGTCTAAGACTCATTGATGAGTTGTTATGTGTTGCACTTGATTTCATGTCTAAGCTCATTGTGTCCTCCCCTTATTTCATCTCCCATACTTAGACAAATTTCGGTTGCACAAGTTATCCCACTATGGCTTGGAGAGTGTATAACGCACTCTTGACGCTTAGTCGAGACCCTTTCCTTGTTCAGAAGTTTTCCCTGAGTCCTCCAAGAGTGCATAACAAACTCCCACACATCAATTCCCTTCCTTATTCTAAACTAAACCCTTAAATAAATCCTTCCTCCTTGTTGAGCACGTGACGCACCATCGAAGCAACATCATCATCCCTTCATCCTTCGGAATTGTGCCCTGCACCCTCCTTGGCTCCCTTGAGCACATAACGCACTTGGGAAAGCCGAAGCCTAACTGCTTCAGCCTTTAGCCTTGTGCCTTATGCCCTCCTTGCTTCTCTTGAGAGCATAACACACTTGGGAGGGCTAGAGCTTCATCCCTTCAGCCTTCGGCAATGCGCCCTGTGCCCTTCTTGTCTCCCTTAAGCGCACATCGCACTTGGGAAGCCTCAGTGGTCTTCCTTTTTCCTTCAGACCTGTGACCTTTTCCCTCGCTTGAGATTTTTTCTCCTATTTGAGCACATAAGTGCATCTCGAAACCTGGAATAACTCAATCCTTCCCCCTTTAGTAGTGCGCTCTGCTCCCAGAATTTTCCCTTGTGCTTCCTGAGCGCACTGTTAAGCCATGAACAATAAAATTTTCATGAAACATGTTAACATAGGATATTGTTTAGAATAATGTTTACTTTCCATGAGTGATTTCAATCGCAGGTATTTCAAAGCAACATGGAAAATATGCATGAATAGATCAGGCAAAGAGGGAAGTCAAAGGAAGCATTTAAGAACAAAGAACACGAGATGTGATAAATGAAGAACATTGAAATCCTGATGATCGAAGCAGCCTTCAAGAATCCATGTTATCAAGGACCCTTTAGAGCATGAAGCCATAAAAAAATGGAAGCTACATGCAAGATCGAAGATACAAGTGGCAGCATTGCCACCTATCAAGAAAGTCCATGTCATCAATCACTATGAGTCCAAGTCATCAATGTTAGTGACTTATCATGTTCTCACCATATGATGATGTGGAAATCATGATGTAATTATGTAATTATTGTAAAGGCAAAGAAGTGGATGTCCAAGGTTCATTTATGGACAAAAGAGCCATGTGAAGAAGTCCAAAATATATTTCCAAGAGTCATATGTAATTCCAAAATTCATTTGGAAGTCCAAGAGTTATGCATTGTCCAAAGGTCATTAGAAGTTGAAAAGTCATATGTGAAACTCAAGAGTCATGAGGATATGAAAGGTCATGCCTCAAGTTATAAAAGGAGCCTCATTACTCAAGCAAAATACTTTTAACCTTGGCTTCTCCCACAAGGCATTAGAGAGATAGAGATAGTACTTTTGGGGAGCAAGTAGTGGCTCTAATGCTCCACTATTGGAGTTAGTGATATTGATTGTACTTATGTATCTTGGAACTTTTTCTTAATACTTGAAGCCATTCTACGAACACATTTTCAAGAATGGATTGTGGATGTTTTGAGACTACTCTTCTAATGTTTGTGGTTTATGTTGGATTTCTTATGTACTAAAGTAATTGAACTATTTCAGTGACTCTGGTGCCCAAATTTTTGGAAATGTGTTGTGATGATTTTAATAATCATTACATCTATGTGAACTATTTCATTTGATGTCTAATGATTCTTCCTTGTTTATGTGCGTGCATGTCCATTACATTAGTACTATTACTTTTCTTTTAGAGTCTCACTTTCCTTCCTTGCAGTGAAAGATCCTTGATACATCTACAATTGAACATTCCACAAGACTGTCACTCTCTTGCTCATTCAAAATCACGTGTGTGCTACTCTCTCATGTTAATTACTTGAGATAAGGAAAATCTCTAAGTTAGTGGCAGCTGGGCCATATTTCTAGATAGGACTCCTCCACCAAATAGTGTAAGGTCTAATTGGGACCTCATATCAAGGAGATCCCCAGTGTGTTGACAAGATCCAACACCATAAACACCACCTCAACTATATATATATATATATATATATATATATATCACCAATGCCCAACTGGCTTGCCATCTTAGCCTCTACGTGACATACAAATCCACGTTACCTGACGCTCACCTGTACATTGCATTATATTGAAATTATTGAAATTGTCGATATATATATATATATATATATATATAATACCTTACGCTAGGTCCACCATAAACCTCAATGCCATATTCATGCTCAATGCCATATTCATGTGTTATAGCTATATAATTAAAACATATATGTATATGTTCCATCCACACATTCACGTGGCCCTCGATTTCAAACAATCACGTGGATGCTAATAAAAACAATATATGAGAGTGGGTCCCCAACTCACTTATGCTCCCATGCATTGCACCAATGGTTGTATATAAACACAATTTTATATTTATAAAATGTGATACCCACACTCCTTTGGCCAATCAATGGTTTTCATTTGACTAAGGGATCAAGGTCCATAATTAAAGACGATACTAGAGTTGGAGGCCAAAATGACGGATCCTCCACGCACCCCACCAATATAAGAATTAAATATTTATATTACAGATATTAACAAATCGATGATCAGGCATATTAAATCAGACGATTCAGGAGCCCATGAGACTCAAAACTATCCTGATCTTTAACGCAAACTTGCTCCTTGTTGGGATCCAACGGTCTGTATCACCTCAATATGATGGATGACATTGGCATAAGATCCCAATATGCTCACCTGATAATGGGCTTCCCACGATTCGATGGGATCCTAGTTCCTTCTCGTCAAGATTCCGTCAACCTCCATGTTGTCGCAGTTGACATGCATGTCAAAGTACATGTTGTTTAAGAGTCTGTCTACCATGAATTCATTTTCCTTTACGTGAAGGATTCACCAGCATGACAATTTTGCGAATGCGCTCCCTCATGCTTAATCTCATAAGCCCTATTAATGATTTTGGAATCTTGAACTCTATAGTCCAACGAAGATTTCAATCGCTTCCAACATCCCACTTACATGAGAGAGACAACCCCTGATAAACCAGAGACTTTAAACCACAATGGTAGACATATAATGAAATCATCTTATTTGTTCTCCAATCCAACCCATATGTATTTAACCATATGAAAAATTCACAACCACATGATTCAAGTTCCTGGAATACTATATGTAGAGTTCTCTTTTCATGGCCGCTACCATCAAACTTATATATTGGAAGCTGCATTAGATCAAAGACTATCAAGCAAATAAGCGTTTGCAACTTGTCGACAATAAAAATAATGTATATCAATTTCAATGTCTCTCTAAACTGCCACAACTACTAATGTAACACAAGACACTTTGACCCATTCAAAATAGGATAATTATGGGAAAGATACAAGCCAAGGATTCAATTCATAAAATTGTGAGTTTATTCATCGAAATTGAAAGTATTATAATTAAATATATCGGGAGAAAAGCCCCTATGACCATCTGGCCTTTAATTCTAAAAACAACTCCAATTTTTCCTTTCCTACACAAAACACTTATTAGAGAATTGTATTTGATCACTGTAAGATGATGACCATGAGAAACGTGTTTCATAATAACTTTTTTTTTTTATTAATCTATTGTTTCTCCTGGAAAACAATGAACTAGTAGAAAAAATGTTGGGCTCTTGACACAGTTCAATTCCCTCTAACACCGATAATTAACAAATGGTTTATATTTTTTGTATGAGGATTTTATATCCTATATATTAGGGTTTGTGCACAATGTATCTTTTACACACATCACCAAATTTGAGTCCACTATGTGCAGAAAGTTTACGTGACTATATAATCTATCATATGTAAGTCAAAGTATCTATAATGTGACCCCTTATACGCATATCATCATGAAACCTACAAGTATACTCAATCTTATTTTTCTTATAGAGCACACTGAAAAACTTTAAATAGATTAAAATAATAAATGAACACGAGCCAAATGAGCATCTCTAAGCACTTCTAGGTTACTAAAGAAAAAACCAAAATTACCTTAGCAATCGATATTCCCATAATGGTCAAGAATATGCAATAAAACCAAGAAATTTATTGAGTTGAAGTGTAATCCTCTATATTTATGAATTAAAGGTATAATTAACCCGACATTCCATGTTTCCCCTTTCAAACATTTTTTCAAATAGTTGGAAACCATTCTTCAAACATTTCCCTACACTTTAACTCTAGCCTAGTGATGTAAGCCAACTTCGATACCACCTTAGAACGTCCTTGACCCCTGGTCGGGAAATGATACATACCCAAAACTAAGATTC
The DNA here is from genome assembly GCA_031772625.1 of Pinus tabuliformis. Taxonomy (NCBI): domain Eukaryota; kingdom Viridiplantae; phylum Streptophyta; class Pinopsida; order Pinales; family Pinaceae; genus Pinus; species Pinus tabuliformis. Next base: position 887,028,541 of record CM062817.1, read on the forward strand.
ATCAAATAATTTTCCAAAATTCCCTCATAAGCATACTATCTTTGGCTTAAAATATCATACCGTGGCCCACTGCCAGGGTTTCTGTAAATCTGTGCAAACCCAATAATAATTCTACTACTTGGATATTAACCTTAGCTCGAAACCCATTAAAAAGGTGCATCGATAATTGATCATCAATGCAATGCAAGCCATGCACACCAACAATACTTACACACACAAAACCAAAAAAAGGATTTGCAATCAAAAACATATGAGTTAATTAAGAGGAAACAAAAAACCATTTAAGCACACATTAGCTAGCAATTATACTCATTACAGATAAAATATCCACAATGATATCTATATATATATATATATATATATATATATATATAATGCCAAACCTTAGCTAGGGTTATAGCCAAATAACTCACATAAACAACACATGGCACATAAGTACAACATATACCCATTTTAGGGTTTTATCAATGGAACACATAATTGCATAAAAATATACACATAATATTATCATTTCCTAGGGAATACTTAATTTCATAAAATTTCTTATTGGCTATGAGATCTCCAATTTTCTCTTAGCCATAAACCAGGTGGTTCATAAGTTGAACCATAGGCCACCCCCGAGTTGGGGCAACAACTCCAAAAACTGAACAACAAAACCTTGGCCAAGGCACCAACACTAGTAGCCTTAGTCTCCAAACACAGGCTCATGTTCCCCTGACCGACACCCAAGTGGCGCAACCTGAGTCTCTCGATAGTGCCCACCTTCTAGGGTGACTTTGTCTCTCGACAGTGCCCACCTTCTAGGGTGACTTACAATTAACCAAAATGGCCTCAAACTTTAGCACCAGGAGCTCTGCCACTATCTGGTGTCCAAGTGCAGAACAACTCAAACATAATTAACCCACAATCGGTTCTAGAGTCCAAACGAAGACTCATCAACTAATGCCAAACCAATTTCACACAAGAACTCCATGGCCACCAAGCCATAACCAAAGTCACCGAGATCCCAAAGACACCAGGGCTCACCATAGTACCAACCTCTAAAACCAAGATGCATCCATTCGATACAATTAACTGAATAAATGCACCTTATCTAGTTCTAGAGTCCAACCCTCAAGACTCACTAGCTCCTCAATCACCAAGATTGAATAATTCCATCACTGACCCCCTTCACAATATCAACTCCAATTCTTTATATGCATGATTTAACTTCACCATGTGGCACCCTCCTCATCCACGTGGTCCCCGGAGTGTACCTTTCACTAAAAACCCAACTGTTTATTTTTCTCTTGAGTTTCACCCTCCATACTTTTTTCCACGGAGTGCGCTCCTCATTCAACTTATTTAATTACATTAATTACAAATTTGGTCTCTCCAACCTCACAACCATTAAAGGCATAAATACTTGGGAACATTGGCCCCTAAACATGTTCAACATCTTTACATGGGTATGTAGGCCTCATAATGTAACTCTAGCTCACCTACCTAACAATTATGTACGGCATATTCACTATATTACATATCAAAGTACATATATTTACTTAAATTAGACAAGTGGGGGTGTTACAAGGACTCTTCCTAGTCATTGGAGGATGAGCCTTAAGAAAATCCTTCTCCTCGGGAAGCAATGGAAACAGGGGATAATCCAGTGTTCCCTATTGAAGAACAATGGGTAAAAGAAGATGAAGAATATATGGATAAAGAAAATGTGGTCTAGACTCAAACTCATATGAATAAAACAAAGGGGAAAATGACAATGACTCATCTAAACCCAGATAAAGATAAAACAATGACACAAGCCAATAGATCACAATATAAATCTATTCCATCTCCAGACTTGATCAAAATGACTTACAACATAATGTGGAAAAGTTCCTCCCTTTTATATATCCATCCAAACTTATGAATTCATTTTGCATAAATGTGTGATGGATAGTGGAGCCATTACTAACATCAACATCATGCCCTTCACATCATGAAATCCATAGGATTGGATTGTACTAAATACTATGAGACTAGAGAGCATATGTGAAATTGATTCAAGGAAAGTTCATGCATATGGGGAGATAAAGGATATTTGTGCCAAAATATAGTATGATCCTCATATTACAACGATTTTCACAATTATTGTTGTTGACTTTCCAGTTCCATATGGATGAGTTTTGGGATGAGATGGAGCTTCCCACTCGGGGGATATTTAATGAACGATGGAGGTTGCGCGGTGATCCACAGTAAGCATGGTTTATTAGAAGGAAAACCACAAGACTTGAAAAATCCTCTTTTCTTTGAAAATAAGAAAATTGATGCTTTAATCGAGTATGAAGACACATGCATGGGTAATTACGTCATTCTCAACGTTGAAGATGTACAGAGTATTAATAAAGATCGAGATCCTGACACTTGGAAAATTTATTTGATGGGGCTGTATGAAGTAATGGTTCAAGAGGAGGAGTTATTTTGGAAGGGCCACACGGAGATTATCTTCCAAATGCATGTTCATTACAATTTGAATGTATGAATCATGAAGCGGAAGACGAAGCACTTATTCAAGGATTAGCGCTAACTCATTAAAAGGGAATAAGAAAGGTCCATGTGATGGGAGTTTCTAAGTTAATTATTAATCAGGTTAACAAAAAGTATAATACAAAAAATGAAAAGTTGAAACTTTATGTATGAAGGGTGTGCCATCTCATGAAATATTTTGAGGCATTTGAAATATCCTTCATTCCCAGAGATCAAAATCATAAAGCTGATTTGTTAGCCATAGTTACTTCTCTCTTTTTTTCCAAATTTAGGACTTGATTCTTTTAAGGGTAACATAAAGCTGATTTGTTAGCCATAGTTACTTCTCTCTTTTTTTTCCAAATTTAGGACTTGATTCTTTTAAGGGTGAGATGTTGTTCTTCTCATCGGATTAGGACAATCAAGAATATGTAGAAGTATGTGACAATGAAGAACACATTATTCAATTTTTCATTGATGAAGAAAGTGGAGAAAAATATATTAACAGTAAAATACCAATATCATTATTTGATTAGAATCATAAAATAGGAGAATAAAAAATAACTGAAGAATTATTTATGAAAAATGTGTAGAAAATAAGAAGGATCAATATCAGGGACACAAAAAATCCCAAATGGCTAAGCCTTAGAGAAAATTGTTCTCCAGAGGAAATTGAACATTATCTAGTTATATTTAAATATTTCTAGGATGTGTTTGCATGGGCTTACCAATATTTGAAGCAATATGATGAAAAGGTCATCCATAATACAATCGCACTAAAGGAAAATGTGAATTCCGGCCAGATAAAAACCAAGAATAGTAAACCTTAAGCTTAAAGCAACAGTTAAGATAGAAATTGATAAAATGGAGAAATTTAGGATTATTTTCAAGACACACCATTCTGAATGGATATCGAATCCTATTGTTATCCATGGGGAAATCAAGATTTGTATTGATTTTTGGGACCTAAATGAAGATTCACTAAAAGATAATTACCCTCTTCCAAACATGGAGAGGTTACTCCAGTTGGTAAGCTCAACAATAATGTATATGTTACATAGATTTTTAGGGTATAATCAAATCTTGGTGGCAAAGGATGATAGACATAAGATAGCTTTTGTTACACCATGGGGAACATATGCGTATGTGTGCATTCCCTTTGGGTTAAAAAATGTTGGAGCCACTTTTTAGAGGGCAATGGATCACATATTTGAAGATTTAATTGGAAAGATCATAACATTCTATCAAGATGACTTAACCAATTATTCCAAATTAAGAGGTTTCCTTTTTTTTTTTTTTCATTTTAGACAATATTTTCAAACAACTAGGCAATATGCAATATCACTGAATCCAAAGATATGTTTGATGTCCATATTAGAAAGAAGGCTTCTGGGTCATATTGTTAGTCAAAAGGGAGTACATATTGATCCTAAAATAATTAAATCCATAGAAAAATTGAAAGCTCCAATTACACATAAAGGAATACAATAATTCTCTGGAAATATTAATTTTGTTAGAAGATTTGTTCCTAACTATGCTTCAATAATAAAACCATTCAATAAATTTCTCAAGAAGAATGAAATTTTGATTGGACAAGCGAGTAACAAACAAATTTTAACAACATAAAAAATGCAATTGTTTAGCTCCAATATTATTCAGTCATGATTATGAAAACAACTTCATCTTATACACTTTTACATTTGATGACACAATTGCTACTATCTTGACTCAAAAAAGGAATATGAAAGAAGAATACCCAATCACTTAAATCCCTCTAAGCTGAGCTGAAATATTCTTTGTTGGAGAAACAAGATTTTCCCATCGTATAGGAAATTGGTTATCTCAGGAGTTATATATTAAATTTCCACACCATTGCATATGTACCTTACCCACCTGTTAAAATGTTGTTAAGTCAAGAACTAAAAAATGGAAAATGGCAATTTCGCTTGTAAAATTGCAAGAATTTGATATAGAAATAAAGCCTCAAGAGGTTGCCAAGGGAAAAATATTATGTAAATCAATTGGGGAAGTTGAAGCAATAAATATCGAGGCTCACAATGAAATCAGTGATAATGAATCTTTAGTTACATTTGAATCATATAAAGACATAATTTTTTACTTGAATTCAGGACAATTTCCTGTCGGCATGATAAGAAAAGAAAGAAGGGCATTAAAGATGAAATTTAATTCATATGTACTAATTTATAGAGTCTTGTTTTGAAGAAGTAAAGGAAAGGTTTTATTGGCATGCATCATTGAATCTAAAACTAGGTATATCATAAAAGAAATGCATGAGGGAGAATGTGGAGGATATTTTTCCCCAACCACAACTACCCATAAGATTCTTCGATTAGGGTTGTATTTTCCAATGTTCTTCAAAGATTCATACGCCTTGATAATAAAATGTGTTCTATGTCAAAGTTTTGTAGGAAAGGAAAAAAGAGAAATCATGCTCCTTAAAACAATTACAATCAACGCTCCATTCACTCAATAGAGCCTACATGTTATTGGATCAATCAATCCCAAATCGAGTGTAGGTCACATTTATATTTTAGCTGAATTTGACTACTTTACCAAATGGCTAGAAGCAGTGCCACTAAAAAGAGAAAATGTTGAGGAATTGATCCTTTTCTTTGAAGAAAACATTCTTGCACGATATGGAGAACTAAAAAAATTCATTATATATAATGGCTCCATTTTCATTGGATCCAAATTTATTGAGTTCTGTGGAAAGTACTGAATAATCATGCATCAATCTTCAAATTACTATCCATAAGGAAATGACATGGAAAAAGCAACCAACAAAATTATTGTCAATATTGTAAAGAAGACGATTAATGAGAAAAGAAGAATTAACACAAGAAATTGGTATATGTATTATGGGCTAGTAGATTTACTCCAAGGAAAAGGGTTGGACAACCCCCATTCTACCTAGTATATGGGAAGGATGCAAGATTACCCATACATATGGAGATAAATTCCTTGTCTTCAACAACTTGTTTGGAAGAAAATGAATCCTTCGTAGTCTGAACTAGGATACATAAACTAATACAATTGGACGAACAAAGACAAGAATCCTTAAAAACGTTCAGAAAAGACATGACATTTGTCACCAAGAATTTCAATAGAGGAGCCACTAACAATATTTTTTCAAAAGGACAAATTGTGTTGCTTTGGCATAAGGGAAAAGGAAAGCCATTAATGTGTAAGAAGCTTGATACGCTATGGATTGGACCTTATATCATACATAAATCAATGTGTAACAACCCCTAGTTAAAAGTTCATGTAATAAAAGTTAATAAAGGCAAAATAAGACCACGGTTAAGGGACACTTATTCCAAGTTGAATGTTGGGAAAATATATACTAGTGGGCATCACTGGATGTGTTCATGGTTAAGGGAAATTGGGAAAGGCAATGACTAAGGAATTAAAAAGGCAAAAAGGCATTTTGGCACATTTATTTATGAAAATAAAGGAAAATAGGAGAAAAGGAAGGTGAAAGGTCATAGGTTGCATGTGAGGAGGAAATTGAAGGAAAATAACGGAAAATGAAGAAAATAAAGGCTTCATTGATAAAAAGGCTTTTGAGCATCAATTTGTAACATTTTTTTAATTCAGTTTTGGATCTCTCTCATTATTCTCTCTCTCTCACTCTTGGTCACTTGGAGTTTTCTTGGAGCATTCTAGCTTTGTAGAAAAAAAGGGAAAATCAAGCAAAGGAAGGACAAGTAAAGGAAAGGAAAGCAATGAGTAAGTGAGGAATAGAAACATCAAGCAATCTCAATAGGAATACTTACAGGTAACATATTGCATGTGTGATTTCCTAGCTAGTTTTGACATGTATGGATTTGCATGTTGGCATTTGGTTCTCTTGCTATTGATGGTATGGTCTTGCTGGGTTATGAAAATGGTTTTCAAACTTGATTTTCCCTTTTCCAGATTTCTATGGTGTGATGGGACTATTTCTCAGTTTTGAGCTTTGGAATTACCAAATGGTTTCAGAATCCGGGGCGAAGGTGGTCTTAGGAAAATTCCCAAAGGCCTAGGAATCCCTTGACTGATTTTGGCAAGATACACGGTAAATCCTAAGGGTGGGGTCTTAGTTTAGGTCCTATTGATCCGGTGTGAATTGTGGTAAATACTGAGAGACAAGGAGATGGAAAATTCCTCAAGGATAGCGATGGAGTCCGGAGGAATTCCAACCTCAGTTTGATTTTGTGATCTCGATGTTGGTTTTGGTGAGATGATGGTTTGGTGAGGGTGGAGGTGGTTTAACGTATGGATTCCCTTGGTTGTTTTTGGATTGGTTTATCCATGATATCCCACATCCATTCTTGGAATATGGTACAGGGGTGATTGGATGAAAGAAAGATTTGGTTCAGCCATGTCTACGGTCGGGTGGTACATGGAAGTCCTGAACCCTGTTGGCTCTTGTCTATGTTTAATAAAAGCTAAGTTCTCTTGCTTTTGTACTTGTTATTATGTGGCCTTAATGGATATTATCTCATTGTTATTTACATGGTTTAATGTTGGTTATAAGCATGGTTATGTGACTGGTTATAGTCATTGTTATTTCATGTATTTATTTGTAACTTAAAGGATAATGGATGCAAGACCTAATTGATGTCAAAACAATTAAGGGAAGAGGGTGGCGGTCGTTCTTGTCAAGTCTCATATGAGTTATCATTCATTTATGCTTCGTATTGTATACACGTCCTGTAGATTGTATTGATGTCAAGTGTTTTATAGAATGTCAGTCCCCATTGGGGATGGTCAGGCCTAGCCCTGGAGCTAGTTTTTGGCTTGCAAGTCTTGTTGTCATGTAAATTATGGATTATGAAAGCTACAAGAGTTTCTAGGCTTGAAAAGTGGCACAAATATTGTAGTCACAGACATAGGTGTGACGATAAAAGTCCCCAGACACACCCATGCCTTGTTGTGGGAGTGACTGGAGCCTCCCAGATGCACCCTTGTCCATATCAAGGGAGCGTCCATGGGTTTAATGGTATAAAAATTAGTGGGACCCAGGGAATAGTCATGGATATGATTGGGGAGGCTTCTAGTAGTCCTGTAGTAGGTATATAAGGTATCTGTTGTGGGTTTCCATTGATTCCACTTCCTTAAGGTCACCTAGGAGGTCGAGTCTTGTCATAGTAGCCCCTCATCTCATGTTTACCCTGGGTAAGCCAGTGAAAGTGGGTAGATATGAAGGGAGGCGTTGTTACACAATAGATGCAATTCATATATTCTCAAGGGAATGAATGATCAATTACTTATCTTCCTTGTGAATGGGAAACATGTCAAACATTTATTCACATTACTCATTCTCTCACTTTCTTGTATTATAGTGCGTATAATATGTTGTTTGTAAATACAACTATGTAAATTTCAGACTCTATAACCCAATGGACTAGGAAACTAGTCATGATTTGGGTTCTTAATAACCAAAATCGATTTACTATCCAAGTTGGAACCAAATGTTGAGACCAAAATATGCACTCTCTTGAGTGTTTTTATACTTAGTAAAATTTAACGTGTGCGGAAGAAAGTTCATATCCTTCTCTCCTCACATTCCCCACTCCCACATCCTTTTCATCTGCAAATTTATTCCCTCCACACAACCCTCTGTTCCACACATTTACCACTCCACTCACCTCTTTCTTCCACACATCTTATCTCCTGCACACTCCACTCCCGTGCACTCTCCCGTTTCACACAATTAATTATCTGTATGCCATCCATCAAGATCATAAACATTTCATAGTAAAATAGTCATCTCAACTCATTAATTTCCATGTTGCTAATGGTACTAATATCAAGAATGTTAAAAATGAATTAATCTCTGAGTTAAATGAACGTGATGGATTTAAAACTTTGAGATCTATTTACATCATCTCCCACAAATGATGACCTCAATGTATTGAATTTTTATTTATTGGCCTGTCCAACCTAACAGAATTTACACGCAGATGGGCAACAACTGGTAATTATATTCGAGAATGAGGAATTCACAACTAAGAGACAATATGAACATTGATAATTACTCACATATTCCTAAGTACCAATAGAATATGGCTACCAAAAGAAAGAAGGAAGCAATTTCGACCACTGGGTTAGCAAACACTGCATGTGTTCCTAAATTTTTCGACTTCAAGGAAATAAGCTACCTTTGTGCATGGAATTTTTATCCAAAGAAAAGGACAATTAGAGGAGGAGTGAAGAGGAATCCAATTCCTCTAACCCCTAATGCGTTCATAAAGATATTCAAATTTCCAGAGCCAAATAAGCTATAGAAGTTTCTTGAAGTTGACATTTTTTCGAACTATCAAGATATCATAATGAACATTGTTCTGGAATTCATCTCACCAAATTCATCGGTTCCTTGTAACATTTCTTTCTTAGATATTTCCATATTTGTAGAACCTTACAAATATTATTATTATTATTTATTTATTTTTGCTGAGTGATTGTTATGTATCCAAATCAAAATAATGCATAAGCATAAGAAAAGATAGAACAATGACTTGATAATAAACCACTTCGGGGGGGAAACCTCCTTTTACATCTCATAAATGAACAATTCTTGGATGATTCAAATGACAAGATCTCCTTTGTATAGATAGGCGTCTAAAGGATCAAAATATAATTAGGGCCTACATGATAATAATAATGAAAGGAAACAACAATAATAATAGTGGGCTTCAATGTGGCACACCAATAATGATATATGGGCTACACTAGTATTATAGGGACCTAACATGCCCCTCTCATTCAAAAAAGTGTTGTGCTCAAGACTTGAGTAGTTTTAGATGCTTATGTGTAAAATACTCATCCTCCCATGTGGAATCTTCAACAGGTAAGTTCTTCCACTTAATGAGATATTATGAAATTGATCAATTCTATAGTTGTTAGATTATTGTTTCCATGATTGATTCTAGATCCAATATGGTTTTTCCTTCCTAGAAATTTTTTAAGAAAAGTTCTTGAAAATCAAAAGTTATTGTCCCTAAATATTGTAACACCACATCAACACCACCCATTGGAATGGAAAGAATTGGACTATTATATACATATTTACCCACGGTTAGATTGACATTATTGAACTTCCTTGAGCAATTTATAGCCCCTCCATATGCAAACATCACTTGACACTCTAATGTTGGATATAGAAAGCAATTCAAATCCTTGGATATCTTACAATGAATAAAATTATAGGTAATACCCAAATTAATCAACACTTTTACCTTTTCCTTCTTGATATATCCTTCTATCTTGAGACTTTGAGTAGTGGTAATTCCCACCAATGCATTACAAGGCATGGTTGAATATATTTATTCTTTTTCAACGCCCAGGGTTGGTTCCTGGTGTATGTCTTCTTCTTTTGATGTTTCTTGCTCCTTTTCTTCGTCTTCTTCAAAATCTATGTAAAATAATTTCTTCTCAGCACACTTATGACCTTTAGTGTATTTGCTATCACAACTGTAACAAATCCCTTTTGCTCTTTTTTTCTTCAATTGTTGTGGTGTCAACTTTGTAGGTTGTGGGAGACAAGGAGTAGCAACAATTCCATCTTTATAGCTCTGAGTGGTATACCTTCTTGTTGCCATAATTTTTCTTTCAACTTTTCTTGCTACCTTGAATGCATTCTCCAATGACTTAGGTTCCCAAAGGTGAATCCATGTCGGATGTTATCCTTTAAATTCCTTATGAAGACATTAGTCAGATGCTCCTCTGTAATATTAGTTACCTTTATATTCAGTCTTTGGAAGTCCTCAATGTGCTCCACAACTGAACCCTTTTGTTTGAGATTTATTAATTGGCTAAATAAGGTATTGCTATTTTTATCCTCATAATTTGTTATTAATTCCTCCGTAATTTTTTTCCAAGTGACAAGCGATTTATGAGAACAAAGCTATAGATGCCACACAAACCAATTAGGTTATAAATATAAAGATGCAATGCATACATTTTGTGTGTGTTGCACATCGTGTAGATCAAGAACTGCTCCATCTATAATATCCATGTTACCTGATCCATGTCATGAAACTTCCTCAGATCGATATTTGGAATACAGTTGGTCATCAACCCAGAGTTAGAATCTCTAAAATCATGATTGATAACATTCCTTTTGTTCTCATCATGAGTTTCATCTAAATTATACCTTGTCACCAATATGAAGCCTTTCTTGTAGCAACTGGTCAAACCTTACTTCAAACCTTCCATGTTCCTTTTTATGTCTGCTTTTAACCCTTCATCATCACTTCCATTTCATCTTTGGTTCCTCTTTGTGAGGACAATTTTTTTGTTCACTTGGTCCCATAATTTTGATATATCATGTTACATTTATTCTGCTTCTTCGTGCGTTATAGTAAAGCTTTCCGAGGTGTTAATGGGTGTAGATTTTCTTTTTTTTTGGAGGAATTTGGGAACCAATTAATGATATCTATACTTCACTATGCCCTTTGAATCACTTCATACCAATTTTTCAAAAAATTATGCAAATGTAAAAATACACACCTTTTAAGAGCTTGATTTTGAGCTTGTTGATATGGCTGACTTTGAAACTATTGCATCTCTATGATTTTGGCTTCTGAAGGTCTAAAATTTTGTCTTGAGCTATATATTTGTGTCTTATTTCCAACCCTACAACTTAGATTGAGATTGGATTCTTCAAGGTATAGTTATGCTAAATCTCCCACGGTGATCTAATTATGGACTCGTTCAATAGAGAAAACTTTTACGGGATGCCATGTGTCACTATTTTAACCTCTGGCATTGAAACATGTACCTTAAAAACTACAATCTATGCATTTCAGTCACTTTTTACAGAACTCAAATCCAATTCTTGAAGGGAAATTTATGACAATTTTCCCTAGGAAACTTATTTGAGACTAAATTATGGACCATAAAAAAGCCCTAACTTACATGGACCACATCTCCAAAAATATAGTGAACGAAGACATGAAATTTTAACTAAATATTCATAATATTTTTCCTCCATGTGATGATTTCATTGTCTAAAGATTCATATAAAAAAAGTTATAGTGAAAATTCTGTGATGGCCCGTTTGAAGCAGCAAAACCCTAGGGTCAAGAGCCCTGATACCAAATGTTATGTATCTAGATCAAAATAATGAAGAAACATAATAACATATAGATCAACAACTTGATAATAAACCACTTCGATGGGGAACCTCATTTTACATCTCATAAATGAACAATTCTTGGATGATTCAAATGAAAAGACCTCCTTGGTATATATAGGAGTCTAAAGGGTCAACATATAATTAGGGCCTACATAACAATAATAATGTAAGGGAACAAAAATAACAATAATGGGATTCTATAGCGCATAAGAATAACAATATAGTGGATACACCAGTATTATAGGCACGTGATGGGATGAGAGATCACAACCATTGTTCTAAGGTATGTACTCTATGTTCTCTATTATTCTTATAAAATAGATTCTTTATTTGACTGAGCAGACCTCATCTTAAATGAGCTAGATTTCTAGTTGGTAAATTTGCCAAAGACCATATATTTTTCATGACAACATATTTGATAACAACTCTTGTATCTTGTAATTTTTTCAACGAATTACCCCATAAAATTAACTTCAATATTGATGAAGAACTAATTAAGTTTTGGTATCCAATATTATGGAGATATGAAGCCCCTTTTCATTTCTGCCAAATTCAAGATTTGTATGTGAGAAAAGCTAATTATCTAATAACTAGACGTGAGCCTACAAAGATATCATGAAAAGCACAATATTTCCTATGGGGAAAGGGGATCCATGAAGAATGAGAAGATAATATAATAACTCGAATCTTTAGATTCTAGGATAAGCCATTATTGTTACCCTAGTTTGTGATAGATAAACATTTTGTTGCTGGAATTTGAAAGTAGTATCACCCTTGACTAGTTTTATTCGAGCGGAAGAATAAAAAATAGTTTATTTCCTTTCCTTTTACTGTTTGTAGATAACCATAAAAAATGAAACTCATTTTGAAAAACTTGCTTAGTTCTTCAATCCTTTTAATTTAAATGAAGCAGAGGCTATTGATTGTTTCGACCCAAAAGGAATATCTTCTGAAGCACTTAACTAAAGTCGTATACATAAAACTTCTCACAAGAATTACATAAGAAAGTGGGGAAGTTACATTGGTCCATCAAGAGATAAGGAATTACTTAGCCATGTTGTAGAGGCCATTGTCGAGACCTGCACAAGAATGAGAGGAGGAAACAAGGACAGATGCAAGAAGCCATCAGACCCTCCTCCAACGTCTACTCCTTAGACTTGCCTAAGTTCAACTTCCACCCAAAGAAAAAGGAATGCTACCTTGAGTGGAAGGAAGAGTAAATATAGTTTCTCGATTGGAGGAGACGAGGAAGAACCCCCTCCCAGATTGACTCTAGAAAGGTTACATATTGTTTAGTCAACTAAAGTTAAAGGATCAAAAGAAACACATAGCATGGAGGAAATCATGGATGTTGAAGTTGTTGTACTTTACTACCTCATTGGGTTACAACAAACATGGCTAAAAAGAAAAAAATAATACAAGGGATCACTGAATACACAACCACATTTGAACATCACCTTTCAACTTTGAAAAATGCAAATTATGACAGGAGTAATAAGAAATTAAGAATTGAAAGGGTGAAGATTTAGAATAAAAAAGTTACTGGATAGACTCAGATATATATTGATGTTTAAGAAGTCGTATCCATTGGGATCTTGAAATCACATCAGACCATGGGAGAAGCATTAGCACATTTGATCACTAAGAAACATGTAGAGAATATGATATTAAAAAGAAGAATAAGAGAGATGGAAGAAGCTCTTAATCCAGTCCCTTTATTTATGACCCTTCTTACCATACAATGACCAATAGCAACAATATCCACTCTTGAGACACCTCATAGGTTTAGAAACAAAAAACCCACCTCCTTAATGGAGTCAAATATTATATTGTTAATAATATTAGTAAATGAATGAAGATTATTGAAGATGTGTATGAAATAAATTCCCATTTAAGAAATTTGGTGCAACAAATTTCTTCCTTTATTGACTGGCTCAAGAAATATCTCGAGCATGATCAACATTTCGTAGATAATGAATTATCTACATTTATTCAAAAGGTTAGTTCACTGAATGAGTTGTGTAGATCACAATAGAACCTCCCTGGAGCTAAAAGACTAAAGTAGATCAAAGTTGGGTTGTCTACAAAAATTAAGATATTAGAAGAGATTATTTCTGAAAGCGATAAAATTTATGATAGAAGAAGTGATGTATTTCTCAAGGCAATCAAAGTTGTTGATGATCTACAAGGTCCTCATATGATAAGATATTCTACATTAATTCCAAAGGACATAATAAAGGTTGGGTTTTGTTGTGGCTAAATCTTGCACCATGCAACACAAGTGCAGCAGGAGGCAAGGAAAGATCCCTAGATACAACCTATGGGTTGATTGTAGACCAGTGCCTAGGACATCTTAAATAGAGGAGTGTTTGTAAGGTTATATGTGAGGGGTTGCAGCACTCCAATTTTCACGTAAATAAAAGAAAATAAAAGGATGAGCTTGGTTCAATAAGATTTCAAAGAGGAAGATTCAAGCCAATTCATGGATCCAAATGCTGGGGGGTATTTGGGCAATCTCAAAGAGAAATGACTTCTCCTTCTGGTGGCCGACACACAACAATGATACAGATCAAAAATAAAGTTGTAGTGATGGTGGAGAGGAGGAAAGGAAGGATGGAAATAGATGCATATGGCTATAACAAACAAAATCCTAGGAAACAATGTTCTAGTAGAAAGGGGAATTCAATGGATAGGGCTGTAAGCAAGACAAAATCCTAAACCATGGTTTTCCAATGAGATGATAGAAATAGAGGAGTGAAAAAGAAGGTTTCAGGCTAAACATGACATGGGTATCATTCTCTGCCAACAACTAAAGTAAATCTGAGCTACCCTAGGTACTTTTCTCTATTTAGCAGCTAAGATAAATCAACAAGAAACCAACAACCTCATTACACTATTTTAGGAATGGAAAACACAGATGAAGTGAGATTTACCAAGAGGAAGCACACTCCACATTAAGCATGCTTGGAATCAACAGGGAAACACCATTTATATCAAAGGGTACAATAACATGTCCACATATTCATCATGATATCAGTGAAGTCCCATGAAAGACAAATTGAACCAAAATGGCAACACAGAGTTTAGCCCTTGCGGGTATGAGAATCCAGAACCTTTGTATTATGTTTCATCCCCCTATTTATAAGAAGAGGGGAGAAAATATTTGAATTAAAATCAAAATATATGAGCCTAAGCCCCAACTGTCATGCTAGAATAGTCGTCTCGGCTCTGTCAGGCTTTGCTACAAGCTACCTAAGATTACAACAGGGATCAAGTCCCTTTCTTGGAAGAATAGATAAATAAATGCTCAGAGAAAGAAAGTCAAGAGAGGAAGGAGGAGGTGTCCCCTTGATGCTTCAGTGGAGGCATTGGATGGAGCCACGTCCCTGCTGTCATCAGGCTTCTTTTCGACTGCTTGAGGCGGTTCACTACTGCTAAGCCAATTTCTATAAATTCTACCTTAACTGCATGAGTGACCCGTTCAGTGGAATAGGGAGCAGAGTGGGAAAGGCATGAGCCCAAGCGGTCCTTTTCTATGTAGAGGGATGGGGCACCATGCCATGCCATTAAGTCTTCTTGAGCTCCCCCCATACTGCTCTGTAGCAACGCCATGCTCCATTAAAGTCCTTAGTTGTCGGCCCATACATCCTTTGAAACCGCTAAAGAACACTATTAGAGCACCATGGCCATAGGTCCTTAATGTTTAAAACGAATGAACAAGAGGGAACTTTTAATTTCCCCTTTAGCCCCCCATGCCTTCAGCGCATTTTCTAACTTCTCACATATGACGGGGGCTGGAAACAAGGGCTGAGACCTTTGGGCGCTAAGGCTTTCGATAGCTGTGCAGGGGCCTTATTTCCTTTGTTAATTGGAATCTCGCATCCCGACGCTGAATGCACTTTTCGTGTAGCTTTCCCCCTAGACAACTGCAATCGCCGATACGCAGGATTGGGCCCACCCAGGACATCGCAATCACAACACGGGGGAGGAAAGCTCTTTACCCTTTCTCCATAGCACAGGTCGATTAGTCCAGACATGAAAACCTTATCAAATAGATCACAATATCTTATCATATCCGGGGCCACTTTCCTTATTGCAATCACAGACAAGAAGGAATTTTAGCGAGAGAAAGCTTTACATTGCGCGATCGCCAATTGCTGACTGCGATGGGTGACGTCATCACTGCCATGTGTCGCCTAGTGAGTGGTGACACGTGTCACTTGGAAATGGACCCATGTCACCCCTGAAAACACTGAAACTGGGTGAAATGTGTCCTTGCCACGTCATCAATCGTACTACCACATCATTGCTAACGTCAGCTACCATGTTAGCTCAGTGGACCAATCAGAGGCCGCCACGTGGCCCTTTGGAGGAGAGAGAAAAGGTTGGCCCAGCCTTGGTTTTGTAGGGAATTCCTTTGTAAATGATTTTTTGGCCTCCTCGACGACTTTACACTAAATCGTAATGTCACAAGATCGACGATTTATAGGTATTTTCAATTTCGGAACCCCGTCGATCATAAATATTGTGGGACTGTGATAACAACCTTCCGCACCGAGAACTGTCGATAACCATAGTTTTGTGCGCCAAGGATTCTACCAATGGTCGATATGTGATTGCAATGGACCTCCCAGGTCTTGATTGCGATTTTTTCCTCAGACTTAGCCATTTATCTTGGTTTGTTGGGCTTTTCCAAGGTAGACTTAAAAAATGCCTTAACTTCTACTCCAGGAGCCGATTTTTGGACTTCCATATACCATTGGAAAGCTATTTCTGAGCACTACGTAATGAATAGGGATTGATTAAGCTCTAATAGATTTTTTGGCTCAGAATTTGGCATCAAACATAACTTCTATTTGGCTTTTGCAACAATTGATGACGTGTGAAGCAGTGAGTGACAACATTGGATCCTACTGGGGAAAATGCCTTGCTTGCAAGGTGCTAAGAACCTGCAGACCATCCTCCTTCACTATTGGGAATGGAGTTAGTAATAAATGAATCTTTGAAATCAAAAAAATTTCCATGGGACTTTCCTCCTCAATCTAGAATGCAGACATAAAAATTCTAACAACTGAAAGGTAAATGCTCAGCTGGTGAGCTTATTTATGTACAATCCTACTTATGCACAATACTTAATTCAGCTAAGTATGTTCAACTCTTTGATAGAACTATGCTAGCATAAGAGTACTGGACCACATACCTTCATACTACTAAAAAAGAAAAATTAAAACAGGCATGCAACATGAAAAATCTGCAAATATGGAACGTGATACATGCTCTTGAAATGACCTTTGTTGTTGGCTTATGAATAGGATCATGTACTCAGCCACAGGGTCATGGAATAGAAAAGGAATGTTTGTAGCAACCTCTTCTTCACATACAAATCGATGGCTGATGTATTTTTGGTTATGGCAACTACAAACACCCTTCAGCTCCTCAAATTCAGTCTTTCAACGAATACTGGTTGCTGCTATTTTACCGCCCATTTTTCAATGGGACAACTATATTGGAAATATTTCTCTAGCAAATTAGCTTTGGGATCCTTTTGAAAAACTTGTTGTTGGGAGCTTTCTCCCCACTGACTGGTAAACAACTCCTTCTACACATTCATGACCATTTCCTCCTCTTCTGAATAGTATGCATCATAAATGGGAGGAGGTTCTTGATCTTGCTCTCCATGTGAAAGATGTGTATCGTGGGTGGGAGCCTCTTTACTGGCCTCCTCTTCTTGTGCAACTTCCCATAACAGGGATTGTGGAGGCTCTACATCACTTGACTCTCTATTAGAGTCATATTCATCAAAGGAAGGGGAAACATTAAACTCGACCAAATCAGACCCCTGAGGGTTTATTTGAAGGGCGAAGATGTTTCCTTCCTCTCTTTCTCACTCAGTGGGTGATGCCTCTTTATGAAAGTGGATGTTTTCATGGAATGGAGCTCCAAAAACGTCTTCAACAAATTCACCAACCTCGGGATTGTTTTCATCATTACAAAATTTGTAGAAATCTTCAAACATAACATTCGGTAAATAAAATGTCTTGTGATATTGATGGAATGTTGTATGGAAACATTTCAAAGAAGATATGATGCCCTGAGGTAGTGTTTTAAACCATACCCTAGCATCCCCTTCTAAAGACAATTTGAACAACTTCATTAGTACATCTTCAAGAAGAATACTTGTTGGTCCATGCATTCATGAAAGTCTTTAAAGAGTTGGTCAGGCCTTCTCTCTTAGTTCCCACTGAATTTACGCAAATAGCTATCCCACTCATGAAATGAAGGAACATGGTTAGGATAACCAGTAGAGGAAGAGAAATCCAGTGGGACAAATTAGTTGGCTAGGAATGCAGGAAGGGCCATCTTGAAAACCTCCCTATGTGATTGATTTCAGCTTCGAAAGCAGGGAGAGTTTTCAACTACTGTAGCATCATAGTGAGTATGGGGCTACTTAAAAGCTAGGATGATAAAAATAGAGATATGGACAATGGAGTTGCCAGGATGTTTACCATAAAATTGACATTGGAGTCGCTAAGGTGAGAGATTTTCAACCCACACTTCCTATGCTCACCTAACAGAGGAAATGAAATGTTTTGTTGTACCCAGGGAAAAATATTCTAATATGTTCCCCGACAACGACGCCAGAAGATGTTGTCACTCGCAGAGAAAACCTTGGATTTCTTACAAGACTAGTGCATGGGTACATCTAAATCAATGTGCCTCAAATGATTCTCAACCAGGAGGAGACACCACCCGTCTTCTATACATATATATCATAGATTTGGTTTTTTCATCCAAAGATACAAGCCATATGTTTTAGAATTTCTACACACACATAGTTCCCAGAAATATAATAGAAATAATGGAGGCCAAGCACTTCAAAGATTTACAGTTTTAATTAGATTTATAAGATAAATGAGAGAAGTCAAAGAAAAATAACAACTCAGGATATAGAACTCAAAGCACCAAGAATTCTATATGTAAAACATAGAGCCTGAAACCATGAGATTTACTATAACTACTGAGTTAGAGGAAGATGCGGTGGATAGAAAAGAAGTTGAGTGATATGCTTCACGCAATACAGCTTGAAATGTGATTTCAACTCCTCACATAGGCATATGCATTAAAAATTTAACGCATATGAATCTGTAGACAAGTTTGAAATATCATATATATATTATTGCATGAATTAAAAAGAGGAAAACATACAAGATGAATGAAATAGGGAAATAAAACTGTAAAAAATTAGAGGAGGAATAAACACCAATCCTGTAATATTCTGCAATATCTATGTTACTAAGTGATACAGTTTACAAAAATCACAGACTTTCTTTTCAGATTTCGGAACCCTTTTTCAGTGCTATGACCCCCTATTTATAAGAAGAGGGGGTGCTTTCAATCATGGTTTCATACATAAAATATTGGGCCGAGTTTTCAGCTGTCAAGTCAACTCTCTCTCTTGGCTAGGGGAGGTTTTATATCCAAAAAAATTAAGAACAATAATAATGGCCTCATAGAGGAAGGCACATCACAGAATCGTAGAATAGGTGAGACATTAATGCAAAATCCTAGCTCCCCATCCATGTAATCACCTCTATTTCATGGCTACATTTAGTTCACGACATATTCTGTTGCACTGCTCAACTAACTCTCATAATTCCGTCTTTAAAATATTTGGCACCGACCTTGAGAATGGGTTACAAAGAGCCACTTTTTGGGGGTGCCCATACTTGGTTTTGAATGCTCCTTCCCTTGATTCACTGCTACATCCACCTCTGGGACCAACTCTATCACTTCGGCCTTAAATTTTCTACTGAATCCCTCGGTGCTCTTCTCTTCTCGGCCTCAAAGGCTTGATCTCCTATATCTTCCTTTGTAGCTACTTTCGACGCCGACCTCGTTGATTTCTTCCATAAAAACCTTCTGAGCACAGTCGGCACCCTGATCTGGCCTAGGGGTGCGTTCTCGGTTTAATGATAGAAGTCTCAAGGGGCACAACCATTCATCTCTTCATGCAGGTGAAAGGGCACAAGATTATACCTATGGAACTAGCGAAAGGGTGCCTTTAGATTTCCCATTAGCCTATTTTTATTTTAGCCCCCTTATTGAGTTTCCTAATACGACTGGGGCTGGAACCAAAGGGCCCATGTGTTGGTTTTAAACCTCTTAACAAATTCGCAGGGGGCATTTTCTTTATACCATAGAAGTCCCTCATCGGCCGATTTCCCAGACGTGAAATTCCTATACAATACAACACATAACCTATCGCATCTGGTGGCCCCTTCCCTTATCGCAATTGCAGTCAGGGAGGAAACACAACTAAAGAGAAATATTTACATTGAGCGATCGTTGATCACCGATTATGATAGGTGACATCATCACTACCACATGTTTCTCTGTGAGTGGTGACACATGGCACCCAGAAATGGCCCCATAGGACCCTTGAAAATGCCGAAAATGAGTGACACATGTCCACCCGCTACGTCATCATCTGTATGTGCCACATCATTATTGACGTCAGCTTCCATGTTAGCTCATTGTACCAAACATAGGTTGCCACGTGGCCCCCAGAGGAGAGAGAAAAAGACATGCCCGACCTTGGTTTTTTCGTGAAATCCTTTGTTAATTGGAGTTGGCCCCTCCTCAACGATTTAACATTGTATCGCAAAATCACAGTGTCGCGGGATATTTTGAAGAGTGAGCCCTCTTCTTCGCCAATCCTCCGATATGTGATGCACCGTACTGCCACGTGGAGGAGAGAGAAATGGGACCACCCACTCTTGTTTTCCAATGATTTCCTTTGTTAACACTTTCTGGCCCTTCCCCGACGTTGCAACAATGTATCGCATTAGCGGTCCCCCACATGGTATGGAGTATGATGTAATTGAGGGACTTCTGGATTTTCGGGATGTGATATGCGATTTCGGCATTTGAGACTACTATGATGCGGGATGCAGGATTGTTCCACGTGGAGGAGAGAGAGAAGGGGGCCAGCCCGATCCTATTTTGTTAACAATTTTATTTATTAATAAATTTCTTAGCCTCCCCTGATGATATTACATCGTATCGCAATTGCCCCCCGGCACAGCCTTCAGGACATAAATCCCGTCGATACCGATAAACGTGGTGCCCTAACCCGCTGATGCCGATATGTGATATCGACGATCGACAGATCACAAATTCTGAAATCATTGATATTATTTGCCTCCTGGTCCCCACCGATACCGATATGTGATTTTGATGAACTATCCCAAGTTCCAATTGTGATTTTTTTTCTATACTTAGCCATTTTCCTTAATCAGCTGGGCTTTCCAGGGGCAATCTTCTACAGGCTCTAACTTTTGATCCAGGAACCCTTTTTTGGACTTCTATATACCACCGAAAATATTTTTCTGAGAATTATGCAATGGAGAAGATCTCATCAAGCCCTGATAACTTATGTGGCTCAGGAAATTTCTTCAACTTCATTGTTCTCATGAATCCTAGACCACTGATCATTTGCAAACTAGTGAGTGAGTAGTAAATGACAACAGGTTGAATGATGGTAAGGAGCCAATGGGGTCATAATTTAATAATATAAATGTTTTTTATGAAGAAGAAATTAAAAAATGGTTAGTTTCTTTTGCAAGAAGACACCTAGGAAATCAAGGAGGCGATATTTAATTAACGTGTCAAGATGAATATCAAAATTTCTCTGATGAAAGATTACATTGAAGAATGGTTAAGGCAGTCACTTCAAGAAGTCCTTAATCCCAAACAACTATCAAACAATTACTGTAACAATTACATCTCCAATTTAAAGGGAAATAGACACTTCGACATCAAGAGATATCGTCCTTCCACATTTTGTGGGTAGTCTAAAATATTGAAGAATCTCCCCTTCTTCTTCTTAGACTTTGATCATTCAACATTTTTTATTGCATTTTTCATCATTTAAGACAATCCATAACTACAAGCTTTCTTTTCTTCTAGGTATCTTATTTATGTTACAGATCATGGGGGGGAAATCCTAGTCCTACTTGGGACAAATGCATTTAAATTGTGATTAAGTATCATGATTTTGTTGAGTTTATTAAGTATCAGACATTTTCAGAAATTAAATTTGTAATATTTTTCGACTCTCGCAAAGAGCTCCTTTTCAGGAGAGCAGTTCATTTGTTGTCTAGACACTTGTTTAAAGTTGTATGAATCTCACAAATGTTTTTTCTCATGCCCTTATCATTTTACATGAATAAAATAATTCTATAGCTCTCTGATATATGAAATTTGTTATCTTGTGTTTATCCTTTTGATATGATTCAATGGTATTTTCTCAGATTGATCGAATGGATGGATATCATGCTTAATTTTTTATTCTTTATTTTCCTTTCCTTGCATTCTTGGAATAACACCTAGTTCACTCACAGGTGCATATGTTAGTTTTTTAATATTATTTCAATTTATTTGAGTGTGTTTGTAAAGAGGAGTACCACCTCTCTAAAAATGTAGAGGGACCTGCACTCATGGCCTATGAGGTTGAACTTTTCCCTTAACTGGAAAACATATCAATAGTAGGGTATTTGATAACCACCCCATGAAATACTTAAGAATGGTAACATACAAACCTTCCTCCTTGCATCAACACCACTCCTGTAACATACCCACTCACATCTATCTCCACTTCAAAGGTTTGCTATAAGTTCAATGATGCAAGAACTAGTGCTTGGCTAATTTTCTTCTTTAAGTCCTCATAAACCCTCTACTAATCCTTTCCTCAATCACAACTCTTTCAAATCATTGCTATGCCATGGAGTGGTGTTGCTACTGTTGAAAACAATACTATGAATTTCCTCATGTACCTTGATTCCCTAAAAAAGCTCCCATCCTCAGAAACATTGGTAGGCATCAATCACTACATGATGGCCTCCATCTTGCTAGAATCTATTGTCAACTCTCCTCCACAAATCACATATCCTAAATACACCAAAGGTTGCTATGAAAACTAACATTTCTTAAGATTTTCCAATAGTATATGCTTCTTTTATGTATCTAGCACCTGAATCAAATGTGATATGTGCTCCTCCAAAGTAGCATTGTATACCAGTATATCATCCAAATAAACAATAACAAATGAATCTAGAAAAGGGTGCAATACCTTATTCATTGACCTCATGAATGTAGTTGGTGCATTACATAAACCAAACAACATGACTAACTGCTCATACAAACCTTGTCTAGTTTTGAAGGCAATCTTCCATGTATCACCCTCTAACTCAAACCTAGTGATATTATAACTTTAAGTCTAACTTGGTGAATTATTTTTGTTTCTACAACTAGTCCAATAGATAATCTATACTTGGTAGGGGGTACTTATTCTTGATAATTATTTTGTTCAAATCCCTATAATCAATGCATATTTTCCAAGTCCCATCATTCTTAACACAATTATGATGGGTGATCCACATGGTGAGGTACTTGGTCAAATGACACCATGCTACATCAACTATTGCACCTACTTCATAATGTTATTTTCTTCTATTATATAATACTTGTACAACCCAATTTATGGCAATGGAGAGTTTGACAATATCTCGTGCTCCACTT
This sequence comes from Pinus tabuliformis, assembly GCA_031772625.1. Taxonomy (NCBI): domain Eukaryota; kingdom Viridiplantae; phylum Streptophyta; class Pinopsida; order Pinales; family Pinaceae; genus Pinus; species Pinus tabuliformis. The sequence continues at coordinate 887,051,768 of CM062817.1, forward strand.
CCCTCTTGCATTGTAGCCCTTAAGTCTCCTATAACACTACCCTATATGCTTATAGAAATTTTCTTAATTCCTATCTCTAGTCCTTAGTACACCCCTCTAGGGATGGATTTTACCTCACTAACTCTTCTACATACTAATTTTGTCTTAAAAAAATATACTTATTACTAGAAATATTAATTTTTTAGCTTGGTTGGCACTTAGACATGTCGTTGTGTGCATTAATGGTGATGTTTTTTTGTCCTCGATGAGGCAATAATGGTTGTGTCTATACATGAATATTTCATCTTTCATATACATATAGGGAGTCTAAAACACAACTCCACATTCATCAAGTGAAACTACATCCAATTATAAATTATCAATAGAATCAATACTAATAGAAAATATGATTTTGCATTGATTGGTTACCTTTATTTTTGCATCATTATTACCCACCCCAATGGATATAGGCTAGAATGATCTTAAATCTCCAATCCCAATTTTTTCACCAACTCATTGATAGTGTTATAATTGGTGTGAAGGATGGCAAGGAAAAGAAGGTAGAAGGAAACAAGTTTAAGAAGGAAGCAAAGCTTGCGTAGAAGGAAAGTTTATGTGAAAGAAAAAGCTTATGTAGAAGGAAAGTTTGTGTTGAAGCAAAATCTTGCACATAAGGAAATTTTGTGTCGAAGAAAAATATTGTGTGGAAGCAAACTCTGTGTGGAAGAAATGGTTTTGCAAATGAATATTATATGTGGAGGAACAGTCTATGTGGAGGTAAGTGTATATTCCATTGCTTCATACGAAGAGGGGCCAAACAATCTAGGTGCAAGTGACAATGTGGCACTTAATAATCAATGCACAGTGACATGATGCAACAAAATCAAGGGACTCTAGATTGATGTCAGGACCATGGTTGGTAATTTTTTTTATGTGTTAAAGAATATTGACACATCTATCATTGATAAAAAAAAATCATGTAACAACCATTGTCACAACGCTTGTGGGTCCCACATAATATCTCGATAAATTTTAGCATTGAATGTTGAAATGAAATGTAGTGAATGAGATGTCAGTTGTTTGCCAGTTTCTAGATTTTGATCTCAATACAATGTTTGACTACTAGAGTTTTAGTTTCTCCATATTCCATGGAAAAGTAGTGTTGGTCAGAAGTAATTAATGTATTGGTTTTGCAATAATTGTCAAAGCAACCATTGAGAAATGTCACGAATCTAAAAATTTATGGTTCCACCTTGGATTCCATTACAAGAAGTGATTTTATAGAATTAAAAGAAAAGAAATTGCCTAGGAAGGAAAAAGGCTAGAAGATAAAACCAAAAGGAGCGTGACAAGCTACAAATAGAAATATGCTATTAAAGGATAATAAGGGTGGTAGTGGTGATCATAGTAAATATGCTATCAGAAAGTGTGAGTGAGGGAATCACACACATAAGAATTATATGAGCATGTGGAGAGAAAAAGGTGAAGTAGTGCACAAGCTATGTGAAGGGATATGAGATCTATAGAGATATTATCATATATGAGATGAAAAGAAAGCTCAAAGATAGTACATGGCATATCTGAGTTAACATGCATGAACAAATTTTGTGAATCTAAGAAGTATGAGATTAGAGCTTGTAAGGAGCATGTAGAATAGAGTGTTTTGTTGTGTAGCATGAGAGAAGACCACTATTGAATTATAAATAAAATCTTGTTGTTGTGAAAGAATAAATAGAAAGGAGATCAAGATTAAAGAAATGCCATAATTAAAGAAGGTGCCTTCCGATCCAGTTTGAAAATGTAATGAAGTGGAGATTTAGATGATATAATAAGTTGGATTAGCAAATCTGAAAGGGATTGTTGTCTCCAATAAGTTAGTAATTGCAAATATAAAGGGATTGGTGTCTTCAATAAGTTGGTACGTGCAAATCCAACGTGGTTGGTGCCTCCAGCAAGTTGGTGCTTACAAAGCTAAGGGAAATGGGGTCTCTTATAGGTTGGTGACTGCAAATATTGTAACAGTAGGTTGGTGTCTGATTTAAACCATATAAAGAAAATAAGTTTTTTGGTTTTCTCCCAGATTGGTTTCCATGTATATCTTGTGTTTAACTCTTTGATGTGATTGGTGTATTGTTTTTTATTAAATGTTTTTTAAATAATTGTTAAATTATACTATACAATTTCACCCCCTAATCTTAATGTAATTGATAAACCTAAGAATTGGTATTAGAGTGGGTTACTTAAGGAACAAACTAACTCGTGGAAGGTAGATCTGAAGGGAATAAATGGACAGTCAGGACAAATCCCACTTAAGTAGAGTTCCACTCTTTTATGGGACAAATTATACCTTCTGGACAATACAATTGGGTTCTTATTTATTATCCCTTGGTTTGATGTTTGGCTGTTTGTTGAAGATGGATACAAAACTCCAGATACTCCTCTAATATATCTAGTTGGAAGAATAACATTTCCAAACAATGTAAAGGAAATACAATTCTATGTGGTCATGCTGAATCAAAGTTTGTGAATGTAATGCACTATAAGTCTGCTAGGGAGATATGAGAGAGGCTCCAAAGTAGCTATGAAGTAGACAAGAAGGTAATAAAGGCCAAGCTTCAAACTCACATAATGGGATTTGAAAGCCTAAAAATGAATGAGGATGAAAATATCGCAACATTCTTCCTTAGAGTTGATGAAGTGGAAAATACCATTAAGGGCATTAATGAAAAACTTGATGAAGAAACTATTGTTCAAAAGGTATTAATATTTCTTCCTATGAGATTCAATGCCAAGATCTCAACTATTGAGGAGATGAAAGAACTATAAAAATTGAAGATGGAAGAATTACATGGAATTATTGTAGCCTATGAAATGAGGATTGGAAAAGAAGGGTCAAAACAAAAGGATGTTTCCTTCAAAGTATAAAAAAAGGAAAAGGAACCTCAAAATTTTCCAAGTCATGAGTTAGATCGAGAAGTATTCCAATTTGTGAGAAAGTTGAAAACAAGATATGTAAAGTAGAAAGGTAAGTTATCTCTAAAATGAATTGACTATGGTAGAATATGTCAATTTGCTTCACATTATCCTTATCATAAAGTATAATATCAAGAGAAGGATACAGACTATAAGAATAAAAGTAAATATCAAAAATATAAGAAAGGAAAATATCATATGAAGAAAAGCTTCTATTTTAAAGAAGAAAGCTGCTCATAAGAAGACAACGATAAACACAAATCTAAAGAAGAGTTAGATAAATGTTTTCTTATGGCCATGGGAACTAAACACATCTATAGAGATAAGTCATACTACAAAGAAGAAGGAAAATGTGGAGTTGACCTTGAAGGAGAATTGATCAAGGCTTTAGGTGAACTAAGGAATACTAAAAGAAAGAACATGGAATTAAAAGAATAACTACTAAACGTAGAAGAAGAAAACCATTTCTTTGATGAAGAGTCAATCAATATCCAAAAGGTTTAGCTAAAAGAAGTAAAAATAACTAAAGAAACTATGATAAAACATCTAAAATATAAGAAAAATATTTGTGAAATATTATAAGGTGAAAATGAATTCCTAAAAGTGGAAATATCAAAGAAAATTGAAAATAGAGATCTAAGTTTATACAAAGAAGAATCATCCATATGAAGATCCAACTTGAGGAAGAAAAGAGGAGAATAAATCCTTTCAAATTGGTTCACAGAATGGGAAAGAAATTGTGAGAGGCTTGAAGCAAAGGTAGCCTCTTTAAGAAAATATTTATAAAAATCTAAAGCTCATATGGATCCAAACTTAATATTTATAAAGGGATATGAAGCCCTCGATAACATACTCAGTCTCAAAGATAACTAACAACAAAGAAAAGTGTGGGTTGAAAATAGCATCCTAAAATCTTGAAAGGAGATTCAAGCACAAAGTCCCCAGAAAAAGGAGAGCCTATCAACTATGTAAATGCACTCAAAGAAAGGATCACCGAAAAAAACATAGGCACCTACAAAAGGAAGAATCAACAAAGTAGTGATCCTATCATATTCACAATAGATACTTAGAGTAAGCCAAGGAATCACCAAGAAAAATAGAAAGAATTCAAAAGAGTCAGTGCTCCATGAAAGACGTACACTTTTCAGGTACCCAAATCTATTTTATGGCTATTTATTTTCATGTCATAACTTGGTCATAAGGCCTATATTGTAAATCCTATAGATCTATAGTAAATGTAAATGAAAGTGCTAGATCCAGTTAGTCCTTAATTCCCAAACCTCAAAACCCTTAAAAAGAATAATGCCTTTCTCCTCTCACAGATGAAATTGAATATATCTGTAATAATTTTGGGCTTAGAGCATGTGAATGTAGAAGCAAACTCATGAAATATTCTAGGCACAACAATATGAATACACTAATAAGTCGAAAAAGAAATCAAAAAAGTCTAAAGAATGTGGACTTGCTCTGTATGCTCACAATAAAGAAGTTCAATGGTCTATTGACAGTGAAGGTTCAAAGCACATGACTGGGGAGAAGAGAAAATTTCTTTCCTTGAGAGAAGAAAATTTCTTTCCTTGAGAGAAGAAAAAGGGGTAAGTGTCACCTTTGGAAATGATGCACCAACCAAGATAAGAATTAAAGGGATAATCAGTCGCAATGAAAAGACTAAAGCTTAAAATGACTTGTATTCTAATGGTATGAAGTACAATTTGTTGAGAGTAATTCAAATGTGTGACCCTTGTTATGACCTCAAATTTCACTCTAAAATATGTGAAATAAGGAAATAAAAATTTAAAAAAATGATAGCCAAAGCAATTAAAACTCCTAGTAATGTATAAGTATTTGATGGATCCAAAGAAAAATGTTGCATAAGCAGCATGGATGAAAGCTGGTTATGGAATATAAGAACGAGGCATATCAACTTTGACAATATGGAAAAAATAAGCAAGATAGAATAAATAAGGGGCATTCCAGATATATCTAAGCTAAATAACTCCATATGCAAGCCATGTTAGTTTGGGAAATAGACAAGAGTTCACTTCAAGACAAAAGGATATTCAACAAATAGACCACTACAATAGTTCATAAAAAAATATGTAGCCCTACAAGAACTCAAAACTTAAGAGGAGAAATATAATTTATACTTTTCATCAATGACTATACCAGGGAAACATGGATCATGCTACTTAGAGAAAATTAAGAAACCCTTAAAAAAATGAAGGTATTCAAAGTTCAAGTTAAAAGCGAAATGGATCTAAATATTAAGTGCTTGAGATCTGATAGAGGAGGAGGGTTTACTTCAAATGAATTCAGGGATTATATAAAGAGCATAGAATCAAAAGAAAATGCTTTGTAGATAGAACCCCCCAATAGAATGACATAGTTGATAGAAAGAACATATCAATACAAGAGATAGCAAGAGAAACGATGGATGAAGCAAAGGTTCCAAACACCTTTTGGGGAGAAGCAAAAAAAATAGCTTCCTACATATTAAATAAATTTCAACTCAAAGTAAATAGTGATAAGAATCCCTATGAGTTGTGGAGAGCTAGATCGACATCATTCAAGCATCTATGAGTGTTTGAAAGCAAGTGCTACATCAAGAGGACTGAAGACAATTTGGGAAAATTTGACTCTATATATGATGAAGGAATATTTCTAGGTTACTCATCTAGAAGTAAAGGGTATAAGGGCTACAATAAACGACTGCGAAAGATAGTGGAATGTATTGACATAAGGATAAATTAACTAGTTTCACAAAAAACAAAGCTACAAAACAATGAAGCATTGGATGAAGAAACAAACATCAATCTAGAAGAGGTAGAGAAAGAAGAGAAAACTGAAGAAGAAGAGGAGATAAAACCTATTGTAGTGGCTATAACCACCCCCCAATATTTTTCCTTCGCTTCATTTTAGAGCCTCCCTACTAAAATATTAGCAACTTGTCTTACACTACCTAGGTAGTTGTGATTTCATTTGAGTTTATCTTTTTCTTTACAACTTGTGTTTCTTACTTGCTTTGTTGTCTAACCACAAGCTGGCCCGTGACTTAGTTTCATCCGGTTCTTGCACCACCTTGGAAAACTGCGCATGCCTAGAGGGAAACCAACCTTGCTCTCAGGAAATGGGCAGTTTAGCCCAACAGTGAGCTTCAAATCCTTCCCAGCTGGCATCTTATCTTCAACTGGGAAACTTCACAGAGCATGAGAGATAGCCATAACTACTCAACCCAAGAATTGCGCAGAAGTATTCCCTTTGCAGTTGCCTGGTTCTCCCTAGAAATGCACAATTTATCCATGCATGTTGTTGGGCCTCCAAAATATCTTCAAAATGTCATACACATTCACCTCCATTCTCATTTTATTGCCTCATTTCATCACCTTGTCATCACATAACCTTACATTTCCATTACCATATGAGTTCATATTTGTATTTTCCAAAGGTATTAATTTCAAGTATTTAAAGTGAATTTATGATTAAAAGCTAGAAAAATAACATGTATTTGCTTATACCTAAAAGTGGCTTGAGTTTGATGACATGTGTACATCATTTGGAAGCTTCCAAGGCACCCTTATGTGGCCTCCCAAGATCAAATTCGAATTTCAACTCAAGAGGTGGACCATATTCCAAGGAGAAATATCATGGAGATATTTATGAGTCATGGGATTTGTATCTAGTATTTAGGGATAAGTTGAGACAAGTATGGATCTAGTAGATATTTAAGGGATCTACATTTATTGAGTAGATATCCCTAATTCATGTATAAATAGGAGGAGCATCCTTCAAAGGAAGCTAACAATTGTTAGTTATTCATTAGCATTAGATTTATCATTCAACATGAATAATATCATTTTCTTTCAATTATGAGTTATGAGTGTTGTGTGATTCTTAAGAGGTGGTAGTTCTTCATGTGTGCTCATTGAGGAATGGAAGGATCCCCATCAAACACAATCTGCTTACAACTGTAACATAGTTTATTTATTTATTTTTTTCTTTTCCTGCAAGTGCGTTTTTCACTTTCATGCAAGTGTGATTTCATTTCCTAGATTGTCATTAAAATGCTTGCTTTCTAACTTATCATAGTTTACTTGATTTCCAGTTATTTTATATTTGCTTCTTATAGTTGTTCATAGATAAGTTTAATTCAGTTTTGTATGATTCTAGTTGTAATATGCATTTCCATTCTTTATTTCAATTCTAAACAAACCTCCTACAACAGTCTCATCTGAGGTCCCATATATTTTGGTTTGCTCTAATTTTACGAAACCCCCAGGTTGACAAATTAAATGACAGAGATTTAACATACAATTAAGTCACCCTACATTTTGGCGCCATTGTCGTGGGATTCATACTTAGATGTAACTAGTTAGGAAGATTGTTTAGAAAGAATTTTCATTAGGGTTATTTTCATTTAGACGGCAATTAGAAAGATAAAACATTCAAAAACAAAAACCCCATTCATTAAAAAAAAAACATAAGAAAACCATCCATATCATGAATTCCTAGTTTTGCAGGTAGAAGAAATGGATGGAGATGGTGAAGATGAGGAAGATCCTTTTGGATTTCCCATTCAAGAAACTGATATCAATGTTCATATGAAGAACATCTCTCCATCTGTACTTCCTATCTTCAATGGTATGAGATCAGAAGACCCAGAAACTTTTCTATTTGAATTTGAAATAATTTGTAGATCTTATGGCTACTTATTACACATTCAAAAGTTGAATTTGTTTCCGGCAACATTGAAGGATAAAGCTATTAAATGGTTCATGACTTTAGGAACAAATTATATAAGGACATGGGATAATATGAAAAGAACATTTTTGGAAAAATACAAAGATTATTGTATAAACCATGACCTTAGAAATCAAGTCTTTAAGATGAACCAAAAAGAGGATGAAAGCTTAGAAGATTTAGTGGAGAGATTTACATATCATGTCAAAAGAGCTAAATTGCATAATTTAGGATCAGACACATTAAAAACTCTCCTACTAAATGCTATAAGGGATGAATGGATTGATCTTCTTAACCTGGTGGGAAAAGGAGATGTTTCACAATTGTCATTTCAAGAGATTTGTGAATTGTGTAAGAACATATCAAGAGGAAAAGAAAAGTATGCAAGATCCCCTCAGGATTCTGTTATGGAAAAAGTAAGTAAGTCGACATCAGTATTGGTAAGTCAAATTGAACTTAACAATTTGCTATACATTTTTGGTAATTTAAAAGAACAAATTAATATGTTAAGAATGAAAAACAAGCAAATAGTTGAGAATGTTGCTTCATTTATGTTTTTACCTAAATTCAAAAAGAAACATGCTTTGCATGAATGCCCACTTGATAACATTAAAATGTATGAAATTTGTGCAGGATCACATACTACTAAAGGTTGTCCATCATTACCGGGGTTAAAAGCAATTTACCAAGGAGAAAATCAAACATTGGAACAATCTTGTTATGGGGCTCCAAAACGATCATGGCAACCTCATCAACCTGGTATGATGCAAGATCTTACTTTACAATTTCAAGTTTATGCACAACAATCTGAAAGTAATTGGCAAACACCTTTGCCTTGGCAACCTTGGCCATCTCAATCCCAACCTCAAAACCAATCTTGGAAACAAGGTTGGCAAGGGCCTTACATAAGAAATCCACTGTATCCTCAATCTTTTCCTCACTATCCTCAATGCCAAGCTCAATTTCACGTTCAATTCTATTCATACTATTCACCTCCACCACAACATCCATTTCATGCTCAATTGACCTCAATTCAACCATTACTATCCTCACAAGTACCCCAAAGATCCATTTCCACTCCACTACCTACACAACCATTTGGAATCCCCAACAATAAATCACCACAATCCACTCATAAAGTTGAGGCATTGCAAAATAAAGCACCAATTGCCATTGAAGAACAACAATCAGAAGAGGAAAAATATTCAGGTAACTTCCAAGAATCATGGATGCATGTTAAAGAAGAGAAGTTGTTGAAACCTGAGTTTCATGCAGGTCTATCACCCGATTCTATGAATGAATATCATATATCTGAAGACTTGCATGGCATGATATCAGAAAACGAAGGAAGACAAGATTACATTGAATCTTGGTTTAAGACAGTGATCGGATCTCAGGATTCCATTCTTCAGTATTTTCTGACATTATTCAAATCAAGGTAGTTGGTCTCTCATATACCAATACATATCAAAGAGTATATTTGAAACATGAGTATGAGTTTATCTATGATCTTGTTACGCAAATGGATGCATTGGAAATTCTCTTATACTTAAGAGAATGTTTCATTTCTTTTTCAATAGAATAGGACTAACAAATAAAAACAAGTTTTTGTGAATTTTTAGGATAAAATTTGCGATTTGTGATGCAGTAAGAGCCATAGATCTACTAACCCTTTGTAGGGAAATTGCAATAAAACAAACGATTGTGAACAAGGAGTACAAGCAAAGAACATGAGAAATAATTTCAGGTATGAGATCGATTCTTTTCAGGTTACACTGTGCATCCAAATTTTTAAAAAGAGGAATTGATTAATGAAATCTCGAGTATGCTCTCCTCTTGCGCTTTGTGTAACCTAGAGGATCAAAAGAAAAAAATTTCATGTTATATATATATATATATATATATATATATTAATTCTCTATTTTAAATAAATAATTTCATTTTAAATTAAAAAAAATAATATATATATCTTTTAAAATAGAACACATGTATAATTTTTTTTCTTCAATAAAATGTTTATTTTTAAATTTATATGAATTTTTTTTTAAAGAAAAAGAACCAAAAAAATAATAATCATTTAAAAAAATTAATAAAACAAATTAAAAAAAGCTAAATAAAAATACAAAACAAAACCTTAATAAACAATAAAAACAAAATCAGAACAATAAAATAAACCAAATAAAACAAATCCAAATTAAAATAATTACATGAACTCCTCTTCCTTAGAGTGATATAACAAAGATGGTTCAGAGCCCTACGAGCTCCACTTCTCGATGGCTATGGTTTCCTTAGCTGCCACCATTGAACCTGTTCAGTTGTCGAGCTTGTGTGTGTTGCCCTCCCTATTGCGTGAGTTCCCTTGGCTTCCTACACGTTTTGGCTACCTTCGCATTGATTGGCCCTCGCAACAGGAGTTCGTGAGTTGACAAAGATAGAACCAATGTTCTTTTGAAAGAATTCTTGTTTTGAGACTGAAATATCTAATACAAATTAAAATAATATTTACAAACAAATCAAACCAAAGAGAGAAAACACGCATTAAAAAAAAACCAATAAGTGCATGAATATTAAGAATAAAATAAACATAAAAAAAATCCATTTCAATGTAAACGAGCAAGAGGACAATGAATTTATGTGTGTGGCGTTGAAAAAATAAATGTATTTTGAAGTGTTGTAAACGCAACAGGGAGGGTGGAACAATGGCATTGACTAGGCGTTGTATTTTTTGAACAGTTAAAAATAGATTTGGGTCAACTTCAGCATTTATCGCTGTAATTTCTTTTCTTCTTGGAGCCTTGTGTTCGAGTATTGTAGGGTATGTTGGCATGTGGGTTTCTGTGCGTGCAAATGTTAGAGTTTCTAATACTGCAAGGCGGTCAACAAGAGAAGATTTACATATGGCTATTCGTGTTGGTGGATTTTCAGGTACCATTGTAATGGGCATGACAACTTGGAGAAGGAATATTCACAAAGGCTGCAGATATAGGTGCTGATCTGGTTGGGAAAGTGGAGCAGGGTATTCCTGAAGATGATCCACAACTCAACTATTATTGCTGACTTGGTGGGAGCTATGCCAAATGGCTGGGGCTTTATCGATTTCGAAATCTATGAAGGCTCTTTGATTAAGCCAACCCCATCATGTTAATGAAAATGGAAGCAACAACAAGACCAAAAACATGAAGGAAGCTCTATTGATGACAACAGAACTGTGAAGGAGTGAAGATTATAGGACAAACCGCCATTAGTTACCACTGGTAGGCAAGCACTAGTAATGGGCATGGGAGTTGGAGTGATGCTCTTGTTCATTCTGGTCATGCCCATTAGACACATTTCAAACATACCACTGCTTGCATTTTTTTTATTCATGATGATTACTTCTACTGCTTTTTGATTTCAAACTGTCCAGATCAGGTTTTGTCATCAACATTTTCTTCCCTAACTCACCACTAGAACTTGTTTACATATATTAGCAATTATATAATAGCTCTGTTACCACAAGTTACTCTGTGGACCCAACTATCTATTACTGAGGAAAGAGGAGTGGGTGGTGTCTTTGTGCCAAGATTTGGATGGATCGTCAAATCAGTCTTTAGCAGCAGCAATTTTGAAGTCTTGTCGAGATTATTTGATGTTTAAGGAGAGAAGAGATGTGCTTTCATTTAAGTTTTATTTGAAGAATCTACATTTTAAAAGTCTGCAATTTGTTTTAACGAAAAAAAACCTCTCATAATTGTACAAACAATTCTTTCTATACATAATATCCCTTTGTGTCTTGCAGACAGAGCAACAAACAAGACTATGGCATCAACATCTACATGATTTTTAGCTACAGAAACTGCGAAATTCTGTCGTTGAACAACAATCCTGTCACTGAAAAATACCATGACAATTTTCATTGTTTCACCCAAATTTCAAATCAGCCTAACTTTCTCATACGACATCGGATTTCGACAATTCAAGCGTCATTGCAAAGATATTGACGAGGTCTACACAATAAGAAAGCTATAATTAGAGTTTGAAATAGTAAATAATGAAGAAAGTGCTGAAAAGACACAACAAGTAACTTGAGGCACTAATTTCAAGACAAGTAAAAATTCTTTTGGTTTTCGTTCGTGGATTTGTTCTATTAGTATCAATTCTCAATTTTTTGGTGTAAATGTCATAAATAGAGAGATTGATCATCTCTCTTTTATGATAAACTTACATTTCATTACAGAAAAAGTACTAAGTTTTTGCAGGTTTTGGGAAGATAAACAGATGACCACAAACAAACAATGTCTTTTAAAGACCACATTTCATAAATACATCCTTAGAGAATGTCAAAGATAAGACTTCAAGCATGAGGACATGATTTTGGGCAAGCCAAGGGGAATAATGTCATCATATCCATCACATCATTGAAAAGCCTCTCAAAGACCACATTTCTTTCAAAAGAAAATGATCAAAGCAACAACAAAGATGAAACATCAATGCATGAGCACATGATGTCAGATCAGATTCATCACTTGAAAGCTTTCAGATGCTAGTCTCACCATTGCATTCCTCCTTTTTCAGTAAATAAAACCTTCATTTCATTCCCACTTCTTCAGTCAATAAATTTTCATTCCATTTTCCTTTTCATGTTTTCAAATAAAACCTTGATCCACTATTCATTTTCCTTCACAGTCATTATACTTTCCTGCCTCTCTTTCACTAACCTATAACCCAACAATAAAACATTCAACTCCTCTACAAAGCTGATTCATTACATTTGCTTTCCATTTTTCAAATAAACCTTGATCCACTGCAAAACTTTTTCATTCATAGTCCTTCAAAATCATTGTTTCATGCTCATGTTAGATGATGGAGGATTCCTTAAGGCCTCATTTCTAACAAGTCTTGGCCTTTCAACATCAACACGTTATCTAGGTTCAAGGCTAAAGTCCTTAGTAGTACCTTGAGGCTTGTATGCCTTAATGACAGGGTCTCTCGCCAGCAATCATGGGAATACACCAATGTCCCTTGATCGTTGGATCTTTTAAGTGGCTCGACATCAAGTCATCTATTCGCCCTTCGCAAGATGTACTTAGGTAACTTGGCACTCATTGACATTAATGGTGATTTGCCTCGCATTGGTTAACGAAATTCATCAATGGTCAGTAATACGATGACTTCTCTTCATGCTCAACATTGACACACTTATTCGCATGATTAGAATTGTACTATCGGTTTTGTAACGATTGAAGACTACATCATTTCGTGAGTTTGCAACAAATCAATTTGTCATAACAGCAATAAAGATTCAAACCTTGTCATCAACAAAGAGAACACAGAAGCATATCCAAATTCCTTTGTTTACATACTCCATGATCCGATAGCATCAACAACCACATTCTTTAGCATCCACAACTCATGTACATTGAGGGTAAGTGAAGGTATGTGGTTTTTAATTTTTAGTCATGTCATTCCTTAAAATGCTAAAAATTGTAACTTTGGAAAGTTCCTAACTTCCTTTTTCACATTGTCATATCTCTAGTTGGAGGGGGAATTCATGTTCATACCTGATATTCACATTTCACTATATATATCACATGCATATTTCATTATCACCTTTCATATCTCATATATGTCCTTTATACACATGCCATCCTAACCAACATACTTTTCCAAACAACTACTATTGCATTATGATTCAAAATGTTATATGTTTTGCAAATGATGATCATAGAATGAATCACTGATTAAATATTTTCGAAGTCTTTTGATGCAACACAAAAATAACAAAAGTATTGTTACACAAGAACCAATACTAATAAAAGTTGGTTGCCACACAAGAACCAACCAAAGTAATATGTTGCAATCAAACATTTTTCAAAACGACACTTTGCAAAAGGAACAAAGTTATCAAATGATTATTTGAAGTTGAAATAAGGATTAACATAAACCAAAGTTCATATAAAAGCAAGACAATTCAAAAGATCAAATCATGATTAAAGTAAATCAAGCAATAGATTGCCTGAGGACACGTGATAAATCTAGTTGGGGGGTATGTTGGACCTCCAAAATATCTTCAAAATGTCATACACATTCACCTCCATTCTCATTTTATTGCCTCATTTCATCACCTTGTCATCACATGACCTTACATTTCCATTACCATATGGGTTCATATTTGTATTTTCCAAAGTTATTAATTTCAAGTATTTAAAGTGAATTTATGATTAAAAGTTAGAAAAATAACATGTATTTGCTTATACCTAAAAGTGGCTTGAGTTTGATGACATGTGTAGATCATTTGGAAGCTTCCAAGGCACCCTTATGTGGCCTCCCAAGATCAAATTCGAATTTCAACTCAAGAGGTGGACCATATTCCAAGGAGAAATATCATGGAGATCTTTATGAGTCATAGGATTTGTATCTAGTATTTAGGGATAAGTTGAGACAAGTATGGATCTAGCAGATATTTAAGGGATCTACATTTATTGAGTAGATATCCCTAATTCATGTATAAATAGGAGGAGCATCCTTCAAAGGAAGCTAAAAATGGTTAGCTATTCATTGGCATTAGATTTATCATTTAGCATGAATAATATCATTTTCTTTCAATTATGAGTTATGAGTGTTGTGTGATGCTTAAGAGGTGGTAGTTCTTCATGTGTGCTCATTGAGGAATGGAAGGATCCCCATCAACCACAATCTGCATACAACTGTAAAATAGTTTTATTTTTTCTTTTTTATTTTCCTGCAAGTGTATTTTTTACTTTCATGCAAGTGTGATTTCATTTCCTAAATTGTCATTAAACTGCTTGCTTTCTAAATTATCATAGTTTACTTGCTTTCCAGTTATTTTATATTTTCTTCTTATAGTTGTTCATAGATAAGTTTAATTTAGTTTTCTTTGATTCTAGTTGTAATATGCATTTCCATTCTTTATTTCCATTCTAAACAAACCTCCTACAATAGTCTCATCTGAGGTCCCATATATTTTGGTTTGCTTCTAAGTTTACGAAAACCTTGGGTTAACAAATTAAATGACATGTATTTAACATACAATTAAGTCACCCTACACATGCATGATAGCCTTTTCCGAAAAAAGGAAAAGGAAAAAAGTGAAAAATCGTCCCTAAAAATAGGGATATATTTTTAGCAGTCAGAGTTACACTTGAGTTAACTTTAGAAACTGCGGCCACTTGTCTCTTTTTCCTAGATTTTTTGCATGCGCGTCATAAAATATAAATCGATCAAATCTATTTAATGGATGTCATCAGAGATCATTTTCACATTCGATCTTGGATCTCTGGCATTCCTGAGGCATCTAGGAACCTTTGGCACGGTCAACACAACTTTTTCGAGTAAGTCTTTCTTTTCTTGTCTTTCCCTGCTTTTTTTGTCGCTTTTGTTTCCTTGGCTTCTGCGAGTGTTGTTTTGAATGTTTTATTGAACGACCATTGACGTTTTGGTTTTTTTTTAGCTTGTAGAAGTGTTTTTTTAAGTTTTTCATTGCCTTTCCTAAGCATCGCATGCATAACCCAGTTTTTGCACTAATAGTCGTTGTTGCGGCGACTCTCCCCACAAGTTTCGTTGTTCTTCTATTTGACTAGTTCTTGCATTTTCTTTTATTGCATGCATCACTATTCACTCAGATCTGCACCAGCCATTGCACACACTTTCAAATCTGCTCATTTACATGTTTCCCTTGGGCAGATCTAGGCTGCCTTGGCCCGGATCTAGCTCTTCCCGGCATGCACTATGCATTTCTGGATCTCAAGGCTCTGCCTTGGCTCCAAGAATTGCACAGAGGCTACGAGTGACTGGCTCCAGCTGTGCACTGCGTAGTTCTAGGATATAGTCTCGAAGTCTTACCCACTAGGATTGTGCAATGTGCAGTCCCATACAGCATCAAAGTCAGACTAAACTGCGCATTACACAGTTCTAGTCATCATAAAGCCACACTGCACTTTGCTTTGCGCAATTCCAATCATCATCACCTCTCATTGGCAGTTGGGACTGCACAATGCGTGGATCCAGCTAAAAGCCCCTCACCTCTGAAAGTCAGAATTGCACAATATTTCCTAGCCATTGCCCAATCCGTTGCATGATCGGTCCTTGAAGTGATTTTTTATTTTAAGCTAACATTTGTATGCCATGAGTGTCCTCTCTGTCTCCAGGTACAACAATTGTTGAGCAGCTTCTTAGCAGTACAAACAACATGGTTTCCAAGAGAGCTAGATCAAAGGATATTGTATAGAGCAGCGCTGGAGATGTAGTTGAACAGGTGTCAATGAACTTTCCAATCTATGCAGACACAAAACTGTTCATAGATAAGGACATGAAGATTACATGGCAGGAAATTAAGGACATATTTGCAGGCAATTTCAAGGAAGATCTGAAAGATCAACAGGTCTATGTCAACATCCACAAGTCAGGCTTGTACAGGATTGCATGCATGTACCCTGCCTTCCCATGTGCTGACATCATTCACTGGATTTTCTCACATATTGATCTTGAGACGATGAGATTGAGCAGTGCCATTAGAACACAACTTGCCACATTTAGGATGGAAAACAATCATCAGATGTATCGCTTACCATAGTCTGTGAACCACATGGATGCACTCTTCTATAATCCCAAAAACAATGTGAATGATAGAGACATCATGAAGCATTGGGTAAAAGAGCCATCGAAATTCAGGTCGACACCTAATTAGGTCTACAAGAGAGAAGGCCTACCAACTCTTGATCATCTATGCATGTCACTTGTACAGTCAAGAGAGTACGAAGATCTTTCCACAAAATTGGGTGGTTGTGTTGGATCAGTTGGAAAATGAAGGAAGGCCATTCAAATAGTTAGACATGTTGGTTCTTCAGCTGAAAGTGCATGTGTCTAATGCCTAGAATCCGCGTAAGGATGAACAAGCGAGATTCTATATGTCCGTGTACCTATTTGATGCAATTTGTGCCCAACATTAGTTTCCTGCCATGGGTTGGACATGGACACCATCAAAGGATGCTGTGAACATTTATTGTAAGTTACTTTTTGAGTGCAGTTACCGAGGATTCATGGTGAGGCTATCTGACCCCTTCATCACCCCGATTTACAAGATGATCTTTGAAAAAGATTCACCTTGCATGTCCCAAGAAGCAATGTAGGCATTGCTTAACATTGCAAATTGGTATGCCTCACCCGGTGGAACCTTCATCAGGATGTTTGGCAGAGAGAAGCCTCCACATGTGCTACCAAGGTTTTCCACAGATAAGTTGGTCATGCAAGAGGTTGCATATCACATCTCCATAGGGTTATCAGCAGGACTACATAGGAGGAAGAAGGCACCATGGCCTACTCTTCCTTTGCGGATTGGATTGTACAAGATCCAAAGCTTGAAGGATGCAGATGTTGAGGCTGAGGACTTGAAGAAGTTTGAGTTCAGAACCAAAAGTTTTAATCCGTATGATCCCCAATGCATAAGCAAGAACCACAGTGCTACTAAAAACCATATAGATGGATTTTTAGCTTGTGCAGGAAGTAGCACCATAGAAAGAAGCAACAACATTAGCAGTGAGCAGAAAACTAGCATAAGACAAAGGCAAGAGGAATATTGCCGAGAACCCAAAGGCTGAGCAAAGCTACAAGTTCAGAGAAGATCCTCTTATTGAGAAAGTAGCTTTGGAAATAGAGGTGAATAGGTGACAACATGAAAGGAGAGTAGAACAGAGGAAGATAGAGAAGAAAAGGTTGGAGGATTCAGAGAGGAAGTTGCAGGAAATAGAAAAGAAGCTAAAGAAGAGAAGGAGCTAAGGAGGAGAGAAAGGGAAGAGGATAAAAAACAAGAGTAGGAGGAAAGGTAAGGTGCAATGACAGAGAAAACTATGCCTATACAAGTTGAGGAGTCAGAGTAACCAGCAGATGAAGAAGAGGGTGAGCAGGTGCAGGTTCAGGAACTTGCTCAGCAGATTGAGAAAATGGTTGAAGAAATGGACATGTATTTGGAACAAGAGCCACAGGACCAAGACACCGACCTCATGCCGAGAGAATCCGAGGTCGCCCCACAGTCTTTGCCACCTCCAGAATCAGAATCAGTCCCGAGATAGCAAGGAGAGGTTTTTCTCCTTAATGATGATCCAGTGATGGATGTGTACAATCTGTCATTCGATGAGTCACAACAAAGGATTGTACAGGTATGATGAAATCATCTCCTAGATGATCATGCATCACCTACACACATAAAGGAAAGGGTGATTGTGTCAAATGTTAGAGGACATCTAGCTTCCATGGCCGATGCTTCTAAGTCTTATGCAGAAGTCACAAGTTCAACGATCAAGTTCTTGATAGAACAGAATGATTGGATGGTAAAGGAATTGCAAGAGGCCAGGAAGATAACATAAAAATATGTAGGACCTACTATGGCAGAGATGAGAAAGTGATACTTGCTGAAGTATCGACTCTTGAGACCTCCATACAGAAACCATATGGAAGATTTCTCACCATGCACAAGGCGTTTGTCCATCTATATGGTTTTTAGTAGCAGCGTGCGAAGACATCCCAAACTCTCAAAGAAATCCATGCTACTATTAGGAATGTACAGGAATGGACAATGAGGTACAAGGGAGCCCTGCTTTATTTGTAGAAGATAATGAAGCCACAGGCAGAGCTAGAAAAAGCACAGATTTAGATGTTGATCCAGAATTATGAGCAACTCCCTCCGCTCATCACCAACATTGAGGCTTCCTATGCACAGTTTTTCAAGAGTATGGATGTCATAGTGAGGACACAATATCCCTTCAATTGGAACCCTCACTCAAGCCATGAAGAAGAACCAAGTCCTGTTGGAGGTCGACAGGTACATAGAGTAGTTGATGCGAGAGGCCACCAACGATGACTTGCAGCTGAGCGCAGAAAACATGCATAAGTACATCGGTGGTCTAGCCACACTCAAGACAATGCTTCACATGCTTCAAGATGAGATGGACGGAGGTTCCAGAACCATATACTCGGAAGCCATGGGGGCAAGAGTCGGTTTCAAGAAAGACATCACCAAACAATACAAGAACACAATAACATAGTATCAAGCTTGGTATCAGTTCGCCACAGAAGACCATCAATAGGATGTTGTTGAGTTGGTATTTCCCTAAGACCCCAAGTGATGATATTTTTATTGTTAGGTTGACTCAAGCCTATTTTTTTCCCACATGGGTCTATGTGGAAATTGTATTACTATTTGTAAATATATTGTAAGTGAAATTCCAAGTGTCACTAGTGGAATGTGAACAATCACTATGTAATGTAAAGAGTTATTTGTAAAGGAGTTGAAGAGTCATAAGGGTAGTCAAAGAGTCAAAGTGGAATGTCAAGGGTCACCCCACCCTTTGTTTTATATAGAACCTCATAACTCATAGTATAGGCTTTTGGGAGCCAAGCGTTTGGCTAGGAATTTCTTAGAGAAGGCTTGGAGAGTATTCTGACGAGCCTTGGCTTCTCCACAACGTAGAGCGATTACACCTCTTTGGAGGAGCAGGTGGTGTTGATTGCAATGTTCCACTATTGGGGATAGTGGTTGTCAATGGTGTATGCATGAATGGAACTTTCCCTTAATAATATAACTGAGCCAACACATTTTCATGCATATGTTGTTATTGTAGTTCAACCGTTCTAGTTACTTTAGCAATGTATCTTATTTAAATTAAGCATTTGTGTATGAAATATTTTGTATGAAATTGTATGAATCTTGTTGAAGACATGTTGTTGTATTAAACCGTCACTTTAATATGTGGACTATTCCGCTTCCAGCCTGTGATGTCATTCCACTAATGTGTTCCTTTCAGGATGTGTACTATTACATGCTTCTAAGGGACACTTCATTTTCCCCTCTATGTGTTAAAACCCCCATGCATCTAACTTGACTCACTGCAAGGTCACGTACTTGCTTCCGACAGAGTTATCATACTTACCTCTGCACGCTATAGCGGGCAAGGAACTACTTTACTACCCACTATTGTGACTCCCACTCCAAATGACCTAAGGTCTAGTTGGGACTTCTTACTGGGGAGATCCCTTGACATGTTGGCGGGTCCAACACTGTCAACAACACCTCAAAAAAATAAAACTTCATCTAGATATGTGCAGAAATACCATCCTAAAAATCAAATATTTGGGAGAAGATATTTAGGAGTCCATACTAGAAGGAAATTAATCAACATTCCTAGACATGCAAATATAAAAATATTATACAAAATAAAACCCAAAAGTTTTGATGAAGCTAATGAAGACAAGCATTGGGTCAAGGCCATGAATGAAGAAGTAGATCAAATAGAGAAGAATGACACGTGGTAACTTATTCCTAGACCAAAGGAAAATAATATTAGATATCATTTTTGGGATTCAACTGCGTTAAGTAAGTCATTCAAAGTATGACCATTTCCATGAGAGGCAGTCGTAAAGTGACTAATATCTCATGATTTTTGAATAGTTCACTTAGCACTCATTGCATCGGGTGATGCTCACAGGGGTGAAGAAGTGGGATTGAAACTAGTGAAAATAATATTTTTGGCACCAAGTGGGTCTTTTGAAATAAGTTGAATGAAGATGAAAAAGTAATGAGGAACAAAGGGAAATTCTAGTTTAACCCTAGGGAAATTCATGTGAATGCAGTAAAAAAAATCTTCAGATATTTGAAGGGAACTATTGATTATGGCCTATAGTATTCAAGGAGGATGGGTTTCACCTTAACAACATACAAAAATGCATATTTGGTAGGTAGTGTTGATGACAAAAAGACCACAAGTGGTGCAACTTTCTTCTTGTGTCCTAGCTAAGTAAAATGCAAAACTCTATCTCATTATCTACAACTGGAGCTAAGTACATAGAAGCTACTTCATGTTGCATTCAAGTTTTATGGATGAAACAAACCCTGGAAGATATCAGAGTTGAATATGGTCACCCCATTCCAATGATATGTGATAATACTAGTGCTATTAACATTTATAAGAATCTCATAATGCATTCCAAGACAAAGCACATTCCTATCAATATAATTTCTTGAGAGACTAGGTAGTTGAAGAAATTGTTAGAATCGAGTATATTACCACTAATGAATAACTTCCATATATTTTTATTAGGCCTCTTCCTAGGGAGATATTTGAGTATTTAAGGCAAAGCCTAGGCATGATATCTCTCTCATCTCACTATTCCTAATAGCTTGTCATCATATTTTAAGAAAATGAGTTTCAGGGGAAAGGTGTTGAAAGGGGGAGAGTTGCTAGTCAAGAGAAGAATTAGTTTAGGGGGGAGTTTAGATGAGCAGTCATACACGACCTCTAGTATCTATTGCTAAGTTAAAAACACAATACTTTTCCATTGATGTCAAAAAGGGAGAAAGTTAACCATGCGTGGCCATTGGAGTCAATCACCTGCTTAGTCACTAGATATGAAAGCGAGGTACCAAAGAATTTAGACACTAGTATGCCACTGGTATGAATTTAAATATGGTATTTGTGGTTGTCTATGTGGTGGTATCTATGGTTGTCTATGTGGTGGTATCTGTGGTTTTCTTTATAGTTTTTGGTGTAACGACAATCATGCTCCATCGAACAAAAACTTGGTGCAGAGCATTTGAGCATCAAAATAGTTGAAGTTCAACATAAGGGCAGAAGAAATCAACTAATGGTATGGTGTCTTATAAATTGATGTAGAATATGGAAAGGAGATAATGTAGAGCAGTGAAAAGAGTTAGTATAGAGCATACTTGGCTTAGATATGAAACCGTTGATTGATTGATAGCCAATGTAAAGGGATGCCAACAATCCAATGTTAGGGGTTTCCACTAATGACAAAGGGGGAGATTGTTGATATATTTTTCATTGAGGTCAAGAAGGAAGAAGACAACAAGTTGAAGAAGGAATCAAAGATTTTGTGGAAGGAAAGTTTATGGAAAATTAAAATCCTGGGTGAAATGAAAGTTTGTGCAGAAAAAAAAGGTCGCATGGAAGGAAAGTTCATGCCAAAGAAAAATGTTGTGTAGAAGAAAATTAGGTGTGAAAGAAAGGCTTGTGTGGAAGCAAAGTCTGCGAAAAGGAAAATTTTGTGTGGAGGTAAGAATATGTTCCATCACTCCGCACAAAGAGGGGCTAATCAAGCCAGGGGATAGTCACAATGTGGATTTCAAGGTGGCACTCAGTGATTAGTCCAAGGTGATATGATGTCGTAGAATAAGGGGCCTTGAGATTGATGTCTGGACCATGTTTAGTAAATTTTTTATGTGTTAAATAATATTAAAACATTTATCTCTATGTAACAACCACTTTCATATCACTTACAGGTCCCACATCAAGTATTAGGAAATTGGAGCATTATATGTTGACATGAAAAGGAAGTGAATATTCTCAAGGGGAAAGGTCTTGAAGTAATGGGACAATTAGATGGGATTTGTTTGTTGATTTCTGGATTTCAGTCTCAAAACACTATTTGGCTAGTAGAGTTCCAGTTGCTCCAGGTTCCATGACAAAGTAGTGTTGGTTAGAAGTAATTAATGTATTGGTTTAAAAACAATAATCGTCAAAGTGACCATTAATAAAGGTCATGAATCTAACAATTTATGGTTCCACCCAGGATTCAATTACAAGAAGTGATTGCAAAGCATTAAAAGAAAAGAAACCACCCAGTTAGGAAAAGTAACAAAGGTAAAACCAAAAGGAGCGTGAAAAGATATAAATAGAAACATATTGTTAAAGGATAATAAGGGTGGTAGTCGTGATAAGAGTAAATAAACCATTAGAAAGTGTAAGTGAGGAAAGCACACATGTAAGAATTGTATGAACATGTGGAGAGAAAAAAGTGAAGTAAATGTGCAGGCTATGTGAAGTGATAAGAGATCTATAGAGATATGATCTTGTATGAGACTAAGAGAAAGCTCAAAGATAGTGTGGTGGCATATTTGAGTTATCATGCATGAAAAAAGTGTGTGAAGCTAAGAAGTATGAAATTATAGCTCGCAAGGAGTGTACATAATAGAGTGTTGAGCTCTACAACATGAGAGAAGTCTTCTGTTGAATTATAAAGATAAGATTGTTGTTGTGAAAGAATATATAGAAAGGAGACCAAGATTAAAGAATTGTCAGAGTTAAATAAAGTGCCTCCATATCCCATTTGAAAATGTAATGAAATGGATATCTAAAGGATAGAATAAGTTGGATCAACATATTTATAGGGGATTTGTGTCTCCAGCAAACTAGTACTTACAAATATGAGGGGATTGGTGTCTCCAACAAATTGGTACTTGCAAATCCAAGGGGATTGGTGCCTCTAGTAAGTTGTTGCTTGAAAGGTTGAGGGGAGTGGTGTCTCATTTAGGTTGGTGCCTACAAAGATTGTAATATTAGGTTGGTTTCTTCTTTAAATTATATAAATAAAAGAAGTTTTGTGGCTTTCTCCTAGATGTGATTCCACATATATATTGTGTTCAAATATCTGATGTGATTGGTGTATTGTTTTGTGATTACATGTTTTTCAAATAATTGTTAAATTGTACTATACTAATTCACTCCCCCTCTAAATATAATTGATAAATCCAACGCAACTCCACTGCAATGAGATTTTATTGTGACCCCGAGTCAAATTGAGCATCTATTTCATCTTCTTGACCTATATCTTTATATGGAAGAGTTTGGTCATCTCCTTCTCTTGTTGTTGCTAAAGGCTACTCAAATTCACTCCCCTTTTACACTGATGTGAAAAATATCTTCTCATCCATGACCAATTTTATTTCCACCTAATTTCTCGATTATATGTCCATAATATTATTCTTCTTCACATCTTTCTTTCAATTCTTTGGGTTGAGTTCTAGATGTAATTTCTAGCACTTTTCCTTTGTGTGATCATCAATGTTATAGTGGTTGCTAGGATCTTTGCACCAATGTGTTTGATCGAGGTGGATATTGATGGCCACCCATTTATTCCACTTGGACCCCCAACACTATTTCCTTCCAGTTTCCTAGTTTCTAGCACACTTTACTATTTTTGGCAGTTTTTCGGGTGCTAAACTTCCAGAGCCATTTTGAGGACCTAAATGATGTTATTTTGGAAAATGGGCAAACTTATAACCCATGAAAGGGGTTTGTAGTTGAAAGTTGTTGTCCTTGGATACATACTTCTAATGAGGTATTGTACATGCCAAATGAAGATCATATATGAAAGTTACAACCTCAAGAAGTTGATGTACCAACTAACCCCGATGGGGCCCAAAAACTTTTCTTGCTTCATATCCTAGGGTTACTTTTTTAGATGTTTAGGGTTTCTCATTGTTTCTTCATGATAAAAAGGTCTTAGAGCCTCATTATAACTCGTTCATAAGGCATATAGCCATCACATCTCTTATAAGAGATGAGCTACCATTGCCCGAGCTAGTTTGTTTCTCTTGTGTATGTAAACAATTTTCAAAAATTGCTATCTATTAATTGAAATTCTGTTTTTTTGTATCTTTGTGTTTTGGTTTGAATCTGTAATTCATTTCATTCCTTCATAAATTCATATCAGTGGTATCAGAGCGGTTTATTTTTTCTTTGTTTTTATGTGCATGTCCCCAACGAGGTTGGGGTATAAGGTGTTGGGACTTGAACTGTTTGAACCCTTGCAATATTGGCCTCACTCACCACAACAACCCCCCATGGCGGAAGAAAATAAAGAGGAGGGAGTTTCAAGGTAATGCTCGAAGCAGCCCTCGAGTGACAAAGGAATATGTTGATGGAAATTTTTCGTAGATCCTTCGGCGGGTATCAGCAGGCGAAGCATTTTCATCCAACAGTCATTTTGGAGGCACCACCCCCTTTAAGGTACAAGATAACTTTTAAATTCCTATATTTGAAGTCCAAACATATGAAAATTCCATGGATAGATGATTAAATCTACTATAAGGATGTTTTTCATTCCATAAATTTTTCGATAGGGAAAATATTACTTTTGCACTCCTTAAAGTTGACCCCCATGTCAAGGACTTGTAGGAACTTGCTATGAGTTGAGGGATGAGGAGGAACCCTCACTATTTTCAGTCGCACCCTCTTGAAATTCTTTATTAGTCTAAGACATATCCTTAGACCACTATCTCATCTATGATTGGCAATAAGACTATCACTTCCCTTACTGGTGTGTATCTTGGAGTCTATAAAGATTCCACGCATCTTGGGGCTTATTATGGCCCATCACCTAATCCTTCTAATTCTATCTCGTCTAGTGTTTGCATGCTTTCGGGCATGATGGGCCACCCAAAAGAAGTCTGGTGCACCTTCACAACAACCAACTCCTTTGCAACATCCTGCTCCTAACTCAATCCATCCTTTAGATACAATTCCTCCCAGTTCATTTCCTTCTACTGGTATCTCTCACGCCCCTTTTCATCCTGGAACCATTTGCCCAGGTCTTAACCATATTACAGTAGTTCCCCCAGGTCATTACACTTTTGGTAAGATACCTTTCTTATTCCCACCTCCTGGAATCTATTCTACCCCTGTCATGGCTATGTCGAGTTTACCTAACATTACCTTGGGGATCCCAATCTGGTACATTGATCCTCTTGCAAACTATTCTCCTAATCAACTAAAACCTTACATAACTTTGACCCTGATTCAACCTATTGTTCCAACCCTTCCTTTGCTTTAGTTACACAACAACCTCCACAGGAATCCAATCTTGTTGTGAAAGCATCTTGTGAGGGGGAAAAAGCCGAGAAAAAGGGAACCAAAGACAAGGCAACCCAAACAAATCTAACTCCTCCATGCACATTGTGTGATCTTGTTGGGTATGCCACCAACAATTTCCTTGAGCTCCTTCATATCAAGAATGTGGTGTCTAATACCTTTGCTGACTCTAACATTCTTGAGGTCCATGTCACCTTACTTGAGTTAGCTAAGAAGAACATATCCTTACACACAAATCGCCCTTGTTCTTTGTGTGATAATTATGGCCATTATTCCCATCACTATCCCCATCTCGAATATTTTCACGATACACTTCAAGTGCTTCACGAGTTAGATGTCACTCGTAGTGCTTCCACTTTTCCTCTACCTGTGGGTTCTAGTCCCAATGCTATGCCAGAATAGGGGGCTTCCAACCCACCATTATGATTCCCACTCTAGATGTCGAGATGAAGGATATTTCTTCTCCTATTCTCTACCTATCATCGTGCATGGGATCGATATATTGGGACTCTCTTGGATTTTCCTATTGTTATTCATTCGAACCTTCTTTGGTGAACACTTTGGTCTCAACATCGGTAAATGTCACATCTACTATTCATCCATCCATCACTCCCATCGATGCTTATGTGAACCATGTCTCCCATGACGATGATCAGTTCCATCACGCCTTACTTCGAACCCATGAATTCGAACCAAATCCACCTTGTGGCCATTACATTACCACACAAATTTTGGGTAAGGGGAATACATTCTTGAGAATATAGGAGAAGAAATTCTCCCCAACCTTCCTAGTGCATTTGGTAGTGTCGACTCTAGTCCCATCCTTATTCCCCATTTAGAAGAACCTCTATAATCCCATATCACTTCAGATCACTCTAGGGATGATCAACTTAATCATTCCTCTATATTACATAAAAAACCTAGTCCCTTAGTCATTGTTGTTGCTCAATCACCATTTCGTCTAGGTGAGCATCAATATATTATAGCCGAAGCCACTCTTTGGTATACTGACACCATGTATGCGAACCCAGAAATACATTCCTTTTGATTCATTTCCAAATGACATTGGTAATAAACCATTTCCTTTCTCTTACTGCATCCTTTATCCATTCTCCCCACAAGAAGACAACCATAAAATAAACCAATGGCAAACCAATTCATCAAAATGTGTTTGGAGTCCAATAATCTAAATACATCGGTATGCCCATAACATGCTCCATACAAAAATAGGGGGAAAATATGCCCCTACATATCCTCATTATCATCTAGAGGATCTCATGCTAGTATTGTTGGATGCCTAAAGCAGTTATTCAAGCACCTGGAACACAATGGCACTCTGCAAACTCATCCCTCTAGGTCATCATTCCCACCTTTTCATATCTAATATGTCCCCTCCATCATCATATGTTGAGGGGAAATATCTCATGCTTGCGGGCGTGATGGAACCCCTGGTCACCTTCTCACTTGATTAACATAAGTCTCAACCTATACCGCAATGATTTACATATGGTAGATTATCATTTCATTCCTTGGATAGTTTCTCCTACCGACCTCTCTGACAAGCCATATACACATTTCATATCGTAGATGATTGATAACATATATTCAAATATTCTACTTTATGTGATGCCACACTTACCACCCAACCCCCATATTTGACTTGGTGGGTGGGGATGATCCTAGACCTTCTCTAGTAGTTCATTCTTGTATTCCTTTCTACATTGATTCTTCACCAGGAACCATTTTTCCACGAAGCATTAAGGCCATTTTTAGACAAGTAAGTCTACCTACATGAAATTCGCAGATCAAAATTCCGACGGTCAGTTTGTCTGCTATGATCTCCTCAAGATTTAAGGCTTTATCCTCCTCTCCAAGTTCTCCAACAACTCACTATGCCAATGAATTGGATTTGGTAGCAAAAAACCCTTTTATAGGAAAAACCCTAGTTTTCTCGTCGCCTATTGCGACCAAATCATAACTCAGTTTGATGAACCATCAATACCATTAGAAAGAACTCACTGATTTCTATAATGGGTCTCTTTTTTTTTGGTAATTTTACACTTCACTAGGAAGCCATTTTTTCCATGAGGTCTCACTTTGTCACCTATTAAAATCAAATTTCTTCATATGATCTGCATATCGACTCACGTGTCAATTTACCTTTGCACTGGTCGACTCACATGTCAATTTTCGTCACAAGAAACCAACTTTTACTCATGTTTTATGGTCCCCTTTGGGACACGGCCCCCACCCCCCCCCCCCCCCATGTCGCAACATCATCAAGTCACCCTTGTTTAGAGCCTCAAAGATGAGTCACCCTTGCATCTATGGATATTTTTCCAAGTCCCCTTGAGTCCACTTCAAGGAAAATTTTAAGAGCCCCCTTAAATTTATATGTATAATGAATGGGCGAATCCCCATGATACATAGGAAAAATGGAAGGCAATTTTATCAATAATATAATATGTATATATAATTTTTTTGGCGAATCTCTCACCAAATTATATTATCTTGTAAAATCATGGCGAATCTTTCACTAAATAATAAATACTTTGTAAAGGGATAACAAAGTTCATAATGAGTATTTCTTGTAATGGCTTCAAGCCTTGTTAAGTAATCCATCAAGAACCAAAACAAGTATATTCCTTATATGGAATATAAATATATTTCTCATGGAAAGTCAATTAGGTTTAGCGTAGGTGGTAGGGAGAAATCCTACATGTGACGATGTGTTGAACTCATAATGAGTATTTCTTGTGATGGTTATGAGCCTTGTTGTCTAAGAAATCCCTCGAGAACTGAAATATGTATATTCCTCATATGGAATATAAAGATATTTCTCATGTATTAAAAAAAGGGAGGATATGAAATGAATGATATAATTACAAAGTCATGTGATGGTGTACTTAGTATTGACTAGTCACAATGGTTGAGAGGTTAGTCATGTACTTTAGTTAGGATGTGTCAATTCATTTATTGTTTTAATTGTTATATTATAATTATTGTGTTTATTACAAGTTGGCACCAACACACATAATTTTGGTAAGGTAGTGTGTGGTCTAGTTCCAAGTTAGAGTGTTTGTCATGGCGATGACTTAGGCTCAAATCTTTGTGGGTAGGCTCTAGTAAAAATAACTACAACAAAGAAAACCGTAATTACCTTAGGTATCATGCAACATCTGAAATGTGGATTTAAAAGATGTGATTTTATGGACCTTATAACAAGCTTCCTTAATGGTCTAAATACTAAAATCACCTAATTAAGAAAATAAATTTTTTCATAGCTAGGAATATGATTCACAAATACAAAAGAATTTCATTAATAGAAAGCTAGATGAGGGAGCAAACTCAACAAACAAAGAAGCTCCACGTATGAATGATGGTGATATTTTAGAAACAAAAGGAGATTTAAAGAGGCCCTTGGTGACCAGCTTCTAAATCCTAATCTATTTCATGTATTGTTTATCTTTCTTGTATTAAGTGTCCCAAAAATTTCAGATTAGTTAACAATCACAAATTAAGCTACACAGGAGATAAGACAACAAGAGCCACGTGGTGGCAATGTCACTGCTCTTGTTTTTTTTTTTGGCACATTGCCACCACATGGGTTTTTTTTTGGGCACGAGTGACATGGGTTTATGTGTGACATAGGCGATGATACTTAATAGAAAAATGTAACTTGCCTGCTACTACTATATTTCTGATTGGAATTTCAATTGTAAGAAAAAGTTTAATTAGAAAGTAAAACATTAAAAAAATATTTTTTTAAATCGCCAATCACTTAAAGGGGGTGGAGCATTATCATTCAAAAGATACAAATTCAATCCCAAAGCCCTTGTGCAAAAGAAAGAGTCTAACCTTCCAAACTTGGGCAAAAAAACCCTACATATACATAATATCTTTAATAATTACTTCCACAAAGACAAAATGACAATATTTTGAAAAGAAAAAAATACAAAATGATAAGATTTCATTTATTTTTCCTAGTAACAATGTCATTAAAGATTGGACTATAATGTCATTTTCAATGAAAATGTCTGGCACACTACGCAATAAGATGACATCATTTTAGATGTGCTCGAGAAGAAACACCTTTTTTTTGAAGTAATATTTATTTAAACATTCAAAGGTTACCATTAAAAACAAAACACTACACTTAAATAAACACACTTCTTTTTTAAAGTAATTTTTATTTAAACAATTCAAAAGTTACCATTAAAAACAAAATGCACTTCTCTTTCAAATTAATATATATTTAAACAATTCAAGGTTTACAATTAAAAAATGTATCATTTCTCATGAGAATTTTGCATTTACTATCATGAGAAGCAACTATGGATAGAAACCATAATGCAATAATTCCTCCCAAGACAGAAGCAGAATCAAGCTCTGAGAATGGTTGCCCTCCCTCTACTTTTGCATTCCATTCCATAAGGTGTTCTTTACTACTACATTCACTGCTTTCATCAAATTTGACAAATGTAGAACCACTGATGTCTATACCTTGCTTTACCAAATCAACAAGAGAGTGAATAAGAACAACAAAGAATCCTGATGCATTAAGAGCTTCCAATGTTTTCTGTCTATGTTCCTTGGCAGCACAAATGAGTAGGGCAGTTCCTCCCACTTTGACTTCCAAACTAGAAGAATGTATAATACGATCACCCAATACAGTAATGAATTTTGGTGTTTCTATAACCATATCCCCAAGAATTACAGGCTGATATTAGCACAATCTAGATAGAACTTCAATTTCCTTCTCTTGAATTGGTGGAATATCAGTGGCCAAACAAATAATCAATGGCTCCAAGTTGCAAGGTGCTTCAGCAAGGGCTGTCCATAGAGGATGATTCAAAGCGCCACCTCGATTTTCTTTAGCCAACAAGGAAAGTGCTTCAAGGGCCTCTTCTGTCACTTTTCCTTCCAAATTGGTTGCACAAACAAGAGATGCCAGATTAAGCACAGTTCCACAATGGTGAATACCCTCAATGAATACATCATCAACTTGTTGGCTCAAAAGAGTCATCAGGGGGAAGACCTTGGGTTTGGGCACAAGAGGCCAACAATAGTCCGCTGTAGTCTAGGACAATGCTGACATTTTCACCTTACCCCAAAGGGCAAGGAGTCTCACCCGAGGCATGCCGCGACCAAAAGGGAGAAGGGTTCAACATGGAGTCGAGAAAGTATTAATCGGGTTGCATTTGATCACATATACAAAAACATTACATATAACACAAAGATAACAACATACTCATGATAATCTAAGAACTACAGATTACATGCAATTGATAAGACATTCAAAAATTTGAAGATTCATCATACACAGGGCCCAGATACATCACAAGTCGCAACCGATCTTAGCCATTCTTTATATTAATCTTAACAACAAACATTACAATATGACTCGACTTTCGCCGCAAACAACTATAGGAAATACCCGACTCAGTTCCATGGGTTCGGTTCAGCTTCAAGGACCAAGTCTTCCCCGCTCCAGCAACCTTCCCTCCATCTGCCGCAACTGGGGATCCTTTCACCTCCTCTCACAGCTCTAATGTTCCTCTCACAGCTCTGATGCTCCTCTCCTTAACCTCGCTAAATCTAACCCCCCTTCTTTTCTAGTCTTTTCCTTTTATATCCTTCTCTGTTACCTGGATTTCCAGTTCTTGCTCAAGTTCTTCCCCTGGGTTGCTTCTACACCTTCCCGCCCCCTCGGCTGCCTTTGCCTTCTATTTCCACCTTTCTGCAACTCTTGCGCAACTTCTTATTCCACGAACCAACTGTTGCTGCCACCCGTTTCCGTCTCATCCTTTGGTCAACAAAAATTGGTCAAAACCTTTTCAAAATTAAACGAAGGCCCCAACCCAACTAGACCATGGCATACCAATCTAGAAAGTGCAGCTACTGCATGCTACTTTCCCTTGATGGTCCCTTCCCTCAAGACTCTAGACAACGGTGGAATAATATCATCTGCAAGAGCTTCTTCAGCAATTTGTCTATCTAAAAGAAGATTAGCCAAGGCAGTTATTCCCATCTCTGCAGCATATATGTTTGAATATTTTGCAAGGTTGATTAAAGGCATGATTGCATCTTTAGCAATAAAGGCCATGTGCTTGTTAGTCTCAATTGATAAGAAAAGGGTTGCAAGTGCTCAGGTTGACTGCATGGCAACACACTCAGTTACATTATTTAGTAAACTGCATAAAGGGCCAGTGATCTCTAGTCTACCTAAAATTTCAGAAAGGTCTCTACGAGCATCAAATACATATGCAAGAACAGATGCAACATTCTTTTGAATGTCCTCATTTGAAGAGCCAAGCATTTTCAGAACCATTTGGAAGACTTTGTTTGCAACAATTCTCTCATGCAGAATGTCTCCATGAGATGCAAGTGAAAGAAAACAACCACACACCTCAAGTACATGCACTTTGGACTCTAGACGATCTCCCAAAAGTAGAGCCCCCAAATGATATAAAATACTAGGATCTGCATCCCGAATAAGGTGACCAAGGGCCTCTGCAACAATTTTTTGAGCTTTGATATCTGCAGTATGTTTTCTATATGGATTTTGGCCAGTATGTTTTTTTTGTGAAACTTATATTCTAGGCAAGCAACAGATGGACAAATATGGCAAAGAAGAAGATGCATGAAGAGCAAGCATGTAATTGCAATTATTGCAAAGTAACCTTTGTCATCCCATAAGAACTCTATCATTAGCATTTGCAAACTACTTTTATGACATTTATTGATGAATTTTCAACAGATGAGAACCCTGTAAATAGCAGGTGAAAAGTACTTTGACATTTAGTGTGACTTTTCCATAA
The DNA here is from genome assembly GCA_031772625.1 of Pinus tabuliformis. Taxonomy (NCBI): domain Eukaryota; kingdom Viridiplantae; phylum Streptophyta; class Pinopsida; order Pinales; family Pinaceae; genus Pinus; species Pinus tabuliformis. The sequence goes on from CM062817.1 coordinate 887,083,938, forward strand.
AATCATGTTTGTACTTTTTGGAAAACATGTCAAACGATCTTGAAACATTTGAGGAATTTAGGGACATTGTTAAGAGGTAAATTGGGAAGAATGTTAATGTTCTCAAGATAGGTAGTTCTTAAGAACTTAGATCCAATTACTTATACAATTAATGTAAAGCTTATGGTATTGCAAGCAGCCTACTTCATTCATTTTTCCTAGTAACAATGTCATATTAAAGATTTGACTATAATGTCATTTTCAATGAAAATGTCTGGCACACTACGCAATAAGATGACATCATTTTAGAGGTGCTCGAGAAGAAACACCTTTTTTTTGAAGTAATATTTGTTTAAACATTCAAAGGTTACCATTAAAAACAAAACACTACACTTAAATAAACACACTCCTTTTTTAAAGTAATTTTTATTTAAACAATTCAAAAATTACCATTAAAAACAAAACGCACTTCTCTTTCAAATTAATATCGATTTAAACAATTCAAGGTTTACAAACAAAAAATGTATCATTTCTCATGAGAATTTTGCATTTACTATCGTGAGAAGCAACTATGGATAGCAACCATAATGAAATAATTCCTCCCAAGACAGAAGCAAAATCAAAATCTGAGAATGGTTGCCCTCCCTCTGCTTTTGCATTCCATTCCACAAGGAGTTCTTTACAACTACATTCACTGCTTTCATCAAATTTGATAAATGCAGAACCACTTATGTCTATACCTTGCTTTACCAAATCAACAAGAGAGTGAATAAGATCAACAAAGAATCCTGATGCATTAAGATTCAGGACTAGATATCAAACATGAACAACGCAACCTTTCTAAAAGGAAGCACACATCCTTTCAAGATGAAATATTCTAGAAGTTATTAGTGATCTAACTGTAATGGAAAATAAAAATTATTACTAAATTAGTCTAAAAATCAGGATATCCCTTGATAACAGGATTCATGAATAGCCATCAAAAATTTTAAATGCATTCCGTAATACATGATAGTTAAAACATACCATTAATGGTTAGTGGTTCCAAGTTTCTTGCCCTACCTGTTTCGCATCCTTGAAAAGTATACAGAATAGAATGCAGTGATAATTAATACAAAACAACAAAGACACATTTGGTAGAGTACCCAGACAACAAATAAAATTAATTTTCAAAATTTTGAACCTAAATAAAATGGAAGTAACTTACATTTTGTGAATTGTCTCCCTCGCTACCTTCACTTGAACCTTCACTATCGTAGCCTCCGCTGCAAGCAGCAATTACTTGGATAAATAACAGGAAACCATAGTAAAGGATATCGATAGGACTCCCACTCGAATTCCAGAATCCATTTCCACTTTAATATAAGTTAAGCTAAGATTCATTCCAAGGATTCCAAATGGAATTGTTATACTACCAGAATTAACCGAAAAAAAACAGCTTCAAATACCTACCTCTGTGGGAATGCACCATTTGTAGAACTGGACAATGCTTTCTCACTTCCTCCTTTTGTTCTAAGCATCTGAAGTTTTCCTAAATTTCCTTTTACCTTCTTTATTGAGCTTCAACCTTTATCCATCAAGGACTTTTCTTCTGTTGCAGTGCCTGAAGGAACTGAAACCTATATCCATTAAAAATTAATATCAGAACCTCATTGAAGTTTCCATGATAGCAGAAATTCAATAATAGAATGACCAAACGTCCTATAGGATTATCAACAAAATGTCTATCTACAATAGTTTGTGTAGTTACTAATGCAACCTTTGTTGGATTGCCAGCAGATGGGGCACTGTATTGATTGAATGAATTAGCACCCTAGTGTTTGACATAAGAAAATGATGTTTGAAACATTAATGATAATTCACATAATTGGGAATGCAAATTGAAAACAGAGAAATTCAGCCAAACTAAATACATGTCAATATGTCAGTAATTGGAATTTAGGGGAACATCACTCCGCCACTGTCACCCACACTAACCACAATGAAAAGCACAAAAATGTTCTTAGATAAATCATGATGATAAAAGTTATCGGAGGCACAGAAGGATGTGTGTAGATTCCTCCATGGTGATACACTGCAGCAAATGGAGGGGTCATCCCATAAGGTGTCATTAATGGTTGAGACATCAAGATACCAATCCTTTATAATAGTTGAAGTTTTAATAAGATACTTATTGTAGAAACAGGATTTAAACTGCAAACACTTGTTACCTGTCCTCCCCACACATATGGAGGTGGTGTTGGTCTTGATGCAACTGGGGAGGCAAAATAAGGTGGAGGAGGTGTGACACCTGGACCATAATATGCCTACATATGAAGCACGTTGTTAGACAACTTGGAGGTATCCACAATTGATTCAAAAGAGGAAAACACCAAAAAATGCAATAAACACCACAAATGAGGATTGAAAAGAGAAAACCTGTAAGGTTGTTGTCCAGTCAGGATATGCAAGTGTGGTTGGTTGTTCCTGAATATAGGAAATAAATATAACATCAGTTTTATTTCTTAAGTACATGTGGGAAGAAGTCTTACCTGCATTTCTTGCTACAATGTAAAAGTGATGCCTACCTGTAGCGTGGAATATGGTTTTGTAGCCTTTGACTGTGTTCCACCTTCCACAGTTCCCATAGCTAAATCAGACACTTACTGATTTGAAGTTCAGAGATAGAATACGCTAGTACACAATGCCTTATGATGGGTTCTTGATTCCTTAGTTACTGAAAAAGCACATAAAACTTCATTCATTAGACACGGTGAATATCACCAATGTATGTCAAAAAAAGAAGACAACATAAATGAAGGCAAAACAACCATGCATTCTTGTTATTCAAACATGCTTTTGGCACCAAGAGAAGCTCTCATCAGCCATTTTATAAATCGATAATATATTACTAGGAACAAGATTTAAAAATCATTAGCAACTAGTCCATCCACAACTGCAGGGAAGTGCCCAGGAGTTTTCCCACAAGGTGTTGGTTGAAAATGAAATGAACATACGAAAAGAAAAAACTGCATAGCATTTTTTTGTTGCTTCGTATATAGAATTTTCCTCAAATATTTATATCCAATTCAATTCCTCCTTTTCACATTGAGTTTTCTTGCTTGGCATTTATCAGGTCACAATGTTCTTGGTAATCATCACATCTAGTTTTGAGAATAGGTCCAATAGACAATGTTTGATCTCAATTGACATTAAATATTTAATTGTAATCATATTTAAGGGGCAAGCCAACCTTGACCTAATAGTCCTTCCATGTCATTTACCAAACAACATAAGAAGATCCAGGTAAAGTCATCACTTGAAAACAAGTGATAGTCTTGAATCCCAAGAGGAAACAAGAATGAGGAACAAGGCGTCATCTATTCTATATACAGAAACCAAACAATAGACCACGACAAAGCCAATGGCAATGTAGGAGTAAAAGTGAGATACTAGAAATCCTCAGTGGAAGATTGAGCAATAGGGAAAAAAAAGAATTTCAGGAGAAAGAGGCCATCGTTCAGCTCCATCACTCCGCCCACTATGAATACCAAACCCCACCTGCATTATGAAAATCGGGGGCGATGGAAGCAAACCCCACCTAAAAACAAGGCGAATTCAGTCTTTTGAATGTTTAACTACTTTATTTTTCATGGCTAAAATATAATAATTATTTATTTTTTAAATAATTTTTGGGCAAACTATAGAAAATGGGTGCAATATAAAAAAATTTCCCTTCCAAAATATAAAACCCCTTAAATTTCGCCCATGGGCTAAAATTCGCCCCTAAAATTTTCTATGGTCCACTTACAAGGTCTTATACATCTTTGCGTCACATTGATCTGATTATTCTCATATTTTGCCTCCATCAATACTACTCCGTCCTCGAAAAACCTCCATTTAAGTAATTGATCATCCCCTTTGGAATTGAGTCAGTCACTTCCAGGTCAACCATGCATATAATTCTCTGACAAGGGAATTCATTAGTCTACCTCTCATTTTTTATCCTTCCATCACCATCCCTGGTGTTAGTGCATCCGTTGCATTGCCATGACCCTCGTGCCTTTGTTGAGGAATCCTTATTGCCTCACCTCTAGCATGCCCTCTTCTGTCAACTTAAAAACATTTATTCCAGGAGAGTGGTCTGCAGGGAGGTGTACCTTGGTTCCAACTTTCATCATTGTTCAATGCCTTAGACCAAGAAAAGGGAATCATCATTTCCCTTTAACTTGGTTATTTCTCGTGTGCTCGAATCCAATTCATTATCGCACATTTGAGAATCATACACTTGATGGTCTGATGATCTAGCAGATTGTACTAGTATTTCCTAGGTGTGTGTGAGATGTTCCATACCTCATGAGGGGGTGGCCCTTTAGGTATCCTCCCACATGCCTGAATGTTAGCTGATCATGACCCAACCTTAGATGTAGTTCCATGGATTTGATGGGTTCGGTTTTCGCCGCTTGTGGTGCCCACAACATGTAGGTCTCATTCAGATGATCCATTCAGATCTTCAAAACCATTTCCTATATCACAGGGCTTCTTTGGTTGTGGTTCCCCTCACCATGCCAGCTTGAGGAGCATTATGTTCATGTACTCAGATAAATAGATGTTATTGTATTCAGTCATGGCCTCTGTTTTCTAGGCACATGTATATGGGACCCATTGTATTATTGTATCACTTTCTGGCCCATTGATGCCAATATATCATGTATCATGTACTTTGTAGCTCAGCCCCACATTGGTGGGCTCACCATTATTATTTTTATTGAGTTATCTCGACGGTATGGGTATTCTTGCCCCGCCTCATTTGAGATCATGTACTCCAAAATAAAAGGAGACTTATATCAACTTAGTAGGTTTCACCCCCTCCATTCCTCCATCCTTCCTTGCATTGCTTCATCTCTCTCTCTCTCTCTCTCTCTCTCTCTCTCTCTCTCTCTCTCTCTCTCTCTCTAATTCCCCTTTGGTGTCTCGTGGAAGCGTATCCTACAACGTATTTCAGTGATATGATTTGTTCTTGATGCTCATACGCTGGGGGAAATCTGTTATCACCTAAAAAATGATCACCTAGAAATTTCTAACCAGGTGGATCAAAATACACCATGTAAGATTAATGTTACCATAGTAAAATAACTTCCACTATAGGAAATAATTTAGTAAACTATTTTTATTAAATTATTTCTATTTAAAAAAAAAAAAAAACCCCATGAGAATAATTGAAGAAATCATTATTTATTTAATTTTATCTAGAAATAATTATTTGATAGTTGTTTCTTAATACATTTGACTAAATCACCTAGGAATAATTAAATAAATCACTATTTATTTATCATTCCTTAATCTTATTTTGGAATAATTGTTAAATCATTATTTAATAATTATTTCAAATTCACACTTTTATTAATCCTTAAAAAGTGATTAATAAATAATTTTATTTGTTAATTACTTCAACCATTTTCTAAATAAAGATATTTGACCACTTTGAATATCTTTTCCCTCTCCAAAAAATATAGTAAAGTACTCCTAACGGTTAGATCTTGATTTGGTCAATAATATTTTATTATTTTCCAATTTATAATCTAGTCCAATTCTTTGCTATAAATAAGAGGGTTTTCCATTCATTCTTCACCACGAATACTATCATCGTCACCATTATCTTCTCATGCCATTTGAGCTCCTACTTGAGCTGTATCTTGTTTTGGGTTTTCGACATACTGAGAGAGAGAAGCATATAGCTGGAGCATAAGGACATCAAAGGACCCATTCCACAGAGGGGGATTTATGGACCCATGTTGTAAACCTTCTTCACTAAGTGTTATTGATAAAAATATTATTCATTTAAAGTCTTCTTCTATTGGGTTATTGCATCAGTTATTTCTTGTTGTTATATGTTTTGGATTGCATATGATCTTTTTGCTGCAGGGTTTTCTTCTTTTGTCATTGCAGATCTGAAGCGTAAACAACCACATCTTGTTATTAGGGTCACTTGTCACTAGTGACTTAAGTGAAGTATTTTTGGTACACCTTTCCAAAATATTTACACTAATAAATGTCATCAAGGAACAATATTACCCTGTCATAAGATATGAAGATAAGTAAATAAAGTGGACCACACTACGCCAGGGAAGGGACCAAGATGTGCCAGAGTTCACAAACATTTTCCATACCCTACGCACAAAGTTAGGTATCAAGGATTATGAGTGATATCTGATACTCAAGTACTATTGTTATTTGCATAAATACATCTTAGAAGAAATGGAGTTCCTGGACATCTCCTTGCTTGGCACAACATACTGATATGATGTGAGGATCAAGTAGAAATTTAAATAGAAGAAGTGAGACTTTGGATCTACGAACAAAGGATTAAGCCATGGTGGAGCTACCTAAGACAACCTATTAGAGCTATAAGAAAAGAATAACACCATGAGGACGAAGAAGGATACTGAAAAGTGGTGTAAGTTCCATAAGAGCCCCACCCACAACACAAATGAGTGTTACACTAAGAAGTCACTAGTGGCCAAGTTAAAAGATTAAGAGTCAGATGCGTGTTCCAACTTTGAGCCGAAACCTAATAAGGGGAACAAAAAGGGAAAGCAAATTCTTGATGCAGAACCTACTGCTATCGTTTCCACCACCAAGGTCTAAAATATTGGGCCTGAAGATCCATAGGAGGGGGAGCATCTCTTCCACTCATAGACATGGGTGAACAGTTTTCCACTACAGTTCTTTATCGATAGAGGGATCCAAAAGAACCTCGTCTCAATAATGGTCATTAGGTGGTTGGGCATGATGACCAACCACACCCACAACCATACAACATGCCGTGGCTTCATCAAGGATGAGATCTCCATGTCATCCAACAACGTTGCCTTCCCTACAACATAAAGCCCTTCACAGATGAGGTATTGTGTTATGTTACAACTCTTAAAGTTTGTGATGTTTTATTAGGCCAACCATACTTGTGGAATTTTCATGTTATGTATGAGTCTAGACGTCACACTTTTATTATTACTTTGGGTAGAAAGCTATACAGGATCCCGGAGGTAGCCCCTCCTATCGCCATTTCTTTGATCTTTGCTAAGAAATGCAGTAATATCATCTCCCAGACTAGGAATTTTTTTTTTTCTTTCTGATTCACTATCAAAGTAAGGGGAGGATCGTAGCCACATCCATAACCCTTATAAAGGGTTCCCCCACATAGCAAAAGCAAGTTGACAATGTCATGGATGAGTACCTAGACATCTTCTCCTCACCCATAGGGGTACCCTTGCACTGTCAGGTCAAGCATTCGATTGATCTGGCTCCTGGGTCACCTCTACCCAATGGGGTAGTATACTGTCACCCCCTTTTGGAAAAGGAGGAACGAAAAATCGAGGAGTTGCTACAAAAAAAGCACATCTGACTAAGCTCCTCACCTTATGGGAACCCAATTGTACTTGTACAGAAGAAGGATGGGACTTGGAGACTCTGCATTGAATATTGGGCACTAAATAAGATCACTACTAGGAACAAACACCTGATCCCATGGATTGATGACCTTCTAAACCAACTCAAGGGGGCAAAGTACTTCAACAAGATTGATATGACGTTTGAATATCACCAAGTTCCTATAGAACACACAGATGTATGGAAGACCGCCTTCAAATCTAAGGAGGGCCTCTTTGAGTGGTTGTTCATGCCCTTTGGGTTGAAAAATGTCCCTGTAACTTTTATGAGGTTGATGGATGACATCTTACAGCCTTTCACCAACTCGTTCGTGGTTGTATATCTGGATGACATCCTCATCTTCAGTAGGAGTTGGGCACATGACTTGCAACATATTCGATAGGTCCTTCAGACCCTATGATAACACAAACTATGTGGAAATTTGGAGAAATTATCCTTTGGCATTTACCAAGTCTAATATTTGGGCTACATAATTGATGAGAAATGTGTGCATGTGGATCTAGCTAAGATCCAAGTCATTCGGTATTTGCCAACACCAACAACTCTCACAGAGCTTCACAAACTTTTGGGCCTTTCTAATTTCTATCGAAGGTTTGTGTTGGGATTCTCTCATATCACTTAGTCTTTGAGTCAAGTTACCAAGGGCAAAGCAAAATCAAAGCTTTTTTGGTCTAAGGCACAATAGAAGGCATTTGTTGAGCTAAAACATTGCATTTTCTCTATGCCAGTACTCACATTTCCATACCTACAACAACCATTTGAAATTGATACATATGCCTCTGACCATGCTATTTGTGTATTTATCACCCAACAAGAGCATCCAATGACCTATCATAGTGAGACACTCTCTGATACTATTCAGAAATACCCCACCTACGATAAGGATATGTACTCCATTGTGCAGGCTTGAAAATAGTGGAAACATTACATTATGGGGAAGGAGAAAATCATCCACACAAATCACCGACCTCTTCATTTTATGCAGGCACAGGGGAAGTTGCAAGAATATCACCATCAGAATTGGCCCACATACTTGCAACAATTACATTTGAACATTAAATACAAGAAGTTCAACACCAATAACATTGTAGATTGCCTTAGTGGGCCCCCGACTGTGGCACTGACCACTGTCCTCAACTCTTGTGGGATGCAATCAAAATTTGTTTTCCTTAGATACATATTTCTAATGAGGTATCATACATTCCAAATGAAGATCATATGCAAAATTTACGACCTTGGGAAGTTGATGTACTAACTAACCCCAACAGGGCCCACAAAAATTTGGCGCTTCATCTCCTAGGGTTAGGTTTTTGGATGTTTAGGGTCTCTCATTATTTCTTCATGATAAAAAGGCCTTACATCATCGTTACAACCCAGTCAGAAGGCATGTAGTTGTCACATCTCTTCTCAGAGATAAACTACCATCACTCGAACTAGTTTGTTTCTCTTATGTATGTAAACAATTTTCAACAGTTGCTATCTATTAAATGAAATTATGTTTATTTGTATCTCCATGTTTTGGTTTTAATATTTATTTCATTATGTTACTTCATAAATCTAGATCAATGTTGTGGTTGTTATATTTTTGTCCTTCACCCCTTTCCATTTCTTCTTCCCTTATTTGGAAGCTTCCTGGTGTTCCTTCTACTTTGACCCACTTGACTACTCTTTCTTTTGGCCTATGTTTTGTAGGTATTGTGCCTCTACACAAGCTTCATCTATTGTTATAGGTTTTAACAACATCACTTGATTTCATAGATGGATATGTAAGTCCCCTAGATACTTGAGGACTATGTTTGGGTTATTGGGAGAGATACTTAGCATTATTTCCATCTTTCGAAATTATGTGGTGCACTCTTATACAATCTACCCCTATCTCTTCCTGAAGTAATTCCACATGATCCATTAGTCCTCTACATACTTGATATTGTACAATTCATAATTTATAGGAGTTTTATAATCCTCCCACTTAGTTATTGGAGGATCCCCATCCAACTTCAGGGTTTATGTGTGGCTTTCCTAGTAAGTAAGGGCATGGTCCTCTAGTTTCAATCGAAAAAAAAATATTTTTCTCTTCTCCTTATATACACCATGATATTGAGCTTTGCTTCCATCTTAAAAAAAAAATTGAATGGTTAACGATATTAGAACTCAATTTTTCCTTTTTTCAAGTCCTCTCTTAGACTCTTCTTGTTCTTCTTGATCCCTTGACTTTCTCTTTGATTTGACCATGAGAAGGTTCATATTCCTGATCTCAAGAGTTATTAATAGATCCATCGACCATGGTTAGGGATGTATGAATTTCTGCTTAATCGATCTAGATCCCCTACAACTCTTCACACTATATCCAAAAACTTGCTTTGGTACCAATATGAGCCATAAACTATCATGGATATTCCACTAGATAGTTCATCACAAAATATCCATTAAAATTTGGTTGAACTCAAAAATATATATTACGAGGGTTAATTTTTCCATATATTTTTGGAGTTATTAATTTATTATTTACTATGTAAGCATGCAAAATATAAAATGTGACAAATAAAGAACATGTAAAAGAATCACTCACAAAACCATAATAACACAAGATATGACCTAGGAAACCCTTTCAAAGAAAAACCTAGTTGGAAGGTGTGACTACTTTGCTCTCTCTTTCTCTGAATGGAAATGGTGCAAATATAAAAGAGTGATACCTCTGGCTTGTGGGCTACAACATAACATAAACCCTCTCTATTCTACCCTCTCTCTATCTAGTCTCAACTACCCTTCTCTATTATGGAACAAAATGCACTAGAATATAATCAAACTCCTTTTCCTCTTAGTGGTATGTTTATAACATAACCTGATAGCCAACTAGGGGTTTAATTTGACCCACCCAACCCTCAATATGAGTTACAACTCGACTCTTATAGAGTCTTATTCATGTTGGTCATGTGTCTATCACACTTTCCATGAGAAATGGGGTTGACATAGCATCCTCTCCAATCATGGTGGACAAAGTAGGAAGGTTAACTTCCAGGTGCCATGACTTTTGCATATAGACTTTGTTTGAGGTTTTTCTTGTGTCGTTGGAAAGATATCCATGTGTGCAATAATGTTAAGGGGTCTATCATAAGAGAGAATATTTGAACCACAAAAAACTTCATTAAATGCCTCAAATTTCCTCTATAACATTTTAAACCCTGATTTGTAAACTGACACCCATTGGTAAAAATGGTCTTGTGAGTTGATTCCTCCAATTTTTCCACTTTTGAAGTATTAATATGGATGACAAATAATACAATGATCCAATCCAGATCATAGTAAATGCCTTAAGCCTATTTTCAATAAGACACAATGACATAACCACCATAATATAATGAGGGTTAGGAGTTAATTATTAACTGATAGGTTGTTGTTCTTAATTAATGTTAGGTCTAAATAAGCTACAATAGAAAACACCAACCAACACTTATTTATCACTCAACAAATGTAAGAACAAGTTACCTTTTGATGCACAAGAGTGAAATACAATCGCATAAACCAAGAGTAAGAGATATTCATGAGTTTCCACTTGATAGTATGTTGAAATAAGGTAAATCTTGCTGTTATCCAAAATTTTAGATCTGAATAAAGATAAAAATATGCAGAAAATGCAAATTTCGAGTGAGGAAAAGATTTTAGACTCATGATATATGGAGTGAGAAAGACACATATATCAAGAAGAACTTAGATCTATTATTTTCTTCTATAAATTCTTCATAGAAAGCTTCAAAAATGAATTTTGAATGTCACATCCCCAGTGTTTCCTTTGAAAATATTCAAAAAAAAAACCATTCTTTTGTCCAATAAAGAGATCTAATACAACTTGTAGTGATCTTTAACACTTAAAAATGAATCACAAATAAGATATTCGATAATAATAGAAAATCCTCTTAACCTCATATATCAAAATAACCTTAAGTAGGGCAACATCATAAAATTAATTTTTGCTGAAGGATTAACTCTTGTCCACTTGCCATTTCAAGGTGGCAACCTCTTCATGAGTTGAGCTCAAATACAACATACTCTAAGCCATTATCCATAGGTATGACTTCATCATTATTTATAGATAGCTAGAAAACCCTCATCATAACCAAATGCTGACTACTTAGTGGAGCTTCTTTAATGATGCCACATTGCATTTATTCAATTTTAACTACCTAGGGGGCTTTATTTAATAAACATCATGCATCTAGTGGGATTTTTTTAATAAACATAGTGGATACAATCCACCTTACATTGAATGACCCTTCAACCCTTGATTAAACCCCTAGGCAGGATCCTACAAATGATTATTCTCTCTACTCTTGTGTGCATCTTAGTGGTGCTAAGGTTAGGAATTCTGAGTAACATGCTCAATGATGATTTATATGTTGCATTGTTTTAACCATGTATCTAGTATGATTTTTTTAATAAGCATTGTGAACACAATCCACCTTACATTGAATGGCTCTTCAACCCTTCATTACACCCCTAGGGGAATCCCACAAAAAAGTATTCTCTCTCCTCTTGTGTGCATCTTAGTGGTGCTAAGGTTGGGAAATTTGAGTAACATGTTCAATGATTATTTATATGTTGCATTGTGTAAACCATGTGGTTATTCTAGTTATTTTTATTGTACATTGATTTTTAAACATTGTGTGTTGATTTTTTATTGGGTTCCACTAGAAAAATTGTAATTTTATTGATAAAGATAAAATCCAATATCGCATATGTTTCCCAACATTAAAAGAAGGTCTTCTTCAAGCTAAAAATAAGTGAATATTATAATGTCCATGATTGACCACCTTTTAAAACTTCACACGAACGTTTCTGATTATACTTTTGAAGATTTTCTTCCTCTTCCATATATATAAAAAAACAAGGATCAATAATAATAAGAAATACATATGAACGTATTCATAATATGACCATGTGCTCTTTAATTATATTGCATATCCCCATTACTAGTAGTAAGTCAACCTTTGATAGTAAATTTGCTATTTGATTCTTTTCTTGATATAGAAAATGAAATAAATATTATTAAACCTTGCTAAGATATTGATGATTTCTCCCATTAACAACTATAGGGTAATTTTCCTCAGAACACATGATTTCTTCCTTCGCTTAATAACAAGTAAATAATTTTTAAATACATGGAGATTGTTAACTCCATGTTTTACTACCAAGGTGATGGAAAAATTTAGGGCCATTAGCTTCATTTAATTATTGATCTTGGTCCAATCCCTACTTGAAACTAACATAATGAGAATCATTAAGAAATGATGTACCCCTAGATCCCCTTATTGGAGGGCTGCCTTGTGTTGCTCCAACAAAATAGACCCAAACTGTAGACTTACTTATGATTTCCTAAACAATCTCACTAGGTGGCTTTGCTTCTTTAACATATTTGAAATTGGTAATAATATTTAAGCCTTGAACAACACAATGAATAGGGAATATGAACGTACTATCAAATAGTATTACTTTCCTTGTGAATCATATACCCTAAGCAATTAAAATAAAATTCTTTGAAATTCTTAACATTTACATTTTCACACCAAATTCATAGTCCTCCTTCATGGAGTTCCTTCATAAGCTAGTTAAAACTTCAACCTCATTCTACACTTTCTTTGTATATGCACAAAACATGAGTAGATGACAATTTGTTTCCCCACTCATTTTGCATAGTGTACATCACTTTTGAACCTTTGTATTTCTTTTTTAGAGATTTTTCTCAGTTAAAGCTATGCTATTTAGAAATAACTACATATTATATGATATTTCAAAGGGCGTTTGGACCTCTAGAATTTTTCCACCACCACATTTGCATCCCCCTTTCATCTTAATAAGCTAACACCTTAAATCTGTCTTTTGGTGTATAAAAACCCCAAGGATTTAGAGACTAGATTAATATATCCTCTTCTTCATTTATTTTGACATGACTAGCTTTAAATTCGGCGATACTTTTTTTCCTTGTGACTCCATCCTTCCCTCTAAGACCTACTTCCCTATTAATTTCACAGATTGATTTAAACATGAAGTGTTGTTTTTGGTGGGGGCGGGGGGTCATTAATTTGAGCGTGGGGTTCTTCTATTTAATTTTATGATGCATTGATTTAACATGAAGATTTCTTGCTTATTTTTATGATGCCTTATTCTTATACCTGTTTTTATGATACATTGATCTAAAGACATAAAAGAACCTATATTCAATATCATAAGGTATAATTCGGGCAATACTGTTCATTTAAAAAACAACGTGCTAAGCATACTTATTTGCTCAACTTTGCTAGAATGACTCCTAAAACATTAAGACACGAGAGAACTAATATTGTCAATTTCCTAAGGTGTGCTTCTAATAAGGATATTCATGTATGAAAGTAATGGGTATACTTCAATGCCAAACTTTGCTTGAATGGTTCTAAAAGCATTAGTAAAAGTTAGATTTTAACTTTTAGAAATTTTAAACTTTGAAGGAATGTTGGATTTGTGGGCCCTGACCCAGGTTTAGCGTTACTTAGCCAAATAAATCCCTACACTATTGGCCCTTTCGGCATCATCCCGCGGAGCGCGAATCGAAGTCTAACCTGAAGTAGTATGGGGGGATGCTGGAACCAAGTTTTTGCACCCTCAGATGATCATGATGTCGGTTTATACCCTCTGCCCCTACTTTAGCGCAGGTCGCTAAGCCTTAGGGCTCTGTTAGTCTACCCTTTATTCCGCCCTTCAGTACCTCCGCGAAGGTGTACGATTGACCTTCATGCAACCCTAACCTGTGGTCCAGGTACTTTCGCACAGCTATGACAATGTATTGTATAGGTTCCCAAGTTATCTCAAGTGTTTTACTTATCTTACTAATCAATCACAGTTAGCACCGCGTAAACTGATACCTCTACTAGTGTTCAATTAACTGATACAATCACATATATTTGTGCATCAAATAAACATTGTAAATTAAACCCAAAACACAATATAATCAGATGCATTAATAGGAACTAAATACACAGTAATTGCAGAATACTTCTCTTTATTGATATCTTCTAGTTTAATACAGACTTTATCCGCCCTACGTACACTGCTGTAGGGGTCCGCGCACTCAGCTGCATACTTCCACCCTAGGCCTCTACGCACTCAGCTGCAGAGCCTCTACCTACGCTAAGACCCGAGAACACTTAGACTTCTCCACTCTACTTCGCTACTTTCTTCCTTACTTAACCTTTTTTTTTCTACTTAGAGCTTACTTACTTAGCTCCTTTTTATACAATCCCATGGTTCGCAGACCATGGGTGGATCTTTACAAACGACTTGACACTTTACAAAATAAGGGCGGACAACCCTTTATGACTCTTGACACCTTCGCGCTCCACGACCGCAAAATTAGGAGACTTTACAACTTTACTACAAAATTATCCCAAAACATGGGCTTTTAGCCCTAAAACTGCTCTTAGGGGAACCCGTTCCCAACAGGCCCCCAACACAAACATGGTGACTCGCCCTCGAGTCAATCTATAGGCACAGAGATCTTGGCGCAAAGACCTCCCAGCTCGATTTGTATGACTGCCACTTCGGCGGTGCACTGTGCGGTCGTCTGCTTCACTTCCTCAACCAACTGCTCTGTCGCTGGTCCTGAACTGTCAGCCTGAAGCTTCTGCTGAATTTCTTGCAGATTAGTAAGCTTGCCTTCAATGGAGGCCGTTACTGAATAACCTTCGTCCAACCAAGCACTACCTATGCACTGCATCTACTTGTTCTTTCAATGTTTTGGCCTCTTGTGGCTTTTCCAGTCTCTGTGTGAGAGCGACGGTGTGCTTTGTACATTTTACTTCGTCGTAGCACTGCCGTAGTTCTTGCGCCTCTGTCTCCAACTGATATACATTAGGATCCTCCTGTAGACTCGTCAGGACCTCGAACGACTATTCCAACAACCATGTACAGTCTGCTATTGCACTATCTACTGCTGTTATTGCCTCTGTGACAGCGGTTGCATGCTGCTCCTTTACTTCCAACAGAGTTGAAGGCTGGGCTTTCAACTGTAAATATGCAATATGTAGGTTCAGATCCAACTGAACCTTAGCCAACCCTGTGCAAGCGTCGCACACCCTCGTAGCAAGCTTGCAAACACGCACCTCAACCGGTTCTCCCTCGGGAATGGCCAACTTCGGGACCATTCGGCATGCTTCCTCCAATGACCCAATTAGATTCTTCTACAAGCTCAATGATGCTTACCGCGAGCATCTTATCTAACTCTAAGAAGAACTTCTCCTTATACTTCGGATTGAGACGGTAAGGTCTTTGCTTAACTAGCTTTGTGTCGAGTTTTAATGTGATCTTCATAATTCCTAGGTATCCTATTATCCCCTTTATCTCTGTAAACTTGGTAGGGAACAAATCTTGGTATTCGCAGAGAAATTCGGCGACCTTATCTACCATTGCTTCATCCCAATAATCTCCAACCTTCGTGAATTTGGGCTCCACCTCCGTACCAATATTTACCTGTTTTGTTTTTAGTTGTGTGGTTATATCAGGATTCTTGATTTGCGGTTCCTTGACCTCGCAGTGACCCTCGGTTTCAGGGATATCAATCTTTCGGGGGTCCTCGTCTTCTTCTTTGACTGTCACATTATAGAATTCCATTGCGTGGCTCAGCTAAGTAGTCCAATCAGGTTGAATCAGATCCAAAGGATCCTGTGGTATCCTAAAGATTATTGCTTTAACTTCTTGTAGCGCTTCGTCAATACAGTCAAACCTGTCTTCGAAGCTGAACATCATTATGAATCCTTTGCGCAGAATATCCCATTCACCTATGCCATGGTGGAGCTCTATCTCCAAGTACCAGTTCATTAGGATGACATCCAAGGTGTGACAAAACAAGTGCACCCATTCAGGTTGGGGCTTTGCGCCATAAGCCTTAGCCCATTTGGCCAAGTGTGTGCGTGGATTGTCCTTCTCGTCATACTTGTCTGTCACTCATA
Organism: Pinus tabuliformis; assembly: GCA_031772625.1. Taxonomy (NCBI): domain Eukaryota; kingdom Viridiplantae; phylum Streptophyta; class Pinopsida; order Pinales; family Pinaceae; genus Pinus; species Pinus tabuliformis. Next base: position 887,100,320 of record CM062817.1, read on the forward strand.
CCTTCGGCTTCCCAAAGCATGTTCTCATCATCCTCCTACACTCACACCAGTCATCAAAACTACCCTTGTGCGTACCCCACCATCTCGTGGGCATAATGCACAGTGCCCAGTCCAAAGCCTAGAAGCGCTGCTTCTTTGGTACTTCCCTCTCAAACGCATCCAAAAACACATCCACATCATTCAAACCATCATAAGTAGGAATATTTTGTATCTCTGACAACACACAGCGCAACGACTAGGTCATCATGTTACAACTCAGCATAGTTACTTCATGTAGTTGATTCTGCCAGCGCTCTAATTCTTCATCCAAGTCTGAGGTGCAAGAACTCTCGCGATCCCATGCAATTCGGCCATCCACTGTCAGATTCACCAAATCTTGGTCTCGTGCTGTTATTTTATATATGCAGTCCAAATCGTCATCACTTTTGTAATCACGGACTGGTTCAGTATAGCGCGATCCTTCAATAGGATCTAAGGGTAATATTACGCGAAGCGATTTCTTTTCAAATATCATCTTTCACTTCTTTAGGTTGATTACCCTATTCATGTCAGTAGCCCAATCAATGCCAAGGAGTGCAGGGTAGGGTTTGCTATCATCCATAATTTTTATCACTTCAAAGTCAGCCAATGCACTCACGCCTTCAATATCTACAGCTATTTCTTGCAGTCGTCCCATGGGTATGATTTTCTACTGATTTTCCATCCTCAACTGAATCAAAGACCACTGCAGCACAGGTCTCCCAATCTGCTCCTAAGTCTTCTTCGACAAAATGTTCGCATCTGACCCCAGATCTAGAATAACCTGATCCATTTCATATTCTCCTATCTGCACGGTGAGTTTCATCTCACGCCCTGTCCTTGCCTTATGCTTATTAATCTTCCATACCATGCGTGGTTCACCCAGAGCATTTCCGGCGCATCTATTTATAAGTTCATATAACCCCTTCACAACCTTGCTATCGCACAACAACTTCATGTAGGTCTCTAGAAAGGTCGTAAGCATAGAAGGGTCCATTTCCTGAACAAGCTTATCTTGGCTCCCTGAGGTAGAGGCCTCAACGAAGCTATTTTTTGCTTCCATGAACGTTGCACGTGTGCACTCCAAATCAAATTCAGCCTCCTTCATCGGATCTTTGCGAACCCGTGCATTGTTTTCGGGTTGTTTTCCCTTATCGATGCCCATTGCAATTCCACTTTGGATCACTATATTCACATTCAGATCCTCTTCGTGAGGCTCAGCCCTCATCATCTGCAGGTTATGAGTCGGTTGTGGTGGTAGCACCGCTTTGTCGTATATAGTCACTATCAGTGTAGGACAGTCCTCCATCTCATGATCGAACTAAGTACAATATTTGTACGATGGACACGTTGGGTTAGTGCATTCATGGGCATAGTGTCCTGGTCCTCCACAATTGTGATAGATTAGCTGTCCCCGACCTCTGGCAGGTAAGGGGGTCGCATTTCTGCCTGAACTCTATAGGAGGGTGTTATGTCCATCATCAATTCATAACTTCAGCAGTTGTGCTCATCATGCCCTACCGACCTGCAGAAGTTGCAGAACAGTTGTTGCGATAATTGTACAAACTTCTGCAGCAAATGACAATTATCGTCGTATGTTTCCTTGCTACTTGACATATAGCGCACCACAATATAGGCCCCGTGCTTGGTCCTGCTTGGGCTTTGGGCCTCAAGCATCGATCCTTCTCCTGTAATATAGTTCGCAAAGACCGAGCAGTGGTCTTTGTCATGCCCTTGACCCTTACATTTTAGGCACCATATCTCTTCGCACACCTCCGATCCAATTGTTCTGTCCTGCTTCAAGCTTTGCATTTTTAGGCAAAGATTTTGCAACTGCACATGGATCTGCTGAACCCCCAGATTCAGATCTTGCATCGATGTTTCATGCCATCTTATTGCAATCTCCAAGGCCTCTGTCTGGGTCGTAATCTTCTGTTGTGACAGTGCAACCCTTAGGTGAGGCTCCTGAAGCCACAAATCACTCGCGGTGTTGTCCATATGTTAAGTTCATATTAGCTTTGCAGATTTTACACTTCAATCTCTATCTAATTCCCATGGTGTCTCGCCTGGTTTCATCGCGATTTCCTTGAACCCCATAATCGACTATGCCTCAGATTTAGGCCTATTGAACTCTTTATTAAGCGCGGTCTGGATCTCTGCCAACCCAACGCTTGGGTTATCATTAGAGTACTTGATGTACCAAGTTAGTGTGCGATCTTGTAAAGCACTAACCAACATTGCCTTCTTCATGTGATTGTTTGTAGCGGTCTGAGCTTCCCATACAACTTTTACGACGAACCAGAACTGGTTCGGGTCCTCATTTCCTGAGCCCTTAAACAAAGGCAGCTTCACTGAATTCGCCATGTTGAATTGTGGTGGAGGTAGTGGTGGTGTGCGCGAAGTCGCAGGTGACGGTGGTGAAGTTGGAGGTGGTGTAGGTGGAGGTGGCAGTCACGGGAATCCTTGTTTTATCAACTGAATTGCACTTCACGGAGAAGCCTGCGCTACTCCCTCTTTGTTACTCGAAGGAGGTGAAATCATTGGGCTATATTCAGGGCCCTTTCTTCCTTCGTTCCTATAGCTCGAAACGTCAAGGTAGCTGCATAACCTGTTTTTCGCACAATAACATCTTAATCCAAGTATTTAAAGACTTCAAGTACTTACCTCGTGGACCTTTGAAAAAGCGCTTCTCTTCCTCGCTGTAACTGACTGCGATATCGACTGTGAATTCAGTCACAAATCCTCTTATGATACGATCGAGCCAATGATCTACAACGCGGGTGATCTTATCCTCATAAGCTTCCAGTTTCTATACTAGCTCTGAGGTTCAAACAATAGGACCGTCAAACCTCCACCTTCCTTAGTTATCCGCTAGCTTCGCGATCCACTCGTATAACTCAACTGGAAAGGAACAGAAAAATATCTCGTGGATTTCTATATACAGGTACCTATCTAGCCACTATTCCTTTGTGTTAAAATTGGAAACTAGGGCCAAAATTCATGTGAGTCATCTTCTTCATGGCTGATAATATTTTCATTAGATTCCTCTCATCGAGAGGTGTAGGATTGATCTAAAGATCATCCGGTTCCGATAAGTATTCATGGAGATATGAATTTATTTTGATTATGGAATTATTATCAAGCCGACCTACAACTCATGTAGGCTCAGAAGCCCAACAGTCGCATCTATTCAAACATCAACAGTTGTGTATAAATACAAGAGGACTTTTCCTCATTTGCACTCACTCATCTCATCACATCTCTCTCTTTCTACTGCGCAGAAAAGAGTCTCTTCTCTACTGCGCAGAAAAGGGTCTCTCTCTCACACATGTGAAGCCGGACGCTGCTAAAACTGAAGCTGCAACTGTAGATCCAAAATTTGACCATTGTGGACCATCAAACATCCTCTTCTGATCTACACTGTAGGTTCATCTGAACATCCTCTAAAGGCTGCAACTTTTGGTGGTGGAATCAAGTCGATCCGACAGACACTTTGCGAGATATCGACTGCCCTAGTTTGAAGGAAACTGCTGAAACTAAAGCTGCAACTGCAAAAGTGAAGTTTGACCTGCGTGGACCAGAAGATCTCCTCATCTGATATGCACTGTAGTTTCATCTGAACCTCCTTTGAAGGTTGCAACTTTTGGTGGTGGAATCAAGTCGATTCGACAGACGATTTGCGAGATATCAACTGCCCTAGTTTGAAGGAAGCTGCTGAAACTGAAGTTGAAACTGCAGAAGTGAAATTTGAACTACGTGGACCAGAAGATCTCCTCATCTGATCTGCATTGTAGGTTCATCGGAACCTCCTCTGAAGGATGCAACTTTTTATGGTGGAATCAAGTCGATCCGACGGTTGGTTTGTGAGATATCGTCTGCCCTAGTTTTGATGATGAAGCTGTTAATGCTGATGCTGCTGATCTAGGGTTTGCTACTGCTGATATAAATCAGATTTATTGTACTATTTATCTCTGCTAAATTATTGAAGATAAAAGAAGATTTGATCAAAGGGTTTCCCCACACATTGTGGGGTTTGTCCCTGGCTAGCCGCCACATCTTGTGTCTCTTGTCTTGGCTTGTTTTTTGTTGATCGTTTAATGTTCTATTTGCACTTTACTTATGCACATGTGATTGCTAATATATGAATAATAATAAGAAAGAAAAGTAAATTGCTCTAAGCATAGAACATACCATAACTTAACATGGTATCAGAGCTGAGGTGAAGACAAAGCCTGAGCAAGAGAAAGAGAAATCACCAAAGAGAAGATTGGCAAGGCTATCCTAAAAGAACTATGGGGTCCTCAACACTCTTTCCTGCCAAAGACAAGCTCCATGAGAAAGCTGACTATCACGGATGGAAGATGTCTATCGATCTAACCCTAGAAGATCAAGGAGTGTTGGACCATGTAAAAGGCAATATTATTGAGCCTCCATCAAATGCATCCGCTGCTGCCTAGAACAAATGGAAAAATGGAGAAGTCAAAACAAAGAAGATCATCCGGGACTCTATTGACAAGCACTTGGTGGCCTACATCTCCGACCTGAACACCTCCAAGGAAATCTACACTAGACCGGTGAGTTTATTTAAAGTTAATGATGCAAATCAAGTTTTGTTTCTTAGAAATATGTTGAAGGAAATTAAGAAGGGTAAGGATGAGAGTATGCAAGCATACTTCTTAAGAATCACCGAGATCAGGAACGATCTCCTATCTATTGGGGAGACTACTAATGATAGGGAAATGGCACTCACGACTCTTGGAGGATTACCATCCGAATGGTACGTGTTTAGGACTACTCTTCTAAACAATAATGTAATTCTTGGTTTCGAGGAACTAATCGCTAGATGCACTCAAGAAGAATCAAACAAGGGTAGAAGAGAAAGAAATGCCCATACCTAAAGGTCCTCCCACTGCCTTTTCTTCTCATGCTAAGAAAAGAAATAATTCTAGGACTAAATAAAAAAGAAAGGCTGAATATAAGGGTGGAAGAAAAGGACGATGTTACATCTGCGATAAAGAAAGTCACTATGCAAGGGAGTGCCCTGATAGAAAGGACTCACACCAAGACAATAATCAAAATCCCTCTCATGGTAATCAAAGGAATGAAAAATATAACAACAGAGGTAAGAGGAGTGCTGGGAATCAAGGAAGAGGACAACCATTCAAGAAGGCTAGAAATTCCAAGATGTATTAAATCCACCTGACCTCAAAAAGAACCTGGTGTCCATCTCGGCAATGGAAGACAAAGACTACAAGGTAACCTTCAGCGCTGGCAAGGTACATATATGGAAAAATAATGTTAAAGATGCCTTTACTCTTGGGTTTCATGTTGATTCATTATATCAGGTCGATGGAAATCCACTAGGTGTCATGTCTTATGACACATCTCTTTAGTCTGAACTTTGGCATCAGAGGTTTTCACACCTTCATTATAAAGCTCTACCTGATGTAAGACAAATGGTGACAGGGATGCCTGAATTTCGAGTAGAGAAAGAAGGTGTATGTGCTGAAGGAAAGCTCAAAAGGGGACCATTCCCCTCAAGCCAAAGCAAGACCTCTGATATATTACAGTTGGTTCACTCAGGCATACCTGAGGCTGACATTAAGAGGGAGACTACTACTCCACATACTCTTGAGCAGAATGGTGTGGCAGAAAGGAAGAACCGTACGATTGTGAAATTTTTCCAAAGACTTCCGAAGTTTCTATGGGTAGATGATGTAACAATGCTTGATGTGGAGGAACCCATATCCACCAGAGCCTTCCTCTTCTAGGAAGAGGCCTTCATGGCTTAAAGGGATACTTGATGATGCTGAAGGACATGCTGCACCTTGAGGAACCTTCCGTGAAAGTAGGAAACCTAACAGGTATCAGGGATACCTGACCATCATGAGCATGATCATACAAAATGAGCCTTCATCATTCTCAGATGTCGTCAAGCATCAAATATGGAAGAATGTTATGACCGAAGAACATGAGTTTATTATGAAGAATGATGTCTGGGAAGTAGTTCCCAGATCCTCAGATGAGAAAGTTGTCACTTCTAAATGGCTTTACAAGATAAAGCATGCAACAGATGGAAGTACAGAAAAAAGTATAAGGCTCGTTTTGTTGCTCGTGGCTTATCCTAGAAGAAAGGTATAGACTATGATGTGATATTTGCACCTGTTGCCAGATATATGACCTTCCACTTGATCATAGCCCTTGTGGCTTCACACGAATGGAACCTACATCAGATGGATGTCAAGACCGTGTTCTTGCACGGTTCGATCAAAGAAGAGGTCTATGTGGAGCAACCCAAAGGATTTGAGATTTATGATTGAAAATCTCATGTATGCAGGTTGAAGAAGGCTCTCTATGGGCTGAAGCAAGCACCTCGAGCATGGTATGAGAAGATCGATAGCTACTTGATGAAGCTGGGATTCACTAGGAGTGAAGCTGATCCTAACCTTTACCTTAAGGTTGAAGATGACAAACCTCTCATACTGGTGTTGTATGTAGATGACCTCTTTCTAATAGGTGCAGACCCTCTCATTCACAAATGTAAGAGGGAGTTGGCTTCTGAATTTGAAATGGAGGACCTAGGACCGATGCACTATTTCCTAGGACTTGAAGTGTGGCAGAAGCCAAGAATTTTCCTATCTCAAGGAAAATATGTGGTAAAGATATTGGAAAGATTCAGTATGATGTATTGCAAGCCTATAACTACCTCGAGGATCTTAACTTTTAGAAGTTATATGGTAGTGATGTCGGACCAGATTTGGAAAATGCCTCTGAGTTTGATAAACTCATTTGCATTGATGTTCTTGGTGAACCTCCGTTCGAACATATGTTTTGCAGTTAGCATTGTGAGCTCATATTTGGTTGAGCCTCACTGGATTGATGCCAAGAATCTTCTGAGATATCTTCGTGGCACAATTACTAATGGGTTAAGATACACTAGCGGAGATGTGAGACTACTTGGATATACTGATGCTGATTGGGCAGGCGGTGTGGTGGATCGTAAGAGCACTTTCGGGTGCTGTTTCACCTTGTGATTTGCTTTGATATCCTGGATGAGCAGGAAGTAGAATTCGGTGGCTTTGAGCACCGCCAAAGCAGAGTATATTGCTGCTAGCATGGCCTCCTATGAGGCAGTCTGGTTTCAAAAGCTCTTTAGTGAGCTGTTTGGATTTACATTGGATACCACTGTGATTTTCTGTAACAACCAAAGGTGGGATTCGATTATTGAGGAATCTCGTATTCATCGATTGCTCCAGCAGATAGACATCATCTCGGATATGGTAAGTCGATGAGCAAGGAGGCTCCATCACATTAAGATGATGTACAAGTCGATACACCTTGTCAAAGCCCTGAGGAAAGATCTAATCTGTGATTTTCCCAAACGACTTGGAGTCGTTAAGAAACCCTTGTACAAGGGTCCTGCATGTTGCATACATTAAGCTTTGGGAGCTCTAAGGGCTTGCGGTTCTTACTGGAGAAACATACAACCACAGGGTGACTCACCCTCCCCTGGTGGTGCGCACAGGAACAAGATGATTCGCTCTCTTGTGGGACAAGATGATTCGCTCTCTTTTAGAACAGGATGATTCGCTCTCCTGTGTAGCAGGATGATTAGTTCTCTTGTGAGGCTTGGATTGATGTGTTCTCCATGGCGATTGTAGCAGGATTGATGTGTTCTCCATGGCGATTGTAGTAGGATTGATGTGTTCTCCTGTGAGGCCTGGATTGATGTGTTCTCCATGGCAATTGTCGCAGGATTGATGTGTTCTTTTGTGAGGACAAGATTGATTAGTTCTCCCGTCGAGGCATCCTACCCATGTAGTCTGGGACTCATGGGAAGTCCCTCTCATCTGATCAATGAGCAGGGAAATGAAGTTAGGGACCATAATAGTACCGATGGACGCATCGTTGTATCTACCGTACTCCCTACGCAAGGATGACCTCCATTGATCTGGAATCAATGATACTGGTCTGGGACCAGTGGTAGGAGTGGTACATTCTATGTCATTGACTTCGGGTCGGTTGTTACGGTTTGGGACCAGTGGTAGGAGTTGTACTCACTATGATGCTGAATTCGGGTTGGTTGAGACTGGTCTGGGACCAGTGGTAGATACTCTGAGACTAACTTTGAGTATGATACATCCTCGATCATTTCTTCTTCTTCATAATTCGAACAAAAGCAGAGAGGAACAGAACAAAGCAGAGCAGAGCATGAAAGAGCAGAGCCATACAGTTCAATACAGAGCAGAACAAGCCAAAGCAGAATAGGCAGAATAGAGCAGAGCAGGGCAAGGGTCAGGCTATACAGGGCAGTGCATTTAATGGATGAATAGTAGCAACTGACAGACAGATTGCAGATGAAGTTCTCCCTAGTTGAGAGGGAGTGTTAAAATTGGAAACTAGGGCCAAACTTCATGTGGGTCATCTTATTCATGGCTGATAATATGTTCATTAGATTCCTCTCGTCGAGAGCTGTAGGATTGATCTAAAGATCATCCAATTCCGATAAGTATTCATGGAGATATGAATTTATTTTGATTATGGAATTATTATCAAGCCGACCTACAACTCATGCAGGCTCAGAAGCCCAACAATCGCATCTATTCAAACATCAATAGTTGTGTATAAATATAGGAGCACTTTTCCTCATTTGCACTCACTCATTTCATCACATCTCTCTCTCTCTACTGCGTAGAAAAGAGTCTCTTCTCTATTGCGCAGAAAAGGGTCTCTCTCTCACACATGTGAAGCTGGAAGCTGCTAAAACTAAAGTTGCAACTGCAGATCCAAACTTTGACCAGTGTGGACCATCAAGCCTTCTCTTCTGATTTGCACTGAAGGTTCATCTGAACCTCCTCTGAAGGCTGCAACTTTTGGTGGTGGAATCAAGTCGATTCGACAGACAGTTTGTGAGATATCGACTGCCCTAGTTTGAAGGAAGTTGTTGAAACTGAAGCTACAACTGCAGAAGTGAAGTTTGACCTACGTGGACCAGAAGATCTCCTCATATGATATGTGCTGTAGGTTAATTTGAACCTCATCTGAAGGCTGCAACTTTTGGTGGTGGAATCAAGTCGATCCGACGGATGGTTTGCGAGATATCGACTGCCCTAGTTTGAAGGAAGCTGCTGAAACTGAAGCTGCAACTGCAAAAGTGAAGTTTGACTTGCATGGACCAGAAGATCTCCTCATCTTATCTGTGTTGTAGGTTCATCTTAACCTCCTCTGAAGGCTGCAACTTTTGGTGGTGGAATCAAGCCAATTCGACGATCAGTTTGTGAGATATCGTCTGCCCTAGTTTTGATGATGACGTTGTTAATGCTGATGCTACTGATCTAGGGTTTGCTACTGCTGATATAAATCAGATTTATTGTACTATTTATCTCTGCTAAATTATTGAAGATAAAAGAAGATTTGATCAAAGGGTTTCCCCACACATTGTGGGGTTTGTCCCTGGCTAGCCGCCACATCTTGTGTCTCTTGTCTTGGCTTGTTTTCTGTTGATCGTTTAATGTTCTATTTGCACTTTACTTATGCACATGTGATTGCTAATCTATGAACAATAATAAGAAAGAAAAGTAAATTGCTCTAAGCATAGAACATACCATAACTTAACACTTTGTTAGCTGCGGCTTTTTGTTCTCCTGTGCCGCGAATTCGTGGATCTTTCTATCCAACCAGTGCTCGATCTCTTTCTTAGTTGGACTCCAGTGAAATGACATCACAAATCTCTCATGCAGATTTCGATCTCGACAACAAAACCATTTGTTGGCTTTGTGGGCCCTGGCCCAGGTTCAACGTTAGTTAGCCAAACAAATCCCTACACTACTAGCCCTTTCGGCATCATCCTGTGGAGCGTCGACCAAAGTCTCACCCAAAGCAGTATGGGGGGATGCTGGAACCAAGTTTCTGCACCCTGAGATGGTCATGATGTTAGTTTATACCCTCTGCCCCTACTTTAGCGCAGGTCACTAAGCCTTAGGGCTCTTTCAGTCTACCCTTTATTCTGCCCTTTAGTACCTCTGTGAAGGTGTACGATTGACCTTTGCGCAACCCTAAACCATGGTCTAGGTACTTTCGCGCAGCTATGATAATGTATTGTATAGGTTCCCAAGTTATCTCAAGTGTTTTACTTATCTTACTAATCAATTACAGTTAACGCCGTGTAAACTGGTATCCTTACTTGCATTCAATTAAATGATACAATCACATATATTCACACATCAAATAAACATTGTAAAATAAACCAAAAAAACAATATAATCAGATGCATTAATAGGAAATAAATACACAGTAATTGCAAAATACTTCTCTTTATTGATATCTTCCAGTTTAATAGAGGCTATCCACCCTGCGCACATAGCTGTAGGGGTCTGTGCACTCAGTTGTGGACTTCCACCCTAGGCCTCTGCACACTCAGCTGCGAAGCCTCTACCTATGCTAAGACCCGAGAACATTTAGACTTCTCCACTCTACTTTGCTACTTTCTTCCTTACTTAACTTTTTTTTTTCTACATAGAGCTTACTTACTTAGCTCCTTTTTATATAATCTCATGGTCCGCGAACCATGGGTGGATCTTTACAGCTGACTTGATACTTTACAAAATTAGGGCGAACAACCCTTTATGACTCTTGACACCTTCGCGTTCCACGACCACAAAATGCAGAGACTTTACAACTTTATTACAAAATTATCCCAAAACATGGGCTTTTAGCCCCAAAACTGCTCTTGGGGGAACTCGTTACCAACAAGGAATCATGCTAAGCACACTTTATTTGCACAACTTTGCTAGGATGGTTCCTAAAACATTAAAGACACAAGATAACTAATATTGTCAATTTCCTATGGTATGATTCTAATAAGGATATTCATGTACAAAAGCAATGGGCATGCTTCAATGCTCAACTTTGCTCGAATGGTTCTAAAAGCATTAGTATAAGTTATATTTTAACTTTCTAAAATTTTCAAACTTTGAGGGAATTCCACTTATTATACCTTAAAAGAAATGCTTCTAGCAAGGGATATTTCTTAGCTCCAAAGGAATATTCCTTACAACATTATTTCCTAAGAGACTTAAAAGCTTGAGCTTAGTGAGGCTTCAATATGATCAAAGAAACTTCTTATCAAATCTAGACAATCACACAAGGACAATATGCCCATATCCCTATGGAATGGCTATGTGAAGTTATTGTTCTACATTTATATGTTTATGCAAAACAATAACTTCACATAGCTATACTATGACATGTTTATGTGACCCTTAGGCTTCATGGGAAAGTTACCAATACATATTTTCAATTTATATTGAAAATAATCATCTTGCCAATTAATTATAGATTTTACCAATAATTTTTTTTTAAGTTACATTGAAACGAATCATTTTGCCATATTAACTATAGATTCTGGTATTGTATTAGGGAAACCATTATATATCAATTTTAAGCTTTTTAGATTTGAAAAAAATATCTACCATTATAAATATATTTTTATAAAGTTTATTTTAAATAAATTAAAGTTCATTATTATTATTAATTTTCTAATCATGCACCACTATAATTAATTTATATTTATTTAATCTATATCTATCCAGTGTTAAATGCATTAAATGGGATCAAACTATTACAACCCAGACCTCAAATTTTTACACTTTCAAAAAAATTAACTTTTGAGAAATTTAATCACTCAAATTTTTGTTTACAACTTCAAAAATTTGATACATATCATATTAAGATAAATTTAAACTAATCCATATAACAACTAGCAGTTAACTTTGAGATTTCATGACAAAAGATTTTGGCTCAAGTGGTTTGGTGAACACTTTGTTTCCACAGTGGATTCAAGCATAAGGCATGGTTTAAAAAGCCCAAAAACTTTGAGATATTTCCATTATAAGAAAATAAAACTCTACTCATAAAGACTCATAAAGACTGTCTTGTAGTCATATGTTTAGAAGGTAATCTTCATGAAAACTTTCTTGTATTCATATGTTTAACATGTAATCTTCATGCTGGCATTACTTAAAAGAGAGTAATATAAACACAATCTTATATCAAATATTTTTTTTAAACAAAAACTTCAAATTTTTCCCTACCATAATGAATCATAATGACCATAATGAATCAGTAGCTTATTGAAGTAATATGCCCAAAACCCAAAATCAAACCTTCCTACTACCACCAATATAACACAAAATTCAATTCAAAACTAAAACATCACCAATACCACCTTACCAGAATTTATTGGGCTTGGCAAGAGTCATGGATACTTCACAAAGCACAATCCATTAGCTATTCCCACTTCCCTCCAACTCCAGCTAAAATGGCACTCAACAAAAACGCAGAAGAGTACACTAAAAGCCCACTCTCAGCCCATGTGGAGTCATCCTCCAAATACTCCCCCAAAAGATAGCAGCCAAATCCCCACTTCACCCAAACCATGCCTTGCAGGACAACATACAGCCATGTCCCGAAAGCCTTTACACCAAAAATCCCTGCAACTGTACCACTTCCGGCAATGCCAATAATTTCCAATACGATCACTACCCAGAGACCAGTCAGCTCTTTCCACCGAAATTTATTCAAATACAAGTACAAGGAATCTATCCCCAAGCCTATACACATGGCGGCCATTACTACATAAAACCGAGCTTTCGAAAGAGGCATGGAATAAGTTGCAGACCAGTGTCCAAGCCCTGCGCCGAACCCTATAGCACAAGACCACCAAAAGGTACAGAGGAGATTGACCCCACCTGACACAAGAGCCAAAGCTCTGAGACTAATGAGAGGATGCCTGAAGGTGAGCACTTGGCAGATGTGACTATTGGTGGCACTTGCATTGACAAGAGCTTTGGTAAGAAAAACATTGACAAAGAATCCATTGCCTCTGCTGTCCACAATGTAATCCCTGATTGCCCTTCTTGCTGTCAGGGCACTGGAAAATCCATCTACTCTGAAAAGCCCAGTGAGTAGTGAGTTTATCAAGATCTCCAGCAATCTGGGCAGAATTAAAGATGTAGTGCTGTATTCAACTCTTTCAACAGAAGTACCTGCTCTGGTGCCATCCAAGTAGGTCTCAAGAGCCTCTACTGCAACAATTCTGGCACCCCGAGCTTCTTCATCTCCACACTTGAAAAATCTAATCAGCAGCCTCGTCCAGTCATCATGCACCAGAGGAAGAATCGGAATGCAAACACAGGTAGGCCCTTCTTCAATCGATCTGGCAATGATATCTAGCGTTTCACAGACAGCAGCAGGACTATCCAACTGGGCCTCGCCCTCAATCATCCTCTGAACTTCATATTCATCAAACTCAACATGCAGAGCTCCCACATTGCAGCCATGGCAGCCATTGCTGAGGCAGGGGAGAGATGGCAAGAGGCACAGAAAATCTGATAGCTTCTTCAGTGTCCCAGGCATTCTTGCAGCAAGCTGGATAGTGATGATGTCTACTGTCCAAAACACAACACAATGACATGGCTCGTTGCATTGGCAGATTTCTGTGGTGACTGGTGCAGATATCAATGGAAGGCATTGAAGGAGAATTGAATCCACATCATGTGAACTGGACAGATATCTCATGAATTGCTTCATGGAAGAAGTGGGTACATGTGTGGACAACATCACAACTGAAGCAAATCTCAGATCAGTATCTGAGGTCAGTCCAAGACCATTTAGATCCTCCACTTCCTGCAGTCTGGCACCTCTTATGGTGGCCATAGCATCCCTTGCAGCAATCTCGAGATCGAGCCTTCCTCTAAGAATTGCAGTGGTGAAGATGGCTATGTGACCTAATGACACAACCCCTGCATCCAAGAAACTCACTGAGCTAGTCACTGCGTCGCTCAATTCAAGCTGTGACCACGCAATGGGCAACCATCCAAACCATGCCAGAAGATTTGCAAGCAAAACATGAAGCCACCGAAGGGCTCCTCGTCCATTTCTCGGCAAACCCATCTGAGATTTTGATCGTAACTAACTGTTAAAGTCCAATTTGCTGGAGACTCTAGCGGACCATAATCTATGGCGTTGGTTCCAGTATAAATGAAATGACATGAGATGAAAGTAAAGTGTCTGCAAACTGGTGAAGTGTGGGGGAATACCATACTTTTGGCTGTTAATCTGGCTGGCGGGGATCGATTGCTCCAGAAGCTTCGAATATATTTGCTGGCTGATTGGCTTGGGTTGGATTGCTTGAGAAGCTCAGGGAATGACTTTGGGTAGATCGGTTGCTTTGTTTTTGGAAAGAGAGAGGGGCTGCATTCGTTCAAAATTCGAATTAGTACTGTAGACACTTTCAAGATAGGCTTTTTTTGTGGGCAGAGGATAAAGCTCAATTCCACAGTGCTACGAGCTTTTTTACATGGTCATCATTGTACATGGAAGCGCGATATGCATTAAATTATTTTTGATTGGGATCATTGTGTTTTTTTGGGTCATTAAATAATAATTAATGTTTGAAGATTTTTTTTTTTAATTATTTAATTAAAAAAAAATACATCAACGATTGACATAATCAATCATGATTAACAAAATCAAAACTTCAAGCTAAGTACTATGTAATACATTTGTTTACCTTTCAAAAAAACATATATATATTTTAAGTATATTATTAGCCTATATAATTTTTATTTAAATTAAAAGCATTTTTTTTTATTATATGAAATATGTTCTTAAAAAACATATATATATTTTAAGTATATTATAGTATATATTTTTATTTAAATTAAAAACATAATTTTTTTAGATTTATTATATGAAATATGTTCTTTACAATTTAGTATAAAGAGATGTGTAATTCTTTTAGTGGTCAACATGGAGTTGACACATGGCATTGGAAAAAGATGCAATTGAAAATAAAAAGTTTCTTATAGTTAAAACATTTCAATTGCATGTTTCTCAATAAGAGGGAGATCTATAAGTCATTCTATGATCAATATGAACTTGACATGTGGTGCATGTGCATGTACACACATACACATTATATTTATATATAGTTAAAACATTTCAATGCATGTTGCTCAACTTGAGGAATATGTGTAATTTGTTCCATGCTTAACATGGAGCGCATGCTCACACACACACATACACACACACACTAGATCCATCTTTACTTCAAATCTATCATGTGCCGATATGGATCAAATCCCTTAAGTTAAATACCTCTTTTTAGAATGTAAAACTTGAGATAAAAGTTTGCACTTCAAGGGATTTCATCCCTATCGACTCATAGTAGATCTAGAGTTAAGATGGATCAACACAGGTAATAATTCAGAAATCACAAGAAAAATACCTCTAGGGTGTATTTGACTTTGTCTTTGGTGATGCCTATAATTATCTTGCTAGTGTCTACTCCTTAGAAAAGAAAACCACCTGACTAGATTCACCTCCTATCCAGCTAAAAGCAACCTCTCTAGCTCCCTAGCTCCAGGAAATATCTAAAGATTTCCTATCCCTCTATGCCCAAAGCCCTTGAACCACCCTAGTAGTATATCCGAGATTCCCAAAACTAAATCCCAAGTCTTAGAGTTCCAAAGATTATTCACAGTTCAAATATTTTTCGAGACTTATCCTTCTCCCCAAAAATAATCAACCCCATACCTCTCACATCTCAATTCCTTATAAAAAGCTATTTCCACTTCCTTCCTCCTCTTGCAACCTAAAAACTTAATATATTTTGCCCCCCTCATAAATGCTTTGACCCAACATTCATTTCATTAAAAAAAAAATCAAATTTGATTTGAATCATTATGACGTTAGAGATATTATTAATATTATGTAAACTTAGCATTCAACTAATTATATTAAATCAATTAAATTAATCAATCTATTAACATAATCAAATTACTTAGATGAGTAATAACCTTAAACTTTATTAATATAATTAGTCAATGAAGATATAATATACTCAAGAAAACCAATCAGATTGTTTATCATAATACATTATATTAATACTAGTGTATACTTGCAAGGTATGTATGCATAGTTGGTGCATACATGTCTCATGCATGTACTAGTAATATCAACCATCACACCTAATGCAAGTTTCATGTATGCACATGCCTAATCAATAATGAAAAAAATATCATAATGAAGTAATCAATTATATATATCAATTTTAATAGCATAATTTCATTTGTCACAACAATAAAACATATCCTAAATTATTTGTAATTAAGAATTTAATACAATGAACAAAGAATAAGTTGGCAATTATGGTTATATAATAAAACACAATAGCCATCTAAACTACTCCTAGCACCCTACCTTCCTAACCTACTTCCACCCTCCAAGTCATATCTTTGTTTTGTTGGACCATCCTAGAGTGTCAACTCTAACCCATAAGCGAAAATGTCAATGCATTGACCAAGCTTCCCCAATAATTAACTAGTAATTTCCATCACATGTCTAGGGAAACATGAGTGAGCATCATTCTTCCATAGCTTTAGGTTTTAGAGGAGACATGATGGAAAATACCTCCACCCCTCGTCAAAGAACTAGGGTCAACATTGTATTGTGGACTATACTAGGACATTGGTTCTCATTGCTTTGCCATCAAATTATCCAGTGAAGTAGTCATGTTACATGAAAACATACACTTGCTTAAGGTCATATAAATGTATATAAACCAACATGAATACGTAAGGACAATCATATGATATCGTTTCTCATTTGATGTCACTAACATCAACCACTTAATGGTACATTTCTTTGGCTATTACATATCCCAATCACTTGTAGGTTAGTTAAAAAAAGTTTATGCATAACAATATATATTAATGAAAGATCATAATTAAACATATCATCAAATCTAGTATCCATGTACTGAGATATTTCAGTCAACATTTTCATGTTAGAATTATATTATACAACATATGTTCTTAATCCATAACAATGATAAATTTAGTATTTTCATATACATAAGCCCACATGTCCAAAATTTGAAGTGAAAATATTAAATAGTGCTTACATATAGTTTATAAATAAAAATATAATTAGGCCAAAAGTACAAATAGATGTCTACTAGGTCAAAATGGGGTGTTGCATGTTAAAAATTTTATTCTCATTTTGTTGTTAGATTTCCATCATACCCCTTTGGGATTGAAACTATAACATTTATAGTTCCCTTGATAATTGGCTAGTTTTGATGAGCCTTCTCCACCTAATCAAGGTGGTTTTATAATTGACCTCATAATATTGTGAAGGAGGTGCCAACTCCTACTTCCATAATAATAATACTTATCAAGTCTATAACTTCTTTAGATCACTGGTCTACCAATTGGTTACTCTCTAGAAATGTGGGTAAATGAAATTCTTTGAAAAGTAATGGCTAGTTCCAATATTCATTTGATTCTTGCTTTATGGTGAATGTTTAGTATTTGGTTTGTTCTTTTCATCTAGTCAAACATTAGCTTGGAGTCGCTAAATAACTCAATGTTTATAATTCCTAATTTGGCTACTTGCTTCATTAAGGTGTCTGCTTCTATGATCTCATCTTGGTTTTTTGTGGCTAAGCCTATTGCTACCTTAAAATTCACTTTGGTTCCATCCCTTGGTCACAACCATGCCTTTGCCCTACTTCTCCCTAGATTTCTCTTTGCTACTTTGTCAAATCGAACTTCAACCATGCATGGATATTTGATCATGGAGGATAGGGCCCTTGAGGGTTTTTGGCTTTGCATATGTTTTCCATTTCTTAGGATTGCTTTTAGCTTAAGGATAACCTATAGAGGGGAGAGCTTTCTATTTACAAATGTAGTTGCATTTCTTTCTAACCTTTATGACCATATCACTTGGATTAGAAGAGGAAATACTTCCTCTTTTGGACATTTAGCCTAGTTTAACAATGCTTTTTATATGCTATCTCCCACCTACATTCTTCTTGAAGGAGGTATGATTCCAATTACACTCCAAACTTATTTTGAAGTGGTAGTCTATAGACATTTTTTTTGGATTCCCTTGTGTTGGCTTAAGGAGCTTGGACCCACGTTCAAAGTGTAATATGCACCAACAAAACCATCAACCACTGGACCTTTCGGAAACGACCTGCAAGCAGATCATAGTCTCACCCGAAGCGGTTATGGGAGGTTGCAGAACCAAGGTTTTGCAGCCAAAGGGATATGCGCATTGTGGCACCAGTGTGTTTACTTATGTCTTAGACCTATCTACAACTTCGCATGCATAAATAACTTAGAGCATAATTTACTTCACAGATTTGTACTTATCACGTAAACATATCAAAAAATAGTATGACATGTGTTGTTGAAAAATGTGCAACAAGAAGGGAAGATAATAATTTATGTTAGTTGAATTTGAGGTAACTTGGAGGTGCACTCGAGCGGCTAGGGTTTGCATCGCGAGACTCTGCAACGGAGTACTCTGTACGCAGGTTCTGGCCCAAACTCTGTCCAACTTCTGCTGCAGCAGAGTGACAGAGCTGCAGGTGTACAAGGCACAGATATGGCTCAACCCCTGGGGGGGGCGACAACGCCCTCCCCCTCACAACCCAGCAAGGAACCTGAAGTGACTTTCGGAACTTTGGATCCGAATATTTTAAGCAAAGGAAAGAAGCAGACCCAGAATGACAAGGACAATACGGAAGAACAGGAGACTCAGGCAACTGAAACACCAGTCACTTCCTCCACATGCCGACCGGTGGCCAAGATCAGACCTCGCATCGAACTATCTGGCGAGAAGATCGACAATAGGATTCAGTTCATGACCGATCACGCTATCATAGGGAAATTCATAGGGTTCTGGCCAACAGAACGAGCCCTAAAAGGCTGGATCGCGGCTAAATGGAAGCCGAAGGGAGATGTTTCCCTACAGTTGGGACCGAAGGGCTTCTTCACTGCTATCTTCTACTGTCTAGAAGACAAGTTCAGAATCTTGGGCGGGGGTCCGTATTTCTTCAACTCCGCTGGTCTTTACATCACCAACTGGAAGCCCCGTTTCAACCCTGACAAAGAGGATCTCACATGGGCTCCGGTATGGATCAGGCTTTACTCACTCCCCGACGAGTACTGGGAAGAGGATCACCTGAAATGCATAGGAGATGGAATAGGACAATACATCAGAGCATCAGAAGACACAAAAAATCGTAAGTATATCTCCTATGCTAGAATCTGTGTCTTTATTCGTCTCAATGAAGCCCTCCCTGACTCTTTAACCCTAGCGCACCGCGATGAGGAATGGACGCAGTCCCTTGACTATGAACATGTGCCGTTCCGGTGTCGAAGATGTCATGCATTAGGGCACTTATTCAGGGACTGTCCCCTTACGGCAAAGGCTAGCTCGCAGGAAGCTACTAACCCTCCTCCAAATGATGGCTTCACCCAAGTACCCCACAGAAGGCGCTCTCAGAAAAAGCCCCAAAGTGCCTCTAAGTTGCAGCAACCCAAAACCCATAACCCTGGCTCTAAGAACAGCTTTGAATCCCTGAAAGATCTCCCTGAAAACTTAGTCACACCTGATAACATCAACCCCTCCAGCCCTTCTTCCTCCACCCACCCCTTCCCCTCCACCTCCCTTCCCAGCTCAAAGACTCCCTCACTAATCCCGACCATCCTCAGCAAGCGCCAGACAGAACCAGAGAAAACGCCGATGGAAACGGAGAAGAATGAGACATTAGCTACCAGCATAATTTCTGAAAAAACTCAAGAAGAGGCGAACCTTCCTCACATTATGGAGGTTGAACCTGAAAGCATTGATCTCAACGGACTGGATATTATCGGGCTAGAGGTAGCCTGCAGAAAAGAAGCGTATCACTCCATAGCAGAAACTGAAATAGAAAAGTTGGAAGAAGTTCTCTCCAGAGCCTACAATCAACAGCAATTGGGCATTCAACCAGGAAGCGAATGGGATAGCAACCAGCGTCAGTCGGACTCCAAAAAAAGAGGAAGGAAAACAGATCTTCAGAGAACCATGGAGGTTGGCAAACTCCTGGTGGACTCTGGGAGATATGCCAAGCTAACGAAGTACTTTAGCTCCACCCAAACCAGTTACCCATGAAGCTGATCTCTTGGAATTTACGCGGGCTCAACAGCCCGAACAAATCAAGGATGTTAAAAAACATGATCAAACAGGAAAGACCGCAGATGTGTTTCCTCCAAGAAACCAAATGCAACAGTCAAACGCTGGGACGAATACTCTCAAAAGCCTGGCCTGGCTGCCGCTCAGTAGCCGTTGATGCAACAGGAGCCTCGGGGGGGCTAGCGATTGCCTGGAATACTCAAGCAATCGAACTCACTGACTTTCATGCCTCTCATCATCTCATCCAAGCTGCTTTTCACATCCTAGGCACCAAGGTTCATGGCAACCTTTCCAATGTCTACTTTCCTCAGGAGGGAGGAAGCAAAAAAGTACTTCTTGATACCATAGAAGCGCTGAATGCCAACAGGCAGCATCCGCTCTGGATCGTTGCAGGTGACTTCAATATGATCACAAAAACAGAGGAAAAGACAGGAGGACGATCCAGACTGGAGCCAGAAGCAGAACACTTCAAGGATTTCATAAGCAATGCCTCGCTCATAGACATGCCTTACTGCAATGGAACTTACACATGGAGTAATCATCGAGGTGGAAAGTATCAGATCGCGTCAAAGTTAGATCGCTTCTTAATCTCAGACAATGCGATCCACCTAGGTGGTGACTTCACAGCGGAGATTCTTGCTCACTCGGGCTCGGATCACTGGCCAATTGCTTTGCATTGGCAAAGACCAGGGAATAACACCAAAAAACCATTTCGTTTCGAAGGTTTTTGGTTAACTCATCCAGCATTCCGCGACTTTGTCAGAACCATATGGACCTCCTTCATCCCACCGGAAGGCTCAAGTATGTACCAGCTGCAACAAAAAATGCGCTTCCTAAAAAATCACCTCAAACGATGGAATCGGGAAACCTTTGGGAACATTTTTGAAGCCCAACAAGATCTCAATCAGGAGCTAAAGGATCTGCATCAAACAATAATCAACACAGGGCACACGGAAGCTACCATGTGCAGGGAGCAACACATATACAACCAGCTAGAGGAACGCAGAAAACAAGAGGAAATTTATTGGAAACAAAAGTCCAGAATTAAATGGCTAAAAGAGGGGGAACGCAACACTAAGTTCTTCCACAACACCACGATGCAAAGGAGGATGCACAACAAAATCCCTTTCATCATAAATCCGGAGGGGATCAAGGAAGAAGAACATGAAAAGATTGAAGAAATCCTCATCAATCATTTCAAACAGGTGCATCAGGAACCGATGGAGGACAAGAAACAAGCAATTGACAAGATCACAAAAAACATCCCCAAGCTTGTCACAGAAGAGCATAATGAGCTGCTAATGCGTCCGATTCTCATGCATGAAGTGGATGAAGCAATGGCTCAGACTAAAGAAGGTAAGGCCCCTGGCCCTGATGGCTTTACATCTACTTTTTTTCATGCTTTCTGGGACTTAGTAAAAATGGAGGTATGGCAAATAGTTGAAGAGTCCAGGGCCCTTCGCTGGATGCTCCCCTCCCTTAACTCCACCTTCATTGCTCTAATCCCCAAAGAGGAAAACTCCCTAACCCCTGATAAATACCGACCCATAGCCCTCTGCAATGTCCTTTATAAAGTCATATCCAAAGTCATAGCTAACCGTCTCAAACCCTTGCTACCCATGCTCATATCCCCGGAACAATCAGGATATGTAGAAGGTAGACAAATCATGGACGGGATCATCCTCTCGCATGAAATCATTCACTCTCTCCAATCTACCAAGCAAGCCGGTATGCTTCTTAAAATTGACCTATCCAAAGCTTTCGACAAGCTCAGCTGGAACTATATCAAGCAAATGCTGAAAGCCTTTGGTTTCTGTGATTCTTGGATAAGATGGATCATGAGCCTCATCTCATCCTCCCATTTCTCTATCCTTGTCAATGGATTGCCCTCACGGCCCTTTAAACCCTCCAGAGGTATAAGGCAAGGAGACCCCCTGTCACCTTTCCTCTTTGTCATCATGGCGGAAGGTTTAGGCAGGCACATCAAGCAAGCCCTGCTCTCCAATCAGCTCAAAGGCCTTTCCGTCCATAATTCTGCAGCCTCCTCTCATCAGCAATTCGTAGACGACACCATGCTCTACGGCTATCCATCAGCACAAGAAGCCTCTAGACTGAAATCCTTGCTCGATGACTTCTCTAAAGCCTCTGGAACTCAGGTCAATAATTCCAAATCCCAAATCTTTTTCTTCCACACCCCACCCACTGTGAAACGTGCTGTCTCCCGTATCCTGGGTTTCCAAACTGCCTCTCTTCCTTCTTCGTATTTGGGAGCCCCCCTCACGGCGTCGGCCATCAAGCAGCCGGCTTGGAGAACTCTTCTAGAAAAACTTGAAACCAAGCTCAATCTTTGGACTAATCGATCCCTGAATCTGGCTAGCAGGGTTGTGCTTCTCAAAGCGGTTCTGCAAGCCATGCCGCTCTATCTCTTTTCTATATTAGCCGCACCCAAATGGGTCCTTAAGCGACTAAGAACCATGCAGCGCGACTTCCTGTGGGGCAGTAATGCAACCAACCGTAAATGGGCTTTAGTGAAATGGGACACTGTTTGCAAACCCAAGAACAAGGGAGGAATTGGACTTCGAGACCCCGAGCACAGTAACACAATCATGACAGCAAAAATTTGGTGGCAGTGGGTGACAAATCCAGAGAAATTGTGGGCTAAAATTTGGAATGCCAAGTACACCAATAGAATGCCCCAAGCAGAGCTCATTAGATTCACTCCTAACATCAATGGGTCTCTCATTTGGAATGCAGCCAAACAACATCATCAGCTCATTCAAAAGCACAGCTTCTGGGAAGTAAGGAATGGACACAATGCTAGGTTTTGGAATGATGCATGGAATCAGATGCCCAAACTGTCAAATGTGCTCCCTGCTTCGATCATTCCTCACAGACAAGAGCAGCAGCAAGCCACGGTACACCAATTCTGGACACAGGAAGTGGACAATGGAATCAGGCAATGGCAATCAAGCAATAGCATCACCAACAGCACAAATCCTCAGGAAATAATGGCATTAGAGAACGAATTATTTAAAAGAAGAATCAGACAGGAAACCGATGAGGACATCCTCAGATGGGGATACCAAACCAAGGGGACTTACACCACCTCAGAAGCCTATAATTTGCTGAGCACCTCCCCCACTAAACCAGATCCCCTTTGGGATAGAATCTGGAGCTTCAAAACCTGGCCAAAAATTTCTCACTTCCTCTGGCTAGTTGGGCACAGGAAGATTCTTACCTGGGACAAATTAAGAAAACGTAACTTTCATGGACCTTCCAGATGCCATAACTGCTCTCAAAATGAAGAAACGTTGCAGCATCTTCTCCAAACTTGTCCAACAACTGCACACTTTTGGGAAAAAGTAGAATTCAAATGCCAAAGGAAAGGACGGGAAGCTGAAGGCATCGTCAGCACTATTCGACAATGGCCCAAAAGACCCTATGAATGTGAGATTCTCAACCACTTATGGAATCTTATACCAGGCATTCTACTATGGAATATATGGAAGGAGAGGAACAGGCGCATATTCAAAAATCAAAGCAGAACTAATGACAGCATTTGGAACAGCATACACAACAACCTACAAGAAACCATGTTGCTAAAAACTTGGAGCAAAGAGGATCTTCCCACAACAGATAAAGAGCAAAACATCCTAAACAATTGGATGCTGCAATTGCCACAAGAATCAATCACCCAACCAATGGTGAAGCGCAAAGGAAAGGAGAATCACAGTTGGACAGCCCCTCCCATAAATACCTACAAACTTAATTTCGACGGGGCTTCAAAAGGCAACCCGGGGCCAGCAGGGTATGGAGGCATTATAAGAAATCATGAAGGTGCACTCATACGGATCTACCTAGGAACCATGGGATGGGATACCAATAACTCGGCGGAGCTGGAAGGCATGTGGCAGGGGATCCAAACAGCAAAACGACACAACCTTCAACCGCTTATAGTGGAAGGAGACTCTCAAATCCTAATAAATATGGCTACTCGCATTCAGAATGGTTCCCAAGCTAGGAAAGTGGCAGATAGTTGGAGATTAGAAGCCAGATTGAGCAAGCTCGTCCAAGATCTGAGCAGTCACAATGCCCTCTCCTTCAATCACACCAAAAGAGAAGGTAACAAAATGGCGGATCTCTTGGCAAACATAGGGGTAGACAGCAACCAAGCCTTCCGAGAAGGGAATTTGGACATCATCCTGAATGCGCAACAGAAAAAGGAATGTGAAAACATTCTCCACAAAGATATTGATCCCCCGGATGCGGGTGATTACGTGGTAGGGGAGGACGGACCACATGTCAAGCATGTGCCGCCTCGTGGCTGTCATTAAAGAGCAAGCTTCACCGCCTTTCCTTGGCTATTCAGCACACACGCGACGGCATTCATGGTGTTTAATGTTTGGGGGCGGCATGCAGTTATTGTTCTGGGGAAGGGGAAGCTCGGCTCTCGATCACAGAGCACAATGCGAGACCCCTGGCATGATAAATCCAGGAGAATGTGGAAGAGAAGGAAGAAGGAGCCGAGGCAAGCCAGAAACTCTGTTGCTGTGCAAAATTTGGCATGCCACTGTTTTTGGTGGTGTGACAGACTGCAGTGGTGGATTTTCTCGGGCTCTCTGGCTCAGTGGGAGATTCAAAAGGCTAATTGGCACACAGAGGGAGGGTGCTTGGCAATTCAAGTGGTCTGTGCACTCAAGAGAAGCACAAAAGCAGGCATGGTCAAACTGCGGCAAAGGCAGCCAAGTAGACGAGGACCAGGAAGAGGGTCCTCCTCTCGCACCCCTGCAGCAGACGAACACCATCATTGCTGTTGCTGCTACTGCCACCGGAGAGCCAGAGCAACGCAGCTGCAGCATGGGCAATTCGTGGAAGTGGGCAGTTCAAGCGAGGGAGGGCCTCTGCTGCCTGCATTTGGCTCAGTGGTATTCACCTTGGGTGACTCAGGGGATGCCACAGGGGTCAATGCCCATATATCTGTTATGTTCACAAGAATTCCTGAGAGAGAAGAAGTGGGAGCTCCAGCGGGTATGGTGGCAACGTCTTCAGCGAGAGCGAGCATGGAGACCCTGGAGACAATGGAGACAATGGAGACCTTGCCAAAGAATTCGAGCAAAGAGGACAAAGGCAAAAGGAGCATGGAGGAGACGCCGCAAGCCGAACAGGCTACTCTGGGAACGGAGGAGGACAACGACACCGGACCATACTTGGGGCCGGCACCATCTGGCATGGACGAGGCAACATGGAAGGCAATGTGGGCAGGTGTCCCAGAAGGAAGGGGATGGTGCTACGTGGTTGAGGACCCAAGCCTTAATGAAGAACCTGACAGTGAGCCCCAGCCTCACTCAGTCCCTCCTCTTGCCACCCGAAGAGACGACCAAGGCCCCTGAGGGTAAGACGGTCACAGCTTCCTCAACGCGTCGGACTATTTGGTATTTTCTGAATTTGTATGTCTGGCCCATGCATGATGGGCCCAGTTTCATTTCTCTTTCCTGTTTTGTTCAGTCAGTCTTGATCGATCGCCCCTGCGCGGGCAGAAACAGTTATGTTCTTAGGATTGCAAAGTAGTAGGTTGATGTTTTCACTTCTTCGGTTTCTCCAGAAGTTTTGGTTTTTTTTGGAATCACTGTGTCAAGAAATTTTGGATCAGTTGCTGCTACCCCTGCGTGGGAGCTGTTAGTCTTAGAACGAACCTTCCCAAGGCGCATCTTTTGGCCTGGGATCAACTGCTCTACTGTCTGTAAGTTTATTTTGTACATATAATAGAAGCTTAGATAGACTTTTAACGATAAAAAAAAAAAAAAAAAATGTGCAACAAGAAATGTTAAATTTAGAATGTGCTAAAAATAGACCTACTAAAAATAGCATGTCTAAAAATAACAGTTTGGCCAGTGAGGTCATTGGCCACATTGGGTGAGAGGTGAAATTGCTAAAAATAGAAAGTTCTAAAAATAGCATTTCTGGGTCCCTTCCTATTTATAGCAGTCCCTAGTCTATCTATAGGAAGTAAAATTAATTTTGGTCTTAACAACAGTTGGAAATATTAATTAATTAATTCAGTTGAGTTAATTAGTTAAGGAAATTCGAATTTGAAGTCTTTGTGAGCATGCACATGAGTAGTCCCACTGACTGAGGAATTTATCCTTAATTTCCTCCACTAATTGAGGGAATAAGTATGAGTTCTATAAAGAGAGAATTAGTTTACTTAGTTCTAGCTAGTCAAGTCAAGTTAGATTACTTTAACAAGTTGTTAAAATAATAAAATATGGTTTGTTAATGCTTGCAAGCATGTGACAACTATTATTTTAGATAACTAAGGATTCACTCATGGATAATTATTGCATGTTAGTTCTGTCAGAGACCCAGTTGAGATCATATGTGGGACAATGTACTATCAGATGCTTGACTATTTCTAGTAGGTAGTTTTTGCATGGTTGAGGAACTAGCGTCCTCAAGGATTGCGTAGTTGGACCATTGGTTAATTTGGTATGTTTGGAATTAATAGCATATGCTTTTTCTATTATTTCCTAAGCAAACTATGCAAGGAACATAGGTAAAGCCTATATAAACAAGGCTTGGTTGGTTCATGAGATATATCTTCATATCTTCATAGTTCATTGAGAACTGAATAGCTTAAGAGCTAATTCTTTTTGTATTGTGAAGAGGATTTCTACTTGATTGATAATACATGGTTGGGGTTTTACGCTGGTGCTTTCAATTGGATATATCTTGTGTTATGTGTGATGCTTTCTCTTGATCAATTATGCATGTTTCTACTTGATGTTGCTCATGAATTCGATTATGCTTCCGCTTAATGTTTTGTAGAAGTAGAACAAGTATTATGCTTTAGGACATTTCATATATCAGTTTGTTCTACAGGTGAAATTTCTACATGGTATTAGAGCACAGGTGATTAAGCAAGAACAATATACTAGCAGGAGAAATTTGAAGTTTATTATTCGGGATATAGATCTCAAGTTCTTATCACATCTATTTCATCGATGGCGTTCTATGGTTTGAGCCTTGAGTATGCCCTTGATGGCAGCTCAAACTATTAGCTTGGGAGGATCACATGGAGGCAGTTTTGGAAGATAATGGCCTTAAGGATTTCATCGATCAAGAAATTCCTAAACCTACTGACAAGACTGAGCAGGTGGAATGGAGGAAGTGTGTGGCTAGAGCTAGGAGAATTCTCTTAGAGGGAGTATAAGATCACATTGTCTCGAACCTCCATGGGAAGGAGACTTTGCATGCAATGTGGAAAACATTGAAAGATTTATATCAGAATAGCAGTGATCAAAGGAAGCTGGCACTGAAGGACAAACTTCGAAAGATCAAGTGTGAAAGGGATGAGATGATCTCTATGTATCTGACCAAGCTCATCACATGCATGGATGAGCTTGCAAGTGTAGGGGTTGTGACATCGGATGAGGATATGGTGAGTCTAGCACTCCTTGGCCTTCCTAAGAGCTGGCATAGCTACCAGGACTTGGTGAATGGAAGGGAGAAACTGCCAGATTGGGAATGACTATGGTCGGATTTGATGCAGGAGGAGATCAGACGGAGCACCAGAGACAGTTCTTCATCCATGCATGATGAGGAGAATTGTGCTTTAGTGAGTAAGGTGAAGAAGTGGAAGGAGAAGGTTTCTCTTTCGAATCCAGTCCTTCCAATGGTGGGAAGAAGGTTGACAAATCGAAAGTGCGATGCTTTCATTGTCATGAGGTGGGCCATTCTGCTACAAATTGTCCACAGAGGAAATCTAAGAAGGGATCTGGGGAAGGATTTGAAGGTGAGGCACTTGCTTCATAGTTTGAGTTGGATTTCACACTCTTCGCATGCATGGTTTCATCCATGGTGGGAAGTGGTTGGTTTCTTGACAGTGGAGATTCTTTCCACATGACTGATCACAAGAGTTTGTTCAATACTTTGGAGGAGAAAGATCTCCAGATACTCATAGTGATGGGTAATGATGAGAAGTATAGTGTCTCAGGTGTAGGCACGGTTATTTTTCAGAGGGAGCATGGAGCTCGCCTTACCTGGACCGATGTCAAGTATGTACTAGGATTGAAGAGAAACTTGGTGTCGATCGCGATGCTGGAAGACAGAGGCTATGATGTAGCCTTCAGTAAGGGAAAGGTTTTCCTTAGACACATCATCACTAGACAGGTGAAGCAGTTCGGTTCACAAGTCAAGAACCTGTATGGTCTCGAGTTTCAAGATGCATACAAAGCCTTGAGCAGCAAGGTAACTGATGGAGACTTGGTGGTTGAGAGGGAGGGTATATTACCTCTCAACTTGCAGAGCCACAAGAAGACTCAGACAATTGTGGAGGAGCCACGATTGGTGCAGCAACTTCAGGAGGTTGTGGAGTAGCCACAACAGGGGAAGCTGAGTGGATATCGAGTAGAGACATCTACTCATGTAGAGACCTCCAATAGGGGGAAATTCTGAGCTAGGTGGGAAGAGGGATCACATGCAGCCATACCTCCAGGTAGGAGGTGGGGCAACATAGAGTGATCGTCCCAAGGAGGAGGGGCAGGATCCTTGAGGTACCCAACCTCTTGGATGAGACCTTGCTATGGGAGCCCCGATGTGGAGTAGCAAGAACTGACTGATTGGGTAGAGACAGATGCGGATGGAGTGGAAGAGAGAGCGACAGTGTAGGGAATCCCAAGACAACGCATAGCGAGCAAGCTGCAACAAAGCGAGAGGCACAAGTGTTTTGCACAGTGCTAGGTGGCACAGAGAGGTGTGCAATGGTGTGAGATGCATGGAGATGTTGCAGTAGCGCAGATGTCAGAGAGGGAGCACTTGTCAGCAGCAGGTAGAGCTTCAACATCAGAGTATGTTCCTAGCCCAACAGAGTGGTCAGTTGGGAGTGTTTTTGTTCCAAGTGTTGTTGGAGCAAGTGGACCGGGTAGATGTGTTGCATGCAGAACATTCCAAAGTTACAAGATTGGGTTCGAGAGAAAGCCTTTCTTTTTGAGAGGGAGTGTTGAAAAATATGCAACAAGAAATGTTAAATTTAGAATGTGCTAAAAAGAGACTTGCTAAAAATAGCATGTCTAAAAATAGTAGTTTGGCGAGTGAGGTCATTGGCCACATTAGGTGAGAGGTGAAACTGCTAAAAATAGAAAGATAAAAATAGCATTTCTGGGTCCCTTCCTATTTATAGCAATCCCTAGTCTATCTATAGGAAGTAAAATTAATTTTGGCCTTAACAGTAGTTGGAAATATTAATTAATTAATTCAGTTGAGTTAATTAGTTAAGGAAATTCGAATTTGAAGTCTTTGTGAGCATGCACATGAGTTGTCCCACTGATTGAGGAATTTATCCTTAATTTCCTCCACTAATTGAGGGAATAAGTATGAGTTCTATAATGAGAGAATCAGTTGACTTAGTTCTAACTAGTCAAGTCGAGTTAGATTATTTTAACAAGTTGTTAAAATAATAAAATATAGTTTGTTAATGCTTGCATGCATGTGACAACTATTATTTTATATAACTGAGGATTCACTCATGGATAATTGTTGCATTTTAGTTCTGTCAGAGACCCAGTTGAGATCAGATGTGGGACATTGTACTATCAGATGCTTGACTATTTCTAGTAAGTAGTTTTTGCATGGCTGAGGAACTAGTGTCCTCAAGGATTGCGTAGTTGGACCATTGGTTAATTTGGTATGTTTGGAATTAATAGCATATTCTTTTGCTATTATTTCCTAAGCAAACTACGCAAGGACCATAGGTAAATCCTATATAAACAGGGCTTGGTTGGGGTTTTATGTTTGTGCTTTCCCCTGGATATATCTTGTGTTATGTGTGATGCTTTCTCTTGATCAGTTATGCATGTTTCTACTTGATGTTGCTCATGAATTAGATTATGCTTCCGCTTAATGTTTTGTAGAAGTAGAACAAGTATTATGCTTTAGGACATTGCATATATCGGTTTGTTCTACTGGTGAAATTTCTACATGTATTCTTTCACATAATTCAGTAAAAAGCATGCATACCAATATGTATAAACACATATACATAAGCTTTTGCTGAAACTTCTTCTTATTTTATTAAGATAGATCTTCAATACATACAACTTCTTCGACCTGCGCACCCAGTTGCAGACTCTTCAAGGCCTCTGCGCACTCAGCTGCAGAGCCTTTTCCGAAAGCCCAAAATACAGATAGAAAATATCAATGATTCATCTATGACTTCCCTCTTCTCTTTTCTTATATAGATTTCATTACTACAAGACCATGGATCCGACAAAACAATGAACTAACACCCAATACCCATTACAAAATGAGGTGATTTGACCTGCCTCAAAGCCCCTAAACATCACAAGGTAAATATAACTTCACAGATTCTGTGCGCTCCGTTCCTCAAAACGTGGAGCCTTTGACCAAAACTAGACCAAGACCAAAACTATACCAAGTTGGGCTATGCCCAATAGGCCCCCAACACTCACATGTGACTCGTCCCAAGTCACTCAGCTACGATGCCCTTGATCTTCGCTGCAATACCATTGTAGAATGTGTTGTACTGCTGGACTATTTCTGCTACTTGTTTCTCCTTTTTGCACAACTCTTTCAACAATGCCTCTGTATTTGGACCAACAGTCTTCTGCAATATTTCTTTCTCCCTTTCCTTTAATTGCTTGAGCCTTCCATTCACTGCTTGCGAAAGTTGGAGGGCCTCATCCTGCCATGGCTGAGTCCCCACTTGGAAGATCTATTCCTTCCTTCGAATATCTTCTATTTGTTTATGGAGGTTCTTTCCTTCAGTAATACTGGAAATCCTCTGCGAGATTGGTAGGGTCTTCATAGTTGCTAGGATCTCTTCCTGCTGCTTCTACTTCACCTGTATCTCCTCCTCGATCTTCTGAATTTTTGGATCCTCTTAAAGTGAGGTCCAAATTTTCTAGAGGCATCCATCATTTACTAATGCGAGAAGCTGTCGCACACAAGTTGTATTGGATGTGCTTTTACCAAAGTGTGGCACAAGTAGCATATTTAATAGGCCTGCTCTCTGCAACCCTACAGCCCACTGGTGTGGCTCCAGCCTTGTGACTCCACTTTCTGGGTAATATACTTGTTGCAGGTATCTAATCGGCTCAAACTTCGGGTATTTTCTCCAATAATTGAAGTCCTAGTCCTCCATCTTCAGCTATGGGATCTTTCCCAACACTTCGCCATCAAACAACACTTCCTCTGGTAGAAATGGAGTAAACATGCCAAACTTCGTATCTTTGGATCCTTGACCAATTTGGCACTTATTTTTCTTGGTGGCCTATAAGGTGGGAGCATAGAGGGAATTTTTACGCCCTCCTATCCATATGATGCACCTCAGCCTCTTCCTCGCTTTTATGAATCTCCTATGGTTCCTTCGACTGGATTGGTTTCTTTCCCTTTTGTGCAAGGTTCCTTCCCCTTGTCCTCCTTATTCTTTGTTCGCACTTCCTTCTCTGTCTTCTTCCTCGAATATGTCCTCAGTTCTATCCCAGAGACCTAAGCTGGCCTCTTTTCCTGTTTCTTTTGTGGTTGTGCTTCTGTGGGTACCTACTTTCTCAATGACCTCGCGTGCCTTAGGGACATGTGTACACTCATTGTTGTAGTTTGACCACCCTGGGCTTCCATAATGCTTGCTAATCCTTTCTCTGCAAAGTCTCTAGAAAGTCCTTCAAAGCTTCTCTCAGACATGCAATAGCTAACTTCTCTCACACTTAGTTGCAACTTCTCAAATTCTCCAGACAACAAAGTGTAAAATGTGGCACGGGACATGGTTTTTATAATGAATTTGAATTTCCAGCTCCATGATTGGTTAAGATATTGCTCATTTAATGTATGTATGGTGCTAGATTCGACCAATTGTGCTTCATAAATGCATTTCTTCCGCACCTTTTAATGAAAACTTCCTTTTAACTGTAGCTTTTTCCTTCCAACAATCATATTTATGACCAACTTCGATGAACCTTCCCTTGTGGCATAATCATCCTTTCTTCATCACAGTTCCTTCGGACTTCGTCATACTCATGAGTGTCGCACAGTAATCTTCCTTCAATGAAGTCCCTTTCTGCAGAGTAGTTTATAGTCCCATGCCCACTTTCAACTGTAGGTGGCACTAAGACTTTCTTCCCTTCATTTTTTAGTGTGGATTTCCAAGGACATAATTTTCCTTGTATATTTTCAATTTGCTACCATTCAATTATCCTGGAATCTACTTACCATTTAAATTTGAGAGCTGAACTACACCACCATTAGAGATGTCCTTGATGATATATGGTCCTAACCAATGTGTTTTAAACTTTCCTGGGAACTTCACGAATTGATTGTCATGTAATAATACAAGATCTCCTTCCCAAAATGTCTTCTTCTTGATGTGCCTATCATGCCAGGCCTTCTCCCTTGATTTCTGCACTTGTTGATGGAACCCTGCTATGAACCTGTCTTCTTCTAGAGCTAGTAACTGCGACATCCTTTCCTTCATAATGTCAGGGTTTGCCATATTTGTGAACGTTGCAATCCTCAAACTTGGCATAATGTACTCCATAGGCATAATTTCCTCTTGTCCATATACCAACCTAAAAGGTGTCTTCCCTGTTAATTTCTTGCATGTTGTCCTATATGCCCACAACACCACTAGAATCCTCAGATCCCAGTCATCTCTGTTCACATTGCATACCTTAGTCAATGCATTCTCCAGAATCTTATTGAAAGCTTCCACTATTCCATTTACCCGAGGATGATAAGGAGTGCTTTTCTAGTGGTACACTTGAAATTCCTCATTCAATGCTTTGATGGTATTATTCAAGAAGTGTGTCCCTTGGTCACTCATCAGAATCCTTGGGCAACCAAATCTAGACAATATATATATTCAAAGATGAACTTTGGAGCAGTTTCTACACCGTAATCTTTCACTGGTTGTGCTTCGGCCTATATTGTCAAATAATTTGTTGCAATGATTATATATCTCACACCAATCATTTTCCTTGGCGGAATGATAGGTCCAACAAAGTCAATAGCCCATTTGTCAAAATCCTGCAAAGTTACCTGTGGTACTAGTGGCATCTCATCTCTCCTAGATGGCTTCCTTATTCTTTGACATACATCACATGCTTGGCATAATTCTTTTGCATCCTTATGTACTATGGGCCACCATAACCCAGCTCTCAATATTTTCTGCATGGTGGCCTTTCCTGCATAATGTCCACCTGTGACTCCTCCATGAGCTTCTGTCAGAATACTCTGTCTTTCATGTTCAAGGACGTATCTGCGTAGTATTTCATCCAGCCCCATTTTGTACAAGTGTCCAACAATCAACAAGAAATCAGCTGCTCTGACTACCAACTCCTTCTTTTGCTTCATAGTGTACTTTACAGGCGCCATTCCTGTAGCTAGAAACTGAATAATATCCGCGAAGTGATCATCTATGACTCTGATTGCGAATAACTACGCATCAGGTAAGTTATCTTCAATACTTGTGGGTTATTCTCCTGTATCTATCCTTGATAGATGATCAGGCCCAGCATTCAATCTTCTTGGCTTCACTACAACCTCGAAATCATACTCCTAGAACAATAACAACCATCGACAAATTTTTCCTCCTAAAACAAGATTTTTCACCAAATATTTTAGTGCAGAGTGATCCATGAACATCTTGAAATGTGCCCCCAACAAATAGTTCTTGAACTTGTGTAATGCATATACCATAGCTAACCCCTCTCTTTCTATTGTGCTATAGGTCTTCTCTGCCTTGGATAGTTTTCTACTTGCAAATACTATGGGGTAATCAATTTCTCCTGCTCTTGGTTTTGCTAGTACTATACCCAATCCTATGCAAGATGCATCAACATGCACATGACACTCCTTATTCCATTCCGGGAAAACCAGAATAGGCACAGTCACCATATTTTCTTTCAGTACATTCAAACTTTTCTAGCACTCTTCGCTCATTGAAAAGTCACATCTTTATTCAACAATTTCTCCATCAGTGCAGTTATCTATGCACATCCCTTTATAAACTTTTTTTAAAATTTCGTGCGTAGTTGTCTTACTGTTGTCGGTGCTGGAAAGTTCACAATAACTGCGATCTTCGCAAGATCCACCATTAATCCCTGCTTACAAACTACATGTCCCAAGAATATACCAAATGGTGCAAATAAGATACACTTTTTCATGTTCAATGATATTTGGTATTGTCTACATGTATGTAGCATCATCCTCAAGCTTGCCACATGCTTGTTCAACACCCTAAAGATTTTCCAATCGTCGAAGTAAACTTCCAAAAATTTGTGTATATATTCTTTGAAGGCTACTACTATAACTATGGAAAAGATGGAAAGAGCATTATTAAAACCAAAAGGCATCACTGTGTACTAGTAAGATCCCCATTCCATAACAAAGGTTGTCTTATGTCTATCTTCTAGCGCAATTATGATCTGATGGTACCACGAAATGCCATCTATGAAAGAATAGACCTCTTGTCCTCCTACATTGGATAATACTTCATCTATAAATGGTGTAGGGAAGGGGTCATGCAGAGATGCATGATTCAATTTTCTCAAGCCCACACAAATTTTGATTCCCCCCTTTGCCTTCTTTTCCTAAACCACCATGGGACTTACCCATTCAGACTCTTTGATAGGTTCGATGATCCCAGCTACTATCATCTTGTCTAATTATTCCTTCATATCTTCCTTATATTTTGGATTTAGTCTATAAGGTCTTTGCTTGACGGTCTTCGCGTCAGGTTTCAGAGGAATCTCATAAATCCCAAGTCTCCTACTATGCCTTTCATATTTGAGAACTTTGTGGGAAAAAACTCCTGGTACTCATGCAAAAGATCTGTTATCTTGTTGGCTGTGTCTTCATCCCAGTAATCTCCTATCGTTGCAAACTTCATCTCATCCTGTGATCCTATATTCACCCTCTTCGTCTTCAGTGGCTTCATTATATTAGGCATCTCTATTTCAGGTTCCTTCACTTCGCGGTGACCTTAAGATTATGTGATGTAGATATTACGAGGATATTCCTCCTCTTCTATAGTGATATTGTAGCATTCCATTCCATTATGTAACTGTGTGGACCAATTAGGTTTCCATGTACATGGAACTTTGTTTACAAAAAAACTTCTTCTTAACTATCTGAAGGGCTGCATCTATATGAGGACAATCATCTTCAAAACTAAATGTCATTATAAATCCATCAACCATCTCTTCCCAACTTGCAATACCATGTCACAATTCTGTTTCCAAATACAAATATTGAGGAATTGTCTCCAAGGTATGGATGAAGCCATGCACCCATTTTCTCATAGAATGTCTTTCCATGCTGTCATACAGAGTTGTATTTGTTCTCTAGGATTAGTTTGACCATCATACTTATCTTCTAATTCTATTTCTACTTGACCAAACCTTACCCACATCAATCTTCGACATTGTTTCCAATCTCCTATGTTCTTCTTATGTGTACCCCACCATCTAGCAGGAGTAGCTCTTAGGGATAAATCCAAAGCTAACACCCTCTAACATTCTGGCACCTGTCTTTCATAATCTCTAAAGAAAGTATCGACATTACCCAAACCATCATAAAAAGGTAAATCACATACCTCTGTTGTCATACAACACACTACTTTAGTGATCCTTGCATATCGCCTTGTAGACACTTCATGTAACCTATTTTGTTAGTTTTCTAATTCCTCTTCTGAATATGAAGTGCAGGAACTATCTTGCTCCCAACTCAATTTTCCATCTGCAGTAAGGTTGATCCATTCTTCTCCTTTTGTATTTATTTGATAAATATTGTCAATGTCATCTGCGTTATACTCCTCTTTTACATGTTCAATATACCTCACTCCTTTTGATGGATCTAATGGAACAATGACTCTCACATTGTTGCTTTCAAATATTATTTTCCTTTTCTTCAGATTAATTATATCCATGTTAGAAAATGCCCAATCCAATCCAAGCAACGTGGAATAGGGATGTCTTTCATCCAAAATTTCAATCACTTCAAAGTTAGTAGTAGTGTGCACTCCTTCAATGTCTACCGTGATATCTGAAAACCTTCATAGAGGAAAATTTTTCTGTTGGTTTGCCATCTTCAGCTGGATCGGTGACCATTGCAACTTTGGTTTACCCATCAATTCCCAAGTCTACTTTGGCAAGACGTTGGCATCAGATCCTAGATCCAGGGTAACCTGATCCATGTCATATTCTCCAATCTGTGCAGTAAGCCTCATTTCTTCCCCAATCCTCTTCTTGTGTTAATGCAAGTTGTTTACTGTGTGCATCTCGCTCTGTGGCACTTCCTTAGAAGCACAAGATCCTATCAATTACTTCAATCTGTCCACATCTTTCTGGTTTCTTAACAACTTCATGCAAGTTTGTAGAAAAGACTTCAAAATATCTGGATTCACATATTGTATCGTAGTTGGTACTGTCTTGTAGTTATTCTTATGTGTTGGTTGCACTGTAGAGGTTGAAGCCCCATCATCCATAAAGCTTCGCCTTGCCTCCATGAATAATTGCTTTTCCTTGTGAATTTCAAATGCATGGGATTTGTGTGGTGTTATCTTCCGGAGTCATTGCATTGAGGTTTTTGGAATCGACGTTTCGAACCATCCTCTGTGATTCATAATCACGATAGATCCATGAGTGGAAAAGTCAGAACTCAATAGTGTAAATAAATAATGGTGAGGGTAGACTTGGGAATGAATGGTAGCTGACAAGAATGGTAAATCTTTAACACAAATTTTATATATATATATATATATATATATTGTTAATGATTTTTGTTTTAATTTAATGTTCAGTTTTCGTTTAAAGTAATTTTTTTTCCTTTTAAATTTATATTACTAAGTATAATTGAATGACTAAAAATAAATAATAAAAATTATTATTCCTTAATGTTGATAATTAACCTATTATTTTCCTTTACTTTCCTATATAAATAAATAATTTTATTAATTTCAGGATTAAATGAATTTAATTATTTTTATTAAGTAAGTTGTACAGAGTTATTTTAAAATAGTTAATATTTAATACATGCTATTTATTAACCTATTATTGTTGCATGATTGATTAATTGAAATTTGATTGAATAATTTTTTTATTAATATTTAATTTTTATTAATTTGAAGAGTAAAATGAATTTAATTATTTTTATTTAGCATAAATTCATTTTTGGTTTCAATATTTAATACATATTATTAATACACATATTATTTTTAAATGAATTTAATTGAAATTTGAAGTTTAAATTGAATAAAATTTTATTGTTCCTCAATTTTGTTTGAAATAAATTGAGAATTAAAATGTTAATGTTGTTACAAGGTTTTAGTGCTTATCAACTATGATCTATCATTGTTAATTATTATTAATTAATTTGTAAATTTGTAAATTAGAATGGTATATAATGAATTAAACTAAAGTTTTAGATAAAAACTAATTTAATTTATTTTAATTTGAAATTCTAAAATTTTATTCATACCTGATTTTAGATTATTATTAAAATATTTTAATAAATTTTTAGGGTTGGTATATTATAGGGAAGACCATGCAGGGAAAACTTAGCGATAAGAGGGTGGGGAGCATCTAGGAGAGGGTGGAATCAGAGGTTAGAGTGGGAATCCAATTATCACTTATTTTCCAACCCTCGTCGTGGTTAAGGTTGTTAGGGTGTTTTCCTATTTCGATAGCTTCTCTAAATTTCCTATGGTGATAATGATCAATTTTGGCCACAACACAAGAATTCTCAATACAAATATGATGATTATTTTTTTGGAGTCTCGACCAAACCTGAGGTTTTGGAACAACCCATGTAGCTTCAACTTCCTTTTTCCCATCGACGTTATCATTTTTGGTTGCAGCTTCACTTCTTGTTATAATGTCGATGCGCAGTTGATCCTCCCTTGGTTCAACGTCATCATTTGAAGATTTTTTTGCAGGTTGTTGGTTCCTTTTCTCCTACATATTCATGATAAGGACGAGACATTCTTATATTACATGATCAAAAGACTTACAGTAGCTGTAGGTTGTCGTAGGGTTCTGACAGTCTCTTACGAAGTGCTATGCTTGTCCATATAACCTAATCGCATCCTCAACCAACTCCTCCTCCTCGTCCCCATCCTTGTCCTTGGAAACCTCCTCAAACAACATACTAGCTTGGATCTTCATGTGTATGTCCTTTAGCTTGTGGTCTATAAGCATCGGAAATGTGCTCCATCATCAAGTCATAACTTCGACAATTTCTCTCATCATGGCCTACTGATTTACAAAAGTTGCTGAAAAGATGCTTTAGGGTCTGTATGTACTTTTGTAATAAATAGAAATCTTCATAGTGATGTTGGCCTCTCATTCTGCAAATATCGCACCACAAACTTGATCCTAGGTTCACTGGATTAGGTGCTCCACTTTCCAAGTAATCTCTGAACACAGGGCATTGATCCTTATAATGGCCCTTTGCTTTGCATTTTGTGCACCATACTTTTGATCTGGTCTCTTTACCTTTCTTGAGATCTTGCAATTCCAAGGTCAAATTTGCTAGCTAGCTCTGAATCTGTTGTACTCCTACATGAGTATCTCTGATCGGCGAAGCTTCTAGCTTCATCGCAATCTCCAATGCTTCAGCTTGAGTCACGATCTTCTACTGCATCAAGGGTAACCTGATATGTGGTAGTAGCGTGGCTATAAACCACTCCTTATGTTGTTCTGGAGGTATGTTAAAGCTTACTTGTCCCATTAATACCTTGAATTGTTGATCCAACTCCCACACAAATTCAATAACCGACTGCTTGATTTCCTTCAGCTCCGTAATGGACTGTGATTTTGACTTCAGATTCTTGAATTCTGATACCAAAATTTTCTTAGTATCATCCAACGAAGCAGCTAAATTAGTCACAGAGTATTTCATGTACAATGTCAGCACCCTTTCTCACAGTGTCGTGATGAGTTGTACCTTCTTTACATCATTGTTAGTGATCTCTATCTCTTTCCATACTGCATCAAATACAAACCAAAACTAGTCAAGATCCTCTAATCCAAGCCCTTTAAAGATAGGTAGCTTAATGTCATCGACCATTTTTCTTCTTGGGGTGTTAGGGAGAGGGGGAGGTGGTGTAGGGGAATTATGGGGAAGGGGAGGGGGAGTAGGGGAATTATTGGGAGGGGGATGGGGGGGTAAGGGGAGTAGATGGATGGGGAATCCCAAAGACACCCTGATTTTTCTCAACTCCTAACTTCGACTCGCCTTTAGGACGGAAGGAGGAATACTGTGGGGTTTTGGGGTTACTTCCTTCTTCTTCACTCTTAGACCCACCTAACACGGGACTATAGTGAGTCTCAATAAATTTCTTTGGTCTGCACTCCACTCTATATTTCTTCCCACTTCGTGTAGATCTTGGTTCAGACTTATTCCCTCTTTGCCCAAACATTAATCTGATTGTATTCATAATGCACCCTTTTCACATAAAATCATTTTAATCCACAACTTCAAAGAGTTCAATTACTTACCTCATAGACCCTTGAGAAATCTCCACCCAACTTCATTGTAAGATACAATCGTGTCTATTTCGAATTCAGTGATAAATCCTCCCAAAATGCTATCAATCCAGAAATCAACAACTCTTGAGATCCTGTTATTGATGTACTTGAGTTGTTGTATCAATATATTATTCCACTCCTTAGGTTCGTCTCCCTTAAAACAAGTCTTATTCTCAGTCAACTTTGGTACCCACTTGTACAGTTCAATGTGACATGAACCAAAGAAGATTTCGTACTACTCTTCGAAGATACATTCCTGCAACCATATTTCAATCGATAATCGGAGTTTTCTATTATCATGAATTGCAAATTCTCACCCTTTTTGTTCAACCCACTACTGGATTTCCTTCTTCGACGAACACCAAAACATATCCCTGAAACAAATCCTTGTCTTGACAATGGAACCATTTGTTGGCTTAAGGGGGCTTGGACCCAAGTTCAAATTGTACTGCACACCAACAAAACCCTCAACCACTGGCCCTTTCGGAAACGACTTGCAAGAAGATCGCAGTATCACCTGAAGTGATTATGGGAGGTTGCAGAACTAGGTTTTTGCAGCTAGATGGATATGTGCACTATGGCGTCTATGTGTTTACTTATATCTTATACCTATCTACAACTTCGTATGCATAAATAACATCGCACAGATAATTTACTTCACAGATTTGTACTTATCGCATAAACATATCAGAAAATAGTATAACGTGTATTCATTCACATAATTTAGTAAAAATTATGCATAACAGTATGTATAAGCATAGATAATAAACATAGACACATAAGCTTTTCTGAAACTTCTTCTTCTTTTATTAAGATAGATCTTCAATACATAAAACTTGTTCGACCTGCGCACCTAGCTGCAGGTGATCTGCACACTCAGCTGCAGACTCTTCAAGGCCTCCACGCACTCAACTACAAAGCCTTCTCCTAAAGCCCAAAATACAGACAAAAAATATCAATGATTCATCTATGACTTCCCTCTTCTATTTTCTTATATAGATTTCGTTACTACAAGAACATGGTCCATATACCATGAATCCGAAAAAACAATGAACTAACACCAAATACCCATTACGAAATGAGGGGCTTTGACCCGCCCCAAAGCCACTAAACATCACGTTGTAAATATAACTTCATGGACTCTGCGCACTCCGTTCCTCAAAATGCGGATCCTTTGACCAAAATTAGACTGAGTTGGGATATGCCCAACTCCTTGCCTATTCTCATAAAGAGAAATATCCCAATACCTCCCAACTCCTTCTCTGAATTTTGTCCCAAGTTTGAATTGCATTATTTTAGTGCTAGCCATGTGAATATAATTGATTTCATTTGAGCTTGGATCTTTCATAGCTTGGTGCATCACCATGGGGTGTTTTCTACTTCACTATTTGTGGATTAAGAAGAATAACCTTAACTAAATAAGCTC
This sequence comes from Pinus tabuliformis, assembly GCA_031772625.1. Taxonomy (NCBI): domain Eukaryota; kingdom Viridiplantae; phylum Streptophyta; class Pinopsida; order Pinales; family Pinaceae; genus Pinus; species Pinus tabuliformis. The sequence goes on from CM062817.1 coordinate 887,141,330, forward strand.
CCTTCTTGGAATGGCTCCATAAATTATTGTGTCATATTCTTATCTTATCTTTATACCCAACTCTACTAATGATGCTTTAATATCTACCATCGACCTACTACTTCCCCATGAGATTCAGTCGGGAGATAGTTTTCTAACCCTTGTCCATGAAATGGTGTGCTGAAGGGAGTTGAAGATATAGTAGATAAAATATTTCTTTTTCTTTGAAAGCCTCTTTTAGGTCCTCTATCATTTTGTATCCAATATCTTACCAAACCCAAATGTCTATTTTTTATCTAATAGATTGTTCATTACATACCTTCTAGCAAAGATGTGTCCTAATGATCTTATAAGAAGATTGAATTGTATTATAGAATTTTGATGCTCTTAATGCTCTAGGGTATCAATTTGTACTTCTCATCCATTCTTCTATGGAGTGATTTGCTGTATATTTCTTGTGGAGGCATTAGAGAAATTTTGAGGTAAAAAAATGGGCCTCAAAACAAAAATGTGCAACAAAAATAAACTTTATAAGAACCAATAAGATTCAATATGATGATGTCAATCATGGGGGATGATTCACCATTTTTGGAGTAAAAAAAAAAAAAAAAAAAAAAAAAAAAAACTACTTTTTCAACTCATATTTTGAGTTAAATCATAGGGAGATAAGTTGAAAATATAGGTTGAAAAAGTAGGATTTTATTTTTTCCCTCCAAAACTTTATGAGGTAATCTAATCTTATTTTATTATTTCCACTATTATTTTATAATATTCCTTAGGAGGTCCATTTTAGACCTCAAAATTTCTCTAATGATTTGTTGCCGTAATTTCTTTTTGGAGAGAAGTTCCTGTTATCACTTAAGAATTCTGATTTCAAAATCGCTCACATCAGTTTGATGGTTGCAAGTTTCAAGAAGAGCCAGGTATTCACAGTCATAATGATGATTGTATTCATTGCATGAGAAACAAATCTGCAAGCTTCCAATTTGAATTCATTAAACACCAAGCGAGGTAGCTATCAAGTGAGGCAGAGATCAAAGATTGAAACAGTTACCACTCAAGAAGGAAATCAAAGATTTGAAGATACAGCTAAATCAGCCTGAAGGCCATCCTCAACCAAGAAAAACTACATAGCAACCTCATGTCATATGGAAGAGTCATTTCAAGGAAAAGAAAGCTCAAGAAAGCTAAATTTTGGCATTAAATTGTGTTTTTGGAATTATACAGCAGTTTCGTAGCGCGCTACGAAATTGCTGTAGGTGATGCCTAATACACAGCAGTTTCGTAGCGCGCTACGAAACTGCTGTAGCTGCATATTATGACTTGATGGACCAATTTTGAGAGACAAAAAGCAAATATTTGTGAAGAAGGATTTCTGAAAGGGAGTATTTACAAGGTTTAAACATCCAGCAAGGGCAAAACAAGTAGCAGAAGGTCGAAGACAAGAATAAAAAAGAAACTCTAGAAAAGAGGAACTTTGTCTCCTAGTTTCTACCAGTAAACTTCTAGAAGAGTTTCTAAGCAGTGGAAAACTACTCTCTGAAAAGTGAAAGAGGTTTTCATTCCTAAGATACTAAAGTGCAAAAACCTCTTCCACTTTCTTCAAGTTGATTATGAGCTGGGAGAAAAGGGTGACCAAAGTTGCGCTACGAAACTACTGTAGGTGTAGTTTTTCATCTCTTGTTTGACAACTGTTTTTAAAAGACTTATTTTGGGCGGTAGGAATGATGTTTCAAAAAACCAAGAGAGGTTTTTGTTCAGCATGGATTGTTTCACAAAAACCTCCTTCAGTTTTTCCAAATACATTTTGTACGAGACGTTATGAGCTCTGTCCCAAGACCTATTTTTCAGCCAGAACAGAGCAAGGGACAGTCTCCTAATTTCTAGGAACATAAAAAGGATGAGTCATCAAGGGCCAACTGGAAGGTTATGAGCACCATCAAATTCGAATTCATGGAGTTTTAGGTGTCAAAGAATGTTTTAAATGTTTAGATAAGTTTGTTGTAATCATAATAAGGAGTTTCACTCCTAGTTGTATTAGGTCTCTAGGACTACTAGTTAGTTGTCAAATGCATTTAAAGTCTTGTTTTATGGTTAGAATAGGTGTCACTGATGGCAAATTCGAATTCCCCTCATGATGGAGGAAGGAATCCAAGCATGTAAAGAGCTCTATATATAGCAGAAGAGCTGAGGTACAAAGGGTAGGAAAACTTTATGACAGAGCATTGTATTTGGCTTATGTAAAGACAGAATTTGAGTAATACAATTTAGCTTTACTTCTCAGGATTCAAGAAGGATTTCTATGTTCAGAATGTGTGATCTTGTCCTTTCCTAAGTTTTTTTTTTTTTTTTTTTTTTTTTTTTTTTTTTTTTTTTTTTTTTTACAGTTTTATAAATGTATAATCACTCAGAATTCACTAATTGTGCTCTGATTTCCTGTATGCATTTATAAACTGTGGTTTCATATGAGTTATGTTCTGAATTTTCAAATGCTGAATGCCCTGACTTCTATGTAAAGTCAAGATCCTTGTTTATTGAAGAGTTGTTGACTCCATAGGCCCAATGGAAACTTGCTTAATGTTTTTCCAGAATTTATATTAGTCACAGTTATTTCACAAAGAGTTAGCCATCTTATCTTAATCCAAATCATTAACCCATCTAGAGAGAGCCCTCTCAGGTTGAGGAGGCTAAGCCTCAGCCTAAAGTAGGTTTGAAACAGTTACTTGAAGTCTTCCTGGTCTGCAGCCTTCCAGGGCTTGATTTTGAGATAGCAGTTCCCAAACCACTTTTGTGCCAACATCTATGTAGCAAAGTGAATATTTTTAATGCCCTAGCCACCCAAATACTTTAGTTTTGAGTTTCCTAGCTAGTTAGAGTCATTCTTTTTTTATCCTTGTTTCCTTTCTATTAGAATGAGAAGATAATCTGCCTTATTTTTCTTTGAAGCTACTTTGGAATGTGGGCTAGAGAAAACGAGACAAGAACTGTGTTGAGAGTGACCTTAATTAAAGTCATGTGGCCCATCATGGCTATCATATGTGAGTCCAAGTATTTACTCTAAAATTGAGATCATTTATGATCCATGTCCAATCTTTGAAGTTGCATTCATTTTGTTTCAATATGAACCCCAAATATTTAAAGTATTCCTTAAATCCTAATAAAATAAAGGGTAAGAATCATGTAATCATAGTTCTTTGGGGTTGAATGAAGCTATGGAATACGATGGAAGATTTCATTAAGTTTATTTCCATTCCTATCTCCTCTTAGTTTTTATAGTTTCCCCAACATCCTCGCCCATACTCAATGCCCCATTTCTAAACAATACCAAGTCATAAACAATCATGAGATGGATGATAATGTCTCTTGGGGATATACGGGTTCCTTTAAACTCCCATGTTGCCTACTTATGCTTTATGAGAAGATTTAAGCTCTCCGCTACCAAAAGTAAAAGTATCTATGAAAGGGGGCATCACTGACGAAGACATATAGAGGGTTGGGGTAGGGGGGGTAATGAATTTTGAGGTTAAACCATTGATTAGAATTGCATATACCATTGAGTTGAAGCAAATTTCCATCTACTAAATCATTTTGAGGGAGAACCAACTTGTATGAGGACTAGTATTATATCTAACTAGCTAAACCCTTGTCAAATCAACTTTTGAAATAAAATCCTTCTTATGGCCTTGCTTTATCGAATGAAAAAATTATTGAATAGTTCCTCTAACATCTTTAATGTCCCTTCTGAAAATTCTATTTTCTCTTGACAAAGATAATTCAAAAGGATTGATTCTTGAGGTTATTGTTTTTGTGATCAAGTTGTAAGAAATTGCAAAGAGAGATAAGTCTAAATTCTCTATAATGGGTTGGATTGCTCACTTTTGGAATGGTCATAGTGAAAGTTCAGATCAAGGTCAAACAAAATATCGAACCACTCTTCTCGCAATAATGATCAAACACAATATAAACCTCCCTTCTCTCAATAACCATACCAAAAACAAACACAATTATCAAATACACTATCAACCACCCTTCTCTCAACAACCATACCAACAACAAGCTTTCTCTCAACAACCATGCCAAAAATAAGATTTGTCCCAACCATATCAACAGTGGTAGTACCCACGCCAACAAAAATTCCCATTTACTTAATATTCTCAATACATGCAACAACTATATCATGTACCTTAACACCAAAAAATAACCCAACCACAACAACTACATTTTCCTTCTAGTCAGTCACCTCCCAAACCTACTCAATTGTCAGCCTAGCTAGTGGAAAATCCCAATAACAATGCGGATAAAACTATTTATAATGCTAAAGAGAAAAAATTCTCCACTTATTCAATTGTTTCTATACAAGATATTCACTTAAGGTTTATAAAAATACTTTAGAAGGAATCCCCAGTAATCATATAAAAATAAGGAAAAAAAGAGGAGATTCCTAGTAAAATTGACACAACAATCACACACAAATCTTAGCATGATCAATCACAAGCGATCAAATCACCTCATTTTTTATAGAGATTGACTTTAAGAAAACCAATGATACCCCATGAATACAATTTCTTAGATGAGCTAATATACTTTTTGTGTTAAAATTCCCTTATTACAAGATATAAAAGATATACAAATATATGTAAAGACAATTAGGGAATTATGTCTTAAGAAATGAGGATGGGAAAAAAGAGATCCACAAACTATACAAGTCATTGAAAATTTAGCAAGTCTAATCTCAAAAAAATTATAACAAAAAGATATGTTGATCGAGGTGTACCAATGATAAAAAAATTTATCAAATTTTTTCATATTCCAAATACTTGACTTGGATGCATCTATGAACGTATTAACTCTAGAAATGATGGAATATTTAAAAATATGCAATTCTTGACCAACATCTAGAATGTTAGAATTACCAAATAGATCAAAAGTAAAGCTTGAAGGTGTAATTGAAGATATTATTGTCTCTTTGGATTCATGGGAACACCCTATAACTTTTATGATTCCTCAACCTAAATCTAACTTAGGAGCACATCCCTTAATCTTTGGAAGAACTTGGATAGAAAAAAAATGATACATTCATTAGCTATAAGTTGGGGAGCATGACTATCACAAAAGGAACAGAATGCAAGTAGGTCACTCTATATCCCTCTGCTAAATCTAGAAATAAATTGGAACAAATGTCATAGATTGAAGAAATTGACTCTGAAGAAGAAATTGTTCGGCATATCTTAACAATTGTTTGAGTTATGAATTTTAAAGAAGGAATAATGAATATATTATTAATAATTTTATTTCCAATCCATATTTTGTAGAACAATTAGACTATTCTCAACAAATTTCACTAATCATCTTTCAGAGTAAAGTTTTTAGGAAAATTGTGCAATGAAGTCTTTATACTAATTATTTCAAACTATATTTCTTGTAAACTCAATGTCGATTTTTCATGGCAAAATCATCGAAATATATCCTAGGAAATGTTTGAAAATTAGTTCTATTTTAAAAAAAATCTCAAGAACAACAATTAATTCAATTATATGGATATGATGGGTTTCTATGTGGATACATGCATCCATCCTATTTATATAAAAAAAATTGTTAGATTTGTTAAGTAACCTCAAAGAAGAATGAATCTAATGATAAAATTAAAATAAGAACTTTAAAAATGATTAAAAGTAGACATTATCCCATCTCATATAGCTAGTGGGTTTCTCCCTTGGTAATAGTGCCTACAAAAACAGAAAATGGTGAGTGTGTGTTGACTATCATGAATTAAATAAAACGATTCTAAGATATCACTTTCATTTGCCCTTCATTGGTCAAGTCTTAGACACATTGATAGGAAAATAATACATTTCTTTCCTTGATGGATTCAATGACTATAATCTAATTAAAATAGCTTTAGAGGATCAAGATAAGACAACCTTTACATGTCCTTTGGAAACATATGCATATAACGTACTACCGTTTGGATTATTAATGCACTTGACACATTTCAAAGAACAATTTTAACTATTTATGTTGATTTAATACATGAATGTGTACATGTTTACATGAATGATTTCTCAGTATATGGAATTTTTTTTCCAAAGAAGCTTTAAAGAATCTAAAAAAGCATTTGATAAGATGTCTAAAGACAAATCTAGCACTTAGTAATGCAAAATGTTTTATGTTACTAACTAAAAGAATTATAATCGGTCATCATGTATCTCTTGCAAGGATCAAAGTAGATACATACAATATAGAAGTACTCATTAGATTACCAATTCCATCAACACAATGAGATGATAGAAGTTTCTTGGGTTATGCAAGCTATTATCTTTAAGTTATAGAAATTTTAACATTATAGCCTTACCATTGTTAAAATTACTTGTAAAGGATGTTGAATTTTATTGGGATACTAATTGCCAAATTGATTTCGAAACTCTTAAAGGAAAACTTAAACAACACTAGCATTGAGAGGTCCATATTGGACCTTACCATTTCACATCTCTACAAATACATTTGATACAATAGTGGGAGAAATTTTAGGCCAAAAGGAAAATCTTCTAACCTATGATATTTATTTCAATAGTAAAAAGTTATTTCTTGTTGAACTCAATTATACCATTATTTCATGAGTAAAAAGTTAACTTTTGCTGAGCTCAATTATAGAATTATTGAAAATGAGATGTTGGCAATTATTCATACAATTAATAAATTTTGAAATTATATCACCGATTATAAAGTATTTTCCATATGAATCATTATGTCCTTAGGTACTTAATGGATAAACATATTATTAATGGTAGGGTAACAAGATGAATATTATTATTGCATGGATTTAGCATTACTATCCTAGATCAATTTGGAAGGGAAAATCTAGTGGTACATTTTCTCTCTTGTATCAATATTCTCAATGAGATTTTTCAAGCATTAGATACCTTCTCAAAAGATAATTTATTTTCTATATTTATTAACTATGCATGGCTTGTTGATGTAGCCAATTATTTATCCACAAAGAAGTTGCCATTGCATTTTTCACTACAAGAGAAAAACAAAATTATTAGACAAAATGCCAGATAATCATGGATCAAGGAATATCTTTTCTATATAGGATCACAATAAGTAATATGTAGATGTGTTAGATAAGATGAAATATTTGATATTCTAAAAGAATGTCATGATGAACAATGTGGTGGGAAATTTGTAGATAAAAGGACTACTTATAAAGCACTTCATGAGGGATACTATTGGCCAAATTTGTTTAGAGATGCCAAGAAGTATGTCAGAAGTTGTGATAGTTATCAACAAATGGGTTGCCCAATAGCAACAAATGATATACCCCTCCATCCATAATAATTTGTGGAGCCTTTAGAGAAATGGGCTCTCGAATTTGCAGGGCTTGTTGCTCTTTTGTCAAAAGGAAAAAGATACATATAATTCTACACTCATTATGTTATCAAGTGGGTGGAGGTAAAAGTTTTGACATGAACAAATAAGCAAGCAGTAGTCAATTTCCTATTTGAAGATATTTTTGTTCGATTTGGGATCTCAAAGGAAATTTTTATTGACTAGGGACCACAATTTACTTCTAATACTATGAAGGGAATTCTTGAAAAATACAAGATAAGGCACCAAAAGTATTCTCCTTATCACCCATAGGCAAATGGTGTTGAATTTTGTAGCTATGATCATCCTTCATAGTTATCATTTTACTCTTGATATGTCTTTAAATCATGTTCTTCATGCTATTTGTCAAAATAACAATGTAAAATGGCATGCCCCTCATATCCTTTGAAAAAGAAGAAAATTTGAATTTTTAGAATTGAATTTAGTAAAATTGGCCCTCCTACTTGTTCAAGTCAGCTCCATGAGATTAAGTCGGCCCTAGTGTAAAGTTGCACCCATTCGTCAAGGCGGAAGGCTATATATATAGTTCCTCCTCCACATTTGAAACAAAATTTGGATCATTTTTTCAAGAGATTATTAGACATAGATAGGGTTGAGTCTGAGGCAAAAAGACAAGGAATAATATGTTGAAGAAAGAAGGACAAATCTGATCCCTGTGGTAGTTGTCTATTGAAGGTCAAATCTCTGTGTTAATGGACCGAATTTATGAAGTTATATTCTATGGATGAGCCAAAATTTCCAAGGAAGTAATGTCTGTTGAAAGGAGTAGGACCAAACTTGTCTAGAGGCCGACTTTATGTCCTTTCTGAAGTATATTAGAGCCAATTGACTTGACTAGGTGGATGGAACAGGTTTGACCTAGTTATTGACTAACAAGTATCTTTGTTGATATGAAGAATTTTTCTACTGAAAAAGGTTGCTTGGTTTTTCCCATGTGGGTTTTCCCAGGGTAAACTATTATGTTTCTTTGTGTGGCTATCTCTTCATGATCCTATTGTCATATATATTAAATGGTCGATGTATTCAGTGTAATTATTTAATAATGAAATGATGAATAAGAATGATAAAGAAGTAAATTATTAGAAAAAATTATTAGTATAGAATACTTATTGAAAAATCAACATGGTACCAAAGAAAGGTTGAAGAACGCCCTTGAAATAGGAGTCATATTTAAGATTTTATTTTTCATCTAGGAGAAGACCGAAAGTTTGTAATGAAATAAGTCCTAGTCTGCATCCAAGCTAAAAAAATCCAATTTTTTGAAGAAGGGTCGATGCCCTAGAATAATACATTAGTTCAAGCCCTAACCGTGCTTCATATCCGAACCTTAGACCTATTACAAAGATGAGATATCTTAGGAAATCCGAGAGCCTAAGAAATTTTTATTTCCAATAGACCAAAAAAGCCTCAGGACAAATTTTCATAGCCAATGTTTGGTATATGCTTCATAAGATTATGACAAATATGCTTGGGAGGAGATCAAATTTCTTGTAAATATTAGTCTACTAACTTTTATTAGACTGAGATTTCATATGACCAAAGCTCATATCTTAGGTCAAATTCACCTTAGAAAATTACAGAAGTTCGATAACTTTAGTAAGTTGATTATACAGTGTCAGAAAGTTGCCTTAAAGTCCAATATTGTCTCATTAGTGTTGTAAAATATTGTCTCATTCTTGTTGCATTGATATTAGGGATAAATCAATAAATTGATCATGTTATCAAACCTGAGAATTGTCTCAAGCAAGAAAGCGAAAAAGATCTTAAGCACAAAGGTTACTTAATTATGCAACCATAGAGATATAATTAAAATTCGAGCTCCTTACTAGTGAGACTATTGTCACTTTGGATGAAGCATTCAAAACAAGTTTTAAGTGTCTCTATTTGAAGCTTATATAATGATGGTTCAAAAGCTAGTATGTCAAATATCGAGAAGCCTCAACCAACAAGGTCTTATAAACTAAGAAATAAGTCAAAGTATTCTTAAAGTGATACCTTGTTGAGAGGTCGAGCCTGTGTCATCTTCAAAGAAGCAGTCCAAAGGATTCTGAAAAACATCTTTGTCTGCTACGCTAGAAATTTCTTGAAGCTTTGAATTATTGAAGAAAATGTACAGGATTGATTGCAAGTTTGAAGATGAAGTTCAGGACCTTCTAAAAGTCAGTGAGGTATCTATCATTAAAATTTCATTTGAAGTGTCCTTAGATGATATATTGTCAGCATAAAGAACCTTTTCCAGTCAAGACCAAATATGGGTTGAAAAATCCATATTAATTTATCTCTGTAGGAAAAACGATTTAAAGGTCATGGAATTCTATATTGATGATCAAATGTGTTCAGGTTACAATATAGACTGAAATCAGTAACCTTTGAGTTCGAAATTAGATGAAGTTACATTACCTCAGTAATATATCCTGCATTGCACCATTGTGACTTTGAATGTATTACCGATCCTTAGTAACATGATTTAGTCTGTAAAGTTCTTCTTTGGATTAAAGAAAATCAAGAAAGGTTATTGACTACTCGAAGGTCAAATCATTAGATTTGAGAAGCTTGACTATAAACTCTGCAAAATCTAAAGATTACCCTTTTAAAGCCACTTAAGTGGCCCAAATATTTTGAGTTCAGTTTTCGAAAGTTCAAAGGCCTTCTTGATAAAGTCATTTCATACCTAGTACTATGATAAGCCAAGGACATAAATAACTAAAGACATTAAAGTTTTGACTGAATTTGTTGATGCCAAAAAATATATCTTACATCCACTGAATCTTATGGTGATGGAGTATGATGAAGTCATTCCTTACATGAAGAACTCATAATTACTTAGACTAAGGACAATTAGTGGACAAAACATCCCTGATTGATTGGTGATAATAATGAGTTTAATGAAAATTAAATGGTTTTGATATTTATATATGAAATTGAAAATATATGGTTTTTAAACCCTAGTATGCAAAAGGGTTTGAACAAAGATAACCCTAGGGTTCATGTACAAAAACCCTAGGATTGGACGTTTCCGCTAAAAGTAGAAACCCTAGATTTCACAAAGAAGGAATGGCATCAGGATGATGATGTGGATAAAGTGCAAGATGGATGCTAGGAGACTAAAGATCAAGAGGGAAACGATATTTTCTCAAAAATATAAGTATTTTATAACTCTCTTATTTGATTATTACTATTGTTATTTTACTGTTAATCAATATCTTATCTTCGAATCCTTTTCTTGGTTTTGATTGTTCTTCCTTGACCTCCTAGTGAGGATTATAGGTACATAATAAAGGTTGCCAAGGTTTTGGTAGCAGGTGGAAGAACAAAGAAAATTTGTGACAAGAGGTCTCTCCTAGAAATAAGGATTTGTGAAGGGAGATATTGTAATAGATGAAATCTAGACTCAAAGGGAGCAGACAAATCAACAATATTGAAGTATGCTTTGATCTATGCCGGAAAGAAGTCAGTGGTGACTTTCATGAAAACATATGATTGGATGGAAGTAAGTACAAAGCAAAGGATTACCTCAGTAAGAGGGAGGAAGACTATGAAGGGACATCTAGCCAGGTACACTTCTGTTAAAAACTGATTATATTTTCTATTTTAAAATACATGAAATGGATGTAGAGATCATCTTCCTTGATGAAAGAAGAATTGTACATAATAACTACCTCTAGATGGTGAGGTACATGAAGAAGTATTGTACATGTAAGAAGAAAGAGGGCTTGATTCAAGCTCCTCAATCTTGATACACTTGGATCAAGGTTGATCATATATATATGATTTGTGTTCTGACGACAACATAAGAGACCATGTGTTAGAGGGAACAACATTGACCGAAAACAACTATTTTAAAAGGAGTAGTTAAGGCTTCCTTAGGAACCATTTTTTTTAGCTTCAGAGGGAGTTTCTCTTTGGATATGAAATGAAGATAGTTGACACACTTCAATAACATCAAGTGGCAGAAGGAGAAAAACAGGATTTCCATGGAAGGATCTATTCCAAAAAGAACACCTAGTTAGGGTAACCTGAAAGTAGCAAAGATGATGTATCAAGAAAAAGAATTAGATTAGTCTATGATTGAGGCAAGGCATATAGCTCGACATGCATTGCTTTCGTTTGAGCTTGGATTTTTCATAGCTTGGTGCATCACCATGGGGTGTTTTCTACTTAACTATTTGTGAATTAAGAAGCATAACCTTAACTAAGTAAGCTCCCTTCTTAGGTTGGCTCCATAAATTATTATGTCCTCTTCTTATCTTATATTTATACCCAAATCTACTAATGATGCTTTAATATCTACCATCGACCTACTACTTCCCCATGAGATTCAATAGGGAGATACTTTTCCAACCCTAGTCCATGAAATGTTGTGCTAAAGGGAGTTGAAGATATAGTAGATACACGATTTATTTTGCTTTGAAAGCCTCTCTTAGGTCCTCTAGAATTTTTTATCCAATCTCTTACCCAACCCAAATGTCTATTTTGTTTTCTAATATATTGTTCACTACCTACCTTCTAGTAAGGATGTGTCCTAGTGATCTTATAAGAAGATTGAATTGTATTATAGAATTTTGATGCTCTTAATGCTATTGGGTATCAATTTGTACTTCTCATCCATTGTTCTATGGAGTGATTAGCTATGTATTTCTTGTGGAGGCATTAGAGAAATTTTGAGGTAAAAAAATAAGCCTCAAAAACAAAAATGTACAACATAGATAAACTTTATAAGAACCATTAGTATTTGATATGATGATGTCAATCATGGGGGATGATTCACCATTTTTGGAATAAGAAGGTAAAATGATAAAAAACATAAAAAATAAATAAAAAACTACTTTTTCAACTCGTATTTTGAGTAAAATCATAGGGAGATAAGTTGAAAATACGGGTTGAAAAAATAATTTTTTCTTTTTTCCCTCCAAAGCTTTATGAGGTAATCTAATATTATTTTATTATTTCCAATATTATTTTATAATATTCCTTAGGAGGCCCATTTTAGACCTCAAAATTTCTCTAATGATTTGTTGCCTAATTTCTTTTTGGAGAGAAGTTCCCAACCCACTTTTGTGCCAACACCTATGTAGCAAAGTGAATATTTTTCATGACCTAGCCACCCAAACCCTTTAGTTTTGAATTTCCTAGCTAATTAGAGGCATTCATTTTTTATCATTGTTTCCGAGAAGATAATCTGCCTTATTTTTCTTTGAGGAAACTTTGGAATGTGGGCTAGAGAAAATGAGTAAACGAGAATTGTGTTGAGAGTGATATTAATTAAAACAACTTGGCCTACCATGGATATCATATCTGATTCCCATGTCGCCTTCTTATGCTTTGTGAGAAGGTTTAATCTCTTTGCTACCAAAAGTAAAAGTATCTATGAGAGGGCGCATCACTAATGAAGACATAGAGAGGGTTGGGGGGGGGGGGAAGGGTTAATGAATTTTGAGGCTAAACCATTGATTATAATTTCATATATCACAGATTTGAAGCAAATGTCCATCTATTAGATCATTTTGAGGGAGAAACCCACTTGTATGAGGACTAGTATTGTATATAACTAACTAAACCCTAGTCAAATCAACTTTTGAAATAAAATCCTTCTTATGGCCTTGGTTTATTGAATGAAAAAATTATCGAATAGTTCCTCTAACATCTTTACTGTCCCTTCTAAAAATTCCATTTTCTCTTGACAAATATATTTAAAAAGGATTGATTATTGAGGCTATTGTTTTTGTGATTAAGCTGTAAAAAAATGAAAATAGAGATAAGTCTAAATTCTCTAGAATGGGTTGGATTTCTAACTTTTGGAATGGCCATACTATAACTTTAGATGAAGGTCAAACACAATATCAAACCACTCTTTTTTTATGTAACCTGCTCACAAAATAGAAGAAGAGACATATCAATGACTTCAAAATTAGCCTCTTCGAGGGGGCAACCTCCTTTACATTACACAAACGAAGAATTCTTGGATGATACGAATGAAAAAATCTCCTTTCTATATATAGGAGTCTAAGGGGTTACAATATAATCAGAGCTAACATAACAATAATAATGTAAAGTCACAACAATAACAATAGTGGCTTCTATCGGGCACAATAATAACAATATGCAGACAAAATGGGCTAAAAAATAACAATAAGGGGCTACAATGACAATAATAATGGGGGAATACACTAGTATTATAGGGACCTAACATGCCATCTCCTTCAAAAAAGTGTTATCCTCAACACTTGAGTAGTTTTGGATGCTTCTGTATAAAATTCTCATTTTCCCATGTGGAATCTTTAGCATGTAAGTTCTTCCACTTGATGAGATACTCTGAAATTGATCGATTTTGTAACTGTCGAGTTCTTGTTTCTATGACTGCTTCATGTTCCAATATGATTTTTCCTTCCTTGTCAAGTTTTGGCAATATTGTTTGAACTGGGAGCTTGTCACCTATAACCTTCTTTAAGCATGAAACATGGAAAACTAGGTAACTCGGGAAGATGTAGGAAGCTCCAATTTGTATGCCATAGCACCAAACTTTTGCAACACCTTGTATGGACCAAAATACTTTGGTGATGATTTATTATCCTTCTTAGCTTGCTTGAGGGACATTTGTTTATATGGTTGTAGTCGTAGAAATACACAGTCACCTACATCAAAAATTCTTTCATTGCGATGTTGATTTTCCTATTGTTTCATTCTATTATGCGCCAAAGTGAGGTTATCCTTTAAGAGTTGGAGAACTTTTTGTTGATGCTCGATGTGACCTTCCACTGCTTGAACCTTATAATTTTCTCTTAAAGATGATGTGATGGGCAGTGGATGATATCCATAAAGTGCCATAAATGGGGTCATTTTTGCTGCAATATGGAAGGAAGTGTTATACCAACATTTGGCTAGAGGCAACCACTTGACCCATTGTGTCTATTTATTAGATACAAAGCAACCAAGATATCCTTCCAAACATTTGTTTACTATCTCAGTTTTCCCATCAGATTGAGGATGATAAGATGAGATATGACCTAACTAAGTACCAAGACAAGAAAATAATTTCGTCCATAAATTTCCAGTGAAAATGGGATCTCTGTCACTTACAATAATCTTTGGGTTTCCTTGTAGATTTTGAATTGTTTCCATAAATGCGGTAGCAACTGTACTGGCTTTAAATGGATGAGAGATAATGCACAAAAGTGTGCATACTTGGTAATTTTATCAATTACCACCATGATGATACTCTTTCCTTTGGACTTGCTTAAACTTGTGATAAAATCCATTGAAACCTCCTCCCAACGTTGACTTGGAAATGATAAAGGTTGTAACAGACCTACGGTCTTAATTGTCTCAAATTTATTTTGTTGGCAAACCAAACATTCCGCCAAAAAATTTTGAATATCAGATTTAAGGCCATCCCAAAAAAAAATCCTTCTTAACCCTGTGGTAAGTTTTTAAAAATCCTGAGTGCCCTCCTAAGGGAGAGGTGTGAAATTCCAGAAGGATATTTGGTTTGACTTGGGAATCCTTACAGAGGTATAAGGAGTCTTTGTACCATAACGAATCAATTTTCTAGCTAAATGTATCAGATGTACTGGGATCTTGCTGCAACTTTTGAATGAGTGCCCACACTTCTTCATCATTCTTCCATTCATCCCTTGCTTTGTTTATCTAATCTAGTTGGATAATGGAAATGGCACAAAGCAATGCTTCCACATCCTCATCCTTTCTTGAGAGTGCATCTGCAACAACATTTTTCTCCCATTTTTTGTAGATGAATAGTTGGGAGGCATTTGAGAGTCTCAAATACCTTGGAATGATTTTTGAATACTTTTTGGAGATCTCAAGAAATAGATGATTTCGATGTGGGAACCTCTAATGAACATAATTGAGCAATTATGCCCTGTTATTCTTTCTTTAGAATCTTTTTCATGTCGTTAGAGCTTATTATCTTGCCCAATTTCCCTACGATACCCCTTAATTCAACTCCCTTTCCTTCCCAAAAAAATTTCAACAAAAGTTCTTGAAAATTAAAAGCGACTCCTAGTACAACATCAACACCACCCATTGGAATGGAAAGCAATTGACTATTCAATACATACCCTCCCATGGATAACTTGATATTATGGCACTTTCCAGAGAAATTTATGGTTCCTCCATTTGCAACCATCACTTGACACTCTAGTGTTGGATATAGGAAGCAATTCAAATCCTTGGCTATCTTACAATGAATAAAATTATGGATACTACCCGAATCAATCAACACTATTACATTTTTCTTCTTGATATGTCCTTCTATCTTGAGAGTTTGAGGAGTGGTAATTCCTTCCCATGCATTAAAAGAGATGGTTGGGTTCATTTATTCTTTCTCTAGGTTGGTTTCTAGTGTATATCCTCTTATTTTGATGTTTCTTGTTCTTTTCTTACTCCTCTTCACAATCCATGTAAAATAATTTCTTATCAGCACACTTATGACCTTTAGTGTATTTTCTATCACAAATGTAACAAAACATTTTTTCTCTTTTGTCTTCCAATTGTTGTGGTGTCAACTTTGTAGGTTGTGGAAGGCTATGGGTAGCAACAATTCCATATTTATAGTTGTGAGTGGAAGGCTTCCTTGTTGCCATAATTTTTCATTCAATTTTTCTTTCCAACCTAAATGCCTTCTCCAAAGAATTAGTTTCCCAAAGGTGAACCTCATGTTGGATGTTATCCTTAAAGTCTCTATGAACACATCAATCCTATGCTCCTCTGGAATATCATTTACCCTTATATTCAATTTTTGGAAGTCCTCAATGTGCTCCACCATTGAACCCTTTTGTTTGAGATTTATTAATTGGCTAAAGAAGGTGTTTCTATTTGTATCCTAATAATGTGCTATCATTTCATCTGTAAAAATTGACCAAGTGACAATTTGTTTATGAGACAAAAGCCATCGATACCATACAAACTGATTGGGTTCAAAATACAAAGTTGCAATGTGTACCTTTTGTTTGTTTTTCACATTATGGAGATCAAAATATTGCCCCATCTGTAGTATCCATGTTACGAGATCCTTTCCATCAAACTTCCTCATATCTATATTTGGAACGTGGTGGGTATTAAATCCAACGTTAGAGTCTATGAACTCATGATTAACATTTCTTTTGTTCTCATCATGAGTTTCCTTTACTACCCTTTCACCATTAGGAAGGATTTCTTGTAGCATCTTTGTCAAATCTATCTTCAAATCTTCCATGTTGCCTTTAAGTTTTGCTTCTATACCATTGATATTAGCTTCCATGCCATCCATATTAGATTCCATTCCATTTTTTAAACCATCCATCTTAGCTTCAGTTACTTTTTGTGAGGGTGAAATTTGTTGCACTTGGTCTCATAATTTCGGTATATCATGTTGCATTTCTTCCTCTTCTTCATGTGTCATAGTAGAGATTTCAGGTTTCTTACTAGATGTTTCCATTGTGTTTCTTGGGGTAATAAATTAATGATAATTATGCTTCATAGTGCCCTTTGTATCACTTCAAACTACTTTCTCAAACAAAACTTATGCAAATTAAAAAAAAAAAAAAAAACTGCACATCTTTTTTTTTGCTTTGTAGGAGCTCAATATTAAATCTAATATATCTCTATAATTTTGGGTCTCCAAGGTCTGAAATTGTTTCCTGTGGTATCCCTATGAGTCCTCTTTCCAACCCCATAATTCTGATCGAGATTAGATTCTCCAAGAAAGCGTTATGCCTAATCTCCCACGATGACCTGATTATAGACTGGTTTAGTAGAGTGAACTTGTAAGAAGTTCCACGTGTCATTGTTTCCACCTTTTGCCCTAAAAACGATATTCAACAAACTACATTCAATCCTCTTTCTTTAACTTTATACTAAATTTGAATCTTATGCTCAGAGAGAAATTTATGATGATTTTCCCAAGGTCACCTATTTGAGATCGAATTCTAGAGTCTGTAAAAACCCTAACTTCCTCATATCATATCTCCGAAAATATAGCGAGATAAGATCTAAAATTCATACACAAGGTTCATCAAGATTTCAGCTCAAATTTATTTTAATTTCCACTTTTGAAGCTTCATAGAAAAAAAATTATAGTGAAAATTCCACAATGACCTATTTGAAGCAGCGAAACCCTAGAATCCAAGCTCTGATACCAAATGTTATGCAACCAGCTCACAAAATAGAAGAAGAGATAGATCAACGACCTCACAGTTAGCCTCTCAGAGGGGGAAACCTCCTTTAAATTACACAAATGAAAAATTCTTGGATGATACAAATGACAAAACCTCCTTTCTATATATAGGAGTCTAAGGGGTCACAATATAATCAAAGCCAACATAACAATATTAATGTAAGGGAACAACAATAACCATAGTGGGATTCTATGGGGCACAATAATGATAATATGGGGACAACCTAGGCACAACAATAACAATAAGGGGTTACAATGATAATAATAATAATGGGGGAATACACTAGTATTATAGGGACCAAACATCTTCTCTCAATAATGCTCAAACACAATATCAACTACCCTTCTCTCAATAACCATACCAACAACAAACACAATGCACAAACACACTTTCAACCACCCTTCTATCAACAACCATACCAACAACAAGCTTTCTCTCAACAACCATACCAACAATAATCTTTGTCCCAACCATATCAACAGTGGAATTACCCACACCAACAACAATTCCCATTTACCAAATACTCTCAACATGTGCAACAATAACAACAACAAATAACCAAACCACA
Source organism: Pinus tabuliformis (assembly GCA_031772625.1). Classification (NCBI taxonomy): domain Eukaryota; kingdom Viridiplantae; phylum Streptophyta; class Pinopsida; order Pinales; family Pinaceae; genus Pinus; species Pinus tabuliformis. The sequence continues at coordinate 887,159,438 of CM062817.1, forward strand.
ACAACTATAGTTTCCTTCTAACCAATCACCTCCCAAACCTACTCAATAATCAGCCTAGCTAGTGGAAAATACCAATAACAAAGCAGATAAAACTATTTATAGTGCTAAAGAAAAAACTTTCTCCACTTATTCAATTGTTTCTATAAAATAGATTCACTTAAGGCTTAGAAAATTTCTTTAGAAGGAATCCCCAATAATCATAGAAAAAAGGAAAAAAAAAGGAGATTCCTAGTAAAGCTGACACAACAATCACACACAAATATTAACATGATCAATCACCAGTGATAAAATCACCTCCTTTTTAAGAGATATTGACTTTAAGAAAACCAATGATACCCCTTCAATACAATTTCTTAGATGAACTAAAAAATTATTTGTGTTAAAATTACCTTATTACAAGATATAAAATATATACAAATATACGTAAAGACAATAAGGGAATTAAGTATTAATAAATTAGGATGGGAAAAAAGAGATCCACCAACTATACAAGTCATTGAAAAGTTGAATCATCGAAATATTTTTGAGGAGGAGATTGGACGCGATGGAGGCTAGGGTTTCGTTGGTCTATGGCTCTCTTCTGCCCACCGTTGTGATTCAAGGTTCTGCCTCAAACAAATTGTTAGTGACATGGTGAGGCGAAAAATTTCTACGATCTGTGCGAGGATCGATTTATTCTCCCACTTTTGTCTTCAGGGGATAGATTTATCTTTGGCTGTGATTTATGTATGACCGTCGAGGGAGCTGACAGAAAGTCAAAATGCTGGAAATATTCTCTTGAGTCATCTCTACATGGTGAGGGGAATGAAGATCACGGCTTCTCCATGGATCCCATGGCATTAATGCTCTCTGTATTGTATGTGGGTCATAGAAACCCAAAATTTTGTGTGACGGCATTGCCCTCGGCCTCCTCCACTTCCATTACCGTAGAGGAAGAAAATGAAGCCTCGAATTCCGAAGTAGTCACTTAATCTCCCCGATGAGTAAAGAAGGTTGTGATGAATCTGACAAGAAGTACCAGGGTTTTCCAAGCTGGGGGTATCGTTGCCACAGATATCTAAATTGTTTTCACCCCGTGCAGTGTCTATCAAACTCCCAAGAATAGATCCAGATATGCGATGGTGGAGGTTTTTCAACATGCAACATTTCTCATGCACAAAATGACAATCTCATCGCTTTTGCTTGGATCTCTCAATTTTCTGAAGAGAGGGACCTCAGACGAAGATATTATCTCTAGATTTGCATACCCTTTTAAAAACACACTCTAAACCCTTGAATGGGTTATACCCAATGTTCTTACTAGATCCTCGCATGGGATCTACAATACAATGCTTCTCACTCCAATCATTACACCAGTTATGTGATTTCCTTCTCTTTAATTATGTCGAGCTTCTAGCCGGAGGTTTTTCTACGGTTGTTCTGGGGTTGCAGTATATGTACGACCGTGGGAGGTGAGAGATGGGTATGATGTCACCCTTGATTTTTAGTACGAATTAAACACATGCAGAGAGTGAAAATCGATGTGAATATTAAAAAGGATGAATCTTGAAGATCAATCACCAGATCTGCCTAAAGGAGCCCTGATCCAAATTTTTATCAGAAAATTGAGAGGGAAAATTGTTTGTATGAGGGTCTGGAACTAGGAGTGGGTACAAGCTCTTAAACAAAATATTCAAGAACAAATGGGTATCCCAACAAGACTTCAAAATCTGATTTATGCAAGGAAATCATTGCAAGAGGACTACAAGTTACAGGAATATGGCATTGGTCCCAACTCGACCATCATCCTTAACATGAGACTTCTTGAAGGATGCCTTGGATCTAGCTCAAAAGGCCTAACTTCATTCAAATATGAATTCAAAGGGAAGATGGAGCCACAAAAACAACCAGAACAATCTCTCACACTTCTTGGGCCCTATATCCTAGAGCAGATGACCCAGGTGCCAGCTTTGACAATCAACTTGCCTGAGGTAAATGAGATTTATGTTGATTTCCATGCAAGAGCAGTTATATGTAGATTTAATGGATTATGGCCTGAATCAAAGGTGCTACATCAATGTATTTTTTCTACTTGGACAGAAAGTTGTGATATCCATATATGCTCTAGGAGTTTTTCATTGTAAAGTTTGATACAACAAAAGATAAGGATTATGTATTAAACGAGGGACCATGGTTTTGGGGAAATGCGGGTCTATTCATGATACCTTGGTTTCTGGGTTTTGATGCAAACACCATGGTGGTATCCAAAATGCCCATGTGGGTCAGGTTACATAATCTACCACTGCATTTTCGCATCACAAAATATTAGAAGGAATTGGGAATTCTTTGGGGAAATTCTCAAAGTCTCAAAAGGCATTTTCACCTTTTCCAGAATCTGTGTAGAGGTAAACCTTAGTAAAGGTTTACCTGATAGCATTTTGTTGTTTCACAACAATATGCAGGGGTCTCAGCCTCTCGACTATGAGAATATGACTTTTCAATGTCGTACATGTCTTCAAACCAATCATCTTCAAATCTCTTGTCCTCAAGTTAAAAAAGATCCCAAAAGAAAAAAGAGACACACACAAAAGCCAAAAGGTTGGCAATTTTTAGAGAATTTAAGCATAAACAGAAGGTGCAAAAACCACAAAAAACACCACAAACATAATGATCAGAAATCCTAGGACACTTTGCAGAAGGATGAGGTTAAGCACAAATCTACATTAGTTCCAATGCCTTCCAATCAACAGTAGTAGATTGAGATGCTTACATATGAAAAAGAAGTGAGTGGTACCAAATGAACTCATGCATCAGAAATTTTGGATTCTAATAAATAAATCCTAGTAACTATAAAAGAGAATCAAATGACCATTGTATCATCCTCACACAACTCTAGTGGTTGGTGGAAAGTGGAAAAAAAGAAAGGTAGGAAAGAGTAGACTAGCGTAAAATCTCTGATGAGTTTTTATCGACCTTGGATGCCAGGCTCTGTTGTTTTTATGCATATGCTTTTTAGCATCTACAATATGTAATTTTGTTCAAAATGAATAACATTACAATTTTTACTAGGGAAAAAAAATCATTGAAAAATTAGCAAGTCTAATCTCAAAAAAAAAAATTAACAGAAAAGTATGTTGATCAAGGTGTACCAATAACAATTTTTATAGAAAAATCTTTCTGTTCCAAATACTTGACTTGAATGCATCTATCAACGTAATGACTTTGGAAATGAGGGAATTTTAAAAATATGCAATCCTTGACCAACATCTAGAATGTTAGAATTACCATATAGATCAAAAATAAATCATGAAGGTGTAATTGAAGATATTATTGTCTCTTTGGATTCATGGGAGCATCTTATAGATTTTATGATTCTTCAACCTAAATCTAACTTATCAGGACACCCCTTAATATTTGGAAGGCCTTGGTTAGAAACAATTGATGCATTCATTAGCTATAAGTCAGGGTGCATGACTATCGAAAAGGAACCAAACACAAGTAGGCCACTCTCTATCCCTCTGCTAAATCTATAAATAAATTGGAACATATGTCATAGATTGAAGAAATTGACTTTGAAGAATAAATTGTTCGGCATATCATAACAATTGTGTAGGAATTTACAGGGTAAGTTCCTCAGACAGAACACCGAAGGACACCGCTCACAACTAGATCGCAGATCAATACACCAGTGTTTTTGACGTGGTTAAAACCCTCAAAGAGGGAAACAGTCCACGGCCTGAACCAACGCGGCCACTTCAGGCAATTTATTAATAAAAGAATGAAAATTTACATATGTTTCTCTCATGCACGGATTACCCTACAAATGACCCTCCATGCGATTTAAATAGAAATCATGGACCAATCGGGTGTCAAGCCACGGATCAAGTGTCGGTAATACCGAGGAGAGAATGAACCGCCGGATCACTACATATCGTGACCATTGGATTGTAAGTTACAAAATGTACAACGGTAAAGAAACACACTTTACCTAACTCTATACCTAACTCTACACTAGACCAAGTTGTACTTAACTATTTCCTATGTGTCGGAATATCCTAACATCCCCCCTTAAGAACAACTTGGGATAAGATTGAAGGATTTACAAATATGACACAATAGGAGAAGGAAGGAGGCACTAGAGCCTATCCCCCCTTAGTGACAACTTCCTGAACTCCAACCATAAATCGAAGTTTAGTGAACTTCGCCTCTGTGAGAGCCTTTGTGAAGATGTCTGCAACTTGATCATCTGTTGAACAATATTGCACTTCAAGAACATGGTCATGAATGAGCTTTCTGATGAAGTGCATGTGAAGTTCAATGTGTTTGCTGCGCTGATGTTGGACTGGATCTTTGCATAGCTGAATGGCACTTTGATTATCACATCAAAGTGTAGTCGGATGCTGCTGCTGAAAGCCAAACTCTGACAGGATCTGACGAAGCCACAAGGCTTCCTTACTAGCTTCTACGGCACCACGATACTCTGCTTCTGCTGATGAAAGAGAAATGGCAGCTTGTTTCTTACAAGCCCATGTAATAGGTCCTGAACCAAGAGTGAACACATAACCGGCAGTAGACTTCCGATCATCAGGGTCACCAGCCCAATCGGAATCAGCGAAACCAACCAATAGAGGAGCTGCTTCGGCACTGTAATGAATCCCAAACTAAACTGTACCTCGAACATAACGAAGTATTCTTTTAGCTGCTTTCCAATGCCTTTCACGAGGGTTTTGCATGAACCGAGCAACAAGGCCAACAGCAAAGGAAAGGTCAGGACAAGTATGGGTTAGATACAAAAGTTTTCCTACAAGTTGACGGTATAAGGTAGCATCAACTTCAGGAGAATTACAAGTGACTGAAAGTTTGACTCCAGACTGAAAGGGGAAGGGGCTGGCTTATAGTCTTCCATGTGAAAATGACTTAGAATATCACAAGCATACTTGGACTGGGAAAGGGAAATACCCTCCTTGGATTGCAAGACTTGAAGACCGAGAAAATAGTGTAAGTGTCCTAAGTCTGTCATTTCAAATTTCCTTTTAAGGCTAGACTTCACATGGTTTATAAGGTTGGGATCACTACCAGTAAGGATAATATCATCAACATAAAGAACAAGGATGATAAGAGAGTTTTCCACTTTCTTGGTGTAGACAGTATTGTCAGAATGACACCTAGAAAAGCCAGATTCTAAAAGAAAGCTATCCATTTTGGCATACCAAGCCCGAGGAGCTTGCTTGAGACCATAAAGGGATTTCTTAAGTCGACATACAAGGTTGGAGTCTGTTTGTATGAAGCCAATGGGTTGTTCCATATAGATTTCTTCATGCAAGTCCCCATGCAAGAAGGCAGATTTAACATCCATCTAATGGACTTCCCATTTGAAAGAGGCAGCAAGGGAAAGAACAAGGCAGATAGAGTTCATTTTGGCAACAGGGGAGAAGGTTTCAGTGTAGTCAATGCCTTCAACCTGTGAAAAACCTTTAGCAACAAGACGAGCTTTATGTTTATCAACTTTCCCATCTGGTCCATACTTGGTTCTGTAAACCCATTTGCATCTAACAAGTTTTCGTCCCTTTGGTAGAGGAACAAGATCCCATGTATCATTTGCCAATAATGAATGATATTCTTCATTCATAGTTGCTTCCTAATCTGGATGGCCTGAAGCTTCTTCAAAGGTGTCAGGATCATAATTTACTGGAGCTTGAGCCAGCAAAGAAGAGGCTCTCTCGAACTGAGAACGTGTACGTCGCTGATCTGTAGGATCACCGGCAAGATCACCTGCTGCATCTCGAGTAGCACAAACCCATTTTGGAAGCTCAGGAGCTGAAGGAGGATCCTGAGATGGTGGGGGAGGATTGTCATCCTCACTTTCATCATCTGAAGAAGAAATGTTTTCAAAGGTAGAAGAGATAAGGAGAGGTGGCACATCCGCCGGACTAGGCTCGCAGGCCGATATATTTTCATCAAATTTTACATCTCTTCTAATGATAACATTTTTGGACTTAAATGGAATAAGTCTATAGCCTTTGACATCTTCAAAATATCCAACAAAGGTACATTTTTCACTCTTAGGTTCTAAAGCTTTATGCTTTTCATCTGGAATATGGGCCCACACTTCACTTCCAAAAACATGAAAGTGACTTACATCTGGTTTGATTGAGCTCCATGCTTCTTCTGGAGTGATATTCTTTAAAGCCTTAGTAGGAGTGCGATTTATTATGTAATTTTCACAGTTAATTGCTTCTGCCCAAAAACTAAGACCAAGTCCTTTAGATTGTAGCATACAATTAGCCATTTCCTTTAAGGTGCGATTCTTCCTTTCAGCTACACCATTTTGTTGTGGAGTATATGGAACAGTATGTTGCATTTGAATTCCATTCTCAGTGCAATAGTTGATGAATGTGTTTTTATCATATTCTCCGCCATTATCAGATCTTAACTTAAGAATTTGATGTCCAGATTGTTTTTCAACAAAGGCCTTGAAGGCCAAAAAAGTGTTAAATACTTCACTCTTGAGTTTTAAGAAGTATACCCAAGTGCGTCTGGAGAAATCATCAATGAAAGTTAAGAAATACTTGCAGCCAGAGAATGACACAACTGGAAGTGGACCACATAAATCACTATGCACAAGCTGTAAAGGGGCTGAGGCGTGCCAAGAGGCACGTTTTTCAAAACTGTCCCGATGATGTTTTCCGAGTACACATCCGGAACAAACACCATCTCTGCAAGATACCATAGGAAGACCTGTCACCATATTTTCTTTACATAGATGCTGAAGGGAGCGATAGTTTAAGTGACCAAATCGCTCATGCCAAAGTTTGCTCACTTCATCGTTATGAGCAACAAATACTGAGGGAAGATTTGACGACCCAAAGTTGTGAAACTTATACAACCTTGTAGAATCATCAGCAATGCCAGTAGCCAAAATCTGTTTAGGATCTCTTAAGTCCTTGATTACAACATCATGAGGTGAAAATTCAACGATTTTACCTTCACCTGAATGAGTTATCTGATATACAGATAGAAGGTTGCAGGATAAGGTTGGAACACATAATACATCATTAAACTGACCATTGTCTAGATGAACAGTTCCAATCCCTACAACATTAAGAGATCTATCATCACCAACATATATATTTTTGGTGTTACAATCATTTAAAGAAGAAAACATGGCTTTGTTTTTGGCCATGTGATAAGAAGCTCCAAAATCAATGAGCCACTCATGAGAATGAGAAGAAGAAGATACATTTAATGCATAGCCAGACCGAGATGCTTGACAACCACATGCAGAAAGTGCCATTCCTGAAGATGAAGTTGAAGTTGAAGATTGCCCCAAATGGATGTTATGCTTCTTCATTGCTGCCTCCAAGGCTTCCATCTTCTTAAAGCATTTTGATTCTAAGTGGCCATCTCGATTACAAAAATTGCAATGTCTATCAGTCTTCTTCCCTTTGTTTTTATTTGTCTTATCATTTTGTTGAAATGATTTTTCATTTTGGGGCTGAAATTGCTTAGGACCCTTGTTTGGTTTAGGACCATCCTTTTTAGGATATGACTTCTTAGGATTCTTTGAATTTGGTTGCTGCTGGGCAGCTAACGCTTTCTTGGAAGAGTTTCCAAGATTAAGAAGACCAAGGTGTAAGAGTTTTTCTTGTTCTCTTATTAAAGAATCACAAAAAGAGTCAAAGGAAGGGGACTTGTAGTCTGTTCCTTGAGAAATGAAGGCTTCTCTTGTAGAATGGAAGGTGGAAACAAACACAGAGTAGGCTGGTCCCAGCTTTGTAAGAATGGAATAGATAAGGTTACTATCTTCTTTCTTAACTTTAACACCTTCCAAAAGATATCTAAGGGTCTTGAACTTGGACAAGAAATCTTCAATGCAAGAAAAATTATTAGGGTCCAATGTAAGCAACTCATTTTCAAGTTGATGGGCTCTAATTTCATTTTTAATCCCAAAAACTTTATTGATTTTTTTCATTGCTTCATCAGGAGTATCAATTTCTGCAATATGGAATCTAAGATATGGAGAAATAAACATCCCTATCAATCCACGTGCTTGATCTTGCCTATTTTCCCATTTAGCAGCCTTATCTTCATCCTTCGGTTTCTTTTCTTGGCCTGAGGCTATTCTGTAGAGACCTTTACTTCTAAGTAAATCCTTAATGTAAGCCAACCATTGGAAGTAGTTGGTGCTGTCAAGGGTAACTTGGTATTGACTTTCCATTTAAATAGAAATTGAAGCTAAAGATGCTGAAAATAAGTGTTCCAATGGATAGATCTCGAAAAATTAGGCTGGTTTAAAAAAAACGGCTCTGAAAACGGCTTCCGGATGAAGAAGTTATGTCTTTTTGAAAAAAGGTTGTTGAAGTTGCCGACGAAGTGCGGGAATGAAAAAGTCCGCCCCACAAAATGGAGACTTGAACCCAAGACCTCTACTCTCTTAAAATAGCTTTGAACCAATTGATCTATACAAAAAATTTGAGAGAGAGAGAGAGAGAGAGGGGGGGGGGGCGTGCTTTGGGTTGCGTGCTTGCTTTGAGAAAGCTCTTTTTCCCTACAAAACAAAAAACACAAAAACCAACACGGACATGCAAAGAAAACGAACCTTATGGCTCGAAGTTAGCTTTAGCCGAAAAACTAAATATTTTCAAAAATGAACCTTGTGGCTCAAAGTTAGCTTTGGCCGGAAACTAAATATTTTCCTCAATGTTTCTGATTTTCCGAGATCACCCTAAGGCGCAGGGAAAAGAGCATACGCATGAGAAAAATCCTTCCTTTCTGTTTCTGATTTTCCCAGACCGCACAGAGTCGCAGGGCAAAGAGCATACACAGAAATGAAACGTATAGATCCGGTAATAAAAAAGCTAAAAAAACCGAAACCGAAATAAACAGAGAGAAAATAACAGTAAACTGCAAATAAACACTGTATACCTCCAGATCTTAAAAATTATGCAGGTAGGGCTACCGGAAACCTTTTCGCGTGAAACGAAAGGGGCTCCTCACTGGAACAGATGCTCCCAACACAACAGAGCAGTCCTCTCAGCCCGAAAGTAGTCAGAAACAACAGATCTAGGAAACAGCAGTCGGATGCAGTTCTACCGGCTTCAGATTTGGATCACCAACGGACGCGGCCCTCAAATAGCTCTGATACCATGTAGGAATTTACAGGGTAAGTTCCTCAGACAGAACACCAAAGGATACCGCTCACAACCAGATCGCAGATCAATACACCAGTATTTTTGACGTGGTTAAAACCCTCAAAGAGGGAAACAGTCCACGACCTGAGCCAATGCGGCCACTTCAGGCAATTTATTAATAAAAGAATGAAAATTTACATATGTTTCTCTCATGCACAGATTACCCTAAAAATGACCATCCATGCGCTTTAAATAGAAATCATGGACCAATCGGGTGTCAAGCCACGGATCAAGTGTCGGTAATACCGAGGAGAGAATGAACCGTCATATCACTACATATCGTGACTGTCGGATTGTAAGTTACAAAATGTACAATGGTAAAGAAACACACTTTACCTAACTCTACACTAGACCAAGTTGTACTTAACTATTTCCTATGTGTCGGAATATCCTAACAAATTGTTTGAGTTATGAATTTTAAAGAAGGAAATAATGAAGATATTATTAATAATTTTATTTCTAATCCATATTTTGTAGAACAATTATACTATTCTCAATAAATTTCACTCATCATCCTTAGCAAAGTTTTTAGGAAAATTGTACAATGAATTCTTTATAATATTTATTTCAAACTATATTTCTTGTAAACTCAATGTCGATTTTTCATAGAAAAAACATTGAAATATATCTTAGGAAATGTTTAAACATTAGTTCTATTTTAAAAAAATTCTCAAGAAGAACAATTAATTCAATTGTTACAAAAGTATTCTAAAGCTTTCTCTTAGAATTATATGGATATGAGGGGTGTCTATCTAGATAATGTATCCATCATATTTATATAGAAAAAATGTTAGATTTATTAAGTAACCTCAAATAAGAATGAATCTAATGATAAAGGAGATAGTAAAAGAAGAGCTTAAAAAATTATTAAAAGTCAACGTTATCCCATCTCATATAGCTAGTGGGTTTCTCCCTTGGTCATAGTACCTACACAAATGGAAAATGGTGAGTGTGTGTTGACTATCATGAATTAAATAAAACAATTCTAAGAGATCACTTTCATTTACCCTTCATTGGTCAAGTCTTAGACACATTGGTAGGAAAATAATACTTTTCTTTCCTTGATGGATTCAGTGACTATAATCTGATTAAAATAAATTTATAGGATCAAGATAAGACAACTTTTACATGTCCTTTAGGAACATATGCCTATAAAGTACTACCCTTTGGATTTTTAATGCACTTGGCACATTTCAAAGAATAATTTTAGCTATTTTTTTATTTAATACATGAATGTGTAAATATTTACATGAATGATTTCTCAGTGTATGGAATTTTTTGCCAAAGAAGTTTTAAAGAATTTGAAAAAGTATTTGATAAGATGTTTAAAGACAAAACTAGCACTTAGTAATGATTTTTTTTTATGTTACTAACTAAAAGAATTGTAATCATTCATCATGTGTCTCTTGCTAGGATCAAAGTAGATACATCCAATATAGAAGTACTCATTAGATTACCAATTCCATCAACACGACGAGATGATAGAAATTTATTGGGTTATGCAAGCTATTATCTTTAATTTATAGAAAATTTAACATTACAGCCTTACCATTGCTAAAATTACTTGTAAAGGATGTTGAATTTTATTGGGATACTCATTGCCAAATTCCTTTTGAAACTCTTAAAGGAAAACTCTCAACAACACTAGCATTGAGAGGTCCATATTGGACCTTACCATTTCACACCTCTACAGATGCATTTGATACAATAGTAGGAGAAATTTTAGGCCAAAAGGAAGATCTTATAACCTATTATATTTATTTCATTAGTAAAAATTTATTTCTCGTTGAGCTCAATTATACCATTATTTCATGAGTAAAATGTTAACTTCTGTTGAGCTCAATTATATAATTATTGAAAAGGAGATGTTGGCAATTATTCATACAATTACCAAATTTTGACATCATATCACTGGTTATGAAGTATTTTTCCATATGAATCATTATGTCATTAGTTACTTAATGGATACAAATATTATAATGATAGGGTAACAAGATGGATATTATTGTTGCAGGAATTTAGCATTACTATCCTAGATCAATTTGGAAGGGAAAATCTAGTGGTAAATTTTCTCTCTTGCATCAATATTCTCGATGAGATTTTTCAAGGATTAGATACTTTCTTAGAAGATAATTTATTTTCTATATTTATTAACTATCCATGTGTTGTTGATGTCGCTAATTATTTATCCACAAAGAAGTTACCATTGAATTTTTCACTACAAGAGAAAAACAAAATTAATAGACAAAATGCCAAATAATCATGGATCAAATGATATATTTTCTATATAGGGTCACAATAAATAATATGTAGATGTGTTAGATAGGATGAAATATTTGATAATTTAAAAGGATGTAATAATGAACAATGTGGCGGGAAATTTGTGGATAAAAGGACTTCTTACAAAGCACTTCATTAGGGATACCATTGGCCAAATATTTTTAGAGATGCCAAGAAGTATGTCAGAAGTTGTGATAGCTATCAATGAATGGGTCACCCAATAGCAACATATGATACATCTCTTCATCCACAATATTTTGTGGAGCCTTTAGAAAAATGGGCTCTGGAATATGCAGGGCCTATTGATATTTTTTCAAAAGGAAAATGATACATTTAAGTATGCACTTATTATATTATCAAGTGGGTGGAGGAAAAATACTTAACATGAAAAACTAAGCAAGCAGTAGTCAATTTCCTATTTGAAGATATTTTTGTTAGATTTGGTATCTCAAAGGAAATTTTTATTGACTAGGGACCATAATTTACTTCAAATATTGTGAAGGGAATTCTTGAAAAATACAAGATAAGGCACCAAAAGTCTTGTCCTTATCACCCATAGGCCAATGGTGTTGAATTTTGTAACTATGGCTGGTCTTCATAGTTATCATTTTACTCTTGATATATTTGTAAAGCATGCTCTTCATGCTATTTTTCAAAAGAAAAATGTAAAAATGCATGTTCCTCATGTCCTTTGAAAAAGAAGAAAATTTGAATTTTTAGAATTGAATTTAGTAAAGTTGGCCCTCCTACTAGTTCAAGTCAGCTCCATGAGATCAAGTCGGCCCTAGTGTAAGGTTGCACCCATTCGTCAAGGTGGAAGGCTATATATATAGTTCCTCCTCCGCATTTGAAACAAAATTTGGATCATTTTTTCAAGATATTATGAGATAGAGACAGGGTTGAGTCTGAGGCAAGAAGACAAGGAAGAATCTGTTGAAGAAAGAAGGACGAATCTAATCCCTATGGTAGTTTCGTGTTGAAGGTCGAATCTCTGTGTTATTGGACTGAATTTCTGAAGTTGTATTCTGTGGATGAGCCAAAATTTTCAAGGAATTAATGTATGTTGAAAGGAGCAGGATCAAACTTGTCTAGAGACCAACTTTATGTCCTTGCTGAAGCATATTAGAGCCAATTGACTTGACTAGGTGGATGGAAAAGGTTGAACTAGTTATTTATTAAGATGTATATCTGTTGATATGAATAATTTTCCTATTGAAAAAGGTTTCTTTGTTTTTCCCATGTGGGTTTTCTTAGGGTAAACTATCATGTTTCTTTGTGTGGCTATCTCACCATGGTCCTGGTGTCATAGATATTAAATAGTTGATGTATTCTGTGTAATTATTTAATAATGAAATGATGGATAAGAATGATAAACAAGTAAATTATTAGAAATAATTATTAGTATAGAAGACCTATTGAAAAATCAACATGGTACCAAAGTAAGGTTGAAGAATGACCTTGAAATAGGAGTCATATTTAAGATTTTATTTGTCATCTAGGAGAAGACTGAAAGTTTGCAATGAAAGAAGTCCTAGTATGCATCCAAGCTACAAAAATCCAATTACTTGAAGAATATTCGATGCCTTAGCATAATACTTCAGGTCAAGCCCTATCTATGCCTTAGATCTGAACCTCAGACCTATTACGGAGCTCGGATATCGTAGGAAATTCGATAGCCTCATAAATTTTTATTTTCAATAGACTAAAAAGGCCCCATGAAAAATTTTCACAACCAATATTTGGTATATGCTTCATAAGATTATGACAAATATGCTTGGGAGGAGATAAAATTTCTTGTAAATATTAGTTCAATTTTAGTAGTCTGAGCTTGCATATGATCAAAGCTCAGATCTCAGGTCAAATTCACCTTAGAAAATTACATAGGTTCAATAACCTCAATAAGTTGATTATACAATCTCCAAAAGTTGCCTTAAAGGCCAAGATTGTCTCATTCTTGTTGCAGAAAATTATCTCATTATTGTTGCATTAATACTAAGGATAAATCAATAAATTGATCATGTCATCAAACCTAAGAATCGTCTCAAGAAAGAAAGTGAAAAAGATCTTAAGCACGAAGGTAAATTAATTATACAACCACAAAGATATAATTAAAAGTTGAGCTCCTTAGTAGTCAGACGACTGTCACTTTGGAGGAAGCATTCAAAACAAGTTTTAAGTGTCTCCATCTAAATTTTATATAATGATGAAATGTTCAAAATCTAGTATGTCAAAGATCGAGAAGCCTCAACCAACAAGGTCTTATAAGCTAAGAACTAAGTCAGAGGATTCTTAAAACGATACCTTGTTGAGAAATCGAGCCTGTGTCATTTTGAAAGAAGAAATCCAAAGGAGTCTGAAAAACATCTCTGTCTGCTAAGCTAACAATTTCTTTAAGATTTGAATTATTGAATAAAATGTACAATATTGATTGCAAGTTTGAAGTTGAAGTTAAGGACCTTCTCAAAGCCTGTGAGTTGTGTATTATTAAAATTTTATTTGAAGTGTCCTCAGATGATCTATTGTCATCATAAAGAAGATTTTCTAGTCAAGACAAAATATGGGTATGAAAAGTCCATATTAATTTATCTCTAGAGGATGAAAGATTTAAAGGACATGGAGTGCTATATTTAAGATCAAATGTGTTCAGGTTACAATATAGACTGAAATCAATAACCTTTGAGTTCGACATTACCTGAAGTTATAGTACCTCAGTAATATATCATGCATTGCCCCATTGTGACTTTGACTGTATTACAGATGCTTAGTAACATGATTTAGTCTCTGAAGTTCTTCTTTGGATTAGAGAAAATCAAGAATGGTCATTGACTACCTGAAGGTCAAATAATTAGATTTGAGAAGCCTGACTATAAATTATGCGAAATCTAAAGATGATCCTTCTAAAGCCACTTATTTGGCCAAAATATTTTGAGTTCATTTTTCAAAAGTTCAAAGGCCTTCTTGGTAAAGTCATTTGCATACCTAGTACTATGACAGGCCAAGGACATAAATGACTAAAGACATTAAAGTTTTTACTCAATCTATTGATGAAATCCATTGTATGTTATGGTGATGAAGTATGATGAAGCCATTCCTTGCATGAAGAACTTATAATTACTTATACTAAGGACAATTAGTGGACAAAACATCCCTGATTGATTTATGATAATAATGAGTTTAATGACGATTCTATGGTTTTGACATTTGTATATGAAATATAAAATATAGGGTTTGTAAACCATAATATTGTTGGGTGTGGAGCCTGATTATCTTCTATATTCAAAAGTATCGCCACATTGGACCCCAGTTCGAAATGGGGGCGGCAATGCCGCCTGTAAAATATTCGCTGTAGGGGGGGTCTGGGGGGGCGACTACGACCTTTGGGAGCCCCCCGTGGCGGGGGCTTTCGGGGGCAGCGCCCCCGAAGCTAAAAACAATTGTAAAATTGCCTTGTAAAAGTATAGTAATTTCTAGTCAATCTGGGCCGTTCATTAGGCGGATGATCCGACGGTAGAACTTATGTTTAGTTTAGGGTTTTCTGCCCTAGAAGGAAACCCCTCTCTTTGTATGAGGGCATTGTATTTGAGGCTGTGTAATAGATGTGTATTTCGTGAGCGAGAAACAGAGAGGTGAGACTGTGAGAGAAAACACAGGATATTACAGCGGATTTGTTGTAGGTTGTGTCTCTTCATTTTGCTAGATAATAAAAGGGAAGGACTGGTTGTTCAGGGTGGACGTAGCCCAAACTGGGTGAACCACGTATATTTGTGTCTCTCTTGTTTTGTGTGTTTTCTGTGTTTATATTTCTGCAATATTTTATGTGTTCCATTGCTCCGTAATATATAATTTTCTAACAAATATGAAAATGGTTTTGGAGAAAAATAGCCTCAGGGTTCATGAACAAAAACCATAGGATTGGACATTTCCGCTAAAAGTAAAAACCCTAGATTTTGCAAAGAAGGAATGGCATCAAGATGATGACGTAGATAAAGTGAAAGATGGATGCTAGGAGACTAAAGATCAAGAAGGAAATGATATTTTCTCAAAAATATAAGTATTTTATACCTCTCTGATTTGATTATTACTATTGTTATTTTACTATTAGTCAGTATCTTGTATTTGAATTCTTTTCTTGGTTGTGATTGTTCTTCCTTGACCTCATAGTGAGGATTACAAGTACATAATAAAGGTTGCCAAGGCTTGGGTAGTAGGTGGAAGAATACAGAAAAGTTGTGACAAGAGGTCTTTCCCAGAAATAAGGATTTGTGAAGAGAGATATTGTAATAGATGAAATCTAGACTCAGAGGGAGAAGAGAGAAGACAAATCAACAATATTGAAGTATGCTTTGGTCTATGTCGGAAATAAGTCAGTGGTGACTTCCAAGAAAAAATATGATTGGATGGCAGGGAGTATAAAGAAAAAGATTACCTCAGTAAGAGGGAGGAATACTATGAAGGGACATATGGCTAGGTACACTTCTGTTAAAAATATATTATATTTTCTATTTTAAAATACATCAAATGGTTGTAGAGATCGTATTCCTTAATGAAATAATAAGTTTACATAAGAACTACCTCTAGATGGCAAGGTACATGGAGAAGTCTTGTACTTGTAAGAGGAAAGAAGGCTTGATTAAGGCTCCTCAATATTTATTCACTTGGATCAAGGTTGATCATATATATATATATATATATATATATATATATATATATATATATATATATATATATATATATATATATATATATATATATATGATTTGTGTTATGATGATAGTAGAAGAGACCATGTGTTAACGGGAACAACATTGATCGAAAATATCTATTCTAGAGGGAGTAGTTAAGGATTCCTCAGGAACCATTGTTTTAGCTTCAGAGGAAGTTTCTATTTGGATATGAAATGAATATAGCTGACACACTTCAATAACATCAAGTGGTAGAAGGAGAAAAAATATATTTCCATGGCAGGATCTGTTCCAGAAAGAACACCTAGTTAGGGTTACCTGAAAGTAGCCAAGATGATGGATCAAGAAAAAGAAGCAAACTATTCTATGGTTGAGCCAAGGCATATAGCTCAACATGCATTGAATTACCAACATGGTACAATTGATGATGACACAATCAGTTATGGCTTGAGATGTGACTCAAACAATGATTTCAGTTGTAGGGATATACATATTCTAACTAGGCATGGAGTGCAGGAAGAGTAATTCTGGAAGATGATTCAGTTTGAGCTCTATTATGATGTGTTGAACAAGCAGGAAGCATAAATATATTAACACTACAAAAGCAGAGTATATCACAACCCGTAAAGTTTGTACTGAAGAAGTGTGGCTTCAGAATCTACAAGGATTCACAAACTAGGCAAGGAGTGTTGAAAACAAAATGAGTTTGTATATTACTTTAGTTTAGGGTCCAATCTAATGGATGAGAAGGAAGTAGATGCCTGTTGCACTCAGAGGCTGAGTATGTTGCAACTTGAATAATGAGTTGTGAAGCAGTATGGATCCAACTTGCAGGAATGGTTAATTAGGTGATGGTGATAGCATGATGATAGGTCAAGGAACCTTGAGATATAGTACCAATTCATGATAGTGGAAGAGAGAAACATGGCTCTAGTATTATCAAGTAAATGATCCTGGACAAACTTGGAGTAGTTGAGCATGTCTCTCTCAATAAGAAAGAGTGATGAGATAACATCATCAAAGGACAATTATTCTTATGAAGAATAGTGTTATACCCCTCAATGAGAGAGAGTATTGATATAATAGCATCATGGGCAGTCATTCTCTCTATGTCAAGTACATTGAAAAAATTAGGAAGAATAGTCCTAGAGGCCAATATCACTCAGTTGAGTGGTTGCTTTTCAACATCACACTCATATTACTCTCTAGATAGGATGAGAGAGCTCAATTAGCATCAAGGCCTAGAGTGAGGCCTTTGGATTTTGGACCAAAATACTCAAATGGGTTGAGTGTGCCCCTAGGGTTTCACCACGAGTCAAAGGGATTGACCAGGATGATGGTGAACCATGACTAGTCTGTGTACCATGAGTTAGGGGCATCGACTAGAATCATGATGACTAGTTGATGCTAAGGATTTACCATGTGTCACAGTTGTTAACCAAATTATGGTAATTGGATGATGTTGTTGATTTACCATGTGTCAAAGTTGTTGACCAGATTATGGTAATAGGTTGATTCTATTGATTTACCATGAGTCATAGTTGTTGACCAGGATTATGGTAATTAGATGATGATGATCTCAAAGATGCTGGCTAAATGATTCTATTGATCTCAAAGATTCTGACTATATCATGATTTACCTTATGTCATAGATGTTGACAAGGTTAATGATGATTCTTTTGTAACCTTCTCATAGAGATTTTGTTAAAAGGAGAACATCTAGATAATCATTATGAATACCTCCCTAGTTAAGAGGGAGTGTTGAATTGTGTAACTATGGTTGGTCTTCATAATTATGATTTTACTCTTGATATATTTGTAAAGCATGTTCTTCATGCTGTTTGTAAAAAGAAAAGTGTAAAAAGTGATGTTCTTCATGTCCTTTTAAAAATAAGAAAATTTTAATTTTTAGAGTTAAATTTAGTAAAATTGGCCCTCCTCTTAGTTCAAGTTGGCTCAATGAGATCAAGTCAGCCCTAGTGTAAAGTCACACCCATTTGTAAATGAAAAATTCTATATAGAGAGTTCATCCTTGTAACATTTGACAAAAAATTTGGATCACTTGTTTAAGAGCTTCTGAGATAGTGACAAGGTTGAGTCTGAAGCAAGAAGATAAGGGAGAATCTGTTGAAGAAGGAAGGACAAATATGATATCTGTGGTAGTTGTTTGTTGAAGGTTGAATCTTTGTGTTAATCCACTGAATTTCTGAAGTGGTATTATGTGGATGGTCCAAAATTTCTGAGTTAATGTCTGTTGAAGGGAGCAGGACCGAACTTATCTAAAGGTCGAATGATCTAGATTTAAACAGGAATGCAACAAATTACAGAGATAACCATAAATTCAGAGATGCAACAGAAATAATATTTCATTTCATTAATGTAAAATACTAAAATATGCTTACAAACAGAAATGGAAATAAACCAGCTAGGGCGATGGAAGTTTATCTTTGAGAAGAGATTTGGCGGCTACATGCCTCTGAACTATGTTACAATGAGGCTCAAAGGTCTATTTACTATTGAGAAACAATGGAAAACCCCAAACATCCAAAAACCTAACCCTAAGAGATGAAACACCAAACTGTGGCCCCTGTTTTGGGTAAATTTGTACATTAACTTCTTGGGGTCGTAACTTTGGCATACGATCTCCGTTTGATGCACACAATAACTCGTTAGAAAGATCTATCCAAGGACTACAACTTTGGGTAGAGCAACATCACTCTATGGACCCATCTTGCTCCCAATCTCCCCAAAAAGCGTTGTTTAGGGCCTCAAAACGGCTCCAGAAGTTCAGGACTTGAAAAACTGCTAAAAATAGTCAAATGTGCTACAATTAAGGAAATTGAAAAACTGAAAGAGACAGTTGTGGGGGTCCAAGTGGGATAGGTGGGTGGCCACCAACATCCACTTGGATCATTCCTCCCCCCTTAGGAAGAAATGGTCCCCATTGTGTTGAGTTCCTCCATTTGCTGAGTTTGGTCCCTAGTGAGTTGTTCTACAATCTTTGATGTGTCCAGTAATGGTGGGAAGCATGGTCAAGGGCGGTACACATTGAACACTCAGTGTATGTGAATGAATGGGGGAATGTTGTGCTCCAAATTATTGTTTCCCCTAGCCTTGGTACTGGTGTAAGGACCATATCGGAGTGGTCTGAGCTTCTGATGGACTCTTGTAAGACATTCTTTTTGCAGATGCAACCAGAATTTGTCACCCACCTAAAACTTGTGTGGTACAGGATGATAATCATGTCACTACTTGTACTTGGCATTTTCCAGAATGGAGTGGCGATAGATCGACCCATTGGGCAGAGGTGCTCAGAAGTCAGATCAGACGAATGCTTGACCTAATAGTGCAATGGTAGCCCTGTGGGTGAGGAGAAGATGTCCTTGTCTTATTTCATGACTGTATCCCTCTGCTATTGCTGCTGCATGGAGGAACCCTTCGCGAGGGTCATGGATGTGGCGATGATATTCCCCTTACTTTGGGAGTGAACCATACAAAAAATGAATTTCCTAGTCTCGGAGATGATCTTGCTGCATTTCTTAGTAGAGATCAAATGAGTGGCGGTAGGTGGGGCTACCTCTGGTATCTTGTATAATTAATTACCCAAAGAAATAATAGTAACGCGAGGCCTTGACTCATACATAGCATGTCCCCTCCACAAGTATGGCTAGCCTAATAATACATCACAAACATCCAAAGGTGCAACATCACACAATACCTCATCTGTGAAGGGCTTGATGCTATAGGGAAGGTGACACTACTGGAGGACTCGGAGATCTCGTCCTTGGTGAAGCCACCTCAGCGGCTATGGGTGTGGTGTAATCAGTATGCCCAACCGCTTCACGAACTATGCTGAAATGAGGTTCTTTTGACTGCCACTGTCGACAATGAATTGCAACAGCGAACCCTTCACCCACATTTGTGGGTTGAAAAGGTGCTCCCCCTCTTCTGGATATTTAGGCTCATTCTTTTGGATCTTGGCAATGGCAACAGTGATGTTGGGCTCTGCATCAATGATATGCTTCCCTTTGTCATTCCCCTTATTGGGTTCTGACTCAGGGTCAGAACATGCATCTGATTCTAAAGCCTTCAACTCGACCACCAACAGCTACTTGGTCTGACACTCACTTGTGTTATGAGTGGGGCTCTTATGGAACTCACACCACTTTCTTGTGTCCTTCTTTGGCTTGGTGGTGTTGTTATTTTCTTGCAGCTTCAATGGGTTGTCTTGGGTCACCCCACCTTGGCTCTATCTTTTATTCTCCGGATTCATAGATCCAAAGTCTCGCTTCTTTTGTTTAAACTTTTGCTCGATTTTGACAATGTATCGGTACGCCATGCCGAGCGAGGAGATGTTCAGGAACTCCATCTCGTCCTGGATGTACCTGTGTAGGCAGCCTCAGTATTTGAGTACCAAATGCAGCTTAGAATCCTTGATACCCAACTTTGTGCGAAGGGTATGAAAAATATTGGTGAACTCCGGCACGTCTTGGTCCCTTCCCTGCCGCAGCGTGGTCCACTTTATGTATTTGTCCTCGTATCTTTTGACAGGTAGTACTGCTCCTTGATGGCATCTCGGAATGAATTCCAAGTGAGTGTGGCTGAAAATAGTGATCCCGTACTTTCATCCTTCTGCTCGCAGAAGGTTTCCCACCAGTCCTTGATGTGGGGGGCTGCTTTGAGAAGTGAAAAAGTGATCTTTTCCCGGCTGGAAAAATCATGAACGAAAAAATACCCTTCTAGTAGATTTAACCATTTATCTACGACATCTGCGTCTATCTGACCCTTGAATCTGGGGATTTCAAAATTAACTTGTACCTTAAAGGGTTTGGCGTTTCTAGAGTAGTTGTTGGAAGCTGATGCATCTCCCGTGGGTAGCTACTGAAGGATCTAGGAAAAGTTTTCCATCATTGCGTTCCTTTGTCACTCGAGGGCTTCTTCAAGCAAGATTTTGATAGGATCTCCTACCCCCTTGTCTTTCCTGTCTTCCGTCATGGGAGGCAATCAGGATTTGCGAGGTTGGTCTTCCAAAGGTTCAACCAATTCAAGCCCTAACTCCTTATATCCCGACCTTGTTGGGGACATGCAAAGAAACACAGAGAAAAACAGACTGCTCTGATACCATTGATCCGGATTTAAACAGGAATGCAAAAAATTACAGAGATAACCATAAATACAGAGATGCAACAGAAATAATATTTCATTTCATTAATGTAAAATACTGAAATATGCTTACAAACAGAAATGGAAATAAACCAGCTAGGGCGATGGTAGCTTATCTCTGAGAAGAGATGTGGCGACTACATGGCTCTGAACTATGTTGTAATGAGGCTCGAAGGCCTATTTATTGTTGAGAAATAATGGAAAACCATAAACATCCAAAAACCTAACCCTAAGAGATGAAACGCCAAACCGTGGGCCCCGTTTAGGGTAAATTGGTACATCAACTTCCCGGGGTCGTAACTCTGGCATACGATCCCTGTTTGACGTGCATAATACCTCATTAGAAAGATCTATCCAAAGACTACAACTTTGGGAGAGCAACATGGGTTCGTGGACCCATGTTGCTTCAAATTTTCCCATAAAAAGTCGTTTAGGGCCTCAAAACGGCTCAGGAAGTTCAAGACCCGAAAATACTGCTAAAAATAGTAAACTATGCTACAATTAAGGAAACTAAAAAAATTAAAGAGACAGTTGTGGGGGTCCAAGTGGGATAGGTGGGTGGCCACCAACATCCACCTGGATCATTCCTCCCCCCTTAGGAAGAAATGGTCCCCATTGCGTTGAGTTTCTCCATCTGGTTAACTTGGTCCCTGGTGAGTTGTTCTGCAATCTCTGATGTGTCCAATAATGGTGGGAAGCATGGTCGAGGGCGGTCCACATTGAAGACTCGGTGCAAGTGAAGGAATGGGGGAATGTTGTGCTCCAAAGCATTTTTCCCCCACCCTTGGTACTAGTGTAAGGACCATATCGGAGTGGTCTGAGCTTCTAATGGGCTCTTGTAAGGTGCTCTTTCTGCAGATGCAACCAGACTTTGTCGCCCACCTGAAACTTGTGTGGTACTTGATGTTGATCATGTCGCTACTTGTACTTGGCATTTTCCTGAATGGAGTGGCGATAGATTGGCCCGTTGGGTAGAGGTGCTCTGGAAGTCAGATCAGACGAATGCGTGACTCGATAGTGCAATGGTACCCCTGTGGGTGAGGAGAAGATATCCCTGTCTTCTTTCATGATTGTATCCCTCTGATACTGCTGCTGCGTGGAGGAACCCTTCGCAAAGGTCAT
This sequence comes from Pinus tabuliformis, assembly GCA_031772625.1. Taxonomy (NCBI): domain Eukaryota; kingdom Viridiplantae; phylum Streptophyta; class Pinopsida; order Pinales; family Pinaceae; genus Pinus; species Pinus tabuliformis. The sequence goes on from CM062817.1 coordinate 887,181,855, forward strand.
GGATGTGGCAAAGATCTTCCCCTTACGTTGGGAGCGAACCAAACATAAAATGAATTTCCTAGTCTGGGAGATGATCTTGCTTCATTTCTTAGTAGAGATCAAGGAAGTGGTGGTAGGTGGGGCTATTTCTGGTATCCTATATAACAAATTACCCAAAGAAATAATAATAACACGAGGCCTTGATTCATACACACCATGTCACCTCCACAAGTATGACTGGCCTAACAATACATCAAAAACATCCAGAGGTGAAACATCACATAATACCTTATTTGTGAAGGGTTTTGATGCTATAGGGAAGGCGACACTACTAGCGGAATCAGAGATCTCATCCTTGGTGAAGCCACCCGATACTGTACGACTGCGGGTGTGGTGTAGTCGGTAGGCCCAACTACTTCATGACCTCTACTGAAATGAGGTTCTTTTGGCTGCCACTATCGACAATGAATTGCAGCGGCGAACCCTTCACCCACATTTGTGAGTGGAAAATATGCTCCCCCTCCTCTTGATATTTGGGCTCATTCTTTTGGATCTTAGGAATGACAACAGTGGCATTGGGCTCTGCATTAATGATCTACCACCCTTTGTCATTCCCTTTTCCGGCTTCTGACTCAGGGTCGGAACATGCATTTGATTCTGAAGCCTTCAACTCGGCCACCAACGACTGCTTGGTCCGACACTCACTTGTGTTATGAGTGGGGCTCTTATGGAACTCACACTACTTTCTTGAGTCCTTTTTTGGCTTCGCGGTGTTGTTCTTTTCTTGCGTCTTCGACGGGTTGTCTTGGGTCACCCCGCCTTGGCTTTGTCATTTTTTCTTTAGATTCGTAGATCCAAAATCTTTCTTTTTTTGTTTAAACTTCTGCTTGATTTTGATAGCGTATCAGTATGTCGTGCCAAGTGAGGAGATGTTCAGGAACTCCATATCATCCTAGATGTACCTGTGTAGGAAATCACGGTATTTGAGTACCAAATGAAACTTAGAATCCTTGAGACCCAACTTTGTACGAAGGGTAAGAAAAGTATTGGTGAACTCTGGCATGTCTTGGTCCCTTCCCTGCTGCAGCGTGGTCCACTTTATGTATTTTTGCTCATAGCTTTTGACAGGGTAGTACTACTCCTTAATGGTATCCCAAAATGAATTCCAGGTGGGTGCAGCTGAAAATAGTGAGCCCATACTTTCATCCTTTTGCTCGCAATAGGTTTCCCACTAGTCCTTCACGTGGGGGGCTGCTTTGAGAAGTGCAAAAGTGATATTTTCCCGGCTGGAAAAATCATGAATGGAAAAATACACTTCTAGCATATTTAACCATTTATCTATGACATCTGCATTTATCTGACCCTCTAATATGGGGATTTCAAAATTAACTTATACCTTAAAGGGTGTGGCATTCCCAGAGTAGCTATTGGAAGCCGATGCATCTCCCCTGGGTAGCCGCTGAAGGATCTTCCATCATCGCGTTCCTTTGTTGCTCGAGGGCTTTTTCGAGCAAGGTTTTGATAGGATCTCCTGCTCCCTTGTCTTTCTTGTCTTCTGCCATGGGAGGCCATTGATATTTGCGAGGTTGGTCTTGCAATGGTTCGACCAGTTCAAGCCCTAACTCCTTATATCCCGACCTCGTTGGGGACATGCAAAGAAAAATAGAGAAAAAGCAGATCGCTATGATACCACTGATCGAGATTTAAATAGGAATGCAAAAAATTACAGAGATAACCATAAATACAGAGATGCAACAGAAATAATATTTCATTTAATTAATGTAAAATACTGAAATATGTTTACAAACAGAAATGGAAATAAACCAGCTAGGGCAATGGTAGCTTATCTTTGAGAAGAGATGTGGTGGCTACATGCCTCTGAAATTTGTTAAAATGAGGCTCGAAGGCCTATTTATTGTTGAGAAACAATGAAAAACAATAAACATCCAAAAAACTAACCCTAAGAGATGAAATGCCAAACTGTGGGACTAGTTTTGGGAAAATTGATACATCAACTTCCCAGGGTCGTAACTTTGGCATACGATCTTCATTTGACACACACAATACCTCGTTAGAAAGATCTATCCGAGGACTACAACTTTGGGAAGAGAAACATGGGCACATGTTGCTCCCAATTTTCCCAAGAAACATCGTTTAGGGCCTCAAAACGGCCTTGGAAGTTGAGGACCTGAAAAACTGCTAAAAATAGTAAACTGTGCTATAATTAAGTTAACTAAAAAACCGAAAGAGATAGTTGTGGGGGTCCAAATGGGATAGGTGGGTGGCCACCAACATCCACCAGGATCACCAAATTTATGTGCTTTCTGACATAGATAAGAGCCACTTTACTTGACTAGGAGGATAGACTAGGTTTGTCCTAGTTATTGATTACGATATATCTCTATTGAGATTAAGAATTTATCTATTGAAAAGGGTTGTTGGGGTTTTCCCCATGTAGGTTTTCCCAGGGCAAAATATTGTGTTTCTTTTTGTGGCTATATCTTCATGATCCTATTGTCATAGATGTTAAATGGTTGATGTCTTATGTGTAATTGTTTAATAATGAAATGATGGATAAGAATGAGAAAAGAAGTAAATTGTTAGAAACAATTATCAGTATACAAGACCTATTGAAAAATAAACAAATGACCAACTGGAATCTACAAGTAAGGTTTTGGAAGAAATTATGATCAAGACAATCCAACTTCATTAGAAAGGCTATATAGATAGACTTCTAGAAGCTTTGTGGGCCTATAAGACAACATAGAATAATACTACTAGTTTCACCCCCTATGAATTGTTGTATGGTAAGCAAGCCTTTGCTATTGAATTTCAAATTTAAACTTTCATATTTTCATTTGAATTAGGAATTGGACTTGATTGGGGCATAGAAGCAAAGAATTGTGTGACTAAATGAACTAGATGAAATTTAGAAAGATTCTCTACAACAAACTACTTTGATTCAACAACAATGGGTAAGGTGGCACGATAATTTTATCAAGAGAAAGTAATTCAAATTTGGTGATTGAACTTTTCTCTTTGACTCCAAATTCAAGGATTTTAAGGGGAAGTTCACCAATCACTAGCTTGGCCATTATGAAGTTGAAGAAATTTTTTATAATTTTTTTGTGAAGATAAATACAGTGGATGAATAAGTTTCATTTATGGTCAATGGTTACATATTGAAACTATATAACAAGCAAATAAATAGATATAAATTACTCTACCTCGACAAATGATAAAGTCACAATGGATTTCTTCTTTGATGTACATGCTATTGCGCCTAATCCAAACTGAACACATACCTAGATGTTAGAGCTCCTATCATTAGCACTTCCTGCAAAATCACTATCTGTATATCATATCGACTTATAATCTAGATGTGATGTATACAAGATACCATAATCTATTTTTCCAACAATATATCTTAAGATCCTTTTCCAGCTTATCAATGAGTATTCCTCGAAGACTCCATAAATTTGGAAATTAAAATTACAACAAACATCGTATCAAGCCTTGTTACAATCAAATACATGATACTTCCAATCAATTTCTTGTACAAGGTCAGATAAACACGTGACTCTTGATCCTTCCTAATGAGTTTTGTACCAGTTCCAATTGGTGTTACAACTGGCTTACAATTCACCATCCTAAACCTTTTCAATATATATTTTGCATACTTATATTGAAAAATAAAAAGACCATCTTCAAATTGAGTTATTTCAATACCAAGAAAATATTTCATCAACCCTAAATCAATCATCTCAAACTTTGTTTTCATGGCTATTTTAAAATCATCTATTAAAAGATCTCCGGTGAAAATCAAATCATCAACATACAAGCAAACTATCAAAATTTTACCTTCTTCATTTACCTTCGTATACACAGTTGACTCACTTGGAATTCTATTTCATCGTTTATTATTCAAATATTCAGCAATCCTACTGTATCGTACTAAGGGTGTTTGTTTTAGTCCATATAATTCTTTCTTTAACATGAATACTTTATCTTCTTTTCCATCAATTTCATATCCTTAAGGTTGTTTCACATAAACCTCTTCTTCCAAAAATCCATTTAAAAATGTAAAATTAACACCCATCTGATGCATTTTCCATTTATTTTGTGTTGAAATAACTAACACCATCTTTACTATTTAAAGTCTAACTACATGTGCTAAAGTTTCATTATAATCATTGTGAGGTTGTTAACTCAACCCCTAAGCTACAAGTATTTCTTTTTATTTCTCAACTTCAACTTTAAAATTCAACTTGGTCTTGTAAATCCGTTTAACACCTATATTGTTTTTTCCTTTAGGTAGATCTACAAGATCCCAAGTATTATTTCTTTCTATGGCATCAATCTCTTCATCCATAGCCTTTACCCAAACTTCTTCTTTAATAATTTCTTCAAAATTTCTAGGGTCATATGCAATTAATGCAAAATTTGAAACTTGATCTATTCTGTCATTATGCTCATATAATTCTCTTAAGATTCTGGTCTTATTACCTTTAATTATGTTCCTTAATGTAGATAAAATAGGATTTGATTCATTAATTACCTCTAATCTTGTCGTTTTTTGTCCACCATAACCTGATAGTTTGCCATGTTCTCGAGTTCAGGGTGTTCTGAAATGTAATGAGCTAATTCTTGGCGATTTCCTTGCTGAAGCAATTGTAGTAGGTTTGTGCGCACATGAAATCAAATTTCCACCCTATACATCTTTCTCATATCCATCATCATCTCCATGAGACAATACAACTCCCTTTTGCAACTGATTTATCTATGCTTCCATCCCAAGCGTATTCTTCCTTTATCTAAACATCTCTGTTGATAATATACTTCTTGGTGATGGGATTATAGAGTCTATATGTCTTAGAATCCTCATTTTATCCAATAAATATAGATTTCTCACTTCTATCTTCCAGCTTTCTTCTCATCCCTTTAGGTACATGTGCATAAGCCACACAACCAAAAATCCTCAAATGAGATATATTGTGACTCTTACCACTCCAAGCTTGAACTTTGAGAACTCAATCCTTCACACTCTTACTTGGACTCTTGTTGAGAATATAAACTAAACAAATAATTACTTCTCCCCAATATTCATTTGGAATATGTTTTTCCTTCAACATGCTTCAAGCCATATTCATAATGGTTCGCTTCTTCCTTTCATCCACTCCATTTTTCTATGGAGTATAACGCATAGTAAATTGTCTCTTGATTCCATGATATTGAAAAAAATCCATGAAATCATTTAGCATATATTCACCACCTCTATCTGATTTTAAAACTTTAATATACTTTCCACTTTCCTTTTCAACCATGACTTTAAACCTTTTGAATACACTAAAATATTTAAACTTTTTTTAAGAAGCTAAACTCCAGTTTTTCGACTGTAATCATCAATAAAAGTTAAAAGATAAACGTTACCAACTAGTGAAGGTGTTTGCATCCGTCCATGCAAATCTATGTGTACAATATCCAATGGAGCTTTTTTCCTACATGAAATACCAAATACACATTTCTCTATGTGATTCTTTGCAAGTATACAAATCTCACATGAGCTTACTGGTTGTTGAATATTAGGCAACCTTTCACTGTCTTCTTTTTCTACAACAAATGTAGGCCACCAAAATATAAATAACCATATCTTAAATACCATAACCAAGATTCATTGAAACCCTTATTTTTATAAGAATTCAAAGAGCTAGTTAATTTATTTCTCTTTATAAGTGGAAACATCATATTCTTTGTCATCTCCACCCTTGCTATCAACTGCTTACTTGGATACTCATCAATAATTGTAAATAGATTGTTCTTGAATACCACTCTATTTATTTTCTCTATTAGTTTTCCAACACTCAATAGATTGGATTTTAAACTATGTACATAATACACATCATAAGTTTTTCTTTTTTCACCAATTCTAGAATATACAATAATCACTCCTTTACCTTTAAAACATACCTTATTATCATTTCCTAGCTTTACCAATAACTAAATACTAGTGTCTATACTAGCAAACAAATACATGTTTCCATTCATGTGATTGTTGCACTCATTTTCAAAAAATCAAACATCATTTGAACTTTCTTGAGTCACATTAGAGGTTAAAAACATAGGTTTCTGATTATCTTCAAACTCCTTTGTAATGTGTGCAGATTGTTTGTTAGCATCTGCTTGCTTCTTCTAACACTTGTTAGCAAAATGATGATAATTTTTGTAATAATAAAGTTGTACCTTAGACTTATCATACCTATGATTTCCTCATTGCGAGATTTTGTTGTTACTCCCCCTTAAATTAAAAGGGTACTATTGATATTTCTCCTCAGGTTCAAAATTATTTTTGCCATCTATTTGATCAACTATTCTTCCTCCTCTTCCTTTGTTACTTAAGCTTCCTTTTCCTCTTCCTTTAGTGAGCTGTAGTTGAGTTTTGAAAGCATTCTCTAATGGATTTTCATCATATCTTATCATACTAGATTCATGTGAAACTAGAGAACCAATCAAATCATCAATCTGCATTTGACTAGTGCCTTTAAACTCTTTTAAGGATACAACCACAACTTCAAATTTCTTTGGCAAACTTCGAATGACTTTCTACATCACTCTCTTTCTGAAATGTATTAACCATATTTTCTTAATTGATTTACAATGCTCATGACCTGAGTCATAAAACTATCCACATTCTCACTATATTTCATTTTTAGATTCTCAAAATATCTCCTCAAGTTTTATAACTTGACATTCTTCACTTTGGATACGCCCTAATAACATGTTTCAAGAGTGTACCAAGCCTTCTTTAAAGACTCTACGCTTGACACCTTTGGAAATATGATGTCATTTAAGCCTCGTTGAATAAGACCAAGAGTTTTGTTAACCTTCTTTCCATTGTCCTTCAACAGAGTTCACACAACAATTGTTAGTCATTTATACTACATGTTCAACAGGTTATAGATACCCATCAATGAAAAACCCCAAAGGTCATGAGAACGTAGTAATGTTCTCATTCCGATAAGCCAAGAATCATATTTTTTCTTAGTTAGAATAAGAAATTGTGACCGAGCCATACTAGTGTTTGATGCCATTTCAATTTAGCTTCAAGATGGTTGAAATCTTTAGATGGAGGGAAAGAACTATTTCTAGCTTTGATACCAAATTGAAAGAGAGAGGGCACAACTGAATATGTAGCTACAACTTCTAACTCGCAATCATATGTTGAGCATGCAGACAAAAACCATAGAGTAGCAATAAAATTGTAGCATATAAAACATAATATTTCATCAATTGAATTAACCTCTATAAAAATACAATACTTTGTTCACAACAACAACAAGCTACAATAAAATTTTAGCAATAGCTAACAAAGTTTCAACAACGATAACAACTACAACCAAAAGAGTTGCAACAACAAAACAATGAAGTTGCAACAACAATAACAACTACATTCAATGGATTTGTAACAATAACAACAACTACAGTCAATGGATTTGCAACAACAGTAACAACTACAATCAATGGAGTTGCAACAACAAGGTAATGGAGTTAAAACAAAAGAACAAGGGAGTTGCAACAATAAATAGTGAACAAAGTTGCAACAACGTACGATGAGAAAAGTTGCAAAAATAAACAACTATGGTTGAGTTGCAACAACTATGAGCTACAACTAAACAAAAATACTTTGTTTTTATTCCACTACTATGTGTTCTTCCTTTTGTTACATTCATCCATATTTATACATAACTTTCAGTTCATTAATTAGATTTAAAAAATTAAATTTCCCCTTTGTTGATAACCCTTCAAATCTCAATTAGGAAAAAGGAAAAATCTAAGATAATTTCTATGGAAGTGTTGCTCCTTCGGGTTTGAATGAGCTAAGGTGGTGGTAGTTCTTCACAATTTCATGCTGACCCTTTGGATTTCAATGAGCTGAGACAATGGTAACTCTTCACAATTTTGGCCATCGAGGAAATAAAAATTGTAGTTGACATTATTTCCCTATTAATTTAGCAATATGATATGCAAGTTGTTGGTGAATGGAGTCATACTCTTAATTCTCTTCCATCCTGAAATTTACTTTCTACAAAAATTTGTAAAAAATATATAAAAAAGGGGAAAGAAAAGTATAGTTAAGAAAATCTAGGTTTCTAGCACATACTATACTTGAATTTTTGTTGGAAATCCAAGAAACTAGCTAACAAAAATTCTCAATAAAAATATTCGCTTAGTGGTTATCAAATTTGCCAAAATATTATAATCATTTTCAAAATTACAAAAGATTGCCTGATAATATCAAAACACTAATCTATGGAGGACATTTAGAAGGTTTTTTTACAAAAAATTGTAATTTCATTAAAAGGATTAACAAAATTACATTTAGCACATGCACCTTTCTAGAAATCAATGCATTACCCAGATTGAACCAAAACTAAAAATGAAAGATGAGTAGATGCCAAACAACAAAAAAGGACATGCCCAAACTGCAAACTGTCCAACAAGAAGCTACAAGAACTACATATAAACCATCTATTATAGGTATACCATATAGAAACCGAGAAACATATCAAGTGTCTACGCCAATAATAACCTTCAAGGGAAGAGTCATTTGAAAAAATGAAACATATTCCCAAGAAGAACAGTTTCATATCAAATCAAATAGTTATCGAAGTGACCAAAGTATGAAAATATTTGCATCGAACACAAAACACAAAGAAGTGGCCTGCATCATGGGGCTAGGTTGAGCCCCCCAAAACTTGTAACTTGTCCTCATATTGTCTGTGATATTATTCATATTAATTCAAACCAATGTGTTTAATCACCTTCCAGAGGCCCTTGTCGAGGAGAAGGCCTTCCTTAGAAAGTTGGGTGGATTCCTTGTTTCTTTCTCTGTATATGTGTCTACAAGAGAAGTGAACAAAATCAAGACATAGCCTTCTGATATCCATCACAATGTTATCCAAATAAATTTTCTTGCAATGTTGCACACCATTCACCCAATTAACCACCAATATGGATTCCCCCATAATTTGCAAACTATCACACCTTTTCTCCCTAGCGAAAGAAATTAAGTACCTGCAAGCCAATGTTTCAGCCTAGTTATTGGTACCATTACCGAGGAAACTTTTTACATGAAATGAGTGTTGAACATACATGTGGAGAATAAATTCTCCACCCTCCAGGAGTCTATTTTTTTGTTCAGCCCCATCAAAAAAACCCTAGGGAATTACATTGTAAGAAATTTCCTCTCTGATATATCTAATAGGAGATGAGATTTGATCTGTGGATAATGGTTTAAAATAAATGTACTTTCCATTGCTATTTTCTCGGGGCAAGAAGCAAGATCTTTGAAAATCAACATATTGTGGGTGATCTAAACCCCCTAGGAGATAATGAGTGGGAGAGAACCAATCAACTTGTTTACATGATCCTGCTCCTAGGAATACCAGGAGGCCGCAAATCTATTCTCACTCCATCTACAAGTCATTTGGAGGATAACTCGACATTACAACCAAACTTTTTGATTGAAAGGGCATGAAACAAACAAATGATCCATAGATTCACTGGAGTTCTTACATAGCGTGTACCAGCTAGGCCCAACCCTATACCTTCTCTGCATTACCTCCCAGGTGGAGATTTTTCTTGACATTATACTCCAAGTGAGGAGCTTCGATTTGGGAAGAAATTTTGCCTTCCACACTGATCCCCACCACCATTCATGGTCACCCAGTTGATTTTGAGCCATTAAGTGAGTATATCCCATTTTTGGGGAATATATACCTAGGGGAAGAAGTCCCAATTAAGACATCCTCCTGATCATTTAGCTTGATAAATCCCCTTTCAAGAGCCCCCACATAATGCCTACATTCTGCTCGAAAATCCTTAGGGAGTTTTAAATCTTCAGCTGTGAGACAACCTTGGCTCCAAAGTGTAGTATTTCGATGATTTGAAACTTGGGACGAGTGAGTGAAGCCCTCATAGCGCAGGTATAGGATGATTTCATCGAGGAGGATATGCTGCCCCTAACTGCTACGCCATAGATCATAGCCCAACTAAAGACTCTGACCATTTCCAATCCTCCAGGAAAGACTAGAAGCTATTAGGTTGAAATAATTAAGCATCACCCGCCATACAATCAATATATTTCCTTTCCGCTTGTCAAGTAGTCTGATCCAATTTTCCAGGGACATGGGGCTGATGTATTTATGGAGAACAATCTCGGTCCAAAGACTCTTTGTGGAAAGCAACCTCCATCCACACTTGGCTACCAAAGCTTTTGATCCGTTAATGAAAAAGGTATTATAGACTATGTGTGAATTCGCTTACGTTACTTAATGCAACAGATCGAAAAGATTGTGAATAACATAAACACATAAAAAACTTGAAAACACATTCAAACACATCAACACAACCAAATTTAATAAAGGAGTTCACCAGACTTTCTGGCTATGTCTCCTGGTCCTTCCGCTTCTAGTTTTGACCTTTTTATTTTGTCTTCAAATTGTTGTTACAGGTATGAGCTCAAAAATAGAGTCTCAAATAAGAAAATGGACATCGCCACTGCGTTCAGCTCGAAATTTCAAGTCAAATGAGTACTCGACCATATTTGGCCACTGTGACCTCGAGACCCCCTGGAATGGTCCAAAACCACCTCTGTCCCTGCAAAACCACCCTCTGTCTGGAAAAAACCACCTCAGACTGGAGTTGGTGTGAGGGTAGGTTCAACACCTACAATGGTTTATTAAAAGATTGGTGGCTTGGTTAACCAAGTCCCACCCTTCGGCATGTTCATTCTTTTTCAGTGATATGGTATTGATATACCATATGTAGTTGCAATCTGTGGTGAATGTGGGATAATGCGATAACATAAAATCAAAGGACCAACGGTCGTGGGGTTGACCCTAACTGTCTGGCCTTTTTCCAGCGGAGATCCTGACACCAAAATAAGTACAAGTTTATCATATCCATTACCAAGTCCCGTCTGATCCAATGATTATCGTATCACCCATTCGCTAACTATCTTGGCTGATCTCCACCGTCGATCAATCCTGCGTGATCCAAGGGCTATCACGCAATCTCATGTGAATTCTTGCACGACCAATATCAGATCGAGAGTGCACGAGAAAAGTGGTTTTCTTGTGCTATGTGTCACTCGCTAAGGTTAATCGCGTGAAATTGAGGAATATCATTTACCATTTTATAAGCACGCGAGATACTGCTTACCGCTTACGAATACTACTCCTCTGTTCTACTAACACGTGGCTTAATCTGATCTCTTCATTTCTTAACTTTATTTTGCACGACTTAATCCTAGCCGTCTATCTCCCTCACTCTTGTTCTTTGATCTGACTGATCCAACGACTGTGCTTCACTGCTCTATTACCACTTTCATTTGCATTTGAATACTTTTATCCGAAGGCAAAACTGAATCCATTTTGGATCACTCCTCCCCATTGGAAGCTTTTGGTCCACTGAAATTTGGTTGTAGTTGTCGAGTAAGTGAGGATAAAGTTCACTTACTTTTCCAATCTCTATCCATCACGCTTTACTTGGATTTGTAACTTTGAGTCTAACTCGAAGATACTCAACATTTCCCCATTGTGAAGTCCTTATCCTCCTGTCAAGAACTGTGTCCCCCTGTAGCTCATTGCGATACTCTGGAAAAAGATCTTCAATGGAAGGTAGCTGACCTTGCTCTTCAGGATCTTCAATCAATGAGGGCTCATACAATCGCAAGTTTTCAACATTTACGACAGAATAGATTTGCATGTAAGCTGGTAGATCTAGGTAGAAAGCTTTTTCACCAATTTTGTCAAGTATTTTGAAAGGACCATATCTAATTGGTTTCAACTTTTTACCTTCCCCTTGCAGTCTTTCTTTTCTGATGTACAACCAAACTTGATCACCAACTTGAAAACTATGCTCAAATCGATGCTTGTCATGTCGCGCCTTATACTCTTCTTGTCTTCTTTCCAGCTGTTCCTGTACTGCCTGGTGAATTTCCTGGATTTGTTCAATGAAATTGGTTGCTTTGTCCACATCACTATGTCCATCAACTGCTATTTCTTTACCAAAGACAGAATCCAAGGGAAACTTTGGTATAAAACCAAAACAAGTCTGAAAGGGAGATCTCTGAGTAGAAGAATGTTTTGCATGGTTGTAAGCATGTTGGACATAACACAAATGCTCATCCCAAAGTTTGGGAGGCTTACTGCAATATCCTCAAAGCAACTGTATCATTGTCTTGTTGACCACTTCTATCTGACCACCTGTTTGCAGATGAAATGTCGTGCTCTTCTTTAACTTTGTGTCCATTAACTCCCATAGACTTGACCAAAATTTCCCGACAAATCGAGAATCTCGATCGAATACAATAGAAGTGGGTAACCCAAAATGAACCCATACATTTTGAAAGAACAACTTTGCAGTTTGTTTAGTTGTGACCTGTTTATTACATGGTGTCAAACTACACATCTTACTGAACCTATCCACAACTACATACAAATAATCATGACTATTTCTAGACTTTGGCAACCCCCCAACAAAATCCATGGAAACACTTTCCCAAGGATGAGAAGGAATTGGAAGTGAAGTATACAAGCCTAATTTTCTATTACTTGGCTTGCTTGTAGCACACATAGTACATCCTTTAATATATCTAGAAATTCTCTCATTCATTCATGGCCAATAACAGAATCTTTGTAATTGTGCAACTGTTTTACTTACACCAAAATGACCTGATATGAGAGAAGTATGTGCTTCTCGAATTATATTAACTCTTTCAGTTTGTGGAATGCATAACTTTCCCAAATGATATAAGATTTTGTCCTTTATGAAATAATCCAATTCTTCTACCTGCTTGCCATGACTTAAAGTTGCATATACATCCTTAAAATTTGTGTGTTGAGCATATTGTTCAATATCACTTTCATGAATTACTAAATTATGCTTAAGTATTGTGGATGCATTTATAATTGGTCTTGATAACATCTCTGCAACCTTATTATGTATTCCCTTCTTATATCTGATAACAAGATGAAATTGTTGTAGAAAACCCATCCACCGATAGTGTCTTGATTGTTGCAATTTAGTTTGTGAGTGTAAATATTGAAGTGGTTGATGATCTGTGTGTATGATTGTTTCTTTACCCATTATGTAATGTTTCCACTTTTTAACACTCTGAACTAATGCATATAATTCCTTATCATATGTAGGATAGTTAACTACTGCTGATGTGAATGTCTCATAATGAAAGCATATAGGCTTTATGTGCTACATCAACACTGCCCCCATGACATATTCACTTGCATCTATCTCGATCTCAAATGGATGTTGAAGATCTGGCAGTGCTAGTACTGGCGTTGTACTGATCCTTTCTTTCAATGTGTCGAAGGCTTTCTACTGTTTGCCTCCCCACTGAAACACCTGTTTCACACTTGTCAAAGAATGTAAAGGAGATATAGTACCAATAAATGATAGTGGAAGAGAGAAACATGGCTCTAGTATTATCAAGTAAATGATCCTGGACAAACTTGGAGTAGTTGAGCATGTCTCTCTCAATAAGAGAGAGTGATGAGATAACATCATCAAAGGACAATTATTCTTATGAAGAATAGTGTTATACCTCTCAATGAGAGAGAGTATTGATATAATAACATCATGGGCAGTCATTCTCTCTATGTCAAGTACATTGAACAAATTAGGAAGAATAGTCCTAGAGGCCAATATCACTCAGTTGAGTGGGTGCCTTTCAACATCACACTCATATTACTGTCCAGATAGGATGAGAGAGCTCAATTAGCATCAAGGCCTAGAGTGAGGCCTTTGGATTTTGGACCAGAATACTCAAATGGGTTGAGTGTGCCCCTAGGGTTTCACCACGAGTCAAAGGGATTGACTAGGATGATGGTGAACCATGACTAGTCTGTGTACCATGAGTCAGGGGCATCGACTAGAATCATGATGACTAGTTGATGCTAATGATTTACCATGTGTCACAGTTGTTAACCAAATTATGGTAATTGGATGATGTTGTTGATTTATCACAGTTGTTGACCAGATTATGGTAATAGGTTGATTCTATTGATTTACCATGAGTCATAGTTGTTGACCAGGATTATGGTAATTAGATGATGATGATCTCAAAGATGCTGGCTAAATGATTCTATTGATGTCAAAGATTCTGACTATATCATGATTTACCTTATGTCATAGATGTTGACAAGGTTAATGATGATTCTTTTGTAACCTTCTCATAGAGAAATTTTGTTAAAAGGAGCACATCTAGATAATCATTATGAATACCTCCCTAGTTAAGAGGGAGTGTTGAATTGTGTAACTATGGTTGGTCTTCATAATTATTATTTTACTCTTGATATATTTGTAAAGCATGTTATTCATGCTATTTGTAAAAACAAAAGTGTAAAAAGTGATGTTCTTCATGTCCTTTTAAAAATAAGAAAATTTTAATTTTTAGAGTTAAATTTAGTAAAATTGGCCCTCCTCTTAGTTCAAGTTGGCTCAATGAGATCAAGTCAGCCCTAGTGTAAAGTCACACCCATTTGTAAATGAAAAAGTCTATATAGAGAGTTAATCCCTATAACATTTGACAAAAAAATTGGATCACTTGTTTAAGAGCTTTTGAGATAGTGACAAAGTTGAGTCTGAGGCAAGAAGACAAGGGAGAATCTGTTGAAGGAAGGACGAATATGATATCTGCGGTAGTTGTTTGTTGAAGGTTGAATCTTTGTGTTAATCGACTGAATTTCTGAAGTGGTATTATGTGGATGGTCCAAAATTTCTGAGTTAATGTCTGTTGAAGGGAGCAGGACCGAACTTATCTAAAGGCCAAATGATCTGGATTTAAATAGGAATGCAACAAATTACAGAGATAACCATAAATTCGGAGATGCAACAGAAATAATATTTCATTTCATTAATGTAAAATACTGAAATATGCTTACAAACAGAAATGGAAATAAACCAGCTAGGGCGATGGTAGTTTATCTTTGAGAAGAGATTTGGCGGCTACATGCCTCTAAACTATGTTACAATGAGGCTCAAAGGCCTATTTACTATTGAGAAACAATGGAAAACCCCAAACATCCAAAACCTAACCCTAAGAAATGAAATGCTAAACTGTGGCCCCTGTTTTGGGTAAATTGGTACATTAACTTCTTGGGGTCGTAACTTTGGCATACGATCTCTGTTTGATGCGCACAATACCTCGTTAGAAAGATCTATCCAAGGACTACAACTTTGGGTAGAGCAACATCGCTCCATGGACCCATATTGCTCTCAATTTCCCCAAAAAGCGTTGTTTAGGGCCTCAAAACGGCTCCAGAAGTTCAGGACCCGAAAAACTGCTAAAAATAGTCAAATGTGCTACAATTAAGGAAATTGAAAAATTGAAAGAAACAATTGTGGGGGTCCAAGTGGGATAGGTGGGTGGCCACCAACATCCACTTGGATAATTCCTCCCCCCTTAGGAAGAAATGGTCCCCATTGTGTTGAGTTCCTGCATCTGCTGAGTTTGGTCCCTAGTGAGTTGTTCTACAATCTTTGATATGTCCAGTAATGGTGGGAAGCATGGTCAAGGGTGGTACACATTGAACACTCAAGAGAAGGAATGGGGGAATGCTGTGAAGTATTGTTTCCCCTAGCCTTGGTACTGGTGTAAGGACCATATCGAAGTGGTCTGAGCTTCTGATGGACTCTTGTAAGACGTTCTTTTTGCAGATGCAACCAGAATTTGTCACCCACCTGAAACTTGTGTGGTACAGGATGCTAATCATGTCACTACTTGTACTTGGCATTTTCCGGAATGGAGTGGCGATAGATCGACCCATTGGGCAAAGGTGCTCGGAAGTCATATCAGACGAATGCTTGACCTAATAGTGCAATGGTAGCCTTGTGGGTGAGGAGAAGATGTCCTTGCCTTATTTCATGACTGTATCCCTCTGCTATTGCTGCTGCATGGAGGAACCCTTCGCGAGGGTCATGGATGTGGCGATGATATTCCCCTTACTTTGGGAGCGAACCATACAAAAAATGAATTTCCTAGTCTGGGAGATGATCTTGCTGCATTTCTTAGTAGAGATCAAAGAAGTGGCGGTAGGTGGGGCTACCTCTGGTATCCTGTATAATTAATTACCCAAAGAAATAATAATAACGCGAGGCCTTGACTCATACATAACATGTCCCCTCCACAAGTATGGCTGGCCTAAGAATACATCACAAACATCCAAAGGTGCAATATCACAAAATACCTCATCTGTGAAGGGCTTGATGCTATAGGGAAGGTGACACTACTGGCAGACTCGGAGATCTCGTCCTTGGTGAAGCCACCTCGGCAGCTATGGGTGTGGTGTAATCGGTATGCCCAACTGCTTCACGACCTATGCTGAAATGAGGTTCTTTTGACTGCCACTGTCGACAATGAATTGCAACAGCGAACCCTTCACCCACATTTGTGAGTGGAAAAGGTTCTCCCCCTCCTCTGGATATTTAGGCTCATTCTTTTGGATCTTGGCAATGGCAACAATGATGTTGGGCTCTGCATCAATGATCTTCTTCCCTTTGTCATTCCCCTTGTTGGGTTCTGACTCAGGGTCGGAACATGCATCTAATTCTGAAGCCTTCAACTCGACCACCAACAGCTACTTGGTCTGACACTCACTTGTGTTATGAGTGGGGCTCTTATGGAACTCACACCACTTTCCTGTGTCCTTCTTTGGCTTGGTGGTGTTGTTATTTTCTTGCGGCTTCAATGGGTTGTCTTGGGTCACCCCACCTTGGCTCTGTCTTTTGTTCTCTGGATTCATAGATCCAAAGTCTTGCTTCTTTTGTTTAAACTTCTGCTCGATTTTGACAATGTATCGGTACGCCATGCCGAGCGAGGAGATGTTCAGGAACTCCATCTCATCCTGGATGCACCTGTGTAGGCAGCCTCAATATTTGAGTACCAAATGCAGCTTAGAATCCTTTTACCCAAATTTGTGCGAAGGGTATGAAAAATATTGGTGAACTCTGGCACGTCTTGGTCCCTTCCCTGCCGCAGCGTTGTCCACTTTATGTATTTGTCCTCATATCTTTTGACAGGTAGTACTGCTCCTTGATGGCATCCCGGAATGAATTCCAAGTGAGTGTGGCTGAAAATAGTGATCTCGTACTTTCATCCTTTTGCTCGCAGTAGGTTTCCCACCAGTCCTTGATGTGGGGGGTTGCTTTGAGAAGTGAAAAAGTGATCTTTTCCCGGCTGGAAAAATCATGAACGAAAAAATACCCTTCTAGTAGATTTAACCATTTATCTATGACATCTGCGTCTATCTGACCCTCGAATATGGGGATTTCAAAATTAACTTGTACCTTAAAGGGTGTGGCGTTTCTAGAGTAGTTGTTGGAAGCTGATGCATCTCCCATGGGTAGCTACTGAAGGATCTAGGCAAAGTTTTCCATCATCGCATTCCTTTGTCGCTCGAGGGCTTCTTCAAGCAAGATTTTGATAGGATCTCCTACCCCTTTGTCTTTCTTGTCTTCCGTCATGGGATGAAATCAGGATTTGCGAGGTTGGTCTTCCAAAGGTTCGACCAATTCAAGCCCTAACTCCTTATATCCCGACCTCGTTGGGGACATGCAAAGAAACACAGAGAAAAACAGACTGCTCTGATACCATTGATCCAGATTTAAATAGGAATGCAAAAAATTACAGAGATACCCATAAATACAGAGATGCAATAGAAATAATATTTCATTTCATTAATGTAAAATACTGAAATATGCTTACAAACAGAAATGGAAATAAACCAGCTAGGGCGATGTTAGCTTATCTCTTAGAAGAGAGGTGGCGGCTATATGGCTCTGAACTATGTTGCAATGAGGCTCGAAGGCATATTTATTGTTGAGAAACAATGGAAAACCCTAAACATCCAAAAACCTAACCCTAAGAGATGAAACGCCAAACCGTGGGCCCCGTTTTGGGTAAATTGGTACATCAACTTCCAGGGGTCGTAACTCTGGCATACGATCTTTGTTTGACGTGCATAATACCTCATTAGAAAGATCTATCCGAAGACTACAACTTTGGGAGAGCAACATGGGTTCATAGACCCATGTTGCTTCAAATTTTCCCAAAAAAAAGTCATTTAGGGCCTCAAAACGGCTCAGGAAGTTCAAGACCCGAAAAAACTGCTAAAAATAGTAAACTATGCTACAATTAAGGAAACTAAAAAAATGAAAGAGACAGTTGTGGGGGTCCAAGTGGGATAGGTGGGTGGCCACCAACATCCACCTGGATCATTCCTCCCCCCTTAGGAAGAAATGGTCCCCATAGCATTGAGTTTCTCCATCTGTTGAACTTGGTCCCTGGTGAGCTGTTCTGCAATCTCTGATGTGTCCAATAATGGTGGGAAGCATGGTCAAGGGCGGTCCACATTGAAGACTCGGTGCAAGTGAAGGAATGGGGGAATGTTGTGCTCCAAAGAATTTTTCCCCCACCCTTGGTACTAGTGTAAGGACCATATCAGAGTGGTTTGAGCTTCTAATGGGCTCTTGTAAGGTGTTCTTTCTACAGATGCAACCAGACTTTGTCGCCCACCTGAAACTTGTGTGGTACTTGATGCTGATCATGTCGCTGCTTGTACTTGGCATTTTCCTGAATGGAGTGGCTATAGATTGGCCCGTTGGGTAGAGGTGCTTTGGAAGTCAGATTAGAGGAATGCTTGACTCGACAGTGCAATGGTACCCCTGTGGGTGAGGAGAAGATATCCCTGTCTTCTTTCATGACTGTATCCCTCTGATACTGCTGCTGCGTGGAGGAACCCTTCGCAAAGGTCATGGATGTGGCGACGATCTTCCCCTTACGTTGGGATCGAACCAAACACAAAATGAATTTCCTAGTCTAGGAGATGATCTTGCTGCATTTCTTAGCAGAGATCAAAGAAGTGGTGGTAGGTGGGGCTACTTCTGGTATCCTATATAATGAATTACCCAAAGAAGTAATAACAACGCGAGGCCTTGATTCATACACACCATGTCACCTCCACAAGTATGACTGGCCTAACAATACATCAAAAACATCCAGAGGTGCAACAACACATAATACCTCATTTCTGAAAGGCTTGATGCTATAGGGAAGGTGACACTACTAGCAGAATCAGAGATCTCATCCTTGGTGAAGCCACCCAATACTGTACGACTTCGGGTGTGGTGTAGTCGGTAGGCCCAACTACTTCATGACCTCTACTGAAATGAGGTTCTTTTGGCTGCCATTGTCGACAATGAATTGCAGCGGCGAACCCTTCACCCACATTTGTGAGTGGAAAATATGCTCCCCCTCCTCTTGATCTTCGAGCTCATTATTTTGGATCTTAGCAATGACAATAGTGGCATTGGGCTCTGCATCAATGATCTACCACCCTTTGTCATTCCCTTTTCCGGGTTCTGACTCAGGGTCGAACATGCATTTGATTCTGAAGACTTCAACTCGGCCAACAACGACTGCTTGGTCCGACACTCACTTGTGTTATGAGTGGGGCTCTTATGGAACTCACACTACTTTCCTGAGTCCTTTT
Source organism: Pinus tabuliformis (assembly GCA_031772625.1). Classification (NCBI taxonomy): domain Eukaryota; kingdom Viridiplantae; phylum Streptophyta; class Pinopsida; order Pinales; family Pinaceae; genus Pinus; species Pinus tabuliformis. The sequence continues at coordinate 887,201,402 of CM062817.1, forward strand.
TTGGCTTCGCGGTGTTGTTCTTTTCTTGCGTCTTCGACGGGTTGTCTTGGGTCACCCCGCCTTGGCTTTGTCCTTTTTTCTTTAGATTAGCAGATCCAAAATCTTTCTTTTTTTGTTTAAACTTATGCTTGATTTTGATAGCGTATCAGTACATCGTGCCAAGCGAGGAGATGTTTAGGAACTCCATATCATCCTAGATGTACCTGTGTAGGCAATCACGGTATTTGAGTACCAAATGAAACTTAGAATCCTTGATACCCAACTTTGTACGAAGGGTAAGAAAAGTATTGGTGAACTCTGGCATGTCTTGGTCCCTTCCCTGCCGCAGCGTGGTCCACTTTATGTATTTTTGCTCATAGCTTTTGACAGGGTAGTACTACTCCTTAATGGAATCCCAAAATGAATTCTAGGTGGGTGCAGCTGAAAATAGTGAGCCCATACTTTCATCCTTTTGCTCGCAATAGGTTTCCCACTAGTCCTTGACGTGGGGGGCTGCTTTGAGAAGTGCAAAAGTGATATTTTCCGGGCTGGAAAAATCATTAATGGAAAAATACCCTTCTAGCAGATCTAACGATTTATCTATGAGATCTGCATCTATCTAACCCTCTAATATGGGGATTTCAAAATTAACTTATACCTTAAAGGGTGTGGCGTTCCTAGAGTAGCTATTGGAAGCCAATGCATCTCCCCTGGGTAGCCGCTGAAAGATCTTCCATCATCGCATTCCTTTGTCACTCGAGGGCTTCTTCGAGCAAGGTTTTTATAGGATCTCCTGCTCCCTCGTCTTTCTTGTATTCTGCCATGGGAGGCCATTGGGATTTGCGAGGTTGGTCTTGTAATGGTTCGACCAGTTCAAGCCCTAACTCCTTATATCCCGACCTCGTTGGGGACATGCAAAGAAAAATAGAGAAAAAGCAAATCGCTATGATACCACTGATCGAGATTTAAATAGGAACGCAAAAAATTACAGAGATGCAACATAAATAATATTTCATTTAATTAATGTAAAATACTGAAATATGTTTACAAATAGAAATGGAAATAAACCAGCTAGGGCAATGATAGCTTATCTCTGAGAAGAGATGTGGTGGCTACATGCCTCTGAAATTTGTTAAAATGAGGCTCGAAGGCCTATTTATTGTTGATAAACAATGAGAAACCTTAAACATCCAAAAACCTAACCCTAAGAGATGAAATGCCAAACCGTGGGACTAGTTTTGGGTAAATTGATACATCAACTTCCCAGGGTCGTAACTTTGGCAAACGATCTCCGTTTGACGCGCACAATACCTCGTTAGAAAGACCTATCCGAGGAATACAACTTTGGGAAGAGAAACATGGGCACATGTTTCTCCCAATTTTCCTAAGAAACATCATTTAGGGCCTCAAAACGGCCTTGGAAGTTGAGGACCTGAAAAACTGCTAAAAATAGTAAACTGTGCTACAATTAAGGAAACTAAAAAACTGAAAGAGATAGTTGTGGGGGTCCAAATGGGATAGGTGGGTGGCCACCAACATCCACCAGTATCACCGAATTTATGTGCTTTCTGACATAGATAAGAGCCACTTTACTTGACTAGGAGGATAGACTAGGTTTGTCCTAGTTATTGATTACGATGTATCTCTATTGATATGAAGAATTTATCTATTGAAAAGGGTTGTTGGGGTTTTCCCCATGTAGGTTTTCCCAAGGCAAAATATTGTGTTTCTTTGTGTGGCTATATCTTCATGATCCTATTGTCATAGATGTTAAATGGTTGATGTCTTATGTGTAATTGTTTAATAATGAAATGATGGATAAGAATGAGAAAAGAAGTAAATTGTTAGAAACAATTATCAGTATACAAGACCTATTGAAAAATAAACAAATGACCAACTGGAATCTACAAGTAAGGTTTTGGAAGAAATTATGATCAAGACAATCTAACTTCATTAGAAAGGTTATATAGATAGACTTCCAGAAGCTTTGTGGGCCTATAAGACAACATAGAATAATACTACTAGTTTCACCCCCTATGAATTGTTGTATGGTAAGCAAGTCTTTTCTATTGAATTTCAAATTTAAACTTTCATATTTTCATTTGAATTAGGAATTGGACTTGACTAGGGCATAGAAGCAAAGAGTTGTGTGACTAAATGAACTAGATGAAATTTAGAAAGATTCTCTACAACAAACTACTTTGATTCAACAACAATGGATAAGGTGGCACGATAATTTTATCAAGAGAAAGTAATTCAAAGTTGGTGATTGAACTTTTCTTTTTGACTCCAAATTCAAGGATTTTAAGGGGAAGTTCACCAATCACTAGCTTGGCCATTATGAAGTTGAAGAAATTTTTTATAATTCTTTTGTGAAGATAAATACAGTGGATAAATAAGTTTCATTTATGGTCAATGGTTACATATTGAAACTATATAACAAGTAAATAAATAGATATAAATTACTCTACCTCAACAAATGATAAAGTCACAATGGATTTCTTCTTTGATATACATGCTATTGCGCCTAATCCAAACTGAACACATACCAAGATGTTAGAGCTCCTATCATTAGCACTTCCTGCAAAATCACTATCTGTATATCCTATCGACTTATAATCTAGATGTGATGTATACAAGATACCATAATCTATTTTTCCAACAATATATCTTAAGATCCTTTTCCAGCTTATCAATGAGTATTCTTCGAAGACTCCATAAATTTGGAAATTAAAATTACAACAAACATCGTATCAAGCTTTGTTACAATCAAATACATGATACTTCCAATCAATTTCTTGTACAAGGTCAGATAAACATGTGACTCTTGATCCTTCTTACTGAGTTTTGTACCAGTTCCAATTGGTGTTACAACTGGCTTACAATTCACCATCCTAAACCTTTTCAATATATATTTTGCCTACTTATATTGAAAAATAAAAAGACCATCTTCAAATTGAGTTATTTCAATACCAAGAAAATATTTCATCAACCCTAAATCAATCATCTCAAACTTTGTTTTCATGGCTATTTTAAAATCATCTATTAAAAGATCTCCGGTGAAAATCAAATCATCAACATACAAGCAAACTATCAAAATTTTACCTTCTTCATTTACCTTCATATACACAGTTGACTCACTTGGAATTCTATTGCATCGTTTATTATTCAAATATTCAGCAATCCTACTATATCGTACTAAGGGTGTTTGTTTTAGTCCATATAATTCTTTCTTTAACATGAATACTTTCTCTTATTTTCCATCAATTTCATATCCTTAAGGTTGTTTCACAAATACCTCTTCTTCCAAAAATCCTTTTAAAAATGCAAAATTAACACCCATCTGATGCATTTTCCATTTATTTTGTGTTGCAATAACTAACACCATCTTTACTATTTAAAGTCTAACTACATGTGCTAAAGTTTCATTATAATCATTGTGAGGTTGTTAACTCAACCCCTAAGCTACAAGTCTTTCTTTTTATTTCTTAACTTCAACTTTAAAATTCAACTTGGTCTTGTAAATCCGTTTAACACCTATATTGTTTTTTCCTTTAGGTAGATTGACAAGGTCCCAAGTATTATTTCTTCCTATGGCATCAATCTCTTCATCCATAGCCTTTACCCAAACTTCTTCTTTAACAATTTCTTCAAAATTTCTAGGGTCATATGCAATTAATGCAAAATTTGAAACTTGATCTATTTTGTCATTATGCTCATATAATTCTCTTAAGGTTCTGGTCTTATTACCTTTAATTATGTTCCTTAATGTAGATAAAATAGGATTTGATTCATTAATTACCTCTAATCTTGTCGTTTTTTGTCCACCATAACCTGATAGTTTGCCATGTTCTCGAGTTCAGGGTGTTCTGAAATGTAATGAGCTAATGCTTGGCGATTTCCTTGCTGAAGTAATTGTAGTAGGTTTGTGCGCATATGGAATCAAATTTCCACCCTATACATCTTTCTCATATCCATCATCATCTCCATGAGACAATACAACTCCCTTTTGCAACTGATTTATCTATGCTTCCATCCCAAGCGTATTCTTCCTTTATCTAAACATCTCTGTTGATAATATACTTCTTGGTGATGGGATTATAGAGTCTATATGTCTTAGAATCCTCATTTTATCCAATAAAGATAGACTTCTCACTTCTATATTCCAGCTTTCTTCTCATCCCTTTAGGTACATGTGCATAAGCCACACAACCAAAAATCCTCAAATGAGATATATTGTGACTCTTACCACTCCAAGCTTGAACTTTGAGAACTCAATCCTTCACACTCTTACTTGGACTCTTGTTGAGAATATAAACTAAACAAATAATTACTTCTCCCCAATATTAATTTGGAAGATGTTTTTCCTTCAACATGCTTCAAGCCATATTCATAATGGTTCGCTTCTTCCTTTCATCCACTCCATTTTTCTATGGAGTATAACGCATAGTAAATTGTCTCTTGATTCCATGATATTGAAAAAAATCCATGAAATCATTTAGCATATATTCACCACCTCTATCTGATTTTAAAACTTTAATATATTTTCCACTTTCCTTTTCAACCATGACATTAAACCTTTTTAATACACTAAAATATTTAAACTTTTTTTAAGAAGCTAAACTCCAGTTTTTCTACTGTAATCATCAATAAAAGTTAAAAAATAAACGTTACCAACTAGTGAAGGTGTTTGTATCCGTCCATGCAAATCTATGTGTACAATATCCAATGGAGCTTTTTTCCTACATGAAATACCAAATACACATTTCTCTATGTGATTCTTTGCAAGTATACAAATCTCACATGAGCTTACTGGTTGTTGAATATTAGGCAACCTTTCACTGTCTTCCTTTTCTACAACAAATGTAGACAACCAAAATATAAATGACCATATCTTAAATACCATAACCAAGATTCATTTAAACCCTTATTTTTATAAGAATTCAAAGAGCTAGTTAATTTATTTCTCATTATAAGTGGAAACATCATATTCTTTGTCATATCCACCCTTGCTGTCAACTGCTTACTTGGATAATCATCAATAATTGTAAATAGATTGTTCTTGAATAACACTCTATTTATTTTCTCTATTAGTTTTCCAACACTCAATAGATTGAATTTTAAACTAGGTACATAATACACATCATAAGTTTTTCTTCTTTCACCATTTCTAGTATATACAACAATCACTCCTTTACCTTTAACACATACCTTATTATCATTGGCTAGCTTTACCTCATACTAAATACTAGTGTCTAGACTCACAAACAAATATATGTTTCCATTCATGTGATTGAGGCACCTACTATCTAAAAACCAAACATCATTTGAACTTTCTTGAGTCACATTATAGGTCAAAAACACAAGTTTATGATTATCTTCAAACTACTTTGTAATGTGTGCAGATTGTTTGTTAGCATCTGCTTGCTTCTTCTAACACTTGTTAGCAAAATGATGATAATTTTTGTAATAATAAAATTGTACCTTAGACTTATCATACCTATGATTTCCTCATTGCGAGATTTTGTTGTTACTCCCCCTTAAATTAAAAGGGTACTATTGATATTTCTCCTCAGATTCAAAATTATTTTTGCCATCTATTTGATCAACTATTCTTCCTCCTCTTCCTTTGTTACTTAAGCTTCCTTTTCCTCTTCCTTTAGTGAGTTGTAGTTGAGTTTTGAAAGCATTCTCTAATGGATTTTCATCATATCTTATCATACTAGATTCATGTGAAACTAGAGAACCAATCAAATCATCAATTTGCATTTGACTAGTGCCTTTAAACTCTTTTATGGATACAACCACAACTTCAAATTTCTTTGGCAAACTTCGGATGAATTTCTACATCACTCTCTTATCTGAAATGTATTCACCATATTTTCTTAATTGATTTACCATGCTCATGACCTGCGTCATAAAACTATCCACATTCTCACTATCTTTCATTTTTAGATTCTCAAAATATCTCCTCAAGTTTTATAACTTGACATTCTTCACTTTGGATACGCCCTAATAACATGTTTCAAGAGTGTACCAAGCCTTCTTTAAAGACTCTACGCTTGACACCTTTGGAAATATGATGTCATTTAAGCCTCGTTGAATAAGACCAAGAATTTTGTTAACCTTCTTACCGTTGTCCTTCAACAGAGTTCACACAACAATTGTTAGTCATTTATACTACATGTTCAACAGGTTATAGATACCCATCAATGAAAAACCCCAATTTAGGTCATGAGAACGTAGTAATGTTCTCATTCCGATAAACCAAGAATCATATTTTTTCTTAGTTAGAATAAGAAATTGTGACCGAGCCATACTAGTGTTTGATGCCATTTCAATTTAGCTTCAAGATGGTTGAAATCTTTAGATGGAGGGAAAGAACTCTTTCTAGCTTTGATACCAAATTGAAAGAGAGAGGGCACAACTGAATATGTAGCTACAACTTCTAACTCGCAGTCATATGTTGAGCATGTAGACAAAAACCATAGAGTAGCAATAAAATTGTAGCATATAAAACACAATATTTCATCAATTGAATTAACCTCTATAAAAAATACAATACTTTGCTCACAACAACAACAAGCTACAATAAAATTTTAGCAATAGCTAACAAAGTTGCAACAACGATAACAACTACAACCAAAAGAGTTGCAACAACAATAACAATTGCATTCAATGGAGTTGTAACAATAACAACAACTACAGTCAATGGATTTGCAACAACAGTAACAACTACAATCAATGGAGTTGCAACAACAAGGCAATGGAGTTAAAACAAAAGAACAAGGGAGTTGCAACAATAAATAGTGAACAAAGTTGCAACAACGTACGATGAGAAAAGTTGCAACAATAAACAACTACGGTTGAGTTGCAACAACTGAGTTACATCTAAACAAAAATACTTTGTTTTTATTCGACTACTATGTGTTCTTCCTTTTGTTACAATAATCCATATTTATACATAACTTTTAGTTCATTAATTGGATTTAAAAAATTAAATTTCCCCTTTCTTGATAACCCTTCAAATCTCAATTAGGAAAAAGGAAAAATCTAAGATAATTTCTACGGAAGTGTTGCTCCTTCGGATTTGAATGAGCTAAGGCAGTGGTAGTTCTTCACAATTTCATGCTGACCCTTTGGATTTCAATGAGCTGAGACAATGGTAACTCTTCAACATTTTGGCCATCGAGGAAATAAAAATTGTCGTTGACATTATTTCCCTATTAATTTAGCAAGATGATATGCAAGTTGTTGGTGAATGGAGTCATACTCTTAATTCTCTTCCATCCTGAAATTTACTTTCTACAAAAATTTCTAAAAAATATATAAAAAAGGGGAAAGAAAAGTATAGTTAAGAAAATCTAGGTTTCTAGCACATACTAGAATTTTTGTTGGAATCCAAGAAACTAGCTAACAAAAATTCTCAATAAAAATATTTGCTTAGTGGTTAACAAATTTGCCAAAATATTATAATAATTTTCAAAGTTACAAAAGATTGCCTAATAATATCAAAACACTAATCTATGGAGGACATTTAGAAGTTTTTTTTGCCTAAGGAAAAAACCGTAATTTCATTAAAAGGATTAACGAAATTGCATTTAGCACATGCACCTTTCTAGAAATCAATGCATTACCCAGATTGAACCAAAACTAAAAATGAAAGATGAGTAGATGCCCAACAACAAAAAGGGACATGCCCAAACTGCAAACTGTCCAACAAGAAGCTGCAAGAACTACATATAAACCATCTGTTATAGGTATACCATATAGAAACCGAGAAACATATCAAGTGTCTACGCCAATAATAACCTTCAAGGGAAGAGTCATTTGAAAAAATGAAACATATTGCCAAGAAGAATAGTTTCATATCAAACCAAATAATTATCGAAGTGACCAAAGTATGAAAATATTAGCATCGAACACAAAACACAAAGAAGTGGCCTGCATCATGGGGCTAGGTTGAGCCCCCCAAAACTTGTAACTAGTCCTCATATTGTCTTTGATAGTATTCATATTAATTCAAACCAATGTGTTCAATCACCTTCCAGAGGCCCTTCTCGAGGAGAAGGCCTTCCTTAGAAAGTTGGGTAGATTCCTTGTTTCTTTCTCTGTATATGTGTCTACAAGAGAAGTGAACAAAATCAAGACATAACCTTCTGATATCCATCACAATGTTATCCAAATAAATTTTCTTGCAATGTTGCACACCATTCACCCAATTAACCACCAATATGGATTCCCCCATAATTTGAAAACTATCACACCTTTTCTCCCTAGCGAAAGAAATTAAGTACCTGCAAGCCAATGTTTCAGCCTAGTTATTGGTACCATTACCAAGGAAACTTTTTACATGAAATGAGTGTTGAACATACATGTGGAGAATAAATTCTCCACCGTCCAGGAGTCCATTTTTTTGTTCAGCCCCATCAAAAAAACCCTAGGGCATTACATTGTAAGAAATTTCCTCTCTGATATATCTAATAGGGGATGAGATTTGATCTGTGGATAATGGTTTAAAATAAATGTACTTTCCATTGCTATTTTCTCAGGGCAAGAAGCAAGATCTTTGAAAATCAACATATTGTGGGTGATCTAAACCCCCTAGGAGATAATGAGTGGGAGAGAACCAATCAACTTGTTTACACGATCCTGATTCTAGGAATACTAGGAGGCCGCAAATCTATTATCACTCCATCTACAAGGCATTTGGAGGATAACTCGACATTACAACCAAACTTGTTGAGTGAAAGGGCATGAAACAAAAAAATGATCCATAGATTCACTGGAGTTCTTACATAGCGTGTACCAGCTAGGCCCAACCCTGTACCTTCTCTGCATTACTTCCCAGTGGAGATTTTTCTTGACATTATACTCCAAGTGAGGAGCTTCGATTTGGGGAGAAATTTTGCCTTCCACACTGATCCCCACCACCATTCATGGTCACCCAGTTGATTTTGAGCCACTAAGTGAGTATATCCCATTTTTGGGGAATATATACCTAGGGGAAGAAGGCCAAATTAAGACATTCTCCTAATCATTTAGCCTAATAAATCCCCTTTCAAGAGCCCCCACATAATGCCTACATTCCGCTCAAAAATCCTTAGGGAGGTTTAAACCTTCAGCTGTGAGCCAACCTTGGCTCCAAAGTGTAGTATTTCGATGATTTGAAACTTAGGACGGGCGAATGAAGCCCTCATAGCGCAGGTATAAGATGATTTCATTGGGGAGGATATGCTGCCCCTCACTACTACGCCATAGATCATAGCCCAACTAAAGCCTCTGACCATTTCCAATCCTCCAGGAAAGACTAGAAACTATTAGGTTGAAATAATTAAGCATCGCCTGCCATACAATCAATATATTTCCTTTCGGCTTGTCAAGTAGTCTGATCCAATTTTCCAGGGACATGGGGCTGATGTATTTATGGAGAACAATCTCGGTCCAAAGACTCTTTGTGGAAAGCAACCTCCATCCACACTTGTCTACCAAAGCTTTTGATCCGTTAATGAAAAAGGTATTATAGACTGTGTGAATTCGCTTATGTTACTTAATGCAACGGATCGAAAAGATTGCGAATAACATAAACACATAAAAAACTTGAAAACACATCAACACAACCAAATTTAATAAAGGAGTTCACCAGACTTTCTGGCTATGTCTCCCGGTCCTTTCGCTTCTAGTTTTGACCTTTTTATTTTGTCTTCAAATTGTTGTTACAGGTATGAGCTCGAAAATAGAGTCTCAAATAAGAAAATGGACATCGCCACTGCGTTCAGCTCGAAATTTCAAGTCTAATGAGTACTCGACCATATTTGGCCACTGTGACCTCCAGACCCCTGGAATGGTCCAAAACCACCTTTGTCCCTGCAAAACCACCCTCTGTCTGGAAAAAACCACCTCAGATTGGAGTTGGTGGTAGGGCAGGTTCAACACCTACAATGGTTTATTAAAAGACTGGTGGCTTGGTTAACCAAGTCCCACCCTTCGGCATGTTCATTCTTTTTTAGTGATATGGTATGGATATACCATATGTAGTTGCAATCTGTGGTAAATGTGGGATAATGCGATAACATAAAATCAAAGGACTAGCGGTCGTGGGGTTGACCCTGACTATCTGGCCTTTTTCCAGCGGAGATCCCGACACCAAAATAAATACAAGTTTATCATATCCATTACCAAGTCCCGTCTGATCCAATGATTATCGTGTCACCCATTGGCCAACTATCTTGGCTGATCTCCACCATCGATCAAACATGTGTGATCCAACGGCTATCACGCAATCTCATGTGAATTCTTGCACGACCGATATCAGATCGAGAGCGCACGATAAAAGTTGTTTTCTTATGCTATGTGTCACTCGCTAAGGTTAATCACGTGAATTTGAGGAATATCATTTACCATTTTATAAGCACGCGAGATACTACTTACCGCTTACGAATACTACTCCTCTGTTCTGCTAGCACGTGGCTTCATATGATCTCTTCATTTCTTAACTTTATTTTGCACGACTTAATCCTAGCCCTCTATCTCCCTCACTCGTGTTCTTTGATCTAACCGATCCAATGACTGTGCTTCACTGCTCTATTACCACTTTCATTTGCATTTGAATACTTTGATCCGAAGGCAAAACTGAATCCATTTTGGATCACTCCTCCCCACTGGAAGCTTTTGGTCCACTGAAATTTGGTTGTAGCTGTCGAGTAAGTGAGGATAAAGTTCACTTACTTTTCCAATCTCTATCCATCACGCTTTACTTGGATTGTACCTTTGAGTCCAACTCGAAGATACTCAACATTTCCCCATTGTGAAGTCCTTATCCTCCTGTCAAGAACTGTGTCCCCCTATAGCTCATTGAGATACTCTGGCATAAGATCTTCAATGGAAGGTAGCTGACCTTGCTCTTCAGGATCTTCAATCAATGAGGGCTCATACAATCGCAAGTTTTCAACATTTACGACAGAATAGATTTGCATGTAAGCTAGTAGATCTAGGCAGAAAGCATTTTCACCAATTTTGTCAAGTATTTTGAAAGGACCATATCTAATTGGTTTCAACTTTTTACCTTCCCCTTGCAGTCTTTCTTTGCTGATGTACAACCAAACTTGATCACCAACTTGAGAACTATGCTCAAATCGATGCTTGTCATGTCGCGCCTTATACTCTTCTTGTCTTCTTTCCAGCCATTCCTGTATTGCCTGGGGAATTTCCTAGATTTGTTCAATGAAATTGGTTGCTTTGTCTACATCACTATGTCCATCAACTGCTATTTCTTTACCAAAGACAGAATCCAAGGGAAGCTTTGGTATAAAACCAAAACAAGTATGAAAAGGATATCTCTGAGTAGAAGAATGTTTTGCATGGTTGTAAGCATGTTGGACATAACACAAATGCTCATCCCAAAGTTTGGGATGCTTACTGCAATATCCTCGAAGCAACTGTATCATTGTCTTGTTGACCACTTCTATCTGACCACCTATTTGCGGATGAAATGTCGTGCTCTTCTTTAACTTTGTGTCCATTAACTCCCATAGACTTGACCAAAATTTCCCGACAAATCGAGAATCTCGATCGAATACAATAGAAGTGGGTAACCCAAAATGAACCCATACATTTTGAAAGAACAACTTTGCAGTTTGTTTAGTTGTGACATGTTTATTTCATGGTGTCAAACTACACATCTTACTGAACCTATCCAAAACTACATACAAATAATCATGACTCTTTCTAGACTTTGGCAACCCCCCAACAAAATCCATGGAAACACTTTCCCAAGGATGAGAAGGAATTGGAAGTGAAGTATACAAGCCTAATTTTCTATTACTTGGCTTGCTTGTAGCACACATAGTACATCCTTTAATATATCTAGAAATTCTCTCATTCATTCATGGCCAATAACAGTATCTTTGTAATTGTGAAACTGTTTTACTTACACCAAAATGACTTGATATGAGAGAAGTATGTGCTTCTTGAACTATATTAACTCTTTCAGTTTGTGGAATGCATAACTTTCCCAAATGATATAAGAGTTTGTCCTTTATGAAATAATCCAATTCTTCTACCTGCTTGCCATGACTTAAAGTTGCATATACATCCTTAAAATTTGTGTCTTGAGCACATTGTTCAATATCACTTTCATGAATTACTAAATTATGCTTAAGTATTGTGGATGCATTTATAATTGGTCTTGATAACATGTTTGCAACCTTATTATGTATTCCCTTCTTATATTTGATAAGAAGTTGAAATTGTTGTAGAAAACCCATCCACCGATAGTGTCTTGATTGTTGCAATTTAGTTTGTGAGTGTAAATATTGAAGTGGTTGATGATCTGTGTGTATGATTGTTTCTTTACCTATTATGTAATGTTTCCACTTTTTAACACTCTGAACTAATGCATATAATTCCTTATCATACCTCAAGCTCATTTGGACACATTGATAAAGCCATCTTCTCTTCTCTTCTATTTTCTTGGTTCACACAGGTTTGACAAAGGAACACAAGGGTCTAAAACTATAAGTATTGAAGCTCCCACGGATCTAGGGTTTTTGTTTCTCGATCACATGCACATAACTGAATATTTTCGACCTCATTTGCATACACAGAGTGGTCAAGGGTGGGACTGGGAAGTCTTAGTCGTTCGCACATAAGCTTGAAGGGAGTGACTAGGGTTTCAAGCAGTTTGGTCCCTAGTCGCACGCACAAAGTGGTCAAGGGTGCGACTAGGAAACCTTAGTCACTCACACAATAGCTTGAAGGGCACCACTAGGGGTTTGAGGCTGATCTGGTGATGAGCCTCGGTATTGCAACAATAATGCTGCAACTCCCAAGGCTACCGAATTTAATTATCAACTAAGGGTTCGTACAAACTTAACAGGTATCAACACTATATGTGTAGCATACAATGTGTCCTTCCTTTGCTATCATGATGTAATGGAGTGCATGTACTAAAGTCAAATCCTAAACTAATTTCAGAAAATGAAATGTTCGAAAAGGAACCTTAACCTATTGAGAGAAGGAAAGTACAAGGAAAGAGATTGAAATCAAATGCTAAAACACACCATTTTCTAACTAATTGCTAAGAGGCTTTGCTTCAAAAGAATGCTAAGTTAACATGTATGCAATAAGAAAACTAATCCAAGCAGCGCAATGATTACTATGAACTTCCAAATCTTTTCGAAGGATGAAATAATGCTTGTGATCCTGCAAAAGAACTTACATCAACCATTTAACTTAATCCTACAATAAGAAATTAGTAATACTAAATGCATAAAAAAAAAGAAATAAAAACTAGAGATGCATGTGAATAAGCAGTGAAAATAATGAAAGAAAATGATACAAAAGGGCTTTGAGGCTCCTGGGATGGCCAATCCCAAGGAAACTCAGAGACCTATGGAGGAGAACAACATTTAGAAGCTGAACATGACACCAATCTTCATTATTTTCATCAATAGAATTACATCCCTGCAAGAAAATACAATGGAGCTGCAAAAATACAATCTCTCTCCACAATAACACTAATGAAAATCTATCCCTAGAGGCAAATTCGACTTGGTACTTATACAAAATGATTAGGAATCATTCCCCATGAATGGACAAAGCTTTCCCCACCAAAATCCCTTGATTAGTGGAACACATTCCTAGACTTTCTCAATCATTGGAGTTCCACAACCTGTGCCATAATTCCATAATATCTTGTTGATTTATTATTTATTATTGATCCTCCTGTAGTAGGGAACAAGTCCATAAATTATCTCCTCCTCCAAATTTTTATAATCTGCCCAATATTCTCATAATATTCCACAAAAATAAATAATATTAGACACAAATATCCAATTATTCATAAACCTTCCTAATGAATATATTAAAGTTAAAAAAATTTATCTAATGCAAAAAGAGAGGTTTAATGTGCTAAAGGATGGTAATAGGCCTTAATTTATGTTTTAATTTAGAGGCATGGGCTTAATTTATGTCTAATTTAGAGGCCCATTATACCTCCTGTTGAAAGTGTTGCTCATCCTCTGAGCAACTTAGTGACCTCATTGTGCCTCATCCATGGACCTGGTGGCCTCTCTCTTGTGCATTAAGAATATTGGCTGCAAGTTCTGCAAGGACAAGCCCAAAAACATATTTTTGCAAAGAAAAATCATTGTTTCTTGAGACCATTAGCTTGACTTCTTCCCCTTATTCAAGATGGGTTCTTTTAGTTTAGCAAGGTCTTCCACACCCGTATCAACCTTCTGCTACCTTGTTTCACCATTTGGACACCTCTAACACCTTCAAAATGCATTTAAATGAGAACTAGGACATCCTGTAGTAATTCCTGTCAAAACTACAGGAAACCCTGTTAAAACTACAGGAAAGCAGTTTTGAGCATAAATGATAGTCTGAGGTTAGGGAAGGCCCTCAACTTGACTCCAATGCATTTCTCCGATTTTTAGGCCCTGGACAAAAGCTAGAAAGAGATTGGAGACCTCTTGGAACACCTATTTTCGTCATTGCAATTTGAGTTCTATTTTGATGGTGAATGCCTTATTTCTTTTTGTTGCCTTCTTCTCTTTTGTGGCCTAGGTGATTTCCTAATGGCCTTGGAGTTCTCTGTTTTGATTAGGTCTCTCTTAGGCATTGCCATTTTGGGTTTTAGTAAAATTTGTTCCTTTCTTCCTTCTTGTAGCAACATTCTTCCTTCTTGTAGTAGTCATTCTTCCTTCAAAGTCTTCTAACTGTATGGGAGTGATGAGAAATGATGTAGCGGGATTGGATGATGATGCTAGGGCTCAAAGGGAGTAGTGTAGGTTTGTGAAAATGGAGAGGATGCTCTATTTTTTTTTTCAAGAATGAAATGGGATGGATGAATGATGAATATATAGTGAATATGAAGTGGATGGAGGACATGGAGTGTTATGGTGACTTGGCCTTTGTAAAAAATTATTCTTTTGACTACTATCCTTATTCCTTGATATCATCACCCTTCATAATTTGACTTTTCAATATTGCATGAGTGAAGGAGTGAGTTGTAATTAACTAGTTGAAGGCAGCTGACATCGCTGACCCATCCTTAACATATAAAACCTCATCTCTCATGCATTGACAACAAATTCCTAACTATAATATGCTCAAGAGAAGAGGTCAAGAATATTGCATACCTATACCTACATGATGGTTGTTGGAGAGACCTGCATGTTGCTGCTGAGTTGATGTTGATGTGCAGTTGTTGGATGTTGATGCTGATAATCTTGATGTTGCTGCTAAGCTCTGGAGGAGATTCTTTGACCTCTAGATCTCCATGTTGAGGCTGACTGCAAATCTTTAGCTACTTCATCATCATATCCCCTCAATTTTTCAAAGAAACCCATCCAATTTTGCCTTGTGAATATCTCTAGTACAGGAGGGTGCTGATGAATCCTCATTGTGTTGATGGGTTCCCCTTATCATTTTTCTCTAATGGATGGAGGTTTGTATAGGTCTGATACCAAATTTAAAAATCATGTGTATACAATTCCCTTATGCTGTAATCACTTTCAACAAACTAGAAGGATTTTTTATGTTCCTTTAACTTGGAAAAATGTGGGGAAATGTAGAGCCTGCCTCCTTAACATTGCTTGATGAAGCCAACCTCTATTTTTCCCTTTTAAAACTGCTCACTGCCAATCCTATAGGTGTTGTTATGTATCCTGTAGGATCTCAGGGAACCCTGTAGGTTTTTAGGACAATGATTTGTTTTATCCATATCTCCCAAATGGTAGAATGGATTGACTTGAAACTTTTTGAGCATGTTTCCATAATCATTATGCACCTCCCCATAAAAAAATTTGGTCAATGGATGTATGGATCTCGAGAAAAACTAAAAACGGTTGAAGGTGATGGAGGTTGATTTCGTGGAAACCGTGCACTATAATTTGCTAAAATTTCGTGGGCATGTTACCATCATCCATATGCATCTACCCATGAAACAACTTTTTAAATGGATGCATGGATATTGAGAAAATGCAAAAATGGTTGTAGGTGATGGAGGCTGATTTCTCGAAAACTGTGCACTAGAATTTGCTGAAATTACTTGAGCATGTCACCATCATCCATATGCATCTCCCCCTGAAACAAATTGGAAAATAGATGCATGGTTTTCAAGTTATGGCAAAAACAGATTTATGCTCTATGTATTTTTATATCTTGTGGTAAAACAAAGCATCCTGTAGTTTTTTATGATAGCAAGAAAACTCAATGGGAAAAGCTTGAGAATGGTGGGTGGATGATGGAAATAAATGAGGGTGATGGATTGGCATGGCCTTGGCCTTGATGGAACATTTGAGCAATGGAGGATAAAGTCAAAATTTGACTTCTTTTGACTAGGTTTGACCAATTTTTTCTTTTGGTACCAACTTGTTTTTCTTTTTCCCTTTTGCTTGAAAATATTGGAGAGTACATGAGATATATATGGAGCAAAGATTTACTTTATTTTTTTTTCTCTTTTTTTTTCTTCTAGGCCTACTAGCCGCCTCAATGAGGTTTTCAACTAATAGGTCTGTCTAAGCGCCTCAAAGGAGGTTTTCACCTAGGATCTTTTCTTTTTTCTCTTTTTTCTCCTTTTTTCAACCCATTGACCATCCTATAGAGGTTTCAATCAATGAGCCAATCTGAGGCGCTTCCATGGAGGTTTTCACCTGAGATTTTTTCCTTTCTTTTTTTTTTCTTTTTTTTTTTTCTACCCTACCCTACTTTAAAAACAAAATCACTTTCAAGAATACTTCCAATGGAGCCATGTGCACATCAAGATGACAGACAAAATGATGTGTAGGCTTGAATGTATGCTTTGACATGTATCAAGCACAATTGAAGAAGAGAGTATTGCTGCAACTTAGTGACTATGTGGAACCATATTTCAATATAGTTTTGATGTCTCTGGTCAACTTGCTGATTCCGATCATTTTGGATGTCTTCTTCTTCCATGACCTTCAAATCTTCCTTTTCTTGCTGATTTTTCTCTTGAATACATGGAGGATTTGATGGTAACCATGAGGGAGCTCTCTCGATCTCTGATTTTGATGTCTGCTCTTCATCAAGTGTAACCCATGATTATTTAATCTTCTCTTTTGAATCTTCTTCTTCTAGGTGTAGTCATTCAATGATATCAAGAGAATCTATTTTTTGCAATACTCTTCCTAAGCTATGGTGAACACAATTGAGCTCAAGAGGAGATGTTTGGAAGTGTTTTACCTCAGCATTGTAAGTGCGCTGAGCTACTTCAATGTGTGGGTTTGGAAATGGTTGTACAGGTAGTTGAATGGGAGTGTAAATTTGAGATGGACGTGGATGGGGTTGTGGTTGTGGTGGAGGTGAATGGTAAGGATAACATGGAGTTTGGTATTGAGGATATTGAGGAAAATATTGAGGATATTATGGATAACTCCCATAAGTTCCTTGCCAAGCTTGTTGCCAAGATTGGTTTTGGGGTTGAGATGGCCAATGTTGCCAAGGAAAGGGTGTGTTCCAATTAATTTGAGGTGGATATGCATAACCTTGAAATTGGGAATTAGGATTTTGCATCATATCAGGCTGAATAGGTTGCCATGGTCCTCTTGGAGCTACATAACATTGCTACATTGGCAATTGACTTGCTCCATTGTTCTCTTGGTGAACTTACTTCACCCTTGGTAATGATGGATAATGTTTAACATCATGTGATTCTGCAACACAAATATCAAAATTTTCTTTTCCTTCATCTTACATTCTTAATATTTCTACTTGTTTTGTTAGATTGCTAAGAATTTCTATTTTAAAATCATCAAACAAATTTCCAAGTTTAGCTTGACTTACCGATCTTGATGTTGATTTACCTACTCTTGATTTTCCTCTTGACATGTGTTTGCATGTTTCACAAAATTCATCAAATGATAATTGGTATACATCACCTCTACTCATGATATTAAGAAGATCAATCCATTCATCCCTAATTGTTCTAAGTAAGAGGGGTTTTAGTGTTTCGGATCCTAAATGGTGTAGCTTTGCCTTCTTAACATTATACATGAACCTTTCTATTAGATCCTCTAGACTCTCATCTTCTTTTTGATTCATTCTAAAGATTTCTTCTTTAAGATCATGATCTTTATATTTTTCTAGAAATGTCTTTTGCATATCATTCCATGATCTTATTGAATTAGTCCCTAAACTCATGAACCATTTAAGAGCCCTATCCTTCAATATTATTGGAAACAATCTCAATCTTTGAGTTTTTAATAATTAACCATAAGATATACAAGCAATTTCAAATTCAAAGAGAAAGGTTTCTAGATCCTTTGGCCTTAGACCATGATATTTTGGAAGAAAAGATGGAGGGATGTTCTTCATGTGCACACTACCATCAGTATCTTGAATGGGAAATCCAAGAGGATCTTCCTAATTATCCACATCTCCATCCATTGTTTCTACATTCTTTGCCATATTCTTCTTCTACTACCTGCAAAAGTGGATGATGATGTGGATCTTATTGCACCATGTGATCGAATGGGGGGGTGGGTTTGTGTTGGAGAATTTTTTTGTTTTTGTTTTTATGATTGAATGAAAACTATAATGCAATGCAATTCTCTACTTTTGAAATGAAATATGTCTAATGTAATTTATTTTTGGTTTTTGCAAAAAATAAAAATAAATGAATCAACTAGGGAAGAAAACAATGCATACTTTGACACCTCCCCGGCAACGGCACCAAAAAGTAATGAGCCTCGATATTGCAACAAGAATGCTGCAACTCCCAAGGATATCGACTTTAGTTATCAACCCGAGGTTCGTACAAAATTAAGAGATATCAACACTATATGTGCAACATACAATGTGTCATTCCTTTGCTGTCATGATGTAATGGAGTGCATGTACTAAAGTCAAATCCTAAACTAATTGCAGAAAATGAAATGTTCGAAATGAAACCTTAACCTATTGAGAGAAGGAAAGTACAAGGAAAGAGACTGAAATCAAATACTGAAACACACCATTTTCTAACTAATTTCT
Source organism: Pinus tabuliformis (assembly GCA_031772625.1). Classification (NCBI taxonomy): domain Eukaryota; kingdom Viridiplantae; phylum Streptophyta; class Pinopsida; order Pinales; family Pinaceae; genus Pinus; species Pinus tabuliformis. The sequence goes on from CM062817.1 coordinate 887,220,383, forward strand.
AAGAGGCTTTGCTTCAAAATAATCCTAAGTTAACATGTATGCAATCCTATTGTCCTAAGCATGCAGATTCAAACCATCAAACCTTATACTGATGTGCATGTAAATGAATAAAATAAATATGTTTTTCCTTTTGTCTTTTTTCATGTGAGAGTGGGAAAGCTAATCTATTTTGGTGATGTGGTAGGTGACTTGGAGATTATGGTGGATGGTTGGAAGGCTTGGGATACCCTTAGATGACCTTGTGTGTCTTCCTAGAGGTTTTTCCTTAATTCAGCCTCAAAACAGACCACTACAGGAAAACCTACAGGATGTACTAAAAGCCTACATGATCCCCTGAAAACCTACAGGATACAACTAAGAGCAAAATGATGGATGTTGAAGGTGATGGAAAACTTAGGGAAGGTGGTTGGTGGATGGAATGAGGCAAGAGAGTGCCTAGGACCACTTCAGAACTCAAAACCAAAGTTGGGAGATGGATGGATTTGTTCAAAAAACTTGGAGAAGTTTCTTTGTGAAATGATGAAATTGGTGAGGGTTTATTGACCAAGCAAATCAAATCCAAATTGGATGGGACAAATTTTGTTATTAACTAGGATGTATTAGGTCCCTATTCTAAGTGGAATCACTCAAAAAGACCTTTGTTAACCCATGCAAAAAAAAACAAAACATTACTAGTCAAAAATCTAGAAATTTGAGAACTAGTGAGCTAGTAAATCTAAAAAATGCTTAACCAAATCAAGTGAAAATGAAATGGGGTGATTTTTGTTATAAAATAGAATTATTTTTTGATCTAATTCAAGTGGAACCAACTTGATTGAAGCTTGTTAACATGCTCTAAAAAATAGCAGAAATTTATTGTTCTTTGTTAAAAAGGAGGTCCAACAATCTAGATTTAGGAATAAGAAGACTAATCCAAGCAACTCAATTATTAATATGAAATTCCGAAGATTTAAAAGGATGAAATAATGCTTGTGATCCTGTAAAATAAATTACATCAACCATTTAACTCAATCCTACAACAAGAAATCATTAATACTAAATGCATAAATAGAAAGAAATAAAAACTAGAGATGCATGTGAATAAACAATGAAAAGAATGAAAGAAAATGATACAAAAGGGCTCTGAGGCTCCTAGGATGGCCAAGCCCAGGGAAACTTAGAGACCTATGGAGGAGAACAATATTTAGAAGTTGAACATGACACCAATCTTCATTATTTTCATCAATATAATTACATCCCTGCAAGAAAATACAATGGAGCTGCAAAAATACAAGCTCTCTCTACAATAACACTAATCAAAATCTATCCCTGGAGGCAAATTCAACTTGGTACTTATACAAAATGATTAGGAATCATTTCCCATGAATGAAGGAAGCTTTCTCCACCAAAATCCCTTGATTAGTGGATATGGTTCCTTGATTAGTGGAACACATTCCTATATTTTCTCAATCATTGGAGTTCCACAATATGTGCCATAATTCCATAATATCTTATTGATTTATTATTTATTATTGATCCTCCTGTAGTAGGTAACGAGTTCCTAAATTATCCCCTCCAAATCTTCATAATCTACCCAATATTCTTATAATATTCCACAAAAATAAATAACATTAGGCACAAATATCCAATTATTCATAAACCTTCCTAATGAATATATTAAAGTTAAAAATAAATTATCTAATGCAGAAATATAGGTTTAATGTGTTGAAGGATGGTCATAGGCCTTAATTTATGTTTTAATTTAGAGGCATGGGCCTTAATTTATGTCTAATTTAGAGGCCCATCATCTGGGTGTATTCTTCCTCAGTCACACGCATGTAGTTCTCCATGGAGCAACCAGGACTGCTATAGTTGCTCGCACAACTCTATGCGACCGAGACTAAAACATGAAACTTCATTACTCCAAAGATTCCACTCAGTGACAACAATGTTCAATAGTAGGCTACAGACAATGATAGTACATTACAGTCCTCAGAACCATGGTTTTGAATACAAGCATGTTTAGGTTCATTTCATGGATGTTCTAGTTGTTGTGAAGATATGGATGATTGTACTCTCTTTTGCTGAATCATTTAATGACAATCTATAAGAAGAAAGAATTGCAAGGGTTTTCTCCATAGTGGGTTTTTCCCAGGTCTCCGATCAATTTTGTGTCTTTATGTTTGCATTCTTTTCTTCTATTATTCTTTTATGTTTCGCTGCATTGATGATGATAATATTATTCTTTCTACATAGTTGCATATGTTGATGAATAATGATGTAAATCTGAATAGTGTCATGATGTTAAGGGGTGAACTTAATGTGTTCATGAAGAAATGCAATTATCAAAGAAAAGAACAATATATCCCTAAGAAAATTTAACATGGTGAGATGGACTGAAGAAAAGCCATGGAGATCACCCCATTGATGAAACCATTGATGAAAGCAAGAAGAGGACGGTGGAGACCTAAAATAATTCTAGGGTTTGAAGAAAACCTTAGGCATCTTGATTATTAGGGTTTTATGAGGTTAGGGTTTTGAGATAAACCCTGGTTTATGGAATAGATATGAGATATGAAACCTAGCATGGTCAATGTGAAGATGCTCAAGCACTTGTGAAAGATTTGATGAAGCCCTAGATGGGATAGTCCCTAGGAGGCCTGGTTGGTTAATTGAAGGCAACATTGGTATGTGGACAATGGACATTGATGGCTCTTGAAGGATGGAGAGGATCACCTCTCATTAAAGATAAGTATTTCTTAACCTATGATGCTTCTTAATTTTGTTTAGACTTGTATGATTCCTACATGTGTATTTGAGTATATAGATGTTTCTAACCTCTGTGATGAGATGTGATAAGTGGATCCTTCTTGAGGATCATTTGAAATGTAGGAAAGATGGCTAGAGTTGGAAAAGGTAAAGAGGCACTATATGAAAAGGTGACAAAGTGCTACAAGCTTCCTATGTCTAATGAGAAGGTGCACAGGTATTTGAATACCACAAGGTATGCATGGCATGTTACATTGAATGGCTAGGTAAGCCCTAAGGTATGATGAGAATGTCTATGACTCATGAAAATGATTTGGATTTATGTTTCCTATGATGAAATGGTGCACCTGGTATTGAAATTTTGATCTTCTTGAAATGTTGATCTTTGATCTTTATGGTATACTTGATGTTTGGCTAACATCTATCTATTGGATATCTTGATCTCATAAAGAAGGATAGCACCCTGAAGATGATACTCTTGATACTTGTCATGCATAAGTCATGATGGATTTCACATAGAAGGATAGCTCATTGACTCTTTATAATGCTTGTGATGAACATGATGAAAGTATGGGAAAAAGAGTTGAAACTCTTGTTGTTTTGATAAAGTTCTATTGAATGATCTTGATCATATTGATAATGATAAGCATGGTAACCTTGATGATAGAGGTATACCTATGAGGTTGATATTCTAGATATTTTTACCAACTATGGTCATGTCTTGATGTGACAAGTAACTATGGCATATCGTAAAATTGATTGTCCTAACTTGATGATTTGACTTGATATTGTTACATCTGTATGATACCCTAATCACTTAACTCTAATCACTTGATGAAGGATTGATGTCATGATGTTGATAACCATGATGGATATATGTTTGATTTTATGATCTAACAGATTTGTTGTTGCATGAATCTAGTATAGACAGGTTGATGACATGAAAGAAGATGAATGAAGTGGATTCCCATTCAGAGGGAGAATCTCTCCTCAAGATTCTGACTCATATTACCATTTTCGTTATATGTATATTCTCTACTATTGAAGTATGATTTATGGGTATCTGAAATTGTTGATATACAACATAGGTCTAAACTAAGGTAAGATGGTTTTATCCCACTCAAAGCCTCAGTCGCACGGAAGAAAGGCTATATGTGTGACTATAGCCTCCCAGTTGGACGGATGCAAGCTCAAGGGTGCGACTAAGGCATTGAAGATAAGTTCTGGGCTAGTCCATCCACAATCACTCGCATATCATCTTGAAGAGTGTGACTAGGCTCGCATATCATCTTGAAGAGTGCGACTGTGGGTCCCAGTCGCACAAAGGAAGGCCTATGGGTGCAACTATGCCTATAAATCATAAAAAATGAAGTTTTGTGCATGAAATCAGATGTTCACCTCGAGGATGTCAGTTCTACAAACGTGTCGCAGATAACAGAAAGATTCGAGAGCAGGGAAGTTTGAATGTTTACTATAATATGAATATGTAGACTAAACTTGTGTTTGTAGGTGACCGTGATACATATACATCATTACATTTGAAGTTTGTATTACAATAGTTTGACGTGATTTGGATGATTGATATAGATGAGCAGTGTTGGGAGTTATGTCATGACTTATATTAGTATTTGACAATGGTTTTGTATTGGCCTTCTCATTCTTAGCACATTGGTTGAAGTATTGACAGTTGTATGCTTGGAACCTGCATGATCTATCTTTGGTATATGCATTTGCATCTAGTAACAGAAATGACTTGTATTATGATCATGAGAATGACTTAATGAAGTTTGATATTGCATGATAATAGATGAAGTTAAGAACTGATATGAGCTCTACCTGTCACCTGGTCTAAACAACTTGATACTGTGATATTGATGATTTTGATATTAATTATGATCTACATTGATTTATGAAAAGTTGAGCAAGTTGGTTTGGTAAAGTGTTATGTTTGCAAAGAGAATTGCATGAAGCAAGCTCCTCGATCCAGATATGTCTGCATTGACTGTTATCTAGTGAAGCTAGGATGATGTGTTGATCCAAACCTCTACTTCAGAAATGTTCCAAGGTATGAATTTGGTTTTGGTTTTATATACTGATGGTCTAATCTTGATAGGTGATGAGCCTCTGATGATCTAAGTAAGAGGGAGATGGCTTTTGAAGCTTGAAATAAGAAATCATGGCATGATGAATCGATTTCTGAAATTGGGAAAAGATAATCTATATTGCGAAGCTATTGAAGAAGTATTGGAAAGAGGAAATGAAAATCCTTGGACACTCTAATTAAATTGAAAACCGACAGTTGATTGAAGAATTTTGAACATCTATCTCTGTGTATACAAGATATATCTAGAACCTGAGTCGATTCATGATTGAGCCTCTTCATACACATTGAGTTTCCTGCAAGCATCCTTCGAAATATTTGCATGATATGATCTATTTTTGGTTTGAGATATTCTTCCTATGATATATGATAGTATGGATATGTTGATGTTGATTGGGATCATTATTGATGAGATGAGAACACAATAGTGCTTCTTTAGTATGAGATCTACCATGATGATAGCTCTGTAACATGACCGAGGTTGAGTATGATGTTGCTAGCATGACTAGCTATGAAGCATGATGAATAATAATTTGAAGAGATGTTTGAGAAAGTTATGAATATGACATGGATACATTGCAATGACATAGAGAGGTATAGAATCCCATATATATAGTTGGCACTAAGATACTTTCATAGATTGAGATCATGCAACTGTACGAGACAAGCCTTGGCTTGTGTTTGACACCTCCTTAAGAGGGAGGATGATTATGGTATCCTTTTGTGATTTATATGATTATTTATGTTCTAACATGATATTTGATTTGATATCTTGTATGAACATGAGATAACTACTATTGTTACATGATGATTACCTTATATAAGTATGATGATATGAGTATGATGAGAGCAATGTTGATTGAGGACACTAAGCCAAGCTCTTCATCCCCTGTCTGAGCTCCCTGGATATGGAATTGAGATAGAGGGTTGAGGGAACTATGGAAAATAGGTTATTACCCCTATCTGTTACCCATATGGTTGGAGTAGTATCTCACCCTATCTTGATATTTGTAGAGTATACCCTAGTTGGCATCATACCCACAAGCTGGGATTATTGGGATTATCCCTCCCCGTGTGGCCAACGATTGAGGAGGCTTGGGGGCATGAGATACTTACCTTTCGTAAGTCAGGTATCTCACCCAACTTGTACTATGATGTAGGTGTTATACCACATTACTATTGAGGGTCATTGCTAGGAAGATCAGTAGGCAATAATATGGGTTGAGTAGTAGCTCCCCTATATCACCTATTGCTCGATACGGGGTCATAGTAGTCGCTCCCTCGTGAGATTTTGGGTTGAGTAGTAGCTCCCAGATGTGGTTCCAGGTTGAGATATGCTCCCTGATGATATGATCTTCAATGATGATATAGGTAGTAGCCCACCAATCGATATTCCGGGTAGTAGCCCATTGAATGATATTTCGAGTAGTAGTCCGTTGACAGATATTATGGGTAGTAGCCCGTTGAAAAATATTTTGTGTAGTAGCTCGTTGATAGATATTCCAGGTAGTAGCCCGCTGAAAAATATTTTGTGTAGTAGCTCATTGACAGATATTCCAGGTAGTAGCCCGTTGACAAATATTCCGGGTAGAAACCCACTGATAGATAATCCGGGTAGTAGCCCGTTGATAGAGATTCCAAGTTGGAGCCCAATGAATAGAGGGAAGTAGCTTAAGCTCCCCTCCGATAACAAATTCTTATTCTTTTATGTTCAAGAATATTCAACATATGAGCAGGAACAATCAAGAGATAAGTAGGAATAAGAAATATATGTAACATTGATGATTCAAGATGATGAGATACTTGAGATGGGACATATGATGATAGGAAGTCATGTTGATTGATGGTCAAATATTGGGAGGTGGGATTATCCCTAGTTGAGAGTGTTAGAAAATTGTATATTACAGAGAAATGGAACACATAAAATATTGCAGAAATATAATCATAGAAAACGCATAAATCAAGAGAGACATAGATATACATGGTTCACATAATTTGGGCTACGTTCACAGAGAAACAACCAGTCCTTCCTTTTATATTATCCAGCAAAATGAAGAGATACAACCTACAATAGATCCGTTGTAATTTCCTCTTTGCTCTCAAACAATATCCTCTCTCTTTCTCGCTCATAATACACATATACACAACTGAAATAAAATTCCCTCATATATAGCAAGGGGTTTCCTTATAGGGAATAAAAACCTAAATTAAACATAACTTCTACCATCATATCATCTGCCTAATGAATGATCCAGATTGACTACGAAATTACAATATTTTACAAGGCAATTTTACATCTATTATTGAATTCCTCTTTTTGATAAGACCAAAATCGACCTAAAGATCACCTTGTTTGGATAAGTAGAAGTTGGTTTTTAAATTTACGAATCCACTCATGTATATTGGATCAAGTCGGTCATATGCATATGTATAATTGGACTGGTTGGCCTCAACATCAAGTGGACCCTCATGGAAGCCTATCAATAGAAGATACCTCAAGCTCAATTGGACACATTGATCAATCCTTCTTCTCTTCTCTTCTATTGTCTTAGTTCGCACAGGTCTAACGAAGGAAGTTCACACAAGGGTCTGAAACTACAAGGATTGAAGTTCGCACAGATCTAGAGTTTCTGTTTCTCAGTCACATGCACATAACTAAATATTTTCAACCTCAGTCACACACACATAGTGGTCAAGGGTAGAACTGGGAAGTATTAGTCGCTCGCACATAAGCCTGAAGGGAGCGACTAGGGTTTTGGGCAGTTTGGTCCCCAGTGACATGCACAGAGTAGTCAAGGGTGTGACTAGGAAACCTCAGTCACTCGCACAACAACTTGAAGGGTATGATTGGGGGTTTGAGGCTGATCTTAGTGTATTCGTCCCCAGTTGCATGCATGCAGTTCTCCAAGGAGTGACCATGACTGCTATAGTCGCTCACACAACTCCTCCTTCGTGTGACTGGGACTCAAATATGAAACTTTTATACTTCGAAGATTTTTCTCAGTGACATTAGTGTTCAATAGTAGGCTACATATAGTGACAATATATTACAATCCTCATGTTAGGTCCCTATAATACTAGTGATTCCCCCAATACTATTGTCATTGTAGCCCCTATTATTATTGTCATGCCCCTATTGTCCCCATATTTTTCTTATTGTGCCCCATAGAAGCCCACTATTGTTATTTTTATGCCTTTATATTATTATTGTTATGCTGACTTTGACTACATTGTGACTCCTTAGACTCCTATATATAGAAAGGAGGTTTTTTCATTTGTATCATCCAAGAATTTTTCATTTGTGTAATGTAAAGCAGGTTTCCCCCTCGAAGAGGCTGATTTCTAAGTCATTGATCTATCATTTCTATCTTTTTGTGAGCTAATTTCATAAAATTTGGTATCAGAGCTTTGGATTCTAGGGTTTCACTGCTCCAAAACAGGTGATCATGGCATTTTCGCTATAACTATTTTTCTGTGATGTTTCAGACGCTAAAAAAAACCTATTTGAGCCAAAATCTTGATGATCCTTGGGTTTGAATTTCAAATCTTGTCTCGCTATATTTTCGGAGATATGATCCAAGAATGTTAGGGTTTTTCCAGGCTCCCGAATTACATCCCAAATAGGTGACCTTGGGAAAATCGTCATAACTTTCTCTCTAAGTATCAGATTGAAATTTTGTAAGAAGTTACAGAAAGAGGACAGATTGTAGTTTTATGTGCATCATGTTTAGGTCCAAAGGTTGAAACAGTGACACGTGGCACTTCGTACAAGTTCTATCTACTAAAAAAGTGTATAATGAGGTCATCTTGGGAGATTGGGCATAATGCTTTCTTGGAGAATCCAATTTCAATCAGACTTGTGGCATTGGAAATAGAACTCAGAGGCTACCACAGTTTGTAATTTCAGACCTCGAAGATCCGAAATTTCATAGATACATCAGATACAATATCAAGCTCCTACAAAGTGAAAAAAGGTGTGTAGTTTTTTTTTAAATTTTGCATAAGTTTGGTTTGAAAAATATGTTTGAAGGAATTCAAAGGGCATAGTGAAGCATAATTATCATTAATTGATGCCCCAAAGAAAGGAGATGGAAACACCTAGTAAGCAACCTAAAATCTCTAGCATGAATCATGAAAAAGAGGAAAAAATGCAACATGATATATCAAAATTACGAGACCAAGTGCAACAAAATTCACTCTCACAAAAAGTAACAAAAGCTAAGATGGATGGTTTAAAGAAAGACGTGGAAGCTAAGATGGATGGCGTGGAAGCAAATATGGATGATTTAACAAAAGGCATGGAAGCTAATATGGATGGTTTAAAAAAAGGCATGGAAGCGAAGATGGATGGTTTAAAGAAAGGTGTAGAAGATAAGATGAATGATGTGGATGCTAATATGGATGGCGTGGAAGCTAATATGGATGGGTTTGAAGAAAAACTTAAAGGCAACATGGAAGATTTGAAGACAGATTTGACAAAGTTTCTACAAGAAATGCTTACAAATGGCGAAAGGGTAGTAAAGGAAACTCATGATGAGAACAAAATAAATGTTAATCATGATTTCATAGACTCTAATGTTGGATCGAAGATCCACCATGTTACGAAGACCGATATGAGGAAGTTTGATGGCAAGGATCTCATAACATGGACACTACAAATGGAGCAATATTTCAATCTCCATAATGTGCAAAACACACAAAAGGTAAGCATTGCAACTTTATAGTTGGAACCAAATCAGTTTGTATGGTATCGATGGCTTTACTCTCTTAAACAAATTGTCACTTGGGAAATTTTTACGAATGAAATGATAGGACATTATGAGGATACAAAAAGCAACATTTTTTTTAGCCAATTGATAAATCTCAAACAAAAGGGTTCAATGATGGAGCACATTGAGGAATTCCAAAAATTGAATATAAGGGTAAAAGATATTCTAGAGGAGCATATGATTGATGTGTTCATAGGAACTTTAAAGGATAACATCCAACATGAGGTTCGCCTTTGGGAACCTGATTCATTGGAGAAGTTATTTAGGTTGGCAAGAAAAATGGAAAGCAAAATTATGGCAACAAGGAAGCCTACCAATCACAATTGTAAAGATGGAAGTGTTGTTTCCCCTATCCTTCCACAACCTACAAGGTTGAAACCACAACAATTGGAAGAAAAAAGAGCAAAAGGGCTTTGTTATAGTTGTGATAACAAATACACTAAAGGTCATAAGTGTGCTGAGAAGAAATTATTTTACATAGATTGTGAAGAAGAGGAAGAAAAGGAACAAGAAACGTCAAAAGAAGAGGATATACACAAGGAAAAACCTCTAGAGAAAGAAGAAATGAATTCGACCATATCTTGTAATGCATTAGCCAGAATTACCACTCCTCAAACTATCAATATATAAGGACATATCAAGAAGAAAAAACTAATAATGTTGATTGATTCAGGAAGTACCCATACTTTTATTCATTTTAAGATAGCCAAGGAATTGAATTGCTTCCTATATCCAACACCAGAGTGTCAAGTGATGGTTACAAGTGGAGGAATCATAAATTGTTGTGGAAAGTTCCATAATATGAAGCTATCCATGGGATAATATGTATTGAATAGCTCAATGATTTCCATTCCAATGGGTGGTGCTGATGTTGTACTAGGAGTCCAATGGCTACAATACTTGGGTACAATAGTTTTTAATTTTCAGGAGCTTTTCATGAAATTTTCTTTTTAAGAAAAGGAAGTTGAATTAAGGGGCATCATAGGGAAAACGTGAAAGATAATCATCTCTAACAGAATGAAAAAGCTTCTAAAGAAAGAACAACGAGGCGTAATTGCACAATTATGTTCACTAGAGGTTCCCACATCGAAATCATCTATTTCTACAGATCTCAAAAAAGTCTTGGATAATCATTCCAAGGTATTTGAGACTCCCAAAGGCCTCCCATCTATTCGTGATCATGATCATGCCATTCATTTGATTCCAGGAAGTGTTCCTCCAAACATCAGGCCTTACAGATATCCCTATGCCCAAAATAGTGAAATTGAACATATGGTTGTAGAAATGCTAGAGGCTGCTATAATTCAAACTAGTCAAAGTTCTTTCTCTACTCCAGTAGTATTGGTTCACAAGAAGGATGGATCATGGCACATGTGTCCAGATTATAGGGAGCTCAATAACCTCACTGTTAAAGATAAATTTCCCATTCCTATCATTGATGAATTATTGGATGAATTGCATGGTTCAATTTACTTCACCATGTTGGATCTTCATTCAGGATATCATCAAATCAAAATGAAGACTGAAGACATTTCGAAAACAACATTTAGAACTCATGAGGGTCATTATGAATTTTTGGTCATGCCTTTTGGCCTTACCAATGCACCTTCTACATTTCAAGGTTTGATGAATTCCATTTTCAAACCCTTCCTTAGAAAATTTGTGTTAGTACTTTTGATGATATACTAATCTACATCAAGTCTTTGAAGGATCATGTTCAACATGTCGATAGGGTGCTCAAACTATTGGAGGAGAAATAATTATATGCAAAAATCTCCAAATGTTTCTTTGGAGTACAAAAGGTGGAATATCTGGGTCATATTGTATCTCATGAAGGTGTTAAGGTAGACCCTAGCAAAATTAAAACCATTAAGGAATGGAAAATCCCCACATCCATAAAGCATATACGAGGATTTCTCGGGTTGACAGGGTATTAAGGTAAGTTTGTTAATAATTATGGGAGAATAGCAGCATCTCTAACAACATTACTAAAGAAAGATGCATTTTCATGGAATCCAGAAGCAATGAAGGCCTTTGAACATCTTAAAGAGGCAATGTGCCAAGCACCGATCCTAGCTATGCCAGACTTCACAAAAAGCTTTATTGTGTAATGTGATGTCTCGGGAAATGGAATTGGTGATGTTTTAATGCAAGAAGAAAGACCCATTTCTTTCGAAAGTCATCAAATCAAAGGAAAGTATTTACACAAAGCTATTTATGAGAAGGAAATGTTGGCAATACTACATGCACTTAAGAAATGACGACCCTACCTAATGGGAAGACACTTCAAGGTGAAAACGGATCATGATAGTCTTAAATGCTTTTTAGAACAAAGATTATCTTTAGAAGAGTAGCAAAAATGGGTCACAAAGATGTTGGGTTATGACTTTGAAATCATCTACAGAAAAGGGAAGCAAAATGTTGTGGCAGATGCACTCTCAAGAAAGGATGAGGATGTGGAAGCATTTCTTTGCGCCATTTCTATTATCCAACCAGATTAGATAAACAAAGCAAGGGATGAACGAAAGAATGATGAAGAAGTGTGGGCACTCATTCAAAATTTACAACAAGATCTCAGTACATATGATACATTTGGCTGGAAAAATGATCCGTTATGGTACAAAGATCACTTATACCTATGTAAGAATTCCCAACTCAAACAAAAGATTCTTATGGAATTGCACACCTCTCCCTTAGGAGGGCACTCAGGATTTTTAAAAACTTACCATACGGTTAAGAAGGATTTTTTTTGGGATGGCCTTAAATCAGATATTCAAAATTTTGTGGCGGAATGTTTGGTTTTCCAAAAAAATAAAGTTGAAAGAATTAATACCCCAAGTCTATTACAACCTTTATCCATTCCAAGCCAACGTTGGGAGGAGGTTTCAATGGATTTTATCATAGGTTTACCCAAGTCCAAAGGAAAGAGTGTTATCATGGTGGTAGTTGACAGACTTACCAAGTATGCACACTTTTCTGCATTATCTCATCCATTTAAAGCGAGTATAGTTTCTACTGTATTTATGGAAGCAATTCAAAAGCTACATAGAAACCCAAAGATTATTGTAAGCGACAGAGATCCCATTTTCACTAGAAATTTTTGGACATAATTATTTTCTTGTCTTGGTACTCAATTAACTCATAGCTCATCTTATCATCCTCAATCCGATGGGAAAAATGAGATAGTAAAAAAAATTTTGGAAGGATATTTTCATTGATTTGTATCTGATAAACAGACACAATGGGTCAAATAGTTTCCTCTGGTTGAATGGTGGTATAACACTTCCTTCCATACTACAGCAAAAATGACCCCATTTATGGCATGTTATGGATATCATCCACCATCCATCACATCATATTTAATAGAATATTCTAAGGTTCAAGCAGTGGAATATCACATCGAGCATCAACAACAAGTTCTCCAACTCTTAAAGGATAACCTCACTTTGGCACAGAATAGAATGAAACAATAGGCAAATCAACATCGCAACAAAAGAAGTTTTGATGTAGGTGATTGGGTATTCCTATGGCTACAACCATATAAACAAATGTCCCTCAAGCAAGCTAAGAAGGATAATAAATTATCACCAAAGTATTATGGTCCGTACAAGGTGTTGCAAAAGATAGGTACTATGGCATACAAATTGGAGCTTCCTGAAACTTCTCGAGTGCACCCAATTTTCCATGTTTCATGCTTAAAGAAGGTTATAGGTGACAAGCTCCCAGTTCAAGCAATATTGCCAGAACTTGATGAGGAAGGAAAAACCATATTGGAACCTAAAGCAGTCACAGAAATAAGAACTCGACAACTACGAAATTGATCGATTTCAGAGTATCTCAACAAGTGGAGAACTTACCCGCTGAAGATTCCACATGGGAGTATGAGAATTTTCTACAAAAACATCCATAACTACTCAAGCATTGAGGACAACCCTTTTTATAGGAAAGGGGCATGTTAGGTCCCTATAATACTAGTGATTTCCCCATTACTATTGTCATTGTAGCTCCTATTGTTATTGTTGTGCCTCTATTGTCCCCATATTTTTATTATTATGCCCCATAGAAGCCCACTATTGTTATTTTTGTGCCCTTATATTGTTATTGTTATGTTGACTTTGATTATATTGTGACCCCTTAGACTCCTATATATAGAAAGGAGGTTTTGTCATTTGTGTCATCCAAGAATTGTTTGTTTGTGTAATGTAAAGGAGGTTTCCCCCTCGAAGAGGTTGATTTCTACATCGTTCATCTATCTTTTCTATCTTTTTGTGAGCTGATTTCATAACACCTCATAATCATAGTTTTGAATACAATCATGTTTAGGTTGTTCTAGTTGTTGCGAAGATATGGATCATTGTACTATCTTTTGTTGAATCATTTGAGGACAATCTATAAGAAGAAGAATTTGCAAGGGTTTCCCCATAGTGGGTTTTTCCCTGGTCTCCGACCAATCCTAGTGTCTCTATGCGTGCATGATTTTCTTCTATTGTTCCTTTATGTTCCGCTACATTGATGATGATGATATTCTTCTTTCTACATAGTTACATATGTTGATGAATAATGATGTAAATCTAAATAATGTCATGATGTTAAGGGGTGAACTTAATGTGTTAATGAAGAAATGAAATTATCGAAGAAAAGAACTATATATCCCTAAGAAAATTTAAAAAGGAGACCCATTTTAGACCTCAAATTTTCTCTAATGATTGGATCACTCCGCATTGGGCCTTCAAAGCTCTAAGGGCCCTATCCATGGAAGATTATTTTCCAGAAGCTAGCTCCTCCCTAGCTCTAGCATAGGAAAGAGAGATGTTTGATTTCCATCCCCTTCATTTCCTTGTAAGTGGTAGTCTAGGGATGGAGTTGAGGCCTCCCAAAGAAATATCTAGAATGGAACTGATTTTCCTCAACCTTAGGTTATATCGGATGTAGTTTAAACCATACCCTTCCAAGAATTTAGAGTCAAATGTTAAGGATGGAGATGCACATCCACCAACAGTCCCCAGAATATCATAGGAGGATTTGAGAAGAGATAAGGTTGATAATTGATAATGGGATACCCTCGACATGAATTTGTAAGGGGATTGATCCAAATTCAAATCTATTATAGAAAAAGGACATGAAAGAAAAGAGTTGGAGATATAGGGAAAATATGTACCTTGTGAGCCGACCACCCGAGACTTTTCAGGGGCCTCATCCACCACTGTTGTAGGAATAGAGGTTAATCCCATTTCAAATTATGATATGGGTGCCAACAAGATAATTTCCTTGTGAATGGTCCCCAATACCTCGACTTCCATTTTCTCCTAGATCTCGAATGATGTTGTTGCCAAACTGTAAGAACTTCCTCCCCTAAACTTGTTTAAGAAATACCTTGCCCCTGCGGCCCCAGGAGCAACCCCATATCTATTTGAATGCCCACACGGGTTTTAACCGTATCGAGGGTCTCAATTTCATTTTGATATTTTTCTACCAACAACGATGATCCATCAAACTTCCTCAGTTTCTTGATAGGGCCCGGGATAATCTATTTTTGATTGGAAGATAAGGAGTAACTGCCTACTAAATGGCCATATTTATGGAACCTATTGCATTTGAAGGGAATCCCTTCATAGTCCAGTTCCACCAACCATTCCTTCTCCTTTCCTATGTTAATTTTCTGGTAAAGTTTCCATCTCAAATCCAGATTAATTAGAATTCTAGCTACCAAGAAATCCTTGGTTTCCTTATATGAGTAGTCTACTGCCAAGAATTTTCCCAAGGTATTCCTTATGTTTGTGAAACCCTCTGTCTTCCAAATATGTGAAGGAAGACCCAACAGGTGAACCAAAATTGGCATGATTTCCTTTTTCTCTCAACACGCGTAGAAAAGGGGGGTCCAGGGCTTGAAGGCAATAAGAGTGGAATCTATGAACTAGACCTGCTTCTCTATCTTATTGGTGTCCTCCCAGGATTGAAAAATTAGTTGAATCCATCCATTAACTAGATGAAGAACCTCAGGTGGAGCCGAGACCTTGCCACTAATGTTCTGGTCTTGCCACTTCTCTAGAGTTCCCACGTTGAAAACCCTCTTTTTGGCCCTTCCTACCAGAGTTTTTTTTGCTAGCTCTGTTGCTTCAAACATTTCCATGTAATCCCAAACATAGAGACAATATTGAATAGGCCTGTATTCACTCTTCAATACATTTTATTTCTTTTTATTCTTTGAACTTATTTCCCTACTAGCCTAGACTTGCATCTCTCTGGGATCCTTGCCCTTAGAACTCTTCACAGGGTTTTTTTGTTGAAAATCCCCAAGCTGTGTGGGCATTGGTTGAGATGTTGTATCAGGAAATTTAGGGTTTGAACTCACTTCCTTCCCTACATGATATGATTTTGGCACAAAACCCTTAGACCCATGGAACCACTGAGAATCCGAGAGAAACTTCCCTTCTCTCTTCTCTGCCTCCCATCTTTAACTCTAGAAGGAGTTCCCTCAGACCCAAAAATGTATGAAAGTCCCCCCCTCGAAATGAAAACAATCTCTTTACTCACAAAAGAATACTCATCCCATAGTTTCTTACCTTCAGACCCACGACCTTGCACAGAGGTAAGAGGACAAAAACACTAAGAGGGGCCAAAAAAAGATGAAATACCTGTCAAAAAATCTGAGCCTACAGAGGAAACAACCGCCTCCTTCAGGTGTTCAACAACATGCATGGTGGAACAAAAAGGTGAATTCAGTTGTGGGTGAAAGCTCTAGCCTGGAAATAGGTTGAAACACTCCTTTGTGCTCGAGGACCCAGTAATGATAGGCGTGCCAAATAAAGACCCCTTCATAGGAATTTCTGGTTCATAATCCACAAGATCCAAATCCATCGACATCAATACACCTGTGCCACCTCAACATAGTAGAAATTATAGAATGGGAGCCTAAATGCAAAGCTACTGGGAGATGGTAGATAATCCTGAAAAACTAGCCCAGTGAGACAGTAAAAAAATAATGGTAACTTCCAAGGCGACTTCTTGCTAACACCATGAACTTTAAACAAAACACACCCTACGAACCTGGAACCTCCACAGAACAAGATTCTTCACAACTATTGTTGTTTGGGTTGACTGCTAACCCTAACCACCTTCAATACACTCAAACCCTAGACTCATGTTCATCGCCATTGCTCCCTTCCATCATTCAAGTTCCTCATTTGTTGAGAGTCAGAGGACATTTAGAAGTTGAGCAATCTCAACATTTATTTTTCAAGAGGAACTTTGTTGCTATTGGTTTATAATTTGTAAAAAATGTTATATTTCCATCCAGTATCCAACACTTCATTTTAAGTCTCCGACAGGAGAATTTAAAAGGGTTCCTTATCCAAATCAGAAATAGAAGATAACAACATGATTACACAAATTCCAAAATAAAAATATCTAATTACAATAAACAATTGAAGATTATATTACAACAAGCAATTAAAGAATACACTACATCAAGCATCAATAAAATTATTATCAATATTTCAAAGGAATTACATGAAGATACTAGAATCCATTCATAATGAAGAAACAAGTATTACCATGGCTTGGTAAGAATAACTTTTGATATTTTAAATTTTTTAATGAAATATTAAAATTAAAATAGTTTACCCTTATTCTTTTCTACGAAAATAATAGTAATCATAAATTTAAATGTCTTTTAAGGGAGTTTTTTCAAATCCTATTTGAATCATCATTACTCTTTACTTTAGTCTTTTCCATCATGATTTTCATGCATGATTTTCATCCTATCCTTTTCAGTCGTCTTTTCCATCATGATTTTCATGCATGATTATCATCCTATCCTTTTCAGTCGTACTTCGAAACCCTTTCCATGTATGATTATCATTGTAATACAAGAGTTATCATACTATTTTAAATATTAACCTTATCATGATTACTATGCTAACTACTATCCTACCCACAACTACCATACTATCATTACTATAAATTTCCACGCTACCTCTCAACACTCTTAATAAGATAGCTGTCTTTTAACATGACAAGTTTCCATAACAATAGTCTTCTCTATTATGGTAAAAGAACTGAAAAGTTAACACTTTTCCACCCTTCTATCCATCTCAACGTGTTTACTGTCACCTTTCCCGTGTTAAGGCATCTATGTCGATATTGAATGCATTTGGTGATGAATTACAAGAATTGTTTACTGTCACCTTTCCCGTGTTAAGGCATCTATGTCGATATTGAATGCATTTGGTGATGAATTACAAGAATTTGCATATCAAGTATTTATAGATAGAGTTTCTCATACAATGTGTTCCTTATATAGAGAATTTTTGCAAGAGGTTTGTATATGAATTATGGTCTTTCATACATAGGTTTTCATACATTGTAGTCCTGAAGTAGAGTATTTCTCATAACATAGTATTTGTGCATGAAATTTTCTCATAACATAGTATTTGTGCATGAAATTTGGTAATATACAAGATTGTTTATACCTAAGATTTTATAAAAAAAGCTAGATAATTGATATGGAAGTACGATTCAAACCCTATGTGATCAAAATTAGTTGGTATGCGTTTAGAATGTTAAGAAATATTTCAAAGAGTGGTGATTTGTTTTTTTTTCCTTAAATTCCAAGGCCATAACATTAAATTAACTAGGGTCCTCACTCAAGCATTCGATGGTGAGTGTGCCTAGGTGGATAATCTAACATTTCATATGTCTAAGAATTCAATATCACAAATCGTTGATTTTCCCAAACAAGGTGAAAATGGTTCAAGAAAAAGATAATTGATGAGAAAGCATGGTCACCTTTTATTAGTAGATAAGAGAAAGACTAAAGACTAAATTAGACTACAAGAGTTCGAATGGTATGGTTAAAGGATCCTTGAAAAGATTTAGTTTTCCTTATTTAAAAATATATTACATGTGAATGATACTCTAGCCTTATGTTTATTTAGCATATCTGCCTTCTACTTCATTTAAAAAATGGAAATCCTATTAACATGCCATATTACTTGTTAAGGATCTTAACTAGGAAGGGAAAAACAATTCAAAAATAAACCAAAATAAGGATAAGATACTTTTATCATCATGGGTTAGTAAAAATTATCAATGTGCATAAACTTGAAAAGGGTAATATATCATGGGAAAAATTCCTTTCTCAGAATTAGTTTCTAGAGGACACTATTAAAGAGGATACACCATAAAAATCTAAGGAAGAGAGAAAAAGTTTATGTACAACCAATTGAACCAAGAAGAAAAAATAATACAAATAAAATAAAATAAAAAACAAAGGTGCTTGATTACATATCAAAGGAGAGTCATTGGAGCTATACCATAAATGTTCAACAAAAATGATGAATAGAGCAACCAAAATGAGAAACAAGTGTTTACAAAAATGGAAAAAAGACCAAAAACCAAGTTATCTACTCTTCAAACCACATCAACACTTGAAGTTGATGAGCAATAGAAATTTTAATATGATTACATAGAGACCAAAGAATTTGATCAAAAGGAGCCATCTTTATTCACTTTGACAAATGAAAGAGAGCCATTACCACAACAGGACATGGATTTCTCTAGTTTCACTACAACTACTCAAAAAGATAACTTTGTGCTTTTTCAATAGCCTAAACAAGTCATATATCCTAATATGTTCTCTAATTTAGATACGAATAAGAAAAAGAGAAGGGTTAAGCAAATGAAGAAGGAGATTAAGGAATTGCAAGTATTAGAAAGATACAGTCAAATATAAAATGAGATGCTTACAAGACAAAGTATGGAGGTAATTGAGGAAAATGACAAGCTAAAAGAGGAGAATGAAAGACTAATGAAAGAAAATGCTTTGTTGACCAAACAAGCATATTAATGGTACAAGAAAAAACATGCATTAAACTAAAGAAAAATATCAAGGTGAAATTCTTGATGAACATCCAATGTGGATATTTTGTTGCAATCAATAGAGGGTATTTGAACACGGGGAAAAGTGAACACAATTTTGTCAAAGTTTCGAGCATGGATTGCATGGGTACATGCAAAAGATTTTTCTTGGGGGGAAATGATGGAACTTAGTTTTTTGATGGAGATAACACCTAAACCTTGTCTATTTTGGTCTTATTGACCATCTTTTTGCCCCATGTTCATATATTTTGACTAGATCTGAATAAATACAAATAAAACCACATGAGGTATTTTTATTGTTTTATTTATTTTGAGTAATTAGCAAGTTACAATGTTAAAAAAATGTTCTTTTATCAAAATTTTCAGAAATAAAATCATTCTGGAAATTCTTCATTCATTGAGTTAACAGACACTTCTAATCTAATTGTGAATATGAGTTTTAGTCCTCATCTTCATTGCACAATGCAATTCCCTTTAGATTTGTAAAAGGAGAATCATAAACCCCTAGTCAACATTATAATCAACACAAGCTAGCAAGCTAGAAAACACAACAATATGGGTTCTGATTTCATGTTTTCTCTAGAACTCATGATTGGGGTCAAAGATCACACACTTCAAGATTTATTTATATATGTTTATAATCCATATCAGTATGTAGTTACTCTAAGAGAGAAAACATAGCTTTGTTTGTTTTATTCCAATTTCTATAAATATATATGGAGAGTAGAAGATAGGAAATCAATACTATACAGATAAAATTTCAATTAAGATATGTATTGTTGATTTTATTCTATCAAATACAATAGTTCTAAGTTCCAAAAATTAGTGATTTTTACTATGCATAAGCTAAGTCTAGTAGAGGCACCCAATACTTTGGACATGTGCATTGGTTTTATGTGTACATAACATCCCTGTATCCACTCTACATGATTCCATTGGGTAAATATGTTTTATTCCTCTCAAGTTTTGTTGTATATCAACTCTATTTTATTTGTATTTCATGTTGCATTTCATTTAATTAATTGTAGCTTTATTTATAATCAGGTTTGAATTTATTTCTTAGCAAAAACTGAAATGGTCTTCAAAATATTGCTATAATATTATTTCAGCCACATAGTTGAAAATACAACTATAACCTGTGATTCTACCATTATGGGCCACAATGAATGCTAGTTAGCAAGTTAATCTTGATCATGCACCATTTCATTTCATTTAGTTAAACAATATTTAATTGATGAATGTGTGTTAAAATTCCTTTCAATAATCAAACTAAAAAGTGAACAAAGTACTGTTGTGAGAGCCATTTACCCTTTCAGGTAATGAGAACTTGCAACCTGATTTTCCACCAATAAAGTTACGGTAACCTTATATTGAAAGTTTAGAACTTGCTTTATTTGAATTTTTTTTACATTGTCAAGTTAGAGTTTATGTTTTGCATTATCATAGCCTAGTGTAGACAAAGTGTTACCTTTCTTTTAACTATATTTTTAATTTAAATTTCATTCTAATTTTTAAGATTTTTGAAAATTTGTACTAATCACTAAGTAATACCTTCGAAAATAAACTAAACTAATTCTTCACATACAATGACTACACTTCGCAAGGTTACTAACCTTAGCTGATAAATTAGTGTCTTAACTTATGCAAATAAGTTATCATGACATATTTCACATTTGAAGATTGATGGCATGGACGAATTGACATGTTCTAGGTTTCTCCCTTCCTTCAACTAACATATAAATATAATTAGACATTTCTTGTGATGCGGTGCCTCCTTTTGTGTTATTTGTTCTATTTTTTTGTTATGGATTCAAGTTCTAGTGATATCACAAAGAAGTAATAACCTACTTGACCCTCCTATCACTATGGTTTTGGTGAGATATAAAACCTCTTCATTCTATAGATATGTGGTTATTCACTACTATAATGCTCCTTCCCACTCTCTTGAACTATCTCAAGATGTGAGAAGTGTTATTTATTGAATTGACCTAACGTCCAAGGTTTGTTATGAAGATGGGGTTACAAAAATCCTCCTTTTTAAGAGTTAGCAAAATTTAATTCTTATACCACCATCATTTCTAGCTCATCAATATATTTCTAGCAATATAAATTTTGTCTCAATCGAACTCCTGGATTGAGAGTTATGCCCCCTTGAACTTTAACCAATTAGATAAGGTCATATCAGAATTAGGTTTCCACATGGCACCCACATGTGTCTTTTCCATGTCACCATAAGCAGTTCCACATCACCCATTTCCTATACGTGGCATCCACATGTCCATTACTAGGTATCCATGGCACTTACCACGTCAACCCAGGCTCATTGACACCACAAAACTTGGCCCCATGAGTTATGCCATGATTACATGTTACCCTTGTTCCAGGTTCTTGGAAGCTAGAGTGGTTTTTCATGGGTAGTTCCCTGTTTCAAACCCCCACTACCCAAACACCTTGCCTAGTAACTAATGACAAACCAAGGGGGATGCGAGTGAATGAGGGCCATTTATTAGACTCATAACTCAAGCATGTTGACATGAGGTGGAACCATTTTAATGTGGAGCCCATGACGAGTATCCCCACATTGAAAACCCCCCTCTTTTAACTCATAATTGACCAGGGGGTCTCCAAAATGAATGTGGCCCTTAGATTTAGCCATCATTCGACCATGAAATCCAAGGTAGCCCACTTGTAGAAAGGGTCAGAAGGTCAATTTGATGAATAGTGGGCGGTTGCGTGAGTTGATGACCTCAAAAGACGAAAATTTCTTTGAAAAATAACATCATCACTCCATCACCATCGCCCATTTCGTGTCACATTATACATTGGTTATGGAAGCGAGTGGTGGAAAATGGTAAGGTCATGTGGATCCCACGTGGCCTCCACATCTCTTTGACAAGTCATAAAAAGGATCTTTGCTCCACCTTAGCAAAATCCTACACCAAATTTCCACTGCCATGTTTCATCCACGAGGCACTACTATGTGAACATTAGCATGGGTCCATGTTATCAGAGCGTTTCCACATGGCATCCAACTATGGCCATGAGGAACCACCACATAAGCTTAATTGGGTCCACATCATCAATGGGCTCCTACGTGGCATCCACATGATCCTTATGAGATCCTTGTGACACTACCACCTTTGCTCAGGCATGGGCCCCACCTGAACCTTCCCCATTGTGTTTAACCATGATTTTATGATATATTCGGTTCTATGGTAATCTAGGTGTTGCGACATTTCCACTATTAACATTCCCTCAACCCCTAAACCCCGAGATTACACTCGAGCTTGAAAGAAATATAGCTCCAATAGTTATCCAACCATCACAAGGGTGTCCACTCTTGTGTTGCCCCTAGACACTAGATTCCCCAAATCTATCTCTTGCATAGCACATCTGGTACGAGATCGACCAGATATCATCTGACTTTGCACATTGTATCCATGATTCTAAATAAGTGTGCACTCTTGCCACACCCATATCTCATAGATCATCAAATAATCAAACGATGCTTCAAAGGAATCCAATCCCAGATGTGTCTGGCTATAATTAACAATTGGAAAATGAAGAAGTATCCATCCCGAATATAGGGTATATTTACAAGACCATCCATTCCCAAATGAGTTCTAAATTCCTGCTAATGCTTGCAGAGAAGGGAAATTTAAGGAAATTTACTAGAATTTCCAAAAGACTAGAATTTCTGCCAAAAACATTATATCTTTAGAACAATGGTCAAATCTTGAGGAACAATATTTAGATGAGATATGCCATTTCCACAAGAACTATAGGGAACTAACATGACTCAACTAACAATGGATTCTAAGAAAAAGAAAAAAGTGGCTCCAAAGGATAGATTTCACAAGAAAGCTTCAAATTGAACTTTGATAAGAGAATATCAATATCTATCAACAATACACAAGTATGAATAAACTATAAGATCATTGCATCACTCCTAAACCAAGTGACTATCAACACAAGTCGAATCATCATTTAACATCCAACACATAGGTTAGATTCTCATCATGTGAGATAATCTTAAGTGTGGCAATGGGCCATTCAATTCATAAACATATCATATGACTAGAAAACACATGTAATAACAAGTTCAGAGAGATACCTCATACAACAAGACATAATCATATAACAACTTTGCAGTTCCTACAAATAATAACCTTCACATAATGCTAGAGTTTCAACATATCCAAAATACTTATGAGACACCAAATTCACCATGAACATGCTATCAATTCACCAACCTTCCATGAGTAATGTTGAATGATAAATTTTCCAATAATATGTCCAATAATTTCATTAGCTATAATTCATTCATGCATAAGTCATCATACCTTTCTTAATAACTTGAAATGGTTGGGAATTTAAGGAGGGACTTCAACTCTCCACCCAAGAATAGGCCAACTACACCACAATCTTTCTTGCAACTGACCACCCCCGAGCCAGAACCAAATTTATGAGGGGATGCTTGCTCAAGGAATTCACCCAAGGCTCAGCGAGGGCATTGCTAAATTCTAGGATTCTAAATCCACTATCTATGTCATTTATCATATATATTTTCAAAGAAAGCATTGTAGGAACTTGTAGTCCATTGTCTAGTTGGTTTATGAACATCACGACAAGCACTACAGTGGCTCATTTCACCCTTCCTAGTGGTTTATCAGTGTTACAACAAGCACCTAAGTGGTTTATCAACCCATTCACAAGAACTAAGTGGTTTATCAACTTTATCAACAAGAATTTAGTGGTTTATTAGCTTACTTAGCAAGCACTCATGGTTCATTCCTCCTCTGAGCCTCCTACTAGCCAATCCATCTTGGACACACACAATCTAGTAGCCTCAACACATGAATAGAGGGGAAGACACCCCATTTCTAGATAACAAGGTTCATTTTCACATCCAACAATGTTACTACACTCCATGTCCATCATTCCATTCTTCTTTCTCCATTGTTCTCTATTCTCCATTTGTTTTTCCTTATTTTCTCTTGTTTTTTCCTTGAGGCCCTTCACATATCATGAGATTTCCAACTTTTCCTTCCTTCACATCGTGGGATAAAGTGTCCATACTTTCCTCCATCCAATCGTGTCTTCACCATGTGTTGGGTGGTGGCTTGGTCTATTATGCCAACAGATAACCGTCTCCCACTTCTTCGTTCTCCCTTAGACATGGATTCATGCATCTCTCTCTTCAGGCCAACCTTTCATATTTTTATTATTTTCAAGAAAAACAGTTTAATCCTTGATTTTTTTACATGATTTTTCTTAACCAGTCATGGTTTCCACATTGGCCTTTATAGTTATTACCACATATATAAAAACAAGGGGTAGAAAGGCGATACTTCCACAAACTCCACCACCTTAAAGGAACACCTTCCTTAGTGTTTCGGTAAATATAAAGCAACAAAACCAAGCTTTATAAGAACGACTTTGACATCCACTTAATATTTTAAAAAAATAGGTATAGTACCCTTATTTGTTCTGTCATCTCCTAGGTGGCTTCATCAGGTCCAAAGTTCTTTCACTGCACCTTGATCTATTCTATTACTTGGTTTTTGAGTGTGGTTTACCTCTGGTCCAACATGCACTCTAGTGCTAGTTGGAACTATCCCTTGGGTTCCACATGTATCATAGACCCATCAACAATATTAATAGTGTCATGTACATAGTTCTTAAACAAATAAATGTGAAAAACATCATTTGATTTCACTGTGGGTGGTAAGGCCAATCCATATGCTACTAGCCTCACTTTTTCCAAAATTTGAAATGGTCCACAAAATTTGGATGCCAACTTAGCACAAGACTCCAATTTTAGTGAACTCTTCCTTGGTTTGAGGTGGGCGTATACATGTTCTTGCACTTGGAATTTTGTGTAAATTCTCTACCGGTCTGTATGACTCTTTGGCATATCCTAGGTTTCTTTTAATTCTTCCTGATCTTGATTCTTCTTGCTTCATTTCTTCCAATAACCATTTTTTTGATTGGGTCATACCAACTAATAAGAATCCTCAAAAGGGCTTATCTTAAGCGACTCTTAATACCCATTGTTGTAAGAAAATTCCACTAATGGTAAGAAATCTTCCCACTTCTTTAGTTGATGCATGGCATACATTCTCAGCACTCTAGAACTATGTTCATTCTTTCCATTTAACCATCTATCTAAGGATGACATGTAGTACTAAATCTAGATGGCTCTCAAAACCATTGTTATAGGCCATTTTGTCGCATTTGGTCAATAGGCCTGTAAACCAGATCAATCATCATCCGTGCAAATGTTTTCATCATACCTACACAAATCCCTAAGCATGACCTTTCCAAATCCCTGAATTTCTGGGTATAACTGCTTCAAATCAATGCTTTTAAGGCCCAACGCACCCTAATCCTTTAGAGAATTTCATTTAGTAGTAGGTTTCTCCACTTTGCACCAACGCTAATCAACAACAATTTTCTCCTTGCTGGGAGTGTGCTAATTCTAGAAATTCAAGAAAAATAAAAAGGTCCTGAAGCTTCCTCTTCCAGAAGCTTTGAAGGGTTGTTTTAACCATTTACCTTGGATAATAAGCTCAAATATTATCTGATCCTACCTTGGATAATTCACCTCTTATCCCTTGAGTTCATCCTCCCATATTAAGTGGATCTTAAGCCTAGATTGGTAAATGGATAAGAATTCCTTAATTTACTCAGCTTGGATTGAACCTAGGAAGACCTTTCATTAAGATTGATTTGGTTTTTTGTGTCAGAACTTGGACCAATATTGATCAATGCTCCCCCTATTATTGAGACAGATCATTGCAATGCTCTCTAGCCCTCTGTGCACTTGCGTTGTAGAGAACTGGTTGCCTTTCAACACCTACTCTGACCCTTATTTGATGAATTTTTTTTCCATTTTTTGCTTTTCTCTTTGATTTGTTTTGTTCCAAATGGTTCTTGTTGTGTATATGAGTGTTCCTTCGTCTCTGAAAAGCCTTCATCTTATCTTCTTTTGGTTTTGATTGCCTTTGACAAGAATTTGTTTGGATTTTTCTTTGTTCTTATCAATTAGGTCATTAGAAAATTGATTGCTTGAAAGAATTGGTGTTTCAGTCATCGTTCTGAATAGTTTCTTTATCAGTGATTTAGCAAATATCTTAGTTTTCATCTTAAAATTAAGTGGATCGAAAATAAAAATATCATTCATTTTGCATTTCATTTAGGGCTTTGTGTGAAACTGAAATTTCGAACAATTGCATTAGGGGAATTTATTTAACGATATCATTTGTTGCATCTTGTATGATGCATCATTCTTTGTTGTCTTCCCTCCTGTACATAGATTTTCATTGAAAAGAAGATTCCATTTTGTCATGCTAGATTGCATCTTTAAGGTATTCAGATGAAATTCGTGGTGGGCCTTGAAAATTGAAACATAATTCAAGATAAATTTTAAAATTTATTGAATCAATATTAAGGAGCATTTGAAACATTAACGCAAACATCTAGAGGTCTAGGCTAGAGACATGTTCCAATGTCTATAAACATAGGAGCTATCATTTTTTTCTAGCATTGCATTCCGAGGGTGATATCTCATTCCACGTATGTAAGTGTATCAAACCATTCTCCACGTATCTTCGGGTATATTGGATGGTGCTCCACGTATGAAAAGTATATGGGAACACTCTCATCGAATGGTTACACATTAAAAACACTACCACAGACTGTACTTCCACGTATTGTCGAGTATATTTTGGAAGTCCCCACTAGGGTTCTATTCCCACCTTAGGTAACCGAGTCGGGCTCCTTGTACACTGTGATACAATGAACACAACATTTAGGGATATTTTCTTATCGTATGTAAAACCTTGGTTTTGAAAGGTGGTATATTGCAATTCACAGTTGCTTGCTAAACCATTTTTCCTAGTTACCCCTCTTTTAATTTATTTTTGTTGTTAGTTTCTAAAATTAAGTAATAGCGGAATAACATTCTCCTTGTGGAAAAACTCCTTAATGGATCTTAAGTTGAGACTAATGGCAACAATTCCTGAGTCTACCAGTCAAGGAAACCGCTATGATAGGAATCCTAGTCCTTTTCCTCCTTTTGGAAATATTGGTGCTCCTTATATGGCAACGTTGTCCCTTCCTGGATTTACGATTGGTTTGTTATTTTAGTTATTTTTTATCCCTATTGTTTCGAATGTCCAAACTGCTCCTCAACCAAGTTCTCCTCCACCTGAACAAATCAGCCTCAAATTGATCTTAAAGTTGACCCTTTTCCTTCTTCACCTGCTGTTTCTTCATCCATTTCTTCCTCCTCATGTGGTGAAGGTATTGATTCTTGTAACCATGAAGCTAAGAAGAAGAAGAAGAAAAATAAGTAGAGGGGCAACCAAGCAACCATTGCTACCCATGCAACTAGTATGGACAAATCTTCCAATCATCCCCGCAAAGTTAAATTCCCTTGCAAGTTATGTAAGGGTGATAACCTTCTTAGAGATTGTCTTGGTATTCCAAAGGTATTAGAAGTGTGGTCCATAGGCTCACATCAACCTTTTTCATCATCCTCTAGAGATCATGTTGGTGACAAACCATTGACTAGCGTTGATAAGGTTCATGGGAAAAAGGTTAAATTCAAGTTTCCCTATAGGTTATGTGAAGAGAATCATCCTATTCACCCTTTTCCTTCTATGGATGGATCCGCAAAAGTGTTGGAAAACCTTACAACTTCTTAGCCTCATCTATTAGCTAGTTATCGAAAGCTTTGTCCTAATCCTCCACTAGTTGATGAAGTGATTGATCACAATCAATATCTAGTTAATCCCACTCTCTCTGAACATGAATCCCATGAGTCCATTCCCAACCAACCATCAGTTGAGAAAACGGTTACTCGATTCCACCTTCAGTTGATCGTACCTTTTACCATAGAGAGTGAACTCCATACCGCTCAAGTTATTCTCTTTTCTTCAGATTCCAATGAATTGGAGGGAAATCCTCCCATGCCAACGACACATGGGGACAATCCTCTTGTTCCCATGATACATGGGATAAGTTCTCCCGTTCCCATGGCACGAGGGGGCAGTTCTCCTATTCCCATCAAACCCCCTCCAAGTAGTATAGTCACTTCCCTTTATTGGAGTTGACTGGCAGTATATCGTCTTCCTCCTTACATGCCCTTCAAGATCATAGTATAAGCTTATAATGTGCTTGTACCTGGAACAGCCATAGATGAAGGCACATTTGTTAGTATTATATCCTCAACTGCTTGGCAAGATTTAGGTTTTCCACAACTTGTGTCTGTTACCCAAAATACGTTGGCTTTAACAAAGGAACTAGTCAACCGTCAGGGATACTTCTTCAGTTTCCTATTACTTGGGAGGAAAGACTGTATATATCAACATGATGGTATTCCAAGGCCCTTTTGATTTTAATTTACTCCTTGGGTGTGACTATGTTTATGACATGGGAGCTCTTATCTATTCTCTCTTTCGTGTGATGTGTTTTCCACATGAAGGAATAATCATGACCATTGACCAACTTTCATTCATTAGTCCTAATTTGACTCCCAATCAACCAACTCCTCTAAATGGTCCTTATATGCAAGTGGTATCTCCCCTGCCATAGATTAATTATGTGGCAACCTGTTATATGCCTACGTCTATTGATGATATATTAGGTGATGTAGTGTATCATGTACTGGGGGCATTGGATCTTGGTCTTTCCATTAGATCCCTTGATATGTATCCTTCCAGGGTGTTTTTCTCCCATATAAGGAGAACCTCTTGGAAGCCATGACATCTTGGAGGTCATGATCAATGCTCCTAGAACATAGTTCATTTTCTTGTGTCAAGCTCGTTAAAAAATGAAACAAATCCCCTTCCAATTTGTGTCTTTGATTAGATATCCTAAATTCCCAGTCAAGTCTTTCACTTGATCTTGTAAATGAACCTTCATTCCATCCACCTACTAGTAACTAATAGTCTACTTAGGTGAATGAAATGAAGCTTAAGGGGCATGTGCCTAGAATTGAGTCATTATGATGGGGGCATGCAAACTTATTTAAAGAATATTTTTTCTCATGTTTCAAGCTTGTGAAAAAATGAAACCATCTTCAAGTATTCTCAAGCATAATTTCCCATGTTTCAAGCTTGTGTAAAAATGAAACCGTTCTCATCCTATTTTCATGATTTCTTATTAGCCTATTTCTGCTAGATGAGCCTTGTTTTTCTCATTCCATCGTCACCATCTGCTTGGCTGATCATACACTTTCACTTGGTTTTTTACCCTTTCCTGAGGAACAGTTGCGATGAGTGGTCTTATTATCCAATCTATTGACCTTTGCGTGTTTTGAGCAGTTCCATCATGACTGGAACCAGTTGCTACCCTTTATACCACTCATTCCTCAAGGGGGAGTCATCTTTAAGCTCTTTTCAGACTCCCTAAACATGAATTTTTTTCTACCACTTATCTTTTCGAACTCGTTAAATTAAATGAAAATGTTAGGATATTCCGACACATAGGAAATAGTTAAGTTCAACTTGGTCTAATATAGAGTTAGGTATAGAGTTAGGTAAAGTGTGTTTCTTTACCGTTGTACATTTTGTAACTTACAATCCGACGGTCACGATATGTAGTGATCCGACGGTTCATTCTCTCCTCGGTATTACCGACACTTGATCCGTGGCTTGACACCCGATTGGTCCATGAGTTCTATTTAAAGCACATGGAGGGTCATTGTTTGGGTAATCCGTGCATGAGAGAAGCTTATGTAAATTTTCATTCTTTGATTAATAAATTGCCTGTAGTACCCACGTTGGGACAGGCCGTGGACTGTTTCCCTCTTTGAGGGTTTTAACCACGTCAAAAATACTGGTGTATAGATCTGTGATCTGGTTGTGAGCGGTGCCCTTTTGGTATTCTTTCTGAGGAACTTACCCTGTAATTTCCTACATGGTATCAGAGCTATTTGAGGGCCGCGTCCGTTGGTGATCCAAATCTGAAGCCGGTAGAACTGCATGCGGCTGTCGTTTCCTAGATCTGCTGTTTCTGACTGCTTTCGGGCCGAGAGGACTGCTCTGTTGCGTTCGGAGCATCTGTTCCAGTGAGGAACCCCTTTCGTTTCACGCGAAAAGGTTTCCGGTAGCCCTAGCTGCGTCATTTTTCAGATCGGGAGGTATACAGTGTTTTTGCAGTTTACTGTTATTTTCTCTCTGCTTATTTCGGTTTCGGTTTATTTAGCCCTTTTTTTTAACCGGATCTATACCTTTCATTTCTGCGTATGCTCTTTGCCCTGCGACTCTGTGCGATCTGGGCAAATCAGAAACAGAAAGGAAAGATTTTTCTCATGCGTATGCTCTTTTCTCTGCACCTTAGTGTGATCTCGAAAAATCAGAAACATTGAGAAAAATATTTAGTTTTTCGGCTAAAGCTAACTTTGAGATTTTTTTTTTAAATTTCTAGTTTTTTGGCTAAAGCTAACTTCGAGCCTCAAGGTTCGTTTTTCTTTGCATATTCGTGTTGGGTTTTGTGTTTTGTGTTTTGTAGGGAAAAAAAGCTTTCTCAAAGCAAGCACGCAAACCAAGGCCCCCCCCTCTCTCTCTCTCTCTCTCTCTCTCTCTCTCAAATTTTTTGTATAGATCAATTGGTTCAAAGCTATTTTAAGAGAGTAGAGGTCTTGGGTTCAAGTCTCCATTTTGTGGGGGCGGATTTTTTCATTCCCGCACATTCGCGCACTTTGCCGGCAACGTCAACAATTTTTTTTCAAAAAGCCATAACTTCTTCATCCGGAAGCCTTTTTCAGAGCCGTTTTTTTTAAAACCGCCTATTTTTTCGAGATCTATCCATTGGAACACTTACTTTCAGCATCTTTAGCTTCAGTTTTTTAAAAAAAATGGAAAGTCCATGCCAAGTCATTCTTGACAACACTAACTACTTCCAATGGGTAGCCTACATGGAAGATTTACTTAGAAGTAAAGGTCTCTTCAGAATAGCCACAGACCAAGAGAAGAAACCAAAAGATGAAGACAAGGCTACAAAATGGGAAAATAGACAAGATCAAGCACGTGGTTTGATAGGGATGTCTATTTCTCCTGATCTTAGATTCCACATTGCAGAACTTGAGACTCCTCATGAAGCATTAGAAAAACTCGCTAAAGTTTTTGGGATTAAAAATGAAATTAGAGCCCATCAACTTGAAAATGAGTTGCTTACTTTGGATCCTAATAATTTTTCTTGCATTGAAGATTTCTTGTCCAAATTCAAGACCCTTAGATATCTCTTGGAAGGTGTTAAAGTTAAGAAAGAAGATGGTAACCTTATTTATTCGATCCTTACTAAGTTGGGACCAACCTACTCTGTATTTGTTTCCACTTTCCATTCTACAAGGGAAGCTTTCATTTGTCAAGGAAAAGACTACAAGGCCCCTTCCTTTGACTCCTTTTGTGATTCCTTAATAAGAGAACAAGAAAAACTCTTACACCTTGGTCTTCTTAATCTTGGAAACTCTTCCACGAAAGCGTTAGCCGCCCAGCAGCAACCAAATTCAAAGAATCCTAAGAAGTCATATCCTCAAAAGAATGGTCCTAAACCAACTCAGCCTCAAAATGAAAGATCATTTCAGCAAAATGATAAGACCAATAAAAACAAATGGAAGAAGACTGATAGACATTGTAACTTTTGTAATCGAGATGGCCACTTAGAATCTAAATGCTTTAAGAAGATGGAAGCCTTGGAAGCCGCAATGAAGAAACATAACATCCATGTGGAGCCTACTTCAACTTCAACTTCTGGAATGGCACTTTCTGCATGTCGTTGTCAATCATCTCAGTCTGGTTATGCATTAAATGTATCTTCTTCTTCTTCTCATTCTCATGAGTGGCTCATTGATTCTGGAGCCTCTTATCACATGGCCAAAAACCAAGCCATGTTTTCTTCTTTAAATGATTGCAACACCAAAAATATATATGTTGGTGATGATAGATCTCTTAATGTTGTAGGGACTGGAACTGTTCATCTAGACAATGGTCAGTTTAATGATGTATTATGTGTTCCAACCTTATCCTGCAACCTTTTATCTGTCTATCAGATAACTCATTCAGGTGAAGGTAAAATTGTTGAATTTTCACCTCATGATGTTGTAATCAAGGATCTAAAAGATCCTAAACAGATTCTAGCTACTGGTCTTGCTGATGATTCCATAAGGTTGTATAAGTTTCACAACTTTGGGTCATCAAATCTTCCCTCAGTATTTGTTGCTCATAATGATGAAGTGAGCAAACTTTGGCATGAGCGATTTGGTCACTTAAACTATCGCTCCCTTCAGCATCTATGTAAAGAAAATATGGTGACAGGTCTTCCTATGGTATCTTGCAGAGATGGTGTTTGTTCCGGATGTGTACTCGGAAAACATCATCGGGACAGTTTTGACAAACGTGCCTCTTGGCACGCCTCAGCCCCTTTACATCTTGTGCACAGTGATTTATGTGGTCCTCTTCCTGTTGCTTCATTCTCTGGCTGCAAGTACTTCTTAACTTTCATTGATGATTTCTCCAGACGCACTTGGGTATACTTCTTAAAACTCAAGAGCGAAGTATTTAACACATTTTTGGCCTTCAAAGCCTTTGTTGAAAAACAATCTGGACATCAAATTCTTAAGCTAAGAACTGATAATGGTGGAGAATATGTTAAAAACACATTCATCAACTTTTGCACCGAAAATGGAATTCAAATGCAACATACTGTTCCATACACTCCACAACAAAATGGTGTAGCTGAAAGGAAAAATCGCACCTTAAAGGAAATGGCTAATTGTATGCTGCAATCTAAAGGACTCAATCTTAGTTTTTGGGCCGAAGCAATTAATTGTGCAAATTATATAATCAATCGCACTCCTACTAAGGTTCTAGAGAATATCACTCCAGAAGAAGCTTGGAGTTCCATTAAACCAGATGTAAGTCACTTTCGTGTGTTTGGAAGTGAAGCATGGGCCCATATTCCAGATGAAAAGCATAAAGCTTTAGAACCTAAGAGTGAGAAATGTACTTTTGTTGGATATTCTAAAGATGTAAAAGGTTATAGACTTATTCCATTTAAGTCCAAAAATGTTATCATTAGAAGAGATGTAAAATTTGATGAAAATAAATCGGCCTGCGAGCCTAGTCCGGCGGATGTGCCACCTCTTCCTATCTCTTCTACTTTTGAAAACATTTCTTCTTCAGATGATGAAAGCGAGGATGATAATCCTCCCCCACCTTCTCAGGATCCTCAACTTCCAAGATGGCTCCGTGCTACTCGGGATGCAGCAGGTGATCTTGCCGGTGATCCTACAGATCAGCGACGTACACGTTCTCAGTTTGAAAGAGCCTCTTCTTTACTGGCTCAAGCTCCAGTAAATCATGATCTTGACACTTTTGCAGAAGCTTCAGGCCATCCACATTGGGAAGCAGCTATGAATGAAGAATATCATTCATTGATGACAAATGATACATGGGATCTTGTTCCTCTACCAAAGGGACGCAAACTTGTTAGATGTAAATGGGTTTACAGAACCATGGACCAGATGGGAAAGTTGATAAACATAAAGCTCGTCTCGTTGCTAAGGGCTTTTCACAGGTTGAAGGCATTGACTACACTGAAACCTTCTCCCCTGTTGCCAAAATGAACTCTATCCGCCTTGTTCTTTCCCTTGCTGCCTCTTTAAAATGGGAAGTCCATCAGATGGATGTTAAATCTGCCTTCTTGCATGGGGACTTGCAGGAAGAAATCTATATGGAACAACCCATTGGCTTCATACAAACAGACTCCAGCCTTGTTTGTCGACTTAAGAAATCCCTTTATGGCCTCAAGCAAGCTCCTCGGGCTTGGTATGCCAAAATGGATAGCTTTCTTTTAGAATCTGGCTTTTCTAGGTGTCATTCTGACAATACTGTCTACACCAAGAAAGTGGGAAACTCTCTTATCATACTTGTTCTTTATGTTCATGATCTTATTCTTACTGGTAGTGATCCCAACCTTATAAACCATGTGAAGTCCAGCCTTAAAAAGAAATTTGAAATGACAGACTTAGGACACTTACACTATTTTCTCGGTCTTCAAGTCTTGCAATCCAAGGAGGGTATTTTCCTTTCCCAGTCCAAGTATGCTTGTGATATTCTTCGTCATTTTCACATGGAAGACTGTAAGCCAGCCCCTTCTCCCTTTCAGTCTGGAGTCAAACTTTCAGTCTCTTGTACTTCTCCTGAAGTTGATGCTACCTTATACCGTCAACTTGTAGGAAAACTCTTGTATTTAACCCATACTCGTCCTGATCTTTCCTTTGTTGTTGGCCTTGTTGCTCGTTTTATGCAAAACCCCCGTGAAAGTCATTGGAAAGCAGCTAAAAGAATACTTCGTTATGTTCGAGGTACAGTACAGTTTGGGATTCATTACAGTGCCAAAGCAGCTCCTTTGTTAGTTGGTTTCACTGATTCTGATTGGGCTGGTGACCCTGATGATCGGAAGTCTACTGCCGGTTATGTCTTCACTCTTGGTTCAGGACCTATTACATGGGCTTGTAAGAAACAGGCTGCCATTTCTCTTTCGTCAGCAGAAGCAGAGTATCGTGGTGCCGTGGAAGCTAGTAAGGAAGCCTTGTGGCTTCGTCAGATCCTATCAGAGTTTGGCTTTGAGCAGCAGCATCCAACCACACTTTGGTGTGATAATCAAAGTGCCATTCAGCTATGCAAAGATCCAGTCCAGCATCAGCGCAGCAAACACATTGAACTACACATGCACTTCATCAGAAAGCTCATTCATGACCATGTTCTTGAAGTGCAATATTGTTCAACAGATGATCAGGTTGCAGACATCTTCACAAAGGCTCTCACAGAGGCGAAGTTCACTAAACTTCGATATATGCTTGGAGTTCAGGAAGTTGTCACTAAGGGGGGATAGGCTCTAGTGCCTCCTTCCTTCTCCTATTGTGTCATATTTGTAAATCCTTCAATCCTATCCCAAGTTGTTCTTAAGGGGGGATGTTAGGATATTCCGACACATAGGAAATAGTTAAGTTCAACTTGGTCTAGTATAGAGTTAGGTATAGAGTTAGGTAAAGTGTGTTTCTTTACCGTTGTACATTTTGTAACTTACAATCCGACGGTCACGATATGTAGTGATCCGACGGTTCATTCTCTCCTCGGTATTACCGACACTTGATCCGTGGCTTGACACCCGATTGGTCCATGAGTTCTATTTAAAGCGCATGGAGGGTCATTGTTCGGGTAATCCGTGCATGAGAGAAGCTTATGTAAATTTTCATTCTTTGATTAATAAATTGCCTGTAGTACCCACGTTGGGACAGGCCGTGGACTGTTTCCCTCTTTGAGGGTTTTAACCACGTCAAAAATACTGGTGTATTGATCTGTGATCTGCTTGTGAGCGGTGCCCTTTTGATATTCTTTCTGAGGAACTTACCCTGTAATTTCCTACAGAAAATACATTTGCTCAATATAAGTTTAACCCTCTTTTGGACTGAGATAGAATCTTTACGAAAAAGGAATACCTTATTCAAACATGGCTAAGAGGTTCTCCTGAGTATTTTTTCTACCTTTTCAGACTCAAGAGACTATTCATGAAAAGGAATATTTGGAGTTTTCTTTTTTGGCTCTTTTTCAAAATCTCTAAACATGAAAAAAAGGTCGAGTTACACCTTCATTGGACTCATAAAAACATCAAACAATGATGGACTCATCAAACATGATGGGACCAAACCACTCCTTCTCAGGGTTCATTAAAAATGCTCAGAGGGATTCATTTGAAGGATGAACTTATAGATCAAGCATATGTTATCCTCCTCAATATTGTTAAAAAATAAAGAGGCACTAGCAAGAAATGGTTGGGGAATTTGGGAAAAAAAGGTACTCCACTTATTAATGGCAACAAGTTACTCTTGAACATGACACTCTTCCACTTCATCTCTGTGGTTGTTAGGTTGAGAAATTCAATTTTATTTTGGTTCATCACACCATATCAATGCTCTGCTTTCAGTTTTGGGTCAATGCTGCCAACTCCATTCAGTGTCGTCAATATGTTCAAGAGAAGTCATTCAGTTTATCTCTACTACAATACTCTTAAGTCTTCATTCCATATTAGTTGTTCCTAAACCATTTCCACATCAACATCATTCTGCCTTAAATCATGATACCAATTTTATGTCATTGATGGGGAATACATAAAATTCCTCCTATGATAGGTCACTTTCTGTCGACATTAGTTCATCATCCAAGGAGTTGACTTAGAAATTCCTTCAATACCTTGGGACTTGTATACATCAATGAAAATTTTCCTCGGTCTTTGTGAAGGTTTTCATCATTAGCCTTCAACCGATAGATTATGTATTGTGTTCAAATTCAACTCATTTATTCACAACATCCAAGTAAAAACCACGCTACCAACATGAGGCTAGTATAGTGCAACTCGCCATTAGCACGAGTTGCCAGTGTCACACTCGCGCTCACCCTAAAATTAGGGTTTTGAGATTACGTCTTCAAGGAAGGCCCAAGGAATGTTTTCATTAATTCTTTAGGGAGGATTTGGACTGCATATCCGGATGGGTACACTGCATAATTGCCAAGTTTTGGGCACTTCGTGTTATGACACAAGGAAGTGCAGGTGGTGTGACAAAATATTGTGTAACAGATGCCCCCTAAAGCATGAAGGTAGAACAGGGAGTGATGGTTTAGATGATTTACAAGCTTTTGCAAGGATGATAACAAACACTATCAGGAGACCTACAAATCAAGGACACATATACATATACATATATGATATCGAAACATGAATCCACGGTATGGATGTAGCCATCTGGATAAAAAGGACTATGTGAAAATATCCATGGCATGGGCGCAACCATCCGAATGAAAAGGATCATCTAGAAATCTAAGATCCAAGGTATGGACACAACCACCCAATATAGAAGGATCATCATCATCATAAATATAAAGTCCCACGGTATGGTCGCAGCCATCCATATAGAAGAAACATGTGTACAATCATGAATAATACATAACTCCATGCAACCTGAGTAATAACAGACAAAACTCAGGGTCTTGCACTCCATCCCAACCCGATAAAAGTATGAATTCTAACATGCGAGTGAATGTGTCGAAGTCGAACATGCTAGAAAACCACCTGATTACCAGCCAATGATGTGGACTATTAACGGGCATGAGAGAAACCACTAATAATGACGATGGCCCTCAAGGTACCATAGTACCATCTGTGAATGTGAAAATAAAGTTGAAGTCAAACACTTGTGGAATCATCTGATCGAAGTCCAATGATGAAAACCTATCGTCAGATGTAAAGAACTTGCCATTAAGGCATACAAGCTCCAACCTATTGAAAAGGGGTCTCTAAATCGTTTTCCTGGATAATGAGCTGAAGTCGACAGGAAGTGACCCATCAAAGAAGGGTCATAATGATTCCCTCATCATCGACACGAAACAAGGAATAAAGTGGAATAAATGAGTATGATCCAAGACTGTAACAAAAGGTCAGAGAATGTATAGGTAATAAACTGCGGATAGGACTTCTCTTGAACATATCAGCGACATGACTCCAGTGTGTGGCAATATTTGACTCAACATAAGGCCAAGTGTCATGATGACGAAATGGAATAGTTAGATGAGAGGCAAAATGGATCACCCAAACTGGGAAATACAAGTGACTGAGCGAATATATCCCAAACCCGACACGAGAAAAATATGAGTTTCATGTTTAAGAGCGACATGTTTCCTATACAAGAGATGTTTCATTTCATTTTCCCCACTATTTCTAGCGAGTACCCCAATTATTTTTAATCACAAGCTTGAAGGGGATAACATATGCTTGTCGTATAAGTTCATTCTTCGAATGAATCCATTCTAGTAATTTTTACGAGTCCTAGGAAGGAGAAACTCAGTCTCATCATGGTGACAAGTCTTTTGCGGTTTAATTTTTACGAGTTTGGTGGAAGAATAACTCAGTGTCTTGTTCATATTTAGAGAGTTTGAAAAAGAGACGAAAAAGAAAACTCCATCATGTCCATTTTCGTAATTTTTCTCTCAAACCCGAAAAGGAAGAAAACAATATTCGAGATAAACTCTTGACCATGTCGAACAAGGTGTACCTTTTTTGTAAATAGTCAATCCTGGCCTGAAAAAGGGTTAAACGTATACTGAGACGACGTTAATTCATTTAATTTAACAAGTTCTAAAAGACAAGTACTCGACGATCTTTTCATATTTTGAGAGTCAGAAAAGAGCTTAAAGATGACTCCACCTGGAGGAACGAGTGGTATAAAAGGATAACAACTAGTTCTGGTCATGATGGAACTGCTCAAAACACGCAAAGGTCAAGAGGTTGGCTAATAATACCACTCATCGCAAATGTTCCCCAGGCATGGGTAAAACAACCAAGTGAAAGTGTATGATCATCAAAAGAGATGGTGGCAATGGAAAGGAAAAACCAAGGCTCATCTAGCAAAAAATAGGTTGATAAAACAGAAATCACGAGAGATAAAAAGGGAAATGGTTTCATTGTTACACAAGCTTGAAACATGGGAAACTATGCTTGAGTATACTTGAATATGGTTTCATTTTTCACAAGCTTGAAACATGAGAAAAAGCTATGCTTGGATTTGGTTTCATTTTACACAACCTTGAAATGGAAACAAACTGTGCTTGGGTTTGGTTTCATTTTTACACAAGATTGAAACAAAAACAAACTATTCTTGGGTTTGGTTTCAGTTTTACACAAGCTTGAAATGGAAACAAACTATGCTTGGGTTTGGTTTCATTTTTACACAAGCTTGAAACAAAGATAAACTATGCTTGAGATAAGTTGCATGCCCCCATCATAATGACTCAATTCAAGGTACATGCCCCGCAAGCTTCATTTCATTCACCTAAGTAGATGATTGGTTACTAATAGGTGGATGGAATGAAGGTTTACTTATGAGATCAAGTGAAAGACTTGACTGGGATTTTAAGAGATCTAATCAAAGACTCGAATTGGAAAGGGATTTGTTTCATTTTTTAATGAGCTTGACACAAGAAAATAACCATGCTCATGAAGACCTATTTAATTTTTTAACGAGGTTGACATAGTAATAGAACTATCCTCATGTCCCGTGTTTCATTTTTTAACGAGATTGACACAAGACAAGGAACTTTGCTCCAAGCCATTGATCATAGACCAAGAGAGGCAATGGCTTCCAAGAGGTTCTCATCAGATGGGAGAACAACACTCTGGAAGGAATACATGTCCAGGGATCCAATGGAAAAATCGGGCTCCAATTCCCCCAATACATGGCGTACTACACCACCTACTAGATCATCAGTAGATGTGGGAATGGAACAGGTAGCCACGTAATTAACCTATGGTGGGGGTGATACCACTTCAACATAAGAACCAATTAGGGATGATGGTTGATTGGGAGTTGATTTAGGACCAATTAATGTAAGTCGATCAATGATCATAATGCTTCCTTCATGCGGGAAACACATCACTCGAAAGAGGGAAGAGACAAGGCCTCCTAAAACATAGTCACAGCCAAGGAGTAGATTAAAATCTGAAGGGCCTTGGACAACCATCACATCTATATAGACAATCTTTCCTCCCAAAGTAATAGGTAACTTATGAAGGATCCATAACGGTTGACTAGTTCCTCTGTTAAAAGCTAACAGATTCTGGGTGATGGGGACAAGCTGAGGAGAACTTGAAGCTTTCCAAGAAGTTGAGGACAGGATGCTAACAGATGCACCCTCTTCTATGACTGTGCTAGGTACAACCATATGATAAGCCTGTATTGTAATTTGGAAAGGCACATAAGACAGAAGGCGACATCCTGCCAGTCGACTCTAATCAAAAGAAGTGACTAAAGTACTCGGGGGGGAGTCTTAGGAATGTGAGAGATTCCCTCTTACTCTATGGGAACAAGAGAACTACTCTCATGGACCTCGGGAATGGGAGGATTTCCCTCTAGTTCATTCAAAACTGAAGAAACCAGAAGAACCTGAGCACTATGAGGTTCACTCTCTATCGGAAAGGTACGGTTAACTGAAGTTGGAGCCAAGTCTACCATGTTCTCAACCAATGGTTGGTCGATAACAGACTCACGAGAATCACTTTCAGAGAGAGTGGGGTTGACCAAATATGGATTTTGATCAATTACTTGATCAACTAGCGAAGGATCAGGGGAAATATTATGATAACCAACTGGAAGACAAGGCTAGGAAGCTCCAACGTTTTCCAACTCTTTGGAATCTTTATCCATAAGAGGAAAAAGGTGAATGGGATGATTACCTTCACACAACTTACAAGGAAATTTGACTTTTCCCCTTTTCCCATGGGTTTTACTGTCATTAGTCGAAGGTTTATCACCAGCATGATCTCCAGAGGCTAATGAAAAAGGTTGATGTGAATATATGGACCACACTTCTAAGAACTTGGGAATACCAGGATAATTTTGAAGAAGGTGGTCACCCTTACATAACATGAAAGGGAATTTTACTTTCTGGGGTTGGTTCAAAGATTTTTCTACATCAGTTGCATCCATAAGAAAAAAAAATTGGTTGCCCCCTTTCTTATTTTTCTTCTTCTTCTTCGTCCTCTTCTTCTTCTTCTTCTTCTTCTTCTTCTTAGCTTCCTAGTTACTAGAATCTATAATTTCACAAAGGGAAGGGGAAGAATGGGGAGAAGAAATAGGTGAAGAAGGCGAGGGGACAAATTTAGGATCAACATGAGGTTGATGTTGTTTAGGTGGAGGAGAACTTGGTTGAAAAGTAGTTTGGACACTCGGAATCACCAAGGCTGAAAATAACCAATCTGGCAAACCAATGGTCAATCCAAGAAGGGACAACGTTTCCATATAGGGAGCACCAACATTTCCAAAAGAAGGAAAAGGATTAGGATTCTTGTCAGGGGGGTTTCCTTGGTTGGTAGACTTTGGAAATTTTTCCATTGGTATCAACCTAAGATCCACTAAGGAGAATTTCCATAGGAAGGATGCTTTTCCACGGTCAATTAATTGATTTTAGAAATTAATAGAACAAAATAAAAGAGGGGAAAACTAGGAAAGATGTTTTACCAAGTATCCATGAACTGCAATATACACCTTAGTCAAAACCAAGGACTTAACATACAGCGTCCATTCTCCCCGAATGTTCTGTTCGGTGTATCATGTTTACAAGGCGGCTGACTTGATTACCTGTGGCTAAATGATAGCAACCTAGTGGGGTCTCCCAATATATACTTGACGGTACGAGGAGCACACGTTTGTGTTAGCAATGTCTAATGCATAATTGTTCAATGAGATCATCCCTATATACTTGCCATACTGAAGTGCCTCCGATATACCTGAAATTACTAGAAAACCTTCGATATACTTCCGTACTGGGATGGGATTTCACCCCCGGGATACAATGCATGCAGTTAATAACAGTTGCTATGTTTAAAGACGTCAGAACACGTCTCTAGCCTAGACCTCTAGATATTTGCATTAGGTTACAAATTCTCCTTAGGTTGATTGAGGTAAATTTTAAGTTTATCTTGAATTAAGTTTCAGTTTTGGGCTCAAAACAATGTCACCTGAATCCCTAAGATGCAGCTATATGAGAAAAGGAAACATTCCACTTCAATGAAAGCTAGACTAGTGAAGAAAGAGAGACAACCAAGCAAATGCATAAATCAAGCAAAATGCATCAAAACATAATTCTTTAACTTTCCAATATAAAATGTAAAAATGAAATCTACTCTTTCACTTTCACTAGAAAATGTAATGCTAAAATGAAATCCTATGAGAAACAAAAATCAATTTTCTTTTACTAAGATGCACTAATATTTTTGTTCTTTTCCTTTCACCTTGATTCAAATATGCAAACTAATGTAATGAGCAAAGGGAAAAATGCAATCTAAAACAACTAAAATGAAAATTTCATTCACTTTTGGTTTCGAATGAAAATCATTTCAAAAATACTTAAATGAAGAAGTCCTTTCACTTTTCTTTTCGAAACAATGAAATCAAAACAAGCATTCACTTTCAATTTCACCAAAGAAAACAATTGTAATCTACGTTTGACAATGGAGTAGAAGCAATTTTCAAAGTACCAAAATGATCCAACACTAATGAAAATAACTTCACAAACACGAACTGAAAGCAACTTGAAAATGGTTTCCTGACTGCAACAGAACTCCCAAATGGAAGCTATAAATCTCACGGAGAAAAACCAAGTGACGAGTGAAGGGTGACCTAGAAACCCTAGAAGGAAATGAAGCTTCAAACACACATCAACAAAGCCAAGAGACAATTGCAATCACACAAGGATAACAATCAAGACAAACACACTGTAGTTACACTAGAAAATCACTCATAGAGGTTGAAAACCACTGAAAACAAGAAGAAACCCTAATTTTCTTCTATCCTTTGGGATCAATGCATCTTTTAAAGGAAAAAGGGAGATGAAAGGCAGAGCATCACGACTGTAAATTGAAAATGGATGCTTCTGTCAGAACAGAAAATGCATTGGGTGAGAAAAATAAGTAAAAAATGAAAAATCTTCAAAATCAAAGTAGGCTCAACACTCTCAAGCAAAAACCAGTGAATGCATATATCTACAGTGATGCACACAAGCCAAGAAATCGATGATTGGTCAAACTCATCAGAGAATCTGATCAAAGGAATGGATAGAAAGGTTATAGCATCCCCAATGGAGTCAACATTTTGTTGTCTAGGTAAATCCTCTTTGAAGATAGAGACAATCCCCCTAGCCCAATGAGTAGGACTACCAACCTACATGACAATCTACAAGAAACTTTCCTAAATTACAATCGAAATGAGAGAAGAGAAGGAGACCCACCTCGTTCTGATGCTGTAATGCAATCCTTTGTTGAAGATCTTGATCGCTCATTCCTTGGGCTCATCTCTACCACTCACAACGTTTGAATACCTGCATAAGAGACCAAAGACACAAAAATAATTCAAGTGCAACAAGCATAATCGAAAGTAATCCACTTAACAAATCAAGGAGCATTAAGATAAATGATGCATTAACACAAGAATTTATGGAAAGTAAACAAACAATTGTATATATTAATGAATAAAAGAGGAAGCATACAACCAAGCCTTGATGTCAATAATCCCTCCTTGAGTGAATGTCCAAGTTTGAGCTCAAGCACTCCTTCTCCAAGCCAAATGAGTAGCATGTAGGCACTATCTCAGCATAAGGGTGCAAATAATCAGAGACCAACCATTTGGGAATGGGAGAGGATGAATATATAGGTAGGGAGAGGGAGTTAGGATCTCTCCAAAGATAGGGGAAGGCCCTCATCTCAAGGAGGAAGCTCATAGGGATAAGATCAAAGGGAAATATTGGGAGAATTCGACCACATCCACAACGAACAACCTCCAACTCATCGTTCTGGAAGCCTCTAGATCACGAAGCTTCTTGTCCTCTTTGGGAAAACTTGCCTTTTA
Source organism: Pinus tabuliformis (assembly GCA_031772625.1). Taxonomy (NCBI): domain Eukaryota; kingdom Viridiplantae; phylum Streptophyta; class Pinopsida; order Pinales; family Pinaceae; genus Pinus; species Pinus tabuliformis. The sequence continues at coordinate 887,264,346 of CM062817.1, forward strand.
GGGATCAACACGAGTATCCAAGTAAAAATCGCGCTACCAGTGCGAGGCTAGTATAGTGCAACTCGCCATCAACGCGAGTTTTGAGTGTCACAGTCGTGTTGACCCTGAAATTAGGGTTTGAGCTTACTTCTTTAGGGAAGTCCTAGGGCATATTTTCATTAAGTCTTCAGGGAGGATCTAGACCGCATATCAGGATGGGTACACTGCATAATTGCCAAATTTCAAGCACTCCAGGGTATGACATGGGGAAGTGTAGGAGGCATGACAAAATACTGTGTAACAGATAGTTGCATACTAATTGTAATCAGATGTTGAGGATCATAAAGTAGCATTGATAACAACACAAGAGGCACAGTGTATGTTGATGCCTAATCCTCTGCGGTTGGGTGAACCTGGAATGTGAACAGTCATCAGAAGATGAACTGAGCAGTCACATTCTTGTATATAACAATAGCTACCTAATGTAATAAATCGAATAAGCTTTCTGAGTTTTCTGCCAAACTGGAGTTACTCCTGGACTGACATGGTATCAGAGCCAGTCCTAAAAACAGTTGTAACTCCCTTCATTTTTGCCACTGCCTCTGTCATGAGCGCTGCTCTGCCTCCATTGCATTGCATTCACCTGATTACTCTGTCCTGAGGGCTGCTCTGTCCTGAAATATCCTGCCTCTGCCAGCGCTGCACATCTGTCCATACTGTCCAGACAGAAGGGCTGATGCCTGATGCCTGACATGGCGCTAGAACATGGTATTCTGCGTTCAATGATCTCTGCATTACTTTGATTCCTTAGCGTTGAATGCTGAGTGGTGTATGTTGAATACGCTGGCCATTCCCTTCTGTAATTTCATTCATTTCGTTTACATCCTCCAAGCTACGAAACAAGCATTTCATGCCAGGGTGCCACCATCGATGAAGCTTCTGCGTTTGTCAGCATAGACGTTTTTAAGATTTGTTCACATAGTGCGAATACCTGTTCAAGAATAACAAGAGCAGAGGGCGTTTGGCTTGGGGCACCATAAGCGGCCTGCAAACCCTTTCGGTTACGGACATGAATCGGCAGCACTGTGACCTCTCTGTGCGATGAACCTTCTCCTTCATCCAGTGCATTAATTCTTTGAAAAGTCATTGTAAGCAGTCTTATGTATAAAGTCCAGTGCATTAATTATTTGAAAATTCGTTGTAGCAGTCTTATGTATGAAGTCGATTGTGTTGGAGCAATTCCTGCATATACACCTCTTTTAACCTACAGCGTCGAAAATTTTGTTACTGTGTGCTGAATTGAAAACCGTGGAATGGGCTGAAGAATTGTGCAGCGAAGACCGGAATGCTACATTATGTTGATTGGTTTGTTGAATGCTGAAGGGTAACATTTGAATGTTGAAGGGTAACTGTCGGTCTCTGCGGTTTTATTTTGTGAACGACTATGAACTGACCTCGTTCACAACAGTTGCATAGTCACAGTTTTGTGGAGGTGAATAGTAGTATTGCGCAGTCTTTTTAAAAATCATTCAAATCATTTGTGGAGGTGAATAGTAGTATTGCGCAGTTTTTTTTTAAAATCATTCAAATCATTTGTGGAGGTGAATAGTAGTATTGCGCAGTTTTTTTTTTCATCATTTGAATGGTAATGCTGCGTTGTAAAGTTAAAGCATTAAAGTGATATGTAATATATAAATATATTACATTTTAAAACATTGAAGTGATATGTACATAATATTTCAATGAAATGTTGATGCTTCTATCAAACATTAGAGGGATTTGAAGAAAATATAGTGCATAAGGCTGTAACGTAAGGAAGACATTTGAAATCTTTTGAGAATCCCCTTTTGAGTACAACTTCATTGTATATCAGCAGAAAGTTTTTTTATCAGCAGAAGTTATTTATCAGCAGAAGTATTTTTTTACAGAATGCATTTAATCATCTCTATGGTAGGAATAGTTCTCACTGGTAAGGAGAACTATCCTGAATGGTCCCAGATGATAAAACACACCCTCATCTTCAATGAGTTGTGGAAAGGAGTGTGTGTCGGAGAAGGAGACAATGACCCAGTGCAGCCTACATCAGACAAAGAGCTCGTCATTTGGGAAAACAAGAACAACAAAGCCTATGCATTAATCGCAGCATCTGTAAATGAAGAAGTAAGTCGCCATATTTCATCATATTCAACTGCCTTTGAAGCTTTACAAAAGCTGAAAGAACTCTATGACTCACATTTTGCACTTGAAGTTGTTCAGCTCATGATTAAACTCTTCACTCTTGAACTGAAAAATAATGATCCTCTTGCTCTTGCATCTGAAGTAAAGTCTATAATGCATGATATTAAATCCACTAAGGTTGAGCTGGATATCCCTCTTATTGCTTTTCTCAAGGCACTCTATCCTACCTACTCCAATTATCTTGAGTCTTTACAAGCAAATGGAAATCTAAAGATATAACCTTTGACTCTCTTGTGAAAAAGTTTACTGAAAGAGAGAAAGCCTTTGGAAAGAAGACAGTCCCTGAATCTTCCAAAGAGACTGTTTGCCTTGCTCATAAATAAAAGCATCCTGCTCAAGATTGTACAAGAGGAAGAGGTAGACGAAGAGGAAGAGGGCGATACTTCAGAGGCAGGGGGGCAGACATTCTCAAGGAGAAAAGGCAGATCTGCATTGCATTCGCTGCAAACGAAATGGATCACATGATGCTTCTACATGCAAGCTACCATGGGACAAAATTGAGTAGAAAAGAAACCAGCAGAAAGGTAAAACTGATGATACAGACAAAGGTAAAGCACTTGAATCCGCTCACTATATTGAGGCACAATGTAACATTGGAGTAAATGAAGATTTATTTAATGCTTCACTTGCTTCTTCGAAAAATGATTGGTTGCTTGATTCAGGAGCAACCTGTCACATGACTCATAGAAAAGAATTTTTTGAAGATTTCACTGACAATGTTGATGGAGCAGTATACTTTGCAGATCAGTCAAAAATCAAGCCATCAGGGCTTGGCACAATCAGGCTTAAACTGCCTGGTCTTCCAGACTTTCTTCTGGATCATGTTCTATATCTCCCACAGCTCAAGAGAAACTTGCTGTCCTTGGTCCACATCCGCCAGCAAGGTCACTCCATTCATATGTTTGATGGCAAGCTTGAGGTAAGAAAAGCATCTGACCACTCACTTGTCATGAGGGGAATAAAAGAAGAAAGGCTTCTCAAACTGCAAGGAACCTCTGCTCATGCACAACATTTCTCATATATTTCTCATCATGAAGAAGGTACACTTCCATCAAGTTTATTATGGCATGCTAGATTTGGACATTTAAACTATGACAGTCTCCGCTTATTGAAGAAAAATGGTGTTGCTGGTTTGCCTACAATTCCTAGGAAACATAAGCAATGTGATGCTTGCATTCTAGGAAAGCATAGCAAACAGTCTTTTCATGATTCACATTCAAGAGCACATAGGAAGCTTGAACTCATTCATTCAGATTTATGTGGTCCAATGCCTGTTCCTTCTGCAAATGGAAATAAATATATCATGACATTTATTGATGATTACACCAGAATGTGTGGGTTTATTTATTGAAGAACAAATCTGATGCTTTTCAAACATTCAAGAATTTTCATAAATGGATTGAAAATGATGCACAATCTCATATTGGGTCTATTCGCACTGATAATGGAAAAGAATATACATCAAATGAATTTGAAAACTATCTTCGCCAACATGCGATCAAACATCAAACAATTGTGCCTTATAATCCCCAACAGAATGGTGTAGCTGAAAGAATGAATAGAAAAATCTTGAATATGGTACAATCCATGCTTTTCTTCAAAAATGTAAAGATAATGTTTTGAGCTGACGTTGTTCTATGTGTTGAATATATAAAGAATAGATGTCCATCTAATGCTATAAGAAACAAGACTCCTTATGAATTGTGGTATGGACATGTTCCTTCGGTAAAACATCTCAGGATCTTTGGTTCCACCTGTTATGCTTTGATACCAAAGGTACATAGAAACAAACTTGGTGCTAGAAGTCGTAAGTGTATCTTCCTGGGGTATTCAAACACCTCCAAAGCATACCGCCTCTATGATGAAGCAAATAAAAAGTTTGTTGTATCTAGAGATGTCATTTTTCTTGAATCATCCAAATCTGACAATGTTGTTGAGCGACAACTTGATCGCTTGGATAGATTCGCAAAAATGAAATCATTTCAAGAATTTGATAATCAGATTCCACATCTTGAAGGGGGGATTCCTATACTAGATCAACATGTGGAATCTTCTTTTGAAGAACAATCTCCCCTGCATGAAATTCCAACAACGGATGATGCTTTAAGTGATGTAATTGATAGAATTGGGAGACTCAATCTTGATTCAGTCCCAACTCAATCAACAGAGCAGCCCAGACCATCTCAGAAAGGTCCCCCAAAGTGGCTGACAAAGACACTTGAAAGTGTTCATCCTGATGAAATTGGAAAAACAGGAACCAGAAATTCAAACCGACAAAATGGAGGTGATGTAGATGACTCTAATTCACCTGTTGATATGGATGTTTCTTATGATTCTGAATTGAACTTATCTACAGATTTTGAACCAACTTCCTTCAAAGAAGTAGCTTCTCATGATGAATGGAAAGAAGCGATGCAAAAGGAGTATGATGCCCTCATAAAGAATGGCACTTGGACGCTGGTTGATCCTCCATTTGGAACCAAACCAATTGGTTGCAAGTGGGTCTACAAGAACAAGTACAAAGCTGACGGCTCACTTGACAAGCACAAAGCTAGGTTTGTGGCAAAAGGTTTTGCACAAAAGGAAGGGGTCGATTATGAGGAAACTTTTGCCCCCATAGCAAAATGGGCCACCATCCGGACACTCTTTGCACTAGCAGCTCAGAATGGTTGGAAAGTCCATCAAATGGATGTAAAAACTACCTTCTTGAATGGAGACCTAAAAGAGAATGTTTTTATGTCCCAGCCTGAAGGATTTTCTGTGAAAGGACATGAACAAAAAGTATGCAAACTTGTGAAGTCCTTATATGGCCTCAAACAAGCACCGCGAGCCTAGTATGAAAAACTAACTGAGCATCTTCTGAAACTCAACTTCAATCATTTTGATCTTGATGATGCAACTTTATTTGTCAAGAAAGTTGGCAAAACAGTTGTATATCTTGTGGTATATGTAGATGATCTTTTAATGACAGGGAACAATGAAAGCTACATTGCATCCATAAAGAAGGAATTGGGGAAAAGTTTTGAAATGACTGATTTGGGCTATGTTCATTACTATCTTTGCATTGAAGTAACCCAACATCCAAAATCCATATTTCTTTCTCAAAAGAAATACATTGGAGATTTGTTAAACAGATTTGGCATGACAGAGTGCAATCCTCTTTCTACTCCAATGGAACAAAACTTAAAGCTCACATCTATTGAAGGAAAGGAATTTGAGGATGCAACAAAGTATAGACAGCTTGTAGGAAGTCTCATCTACCTCACTACTACCAGACCAGACATTTCATTTGCTGTTGGAATCCTCTCCAGGTTTATGCAAAAGCCTTGTGAGGGACATTGGTCTGCTGCAAAAAGAGTTCTAAGGTACTTGAAGGGAACTCAAGACCTTGGAATCAAGTATACACAGGTGGACGACTTCAGCTTGATTGGATACTCTGATTTAGACTTCGATGGAGACAAAGAAACTAGGGTATCTACTTCAGGATATGCTATGAGTCTTGGATCAGGAGCTGTCTCTTGGAGATCACGCAAACAATCAGTTCCAGCAGATTCCACAACAGAAGCAGAATACGTGGCAGCAGGTGAAGCAACGAAAGAAATTGTGTGGCTCAGGAAAATTCTTGAAGATTTTCAGGTAAAATAAGTACAATCAACTCCACTCATGATTGACAACACCTCTGCAATAAAGTTGGCCAAGAATCCAAAGTTCCATGATCGTACAAAGCACATCAATACTAAATATCATCTGATCCGACATCATGTTGAGGCCAAAACAATCTATCTCCGTCATTGTTCCACAAATGAGCAAATTGCAGACATCTTCACCAAAGCGCTTGGAAGAGAAAAGCTTGAAAGATTTAGAATGATGCTTGGACTCACCAACATCCCTTCAGATTAAGGGGGGGAACGTTGACACCTAATCCTCTGCGGTTGGGTCAACCTGGAATGTGAACAGTCATCAGAAGATGAACTGAGCAATCACATTATTGTATATAACAATAGCTACCTAATGTAATAAATCGAATAAGCTTTCTGAGTTTTCTGCCAAACTGGAGTTACTCCTGGCCTGACAGTGTAGAATCAACAATAGTGTAGTTTTTCCAATAGACATTTGAAAGACTGGTAGCAGTCAGATGCTCATGAGACGATTGCATCTCAAAGACATATTTGATACATTATTTTGGATGCTTATTAGTTGCAGTGTTACAGTAGCAACAAAAACAATGAGAGGGAGCTATGTTATAATACACATTCCTATTGTAGCGGATACAACCACCCTCCAAATTTTTTCCTATGCTTCGATTTTGGAGCCTCCCTTCTTATACCCAAGAGATCATCTTGCACTCATCCAAGTATTCATGCTTCAAATGAGACTTATCTTTTCATCTTTGCTTAATTTTCTCACTTAGTTGATTCTTCTAAGTCACAAGTTGATCTCCCAACTTGGCCTCATAACAGTTCTGGGCTTTCCTCTAGAAATTGCACAATCCTTGAGGGAAAGTAACCTTGATGATGTGAATTGCACAGTCTTGACTTGAAGTCAACCTTAAGCTCGAGAACTGTGCAGTCATGGGAGGCAGCCCAACACTGAGCCTAGAAACTACACAACCCTCACTAAGCTTAGAAACTGCACAATGCACTGAGCCAAAAAATTTCCCAGTTCCCCAAAACTGTGCAGTCTTTCTTGGTAGTGTGCATGGCAAGTTTCTCTGAAAAGAAAAAGAAAAAAAAATCATCCCTAAAAAATAGGGATCTACTTTTAGTATCCCGAAGGAGGAACTTGCGCTATTTTTAGAAACTTTTGCTAAGTGTCACTTTTTCCTTGATTTTAGGGATGCGCGTCATAAAACCTAATTTCCCAAATCTCTTTAATCAATGCTTCTAGAGCTCATTTTCACACTCGATCTTGGAGCTCTAGAATTCTCGGGGAGATCAAGGAACCTTCGGTGCCATGATCGTCGCTTTTCTGGGTGAGTTTTTCTTTTTTTGTCTTTTGACACTTTTTCTATTGCTTTTTGTCGTTTGGCTCGTGTGAGTTTTGTTTCACTTGTTTCTTGTCATGGTTGCTGGAGTTTTGACTTGTTTTAACTTGTAGAAGTGTTGATTTAAGGTTCAGATTGTCTTTCCCAAGTGTCACATTAGTTTTCCTGTTTTGCACCAATAGTCATCATTGCAATGAATCTCCTCACATAATTCCTTCCATTTGATTAATTATTTCACATGATTCGCATGCATTTATTTACACTTAGTTAGATTCGCACTATCTCTCAGATCTGCTCATTTTCCACACTTCTCTTGGACAAATTTTCATTTCCCTTGGTCGATTTTCACTTTTCCCAGCTGACAATGTGCAATCCTAAGGCTCAAGCCACAAGCTTGGCCTCTGTAATTGCATAGTGCGCAACCCAAGCTGGCTCCAACTACACATTGCGCAGTTCTAGGAACCAACCTATCATCTTAACCATTGAGACTACACAATGCATAGTCTCTATCAAGCCTCTGCCTAGGTTGAACTGCACATTGCCAGTTTTAAGCCACAAGTTTCGACCTTGGTTGCTAGGACTACACAGTGCGTAGCTCTCATAGGAAACCAATCCCTCTTGCAAATGATAATTGTACAATCATCCCCATCTGATGCCTGATTTACTATTTGAACATGCTTTGTAAGTTGATTTTCTTAAGACTGACATTTTCTTGCCATGAGTTCCCCTTTTGTCCCACAGATACAAAAAAAATTTAACACCTCTCCAACAGTCACTATTACCATGGAACCTAATATAGTTGCTTCAAAGGAAACCATGACATTGAGCGGTACCAACAGGAAGAAGCTTTCCACCTTCCGCGCAGAATAATTTTAGCAAATGTATCACTTTCCTGATCCAGTAGAGCGCATGGAATCACTCTTCTATGCCACCCAGAGCTATGTGAACACAAGAGACCTTGTCAAAAACTAGGTGAAGGAGCCATTGAAGTTTCGATAGACACCCACCCATGTGTATAAGACAAAGTCTCTCAGAAAGGCCTACCATCTCTTGGTTATATTTTCTTGTATAATTCATGGTCAAGAGAGCACATAAACCTTTCCTGAAGGGTGGTCAGTATTATTGGACCAAGTGGTGAATGATGGGACACCGTTCAATTGGTCAAATATGTTGGTTCGAGAGTTGAAGGCCCATGTAGCACAAGCTCGGAATCTGCCTAAGGGTGAGTGAGCAAGGTTATATATGTCTGCAAACTTACAGGATGAAATCTATGCACAATAACAATTCCTTGGCATGAATTGGACATGGACACCATGAGAAACTATCGTGCACATCTATTACAAGTTGCTTTCAGAATTCAGTTATCGAGGAGTAATGGCACGACTAACTAACCACTTCGTAATCCCGATTTACAAGCTCATATTTGAAGAAGATCCACCTTGCATGTCACGATAAACAATGGAAGTGATAACAGACATCACAGATTGGTATGGCTCACCAGGTGACACCTTCATTAGAGTGTTTTGTGGAGAGAAGCCTCAACATGTTTTACCTTGATATTCCACTGACAAACTTGTCATGTAAGATGTATCGTATCACCTCTCCACAAGGTTATCAGTAATGCTGCACAAGAAGAAGAAAGCATCGTGGCCCACTCTTCCTTTGTGAAATGGATTATACGAGATAAAGAACTTGAAAGTCGCATATGTTGAGGCAAAGTAGATAGTGAGATTTTAATTCGACACTCGAGATTTTAATTTGTATGATCCACGCAGTGTTTTCAAGGACCATTGTGCAAGAGTTTACTTTCTGTGGATCGACAGGGCATTTCATTGGCCAGAGGAGGATCCATGGAGGCACTGTTACAATGCCTCCAGACTCCATGATTCGGTTAGCTTAGTAGGGACTTCACTGGATGCTCCATAGAGGAGAGAAACTCCGGAAGCAACCACAATAGAAGGCATAACTCTTATGTAGGACAAGGGAAAGAGGAAGATTTTTGATAGTCTAGAGGGAGAGAAAAGTTGCAAAATGAAAGTGGGTCCTATTCTCATGAAAGTCGATTTGGCAGCAAAAGTGAAGAGGAAGCAAAGGATGCAAAGAGCAGAGTAGAGGAAGACAAAAAAGCAAAGGTTGTAGGAAGCAGAACTGAAGTTGCAAGAGACACAACAGAAGCTAAAGGAAGAAAAAGAGTTGATGAGGAATGAACGAGAAGAGAAGCAGAAGCAGGAGTAAGAACAAAGGCAAGGTGCAATGACAAAGGAAACAACGTCGATATAGGTTAAAGAGCAAGAACAAGACCAACCAACAATCAAAGAGGAAAGTGTGCATATGAAATACGGGAGCTTGCTCAAAAATATTGAGAAATTGATTGAGGCAACAAGCATGGAGATGGAGGAGGAGCCACAGAATGAAGATGCTAATATGATGTTGAGCACACCACAGGTCATCCCTTAGTCTCTACCACCTCTAGCAACAAAGCCAACCCTGAGCGAGCAAGGGGGTGTTTTTCCCCTTGATGATGATCCGGTAATGGATATGTACAATCTATCATTCGATGAGTTCCAAAGGAGGATTGTACAAGCACGAAGAAAGCAATTTCCAGATGATCACGCATCCCTTAGTTTCGTTAGAGAAAGGGTGATAGTATCAGACACTAGGAAGCATCCAAATGTCATTTCTGAAGCCAACTTGGCCTATGTAGGAGCAACAAGATCAAACATTCAGTATTTGACAGCCGAGAATGAGAAATTGGCACAAAACTTGTAGGCTGATAGGAAAGAGGCAGAACAACTCCACACAACAGCACATAATGAAATTTTTGCACGGGTTTAATTGGAGGAGGTGAGGTCAGTGATAGCCACTGAAGTATCAACACTTGGAGATACCATGTGGAAGCTCTATGAGGGGTTTGTCACTGTATATAAAGAAGTTTTCTGTTTTCATGGCTTACTAAAGCAGAGCAAAGAGTTTGTTAAATCTCTCAAGAACATACAAGCTTCCATTGCCTATGTGCAAGAGTGGACAATGCGGTACAAAGGGGCATCGCTTGACTTAGTGAATAAAATGAAGCCACATGTAGAGCTTTAGAAAGAGAAGGTTCAAATGTTGATTTAGAACAACAAGCAACTCACCTCATTCATTGGAAGCATTCAAGACTCATAACTATGGTTGTTTAGTAGTTTGGATGTCTTGGTGAAAAAAAACCAGATCCCATTAGTCGGTTCCCTCACCAAAGTCAAATCCAAGAAGCAAGTCCAGCAGGAGATCAAAGAGTACTTTTAGCAGCTGAGACAAAATGCCACCAGGGAAGAATTGGAGCTGAACAAAAAAACATGCATAATCTCATCATTGGTCCTGTCCAAGTCAAAACAATGTTGTTCATGCTTGAGAATGAATTGGAAACAAGTTCCAAGACAGTGTACCCATATGCCACGGAGGCCAGAGTCCACTTCCATCCAACCACCATTACAAGTTTAGGGACATCATCACATAGTATCAAGCTTGGCACCAATAATTGACCGAGAAGGAGCAAGTGGAGGTTGTTGAGCTAGACTTCTCCCAAACTCAAGCATCATAGTGTTGTGTCTTGTTAGGCTGTCAAGTTGTCCCTAACCCATTTTTTCTTATATGGGTACAAGTGTAAAATGTAATATTATTTGTAATTATGTTGTAAGTGAAATTCCAAGTGCTAATATTGGAATATGAAGAGTCATCGTGTAATGTAGTATGTCATTTATAAAGACGTTGAAGATTCATGGGGGTAGTCCAAAGGTCACAAAGGGGAGTTGAAGAGTCACCCCCCTCTTGTTATAAATAAAACCTCATAACTCATGTAAAGGGATTTTGGGAGGCAAGCTTTTGTCTAGGCTTAGGCTTAGGAAGAGCTTCAGAGTATTGTGAAGAGTCTAGGCTTCTCCGTAGCATAGAGAAAGTATACTTCTTTGAAGGAGCAAGCGTTATTGACTTTAATGTTCCATTACTGGGGCTAGTGGTCGTCAATAGTGTATGTATGAATGGAACTGTCACTTATAATAATAAAATCAGAGCCAACACACTTTCATGCATATGTTTTGAATATAATAGGACTATTCTTGTTGTATTTGGAATATATGTTATTTAACTTACGCATATGCTTATGAACTATTTCATTTGCATTTGTATGAATATTGTTGAATGTGTGTTGTTGTATTGATTCATCACTTTAACTTGTGGACTAATCTGCATCTTAGCTTGTGATGTCATTTTGTTTGTGTGTTTATTTCAAACTATGTACTATTACAGGCTTCCAAGGGGCGTACTTTCTTCTCCCTTCATGCGTTGGAACCTTCATGCATCGCACTTGACTCTTTGTAGGGTCACACACTTTCTCCCACCCAAAGTTATCATACTTCCCTTTACGTGTTTTCGCAGTCAAGGCATAACATTACCACCCACTACTGGGACTCCTACTCCAAACAATGTGAGGTCTAGTTGGGACTACGTAGCGGGGAGATCCCCTTAATGTTGGTGTGTCCAACACTGTCAACATTTCTGGTGCTAGAAGGAGGGCCAGATGACAATATGAGTCCTTGAAGTCTATTTTGAATTTCTGCACTCATTTAATGACTTCTCCTCAAATCAAAACCCTGACATGATTTTCTAAACCCACAAATATGAAAGTGCCAGTGAGAATTATTGATGACTTGTCCAATTTGAAATTTAATGGCAAGGGTGAAACAACCTTATTTAAGCACACCACACATTTTCTTGATTTCTGCATAAAGCACAACATCCACTGTGAGGATTTTGGTTGTAGGTTTTTCATTCTCACATTCGAAGGGTGTGTGGAGGAATGGTGTTACATGTTTCGTTAAGCTTCCATCCACTCTTTCGAACAACTTTTCATATAGTCATGTCGTGCTTTCAATTTCTATGATCGTAAAGCTCTTAATAAGAACATTTTGAATTTACTAAAAGCACATGATTCCGTTCAAGGTTTTCACAATTGTTTCATCCATTATTGCTTTGAATTTCCTAAAGATGAAGTTGATTGGTCTTTCTTGGTAGAAAAATTTCTATATCTTGTTCACATTTCAAAAAATCCACATGAGTTAGAATATTTTGAACCTCTCCCAACATACCTCGGTGTTATAGCTTCTAAATCTATGATAGATAAGGTTGTTGTTCCAAGTGACCCTCCATCCCATTCTCATTAAACAACTCTAGTTCCATAGGTTGAGGTGGGAGAAGTTGATAATTCATCTGTTGATCTACCACCATCTTCTCCTACCCCACTTACTCAGAATTTCAGTGCAGATTTGGACTGTGACTCCAATGGTTGTGATGAAGTGCTATCTCCTCGTCCTCCATTCTTTGGTCCCTCTGATCCTTTGGATTACGATGTGTTGTGTTCACTTGTTTCAAATGTCTCTTGTGATGTTCACAAGGATCGAACTCAGAGTTGGTGTTGAAGAACCAACCTGCGGTATCATTTTCGATGAGTATGTGTGGGATTCTGAACAATAATTTATGGTGAAGGATGACCTCCTTCCATCAACACCTCTTCCGCATTATCCTGAAATTTTCCACGATTATGTCATTTATGTTCAATCATGTGAAAATTTAGTTCCTGATGTTACTACTTTCAATCATTCATAAAAAACATGGAATGCCATTTTTTCATTTGAACACGGAGAGGACAAATATTTTCTACATGATCCTCCCAATATCTCATCTTATCTTTCAAGGAACATAGACGGTGAAATTTCTCATTCTCCATCATCCCCTCTTTATGATTCGTTAGATTGTGAGGATGCCCCTGTTTGTAATCTTGAACTTTCTGATAGTGGCTATTGTGATCTTTCAATTAACTCATTTGATCAAGATTCTAATTTTTCCACTTTCAATCTTTCCAAGCCACTGGTCTTTGATGATCCATCTTCTGATGAATTGGAACCTCCCCAAGCTGTCGATGCACTTTAGCCTGAGCTGATGGTTATGTCAGGTTCTTGTAGTCTTGAGGCTAGTTCCACTTCCAATCAGAAATGTGTTGAATCTTTCCAGGCTCCTCAGCACTTTGTTGTACACATTGAAAATCCATCTATTTTGCAATTTTCACATACTCCATCTGTATCACACGAACCTATCGCTCAGTCATTGGAGGAGTTGTATGTAGCAAGCACTGTAGCAAAATATAAATTTTCTTCTTTCTTCAGGTTTTCTCTTTTTTGAAGTTTGAAAGTTTGTGCTTGCATGTGTTGGACTTGCAATGTGTTTGAACACCGTGGTACATTCGTAAAGTGTCTTTCATGCGCTTTTCATTTTTACTTTTCTGTGGGTTCTTTCAAACTTCGAACGTCTTGTTTTGTGTTGTCTTATATTTCAAAAATGTAAACTTTGAAGTGGGAACTAATACTGTTACCCATTTCCTAGAATTAGAAAAAAATTGCCCCAATTTTGAAAAGGGGCGATGTAGAACAAACATATTTTTTTAGAGCATAGTTTTTGGCACTTTAAATAACCAATACGATTACCCGTTTCTTAGGGGAGTAAAAACATGAACCGATTTTGAAAAGTGGTGATGCAGAATACACTTCTTTTTTTTTAGAGCATATTTTTTACAATTTAAATTTTCTTATGTATCAAATATAAATATATATATATATATATATATATATATATATTTTTTTTTTAAGTTAGTGATTTTCATCCTGATTTTGAAACGTGTTGATGCAACATACTTCTTTTTTAGAAGACTTATTTTTCACACTTTAAAATTTATTATGTCCAATTTATTTATTTTTATTTTTTAATTTATTTATTTTTTTAATGATTACTTAACGAATTTTCAAGATGTTTTATTTATTTATTTTTTTAAATGTTGATTACTTAAGAAAACAAATATAAAAATATATATAAAAAAACAAAAAAAATTATGGTTAAAAAAAATTATCTCATAAACCATAAAAGAATTTGGGAAAAAAAAAAGATTAAGTAAAAATTTAAAAAAGCATTAACGAAAAAAAATAATTGAAAACAAACTAGATTAAATAAATAAAAATAAAATAAATTAACAAAAAAATAAAATAAAAAACTAGTAAAATTAATATTAAATTCATTTTAAAAATAAACTAAAAAAACAAAAATAAACTCAAATTTGAAAAAAAAAAAAACAAAAAAACAAAAAAAACAAAAACAAAAACAAACAAACAAAAACAAAACAAAACATGTGAAGTTTATAAAGAAATATGTATTTTTGATTTTGTATATATATATATATATATATATATATATATAAAAGCTTACATTTTTTATTTAAAAATAATAATAATAATTTTTTTTTAAACAATTTTTTTTTCTTTTTTTTTTATTTAAAAAAAAATTAAACAACCTTTTTTTTATTTAATAATAATAATAATAATATTTTAAAAAAATTTGATAGAGAATTTATTTTGAATTAAAAAAAAAAAAATATTAAAAAAAAAATTTAACAATTTTTTTTACTTCGACCAAAAAAAAAAAAATTACCTCTGGCCACCCGTGGTGGTGTGGCCCTAGGCAGAGGGCCTGCATGCAAGCCCTTCGCCCAGGGCCGCCCCACCACAGGCGGAGGGGCGATTCATGCAGGCTCTCCGCCTAAGGTCGTGCCACCACGGGCGGTCGGGCGAGCGGAGGGCCGATTCATGCAGGCCCTCCACCCAGGGCCGTGCCACCATGGGCGACTAGAGGTAAATTTTATTTATTTAAAAAAAATTGTTTAAAAAACATATGAAAATTTTTTAATTTCTTTTAAATAAAAAAATTATATGTTTAAAAAAAAATTTGGTTATAGAAAAGATTTAATATATATATATATATATATAAATTAAAAAAACTTCTTAAAAAAATTTAATAATTTTTTTTTTTTTTTTTAATCTTTTGTTTTTAATTTTTAATTTTTTTTGTTTTAAATAAAAAATGTAAGTTTAATAATATATATATATATATATATATATATATATATATATATTAAAAATACATATTTTTTTATATACTTTAAATGTTTTTTTTTTTGAGTTTATTTTTTTTTTAGCTTTTTTTTTTAAATGTTTTTAATATTAATTTTACTAGTTTTTTAATTTTTTTTTGGGTTAATTTTATTTATTTATTTTATTTTTATTTTTTAAATCTAATTTGTTTTTAATTCTTTCTTCTTCTTCTGATATATTTATATATATTCTTTTTCTTTTTTTCTTTTCTTTTCTTCTTTTCTTTTCCTTCTTCTTCTTCTTCTTCTTCTTTCTTTTTTTCTTTCTTTTCTTTTCTTTTTTCTTTCTTTCTTTCTTCTTCTTCTTCGTTTTTTTTTTCTTTTCTTTATGATTTATTTATTTTTTTAAGTAATCAACATTTTAACCCTAATTTTAGTAGTTCTTCTTCTTCCTCTTCTTCTTCTTCTTCATTTTTTATCTAGTTTTTTTTTAATTCTTTTTTTGTTTTCTAGATTTTGTTAACGATTTTTGTTTTTTGTTTTTTTTTTATATATATATATATATTTGTTTTCTCCAAATTCTTTTATGGTTTTATGATATATATATATATATATATATATATATACATTTTTTTTGTCTTTTCTATATATAATTTTATATTTATTTTTTTAAGTAATTAACATTTTAATCTTAATTTTAGTAGTTTTTTTTTTTTTTGTTAATTTCCCTTCTTCTTCTTTTTTTAAATCTAGTTTTTTTTTAATTTTAATTTTTTTTTTTTGGTTTTTTGTTAATGTATTTTAAATATTTCTATTTTTACCTAGTTAATTTTATAGTTTATTTTAATTTTTTTTTCTTTTGCCAATTTTTTATTTTTTATTTTTATTAAATTTTTTTTATGGTTTATGAGATTTATTTATTTATTTTTATTATTATTTATTATTTATTATTTATTTTTTTTAAATATGTGTTTTTTACTATTTATTTGTTTATAATTTATATATATTTTTTAGTTTTTTAATTCTTGTTTTTTATAGGTTAATTTTGTTTTTTTTTGTTTTTTTTTTTTTTAACATTTTTATGATTGATTGTTTTTTTATGTTTTTTTTTTTTTATTTTATGTTTTTTTTAAGTATATATTTTAATTTATGTTTTGTTATTTTAATTTTAATTTTTTTATGTTTTTTCATTGTTTTAATTTTTTATTTTATTTTATGTTTTCATTCTTTTTTTGAAATTTTAATGTTTTTCAGGGTCATGATAAAATATTTTACGCCATTTGTTTCGAAATGTTGTAATTTTACTCTTGAAAAAAAAAAGTGTTATCCGAGCGTCAACACTTTTCATTTTGAGGGTGTTTCTTGCACAAATTTTACCATTGAAAAAAAAAAATTGTTATTCGAACATCAACACTTTTCGTTTTGAGGGTGTTTTTTAGACAATTTTTGCACAAAAAATTGGTTTTCACCACCATTTTTAAAACATGTTGAAAATTTACTCTACGAAAAAAAAAAAAAAAAAAAAAGGGTGTTATTCCAGCATCAAAACTTTTCGTTTTTAACACTGTTTTTGATGTTTTTACGGGTTTTTTTACCAGAGTTTCCGTTTTGAGTTTATAATTCCTGTTTCAAAGTTTACATTGTTTTTCTTATTTGTTGGTATGTTTGTATATCTTTCTTGACATGCATTCCCTCGCCTACATAGGCCAGTCAATGTGTCGATGGTTGCATTGGAAATATCACTTTATGTAAGTCCAGGCTATGCTCTGTTTAGATTAGGAGTAGGAGTAGTGTTATTTTTCTTTTTTGTTTCTTTGATTTGCTTCACTTTGTTTCGTTTTGTTTTCTTCGCTTCTTTTTTTTTGGTTTTTTTCTTTTCAGTTGTAGGTTAGATTCCACATGAGACTGTGTTTGGCTTCTAAGCAAGCTCGATGAAATCCAAGAGAAAGTTGTATTGTTATCAATGTTTGGTTATCTGTCTATTCCCTCTCTTTATGTTAACATTTCATTTCTTTTAGTCAATGATACACTGATGGAAAATATTTTTTGATCGAAGAGAATCATGGTGAAATCACGATGTTTGCACTTTTAACTAGTACCACCTACTCAAATTGGTCTTCTGTTTTTCAGTTAATCCTTGTCAACTAAGTTGAGTAGAGTAAGGAGGGGAGGAAATCCTTAACAAGTATGTCAAAGGTATATATGAATATTGTTCTTTGAAGGGACAACCTCTTCTTCTCTCAATAAGTCTGGATCCCTCTTCCACCCCATGAAATAAATAAGTGCCTATGCACAATTTTTTGAACAAATAAAATGAAAAAAATGAAAAAGAAATAAAGGGCGAAAGAAAAGAAAGGATTCTTGCATAGAGAGGTGAAGCAAAAAACTCCGCTGGGGTACTGTCTAGGATCGTTGGTAGCGGAGCAATGCTTTTGTTCCTGAAGTGACTCCACTGAAGTACTGTTTATGCTTGCTGGAAGTGGAGAAACACCATAGATCGAAACTAAGACTCTAACAATCTCTTTTACTTATGAATCTATATACTCCTCATCCCCAATCAAAACAACTTAGTCTAACTTAGCTTGGTATGTGTGTTGTCGATGAAGAGAATGGTAGAGACTATATGTTTAACTCAAGCCAAGTGAATAAACTATGGCAATCAAATAACTGAACAATACTTCTAGAAGATTTATACCTACTTTGTATGAGACACGATCCATACAGAGAAACAGAGTTATACCAGTGTGTCGCTAGTGTTGTAGCGGCTACAACCACCCTCCAAAATTTTGCCCATGCTTCAATTTTGGAGCCTCCCTTCTTATACCGAAGAGCTCATCTTGCACTAATCCAACTATTCATGCTTTGACTGAGACTTTTATTTTCATCTTTGCTTATAATTTCTCACTTAGCTGATTCTTCTAAGTCACAAGCTAATCTCCCAACTTGGTCTCACAACTGTTATGGGCTTGCCTCCAAAACCTGTGCAATCCTTGAGGGCAAGCAACCTTGATGATGGGAATTGCGTAGTACTAACTGGAATTCAACCTTGAGTTCATGAACTTCTCATTCATGGGAGGCAACCCAACACTGAGCCCAAAACGTCACAATCCTCACTAAGCTCAGAAATTATGCATTGCACTGAGACAAAAAGTTTCCCAGTTCCCCAGAATTATGTACCCTTTCTAAACAGTGTGCATGGCAAGTTTCAACGAAAAAGAAAAAATAAAAATAAAACAAAAATCATCCCTAAAAAATAGGAATCTACTTTTAATATCTCGAAGGAGGCACTTGCACTATTTCTAAAAACTTCCGCCAAGTGTTGTTTTTTGCTTGATTTTAGGCATGCATGTCATAAACCCTAATTCAACCAAATCTATTTAATTGATGATTTTAGAGCTCATTTGCACACTCAATATTGGAGCTCTAACATTCCCAAGGAGATTAAGGAACCTTCAGTGTGATTGTCGTCGCTTTTCAAGGTGAGTTTTTCTTCTGTCGTCTTTTGCCACTTTTTCTATCACTTTTTGTTGTTTGGCTTGTGTAAGTATTGTTTCACTTGTTTTTCTTCATGGTTGTTTCCATTTTGAATCTTCTCACATACTTCATTTTACTTCCGTTTGATTAATTATTGCACTTGATTCACATGCATTTATTCACACTTAGTCAGATCTACACTTAGCTTCACACTATCTCTGAGATCTTCTCGTTTTCCATACTTCCCTTAGGCATATTTGCATTTCCATTGACAGATTTTCACTTTGTCCAGCTGGCACTACACAATCCTAAGGATCAAGTCACAAGCTTGGCCTATAGAATTGCGCAATGTGTAGTCCAATCTGGATCCAACTACGCATTACGCAGTTCCAGGAGCTAGCTTGTCATCATGGCCATTGTGTAGTCTCTCCTAGGCATCTACCCAAGATGAACTCCACATTGTACAGTTTCAAGCCACAATATTCGACTTTGGTTGTTGGAACTGCATAGTGCGCAATTCCCATAGACAGCCAGTCCCTCTTTCCTATGATAATTGCACAATCCTCCCCATCTGATACCCGGTTTTCTGCTTGAACTTGTCATGTAAGTGGATTTTCTTAAGATTGACAATTGCTTGCCATGAGTGTCCTTTCTATCCAACAGGTACAACACTTTTTGAGCACCTCTCTAGCAGTCACTGTTACCATGGCACCTAAGAGAGATGCTCCAAAGGAAACCACTAAGAGCAGTACTAGGGAAGAAATTTAGCAAACATCAGTTGATTTCCCAGAGTCTGCAAATAATCAACTATTTATAGAAAATGGATCATCACTAACATGGTAGCAGATTAAAGATGCTTTTGCAAAAGACTTTGAGGCAAACTTAGAGGATTACAAGGTTTATTTTCAGCATCCGATAACCAGGCCTATACAAGGTTGCACGTAGGTATCCCGCCTTCCCGTGTGCAGATATCATCAGTTGGATTGTCTCACACATTGATGATAAGACCATGACATTGAGCATTACCAGTGGGCATAATATTTCCATCTGCTAGGAAGAAGACTTTCAACAAATGTATCACTTGCCTGAACCAATATAATGCATGGGCTCACTCTTCTACGCCACCCATAGTTATGCGAACACAAGAGACATTGTCAAAGGCTGGGTGAAGGAGCCACCAAAGCTTCAATAGACACCCACCCATGTGTACAAGACAAAGTCCCTAAGGAAGGCCTACCAACTATTAGTTATCTTTTCTTGCATAATCCATGGTCAAGAGAGCACAAAAACCTTCCTGAAGGGTGGGTAGTCTTATTGGAACAAGTGGTGAACGATGGGAAGTCGTTCCACTGGTCAGATTTGTTGGCTCAACAACTGAAGGCCCATGTATCATAGGCTCGAAATCCACCTGAGGGTGAGAGAGAAAAGTTGTATATGGCTGCATACTTATTGGATTCGCTATGTGCACAACATCAGTTCCCTAGCATGAACTAGACATTGGCACCACAAGAAACTGTGGTGCACATCTATTGCAAGTTTCTTTCAGAATGTAGTTATTGAGGAGTAATGGCATGACTAAATGACCACTTCATCATCGCGCTTTACAAGCTCATATTTGAAGAAGATCCACCTTGCATGTCACGAGAAGCAATGGAGGCGATAGCATACATCGCATATTGGTATGCCTCAATAGGTGGCACCCTCATTAGAGTGTTTGGAAAAGAGAAGCCTCTGCATGTTTTACCTCTGCATGCCACTGACAAACTTGTCATGCAATAAGTGTCATATCACCTCACCACAGGGTTATCAGTAGCGCTGCACATGAAGAAGAAAGAATCATGGCCCACTCTTCCTTTGTAGATTGGATTATATGAGATAAAGAACTTGAAAGTCACAGATGTTGAGGAAAAGGAGATAGTGAGATTTGAATTTAGCACTTGAGATTTGAATTTGTATGATCCCGCAGTATTTTCAAGGACCATTGTACGAGAGTTTAATTTCTGTGGATCTGTGGGGAATTTCATTAGCCAAAGAAGGATCCATGGAGGCACTGTTACAGTGCCTCCTGACTCCACAAGATGGTCATCTTAGCAGGCACAACACGGGGTTCTCAACAAACAACAACAACTCCAGAAGCAACAACATCAATCCCATGTAGGACAAGGGAAAGAGAGAGATTGTTGATAGTCCAAAGGGAGAAGAAATATGCAAGTTGAAAGAAGATACTATTCTCATGAAAGCATATTTAGCAGTAGAAGAAAAGAGGAAGCAAAGGATGTAGAGAGCAGAGTGGAGGAAGAGAAAAAAGTAGAGGTTGTAGAAAGCAGCACTGAAGTTGCATGAGACAAAGTAGAAGTTGAAGGAAGAACAAGAGTTGAAGAGGAGAGAATGAGAAGAGAAGCAGAAGAAAGAGGAATAATAAAGGCAAGGTGCAATGACAAAGGAAACAACATTGATATAGGTTGAAGAGAAGGAACGAGACCAACTAGTAACTGAGGAGGAAGGTGAACAAATGGAGGATCAAGAGCTTGCCCATCAGATTGAGAAATTGATTGAAGTAGGATACATGGATATGGAGGAGGATCCATAGACTGAAGATGTTGATCTGATTTCAAGTGAACCACAGGTAATCCCTCAGTCTCCACCACCTCCAGCAGCAGAGCCATCCTCGAGTGAGCAAGGGGGTGTTATTCCCCTTGATGATGATCTGCTAACGGATGTGTATAATCTATCATTCGATGAATTCCAAAGGAGGATTGTACAAGAACAGAGGAAGCACTTTCCGGATGATCACGCATCACCTACATTCATTAGAGAACGGGTCATAGTATCAGACCCCAGGAAGCATCCAAATTTCATTGTTGAATCTAACTTGGCCTATGCAGGAGCAACAAGGTCAAACATTCAGTATTTGACAGTTGAGAATGAGCAATTGGCACAAAACTTGTAGTTTTCTAGGCAAGAGGTTGAACAACTCCACGCAACAATGAAGAATGCAACTTCCGCACATGTTTACTTGGAGGAGATGAGAGCAGCGATACTCGTTGAAGTATCAACACTTGGAGATACCATGCAGAAGCTCCATGAGGGGTTTGTCACCATACATAAAGAAGTTGTATGCTTGCATGGCTTACAACATCAGAGCAAATATTTCGTTAAAACTATCAAGAACTTACAAGCTATCATTGCCTATGTGCAAGAGTGGAAAATGTGATACAAATGGCCACTGCTTGACTTAGTGAAGAAAATGAATCCACATGTAGAGTAGGAGAAAGAAAAGGTTTGAATGTTGATTCAGAAAAACAAGTAGATTACCTCATTCAGTTGCAACATTCAGACCTCATAAGTACGATTGTTCAGTAATTTAGATGTCTTGGTGAGAACACATCAGATCCCATGAGTCAAATCCCTCACCAAAACTAAATCCAAGAACCAAGTTCGGCAGGAGATCAAAGAGTACTTGGAGAGCTTGAGACATAATTCCACTAGGGAAGACTTGGAGCTAAAAAGATAGAACATGCAGAAATTCATCGTTGGTCCTATCCAAGTCAGAACAATGTTGCTCATGCTTCAGAACAAATTGGACATAGGTTCCACGACAGTGTACATAGGTGTCATGGAGTCCAAATTTTACTTCCAGCTAGACACCATTACGTAGTTTGGGGACATCATCACATAGTATCAAGCTTGGCACCAATATGTGACCAAGAAGCAACAAGTGGAGGTTGCTGAGCTAGACTTCTCCCAAACTCAAGCATCATAGTGTTGTGTCTTGTTACGCTGTCAAGTTGTCTCAACCCTATTTTGTCTTATATGGGTACAAGTGTAAAATGTAATATTATTATTAATTATGTTGTAAGTGAAATTCTAAGCACCAATATTGGAATATGAAGAGTCATCGTGTAATGTAATGTGTCATTTTGTAAAGAAGTTGAAGAGTCATGAGGGTAGTCCAAAATTCACAAAGGGGAGTTGAAGAGTCACCCCCCTCTTGTTATAAATAGAACTCATAACTCATGTAAAGGGCTTTTGGGAGCCAAGCTTTTGGCTAGGCTTGGGCTTAGGAAGAGCTTCAGAGTATTGTGAAGAGCTTTGGCTTCTCTACAATGTAGAGGAAGTATACTTCTTTGGAGGAGCAGGTCTTCTTGATTATAATGTTCCACTATTGGGGCTAGTGGTCATCAACGGTGTATGTATGAATGGAACTTTCACTTATAATAATAAAATCACAGAAAACACACTTTCGTGCATATGTTTTGAATATAGTGGGACTATTCTTGTTGTATTTGCAATGTATGTTATTTAACTTACGCATATGCATATAAACTATTTCATTAGCATTTGTATGAATCTTGTTGAATGCGTGTTGTTGTATTAATTCATCACTTTAACTTGTGGACTATTCTACATCTTAGCTTGTGATGTCATTTCGCAAGTGTGTTCCTTTCAAGCTGTGTACTATTACAGGCTTCTAATGGGTGCACTTTCTTCTCCCTTTGTGTGTTGTAACCTTCATGCATCACACTTGACTCTCTGCAGGGTCACACATTTTCTCTCACCCAAAGTTATTATACTTCCCTCTGCGTGTTTCCACAGTCAAGGCATAACATTACCACCCACCTCTAGCACTCCTACTCCAAATAGTGTGAGGTCTAGTTGGGATTTCATATCGGGGAGATCCCCTAAATGTTGATGGGTCCAGCATCGTCAACAATTCCTATAGTAGGATTGGGGTTGTTCATAACCCTTTTCTTGCTAAGATGAAGTGTTGAAATTGTAGCAAGAAAAGGCTTCATTTGACTAGTGCCTTACTCAAATGGTGAAAATTCGATTTTGCACATCAACATGATGACTTTGATTGCAGTTAGCTAGAGTGAATGGCCTTGTCTACTAATTAAGTCAGTAAATTTGAGTTTGTAAGCTAGAAGTAGAGTAATGCATGAGTTGATTGCTAGGATCTAACAATCTAATTAATTTATTGTTAGTTGAACTTGGCTAACTAAGCTCTAGTCATTAATTGAGTCAGTTGATTAGTTACGACTATTATTAACTCATTGATCTCTCAGTTAACTAGTCAATTAGATAAAAATAGAACCAGTCAAGCATGGAATTCGAATTGCCTAGTTGGAGTGTAGGAAAATGCATATTTGTATTTATAATTATATATTATTGTGTACAATGATTTTTGACTGAGTAGGTGTTCAATTCCCCTTGGATTTGTGCAAGGAAATAGGGAATTTCCCTATTATTTAAGAGCTTAATTCCTCCAGGATTGCACAAGGAAATAGGAGGTTGGTTGAGGATTGAATTAGCTAAGTGTTGATCAAAGCAGGTCAGGAAGCAAGAGAACAATATTGCAGTGTAGTGTGTGCTTCAAAGTGAAGCAAGATATTGTAATTGTTTTTCTTTCTCATTCGAATTAAGGCATAATAGCGAGGGGTTTTTCCCAGTTGGGTTCCCTTGTAAAATCATAGTGTTCCTTGTGTTTTATTGGTTGCATGTTAATGAATGTGTTTCTATTGTGTGTTTTCCTTTCCACAGAATAGTGGAAGGAATTTTTGTCTCTTGATTTTAGTTCGATTTCATTAGTAGTAGAAATTTTCTTGCAATTTATACACTACAAACATTCCTTCACGTGTTGGTAATTCTCATCATGAATCAATGTCTATTTGGTCCTTTCTTTTATGTCAACTTCACAAATGATCACAACTACCAAATTAGCCACTTGTAGACTTCTACTAAGTGCATATACTACCTTATTTTCCTTGTCTTTAATGTGCTTTAACTCAAAGTAAAATTTGTTGATCAAAGCCAACCATATGGCTTATACAACATTTAACTTGGGTTGGTAAAATAAGTATCTTAGCCCTCCATGGTCTAACATCAACACAAAATTTCTCCCAAGCAATTAGTGCCTCCACATTTTAAGGCATGCACTATTGTTGCAATCTCCAAGTTGTGAGTAACATAGTTCTTCTCATTTTCATTTAATTTCCTTGTCTCATAACAAATCACATGCCATTCTTGCATAAGGACTCTTCCTAGTGTTGATTTCTTTTGTGAGTAGCATAAAGAGGTATTCCCGCATGCCTAAGTTGACCTAAAATAATTATGAAGAATTAAAATAAATATTTGATTTTTGAACGAAGTTCGCCTATAAAAGTTAAGTTGACCCAAGAGGGTGAAGGCACGTGTCCCTTGGGTTATTTTACCCCCATTTGACAAGTATATATAGATGATGTGACATTTCATTTTCTCCACCAACAAAGAACAAATATGAGCATGAAGAAGTTTGTTTTGGGGATCATCTTTCTATCTCTCTCTTGGTTGCACATGTGAAGGAGTCTTTGACTGAGTTTTTGGATGAGTTTGACCAGAATTCTTGGAAAGTCACATGATTGAATAGATTGATGAATTTGACTATAGTAGTTGATTGAGTTTGACTATTTTACCGAGCTGATTTAACTGTAGTTTGACCAAAATCCATACTACAGTTGACTACAGGGCCAAAATTTTACCACGACAAGGATGGCCAGGACGAGTTGACCAATATTGAATTTACGATATTTTGGCTAGTTCGACCAATGTTGAATTGTTGAATATTAATCAAGTTTGACTGGTATTTTGACTTTATTATTGGCACAAATTTCTAGACAATATTGTTGATTTTGTAAACCTTGTTGAATACTTATTTATTCTAAAGAAAATTTGTGGGGTTTTCTCTCATGGTTGGGTTTCCCAGAGTAAAATTTGTTCTCTCTATTGTGCATGGATGTATTTCTATGATATTTAATGTTTTCGCTGCACTTATTGTTGGTATTTTTTGAAGTGTAATTTCTCATTGATGTCAGTGGCATAAAATATTACGTGAAAATCATTAGAAAGTAATTATTTGGAAAAAAATGTATTCTATTATGCATCTTGTATAAAATTCAACATGGTATCAGAGCCTTGTTGAAAGACAAACCATTGAAGTCAGCCTACGAGACAAATGTTCAACAACATGATTGGTTTTTGAGATCTCTTGTCAAAATGGCACCAACTCTTAGAGTTGAAGATAGGTTAGATGGTCCCATCAGCTTTAAATCTTGGAAGAACAAGATACTCCTTATTTTGGAAGAGAATGTGCTTAGGATCTTGTGGAGAAAGTTATTCTAAGGCCAGAGGGAGCTGAGGAGAAAGAAAAGTATAGAAGGATGAAGCCAAAGTGAAAATAATATTGGTAGATTCCATAAGGGACCACTTTATTCCTAATGTTGCTACATTGAAGATTTCCAAGGAAGTATATGATGCTCTAGTAGGATTGTATGAGAGAAACAACACTAGTAAAAAGTTAAACTCAAGGAATCATCTCCGTAATGTCATGATGACTAGATCATATTTTGTTGTCTCATATCTTATGAGAGTCTCCCAGATAAGAGAAGAGCGTGTAGCCATTGGAGATACCATTAATTATACAGAGCTTGTTACAACGACTCACAATGCATTTCCCTCCTCATAGGATCCATTTATTCAAGGAATTTATGTACGAGAAAAAATTCCCAGGTTTGATAACCTATGGAATGATCGTGTCCAAGAAGAGACCAGATTTTTGTCCTGGAATAGCTTGTAGAATCCGCAGGATGAAGAAACTCAAGATCTTGCAGCTCATACAAGGGGAAAACAAAGAAGGAAATTAGGAAAGTTTGATAAGAAGAATACAAGTAGAAGACCCACTCATATTCAGGATTAGAAGAACAAGAATATGTCAAAGGTTAAGTGCTTCATTTGTCATGATTTTGGACACTATGCCTCTGAGTATCTTGAGAAGAAAAGGAAGGGAAAGTAGCATGCATCAATGAAAAACTTTGATGATGATGATGATGATGATGAGCATCCACCTCTAAAGAAATCAAAGGAATTTTTCCTTTAGAAATTTATTACCAAGAATGCTTGTGGACAACAAATATGATAGGTTTCTGAGACTCTCTTACAAATTTGTTAAAGTGGAAGTTAACAATTCCCTACAATCATTAGATCAAGAGATAAGTACTTTATACTTTTTCTCTCCCTTAATTATTATTATTTTTTGGTCAAACTTTTGTCCTTGTATTTTGCTTGGTCATGATTTTTTCCTTTCTTTTCCATGGCGTCTTGAATGGGGAAAGGAAGAATAGGTCCATTATGGAGGCTGCCAAGGTGATGATTCACACATTAGATGGAAACATACAAGCAAGTTTTGTGGCAAGAGGGTTCTCCTAGAAATAGGGAGTGGACTATGAGGAAATTTTTGCTCCAATGGCCAGATGGTGAGGTTCTTTTCTATCCTAAAGGCTCAAGCACAAACTCAGGAGGTTATGATTGATATTTGAGAGGGAGGATTGCACAAATTATTATGACATCTAGGACCATGCTTGATGATTGAAAGAGATTCAAGTTCTAAGGAAGCAGATGGTCAAGAAGAATGGAAGGAACAACCTTCCAGGAGGATGTAATGGGTTGAGATTGTCAGAAAATATGCTCAAAGATAGGAGGTATCTAGGAGATGTATGCCTTATATGAAGGAACTATGTTAGACAAAAGAATATGCTTTAGTGATGATGAGAGAAATAATGGTAGACGGACTTGCTTACATGACAAAGGGAGTGTTCATGGTTCTAGACCCGCCAACATTCAAGGGATCTCCTCGATATGAAGTCCCAACTAGACATCACACCGTTTGGAGTAGGAGTCCCAGCAATGGGTGGTAATGTTATGAGTTGGTTGCGGAAATGCTCAGAGGGGGGTATGATAACTTTGGGTGAGAGAAAGTGTGTGACCCTGTGGAGAGTCAAGTGTGATGCATGAAGGTTCCAACACACAAAGGGAAGAGAAAGTGCGCCCCTTAAAAGCCTGTAATAGTACGTAGCCTGAAAGGAACACACGAGTGAAATGAAATCATAAGCTAAGATGAATAATAGTCCATAAGTTAAAGTGATGAGTTAATACAACAACACACATTCAACAAGATTCATACAAATTCAAAAGAAATAGTTCATAAGCATTAGCGTAAGTTAAATAACATACATTGAAAATACAACAAGGATAGTCCTACTATATTCACAACATATGTATGAAAGTGCCTTGTCTCTGATTTTATTATTATAAGTGAAAGTTCCATTCATAATAGACAACAACTAGCCCCAATAGTGGAACATTACAGTCAAGAACACTTGTTCCTCCAAATAATTATAGTCGCTCTATGCTATGAAGAAGCCAAGGCTCTTCACAATAATCCCAAGCTCCTTCTAAGCCTAAGCCTAGCCAAAAGCTTGTTTCCCAAAATCCCTTTACATAAGTTATGAGGTTCTATTTATAACAAGGTGTGGATGACTCTTCAACTCCCCTTCGTGACCTTTGGACTATCCTTATGACTCTTCAACTTATTTACAAAATGATACATTACATTACATGATGACTCTTCATATTCCAATATCGACACTTGGAGTTTAACTTATAACATAATTACAAATAATATTACATTTTACACCTGTACCCATATAAGACAAAATAGAGCAGAGACAATTTGACAACCTAACAAGACACAATACTATGATGCTTGAGTTTGGGATAAGTATAGCTCAACAACCTCTGCTTGCTTCTTCTCGGTCACATATTGGTTCCAAGATTGATACTGTGTGATGATATCCCCAAACTCTGTAATGGTGTATGTCTAAAAGTGGACTCTAGCATCCATGGAATCCAGGTACATTGTCTTGGAACCTGAGTTCAGTTCATTCTGAAGCATGATAAACATTGTTCTACTTGGACAGGACCACAGATGAAATTTTCCATGTTCAGTCTATTTAGATCCAAGTATTCCCTGCTGGCATTCTGTCTCAGCTGCTCATAATACTCTTCTATCTCCTACCAAACTTGGTTCTTGGATTTGGCTTTGGTGAGGGAACCGACTAATGGGATCTGGTTTGTTCTCACCAAGACATCCAAACTACTAAACAACCATACATATGAGGCCTGAATGCTACCAATGAATGAGGCAAGATGTTTGTTGTTCTGAATCAACATTTGAACCTTCGCTTTCTCCAGTTCCTTTATGTGGCTTCATTTTCTTCACTAAGTCAAGCGGTGCCCCTTTGTATCACATTGTCCACTCTTACAAATAGGCAATGGTATCTTGTATCTTCTTGAGAGTTTTAACAAACTCTTTGGTCTGTTACTGTAATCCATGCAAACAGACAACTCCTTTATGTATGGTGACAAAGCCCTCATAGAGATTTTACATGGTATCTCCAAGTGTTGATACTTTAGCGAGTATCGCTGCTCTCATCTCCTCCATGTAAACCTCTGCAAAAACTACATTTTGTGCTACTGCGTGGAGTTGTTCTGCCTCTTTCCTGGCAGCCTTCAAGTTCTGTGCCAATTGCTCATTCTCGACTGTCAAATATTGGATGTTTGATCTTGTTGCTCCTACATAGTCCAAGTTGGCTTTGGCAATGGAATTTGGATTCTTCCTGGTGTCCAACACTATTATCCTTTTTCTAATGATGCAGGTGATACGTGATCATCCAAAAATTTCTTTCTCCGTGCTTGTACAATCCTCCTTTTCAACTCATCGAATGATATATTGTACACATCCATTACCAGATCATCATCAAGGAGAACAACACCCCCTTGCTCGCTCGGGGCTGGCTCTACTGCTGGAGGTGGTGGAGACTAAGGGATGACCTATGGTGTGCTTGACATTAGATCAACATATTCATTCTGCGGATCATGTTCCACTTCCATGTATGTCACTTCAATCAGTTTCTCAATCCGCTGAGCAAGCTCCCGATCCTGCATTTGTTCACTTTCCTCCTCAACTACTTGTTGGTCGTGTTCGTGCTCTTCAACCTCTATCATCGTTGTTTCCTCTGTCATTGTACCTTGCCTCTATTCTTCTTCCTCCTTCTTCTTCTCTTCTTGTTCTCTCCTCCTCAACTCCTCTTATTCCTTCAACTTCTACTCTGTCTCCTGTAGCTTCAATTTTTCTTCCTGCAACCTCTGCTTTTCTCTATTCCTCCACTTTTCTCTCTACATCCTTTTCTTCCTCTTTGCTTCTGCTGCCAAAGATACTTTCATGAGAATATATCTGCTTTCATCTTGCATCTTTTTTCTTCCTCTGGATGCTCAACAATCTTCCTATTTCCCTTGTCCTGCACAAGATTGTTTCCTTCTGTTGTTGTTTCTTCTAGAGTTGCTGACATCTGTGGAGTAGCTTGTGAATTCCCTGCTAAGCTTAATGGCTCATGGAGTCTGGAGGAATTGTAAAATTCCTCCATGGATCCTTGTCTGGCCAATGGAATGCCCCACCAATCCACAAGAAGTAAAATCTCGGATAGTGGTCCTTGCAAATACTGTGCGGATCATATTGATTAAAGTCCCGAGTGCCAAATTGAAATCTCACAATCTCCTTTGCCTCAACATCCATGACTTTCAAGTTCTATATCTCGTATAATCCAATCTGCAAAGGAAAAGTGGGCCATGGTGCTTTCTTATTCCTGTGTAGCACTGCTGAAAACCCTGTGGCAAGATGGCATGATACTTCTTGCATGACAAGTTTTTCAATGGCATACCTTGGTAAAACATGCAGAGGCTTCTCTCCGCCAAACACTCCAATGAAGGTTCCACTTGGTGAGACGTACCAATCTGCGACGTCTGTTATCACATCCATTGTTTCTCGTGACATGCAAGGTGGATCTTCTTCAAATATAAGCTTGTAAAGAAGGATGATGAAGTGGTCAGTTAGTCGTGCCATTACTCCTCGATAACTGCACTTCAAAAGAAACTTGCAATAGATGTGCATGACATTTTATCATGGTGTCCATATCTAGTTCATGCCAGGGAGCTGTTGTTGTATGCAGATTGCATCTAGTAAGTATGCAGACATATAGAACATTGCTCGCTTACCCTCGGGCAGACTCTGAGTCTGTCCTACATGGGCCTTCAATTATCTAGCCAATAGATCTAACCAGTTGAACGGCTTCCCATCATTTACAACTTGGTCCAATAAGACTTCCCACCCTTTAGGAAAGGTTTTCATGCTCTCTTGACCATGGATTCTGCAAATGAAGATAACCAAGAGTTGGTAAGCCTTCCTGAGGGACTTTGCCTTGTACACATGGGTGGGTGTCTATCAAACTTTGATGGTTGGTTCACCCAACCTTCGATAATGTCTCTCGTGTTTAGATAGTTGTGGGTGGCATAGAAGAGTGAGTCCATGTGCTCCACTAGTTCAGGCAAGTGGTACATCTGCTGAACGTCTTCTACCTGCTGGCACTGCTCAATGTCATGGTATTCTCATCAATGTGTGAGACAATCCAGTTGATGACATCTGCACACGGGAAAGTCAGATACCTGCATGCAACCTTGTATAGCCCTGACTATTAGATGTTGAGATAAACCTGTCAGTCCTCTAAGTCTGCCTCAAATTCCTTTGCAAAAGCATCTTTAATTTGTTGCCATGTCAGTGATGATCCCTTTTCTATAAACAACTGAGTATATGCATACACTGGAAAATAAACTAATGTTTTCTCAACTGCTTCCCCAATAATTCTCTCAGTGGTTTCCTTTGAAGCAACTCTCTTAGGTGCCATGGTAACAATGACTGTTGGAGAGGTGCTTAACAACTATTGTACCTGTGGGATAGAAAGGACACTCATGACAAGCAAATGTCAGTCTTAAGAAAATCTACTTACAAGGCAAGTTTAAGCATCAAATCGGGCATTAGATGGGAGGATTGCTTAATTCTCACTGGAAAGAGGGACTGACTTCTTTTGGGAACTGTGCACTACATAGTCCCAATAGTAAGGGATGAAGCTTGTGGCTTGAGACTGCACAATGCACAATCCCAACTTGGGCAAAGACTGGGAGAGACTCCACATTGTGCAGTCTCAGTGGCCAAGGTGATAGGTTGAACCTTGGAACTACGCACTACGCAGTTCTAGAGGCCAAGCTTGTGGCTTGAACCTTAGCATTGTATAATACCTAGCTAGGCAAGGTAAAACCGCAACAACAAACATTGGTGAAAAAACAGGAAAACCAAAGTGACACTTTTGAAAGGCAAAGAAAAACTTAGAATAACGCTTCTACAAATTCAAATAAGTTGAAACTCTAGCAACCATGAAGAGAAATCAGAAAAATAGTATTCTCACAAGAAAAATGACAACAAGCGACGGAAAAGGAGACAAAAGGCAATAAAAGAAAAACTCACCTGGAAAATCAATGACAACTCCACTAAATTTTCCTTGATCTCTTTGAGAATTCTATAGCTTCAAGATCAAATGCAAAAATGAGCTCTAGAGGCATCGACTGTCTAGATTTGATCAAATGAGATTTTATGACACACATGCCTAAATCAAGGAAAAAGCGACAACTGGCAGAAACTTCTAAAAATAGCGAGTGTGCATCTTTCAGGATACTAGTAATGGATCCCTACTTCCTAGGGATGATTTTTTCCCTTTAGTTTTCTTGATTTTCGAGGAAACTTTCCATGCACACTGCCGAGAAAGACTGCATAGTTCTAGGGAACTGGGCATCTTTATGACTCAATGCACTGCATAGTTCCTGAGCTCAATGAGGGTTGCGTAGTTTCTGGGCTCAACATTGGGCTGCCTCCCATGACTATGCAGTTCCTAAGCTCAAGGATGACTTCCAGTCAAGACTGCGAAATTCCCATCATCCAGGTTGTTTTCCCTCAAGGATTGTGTATTTTCTGGAGGAAAGCCCAGAACTGTTGTGAGACCAAGTTGGGAGATCAGATTGTGACTTAGAAGAATCAACTAAGTGAGAAAACACAAGCAACGATGAAAATATAAGTCTCATTCAAAGCATGAATATTTGGATCAGTGCAAGATGAGCTCCTAAGTATAAGAAGGGAGGCTCCAAAATTGAAGCATAGGCAAAATTTTGCAGGGTGTTTGTAGCCGCTACAACAGGGAGCAACCCAAATTACCACAGATGGATTTGCTTCAATGTTAGAGGGAGTTGGCCTTGAAAGTTTGAGATGAAAGATATTGGATTGATGCATTATTTCTTGGGATTGGAGGTGTAGAGACCAGATGGGTACTTCCTCAGAAAGGGAAGTATATAGTCCATATTTTGAGGAGATTCAATATGATGGATTGTAAGTCCGTGCCTACATCAGTGATTTCTAATTTGAAGAAGTTGAGTGATTCCACTTCATATTAAAAAAATTTGGACCCCATGATGTACATGAAGTTGATTGGATCCCTGATATACTTGGTTAACACTAGGTTAGATATTTTCTTTGTAGTGAACACCCAAAACTAGTATATGGTTGAGCCAAAGCAGGTGCATTGGGTTGCAGCGAAGCATGTGTTGAGGTAGATGTATGGTACATTTATATATGGTATGAGATATGTCTCATACAATAAAGTGAGGATGTAGGGATATAAAAATTTATATTGAGAAGGGAGTGTTGAGGAGAAAAATAACACCTCGGGGTTGCTGGTTCAGCTTGGGATCATCTATGATATATTAGTTTAGTAGGAAGTAGACTTATGTCACAATCAATACAATAGAGGTAGAGTATATTGCAAGCAATACCACAAGTCAGGAAGTAGTGTGGCTTCGGAAGCTATTGGCAGGGTTATTTGATCAGGAAACAATCAAATATCACTTCATCTAAGACTTAGTGTAGAAGGGCGTAGTGAAGCTTCAGTACATATCCACAAACGAGAAAATTATTGAGATTCTCAACAAACCTCCTTATAAAAAAAGTTTGTATACTTCAGAGACAAGCTTGTTGTGATGTAGAATGTCTCCCTCATTGAGAGGAACTGTTGATGTCTTTGTAGGATTGGGAAAACCATATCTTGAGAAGCCACGCTAATTTGGATGGGTCATGTTGATTTGACCAAGGGTGAATGGGCTAGGGAAATTGTAGGATTGGACATATTTTCTCCTAAAAAGCCATGAAGGAATTTGGTCGGGTCATGCTAACTTGATCAAATGAGATTGAAGTAATTTACCTCAAAAGCCATGAAGGACTTTAGATGGGCTATGCTGATTTGGTAAGGGGCGAATGGTCTAGGGGAAGATCCTTCCCTAAGAAGACATGAAGGACTTTGGCTGGGTCATGCTAATTTGACTAGAGGAGATTGATACATTTACCTGAGAAGCCATGTTGATTTGGTTAGGACATGCTGATTTGGTTAGGGGTAAATGGAGGGATACTCACATTTCCTACTCTAGGATGGAGTGATCTATAGACATGCATGTGAGGAGTCACATTGCCTACTCCAAGATGGAGTGATCTATATACGTGCATGTGAGGAGTCACATTGTCTACTCTAAGATGGAGTGGTCTATAGACGTGCATGTGAAAAGACACTACATCATAATAACAAGCTCATGAACATTTCTTATAGAGGAGAAATCAGCTAAGGAAAATCTATTACAATGAAGGAGAATACCTCCCTCGCTAAGAAGGAGTGCTGATTTTTTTATGTAGCATCAGGATGTATTTCCGCATGCTTGAGTTGACCTAGAAGAATTATGAAGAATTGAAAAAAAATGAATTTTGAATGATAAGTCGGCCCAAAAAAGTCAAGTAAGCCCAAGAGGGTGAAGAGAAGTGTCCCTTGGCTTATTTTACCCCCATTTGACAAGTATATATAAATGATGTGACATTTCATTTCTCCACCAATAAAGAGAAAATATGAGCATGAAGAAGTTTTTTGAGGAGATCATCTTTCTATCTTTCTATATCTATCTTGGTTGCACATGTGAAGGAGTCTTTGATCGATTTCTTGGACAAATTTGACCAACATTCTTGGACAGCCACACGAGTGAACATAAGGATGAATTTGACCACAACAATTGACCGACCTTGACTAAGTTGATTTGACTACAGTTTTGACAGAAATCCATACTATAGTTGACCGTAAGGCCAAAATTTGACCACAGGTAGGTTGACCAAGCCAAGTTGACTAGTGTTGAATTTCTAATATTGTGGCAAGTTTGACCAACATTGACTTGCTAAATATTGACCAAGTTTGACCTGTATTTTGACTTGGATTATTGGCACATATTTCTAGACAAAATTATTGATTTTATAAACCTTGCTAAAGAATAATTTCTCCTAAAGAAAAGTTGTTGGGTTTTCTCCCAAGGTTGGGTTTCCTAGGCTAAAATTTGTTGTCTCTATTGTACATGGTTGTCTTTCTATGATATTTATTGTTTCTGTTGCATTTACTATTGATATTCTATGAAGTGAAATTTCTCAATGATACCAGTGGCATAGAATACTATGGGAAAATAATTAGAAAATAATTATCTAGTAGAAAATGGTATTCTACTATGCATCTTGTAGAAAATTCAAAACCTAGTCCTCGACACTGCACAACCTCGACCTCTTATTTTGTTGGTTTAGTGAACTAGTTTATATTGGAAGTGATGGATTTTTGTTGAAACTCATTCTTAATAGGAGCGGTGAGCATCGCATTCCTCCCTCCTTGTTTATATCTTGAGGATTTCAACCCCTTTTCCTTTGAAGTTGGTCTTATCTCTCTTTTTCCAGTGTGTCCAAAACTTAGCTTTGTGTTTGAACTGCTTATAGCAATATTTGGCCTTTCAAATAATGTCCTCTAGCATTCTTGGCTCGTCACACTCAATGTTGTCTCAATAATCTTGTGATAACTTGTTGAGGTACCTTTGAATCTCCACCTTCTCATCTCTAATGTATGGCACATACCTAAAAAAATTCAAAAATATATTAGTGTACTCATAAACAATAAGCTACCCTAGCTTATGCTTGTGGAATTATTTAACTTTTTTATAACAATACCTCTATAATAAGTAATTCTTTGAAAAGTATTTCTCAAACTTTCTCCGCGATAGTTCCTTCTCCCTAATTTCCTTAAAATTTATCAAACCCTCCCACCATATATTGAATTTTCCTTTCAAGTTGAAAATGGCTACTCTAGACTTCATGTTTTCAAAGTAATCATGCACTTTGAAGAATTTCTTCATTCCCAATAGCCAAGCTTCTTCCTCTTTGAGATTCTTTATCTCTCTATCAAAGGTAGGGGACTTTGATTTCTTGAACTCTTCATGTATTGGGCTCTTGTCAATTCTCCTTTGATGATGGTGACCTCTAGTTGTAGTGTCTGATAATAGATCATGGCTTCTTGACTCTCTTTCTTGAGTGTTGGGTATAATTTATCCTCTCACAATGTCTTCACTTTATTGCCTGTGTATTTTCCTTGACTTGCTAACTTATTCCCTATTAGTCTCCAATCCCCACTTCTATATTTTCGATGGGATTTGATTGGATTTGTGTCTGCCTAGATAGTTGGAACCTAGTTCATGTTTCTTATGCCTTTTAAGGTTTGATAAGCTCTGCAAAATCACTACGTTCACCTTTGCTTGCCTTTCTTTTGCCCTAACGATATTTTCATTGTCTTCCTTGCAAATCCTCGACTTAGCTCTCAAGCTCTTATGAGTATCCATCCAATCCATGGAATTTTCTTTTGACTTCTTCCCAACCAAGTCCTCTTCTTGATCATGTTGGGACTTGTTCATGTCTTACTATACCATTTTTCTGCTCATTCCTCTCTTCATTTGCTAGAATTTTGTGTCTTCTTATCTTTCTCTATCTATGTTGTTACACACACATCACTGTTAGTTAAATAAAACACAAATAAAAATATTCACACATCACCTTGGTATACTTGCAATAAGCATGATGATCCAAAACTATCTTTAAAGTCAAACCTCATGTTAATATGTAGGTTAGAAAAAATAAATATCACATTAGAAATATATCAAGGCAATAATCATATCAGTTGTAAGACTCAAATCAATACACATGAGGATATAGGAATTAAACTATCAGATTAAGTGTTTATGTTCAATATGTGTGTGTGTAAGCCTCTTCAAATCTAGTGATGAACCTTTGCTCTGATACCAATTTGTAACACTTCCTCCCACCCATTTAAACTGTCTTGGGTTGTGGGAGTTGTTACTTATTGAATTGACCTGACCTCCAAGGTTCATTATGAACATGGGGTTACAAAATCCCTCCATTTTTAGAGTTTTTGGAATTAAATTCTGATACCACCATCATGTCTAGCTCATCAATATATTTTCAGCGATATAAATTTTATCTCAATTAAACTCCTTGATTGAGAGTTATGCCCCCTTGAATTTTGACCAATCAAATAAGGCAACATCAAGAATAGGTTACCATGTGGCATACACATGTGGCTTTTCCATGTCACCACAAGCAATTCCACATCTCCTATGTCCCCTACGTAGCATCCATGTGTCCATTACTAGGTATCCATGACACTTGCCACATCAACCTAGGCTCATTGGCGCCACCAGGATAAAATCAATGAGTTATGTAGTGGTTCATGTTACCCCTGATTCTAGGATCCAGGAAACAAGAGTGGTTTGTGATGTGTAGTTTCATGTTTTGGACCCCCCTGTTAACTCACAACAGACGAGGGGGGCCCTAGGGTGAATGGCGACAATTTATCAGACCCATACCCCAATCATGCCACCATAAGGTGGCACCCTTTTAAGCTGGGACCCATGGATGGAATCCCCATTTTAGACAACCCCCTAAACTCACAACGGACCAGGGGGGCCCTGAAATTAAGATGGGCCATTGATATAGCCACTTAACGATCATGTCGTCTAAGGTAGCTCACTTGTACGAAGGGTTAGAAGTTTGATCTGATGAGCAATGGGTCGTCCTGTTGGTTGATAACCCTGACATACGAGAATTTATCTAGCAATTACAATCACCACTACCCATTCCATGTTACATTGCACATTGGTTACAACAAGTCATCAAAAAGGGTCTCGCCTCCACATTAGTACAATCATGCATTAAATCACCACTTCCATGTGGCATCCATAAGGAACTACCACATCAACATTGACTTAGGCCCATGTCAACAAGGCGCTACCACATGGCATCCACCTATGGCCGAGTGGCACCACCACATAAGCTCAAGTGTGTCCATGCCATCAATGGGATCCTATGTGGCATCCACATGGTCACTATCATATCCCTATAACATTTCCACATCATCTCAGGTGTGGGCCCCACTTGGCCCTTCCCCATCCTGTCTAGCGATGATTTTACGCTATATCCAGTTCCAGAGTGATTTATGGTTTGATGTTATTTTCCATTGTTGGCATGTTCTAGACCCCCAAATTACACTTAAACTTAAAAGAAATCCAATGCGAACAATTATTTGACCATTGTAAGAGTGTGAAATCTTATGTTACTTCTGGATACCAAATTCCCTGAATCCATCTCTTTCTTAGCACATTTGTGTCGGACACATCGAATATCATGTGACTTTCCACATTGTATGTGAGCCATGGTGAATCCGGGCCTCAAAAGAAGTGTGCACTCTTGCCACACCTATATCTCCTGGATCTTTGGATAATCTAGCGACACTTCAAAGTAATTCGACCTTGTATGTATCCAAATACAATTAATAATTGGGAAATGAAGAAGTATTTGGCCTGGATACAATGTAAATTAGGAGGAGCATCCAATCCCAGTTGAATTCTTAATTCTTGCTAAGGCTTGCATAGAAGGAAAACTTAAGGAAATTTACCAAAAATTCCTTAATGACTATGACTTCTACCAAAAACTCCAGATCTTTGGAGTAATGACCAAATCCTAAGGAAAAACCTTTAAAAGCACTAAGTCGTTTCCACAAGAACTACATGGCACCAACACGACTCAACCTACAATGGATTCTAAGAAAAAGAAAGAAGTGGTTCTAAAGACCTGAATTCAAAAGAAAGGTTTAGACCAAGCTTTGATCAAAGAATATCAAGATCTCTCAACAATACAAAAGCTTTGATCAGAGAATTTCAAGATCTCTCAACAATACACAAGTATACATAAACTATAATATCATTGCATCACTCCTGAACCAAGTGACTATCAACACAAACTTAATCATCATTTAACATCTAGCACATAGGTTACCTTCTCATCATGTGAGAATGTCTTAAGTGTAGCAATGAGCCATTAAATTCATAAACATATCAAATGACTAGAAAACACCTATAATAACAAGTTCACGGAGAGACCTCATACAACCAGACATAATCATATAACAACCCTGCAGTTCATGAAAATAATAACCATCACATAGTGTCATAGGTTCAACATATCCATAAAGACATATGAGACAACTCATTCACCATGAACATGCAATGAATTCAGCAACCTTCCATGAGTAATGTTGAACCATAAATTTTCCAATAATATATAAGACAATTTCATTACCCATAGTTCATTCATGCATAAGTCATTATACTTATTTGAATAACTTGAAATGGTTGGCAACTAAAGGAGGGACTTCAACTCTCCATCCAACCATAGGTCAATTACACTGCATTCTTTCTTGCAACTAACCACCCCCAAGTAAGATCCAAAGTTTGAGGGGATGCTTGCTCAGGGAATTCACCCAAGGCTTAGCTAGGGAATTGCTCAGTTCTAGGAGTCTGAATCCACTATCTAGGTGGTTTATTAGTTTTATTTTTAAAGTACGCACTATAAGAATCTATAGACCATTGTCCAGGTGGTTTATTAACCTCACGAAAAGCACGAGAGTGACTCAATTTTCCTAGTGGTTTATCAACTTTACAAGAACT
Source organism: Pinus tabuliformis (assembly GCA_031772625.1). Classification (NCBI taxonomy): domain Eukaryota; kingdom Viridiplantae; phylum Streptophyta; class Pinopsida; order Pinales; family Pinaceae; genus Pinus; species Pinus tabuliformis. The sequence goes on from CM062817.1 coordinate 887,303,639, forward strand.
TGACTAGTTTATCAACCTATTTTGCAAGCATTAAGTGGTTTGTCAACTTTATCAACAATCACTCAGTGGTTTATCATCTTACTCAGAAAGCACTCGTGATTCAATCCTCCTCTAAGCCTCCCACTAGTCATTTCATCTTGGACACACATAGTCCAGTGGCCTCAACACATCAATAAAAGGGAAGACACCCAAATTACAGAGCACATGGCTCAGTTGCACATCCAACAATGTTCCTATGCTCTATGTCCATCATTTTGCACTTCTTTCTCTATTGTGTTCTCTTCTCCACTTGTATATCTTTCTTGCCTCTTGTTTTTTCCCTTGAAGCCCCTTTGTATCATGCGATACTTCCGACTTTGCATTCCCTCATGTCGTGGGACAAGACACCCACACTTTCCTCCATCTAATCATGTCTTCACCATGTGTCAGTTGGTGGCTTGTTCTATTATGCCAACAGATACCACTCTTTCACTTATACACTCTCCCTTAGACATGGATCTATGTGTCCCTCTCTTCAGGCTAACATTTTATATATTTATTATTATCAAGAAAAACAATTTAATTCTTGAATTGTTTACTATATTTATCTTAGCCAATGATGACTGCCACATGGGCCTTTACAATTATGACCATATATACAAAAATAACAGAAAGCAATACATAAATACCACAACTACCATCGGGGCTTGACAACTTGTTCTTTAATAAAGAAATAAGGGAAGCTATTGAGATTGAAAAGAGGCCGAGCAATCTCAATAGAGATGATGGCTGGAAAATGAGTAGGTGTTGGATTCCAACACTCTCTTCTTAGTCGGTTTTTCTGCCCCCTCCTTGTTTTTGAGCTCTTTATATATATATATATATATATATATATATATATATATATATATATATATATATATATATATATATATATATATATATATTGTTATTATTTTTTTTTCTCGGTAAAAACTAATTCTATTAAGAAAAAATATGGTACAATATGACATTACAGCCAAGAGAAGCAAGAGAACGGGCAGCCGGAAAGGAAAGACGATCCACCTCGGCCCCTGAGAGAAACTAGGAAGAGAACATTGCTAAACAGGAAGTAACAAGAGGAACAGAGAAACAGGCGCAGAAACAGAGGATTCTACCCAACCTGGGTAGGATCAACTATTCGGCATTTTTTCCCTTTCTTTTTACCAACTTTGACCCAATCAAGATGACTCTGCTGAACTGGCATGATTTGCAAACTAAGCTGGGCTGACGGAGAGGACTCCTTGTCTGAATCCGAGGGAGAGGACTCATGAGTTCTTTTCTGTGAGTTTGGAGGGACCGAAGAATCCTCACAACCAGTCGAAGGCGGATCCTGAGCCTGCTTTGTTTCCATTCCTTCTGCATCCCCTGCCTCTTCATCTGAGCTGGAATCCAAATCATCCATAGGAGGAGGATCATGAGGCTTCCAACTTTTGGATTTCGGCTTAGGATTGGCTTTCTTCTTCTGGGCAGGCCGCGATGGACAAGAGTTCTGAAGGTGCCCTGTGTTATGGCAGTTTTGGCATCGAAAGGCTGTGTTCTCGTAGTCTAGGGACTGGGTCCAATGGAAGTCTCCAATTTTGAGATTAATCTGATCCGGTAGACCTTTGCTTATGTCTATTTCTGCACAAATTCTGGCGAAGGTGTATATGCCTTTTTCCCCCCTAGAGGTGTCTGTTGTTAGAAAGCAGCCTAGAGAGTCGCCGATTCCTTGGAATACTGCAAAGTGCCATAGTTGCGCCGGGAGGTTAGGAAGTCTGACCCAGATGGGAAGCTTTGTGATGATCGCTGAAGAAGGATCGAAATCTGGGAACCAAGGGGTGAGGAATAGTCCTGCTGAGCCCCAAAACCATGGGCCTTCAGTTAATTCTTTTTGGTAATCTTCGCTGAAGGCAAAAACTACAATGAAGAAACCCTTTGAGCAAAGAAGAACCTTGCAGTTGTTGGTCCAGTGTGAGTGGATCCATTGGTAGAGATCCGTTGTGCGAGGCCATAGTCCATTGAACCTGCAAATAATGCCATGCTCTACATATTTTTGGATTTGATCATCCAGCGAAGGATGCGCTATTTCAATGGAGGGGGTTTCCTCCAGCTTGTCCACCAAGAATGGTTTAGGAGCCTGAGCTGGTGGAGCAGCTTTCTTGGGCTTCTGAGCATGGACTGCATCCTTGTAAGAAAAAGTCGTAGCTGAAGATGACTGTCCCACAGCTCCCCCTCTCAAATGGAGGGTAAGAATGATGGAGGCATTTCTTCTAATGCTATAAAAAGAAAGGGGATACAGATCCTCAAGATGTTTACCTTCGCAGAGGAGTCGTTGAGAAGCGGAGGGAATCCCCAGCCTAAATTCCAGAGATTGCTTGAGGTTCTGCACTAGATCTGAAGCGCTTACCCATTGTAGCAGAGTTTTTCCAGAAAGGAGACTGATCTGGATCTGGAACGAGGCTGAGAGATCCAACTGCTGCCTTCCATCGCTTATCTTCTCCATAGAAAAGCGGGTTGTCTCGATTTCTTGCTCCGGAGCTGCGAAGTTGGCATAGGCCGGGAGCATATTGGGGTATGTCTTCGTGACTGGCTTCCTTCGAGCTGCCTGCATTTGGATAAAGATCTTCATTGCCTCCGCAGCTTGCCCATTCTGTGCAGATCCTGAAATCACTGCCTCCTTGCCATGCCCATTCTGCATGAACCCCGAAATCATTGCGTTCCACGAAGCCATTTTCTTGACATCTCGTTCAGGCATTTCGTCAAGCAGTTTGCATGCAATCTTAACCCTTCCACATTTTATGAACAAATCCAGAAGGGCATTCGCCACAACCTCAATGTGACCTTTGGGGAAGGAAGCGAGGAGACGGGGTCCGTGGCCAAGCCTGGAAATGAAAACAAACGCCCGAATCTCATATTCCAGATCGAAAGCCACATTCGCGCTCTCTTCTTCGTGGATTCGAACGAGTGCCTTCCTGGGCTTCTCGTCCTCTCTGTTCTTCCAACTGTTCCGGAAAATCTCCTTCTTCATGGCCCCGCTGAGATGCGCGGTTTCCGTCTCGTTTGCCCCACTAGCCTCGGCTTCGAGTTTGGTAACGTGCACAACCAAAGCGGCCCGATCTTTTTTCTCGAGGGATTCCTCGTCCAGAGATCCGGCCTCCTTGAAACGCCTCCAGATCTCGGGTTCGCCTCGTGTATCCACGATTTCGCCATTATTGTCTAGCAAATTCCGCGGTGGAGCCTCCACTAAAGCCCTACCTCCACTGTTCCCGCCTGTTGTGGCCGCGGGCGTCGCGACGTGACTCGAAACTACCATGTCTTCAGCTCTCGACATTTTTCCGTGCAACCAGATGAATATGTTATTGTTATTATTATTATTATTGGTTTATTTATTTATTTATCTATAATTTATTTATTTATTTTATTTATTTTTTTTTTTTTTAACTTAACAACCTAATATTATAATTTTAGTTAGAATATATACGTATATATATAATATTAACCATATTTAATAAATAATTTAATTAAATAAATAAATTACCTTTTTAAACTAACCATTAAATTATTTTATTTATTTATATAGTGTTTTATCCTAACTTTATAATTTTAATATATATATATATATATATATATATATTTTTGATTATTAATAAATAAATTATTAAATTACTTTTTTAAACTAACCATTAAAAATTATTATTAAATTAATAATTGAAAATTCTCGACCTAATATTATGATATATATATATATATATTAATAATGATTATTAAATAATTTAAATAAATAAATAAATTATCTTTTTAATCTAATCATTAAAATTATTTTATTTATTAATCCTAACTTTTATCTTAATAACCTGATATTATAACTTTAATTTTATATATATATATATATATATATATATATATATATAATTTAAATAAATAAACAAATTACTTCTTTAACCAACCATTAAAATTATTATTGAATAAAAATACTCATCACTTAACAACCTAATATTATGATTTTATATATATATATATATATATATATATATATATATATAATTTAAATAAATAAATAAATTATCTTTTTAAATTAACCATTGAAATTATTTTATTTATTAATCCTAACTTTTATCTTAATAACATAATATTATAACTTATATATATATATATATATATAGATATATATATAATTTAAGTAAATAACTAAATTCCTTTTTTAAACCAACCATTAAAATTATTTTATTTATTTTTACCTAATTTAACTTATTTCCATAAATAATAATAAGAAAAATAATAATAATATTAAATTAATAAATAATAATTTGACCTGGGTCCTAAGGTCAAAATTAGCCGTTAGTCAATTTAGCCGTTGGAGACTCTGCTCAAACTATTTAACATGCTAAGCTGGATTTGTTTCTTCAACTTGTCCTGACGATGAACCACACTAGTTGGTTCGAAACCCATCGACAAATGTCTGTCTACATGTGATTTACGCAGAAGTTATTCTTTCAACTATTATGGATCACAGAAGCCTCAATTCAACTAAGAAATAAGGGATTTTTCACATTTTTGTTTTGTGCCAACACCATAATTTTTTTTTTTTTGTAAGTCGAAATTTTGTTCATTCTTCAAAAATATGTACATCGAGAATATCAGCAAAAAACAAGTGCTCTCACCCCGACCAAGTTTGTTGACCACCACATACAACATATGGCAAAAGTACAAAAAGGAAACTAAGGACATTGTCCAAAACTGAGAAGGCCAAAGGCACCAGAAGACAAGTAAAACATAGAAAACACCTGTAGTCATGCTAGTCATCTGACGTGATGGAGGTTGGGTTGTTCGAGGTTGTCCCAAGAGGAGACAGAGGTCGGAAAGAGCCTTGGATGTGCTCCTCGAAATGAGCCATCCAAGACTCCATCTTTTCCACCTTCTTCGATAACAAGTTCTGTCCTCACAAGACCACCACAATACGCTCTTGGACGTGGCACTGAAAGTAGTGCAATTTATCCAAGGTAGCTTCTAGTTCCGCATGTTCCTACTGTCAGATCCTTCCAACAATTTCCAATCATTCTAGCAACGATTGAATCAAGTCTCTACAATTTTCCAGGCAACAATGTTGAATGAACCTAAAAGTAGGAACTGAAGACTCTACACCCCTTCACCGTCCTGAGCCACTACGCCATCGAGCCCTGCCCCTCGCCGGTATTCGCGATGATCGACCCCTGCGGTCCTTCACCGAGCCTCCACACCCTTGACCACCCAGCACACTAGCCACCATCCTCTAGGAGCTTCTCGTCTACTTTCCACATCGACGAGCCACAAACACCTCCACCCCCTGCTTTGTGTTCAACAATTGAGAAGCCTGGTCCCCATGTCTCATTGAGAAGGGCTTTAGAGGGAGGGAGGACTGCCATCTTCTGGGGTTGGACGCATCAACACTAGACTAGCAACTTCACTTACAATGCAAAAGACCCTCCAGGCACGCCCGACCCACACACACCAAGCCTACTACACCCAATGCAGAAACCAACAACCACCCAGATAGGGTTGCAGACTCACTCCAATCGAAACCACACAACATCGCACAAACTCAAGAGATCTGCCACCCCACAAATTTTTTAATTTATTTTATTTTTTTAATTTTTAATTTTAATTTTAGTTTTAGTTTTAGTTTTAATTAATTTATTTATTTTTTTAAATAAAAAAGCTAAGTTTAATCAATTTTGTTTTTTATTTTTTAAATAGAAAATTACGTTTCTTTAAAAATTTTAAATGTCTTTTAATTTTTTGGTTTTTATTTTTATTTTAAAAGACATATTTTTAATATATATATTTTAAATGTTTTTAATGTTAATTTTACTAGTTTTTTATTTTTATTTTTGTTAATTTTCTATTTATTTTTTTAATCTAGTTTGTTTGTTTGTTTGTTTGTTTTTTTTTTTTTATAACACGTTGCATCAACACGTTTCAAAATCAGCATAAAAATCACTAACATTTAAAAACAAATATTTATATTTGATACATAAGAATATTTAAATTGTCAAAAATATGCTCCAAAAAATAAGTATTGTATTCTGCATCACAACTTTTCAAAATCAGGTCACGTTTTTACTACCTTTTACTACCTCTACGAAACAAGTAATCATATCGGTTATTTAAAGTGCCAAAAACTATGTTCTAAAAAAAATGTGTGTTGTACATCGCCCATTTTCAAAATCGGGTCAATTTTTTGCTATCTCTACGAAATGGGTAACAGTATCAATTCACATTTCAAAGTTTACATTGTTAAAGATCCATTGCTTTTGAAAGTCGTCCAAAGAGGTCATCGTGGCATTTTTGCTATAACTATTTTTCTGCGACGTTTCAGAAGCTAAAAAAAAAAAACCATTTGAGAGGAAATCGTGCTAAACCTCTGATCTGAATTTAAGATCCTGTCTCGCTGTATTTTCAGAGATATAATCTGAGGAAGTTAGGGTTTTTGTAGACCCCCGAATTACATTCCAAATAGGTCACCTTTGGAAAATCATCATAACTTTCGCTCTGAGCATCAGATTGACTTTTCATCAGAAGTTACAGAAAGAGGACAGATTGTAGTTTTCTTGGGTATCATTTTCAGAACCTAAGGTTGAAACGGTGACCCGCGGTATGTCGTAAAAGTTCGCTCTACTGAACTAGTCTATACTCAGGTCATCGTGGGAGATTTGGCATAACTCTTCATTCGAGAATCCAATCTTGATCAGACTTGCGGGGTTAAAAAGATTGCTCAGAGGGTTACCATAGGAAGCAATTTCAAACCTGGGAGATCCAAAATTACAGAGATACATCAGATTCAATATCAAGCTCCTGCAAAGTGAAAAAAGGTGTGTAGTTTTTTTAAATTTTTTGCATAAGCTTGGTTTGAAAAATTAGTTTGAAGGAATTCAAAGGGCATAATGAAGCATTATTATCGGTAATTGATGCCCCAAAGAAAGAAAACGGAAACACCTAGTAAGCATCTTGAAAGCTCTAGCATGACTCATGAAGAAGAAGAAGAAATGCAACATGATATATCAAAATTACGAGACCAAGTGCAACAAATTTCACTCACACAAAAATTAACAGAAAATAAGATGGATGGTTTAAAGAAAGACGTAGAAGTTAAGATGGATGGTTTAAAGAAAGACGTAGAAGCTAAGATGAATGACGTGGAAGGTAAGATGGACGACGTAGAAGCTAAGATGAATGACGTGGAAGGTAAGATGGACGACGTAGAAGCTAAGACAGATGATTTAAAGAAAGGCATGGAAGATTTGCAGACAGATTTGACAAAGTTTCTACAAGAAATGCTTACTAATGGTGAAAGGGTAGGAAAGGGAACTCATAATGAGAACAAAATAAATGTTAATAATGATTTCATAGACTCTAACATTGGATCGAAGAACCACCATGTTCCATAGATCGATATGAGGAAGTTTGATGGCAAGGATCCCGAAACATGGATACTATAGATGGAGCAATTTTTCGATCTCCATAATGTGCAAAACACACAAAAGGTATGCATTGCAACTTTATATTTGGAACCAAATCAGTTTGTATGGTATCAATGGCTTTGCTCTCGTAAACAAATTGTCACTTGGGCTATTTTTACGGATGAAATGATAGCACATTATGAAGATACAAAAAGCAACACTTTTTTTAGCCAATTGATAAATCTCAAACAAAAGGGTTCAATGATGGAGCACATTGAGGACTTCCAAAAATTGAATATAAGGGTAAAAGATATTCCAGAGGAGCATAGGATTGATGTGTTCATAAGGACTTTAAAAGATAACATCCAACATGAAGTTCGCCTTTGGGAACCAAATTCATTGGAGAAGGCATTCAAGTTGGCAAGAAAAATGGAAAGCAAAATTATCGCAACAAGGAATCCTACCACTCACAATCATAAAGATAGAAGTGTTACTGCCCCTATCCATCCACAACCTACAAGGTTGACACCACAACAACTAGAAGAAAAAAGAGCAAAAGGACTTTGTTACAGTTGTGATAACAAATACACTGAAGGTCATAAGTGTGCAAAGAAGAAATTATTTTACATAGATTGTGAAGAGGAGGAAGAAAAGTAACAAAAAATGTCAAAAGAAGAAGATATACACCAGGAAAAAACCCTAGAAGAAGAAGAAATGAATCCAACCATATCTTGTAATGGATTTGTTGGAATTACCACTCCTCAAACTATAAAGATAGAAGGGCATATCAAGAAGAAAAAGGTAATAGTGTTGATTGATTCGGGGAGTACCCATAATTTTATTCATTGTAAGATAGCCAAGGAATTGAATTGCTTCCTATATCTAACACCAAAATGTCAAGTGATGGTTGCAAGTGGAGGAACCATAAATTGCTCAGGAAAGTGCCATAATATCAAGCTATCCATGGGAGAATATCTGTTGAATAGTCCAATGATTTCCATTCCAATGGGTGGTGTTGATGTTGTACCAGGAGTCCAATGGCTACAATCCTTGGGTACAATAGCTTTTAATTTTCAAGAACTTTTCATGAAATTCTCTTCAGAAGAAAAGGAAGTTGAATTAAGGGGTATCGCAGGGAAACCGGGAAAAACAATCAGCTCTAATGGAATGACAAAACTTCTAAATAAAGAACAACGAGGCATAATTGCACAATTATGTTCACTAGAGGTTCCCACATCGAAATCATCCATTTATCCAAATCTCCAAAAAGTCTTGGACAATCATTCCAAGGTATTTGAGACTCTCAAAGGCCTCCCACCTATTCGTGATCATGATCATGCTATTAATTTGATTCTAGGAAGTGTTCCTCCAAACATCAAGCCTTACAAATATCCCTATGTCCAAAAGAGTGAAATTGAACGTATGGTTGTAGAAATGCTAGAGGCTGCTATAATTCAACCTAGTCAAAGTTCTTTCTCTACTTCAGTAGTATTGGTTCACAAGAAGGATGGATCATGGCGCACGTGTCCAGATTATAGGGAGCTTAACAAGCTCACTATTAAAGATAAATTTCTCATTCCTGTCATTTATGAATTATTGGATGAATTGCATGGATCAATTTAATTCACCAAGTTGGATCTTCATTCAGGACATCATCAAATCAGAATGAAGACTGAAGACTTTCCAAAAACAGCATTTAGAAGTCATGAGGATCATTATGAATTTTTGGTCATGCATTTTGGCCTTAGTAATGCACCTTCTACATTTCATAGTTTGATGAATTCCATTTTCAAACCCTTAGAAAATTTGTGTTAGTATTTTTTGATGATATACTAATCTACAACAAGTCTTGGAAGAATCATGTCCAACAAGTTGACATGGTGCTCAAACCACTGGAGGAGAAACAATTATATGCAAAAATATTCAAATGTTTCTTTGGAGTACAAGAGGTGGAATATTTGGGTTATATTGTATCTCATGAAGGTGTTAAGGTAGACCCTAGAAAAATTAAAACCATTAAGGAATGGAAAATCCCCACATCCATAAAGCATCTACGAGGATTTCTTGGGTTGACAGGGTATTATCACAAGTTTGTTAAGAATTATGGGAGGATAGCAGCACCTCTAACAACATTAATGAAGAAATATGCATTTTCATGGACTCTAGAAGCAACGAAGGCCTTTGAACATCTTAAAGAGGCAATGTGCCAAGTATTGGTTTTAGCTACACTGGACTTCACAAAAACCTTTATTGTGGAATGTGATGCCTCAGGAAATGGAATTGGTGCTGTTTTAATGCAAAAGAAAGATCCATTGCTTTCGAAAGTCGTCCAATCAAAGGAAAGTATTTTAAAAAAACTATTTATGAGAAGGAAATGTTGGCAATACTACACGAACTTAAGAAATGGCGACCCTACCTAATGGGAAGACACTTCAAGGTAAAAACAGATCATGATAGCCTTAAACACTTTTTAGAACTAAGATTATCTTCAGAAGAGTAGCAAAAATGGGTCACAAAGATGTTGGGTTATGACTTTGAAATCATCTACAAAAAAGGGAAGTAAAATGTTGTGGCAAATGCACTCTCAAGAAATGATGAGGATGTGGAAGCATTCTTTGCGCCATTTCTATTATCCAACCAGATTGGATAAACGAAGCAAGGGATGAATGGAAGAATGACGAGGAAGTGTGAGCACTCATTCAAAAGATACAACAAGATCCCAGTACATCTGATACATTTAGCTGGAAAATGATTCGTTATGGTACAAGGATCGATTATACCTATGTAAGAATTCCCAACTCAAACAAAATATTCCTAGGGAATTGCACACCTCTCCCTTAGGAGGGCACTTAGGAATTCTAAAAACCTACCACAGGGTTAAGAAGGATTTTTTTTGGGATGGCCTTAAATCAGATATTCAAAAGTTTGTGGCGGAATGTTTGGTTTGCCAACAAAATAAAGTTGAAACAATTAAGACCCCAGGACTATTAAATTCTTTATCCATTCCAAGCCAACGTTGGGAGTCGGTTTCAATGGATTTTATCATAGGTTTACCCAAGTTCAAAGGAAAGAGTGTTATCATGGTGGTAGTTGACATACTTACCAAGTATGCACACTTTTGTCCATTATCTCATCCATTTTAAAGCGAGTACAGTTTATACTACATTTATGGAAACAATTCAAAAGCTACATGGAAACCCAAAGATTATTGTAAGTGATAGAGATCCCATTTTCACTGGAAATTTTTGGACAGAATTATTTTCTTGTCTTGGTACTTAGTTAGCTCATAGCTCATCTTATCATCCTTAATCTGATGGGCAAACTGAGATAGTAAACAAATGTTGGAAGGATATCTTCGTTGCTTTGTATCTAATAAATAGGCACAAAGGGTCAAATGGTTGCCTTTGGCCAAATGGTGGTATAACACTTCCTTCCATACTGCAACAAAAATGACCCCATTTATGGCACTTTATGGATATCATCCACCATCCATCACATCATATTTAAAAGAAAATTCTAAGGTTTAAGCAATGGAAGATCACATCGAGCATCAACAACAAGTTCTCCAACTCTTAAAGGATAACCTCACCTTGGCGCAAAATAGAATGAAACAACATGTAGATCAACATCGCAGCGAAAGAAGTTTTGATGTAGGTGATTGGGTATTCCTATGGCTACAACCATATAAACAAATGTCTCTCAAGCAAGCTAAGAAGGATAATAAATTATCACCAAAATATTATGGTTCGTACAAGGTGTTGCAAAAGATAGGTACTATGGCATACAAATTGGAGCTTCCTGCAGCTTCTCGAGTGCACCTAGTTTTCCATGTTTCATGCTTAAAGAAGGTTATAGGTGACAAGCTTCCAGTTCAAACAATATTTCTAAAACTTGATGAGGAAGGGAAAATCATATTGGATCCTAAAGCAGTCAAAGAAACAAGAACTCAACAGCTACGAAATCAATCAATTTCAGAGTATCTCATCAAGTAGAAGAACTTACGTGTTGAAGATTTCACATGGGAGGATGAGAATTTTATACAGAAGCATCCAGAACTACTCAAGATTTGAGGACAACACCTTTTTGAAGGAGAAGGGCATGTTAGGTCCCTATAATACTAGTGATCCCCCATTACTGTTGTCGTTGTATCCCTTATTGTTATTGTTGTGCCCCTATTGTCCCCATATTGTTATTATTGTGCCCCATTGAATCCCTCTATTGTTATTTTTGTGCCTTTATATTATTATTGTTAGGTCGACTTGGTTATATTGTGACCCCTTAGACTCCTATATATAGAAAGGAGGTTTTGTTATTTGAATCATCCAAGAATTGTTCATTTGTGCAATGTAAATGAGGTTGCCCCCTTGAAGAGCCTGAGTTTTAAGGCGTTGATCTATCTTTTCTATCTTTTTGTGAGTTGGTTTCATAACATTGAGCTGGTTTCATAACACCCTCTAGTGCCGTGTTAGCTGAATTATCGAAAGATGAGCTGTTGTGAGGAGCGGGGCGACCAACATTCCCCAAATTTCCACCCCACGACGAGGCCTCCCACACTGACGAGAAATTGATTTGGTAGTTGGGGTACTGATAAAACAGGATGGAAGACACCCGAAAGTAAACCTGCAATGAAAAGAACAAATGTAGCAACAACACTCGCTAGGGGAAGAGGACACCCAACAAGGTTGGGCAAAACTATATAAGCTACCATAAGGGGCTACCCAAAAATTCACGAGGAGAGGAGGGGTCAAAGTATCGCCAAGCCCATAGACACCACTGAAAACCTCCCCAACAACCTGAAAAGGGACCATGGAGACACCAGAGCTAGAGAGAGAGAGGAGAAAACTACTACCCAACCGAACATAAACGACTGACAACTTTTTGACCAAGTAACACTAAAAGAGAGAATGAAAAGGAAACCAAGGTGGGCAAATCTTTCGAGCGAGCTGAAGAGACCCAGAAATTCAACCCAACTCGACAACCCCACCATTACCAAGAAACACTAGCAAAAACCAAATCCCTAAGATAGAGTCATAGCCACCCTAGGGACCCCCAAGACAACACACGATGCCCAAGATATTCCTTTAATTTTTCTTAAAACAATGAGCATAATTCCTAATTCAAAACCGCTGAGAGAGACTACCTTGAGCTAGCAAAGCCAGGGGGTGAAACTGAAATAGAATCTCCAACCCTAGATAGTGCCAACAAACAATTTTCCTCTCGAAAGAGAACCAGGATCCCAGGTGCTCCTTCGAAAGCAACACTCTTTCCAAACTAGAGTGGGCTTGACTTCCACAGTGCCACAACTCACACCGATGAGCTACTATGGTTTTCGTCACCCACTCCCAAATTCCCAAATTCCCCAACTGTAAAAAGAACTCTGCCACCCTTCTTAACATACCCACAACCCTACTTTAATATTAAAAAAAAACTACTACTACTCCTCCTTTGCCTCCTCCTCCTCCTCCCTCTCCTCTACTACTACTACTCCTCCTCCCTCGCCCACCTCCCCTACCCTACTACTACCATTACTCCTCCTCCTCCGCCCCCGGTGCCCCCCCCCGTCCTCCGCCTCCGCCTCCGCCGCTCCCCTCCCCCCCCCTCTACTACTACTACTCCGCCTCTGCCCCCACCTCCTCCCCCCCATCCCCCCCCCTCCCAGTCCTCCGCCTCCTCCCCCCCCTCCACCCCCTCCCACCCCTCCTCTACTACTACTACTACTTCTCCTCCCCCTCCCCCTCCTAGTTGCTATTTTTATTTTTTAGTACACCCTTCCAGGGATGCCTTTCCTCTTACAAACTCTTCTACAAGTTAATTTTCTCTTAAAAATAGTAAATCATAGTTCTTGCAGGAACTAATCAATTTCTTGTCTTGTTTGGCACTTGCTAGCGAAATTTTTGACTTGTATTTGTGCATATTGATGGTGAACAATTTTCCATACTTGACGAACTAATACTAGTTGGCTCTCTGCATGAATATTGCATCTCGCATGTATATGTAAGGACTTCCAAACCTGACTCCACATACATAAAGGGGAACTACATATAGTTCTACTTCATCAATAAAATCATCACAGATGGTAAATTTAATTTTGCATTGTTTTGTTATCTTCAACTTTGCATCCTTATTTACCCATTCCAGTGGATATGGGCTTAGATGATCACAAATTTCCAATCCCAATTTGTTGACTTGATCGCTGCAATGAGATTTGACTGTAATCTCGAGTTAAAATAGAGAATCAATATTTGTCTTCTTGACTTGTACTTTTATGTGGAATATTTTGGTTATTTCTTTCTCTTCATATTGTTGAAGGCTACTAAGATTCACCTCCTTCTGCATTGACATACAAGCAATCTTCTCATCCACATTCAGGCTACTTTCAACTTGTTTGCTCAAATTAGTGGCCATGAGATTCTTCTTCTTATTGTCTTCCTTTTTGTTCTTCAAGTTAAGATTTGGATGAAACTTCCAACACTTATCCTTTGTATGACCATAAATGTTGTAGTGGTTATAGTGGTTGTTGGGATCTTTGCATTGGCGTGCTATGGCTATCGTATTTTTATCTTTTACCCTTTTCTGCTTCTTCTTCCCCTCCTTAGAAGCATCCAGTTGCTTCTTTTGCTTTGATCCACTTGATTTTCCTTTCTTCAAGACTATGTTCTCTAGGTATTGTTCCTGTACACAAGCCTCGTCCATCGATTTGGGATTAAATTACATCACTTGATTTTGTAAATGCCTGTCTAGATTACCCAAATACTTGAGGAGTACATCCAGGTTCTTTGGGGAGATACCCAACATTATGGCCATCTTTCTAAACTTTGTCGTGTACTCCTGTACACTTTTCCTCGACTTTTTCTTGAAGTAGTACCACTGGATCCATTAGTCTTCTACATACCCAATAGAGTAAAATTGCAACTTTATGATGGATTTGTATTCCTCCCACTTAGTCACTAGAGGATATCCCTCCAACCTTAAGGTCTTCATGTGAATTTCCCAACAATTCAGGTAATGGATTTCTATTTTCAGTCGTGTAAATGAAATCTTATGCTCTTCCTCAATATGATGGACATTGAAATACACTTCTAATTTCTACAACCAATGATTTAGCTTCAGAGTGTCAATATCACCTTGGTACAACTTGATATTGACCTTTGCTTCCATTTTGAATAGGAACTGTGAATGATTCACAACTCTCAAACTGGGTTGATCTTTTTTGGGCCCTTTCTTCGACTGGTTCATGTTTCTTCTTGATCTCCTGATCTCCCCTATAAACTGTCATTTGCATCAAAAACCCCATCTTCTCCAAATATCCCAAGCTTATTACTCAGGGTCGACATGAGGAGATTCACTTTACGGTTTATATCCATGACTTGTGCTTCTAATCACAAAAACCTCTCCTGTATAGGATCAGGAGGGTTATTCACAAATCCGTTGACCATGACTAGGGAATTACAAATTTTGGCTTAAATGATCTAGATCCCCTTAAAATCTCCACAATATACCTAAAGAATCTTGCTCTGATACCAATATGATCGATAAATTGTTGTGGATATTCCACTGACTAGTTTGTCACAACAAATCTAATAAAATTATATTTAAAAATCTGAAATGTATGCTATTAGGGTTTTATTTTCCTTTTGATTTATTTTTTTTCTCGATAAAAAGGCTAATCTATTAAATATGTACAAAGTTGAGAATTACATCAGGTGAAACCAGTAAGCTCTTTCCCTCAAAGGGCACCAGACAGAGACAAAAACTAAGACTGACAGAAACCAAGACATAGTCCCCCATAGCAAGCCCTCGAAGGGGTAGTAAACTGAAATTCCAAGACTGCCCATAGACGGTGGCCTGTGCAGGGGCCTTAGACAAAAAGGAGCTAACCAAGTCTTCCCGCGCAGGGGATACAGTAACTGCTCTCGTCATTAACACAAAAAAAACTCAACAACTATAACATCCCAAAAAACATTGACTGAACAGACAACAAACCAGAAAACGGTGGCTAGAACTGGAGCGACCTGGTGAAGCATGAGCGCTGGCGGAGTTATTCATTCGGCTCATCCGGTTGCTCTTCCACAATTGGGCACCACCCGTAGTAATCCGACTCAACTTCAGTAGGAGAGGTCGCTTCCTCTTCCCCAATACCCACGTTTGGAGCATTCTGGGAATGCTTGGATTTTTCCTCGACGGTAACCCGACCCTTTTCTTCCTGCTCCAACTCAGCTGTCGGAGCCTGCTCTGCTTCCCCAGGGTAGTCCTGCATCCCTTGCTCCCGAGCTTCAGTGGGGTCATCCGCCTCAGGAGGATTCTCAATGAACAGAATGGAAACATGCGCACTGATTCTTGGGTTTGTCGTTGAGCTGGTGAAATTGAAGATGGTGGAGCCAAAAGCTGGCAAGGTGGCCGAGCTAGAAGCCCCGACATCCATGTGTTGGCCTGAGTGTAGGGGAATGGCTCCAATGGAGCTTGCTAGATTGCAGTGGCAGCAATGCCCAACATCATCCCTTACAGGTCTGCGCGAACCCCCTCCTCTGGATGAGCCTCGACGGCTCAGCATCCTCTGTCGGGGTCTCACCATAGTGGAATGAGACTTCCAGCAAACTGCCAAGTGAACCAGACTATCAATTGCAAGAACCAGCCTCGTAATGGACCCGTCCGTCTGAGAAGGGACCGCTTCGATGACAGAGAGGCCAGCCGAATGCAACATGACCCACATTCCCTGCTCCAGTCCAGTTTTATTCTCCTCATCCTCACCTACCCTGCTCAGGATCCCATCCGCCATTACTGCTGCGTTGCTCTGGATCGAGTGCACTCTCCGGGCATTAACTGTCCCAGGTCCCTTCGTCTTAAACCTGGTATGTCCTATCCATCTGCGCGCATGGGGTGCCACGTGATCCCTAAGGGACGGCATGTGGCCAGCTCCCAACTCCCGTCCCATCGCCTTAATCGCCCGCATCCGGGGGAGTTTCCTCCTTTTGGACCAGTCGAGAGGATTCTTGGGCTTCCTCATGCGGTAATATAGTATTCAGCTGTCCTGTGATTAGAGAGTGATTACCTCCCACTCCAACATTGGCCATGAAGTCCGCTATCTTATTACCCTCCCTCTTTGTATGAGTAAAGGTGATAGCTCTGTTGCTGTGAAGCTTATGTTCTATTGCCTCCAGACGAGCCTCTAACCTCCAGCTGGTTGCTATTTTTTTGGCTTGCGATCCATTTAGGATTTTTTTGGCCATATTGATGAGGATTTGGGAGTCTCCTTCAACCTCCAGAGGGTAGAGGT
Organism: Pinus tabuliformis; assembly: GCA_031772625.1. NCBI lineage: Eukaryota > Viridiplantae > Streptophyta > Pinopsida > Pinales > Pinaceae > Pinus > Pinus tabuliformis. The sequence continues at coordinate 887,320,349 of CM062817.1, forward strand.
TGAGCTCCCCAGCAAGCTGGAGACCCTGCCATAACCCTTCCAATTCAGCTGAGTTGTTGGTGTCCAAACCAGTGCTTCCATAGTAGAGTGTCATGGGAGTCCCTTCATGATTCCTGATTATTCCCCCAAAGCCTGCTAACCCAGGATTCCCCTTTGAGGCTCCATCAAAGTTGAGTTTGAAAGTGTGCTTTGGCGGAGGCTTCCATTCGACTTGTTTATCATTGCTGGCTGCAGGGGGGTTCTGCTGGTGCGTGCTGTTGGTGCATCTGATCTGCCAATTGTCCATGATAGCTTTCTCATTGGCTAGGGAAGGCCAATCCTCCTCCTTCCAGGGTCTTAGCATCATAGTTTCTTGGATGTTTTTGCAAAGCATGTGCCAGATATTGTCCATCGAAGAGCGTTGGTTTTTGAAAATGCGTTTGTTTCGCTCCTTCCATATACTCCATAGGATTAGCCCTAGAATCAATCGCCAAAGATGATTGAGGATGTTGCTCTTATATGGGTCCTTTTGCCACTGTCGTATGGAATTCGTAATTTCATCTTCGAGTCTGCATCTCTTTTGGCATCGAAAGCTTGCTTTCTCCCATAGCTGGTTGGCGAGAGGACAAGAGTCCAACAAATGTTGGAGCGTTTCCTCATGGGCACAGCAGTTGAAGTAGATGGAGGGTCCGTGGAAATTTCTTCTTCGGAGCTTGTCCCAAGTAAGGATTCTCTTATGCCCTACCAACTAGAGAAAGTGGCAGATCTTGGGCCAAGAGCCTGAGTTCCATATTTGGCCCCAGATCGGGTCCTGAGGTGCCGAGTCATTGCAAATTATTTTATATGCTTCAGACGTGGTGAACGCTCCTTTTGGTAGATAGCCCCATCTTAGGATATCTTCCCTTTCGTCACACCTGATTTTTCTTTTGCTGAGCTCCGTTTCCAAAGCTGTGGATGTCTGGCGGTTATCATTTGTGAGGATTTGGTTGCCTGGTTTCTAGGTTCGGTATCCTTTCTCCACTTCCTGGGTCCAAAATTGCCTGATTTTGACCTGCTGTGTTTCCTCCTCCATATTATGTAGAGGCTGGTTCAGAGCATTGCTGAGGGTGGGCATTTGATTCCATGCGTCCGTCCAGAATCTAGCATTATTGCCATTTCTTACCTCCCAGAAACTGTGTTGCTGGATCATCTTATAATGTTCCTTGGCAGCATTCCATATTAACGAACCTTTGTCACTGGGTTCCAATCTAATAATCTCTTCCTGGGGTCGTTGGTTAGCATATTTTGCTGTCCATAAAGTGACCCACGGCTTGCCTGCATTGGTGAGCCATTGCCACCAGATCTTGGCTCCCATGATGGCATTGCTATGCTCCGGATCCCTTAGTCCAATTCCTCCCTTTCCATTTGGCTTGCATACTATGCTCCATTTTACCAGAGCCCACTTGTGATTGGTTGCATTGCTCCCCCAAAGGAAATCTCTCTGAATTTTCCTTAGTCTTTTTAGGACCCATTTTGGCGCTGCCAGGATGGAGAAAAGGTACAGCGGCATAGCTTGAAGAATGGATTTAATAAGAACCACCCGGCTGACAAGGTTCAAGGTTCTGTGAGTCCATTGATTGAGACAAGATTCAAGTTTTTCAATTAAATTGTGCTAAGAGGAGTGAGTGATGGCTGAGGTAGTGAGGGGAGCTCCAAGATACTTAGAGGGGAGGGTGGCCATGGGGAATCTCAGGATGCGGACTATGGCCGACTTGACTACCGGGGGAGTGTTGAAGAAGAAAATCTGCGATTTGGAGCAGTTGATGCTGGTCCCTGAGGCTTCTGAAAAATCAGTGAGCACTGCTTTGAAAATAGAGGCTTCTTGAACAGATGGGTACCCAAACAGCATCGTGTCATCAACAAATTGTTGATGGGAGGTAGCTGGCAGGTGGTGAATGGAGATACCCTTAAGCTGGTGCGTGTGGAGGGCATTCTTAATGTGACGTCCCAGGCCCTCAGCCATCAAAACAAAGAGGAAGGGGGAGAGTGGGTCACCTTGCCTGATACCTCGGGAGGGGGAGAAAGGGCGAGAGGGGATCCCATTTACTAGGATGGAGAAGCTAGTAGAGGAGATAAGGCTCATAACCCAGCGAACCCAAGTGGGGCTGAATCCAAAAGCAGATAACATTTGCTGAATATAATTCCAACTAAGTTTGTCGAAAGCCTTGGAAAGATCCAGTTTAAGGAGCATACCTGCCTGCTTTGAATGCTTGAGAGTGTGGGTAATTTCATGCGTGTGGATGATTCCGTCTAAAATCTGTCTTCCTTCCACATAACCTGATTGTTCCGGCGAGATGAGCATGGGCAGGAGGGGTTTTAGCCTATTTGCTATGACTTTAGAGATGACCTTGTATATAACATTGCATAGTGCTATTGGCCGGAATTTGTCCGGTTTGAGCGCATCCTCTTCTTTTGGAATCAGGGCTATGAAGGTGGTGTTGAGCGAGGGAAGCAGCCAATGCGCAACTCTCGACTCCTCCACCACCTCCCAGACTTCCAGCTTTATCAAGTCCCAGAACCTGTGAAAGAAAGTAGTGGTAAAACCATCCGGGCCGGGAGCTTTTCCATCTTTAAGCTGAGTCATTGCATTGTCCACTTCCTGCATTTGAATTGGGCTAAGGAGGAGTTCATTATGCTCCTCTGTGATTAATTTTGGTATATTGCAGGTAATTCTTTCAATTGTCGGATGTCTGTTGATGTCAGGTTCTTGGTGGACCTGCTTAAAGTGTTCGAGGAGTGTCTTCTCAATTTCCTCATGTTGCTCCACCTTTTCTCCTCTTGGTTTTTGAATGTAAGGGATATTGTTGCCCATTCTGCGTTGCACTGTTGTTTTGTGGAAAAATTTGGTATTTCTTTCTCCCTCTTTGAGCCATCTGATTCTTGATTTCTGTTTCCAGTATAATTTTCCTTTTGATTTATGTATATGTAGATTAGATTAATTACATATGCATGCAAATTAATATGCAAGAAATAGAGAACAATGAAATAAAAAATCATGAACCACTATTGTAACAAGATATGATCTGGGAAACCCTTTCAGGAGAAAACCCAATTGGAAGGTGAGGTTGCTTTGCTTTCTTTCTTGAATATAGAATGGTTGAGTACAAAGAATTATGGCTTGTGGCCCATGGGCTACTAAAGTGCACCAATCCTATGTGTGTTCTCTATCTTCTATCCCTCTCAGATGTGTTTTCTCATCTATGGAACACATGCACTAAAAAAGAATGTAACCCTTTTCCTCCTAGTAGCCTGGTTATAACACAACCTGATAGCTTACTAGTGGTTAAGTTTGACTACCTCAACTGTTAACTGAATTTACAATATACACTCTTCTAGAGTCTTCTTCATCATAATCATGTGGCTAGTTCATTTTCCATGAATAATGGGGGTTGACGTGGCATCCTCTCGAATTATGGTGGTGAAAACAAGGAGGTCAATGTTTGAGTGGCATAACGTTTGCATATGGACACTGTTTGAGGCGATTCTTATGCCATTGGAAAGGTATTTGTGTGTAGAATATGAAAAAAAGGTTCCACACTAAAGCGTCAAAGTTTTACTCCCAAAAAAATGTCATTTGATGCTTCAAAATGCTCACAAAATGTTTTAGACCCCAATTTGCCAAATTGGGTCCCTCTGGTAAAAATGGTCCTGTGACCTAATTTCTTCACCTTTTCCACACTAAACACATCGATATGGATGAAAAACAATATAATGATCCAATATATATCAATGGGTGTTGTCTTGTTTTGATTGCTTTCTTGAGAGAGTTAAAACTTCTGCTACTTTCTTGTTCCATGTCTACCTATGGCGCTGATCTAATCATTTTCCTTGTGGTTCTCACTTTATTTTTTACGGTTGCTTTATTTGATTGACTTATTAAGTACTTTAACATGTTTCTCAGGCTCTTCCTTGCATGTTTTTAAGCTTGATTCTCCTTTGGATGTCTCATGATCTTCCTTATAACCAAGGCCTATCTTAATGAGGAGAGATCTCTATTTGCTGAGAATTGTTTGTTAAGCTCCATTAATTTTTGCACAATTGCTGCCTACAATTATGGAATTTAAACTGCAGTCTTTCCTTAACTTATGGAAACCAACTGCAGTAGTTTCCTTAAGTTAAGGAAATCAACTGCAGTTAATAAATTTATTGTTGGGAGCTACTGAAGTGGTCCATTACTCCATCTAGAGTTCTCTGCCTTGATCTGTGGGACATCTGACACATAGCTATCAGAAGCTTGATGGAAGCTTGGCTATAAATTCATCTGTTTGGTCCCCAAGCTTGCATCTCAATCCCCTTCAGTTTTTTACGCCATCTAGCTGAGATAGCAGAGCTTGGAAGTGCCTTCAGAATTTCTGCATTCTTTTCTTTTTGCTTGGATAGCTGGAGCGTGGTTTTCAGAAAGAAGTTGCATCAAGAGTTTCACCAATGGCTGGAGGTAATTCGTATCCCTGGGCATTAAGTTTCAATGATTCATTGAATTTTTTCCGCATGCAGAATCGTTGTTATAATTATCTTACATTTGGTATCAGAGCCCTTTTACCTCTGCCTTGCTGTGTGTTGGCCAAGAAACGAATTCTTATTTTTCAAGCATGCCTATATTTATTGGGTCGGAAACATTCCGCATAATAATGAAATGAATGTTTGATTGCGCAAAGCTTCATTGTAGTGAACGAGTTTAAAATTTTGAACATTAAAGTTATATTAACTTGTCACAAGATTATATGGAATAAGAATCATGACCGACATCCTCGAAACCGATTTTAGCAGTTAAAAAAAAAAAAAAAAAGCCAGTCTTCTGACCTGTTTTTCCAAGGTTTGTGTTTTCAGAAAGGTGAGCGTTAATCATTAGAATCCCACATGCAAGAATCCCCTTGTCAGTATCCATTCCATTCAGGAGAAACCCTTGTTGCTGAAGCTCGATATATCTGGTTCTGGAAAACTCTTGTCGCTGAAGTTCGATATGTCACTTGTTTTTTATTGTGGATTTGGGAAATTGCAAGAATCCCCTTGTGGCTGAATTTTAATGTGACAGTTGCTTTTTCATTGCGAATGGATTACAATATTTGTGTTTTTGAAAATTGGAAGGATAGATCAGAGACTTAAGTTGTTATGCGAGTACTTCGTTAATGATTATGAAGTTTCTTTTGAACGATGGAATTAATCTATAATTATGAAGTTCATTAAATTGGAAATTTTTGAACTTTGAATTGAATTCTGACCTAGCTTATTCCCAAGCTGTTTTTTCGCATTCTTTGGGTTTGCAGTCGGAACTCAAATCTTTTATGTTAACCGATATCAATAAGTGCCTTTTATGAGTGATTACGGTTTTACTAGCAGATAAGAGCACAGACTTAGAGATCTTTTAAGTTTTGACCTTTGATCTAGTACGATTCAGCGCTGAAGCACTTGTGAAGATGTATCCCTGAAAAATTGTTATTAACACATGCCAAACTGTTTTGTGTTCACAAGTGCCATATTTAGAGTTCCATTTTTTTGTTGGGAATTTTGTCGAGGGGATATTGGTTAAATATTGGAAAATTGGAAATCTAACTTCTCAGAAAAAAAAAAATCATCAGAGCATTTTTGTTATTTGATAGTTTTTTTTTTTTTTTTGGAAGAGTAAGCTTGGCCCATATTTTCAAATGGATGTCTTTATGTAGCAAGGCTTCTGGCTGACACATCTAGTGATGCAGTTAGCAGCCTTAAAGACTTGCACAATTTTGTGTGTTAGCGTGTGCCATGCTATTCAATATATGTTTATATGATGGTTCTCGAATTCGTTAGCTGTGTTTCCTGATCCCATCATTATCGAATAATGGCACTCTGTAAATTTTATAATTGATTACATATTTATTGTAAAATTTACGTTGAACTTACATTTATAATAATGAACATTTGTAATTAAAGAAGAAATAAGAAAAGGTTTATTTCTCATTTGGGCATTCAGTTTTTTGATTCTATGTTTATTTCGCATGAAGTTCAGATTTAGCATTGTTGAAATTTAATTTTAATTTAATTTTAATTTTATTTATCTTGTGAACAAAATAGCTTGTCTATTTTTGTTGTTTTATAAACTTAAGGACGGAGCCTGAAGTCAAGCCAGCTAGCCTTCGAACTGCATTTGCTATGCAAGTGCAAAGTAGATCAACGCTGCTTCAGTCAATCTCCGGGTTTAGTTTATAAATTGAACAATCAATTTGTAGTCATTTTCGGTAATGTTGACTGCTTTAACCTTAATTTTGAATTTGCTGGAGAATTATTACAGTTATATGGAGTTTATTAAAATGTCATTTTGACTTACTCCTTTCAGTAAACATTATTTTTTCTCTCTGGTTAAGTTTTGTTTATGCAACAAAATGATGTCTAGTGATCCATATAATTTTAATTAATTAGAGAATAGCCACAGCATCTTTAATTAAATAAAATTATATATTTTGATTGGTTAGATCACATAAAGATTATTTAGACATTAAATTGTAATTAATTAGACTGAATATAATAAATTTTATCCCACAGGAATATTTATTATATTTATCTAATTAATTAGGATAAAATTTCATAACCTACCCACAGGAGTTATGAATTAATAAGTTTTATCATAAAGTTTTATTGAATCTGTTTGAATTGAAAATTTAGCCCACAGGCAATTTTTATGTCATTGGATTCAATTCTTTTTAGCATGATTTACATTGAATATAATAAATTTTATCCCACAGGAATTTTTATTATATTTATGTAATTAATTAGGATAAAATTTCATAACCTACCCGCAGGAGTTATGAATTAATAAGTTTTATCATAAAGTTTTATTGAATCTGTTTGAATTGAAAATTTAGCCCACAAGCAATTTTTATGTCATTAGATTCAATTATTTTTAGCATGATTTACATTGAATATAATAAATTTTATCCCACAGGAATTTTTATTATATTTATGTAATTAATTAGGATAAAATTTCATAACCTACCCACAGGAGTTATGAATTAATAAGTTTTATCATAAAGTTTTATTGAATCTGTTTGAATTAAAAATTTAGCCCACAGGCAATTTTTATGTCATTAGATTCAATTTTTTTTTTAGCATGATTTACATTGGTAAAACATGAAAGTTTATTAAGCCTCAATTTTAACATAAGCATGTGATTTTTTAATGCAGTAGTACAACCTGCAAATTTCTCTGAAATTCGTTGTGACATTCCCGAACTTAAGGAAGTAATCTCGTTTGTTTGTTATGAATCTAATATGGTTAACGTTAATATTAACACATGGTGGATTGATTCTGGATCAACAATTCACATTTCGAATTCCTTGCAAGGTT